>CM077115.1:415378316-417844570 GCA_039619475.1 Icerya purchasi | reverse complement strand
ACTAGATCGCGTGTTTATCGTAATTTTTTTTAAATTAACCAAGTATAATATTTAAAGCATAAAACTAACGTGAGCTCCCTATTCCCTGCTTTATACCATTCAAATGTATTTTTTAATTTTTTTATTTTTTCCATGCCTAAGCATTATAAAAATTGATCTAAGTATATTGCTCATTTTCTACGGTTCCAAAAATTTTTTCTTTATTCTCCGATCGTTACAAAAACGTACTGACTAGTGATGGGAAACTTCGAAATGTTTCATTCGAATTATTCGATTGTTCGATAACTTCGAATGCATTCGATTGTTCCACAGTTGCATTCGAAATGTTATTTCATTCGTATAATTCATTCGTATTCACATCAATCATTCGAATTAAAATCATTCGAATCAAATCATTCGAATTAAAATCATTCGAATCAAAAATCATTCAAATCAAAATCATTCGAATCAAAATCATTCAAAATAAAATCATTTAAATCAAAATCATTCGATTGTTTTTTTGTTTTTTTGTTTTGTTTTTTTTTTTGACGATTGTTGATTGTTTCGATTGTAAAAACATTTCGAAATCGCACATCACTAGCACTGACAGATCACATGCTTATATCTACCATAGTGTTAGCCACCACGAAGCGATCCATTCGATCCCGTGCACATTCTGCTCTCGATAGTTTCCCTATCGTTCATAATAATTTTTCAAAGCCTAAGTATCATAGAATTAGTGCAAGTATATTTATTATTTTTTCTCACTTACGATTATTTTTCCGTCCGTAAGTATTATAAAATTAGTCTAAGTATATTTCTCATTTTCTACGGTTCCAAAAATTTTTCCTTATTCTCCAATCGTTACAAAAGCGCACTGACTAGTGATGGGCAACTTCGAAATGATTCATTCGAATTATTCGATTGTTCGATAACTTCGAATGCATTCGATTGTTCCACAGTTACATTCGAAATGTTATTTCATTCGAATAATTCATTTGTATTCACAACAATCATTCGAAATTAAAATCATTCGAATTAAAATCATTCGAATTAAAATCATTCGAATCAAAATCATTTGAATCAAAATCATTTGAATTAAAATCATTCAAATTAAAATCATTCGAATCAAATCATTCGAATGAAAATCATTTGATTGTTTTGTTTTTTTTGACGATTGTTGATTGTTTCGATTGTAAAAACATTTCGACGCACATCACTAGCACTGGCAGATCACACGCTTATATCTACCATAGCGTTAGCTACCACAAAAGCGAACCATTCGATCCCGTGCACACTCTGCTCTCGATAGTTTCCCTATCGTTCATAATAATTTTTCCAAGCCTAAGTATTATAGAATTAGTCTAAGTATATTTATTATTTTTTCTCACTTACGATTACTTTTCCATCCATAAGTATTTATGTATGTTTTCCCCGGTTCTAAAAATAAATCTATCGATGTCTCGCCCCTCAACGAAAGCATACACATCATTCTCACGCACGTGTCATTCGTTCGCGTTACCACTTTTTTCAAAATTAGTCCAAGTATATTTTATTATTTTTCTCATTACGATTATTTTCAGTCCGTAAGTATTTCTGTATGTTTTCCGAGGTTTTAAAAATTAATCCGAACAAACATTCAGACTGTTGTGAAAGCATACTATCTATCCCTCCCGCACAGACTCTATATTACTCTATTACGAGTTCTTCAAAAATTGATTCGAATATGTTTTTCATTTTTTTTTTTTTTTCAATCCTAAAAATTCATTCTTTCTACCCCGCCCCCTCACATCTAAAATTGCTGATCTTTCGTAATCTTTATTTATTTTATCGATTCTAAAAATTAATCAATGGTTCACTCGAAAGCATACCGTACATTCCCACACACATACCTTTTATCACGAATTTCCCTATTGATCATGAACTTTTTTCAGCGTTAGCCACAATAGCATATCACATTGGTCTCGCATACACACCACATGCAGTTCTATATGTCTAATTTTTATTAACGATCTTTATTTTTTGTACTGGTATTACTTTTTCCTACACAGTCATGTCATCATATACACTTAACATTGTCAAAAATAATTTTAACCTTTCGAGAAAGAAAAATCTCCGATCAATAAAAAATATTTATTAACTTCACAATTATTTTTAATATTATTCGTTTCACTATAAACATATTTTTTTATTTAATAAACTCATCCGCATCATCAATCGTTTCAAGACATTATTGTTTCGAACGTCAATACCTGTTTTCCAAGAATCGATAACCTCTGCAGGTATATATCTCGTCGTCACAACAACCTTTACCTGCATGACTCACATACCTTCAAGACCACTTGTACATTGCTCGCACGCTATTTACCATTATTCGGTACAAGAATATTTTTCACACTCCCTCACATATGCGCATACACTCAAAGTCCTCGATTACTTTGTTTGTATACAAATATATTCAGCTTTCTTCGACGGAACAACATTTTTTCTGACGTAACATTTCCACTGCCACAACCGATTCAAAGGTAGCTAATGAGATAGACTATCGAACGGAATCATTCAAGCGGTCAGTATTAGTTTTATGTTAAACATGTGTATTTTGTCGAATCTGTGTTCACGCATTATTAAAAAATTTACGTCAACGTTAAAGAAAATAATTTCCTATGTTTTTTCTCTTTTTTTCTCTATCATTTATTTTTGTCTTTTATCTTTCCTTTTTCTCTTTCTTTTTCTCTGTATTTTTTTTAGTGAAAAGTTTGAAATACATATTATTCAATCATGAACGCTAATATAGTTAACATAAGCAGCAACTCAAAATCAATTAAGGACACCGAATTTATTCAGAATTTATTTGCGAGTGATAGCGACTCGCATACGTCTTCGTCACTTCAATTACCCGCAATCAGATGGTGGTTATTCTTCAACAGAATCAACATCTTCTACACATAAAATCGTTGGTCCAGTATTATTGTCAGATCAGATGGATATAGCGGAATATTTTGTAGATTTCAGCTTCCATAAGGATTCTGATTATGGTTTTCTAGTAACCGAACTAGCGATGATTGATATGTCTGGCGGAGGTGTTTACATACGCTATACAAGCCAAGCAGAGCATGGTCTGCATCAAAAATGCCTCATTTACAATGCTCTTCCGTGAGTCATTACTTGAAAACCCCCTCATTATTTCCCTGTAGGGAAGAAATATTCATGGCACGTGATGTATTCACAATACTGTCTGAAAAACCGAAGGTTCGCGTATATATTTTAACCACTTATGCAAAACTTATATTATGGGAACTTAACGAAAAGTCTGAATTGTTGCGTGACTTGGACTACGAACTCGTTAATATGGAGAAAGTCTTTCGAGTACCTAGTATTGATGATTTATATCAAGAATACTCTGGTATAAGCAATCTGGTAACTTGTAAGCACCATTATGAGAATGATATTTTTCCATTGTGCGATGAAAAATGTTATGGTGATGAATACGTGGCACGATCACGTTATCCGCCGCTGAAGCTTATGAACAATCTCAATATAAATGATTTAAGCCAGTTATTCATTACAGCCACCAAAGAAATGATAATTACATTATTTCCAAGTTGCATCGGAGACATTTATATATTTTTACCGGACAGATTAAAACAGGATGATACGATAGAATCATTTCTACCATGCTACGATCACGAACATGATAAAGAATATTATATCGATGGTGATACATTACACAGGAGTACTCGAAATTGTGTCAAAGTAAAAGATTGCGACGACTGTCAACATTCAATTCATACGGATTAAAAATTCAATAAAAGACGTGGAATTTGAAAGCTGGAGTTGTCCTAGATCCTACGAAAGTTGAATATGAACATAACAATTACCTTTCAATGTACCAAAGTCAATTGTCGCGTAGTATGTATTATGTGAAATAAAACCATATTTTTTTCTTTTACTCGCATTTTTTATTTTTATTATTTCAAAATCTTTTACATTGTTTCACATAAATTATAATGTATGTATGTATATATGTATGGAATTTTAATATGTAATAATATACATTTCATACATTTTATTTTATTTCATGGTCATATAATTACTTTAAAATTATTTAGATACACCGCAGATATTATAGTACCGAACACATCATTTATTATTTCATTCTATTTCAATTAATATGTTGTATGGATGAAATCGAATCAATTTATGTAACTGTTTATTTAAATTTAAATAATCTTTTTCTTTTTTTTTTTTATCTCTCAGCATATGCATGCGTGTATATGCTTACATATACAAGTATGAAAAAAATTATTTTTTTATTTTTTCCTCGATATGAATGGTAAATCTACGACTTTATTTGAAAAACGGTCAAAACCTAATACATAGATTTCAAATTTTGATGGAAATTTCCGTAAAACGTTCAATTTACACTTATTATCTTTAAAAAAAAAAATTTTCATTATTATTATTCATATCATTTAAATAGACTGATACGACAGAGAGAGAAAATAAAAAGCTAAATTTTTACACGTGAGGGAGGGAGCTGATGAAAACGTACGAGTCTTATTATTTGGAATACAGATTATGAAGGAAATTTTTATTCAATGTTTCGTTCTAAGATTTTTCATTTTTTACATTTAAAATTTTTCAATACGAAAATATTTCGAAATCTACAGGAACGTCTATGAATAGTCTTCGTCATTATAGAAGCACTTGCAGATCATGTATCGACAATGCATGCGCGTAAGGGTGAGTAAATATGTGTGAACATGTGTGTGTATGTATGCTTGAAATGTGCGAAATGGCTAATAAGAAACAACCGTTGAATCGCAACGACAGGTAGAGATCCGCTTATAGAATAAGAGAGTGAGAGTGAGATAAATTATGTACCTTTATTATTGCAGAACTGCACTGCAGTGGCAGACATGAAATATCCGTTAGCATCCTTTTCGAGGCAGTTTTATAAAAAAGGCCGAAAATTAGCTTTAAAACTGGATGAATGAGATAGTTGATAATAAACATACCATTAAGACCGGTATACATGTATGTGGGCATGTGTGTGAGCGCACGGTTAAATGAATGACAAAAGATTATTAACTGCATAGGCATTGTTAAATACAACTATACTGATTTATCCGTAAAACTAACAAATTTTACCGTTGTTTTCTTTCCTTTTTTTTTCTTTCGCGTTTTACAAAAAATTCATGTTAGTTCTAAAAATATTGCTAAATTCAAATTAAATCGATCATGTTATTTTATTTTTTATTTTTGTTTCTTTAAACAATGTGTTACGATCGTATTTATCTTACTCAATCTTTTACCTAATATTCTAACGGTTTTAGACAACAGCAGAAATATGCAAGTTACCTTGGATGTATTATATTTTTCTCGTGTATATGTGTATACACGCTTTCTATACAAGCACATGCAAACATCGGATGCCGGAAATGTATGATAATATAATTTTTAAATCAATGATGAACGTATTATTATTATTTTTTTTTTTTCACCCTGTGATATACAAAATAACATCATACTTGCTTTTACAACAATATTTAAATTCTACAAAAATAAATGTCCCCAGGGTGGGGAGTAAAAATATCATGAAGAATCACTGTTTTTTTTTTTTTCTTTCTTTGCTTCACAATCTTTTTTCTTTATATTATTTTTTATTTCAGAGATTTTTTAAAATAGTTTTCTTTACACTCCAATATGGAATCTGTTAATTTATTGTACATGTCATATAATATGATAAATGCTAAAATTCGGAAAGTTTTTTTAAAGAAGTAATTGACAGAAGAGTATACTTTTGAAAACAAGAGAGTGAAGAGGCTATACATAAAAAGCAATATGATGCATTAAACATAACGAAAAAAAAAAAAACAAAAAAAAAACAGAAGAAACGTAAACACAAAGACTATTATGTTTTTTCATTAATCTATTCAATTACAACTTTTTTTCATTCATCTATATTCTAAGTTCCATCATAAGTTTTAATTTTTTATATGATGCCTACTAATTTCTATGTTTACTTAATTTATTTACTTTTCCACGAATGTTTTTAGAATTAAATTTTGAAAAAATTAAACATATTTTCGCACCTGCGTCAACTATCACATTAAATACATGTAGAAATTTTCATTTCAAACACCGCCGGAAAATAACATGGGTTTTTTTTTATATTTTTTAAAAATTTATTCATACTCTCTCTAATTATAGCTATTTTTACTCATTTTTATATTCTACATACAATGCTTGAGGTATTAGATGATGCAAATTCTAAATACACCATATTGCTATCACTCTGTTTATTATTTTTTATTTGTTACTCGTTTTTTTATTATTTTCTTATGTATATGTATTAGAATTAGTGATGTGCGATTTCGAAATGTTTTTACAATCGAAACAACCGATAATCGTCAAAAAAAAAAACAATTGAATGATTTTTGTGAATACGAATGAATTATTCAAATAAAAACCGGAACCATCCGAACACAAACGAATGAAGTATTCGTTAAACATCGCCTAGATTCTTTCGAGAGAAATAACATTTCGAATGATTGTTGCAAATAGGAATGAATTATTCGAATAAAAACCGAAACTATCCGAACACAAACGAATGAAGTATTCGTTAAACATTGACTAGATTCTTCCGAGAGAAATAGCATTTCGAATGATTGTTGTGAATACGAATGAATTATTCGAATGAAATAACATTTCGAATGCAACCACGGAACAATCGAATGCATTCAAAGTCATCGAACAATCAAATAATTCGAATGAATCATTTCGAAGTTGCCCATCACTAATTAGAACCCATATGATTTTACAATAAAAAAAGTGTTTATACTCATTATTAAAGTTGAATATAGATAATATTTACATTTAAAGGAAAAAGAAAAAGTTATTTTTATTATTCCATTCGCACGCGAAAAAAATTATGAAATGAAAAATATATATATATAATTCATGTAATATATTTACAAACGATTAACAAGAATAAAAGAAAATTAATTTAAAAAATAAATAAATATCACAAAAAATTTAAAGATGGAAAAATTACAAGATTATGATTCGTACAATGCTCACAAATTGACTCCTTTGATCGGGTTATGTTGGAATTCGAACAAACTTGCATGGTTGCATTGCGGACAATCTTTGATTAAGGTGGGATGTACTGCACTGAGTGGAAAAGAATCTGGAATATCATAGCTATGATGTTTAAAACATGGTAAGAAGCGTTTGATACGTCGATCATTCTTCAGTGCTACAGGTAATTTATTGTAAAAATCGCAAATTTTTTGAGGGCATACATTAATTAATATCTCTGCAGTAATATTTTGCATCAAGTCGCATGTAGAATATTTTACTAATGATAATATAGATCTAACATTTACATCGTACCATTTCATCATCACATATACATTCTGCAATGAACACCTATGTATGTTTTTATCCGTGTGTGCATCACATTTTACAACTCTTGATATTCCTTTATACATATTATTTAATTTCCTTAAATTGGGTATACCGAATTCTTTTTCTAAATTAATAATCTTGAATCTTGAAAGTGATGTTTCAAATAGTTTTATCCATATAGTGGTAATTTTTTCATTTCCTTTAATGTAAATATTCAATGGTTCCAAATCTTCCAACACATTTTCTATATCACCAGCAATACATTCGTAATTGTAATCTCCTGCATTCCACGGAATTGAATGATAGTTTTGAATTATCCTCATGTTTTCTTGTTTTTTATTATTGGATAATACATCCCATTCGAATGGAGGCTTGTAAATTCTATGAAATTGAATTTCACCATCGATACTTATTATTGAAAGTTCCTTAATGATGTACGTATCATTATCATATTTAAAACATTGAATATCGATAATTACCTCACGTGCTACTATCATTGTTACAGTTGTTATTAAAGAGAAAAGAAAAAAAAACTAAAACTTTTAATAGTAACTAAAATTTAAACGTGTGAAGAACACTAATTCGTGAAACTAATAACAAGCGAGCGAATACAGTTATTCAGAGAGTTGACATAATGTCTACCTTTGAATTAGATGCATTCGATGAAATGTTGCATCAGAAAAATGTCCTTCAAATGGAGAAAGTTGATTGCATACATTGATGAATGAAGTTGTTAAGAACTTGTACATACATATACAATTTGTTTGTGGTAGTGTATGCATGTACACATGAGATCTTACATATAAGTAAGGGTCAAGATCCGGTTTTAACAGCTGTATCAGACGATCTTAACGTGCAGCTATGTACATGCAGGGATAGACTTTAATATAATCATTATCGATGGTAAACGAGAACATTAATTCATTTTTAAATTTTAATATATCGTCTTCTGTCACTAATAAGATAACATAAAAAACTACTAACTTGACTGAATATATCCTTCTTCAACCAACTTTTCCTCAATCATTCGAATTTCATCATCTACACCAACATTTCACACTTTTTTAGATGTATGCGATAACAATAATCACTCAACCAATTCATTAGGATCTTCTGAATAATCGATCGGTGTATCTTCATGACATACTCCGCCATCAGCACAATGCTTAGTCTTTGCTCCATCATAGTAAATTTTTACACTTGATCCATTAGACTGAAACATCGGACGTATTATTTTTCTGTATTTAGGAAATGTAGTACCCTTTAATACACCAGTAGCACGTAAATGAGCTCTAGTACACTCAAGTATTTATTTATATAGATCTAAATCATTATTTTGTATATTTATTCTCATCTATATGCGATACCATTAGTAAATGAAAGAGTCCGGGTGTGTAAGGAAATTTTATTTGCTTACTTCCTTTTCCTAAATAAATTTCACCATATTTGCAGTCCCAAGAAATCAATGTCGATCCTATCAGATACTCATCAATGTTTGTATCATAGTGTATTCCATATACTTGATCATTTGGAACAAGTTCATCAAAATCTGTATGAAATGAATCTACTTCACTCATGTTAAACGACTTAGCTTTGAGTTTGTTTTTTAATATTTTCATCTTTAATTTCAGACTCAGCGTCACTTCTCTGTTTACTATTAGACAGTTTTTGACGTTTTTACCATTGATGTATCATGTATTCCATAAGAATACATTTTAATCTTTCAGATTTTTGTAATGCTTCATGAATTTCCAATAATGGTTTCATAATAGGTTCCAGCATGGTGACTGAAGTACTTATAATTGGTTTCCACTCGGACTTCAATAGGTTATATTTTTACATTATATCGCTACATATCCTGTCTAGTTCATTTTTTTCAGTCTTGCTTCCTTATTCATTCCATTATTGTTGTTATCAGTATTAACCAATGATTTACTCTTTGATAACAACATTTTAAATAACTAGAATTTCATCAAAACTTGTGAGTAAATCTTCCTTTATACATACATTTCACCATATATATCAGTCACTGTGAATTTCATATTATTTTAAATACTTAAAATATACTTCATGTTATATATAAGTTATTAAAATTCAATATAAGTAGATAGAGCAGATTTTCTCTAAACGTACATTGGCCTGACAAATTTCTGGACTGAAAGTAAATCTAACCCAATACTCCTGCTACAGTTGTTATGTCAACAAAGGAGAATAAAATATCGAGATTTCAACAACACAAACAGCAAGAATTTGTATCATTTGTTATATTTGATGATTTCGAGTGTATCCTACAGCCTCTTAACAATGAATCACTAGTGCATGATTAATTGTTAAGAGGCTGTAGGATACACTCGAAATCATCAAATATAACAAATGATACAAATTCTTGCTGTTTGTGTTGTTGAAATCTCGATATTTTATTCTCCTTTGTTGACATAACAACTGTAGCAGGAGTATTGGGTTAGATTTACTTTCAGTCCAGAAATTTGTCAGGCCAATGTACGTTTAGAGAAAATCTGCTCTATCTACTTATATTGAATTTTAATAACTTATATATAACATGAAGTATATTTTAAGTATTTAAAATAATATGAAATTCACAGTGACTGATATATATGGTGAAATGTATGTATAAAGGAAGATTTACTCACAAGTTTTGATGAAATTCTAGTTATTTAAAATGTTGTTATCAAAGAGTAAATCATTGGTTAATACTGATAACAACAATAATGGAATGAATAAGGAAGCAAGACTGAAAAAAATGAACTAGACAGGATATGTAGCGATATAATGTAAAAATATAACCTATTGAAGTCCGAGTGGAAACCAATTATAAGTACTTCAGTCACCATGCTGGAACCTATTATGAAACCATTATTGGAAATTCATGAAGCATTACAAAAATCTGAAAGATTAAAATGTATTCTTATGGAATACATGATACATCAATGGTAAAAACGTCAAAAACTGTCTAATAGTAAACAGAGAAGTGACGCTGAGTCTGAAATTAAAGATGAAAATATTAAAAAACAAACTCAAAGCTAAGTCGTTTAACATGAGTGAAGTAGATTCATTTCATACAGATTTTGATGAACTTGTTCCAAATGATCAAGTATATGGAATACACTATGATACAAACATTGATGAGTATCTGATAGGATCGACATTGATTTCTTGGGACTGCAAATATGGTGAAATTTATTTAGGAAAAGGAAGTAAGCAAATAAAATTTCCTTACACACCCGGACTCTTTCATTTACTAATGGTATCGCATATAGATGAGAATAAATATACAAAATAATGATTTAGATCTATATAAATAAATACTTGAGTGTACTAGAGCTCATTTACGTGCTACTGGTGTATTAAAGGGTACTACATTTCCTAAATACAGAAAAATAATACGTCCGATGTTTCAGTCTAATGGATCAAGTGTAAAAATTTACTATGATGGAGCAAAGACTAAGCATTGTGCTGATGGCGGAGTATGTCATGAAGATACACCGATCGATTATTCAGAAGATCCTAATGAATTGGTTGAGTGATTATTGTTATCGCATACATCTAAAAAAGTGTGAAATGTTGGTGTAGATGATGAAATTCGAATGATTGAGGAAAAGTTGGTTGAAGAAGGATATATTCAGTCAAGTTAGTAGTTTTTTATGTTATCTTATTAGTGACAGAAGACGATATATTAAAATTTAAAAATGAATTAATGTTCTCGTTTACCATCGATAATGATTATATTAAAGTCTATCCCTGCATGTACATAGCTGCACGTTAAGATCGTCTGATACAGCTGTTAAAACCGGATCTTGACCCTTACTTATATGTAAGATCTCATGTGTACATGCATACACTACCACAAACAAATTGTATATGTATGTACAAGTTCTTAACAACTTCATTCATCAATGTATGCAATCAACTTTCTCCATTTGAAGGACATTTTTCTGATGCAACATTTCATCGAATGCATCTAATTCAAAGGTAGACATTATGTCAACTCTCTGAATAACTGTATTCGCTCGCTTGTTATTAGTTTCACGAATTAGTGTTCTTCACACGTTTAAATTTTAGTTACTATTAAAAGTTTTAGTTTTTTTTTCTTTTCTCTTTAATAACAACTGTAACAATGATAGTAGCACGTGAGGTAATTATCGATATTCAATGTTTTAAATATGATAATGATACGTACATCATTAAGGAACTTTCAATAATAAGTATCGATGGTGAAATTCAATTTCATAGAATTTACAAGCCTCCATTCGAATGGGATGTATTATCCAATAATAAAAAACAAGAAAACATGAGGATAATTCAAAACTATCATTCAATTCCGTGGAATGCAGGAGATTACAATTACGAATGTATTGCTGGTGATATAGAAAATGTGTTGGAAGATTTGGAACCATTGAATATTTACATTAAAGGAAATGAAAAAATTACCACTATATGGATAAAACTATTTGAAACATCACTTTCAAGATTCAAGATTATTAATTTAGAAAAAGAATTCGGTATACCCAATTTAAGGAAATTAAATAATATGTATAAAGGAATATCAAGAGTTGTAAAATGTGATGCACACACGGATAAAAACATACATAGGTGTTCATTGCAGAATGTATATGTGATGATGAAATGGTACGATGTAAATGTTAGATCTATATTATCATTAGTAAAATATTCTACATGCGACTTGATGCAAAATATTACTGCAGAGATATTAATTAATGTATGCCCTCAAAAAATTTGCGATTTTTACAATAAATTACCTGTAGCACTGAAGAATGATCGACGTATCAAACGCTTCTTACCATGTTTTAAACATCATAGCTATGATATTCCAGATTCTTTTCCACTCAGTGCAGTACATCCCACCTTAATCAAAGATTGTCCGCAATGCAACCATGCAAGTTTGTTCGAATTCCAACATAACCCGATCAAAGGAGTCAATTTGTGAGCATTGTACGAATCATAATCTTGTAATTTTTCCATCTTTAAATTTTTTGTGATATTTATTTATTTTTTAAATTAATTTTCTTTTATTCTTGTTAATCGTTTGTAAATATATTACATGAATTATATATATATATTTTTCATTTCATAATTTTTTTCGCGTGCGAATGGAATAATAAAAATAACTTTTTCTTTTTCCTTTAAATGTAAATATTATCTATATTCAACTTTAATAATGAGTATAAACACTTTTTTTATTGTAAAATCATATGGGTTCTAATTAGTGATGGGCAACTTCGAAATGATTCATTCGAATTATTTGATTGTTCGATGACTTTGAATGCATTCGATTGTTCCGTGGTTGCATTCGAAATGTTATTTCATTCGAATAATTCATTCGTATTCACAACAATCATTCGAAATGCTATTTCTCTCGGAAGAATCTAGTCAATGTTTAACGAATACTTCATTCGTTTGTGTTCGGATAGTTTCGGTTTTTATTCGAATAATTCATTCCTATTTGCAACAATCATTCGAAATGTTATTTCTCTCGAAAGAATCTAGGCGATGTTTAACGAATACTTCATTCGTTTGTGTTCGGATGGTTCCGGTTTTTATTTGAATAATTCATTCGTATTCACAAAAATCATTCAATTGTTTTTTTTTTTGACGATTATCGGTTGTTTCGATTGTAAAAACATTTCGAAATCGCACATCACTAATTCTAATACATATACATAAGAAAATAATAAAAAAACGAGTAACAAATAAAAAATAATAAACAGAGTGATAGCAATATGGTGTATTTAGAATTTGCATCATCTAATACCTCAAGCATTGTATGTAGAATATAAAAATGAGTAAAAATAGCTATAATTAGAGAGAGTATGAATAAATTTTTAAAAAATATAAAAAAAAACCCATGTTATTTTCCGGCGGTGTTTGAAATGAAAATTTCTACATGTATTTAATGTGATAGTTGACGCAGGTGCGAAAATATGTTTAATTTTTTCAAAATTTAATTCTAAAAACATTCGTGGAAAAGTAAATAAATTAAGTAAACATAGAAATTAGTAGGCATCATATAAAAAATTAAAACTTATGATGGAACTTAGAATATAGATGAATGAAAAAAAGTTGTAATTGAATAGATTAATGAAAAAACATAATAGTCTTTGTGTTTACGTTTCTTCTGTTTTTTTTTTGTTTTTTTTTTTTTCGTTATGTTTAATGCATCATATTGCTTTTTATGTATAGCCTCTTCACTCTCTTGTTTTCAAAAGTATACTCTTCTGTCAATTACTTCTTTAAAAAAACTTTCCGAATTTTAGCATTTATCATATTATATGACATGTACAATAAATTAACAGATTCCATATTGGAGTGTAAAGAAAACTATTTTAAAAAATCTCTGAAATAAAAAATAATATAAAGAAAAAAGATTGTGAAGCAAAGAAAGAAAAAAAAAAAAACAGTGATTCTTCATGATATTTTTACTCCCCACCCTGGGGACATTTATTTTTGTAGAATTTAAATATTGTTGTAAAAGCAAGTATGATGTTATTTTGTATATCACAGGGTGAAAAAAAAAAAATAATAATAATACGTTCATCATTGATTTAAAAATTATATTATCATACATTTCCGGCATCCGATGTTTGCATGTGCTTGTATAGAAAGCGTGTATACACATATACACGAGAAAAATATAATACATCCAAGGTAACTTGCATATTTCTGCTGTTGTCTAAAACCGTTAGAATATTAGGTAAAAGATTGAGTAAGATAAATACGATCGTAACACATTGTTTAAAGAAACAAAAATAAAAAATAAAATAACATGATCGATTTAATTTGAATTTAGCAATATTTTTAGAACTAACATGAATTTTTTGTAAAACGCGAAAGAAAAAAAAAGGAAAGAAAACAACGGTAAAATTTGTTAGTTTTACGGATAAATCAGTATAGTTGTATTTAACAATGCCTATGCAGTTAATAATCTTTTGTCATTCATTTAACCGTGCGCTCACACACATGCCCACATACATGTATACCGGTCTTAATGGTATGTTTATTATCAACTATCTCATTCATCCAGTTTTAAAGCTAATTTTCGGCCTTTTTTATAAAACTGCCTCGAAAAGGATGCTAACGGATATTTCATGTCTGCCACTGCAGTGCAGTTCTGCAATAATAAAGGTACATAATTTATCTCACTCTCACTCTCTTATTCTATAAGCGGATCTCTACCTGTCGTTGCGATTCAACGGTTGTTTCTTATTAGCCATTTCGCACATTTCAAGCATACATACACACACATGTTCACACATATTTACTCACCCTTACGCGCATGCATTGTCGATACATGATCTGCAAGTGCTTCTATAATGACGAAGACTATTCATAGACGTTCCTGTAGATTTCGAAATATTTTCGTATTGAAAAATTTTAAATGTAAAAAATGAAAAATCTTAGAACGAAACATTGAATAAAAATTTCCTTCATAATCTGTATTCCAAATAATAAGACTCGTACGTTTTCATCAGCTCCCTCCCTCACGTGTAAAAATTTAGCTTTTTATTTTCTCTCTCTGTCGTATCAGTCTATTTAAATGATATGAATAATAATAATGAAAATTTTTTTTTTTAAAGATAATAAGTGTAAATTGAACGTTTTACGGAAATTTCCATCAAAATTTGAAATCTATGTATTAGGTTTTGACCGTTTTTCAAATAAAGTCGTAGATTTACCATTCATATCGAGGAAAAAATAAAAAAATAATTTTTTTCATACTTGTATATGTAAGCATATACACGCATGCATATGCTGAGAGATAAAAAAAAAAAAGAAAAAGATTATTTAAATTTAAATAAACAGTTACATAAATTGATTCGATTTCATCCATACAACATATTAATTGAAATAGAATGAAATAATAAATGATGTGTTCGGTACTATAATATCTGCGGTGTATCTAAATAATTTTAAAGTAATTATATGACCATGAAATAAAATAAAATGTATGAAATGTATATTATTACATATTAAAATTCCATACATATATACATACATACATTATAATTTATGTGAAACAATGTAAAAGATTTTGAAATAATAAAAATAAAAAATGCGAGTAAAAGAAAAAAATATGGTTTTATTTCACATAATACATACTACGCGACAATTGACTTTGGTACATTGAAAGGTAATTGTTATGTTCATATTCAACTTTCGTAGGATCTAGACAACTCCAGCTTTCAAATTCCACGTCTTTTATTGAATTTTTAATCCGTATGAATTGAATGTTGACAGTCGTCGCAATCTTTTACTTTGACACAATTTCGAGTACTCCTGTGTAATGTATCACCATCGATATAATATTCTTTATCATGTTCGTGATCGTAGCATGGTAGAAATGATTCTATCGTATCATCCTGTTTTAATCTGTCCGGTAAAAATATATAAATGTCTCCGATGCAACTTGGAAATAATGTAATTATCATTTCTTTGGTGGCTGTAATGAATAACTGGCTTAAATCATTTATATTGAGATTGTTCATAAGCTTCAGCGGGCGGATAACGTGATCGTGCCACGTATTCATCACCATAACATTTTTCATCGCACAATGAAAAATATCATTCTCATAATGGTGCTTACAAGTTACCAGATTGCTTATACCAGAGTATTCTTGATATAAATCATCAATACTAGGTACTCGAAAGACTTTCTCCATATTAACGAGTTCGTAGTCCAAGTCACGCAACAATTCAGACTTTTCGTTAAGTTCCCATAATATAAGTTTTGCATAAGTGGTTAAAATATATACGCGAACCTTCGGTTTTTCAGACAGTATTGTGAATACATCACGTGCCATGAATATTTCTTCCCTACAGGGAAATAATGAGGGGGTTTTCAAGTAATGACTCACGGAAGAGCATTGTAAATGAGGCATTTTTGATGCAGACCATGCTCTGCTTGGCTTGTATAGCGTATGTAAACACCTCCCGCCAGACATATCAATCATCGCTAGTTCGGTTACTAGAAAACCATAATCAGAATCCTTATGGAAGCTGAAATCTACAAAATATTCCGCTATATCCATCTGATCTGACAATAATACTGGACCAACGATTTTATGTGTAGAAGATGTTGATTCTGTTGAAGAATAACCACCATCTGATTGCGGTAATTGAAGTGACGAAGACGTATGCGAGTCGCTATCACTCGCAAATAAATTCTGAATAAATTCGGTGTCCTTAATTGATTTTGAGTTGCTGCTTATGTTAACTATATTAGCGTTCATGATTGAATAATATGTATTTCAAACTTTTCACTAAAAAAAATACAGAGAAAAAGAAAGAGAAAAAGGAAAGATAAAAGACAAAAATAAATGATAGAGAAAAAAAGAGAAAAAACATAGGAAATTATTTTCTTTAACGTTGACGTAAATTTTTTAATAATGCGTGAACACAGATTCGACAAAATACACATGTTTAACATAAAACTAATACTGACCGCTTGAATGATTCCGTTCGATAGTCTATCTCATTAGCTACCTTTGAATCGGTTGTGGCAGTGGAAATGTTACGTCAGAAAAATGTTGTTCCGTCGAAGAAAGCTGAATATATTTGTATACAAACAAAGTAATCGAGGACTTTGAGTGTATGCGCATATGTGAGGGAGTGTGAAAAATATTCTTGTACCGAATAATGGTAAATAGCGTGCGAGCAATGTACAAGTGGTCTTGAAGGTATGTGAGTCATGCAGGTAAAGGTTGTTGTGACGACGAGATATATACCTGCAGAGGTTATCGATTCTTGGAAAACAGGTATTGACGTTCGAAACAATAATGTCTTGAAACGATTGATGATGCGGATGAGTTTATTAAATAAAAAAATATGTTTATAGTGAAACGAATAATATTAAAAATAATTGTGAAGTTAATAAATATTTTTTATTGATCGGAGATTTTTCTTTCTCGAAAGGTTAAAATTATTTTTGACAATGTTAAGTGTATATGATGACATGACTGTGTAGGAAAAAGTAATACCAGTACAAAAAAATAAAGATCGTTAATAAAAATTAGACATATAGAACTGCATGTGGTGTGTATGCGAGACCAATGTGATATGCTATTGTGGCTAACGCTGAAAAAAGTTCATGATCAATAGGGAAATTCGTGATAAAAGGTATGTGTGTGGGAATGTACGGTATGCTTTCGAGTGAACCATTGATTAATTTTTAGAATCGATAAAATAAATAAAGATTACGAAAGATCAGCAATTTTAGATGTGAGGGGGCGGGGGTAGAAAGAATGAATTTTTAGGATTGAAAAAAAAAAAAAATGAAAAACATATTCGAATCAATTTTTGAAGAACTCGTAATAGAGTAATATAGAGTCTGTGCGGGAGGGATAGATAGTATGCTTTCACAACAGTCTGAATGTTTGTTCGGATTAATTTTTAAAACCTCGGAAAACATACAGAAATACTTACGGACTGAAAATAATCGTAATGAGAAAAATAATAAAATATACTTGGACTAATTTTGAAAAAAAGTGGTAACGCGAACGAATGACACGTGCGTGAGAATGATGTGTATGCTTTCGTTGAGGGGCGAGACATCGATAGATTTATTTTTAGAACCGGGGAAAACATACATAAATACTTATGGATGGAAAAGTAATCGTAAGTGAGAAAAAATAATAAATATACTTAGACTAATTCTATAATACTTAGGCTTGGAAAAATTATTATGAACGATAGGGAAACTATCGAGAGCAGAGTGTGCACGGGATCGAATGGTTCGCTTTTGTGGTAGCTAACGCTATGGTAGATATAAGCGTGTGATCTGCCAGTGCTAGTGATGTGCGTCGAAATGTTTTTACAATCGAAACAATCAACAATCGTCAAAAAAAAACAAAACAATCAAATGATTTTCATTCGAATGATTTGATTCGAATGATTTTAATTTGAATGATTTTAATTCAAATGATTTTGATTCAAATGATTTTGATTCGAATGATTTTAATTCGAATGATTTTAATTCGAATGATTTTAATTCGAATGATTGTTGTGAATACAAATGAATTATTCGAATGAAATAACATTTCGAATGTAACTGTGGAACAATCGAATGCATTCGAAGTTATCGAACAATCGAATAATTCGAATGAATCATTTCGAAGTTGCCCATCACTAGTCAGTGCGCTTTTGTAACGATTGGAGAATAAGGAAAAATTTTTGGAACCGTAGAAAATGAGAAATATACTTAGACTAATTTTATAATACTTACGGACGGAAAAATAATCGTAAGTGAGAAAAAATAATAAATATACTTGCACTAATTCTATGATACTTAGGCTTTGAAAAATTATTATGAACGATAGGGAAACTATCGAGAGCAGAATGTGCACGGGATCGAATGGATCGCTTTCGTGGTGGCTAACACTATGGTAGATATAAGCATGTGATCTGTCAGTGCTAGTGATGTGCGATTTCGAAATGTTTTTACAATCGAAACAATCAACAATCGTCAAAAAAAAAAAACAAAACAAAAAAACAAAAAAACAATCGAATGATTTTGATTTAAATGATTTTAATTTGAATGATTTTGATTCGAATGATTTTGATTTGAATGATTTTTGATTCGAATGATTTTAATTCGAATGATTTTGATTCGAATGATTTTAATTCGAATGATTGATGTGAATACGAATGAATTATACGAATGAAATAACATTTCGAATGCAACTGTGGAACAATCGAATGCATTCGAAGTTATCGAACAATCGAATAATTCGAATGAAACATTTCGAAGTTTCCCATCACTAGTCAGTACGTTTTTGTAACGATCGGAGAATAAAGAAAAAATTTTTGGAACCGTAGAAAATGAGAAATATACTTAGATCAATTTTTATAATGCTTAGGCATGGAAAAAATAAAAAAATTAAAAAATACATTTGAATGGTATAAAGCAGGGAATAGGGAGCTCACGTTAGTTTTATGCTTTAAATATTATACTTTGGTTAATTTAAAAAAAAATTACGATATCGCTAACGATCGACATGTGTGTGAGAACGATGCATGCGCTTTTACTTGGTTTAAATCAGTTGTGGCAGTGGAAATATTACGTCAGAAAAATGTCATTCCGTCAGGAATAGTTGGTTACATATGCGTATTGAATAAAGTAGTCATGAGCTTTGAGTATGAGTATGTTTTTGTGTTAGTGTGTACATGTAGGGTGTATCCATCTACAATATGACATAGACTGTAATAGAAAGTATAAGAATGTTAAGATCCGGTTTCAACGGTTGCGTTAGCATTTACGTGTAGCGCTATGAGAGAAGCATTTTCGCTTTTGCGATGTGTGAGATAGAGACTTACCCCTCCCGTACATAATGTATCGGACAAAGAAAAGTTTTACGCAACTGACCGAACGAAAATCTTCGCGATTCCTAGAAATACCGGAACGGCGAAAACCTGTATTTCACCGCGATTCCTGCAGACTGACCACTGATAACATTGATAACGACGAAAATCAATAATGATAATAACTAATTTTACATATGTGTACGGATGCTTGTAACCGTATATACATCATTGTGTGTGTGTGCGTAATCCTCCAAAACCAGTCGCTACCGAATAACGGTAATTTACATACAAGTAAAGGCATGCATCGGTCAAATGATTGACAGGTACAAGGTCACTTGCGATGGCACGCGTACGAATATACCGCGATACTGATGATAATGGTGATTTTTACATGTGTGTGCAGACGTATATACACGTACATGTGCATGTGTGCGTATTAATTAAGGGATCGACAATCAAATGGAATGCGGTTCCGCGGTCCGAGACGCTCCGGAAACGGCCCTCGAAGGCTTTAATTAACGGTGGCGGCATCCTTTGTCTATGAATCGGCTTTTTCCCTCTACTATCGGGACCATTCTTACACATCCGCAATACTTATTATTCTGGACTAAAAAAAAAAAAAAAAAAAAAAAACACTTTCCAGAACTCGCGGAGTTCAGATAAACCGTTCATCCAATCAAAATTATAAGTGTAAAATCATTTAATTCGAATTTAATCTATTTACTCGTTTCTTTTGCGTCATTTTTTTTACTAATTACTCGCAAATTTAAATCTGTTAAATTTCTTCTTTTTTTTGCTTCGTCTGTATTCTTTCCACGGTGAAGATTTAGAACTCATCACAAAAAGAGGGACAACTTCAGATTCCATATCGTCAAGTACGGAAATTACCCGCAGATGATATCTATTCTCGTCGACTAAGAAACAATTGTAAAAAAAAGGAATTAATAACTCCACCGATATTAAATCACCTCTCTTACGAAAATTGTTTATACTCTATAGAGTGAGGAGAATTGTGTAAACTGAAAATGGGTAAACAATTTCACGTGTTGAATCGACTCATCAGCTGTTCGCTCGTCTCCGCGTTTAAAAATCGCAGGTGTAAAACATGTATGCGTTTAAAATGTTAATTTTGGCTGCGTTGTTTTTTGAATTAGTCTTTAATGAGACAAATATCTTTTTGAATTTTCTCGAAACATCTTGCAATAGAGCCGCAGGCGAATTTTAGTTTCGAATTAGACATGCCGCTTTAAAAGCCGACTTTTGAGAACGATTTTAAAATAACAGACACACAGAAGTACTAAAAAAAAAAAAAAAGCATATAGGCGGAAGCAGATTTTCTGACGAATTGGCCTTTCAGCTCTAATTATTATGTGGTCGCGTATAATCTTTTTTTTTTTGGAGGTGGGGGGGGGGTGTATAATCCTTTTAGTACAGACTTTGTTTTCTGTTTTCCCTTTAACAACTAAAAAAATGCTTCAATATAAACATTCTTAAGCTGTGGTAGCAGCGAAAGTATAAGTAACATTAATAGAAAAAATACGCGAATTTCCTAATAATTAAATATTTATTAAAATATTTATATATAATTCGGCCGCGCCTATTTCGATCGTAGAATGTTACAAATCCGTGATCATGAAGATTCGAAATCGTCCGAGTTTTACAATAAATATATATGTATGTTATAATAATGGTTTACTTCGCTACGATTATTATCGCAAATAATGATTCTGATCTCAGTGAAAATATGAAGTGAATTTTCTCTTTTTCGGAAACTATTTCATTTTATTATATGGCGATGAATATTAAAAATTCAGATGAATTCGTTTTGGCAATTTCTTTTTACATTAGTTTCGATACATAATAGTGAATGCTATACATGAACGCTACCGAATTAAAATCACTCACTTATGTTCATGTCCACCTCTAGTGAATGTAACAGATTTTAAATATCTAGGAATATATATATATATATATATATCGATACATCATTGAACTGGAAAAATCTCATACAAAACTTAAATTCGAAAATAAGGCAGTCAATTCCAGCGTTATATAAATTGAAGACGGTTCTTTCATATGGAACGTCACGGATATATAGTTTAATGCAATAATAATGTCTAGAATTTTATATGGGATCCAAATATAGGGGTGAGGCTAATAAAATAGGTAAAATTCAGAAAAGGGGTTTGAAACTTACGACTACCCCGTTACATCAACCCGGTGGAAGGAAAATAACGGAATGTCTTCCCCAAGATGCACTATTATTATTACAGACTACTTGAATTTAAACTCAATAGTGTAAAGAGTTACCTTCCAAACCAAAAACTCGACTAACAAGGTATCAAAATAATACCTATTCATCGTAGAGGGGTAAATCTACGATTCGACAATACAGATGATTCGATTCTAATTAAATTAATGAGTACCATAGTCACATAATAAACGAATAAAGGAAAGTGACGAAGTGGTTGAAAGAATGATGCAAACATTAAGGAATTTTGCTGCGTCTCCTTTTGCATTTGTTAGGGCTCTTTTAGACCATTTATTTCCTTGTTTCCTTCCTTTCTCTTTCGTGTACGTTAATGTATGCGACGTCTAATATGTAAGCGGCCCTTATACTATTTATACGTATACTTGCGTGATTGATATATTTTTTAGATTAATATGTTCCTTTTAGTTAGTAAGAATGATTAATTGTAAATTTGATTACTAGAATAAACGATAATAAGAGTGTCGGGCATTCACGTAACGGGCACACCTTCCCAGTAAGACCCACAACTTATTTATAATAATAAAAAAAAAAAAAAAAAAAAAAAAAATTATTTACACCTTATATTGAAAACACCAAAACAACCTTCTTTCCTCTGTTCCACCATCACCTTCGTGTAGTTTGACCAAAGTACGAAAAGGGTATTTTTATCTGACCTAATAAATACGATGGAGAAAATAGCATAGCACGGTTAATATTGTGAATAACGGAGATACTCTTATTCCAACTTTTCATCTTGCTCGGGAAATAACAGGGGCGCTGCTCCTTGGAATTCCATCCTAGATTGTTAAGGATCATTTTTTTTAATCTGCAGAAAAACTATAGCCAACCATCGGTGGAAAGCGTTGAGGACTGCGAGTAGCCTAAATGAAAATAGCAAAAAAATGAATATTTTTCGACCGAGGTTATAAATATTTCGCTAGTTCTCTTTTCGCGAAGTTTGCCATATTTTAATCCTGCTCTTTTGCGTCAACCAAACTCACAAAAAGAGGGATATTTTTTCGTAATTTCTCATTTTCCCCAATCGCATCATCCCAAAATTGTTATCAAAGATGCTTCGTGTATTTCCAATATTATTATTCGCTCAACACTATCATCTCGCACAATATCATGATATTATTAATGAATGAAAGCGGTTTCTGTGATTGTACTCTAGCACTTAATTTCTCGGTAATTTTTAGTGATCTTCCAAAGCGGCCCTTTTTTCGATGGAACATAAAAGATTTCTTCTTCTTTTGCGACTTTTGTCCGATACTATTATTTACTCTTTTATTTACATTTGTGTTATTTTTGATGTTCCCCTGTCGTACATTTTGCAGACTCTTTGCAAAACGGAGAACATTGAAATTTACATAATACTTATTTGTTTTCCCAATAAATAACATTTAAAACTGCATTTGTTTATACACATATGGGCATCGTTAAAATGAAATAAAGTCGTTTTTGTGCAGTTTAATCTCAATTTCGTTCTGGTTTTCATCGGTATATTCGAAGGATTTAGCGCACTAATAAACAGTTTTCGCGCAAATCAAGCGATCCATCAGGGTTTTTGTCAATAGAGTGGGGGCAAAAAAAAAGAGAAGATCTTAACAAGTCTTTTTTAGGTAAAATGTATAATTCTGTAAATTTGAAATCGGATAAATACATTCCCGGCGGCGTTGTTTAAAAAAGCAAAAAATATTCTTCATCAGTTTGATAATACACATTTTATCGGTAACATTAACGATTTTACAGGTAAAATTTGAATATCATTCCTCCCCGTATTATGTACGCATATAAAAAGAGGGTTTGAAACTTTTCTCGTATAATCATTCTATAGCGTTAGATAACGCGATTTGTTTAATTGCCGGAAATACTTGAATTTTTATTTTTATTATTATTTATGAAGCGATTTTTTCTGGCATACGAGGAGCCGTTTAAATATTGAACTTAAATGTAAATTTCTCGCTGCATTTGTGAAAATGTATAAATATATGTATATTTAGAAATACACATCATTTCCTATTTTAAATGGGTGCGCGTCTGTTTACATTGTGTGTACGTTATTTAAATTATGATATCTCTCTATTACATGACCAACAGTCCAGAAGGGGCGGCCGGGCAAGCAAAGTAAGCGAAGCCCTCTAGCTTTTTTTTTTTTTTTTTTTTTTTTTTTTGGTAAATAAATTTAACTAATTAGAACGAGGTGGTTTACGTGAATTTGTAACGACAAAAAGAAATGAAAATTATTTATATTCAAGGTAACAGTTAAGTAGATGAGGGCCGTTTACGGAATAAGCACATAATGAAACATGGCGAAGAAGAAATAAGTGGATAATAGCAGCAGTTCAAGTAGCGGCTCCCCAAAGTAATGACTTTAATAAGATATTATTTCAGCAAAGAAGGTACAATGTGTACGGTCGAAACTGCCGGAAACAGCTGTATAACATAAACGTATCAATTATTAATTATTTAAGAACAAAAAGGGAAGACCTTATAAATAATTCTCTGTAATTTATTCATCACTTTTTTCTTAAATATTTCAGTACGCAATTTAGTCACCCCACTATTTCTGTGAAATTGATTTCATTAGAATATTTTAGAAATTTAAAAATTTCGGGAAATTGTTTAAAGAATCTAGAAGTTTCCGTAAAGTTATTATTTACATTCAAAATTCTCCTCGTTACTATTTTACTTTTTTTGGGGGGGGGGCTGTACTTGTATTTTATTATAATAGTAATCGGAGGCCTAAAAAAAAAAAAAAAAAAGCGAGACTCCAATAGAGTAAATAAACTATACACTGGAAATGTAGAGTTATGAAACATTTAATCGCGTATGTGAGAGCAATCGCAGGTGACACAATAATAAAATATCAAATCAATCATCGATGAAAAAAATAATAATAAAAAAAAAAACATCAACCACCTTAGAAATTTGCAATGTTCACTCTTTTAGGTTTTACATTTAAAAATTAGATCCCAAAATTAAGAAAAAGGCGGTAGGATTTTTCTTTCTTTTTTGTCTGTAATAAATACGTTTCCATATTTTAACGAACGGTATTCGGACTATTGTGAAGGCATTTTTCCGTATTTATTTAAGTTCATGTTAATTTTTCTGTAGCTGAATGTCATCAAATTCATTTTGCTCATATTCAGATTAGGGTATTTCTAGAAACTCTTTTATCTTATATACTATTGCTATTTTATTTTCTAACTTTTCTGTACTTCTATCTGCTACTATAATTACTAAATCGTTTTCAAATGTTATAATTTAAACATCGTTCGGTAATTCTAACTGATATATTTGTGCAAACAGTATATTCCATGAATATGCACTTAATCTCCTTGTAATATACCCGTATTCACGAGTGAATATAGAAAATAGAAATAGATTAGTAATTATTGATAAGTAAAATAGATAGATTAAGTAAATATTACACGATCATGTGTATATGTATAAGTTAATTTAAGATGGTAAAATGTTAATAAATAGGAGATAATTCGTCGACAAGCGTTTTAGCTTGACGAAAATTTTTGTATGTAAAAAATTATAAATACATATTTTTCAAAAAAAGAAAAAATTGTAATATTGATTCAGAATCTCTAATAAATTATAATCTAATTTTAATTTTTCCAGTAGTTTTATCATCTGATTTATATCAATGAACATATCACATTATTAATAAAATATCTATAACAATAGAAAACATTCTCGCATGCACAGAGTGCTTAAAGAATATATTCATCTTCCGTGACCACCGATTACAAATCTTCTAGGTGTAAATGTGAATAAGTATACCATCTCCGTTGTATTTGATATTGAAAATAAGATTTAAACTAATTGCAAATACTTAATTCTGTTATCGAAGTGTATATCAATTTCTGGATATTCAGTGAGTAATGTAAGACTTCTTCCCGTACTAATCAACCTTGGTACTTTGAAAAGTATTTTCGACAATAGATACTCATCATCTCTGATTCGCGTATATCGCGTATAAATTTTAATTTAGCATGTTTCCGTCTCGCATGTAAGGTTTTAAAACGTAATAATTTATTCATATACTGCGGGCAAATTTTAACCATGCGTTAATAAAGATATCTTTAGAATTTTGACTGAACATTTTCAATGATTTTATTATACTTATCATAGAAGAGATAATCCCATATTAATGAACAATATTCTGAGGATGTACAAGTGCCATTTTTAAAGAATACGAAAATAGTGCCTGTATTAATGAACATTGTTGAATTTCTAATAATGAACCCAGTATAGTTTTATATGCGAGATTAGTGATGTGTTTAATGTGCTCTGAGAAGTCTACCTTACTTTCAATATATACCCCAACATCTCGTACACAATTAACATTTTTAATACTTAGATCCATTCGTAATATAATTGTGCATGCATATGTTTCTTTAAAAGGGGAAATTTTATATGTACACATTTACTGAATAATTGAAAGGCAAATTATTCCGCTGACTCCACTAGAGTTTGTCTAAATCATTCTGTAATGTAATGCAGTCAGATTCAGATTTAATTGATATAAATATATGTCTTTAAGTCGTCCGCAAATAATAGAAATCTTGATTTAAGCGTATCACCCACATCATTAATAAAAATTAAAAATAGCAGCGGACCTAAATTCGAAGCACTCCCGAAGTGGACGTATAATGAAACGAATTGTAACCATTGTAATGGACATAATATTTACGCGAGTAAAGCCTATTAGCTGTACAAAATGTTCAAATAAACCATAAGTTTTTAACTTGTTCAATTACAAGGAATGGCTTACTTTATCAAACGCTTTGGAGAAATCCGTGTACTGGTCCAACTGCTGTTTTCTTGTTTAACTTTCTAATTATTTCATTGATTTCCTCTTCCTTCATTTTTGTTGGGTCTGTTAATAATGAATGGTTTATTATGTACAGTTTTTCCGCTAATATTTTTTCTTGGTCTGTTGTCGCCCATCCATCTAACATTGATATATTTCTAATCTAGCGTTTCTATTTATTAATAGTTTGTACTTTAATCCAAACGGTTTGTTTGTTTCCGTTAATCTCTTTCATGCTACCATTTTGGCTATTTCGATGTTGTATTTGCAATTATTAAATTACTTTTTATAATCTTTAAGTAATATAACTGTTTGCGCCTTTCATATAAATTGGCCAAAAAGGAATTGGAATATAGGGAGAGTCCAATATCAATTTATATTAATATTACAGTATTTTAAGATAAGATTAATAATTGTACAATGTGGAGTGGAGGAATCCAAAACTTAATTGGATAGTTTCCACCGCGCTGCCTACATTAAATTTTTATATGTAAAAATAAAATAATAATTAAAAAAGAGAAAAAAGGCATTTTATTTAGCTCTTTTTCTTTATGTTCTTTTCGTCTAGCCAGAGATTTGCGGGGTAGGCGATCTCATTTAATTAACCATTCGCAGACTAGATAAGCAGACGAATAAAAAAAAAAACAACAAAAAACCGAGGTAAATATTTAAGTAATAATATTTATAATTCAGCAGAGTAAATGGTGGGAAAAATAAACAAACCTGTGCATAAATACTACTCACCAAAATTACAATCAATTAACGACAGAATTGACTGTTTGCCAGAAATATTAATTGTGGACCAACGTACACATTTATCGGGAGGAATACAAATGAGATTTAAAATCTGCGTGCAGCGTCGAAACACAAAACGTCGGCTGGAGACGCTAAGGAGCGTGTTACGCGTGCATTCCTATCCGGTACTTCCTCAGAATTCCCCTTGCAGTACTGCTCAAAATCGGTATCGGTAGCACAGCAATTTTAGAAACGTTTATCTCCATTTTACAACCGGAACAGGTATTAAATAAAAAACTCCTCCTCTTCACCGTCTCCATGCAGAATATTTTTAACACGTGTCCCTAATCACGGTGGATTGGCAAACTCGCTTTTAAACCGGCATTCATAGAATCGGATTAAACTGGAACATTCAAAAAAAGAAAAGAATTTCAATCATATCTATTCAAAAACAAAAACGATCAACAAGTAAATGTTTTGATATCGTCGATAAACTAGCGATAACCGATAGTACGAATAGAGTGCAGTCGATCGGTGGCAACCGTCATCTATTTAAATTATTACGATAATAAGTATTTATTTAGCGATTAATATTCACTTTAGGAATAAGCTAGATAGTCGAATTTAGGAATTTCGCGCCTAATAAAAAAAATGATAAACAAATCGAAAAGAAATTTTTCTATTAGCTGAAACTGCGAGAAGTATGTTTTTTTGTTTTTTTTTGTTTTTTTTTGTTTTTTTTGATTTCTTATCCATTTCTACTTTTATCTAGTTAAATTAATTTCGGAAGCGGTATTTTCGTATTAGAAAAAGGGGTGCGGAATTTCCGTTAGATGTCAATAAATAAATTCTCGTATTTTATTTGTCGAGGAGGACAGCGTCGGGCTTTTCCAACAACAAATGAATCTTTTTGCGAAATATTTTTGACATCCATGTTGCATCAGTGTGAGCCCTGTCGTCTGTTGATTTTTTAGATTTTTATGATGGGTTTTATTTAATACTTTTCCGTCTCTATTTTTATTACACATACGCTTGCAAACCTCTTGTTTCGTAATCGAATGTAAAAATTGAAATATTTTTTACAAGTTATTTTTACACTGGTTTATCTTCGAGCAAGCGGTTTTTACAGTTTTGTTCTCATTACATTCTCATTGAAGAGATTAGAGAGAGATTAGGCGAATAACATTACGTAATATGACTTTCTACGCTGAAGTCGTTAATTCTTGTGCGGTGAGAAAAGAACGAAAAAAATTAAAGATTTACCGGAATTCATAGAAGTCCCATACTGAAATAAAAAGTGTCGGCATGTTTTGTGGGAACGCTTATTATTATTATTATTATTATTATTATTATTATTATTATTATTATTATTACTATTACTATTACTATTACTATTACTATTATTAACCGATAAAAACTCTATTGCACGTTCTAAGGGACTGAAGGAATTTTTTATACGCGTATATTGCTGTTATAACTTTCAATTTAAATTACAGCCTTAGCTCAGTTACTGGATCTTCGACGACGAGTAAACAAACGTTACCGAACAGGTTAGAGATCATAATGTTACCTGCACAAGCAAATTTTGCGAACAACTTGGTTTATTTCGTCGTCGAGTAGTAAAATTCATACGAGGAAAGACTTGTATCGTCAGTACTTTTTTTCCATGGTGCAATCGTTAATATTTGCGTAATTTTGTTTTGAAATTTCTGCGAGAAACGTAAAGAAAGTACTTTTTAATTTTTCTTTATTATTACAATTAATTAAAGAGAAGTCAATAACATAAAAATATCACCGGTACACACTTTTTTTATTATCACTTAAAAATGCCGAACGAAAGTTACGGTTTTTGAGGGAATGACTAATTTTTAGCGGATGAACACAACAGTTTTCGGCGTCTCTTAGGTGTCGTTATATATACTAATTTGGGGATGGGGGGAAAGTAAATTCTGCTTATGACTTTCTTGTTAAGTAAATATTAGATTATTTAAATACATAAATACGTGTGTGTCTATCGTTCGTTTTGCTTAAAAACGTACTTTCACTTGTGCAACAAACGCCGTGTACACATTAATTCCACGCCAATGCAACCATTCGGACCAGTTAAGTCGTACGACTTAATACTACGACCGATAACTCTATTTGTCGGACGCATCCAACGTGACCGTAACCTACGTGTAATTTCTTCATCTTAATGATTTCGCTATTTTTCTTTTTTTAGCACGGTACATGCTTTTGCGATGACCTACCAGCCGAAAAACGATGTCACGAAATCGCGTCACGCCTGTAATAAGAAATAAATATTTCGTCTTTATCTAGATTTCTGAACGAGCCGTTATCTCGCCAAAGTATCTAGATGTACAATACTCTTATCATTAGACGCAACTCCACAGCGCAAGAGCATATGTATCGTCTTTGAATCCTCGTGAGGCGCCTAAAATCAAGGCTATCCAATTTTATGCAGCTTCTACGGGAATAGCCCCGGATTTCTAAATCGTAATGACAATAAAAATAATTAGTATAATCAATAAACTAAATTAGGATAGAAATCAAATATTCCGGAAATGTGTATTTAAGAATGTCCAGTCTTCGTTACTAGTATAATAATATGTGTGAAGAAAAAAAATATCGTCCTTCTTTAATTATTAATCAATCAATCAATCAATCAATCAATCAATCAATCAATCAATCAATCATTGAACCGTTTGATTCGTTTTCCCCATTCGATCCTATTCCACGCTGTTGCTTTTAATTTGCTGTATCATATCTTTAAATATTTGCGACACGTAACTATTTCTCGGTCTTCCCCTGTATCTGGTTTTCTTTGTTTTTCCTTCTATAATTTTGGTTAATATTTCATCATTTCTCAGTATATGTCCCATCATTGTATGGTTCTACGTTTCTTGATGGCGTTCAATAAACTGCGAATTTCCACCACTCCGTTAAGAGCATCTTCATTTTTAACCTTTTCAGTTCATTTTTTAGCATTTTCCTCCAAAACCACATCTCTGCACCATCCAGCTTTTCCTTTTCAGTTTCATTTATCACTCAGGTTTCGCATCCGTATTACACTCCATATATGTACAATTTAATTAGTCTCTTTTCCTTAGGTTCATATCCATACTTTTGCTAGTTAAAATCGCGTATTTTTGCATAAAAGCGCCTTTTGTCAGATTGATCCTTCGTTTTATTTTCTCTGTGCTCTTTCCATTCTCTGTTATCAAACTTCCCAAATATATCGCTTCTTTGGCTTTGTGTATAGTTTTGTTATTAATTATGATATCTTGTTTTTGCTGTGTATGTGTTTTCTTACATATTATAAGAATTTTCGTCTTATCTTCATTTATTTTCATGACTTTCTAGATGGTTTTTTATAATACTGCCTGCAATTCTTCCTCTGATTCCGTTAAAATTGCAATATTATCCGATCATATTTGTACAACAATTTTTCGTTCTTCCAGCTCTTGTTTTATGAAATGTATCGGTCTCTCGTTATAAATATTTAATAAGGAGGCTGACATGACACAACTTTGTCGAACTCCCCCTTGCGTATTTCGGTACTTATACTCTTCCCAATTCTGAATTTCGCTATTTGAGTCCTATACAAAGCTTCAATTGTTGTTCTGGCTTCTATATTTGGTACTCCAACTTCTTCTAAGATATGGAACAACTTAGCCCAGCCGACTCTATCAAATGCCTTTTCCAGGTCTAGAAAAGCAAGTATTACACTCGGTTTTAATTATTTTTCTATTATCAACCGTAAAGCCAATATTGCTTCTTTCGTTCCCTTCTACTTACGAAAACCAAATTGGCCAAAATCGAGATTTTCTTCAATCTTCCTTCTGTATTCGATTTAATATTATTCACGCTAGTATTTTAGAAGTATATGACAACACATTTTTATGATTCTATAATTCTCGCATTTATCCGCATTTGTTTTCTTGGCTATCGATTACCAATTTACTTTTCTTAAAGTCTATATAGACACTAGTTCTTTCCTTAATATTTCATTGAATAATTCTTTCATTTCTATCTGTACTTTCTTGCCCCTGAGTTGATTATTAGTTCTACTACCGGCAGTTCATCTGTTCCTACCGCCTATCTTCTTTTTGTATGTTTTATCGCTGTATCAAATTCTGAATTCATTATCTGAAGTAATTCATATGTTCGTATGATGGATTTTCATTGCCTTGTTGCTGCTATTCTAGATATCCTACCCACCGGTTCTTTTTTCCACTTCACTATTTTCTATTTTTCCGCTTTTATCCCTGATACATAGCTTCCTGGTTATCCTTCTTTTCCCGGAAAACTGTTTTATTAGCCTGTCAGCCTGGTCTATTCTGTGATCCTTCGACAGAGTTTCTATTTCCCGGCATATATCATTTAACCATTTTTCTTTTGCTTCCTTACATTTACGATGTATCCGGCTCCTTAATTCCTTATATCTTTTTTGACCTTCGCCGGTTTTATTTTTATATATCCCTCTTGAATATCTCGTAAAATATCTTCCGTTATTCAAGCTTTCCTTTTAAATCCGTTGATGTTCTCTTTTTAGTTTTCCATAGTTGCTGCTTTTTCCGATGTGTTTTTTATTGCATTCCATTTTCTTTCATTATTCCTGACTAGATTAATTACAAGTTTCAGTTCTTGTTCCACCTTCAAATTTCTTGGCTTTTTCATTATCCTGTAGTAGCTCTATCATAACGCCCCTTTTGCATGTATCTTGTATTTCTTTTTTTCTTCGCATTTATCTTGCATTTCATGAGTACTAAATTGTGTTCACCATCGCAATTTGCTTCTGGGTATGCTTTACTATTAGACACCTGGTTCTGGAAATCTTGCTTGACAATCGTATATATCGTCTACGTTTATGACGCTGAAATAGTGTGTTCGTTATTGTTAACTTATATTGTTTACAGAACTCTATTAGCCGTTCACCTCTTTCATTTCCTTTACCTAATCGGTATTTTCCTATTTATTTTCCTTCTTCCCTTTCACCGGAAATCTCGTTTCAATCTCCTAATATTATCAATATTTCTACGTTATTTATAGTTTCTAGTAATTCTTCTAACTTTTCATACATTTTTCCTATTTCATCATTCTCTGCGCTGCTGGTTAGCATATATACTTGAATAACTGTTATTTTGGTAATCCCTATTTTAAGTTTTATCGTAATTATCCTCTCATTTGCTGGTACAATACTTACGATGACCAAGTTTCATTTAAAATTATTGCTGCTCCTTTGGCACCCTCGTCTCCTGTAAATTCGTCTGACCTATACTGCGCTATATCCGTTGACCTTGTTTCACTCAAACCTAGTATGTCACTCCTCAATCTTCTCATCTCCGCTTTAATGTTTTCTAATTTTCGTAATTTCATTGACGTGTTACGAAATTTATTTTCTCAAATATAGCCGTTCTCCTATGTTCCAACCGCGATCCACATCCCCGAAGATTCTTCGCGCCTCTGTTCCATTTACGGAACGCCGGAGACTCAGGGCCACGGTATTATTTTCTGTATTCATAGTTAGGTACAAATGGAGAATTGAAGATAAAATTAATACAATAGGTTCCTCCTTTCTTTCTGCATCGCAGATATTCAGCCATTTCAGAAATATGTTCTTCACGCCTGAATATTTTCCATACAGCCACTTCTGCACTATTTGTATGCTTGTACTGGATAATGTCCGCCCTGCTGTTGATGGACACTCGCTCTCCTTTAAGTGGCCTCTTACGACAGGCAAGAGATACTGTAGGGGTTATTCTGAACCGCCTCCACATTGGGCTAATTATTAATATATTTCGAATAGAAATTTAATTTACCTGATTTTTTAAAATTTTTTTTTCCCGCGCATTACGTCACGTATTTAAAATTTAAAATGAATAATTAATAAAAAAAATGATTAGCTTCTAAAAAAGTAGAATGGAAAATGATCTCATTTTTCGAATTATTAAGTAATTACGCTAACGAAAAGCAATATACTGTTATTTTTGTATTTTCCTTTCCTTTTCGAATTGCAAAATTTAAATTTCTACGAAAATGATGATTCAACTTTAATATTTCAATCATGGCGCCGTGAGGATACGAAAAGATCATAGTGATAATATCGTTCGTCTCAGTCAGCCACTTACGGCGTACTTGATTAGTTAATTGCGTTTCGTTCGGGTATCCCGTGCCGCACATTGATACTTCTAAAAATTTCGCCTGCACTGGGTTAGTGTCCATTAGCTGACGCGTTAAAAAAAGTATTGTCTTTTTATCTAGACGCTGTAATTTCCAAATGTAATTCTTCGCACTCGGTTTGTATTATTTATTTCTTTTATACATATATGTATATTCGCTGCACTTTTATTACGATTCTTTTTCGTCCTATTAAGAATAAATTTCGCTCTTTTTTAACGAAATCGATTTTCGCCTGAATAATCCTTTCGCTCCGAAACATGTCCCATGGTGCTATTTTTAATCAATATTTATACCTATTTCCCGTGCAATATTGATAAAATGAATTGATATTTCTTTTAGTACCTGTTATTCGACCGATTTCCCCTTGATGTTCCCACGACTGCAGACGGTGTATCATATTAAAAATTAAAATTAAAAAAGGAAAATATAATTTTCAAAATGCATTATTAACCAGCAAAACTTTCAAGTTGAGAAGTTGCGAAATTTTACAAAAACAAAAGAGCTTTCCATCCGTTTTCCGAACATTTCTAGTAACAAAAATATTAAGAAAATAAATTAATAATTTAACTATATCGGAAAGTGATGTCTAATCAGTATTTAATATGTTTTAGTATCGTGCTTCAGTATTTATCATCGGATTATAATTTATTTATCAGTTTATTTGGTTTTCTGATCCAATTTAACGATACTTCTGTTTGTATGCTGAAAGTACTTCAGTGGAATGTGCGCGCAGTATACACTTTCCATTGTAGCTAATAATATATACTTTCCATTGTAGCTAATAATATCTTGATATTATTTCATCGGGAGAAACTTGGTTATCTACTCGGAAACAGTTTGGTTCGGGTAATTACTGCTATTACCGGGATGGTAGGGAGGACGGGTATAGTTGCCATTTTCATTAAAAGTGGAATCAGACATACGCTGGTGCAATCGGATTTTGGTTACTTACAATAACGAAAACCAGATCTATCGCAGTTTGTATTCGCATAAACTTCGATAAATTCTCTTATTATTTTCTCCACCAGAGCACGTTATGGACTCGGAGGCATTTGGGAACGCTTTAGAGAGACTAGAACACCTACCCATAATTTTAGGTGAGGATTTCTTTAATGCCCTCTAAATGTCAGCTGGGACTGTAGTATAATGACAGGTAAGGAATTACAGTGGTACATATTCTCTTCAATTCGAATATGTGTGTCTTCTGAATGATGGTTCCCTCTCGACCAGAATTGAATCCCCGTCACATAAACGCGATGGTTTCTCTCGAAATTTATTCCGACTTTGGACGCTATATCCAGACTCTCTGGGTAGTGATCATCTATACATTTTAATTGATATTAGGCTTGTTGATACGGGCTCGAATATATCATCTAACACTGTTCAAGAAATGTTGAGGATTTAATAAGGGTGATTGGTCTAAGCTCTTGATGGAGCACCAAGCGGTAATTAATCGATACATGACGACTTGCCCGTTAGAAAACTGCAAGGTATTTTTGAACTATTTAACTTCAGCTTTTTAGACCAGACGTTCCCAATTCGCTCCCTCCATTGAGGTAAAAAATTTCCGGCTCCGTGGTGGAATGCAGAGAATGTCGGAATAAAGTTAAGGAACGAATGAATGTGTTAAGGCTCTTCTGATCAAATGACACTATGGTGTTGTACCTAAAATATAAAAATAAGTAGGCTACCGAAACGCGTAGACTGCTTAAAGGAACGAAAAGGGTTTTGTTGGAGAGAGTTTTGTCTGCGACTCCCAATTGTAATACATCTCTTAAAGAAATTTGGAATTTAGCTAAGCGTTTTAAAAATAAAAATAATAATACATTTTCTGTTAAAGACGACACGGTTGGTTCGATGAATTTACAAATTCAGTCGCTCCTACGTATGTGCCTTCAGTAGCGGAAACAGGGGAACTAGGCTAAAACAACGGTCAACAAACTCATTTTCTAACTAATCCCATATTGGTAGATGAAGTGTTCTTACCCCTTTAAAAGACAAGAGAAAGTATTCTTCCGCAGGTTTCGATGGTAATACGCATACGAGGTCTTAAATAATTTAGGCAATATTGCAAAAGAAACCTTAGCGAACATTTTTAACGAGATGTTTATGAAAACGGTTACACCGTGTGACTGGAATCAATGCAGGATTTTACCGGTGTTAAAATCGGGAAAGCCTCCATGTAGCGCAGCATCTTATAGACCTATTTCTTTCATCTCGTGTCTTAGAAAGGCTTTTAAAACGGTGGTTAGGAATAGGCTGAGGAGTTGGTGGACTGAAAAGATCTTTTCAAACTCTGTATTTGGTTTTAGGTCAGTAGTACCCTCACTGTATTGCGTGCTTAGTAACTGGCGTCTATGATTCCTTTTTAAATAAGCAGTTCTTTACGGCCACCTTTTTGGATATCAAGAGGGCTTTCGATAACGTAGCAATCGCTATGTATATTGTGTAGTAAATTGGTTACCATCGGAATCTCGATTTCGTTGGGAAAAGTATATTTGTAAATTATATACCGACAGAATTTTGTAGGTTAAAAATTCAGTTACCAGAGAATTAATAACTAGGACCGCCTTTAGAGGGTTGGCTCATCCGTCCTGAGTCCTATATTAACATTTATATCGATGATTTGTTTAATATACAGTTACCAGGTAGATCGCGCATATAATTTCGTAGTTTACAGCGGAAACATTAAATTTTCAGATGTGCAATAAAATTTTCGAGAACATCGGGCTGAATATCTCACCCAATAAATCCGTATCTATTATTTTCACTTAAAGACCATATAGTATAGAAGGAAATTGTGTGTTAAAGTTAACAATGTAGCTATTCCGATGTTATTAAAAGTGAGATACTTGGGATTACATCTGAACTGCCGTTTCACGTGTAAGACTCAGATACAGACCCCACATGGGTTCAAATTATGAATATAGTTAACCCAATAAAGACGTTGAGGGACATGTAACTTGAGTTTTTGGGGGATCCGGTAGTTATGCAATTATTGTACACGACTATAATTTGTTCTAGACTGGATTATGGCTCCGAGTTTTATGGTTCGGCTAAAGTCCAGTCTCAGGAAACTAGATAGTATACAAAATATATACAGCGGAGAACATTACTATCCAAATTACCCTTGTTAGCATGCAGAATTATACTGTATTACAAGTACAGCCCAGCATTAGAAACAGCATTTTTCTCTGCAATGTTTCCTAAACCGTGTAAAAAAAAAAAAAAATCTCCTACAATTAAAAATAATGCTTCCTTTATCCTTTCCTTCCCATCTCCAGCCGTTCTCCTTCTTTTCTTTATACTTTCTATCTCCGATCGCCTCAGAATCTGAGTAGGTGATCTAAGTCCATGTAGTTGGGTCAGTGTTAACACCGAGCCCATTTAAAAAAAAAGAAAAAAATGCAACGCTATTCGCCGCATACAAACTAGCATGGTGAACAATTATTTCATTAAATCAATCGATGAAACATTTCCAAATTGTATCGAAATTTTCACAGATGGTTTCCTAAGTTGAGGTTAAATAATAGCTTGGTAGTAGGTATTGCTTTTATCATAGATGGAGTGACTGTGGCGAGAAGACTAAAAAGTTAGTTGTTAGTTTTATTTTAAAAAATAACATAATTATTTAATTTATGCGAAAATGATTTTTTTTTTTTTCTGTTTCGTTTTGTAATATTTGCTGTTCAATCAATACAAGAGTACAACATATATTAGACTCGGTATAGACAGTTTGCTTTTCACAATGATTTTAGACGGGCATTCGTGGGTTAATTTATACACTTTCCGCCGTGTTTGACTGCATCATTTAATATTTCATTTTGACTAACCTGCATCATTCCTAAATCGACTTGATAGTGACCAAATGGCTTTTATTGCCGGGCAAAAAAAAAAAAGAAAAAAAGAAAGAAATGTATGAAAATATTTTACATAACGTATAAAAGGACATAAGAGATTATACATGATCTTTCGATATAACATGCTTCGGTGAACCTACAGATAGTCATATATAATTCTTACAGGGATAAGTCGGTTTTAACTGACTACGTCATTTTTTATTTACCATTTGCCTCTAGAAATTATGCTTCATTTCACTTCCGTTGCAATTTCGATTACAATAAAATTTTACATAAAAATATGCTGCATCTAATCGGCAGAAAATGTTTTACCCTTCAGCTAGTAAATCATTAACGCGTACGTACGTAATGTACTGCGTATATTAAGAGGAGTTGAACTACGCCTTCTATAAATAAAAATACTGCGTGCTTAATGTAAAAAACAATAACAGATTAGGACGAAAGAGAGGTATTCGAAAGCTAGTTGATTCATCGATGTGTGTCGAATGAGTCCTTTTTACGATTCCTTTCTACCTGTGAAGATGAAACTGACAAAGACTTTTATTGCTGTTGTCGCAGCTACCGCTTTTTACGTTGCGGCCCCCATGACATTTATTTATAGTAGCACCGTTGCTCGGTTTGTATTTAAGGTTGTTTTTTGATTTTATTTCGTATCCGGTCGTTTCGCTGTGAAGTTTCGTCTCGCGCCCTTTCGATATTTATTTCCATTTTTAATGCGGAATATTTAAAGAGAACCTACTTACGGTACACAATTACAAGTCCGGTTAATTGAAGAAGTTAACGGATGGGAAAGAAAGACAGACTTGCACAGCAAGCCCGGATCGGTGAAAACAAGTGTTTCTGTTCGTGGCAGCGAGAAAATGATGACGGAATTTTAATTCGCCACAGTTTGCAAAGAGGAGAACAGATAACGGAATTGTTTGCACCGCTAGCGATCAGGTCGACTAAAAGGACGGGTAGACTAAAGTTTAGATGCGACTGTTAAATCTTCGTCATCAAAAAGTTTCACTGAACTTGAGGATTCGTTGACAAATATGAAATAAAAATACCGGCGAAAATCCCTTATTCCTAAATGATATGTTATAATTAAATATCTAATCATCCGGTTTTCAATATTTAATAGAATAAAACAATTATAAACGCATAAATATTAAATGAAATATTTCAAGTCTTTCGAGAAAATTTAGCACGACAAAGATAAATTTATGGATTATTTGAATATCAGAAGACAAATTATTTATAAAGAAATTGTTTTTTCGGTATTAGATATGCTCTCGAATGCTTAATTTCAATTTATTTCTTGTTATATTTGAAATGTGTTTTTGTAAATGGCTACGCCTATAATAATGACATTATTCCAAATATAAGTTTTCCCTACTACTAAATAAACAATAATCGAGAAGATGCCGAGGAAGCGTTCGGCGTGGGGAGTTTTTGTGAGCAAAAGAAGCATAATTCATTTATAAAAATATTAATGCGGATCGAATAATATAATCGAATTATCTTAATACAGATGAAGTTAATAGGAACACAGTAATATATAATCTCTGCTTGGATAATTCAATCATATTACTGCTCATTTTGCATTAATATTTATATTTTTTCATATACATATATACACTGGCTGCTCATGACTTCACCGGTGTGTATTAATCCCCATTTAAATCTGTACTTGGAAATTCATAAAAATTTTTTTGCTTTATCTGGAATTATACTTATGTAAAGAGATTCCATTCTCTCTTTCGGGAGAAACATGTTTGTCACCGTCCAACAAAAAATGATCTTCACGTTTCACGTTTGGCTGAAAATTATTGATCTTTTCATAACCTATCTGTCGTGATTTAATAAAAAGTTTCCCTCAACTAAGCAGTACACACAGCCATCATTTTGAAAGGGCCGAGTTGTTCACACGACGATCTCTCATAATTACACGTTTAACAGAACATTTCTTCACTCATACCTTTCAACCTCTCCGTAGCGAACATTTTATTAACATTAATTTATTACAAACTACAGTAGTCGAGTAAATATTTCAAATTTGAGTATAAAATAACATTCCGGGTAGCAAATATTGAAGATTCCCTTGCATTCTCTGTAAAATTTAATAGAGAACATTACTTTTTTTTTTAACCTCTCGCAATGAGTACATTAGCTAAACTAGGAGCGCAACTTGTATGTGTCTGTCCATGGAATCACTTTCCTTCGCCTCGTAAGGACCAGACCGCTCTGTGTCGGCTTCACATCGGGCACGCAAGATATTCTCACACGGTCACATTTTGTCTGGACTCTCCACTCCGCTATGCTCCTCACGCAATGTTCCTCTCCCTGTTATTCATTTTCTCGCCTAATGACCATTACTCCAAAGCCTGCGGCTCAAGCACAAACTACTAACCTTAAATCCCAACTACAAGACGGTTCTATAACTATTATATCCCTTCTATCCTTTTTTAAAGAGTCTGAACTAATTAAAAAAGTATAACGCCAAACTTTAAACTTTCCGCGCCCCTAGCCAAAGATGCCGAACATGGGGCGGTAAAAAAAAAAAAGTGTGTAGCGAAAAACGGTGTATCAGTAATAAAATTCAGAAAAGGTTGTATAATTTTTAGGGCAGTAGTTATTAGCTTGCACCAGGAAGTTTACTGCTCATTGTGAAGTTTAAAGCCTCTTTCCGGAGTTTCTCGATCGGAAAAAATCTACACTCTTGTAGCTAATATATATATATATATATATAACTCGGCCATTTTGGCCTCGCAAGGGGATGTGTCCCTTGACCCCCCTTGTTTTTATTTGTCTCTTTCTCTTCTATACTTTGTATTAACTATTAAGGTTATCCCTAACCTTGCATTATCAATTATTATTTATGTATATCATACCTCATGTTGAATTGTTAACCCCTAATATGTTAAAGGTGAAATTGAATATTAATTACTATCTAACAATCAACTCACAAAATAATATAAAACATTTTTTAACTTAAATAAAATTATACAAATGTAAATACGTATTAATAACCACCACCTCGCGCAAATTGGGCGCATTCGTGGTTACTCATGATACCATTTGTAACACTAGACTAAGCTTTAAAATTCTGCAAGTAGCAGAAAAAATCTTTTCTTCATATTTATATATTTTACAGAATGCTTTATTGTTTGTATACCATAAATAAAATAAAAATTGATTGATTGATTGATTGATAAAAAAAAAAAAAAAAAAAAAAAAAAATGATCAAAATTTACAACGTAATTCGTACTGGCATCAACACAAAAAAAATAACATAACCACAAAAATCCTATCCTAACATTTAGCTTTCATTATATAAAATTAAGACATTTTTTCGTTACATTTTTCGTTACATATTTCATTACACAAAGTTGGGACATTTTTTCTAATGGGGGGTAGCCTAAAAATTACGTTGTAATTAATATATATAACTCGGCCATTTCGGCCTCGCAAGGGGCTGTGCCCCTTGACCCTTCTGCCTTTCATTTCTATCTTTTTCTCTTCTATACTTTGTATAAAATTATCAAAATTTACAACGTAACTCTAAATCGGTCCATCTGAATATAATAACATAATCACAGAAGTCCTATAAAATATAACAAACGTTTCATAAAATTGCGACATTTTTCGTTACATAAAATTGGGACATTTTTTCTAATGGGGGTAGCCTAAAAATTACGTTGTAATTAATATATATATATATATATATATATATATATATATATTAGGGGCGGACCTAGGGAGACATTTTGGGGAGGGAAATTATATAATTACGTAATATCTTATACGGTAGGCAGTAAATTTGAGAAATACTCCTTGTGTTTCATAAAGAAAATTAAATAGCGACCACCTTTTTAAAAATTTACAAATGTTTTAAAAATATATGATTATTACGATTTTTAATTTAACTTTTGTTTTATTTTTAAGGGTGAAAAATAAAATTATAAATCTGTCGCTAAAATGGTAGTTTAGAATTTTTAACAGTAAATTACGAGAAAGAATAGAAAGATAGGATTTTTATTAGACTTTATTTCTTTTTTATTTTTGTTAGTAATCTGATCCGAATTCTCTTTGTTCGTGAGCAAGTTTAAATACATATATATTTCTCATTGAACTCTATTTTTAATTAAAATTACGAAATAAAAATTAAAAATAAATAAGAAAGACAAAAGAAGATCGATGATAATTACATTTAAAATAGAATAAAAAACGTAACATTAATAGTTTTACTAGATAACAGTATTAAACGTTAGTTATAATTAAATCCGTAGGGGGAACATTTATGCAAATCTTTCACAGTATAAATTAAAAGTTCCTCTGTTATAACAAATTTTTTCATCGAGGTTTTAGTTCTTTGGCTGGGGGGAGTGTCCCCTATCATCCTCTCGTAGATTCGCCACTGTATATATAGACACGTTTTATGAGGCCGCGCGAGACAAGATCCGAAAAAGTGTTCCTATAAAGTGTTTCGATAAAAAAGCGTTCGTATTCTTTACTTTTCTGAAAACTTATTTGAATTTTTTTTTTCTTTTCTTTTTTGACTTTTATTACTCGCACCATTTAAAACAGTTTAATTCACAGCAAATAAGTGATTATATAATGGATATTTCTAAAAATGTTCTAAGCCATTGGACCTTGTCCAGCCATTATAAAGTTCAGAGGTAGTACTACTGAGTACTAGCCCTCCACAAAACATTCTTTATCGCAATAAATTAATCGCTAAATGACCACTAAAGTTGGTCAGTTGTGATGGGGAAAAAAAAAAAGAAGTTTTGCATCCATCATATTCTGTTGTTCAATGACTGCGGCGGTCTAACGTCCTCCGAAATAATAGGAATAATCTGTGCTTTTTTTTTTTTTTTTTTTTTTTTTTGGGGGGAATCATAACCGCATTCTAACGAGATAACCAATTTAACCACCTTATCATTTCCCCCCTTAATAACCGACATCCTCTTTGATTGCTTAAATTTTTCTTAGAATACCTGATTATAGTATATATACACCTGTTGAAAAATGCTGAACAAATTAAATTTTTCTACTTTTTTTTTTAAATACATATTAGCTAATGATGGATCTGGTACGTTATTCCTTGCCCGTGGGATATCATCTTAAATATGCTCGATGTGGGAAAACATTTTTTTTAGCTGTAAAATTGACGATGCCGCCTAGAGTTTGATAATGTACGGGGGAAACAGTGTACAGAAAAGTTAGCCCACGAGAAAATGACCAAAAATGGACCAGTGACAATTAAAAAACTGGACACTTATCGGATTCCGATTGCCGTTGACAGTTTAATGTTGTACTATGTTAGGGGAAATCGGAACTTAGCTTAGCAGGGTAGTAGAATGCGCGCGATTAACTGAAAACAAGTGTTACTGTAACACTCGACCACCGGCGGGTTTTCGGTAGCACGAAGGGGAAGTTTCGTCGAAATAGCCGAAGACAGGCGTCCTAATAGTTGAGGAAGGAAAATTATTCAGAAGGTGTGTTTTAGCCGACTGGGTGGGTGCACACTTTAAGGGCGGACAAGGGCGTGATAAATGCAACCCAAAGCTTACCAAGCCAATCGGCCCGTCGCTGATCGCTTCAAGGATTTTCTCTAGTTAGGGCTTGCGCTCCAACTCGGTTATGAAAATGAATTTTGTCCAGTTCGATATCCGTTTAGGCTGTTAATTTATGAAGTTCTCGCGCAGATGCCGAAACCTTTTTTTCATAATGTAGCGATATAATGCTTACGGCGGAGAAAATTACCCAATGTAAACTATTGCATTTCGCACATTGGCTACAAAGAAGATTTTTTTTTTCTTTACGGAATAATGTTTCAATCACGTGGAGAAAGTGTATACATGCCGTTTAAGTATATATATATATACGTTTTCATCCACATGGCGGAAAAAACGAAAAATCTCTAACGCAATCACGTTTTGAGAGAAATCGATCTAAACTTGACTTATTTTTGAAACCGTAGCGGAATATTCACCGTTCGATAAACAATGAGGAATATTCGCAGTTGCTGTTGTTTTACGAAAGCTTCTTAGTAAGAGATGCCACACCGCTACTTTATTATTGGCTCACTTTCAAAGGGTTTTGCCGTAACATTCGATATTTTAGCACGGTTTACGAACAGCATTCCCTTTTATCTCTCTGGCATTCCTGCATTTTCTCTTTCACGGCATTCGAAAAAAAAAAAAAACACTAATTAAATATCTAAAAAAGTATTTGACTCTATTTTCGTTAATTGTTCCGCCTAATCGGTTTACCTAATTTGTCCCATATCTATCGGAGGGTATATTTTTGAATTAAAATCGCCAAAAATCCCCTATAGTGTTAACCGAGAGACCATTTTCAGTATTGATATCGAAATCATTTTGCTCGTTCGCCTTCCGCCCAAATAATATCAACGTAAAAACGTGAAGCGATTTTTTTTTCCATATAAAAACAGTCCCCGGATGAAAGTATCCGATTCGTCATTATATGAAAAATTCGTTGTCTCTTCATGTCGCGAACACTTGTAATCACACTAATAGCTGCCGCTTTCGACTAAGTTGGACATAATTAAATGCGACGCAACTAATAAATATAATGACTTTTCTCCGGAATTTTGTTTTTCTTCAAGCAGTGTCACTGACGAACACAAACTAAAATCCTTGTAAAAGCGACCGCAAATTTTTAAAGTTTCCATCGTTTCTTTCTCTTTCAATTGTACAATTTAGTTACATCATTACATCGACTCTTATAGATTACCGTGTAATATTTATAATATGTAAATAACAACTTTCCGTTTCTGTTATCTCCCATTAGACTAAAAATATCCAATTTTAAAATATTTCCATTCGTGTATACATTTTTGTCCTTTTTATTATATTTTTAAATATCATCTTAGTAAATAATCTTGCTGCGTCAAACCGATGTGTCTTTTAATGGCCGTTCGCTGTCTATCCAACCTGATCTTTCTTCTAAACGACCCTGGAATTCTTTTTGCCTCACTTCTTATACTGCTATATATATATATATATATATTTCCCAACTTGCATGTTTAAAAACTTGTTGAAAAATTTACGCTTTCCTGAATTTTTAAATAATTTTAATAAGCATAAACGAGCTTTTTTATAGAAAAATATATTACTGCAAAAAATGAAATTGACATTCTGTGACAGCTCCGAACATGCAAGACTCAGCCCGGTTGTACAGTTAATAAAGGTGTAATATTAAAATTACTAAGAATATATATCGTAACGCATCATTTATTCAATAAAAACTTGTCATCGCAAGAAATTGGCAGAGGTAATCTATGGTTTTTTTTCTTGTATTATATATATAATCTCGCTACAAGCTCTTTTATATCTAATGTAATTATTATAAATTATTATGAATATACGATGTGGTATTTTACGATAATTTCGATATTTTGCCTTTATTAGGATGTATATTACGTAGAACTTAGTTGAGTTTAACCTATTCTGACCGCCACAATGAAAACGATTGTTTATTTTATTCATTTCGGCGCACATTTTTTATTTTTTTTAAATAAAATCTATAAAATCTTGCTTTTAAGAATTATTATTATTTTTTGTTTATATTTTATTATTTCCCTTTTAGTTTGACCGCTGGAACTTTTTCAACAGTTCGCCATTTTTATCCCTTCTTTTTAGTTTGAAACAGTCCATTTAGTCCGCCCAAAGATTCAACCCCAAAAAAAAAAAAAAAGAAAAAAAAAAGATTCAACCCAACTTCGAGTGACGTGCACCTGTTTAAAATAGTGGTCTCAACTCTGAATTTGTATATATATATATATATATATATATATATATATATATATATATAACTCGGTAATTTTGGCCTCGCAAGAAGCTGTGCCCCTTGACCCCCCTTACTTACATTTCTGTCTCCTTCTCTTCTATACTTTGCATAAAATGATCAAAATTTACAACGTAATTCTAGATCGGTCAATATGAATATAATAACATAATTACAAAAATCCTATAAAATATAACAAATGTTACATACAATTTGGACTTTTTTTTAGGACATTTTTTCTAATGGGAAGTAGGCTAAAAATTACGCCGTAATTAATATATATATTCGACGATAATAATATGAAACATTACGGCCAGTCAAAATTATGGTCACAAAGAAAGCCATTATTTGGTTAAATTATAAATTTCTGTTATTTAATGAAAAACGGAGGAAAGCGAAAAATGTGATTTTCGAAAAAGAAAAAAAAGGAAAAAAAAACTGAATCCAATTCCCGGGGAAATAATTTCAGTCGACATTTATAACAAGAGTTTTACAGTAAAACGGCTATTATTTTTACTTACGTCGCACACATATAGTATATTTTAATATATATATTGATAAGATTTATTTAAGTTCGAAATTATCAGTCTTAATTGTTTGAATAGAAGCTTTTGGCGTCATTTTTTGGCTAATTTTAGACTAGAGCCACCGAATTACCTGTTTATCTCGCTAATTAACTGGCACGTGTCGGATTACGTATCAGTGAACACTCGGTAACCATCTCTGCTTGGAATATATTTAATTGTTGTTCGATCTTATCGCGTATGTGTTTCCATTTCGTCACAGTGGCCGCTCGTCGATTCGTGTATCGGGAAATTACATAGAAAATCCGGAGTACGACCCGGGAACGAAATTTACTCCTGCATAAGTATGCGATTCTCTAATCGTTGTATAAGTCGACATATATTTGAGATTTAGACCGGGGATAGTGTAGTTTGTGACATTTTGCAAGCACTACGACCGTTCATCTGTGAGAAATTTCTGTAATTTTCTACGAAGCTGGCCATCGAATTATTCGGGTAGTTTGGTATTGGTTTTTAATTAAAAAGTTTGAGACACATCAGTCTTTCGAAGACATAAGTAAGTGGTAATTAATTCGGAGTTGACGAGCACGTAGTCAAAACCTAGCAATGTTTACAATATCTGAGCGTAAAATTTGTCAGTCATGTAAAAATTACAATTTTATTATATTATTTACATTTTTTAATTAATCGCCATCCGCTTATTCGTTTGCTTTCTAGTTACTTTAAGTAACCAAGCCTAATGGATCTGATGAGAACACTGGGCCAGTTGTATTGATTTTTTTGGTTTTTCTCGCATTTTTTTAATGTCGATAATTTTTGTATACCGACTTTGTAATTATTTAAGTGATTTTCTATTTAATACGTGTCGCAGTTCCTCTTCAATTGTAATATACCATGAAAATTATGTTTCGGTAACATTTTGGAAATTGCATAAATATTTTTTAAATATGTTTCTGATTAGGTTGATATATAAACGGTTATTTCAAATTTAAACAATTATCGGAAACAAAAAAAGTAAAAAGAGGGAAAACAAAACTCTCATGAACAATAAATAAGTAACACGAAAAAATAAAAAATTAAATGAATAATTGGAATGGCTCTGGTTAACGTTTATTTTATAATTTCGCCAAAATAGGCAATCATAAACAGTACTTATGCAGTTGAGAGAGGCCACTAATGATGAAAAAATGCCAATTTACATGAAAAAATACTCAAGCATATCCGACAATATAGACAAATATGAAACCACTCGATTTTTTGGCAACAATACGAAACACCCTTAATTTATCGGTTATTCCTCTCCATCATCGAAGTGATTCAAGTTATTCAGATTGTTCTAATTACATCAGCAATAACAATCATCATAATAATAATAATAATAACAATAATAATATTCCGTTTTGATATATACGTGTATATATTTACTTTTTTTGATTCGTTACTGCAGGAAATTTAATTCTGAGGCAAAGTCGCAAAGTTAAATTTCGAAACACAGTTGGCGGCGTCATTAAAAGATAATAGAAGCGCAGTGCTCAATTTAGTGAGACGCTTCGAGCACTAGGAGTGTCAGAAGGTTAGAGGATAAATTGTAATAATTTGCCAGAATCGTTTATTACTAATTGAGCGTTAATTATTTCATGAAATTAAATCGCGCGATAACATTCAGTTTGTAAACATACTAAAGTGCCTCTTTCAGCTTAATGCCCTGCTTGCTTGATGTATACGACGCCAAAACCCGGCCTCTAATCTCTTAAATCTTTTCTTCTTCGTGCCGGCCGCGCAATTTCAGTACTGCAATAGCTTACAGTCCGCACAAATCAGTTATCGAACTAAAAAGTTAATTCAACCAGATGGTATCGAATTTCGTCAGTGCGCAGCTCCGCAGATAATGATTTATGAAAATCATTATCGTAACGCTTTCGTTTTAATATTAATCGGTGATATCTCTAAGTGTTTCTCAAATTGTGATCTGTCGCGATTCTTTCGCGAAAATTTAAAAAAAAAATCTCCATTCGTTCAAATTCAGCGCAGTGTTAATCCCCATACATAGTTAAGATATATATTGCGTTACGACCAGCAGCGCAGTAGGTTGCAGTTTTAGCGGGACATCTTCTACACGGGAGACTAAATATATGTACGTGTGTGTGTATCAGTGTTTATACCAACGCGACGCTAGAACCGGCGTAAAATCCAGGGTAACATGAGAGTTCGGTCTATTGCGCTATCCATGGAAATAAATTCGTCATGAAGAACGGGCAGGAATGCCGAGAAATCTTACAACCACCACCTAGCCGAACTTACCAGAACCAGAACAGATATGACTGGGGTTATGTTCGTGGAAGTCTTCATCAGAGGACATTCATTAATTACGCAAGCTGTTTTTCAATCCTCCTCCCTCTCTTTGGTGAGATTTCCCCCTCACATGAGGTTTACGTTAAAGTAGTTCCTAAAGGACTGAATTTATTTCCTTAAATTTAGTCAAATTAAAAATAAAAACAGACATTTCCCTAATTTTTCACTCAATCGATATGAGCTTTCATTTACTATACTATTTTTTTTTTTCTTTTAAAAACTCTGAACGTTTTTTTTTTTTCGTTACTTTTTCTTTATTCTCGAAATAATGAGATTTTTCAGCGGGCAATCCTAAAAAAGGTAAAAGAAAAATTTAACAATTTTTATTTTTATTGTATGTATAATAATATATGTACATTCTTTAAAAATTCGTCACTTTCAAATGAACAAGATTCTTTTTATTCCTTCTTTTTACAAATTGGACTATTCCTATTCCACACTGTGCCTCACTCATTCTCTCCTTTTATTCTCCTTCAGTTATCCTCTAGCTCTCTTGATCCTTTTCTGTCCGATATCTCTGATCGTGTAAGGATCTGAGTCTCTCTTGCCCTTCTGTTCCATTGTTCATTGGCCAATATCCGTGTTGACGAACTTATAAAAAAAAAAAGTTGACGCGAGGTTTTCAAAATTATCCCTCCCTCGGTTTAAATAAGATTTGCTGAGATTTTGCTTGAGCTCACGTAATTAGTGGATGTCAAGTTCCCCCTTTTATGGAAAATCGTACAGCCTGTCTTAGCTTCTCTGGTTTTATTTCATTCGTATTTCACTACTACGTAACTGGTTTTTTTGTTACGACTATCCACCTTCTGTGCATGCGCGACATTCTAAACTGGAACTCCATGTTCCCGATGTTGCCTTGCTTTAATCACCCTTGTAGTAATTTTAGAGAGGATGTCAACCGTTTAATACTCAAATGCTGTTGATTCGGCGCTGATATCTCTTAACGGAACTCTAATATCTATTTCCACGTATTTTACATACGTGTTGCTCTGGCAAACAAGCTTCGATAGATTCAATTTCAATTTTTTGCGCGATTCTTTCCTCGGTGGCATTTCCACTTATTTTTTTATTTTTCTCCTCGAAAAACAAAAAAAAACAAAAAAAAACAGAACACTTAAAGCGATTATCGATGATGAAGTCATAAAATTTATTAAAACTCGTTCGTTAACCAACTCAAGATGAAATGAAAGCGTTTTAGAACTACGGCACCTAGTTTCTCATGAAGTCTTCATCATATTAGATTCCCACAGTGCCCTACAATTCCTTCTCCCTCTACTGATTATGTAATCCTTCTCATACATGCTTTCTCATCCATAACATTTTCCTTTTTCATTTTATCCATAAAAAATTTTTTATCCAAATTGATCTACTATGGATTCCTGAACATTCTGGAATCTCGAAGGTAACGGCTCTCAGCCGATGTACTTGTTCGTTCATCTTCTTCTTCTATCGGTAGATTTCTCAGTGTTTTTTTATCCCACAATATTAGTCTTTACAGTTGCTCATTCCGAACAATGACTGAACCCGTATTGCTTCGCACTCTTCAAATCCGAATTCCCATTATCTCTTTATCTAATCTACCGTCTTATTCCTGGTTCTTTAATTATCCCTCTATACGGCGTTCAACTTTCTCTGTAATCGTCTACGCTTTGGACGCAGTTTGCACTTCCTGCATTCCTTTTTCGCTTCTCTCTAGCCTCCTCTCCACTTTATCGCCTACACCCTTCCTCTTAAAAAGCTTTATATATGCCGATGATCGCATTTTATTTAAGTGCATCTGTATCACTTCCTAACGTTCCTCTTTCTACTCTTCGCTTCTCTTAATCAGTCTTCCAACTCCTTATTGTGCATCTCTGCTTGCTATCGTCACCTTCGGTTACTATGGCACTTGAGCCTTTTCTATCCTCTAGATCTGACCGTGTAAACATCTGGTTCCACTTCTCTTCCTTTTCGCTCTTCTCGAGAACAAAGACGCTGAAAACTTTACACTTGCTTCAAAACATAAAGTAAGATAATTTCTAACGGAAATACACGCAATTTTAAAAAGCGCCTAACTTAAATTCAGCCCCCCCCCCCAACTAGTATTTAAAATATGTTTTCCAAAAGTTGAAATGAAGTCCGAATGAATTCCGTTCACAGTACGGAAGATACGAAAAACGACATTGGAGAAACCCGATCATCAAAAGAAGTAGATAGGCGGTGTAAAGTTGGCCTCTCTTTAGGGGGTAACTAACTTTTTTTTAGAGTTTCATGTACGATCGAAGGAACCGCGATTTAACCGACGCAGCGCCGTGAAATATTTATTAAGCAATACAAATTGCGAAGGTGGTTTTCTTAAGAATAAAGAAAAATCGATTATGGCAGAGAACCAGATATGAGATTGAAGAATGCTTCAGTTTCAAACTGGATATTTTTCTTTTGCAATTAAATATTCGTATTAAATATTACCTAATGTCGACGAGTATGACTGTTTTTCTATTGCTCGTACACGTGTAAGTTGATAATTAATATAAATTTTAAAATTATCTGCTACGATTGTGATATTTGAGAGGGAAATTCTGATTTTTAATTAAGAAATATTTAGATATTCAAAAATAAAAGCATAATTTTTGTTTCTACATATGTAAAAAAAAAAAAAAACAATTTCTATACAGCCTAGAAAAATAATTTAAAGAAAGTTTAAAATTTGGTACTTTTAGATTTACCGCAAATTTTTAGATTGTCTTTGATGTACACTGTGTACATCATTCGCTGGTGATCCACCAAAACTTAAATTTCAAAAAAAAAAAAAACTTCTTCGGAGATTTTCTTTTAGGTTAGCTTGAAATTAAACTTTCGTAAGTCGGGCTTTTATCCATTTATTTTAGGCGTGTAAAAAAAAACACCAAGTCAGTTTAGATTTTTGATATTTAAGTTCTTTTCATAACGTTCTACCCTAATCAGTGTGTGTCTAACGGATCGTCCGAAAAGAGAATATTGGGATCCGGTTTCTTCCTTCTTTACTTTCACCGAGATATGACGATATAAGCAATATTCGATTTCACTGGGAAAATAAACTTAACGCCTTCGGATTGCGAATCTGCGCACAGTCATGCAGACATGCTTCAGATAAACCAGCGCGAAATTCTTAGAACTAAGCTATGACGACGGGGTAATTGTTTTTTGTTTTTTTTTTTTGCGTCATTAAACGATTGTAAAATAAACCGAAAAAAAAAAAAATGTATTGATGTTCTTGTATAGAGACTAGGAAATTAATTAAAATTGCAATAGACTACATACGTATCTATGTGTGTGTGTGTGTGTGTGTGTGCGAATGTTAATTTTGTAATTTTTATGTTTCGTATGTACAGAAATATGTATCAGCTGATTGCCTTCTGCCTTTTTGATAAAACATTTCCACGGATGAGGTTGGTAGCACAGATTTGACTCCGACAGATAATACGTTAAATTCGCTGTCCGTATAAAATTATATTTTAATTACAGCAAGTCCAATATGAATCTCTGATATACAATTATTGCCATTGTGGGGAACCTCCTGAGTTTGAACAGAATTTCTTTTTCTTAATTCATTTTTGTTTTCTCAGCTACCCAATTTTATTTCAAATTAGCCTTTATAATTTAGAGATGCGCAAATAAACTCCGCTAAAGCAGTTTTGTTGGGTACATATATGTGTCTTTTCTGACTGCAGACATACATACGTATATCCGTTTCTCAACTCCAACTCTGATCGAGTTATCTATTTCATGTCTAGCGTATAATCGCAATTATTTTCGGCTGTATATTCAATTTCAACTCCGCGTAGCACTCCGAACTCGCAAAGCAACAGAACGCCCTTGAACACGGTGCGCATGCACGCAGCTAACGCTTTTCGGAATTGACATATGTTAAATCACGTATCGTTGGAGATATATCTGGCTGTGTCCAAACGCTGATATATTTCCGAGAGGATATAACTATAACCGAAGTCATCCGTGCCTACTTTACATGGCTGGAAATGAAAAGCTGTAAAAAAAACCTATAACGTAGTAACTAAGCACCTTAACTATGCTAGCGAGATACTGTGCTACCGAATTCTAGATTAAGAGTTAAATAAGAATACCTCATTGCAGTGCCGGATTAAGCCAGCGCGGGGCTCGTAGCAAATTCTATCGAGGGGCCCTTGATCTACCGTGTTCTTAAGTATAAAGTGGTAAAACAATAATTCAATACTCAATATGTTTATTTGCCATTTATAAGTTAAACAATTATGTTAGTGTTTAATAGTAAAGTAGATTACAATAGGAGCCCTGTTGGCCTTTGACAAGTAGAAAAAGCCAGAGTTAAGATTGCCCTGGCAATTTAGAATAATTTTTATAAAATAACATTTTAAAGCTAACGATTAATAACGATGAACTTTTATTATTTGGTAAACTTTTACAAAGTAACTTTTCTAGATTTAATGTGGGCGAATTTAGAGATAATATGATACGAATATCAATTAGTCTGAGCAAATCATATTCTATATTCATCAAAGAAAGATAATTCAGACGTTCTTGACTCATCGTGTTCCACCTTAATTCATTTTTATACGCTTCAATGTCGAAAATGAACGTTCGCCACAGCAGTTAGTGATCACGAGAGACAAATAAATGCGCAAAACAATTTCTAAATTGGGCGGAATTTATAATATTGAATTTTCAGAGCTTCATTTTTTGAACTGTCAATCGCACTAGCCACATCCGTTTTCAGTAGCTCGACAAAATGCACTAATTCGTCGTCTAGACTATCTTCCAAATCATTTGCATAAGCACCGACCATCATTTTTTAAAATCTCTTCTGCTGTAATAGATTTGAACTGTCGAAATATTCCGAAAACACTACTAAGTTTTTGGCATGCTTTCATGCGTTTATCTAAAACACATAGTGTGTTATCAATAATGACAACAAACACCTCAATTTCAAACTGTTTACCAGGTGTTTCATTTTAAACAAATTCATCAAGTGTACTAGAACCGCTAAAGTGGTCATACTTTGTGTTTCGCATGCGTCCTCTTGAAGTCTGTTGCTGATATTCATGACAGCCTGTGTCAGATCTTCGGCTTTTGCTTCAATATCTGAAAATGTGTTTCGCATTGTTTTAACATATCCATATAATGATTCATAAAGGGTTTACCCTGTATTAAGGTCTATATTAGACGATTGCAGCGACGCACTAGTCGCTTTCACGCGTTCTAGGGTACCATTTCACGTAATTGCCATTATTCCCGTTTCTAACTTATTCATCTTTGAAACTAGTCCGTAAGCTTGATTACGACAATCTACCTTTTGATCTATATTATTGCAAATGCCATCCAACACTCGCTTAATAGTGGTAAAACCACATGAGCTCTAGCGGACCAGATAGTATCCGGCAACCTTTTCAAAATCGGAATTTTCGAACTTAAGCTTTCGTAAGAAGACGCCGACGATAGTAGAAAAAAAATTATAAATATTTTCAATAGAATCGAAAAAAAAGTAATGCTCCTGTACAACAGTCTGTAGCGCTCTTAGCAACTAAATTTAATGAATGTGCAAGACAGGGAATGTATTCTGCATACTTATTTATTCCTTTAATTAATTCGTGCTTGTAGGCCGCTGTATTTTCCGCTCATGTTGCCGGCATTATCATAGCCTTGTCCACAACAATCTTTAATATCAATGCCATTCTTACTTAATAAATCTAGTAAAGTTGTTCAGCAATATGGCCTTCCCTCTCAACTGGCCCAGATGGTAGACGTAGCGCACTATCAGAGTCAGTTGGTCTACATGCGATATATCTGGAGTAGAATGTAATGACACTGAATAGTACCTGGATCTCTTAATTTCGCAAATAATTTGATCCAGCATGCTTGATGAAATTAATTTGATAAATTCCTCGTAATTTGTTTTAGATAAATATGACGTGTGTCCTTTTCCTTTATGGGCATACGTTTGAATATGTTGGGACATAAAAACGTCAAATACGGAAATTAAGAGCTCTTTTCGGGGGAAAAAAAAAAACATTTATCCCAGTTAAACAACTATTTTTTAGCTTATTTTAATACCATAATGGATCATGTCACAATCTCCGCTCTAAAAGTTTGAAATTGGTAACGATCTTACTATGTCAGGATTACGAAATGGTTATGAAAAATTTAATTGCAGGATATCTCTCATTACTTTTATAACTTACATAAACTTATTACTAGAAAATAATTTTTTGCTATACGATTACTAAATTATAATAAAAATAATGTGAAGTCTTGCAAATAAATGGATAATTTCAACATTTTGAATCGAGCTATTTCAATTCTACTACGCATCCATACTGAGTGTCGTCGAGTAAGAGTGCTCGCACACGTCAGACTTTTCGTAAAGCCAATTATCAGGTCGATTAAAATTCTGTACATTTATACGAGCGACTTTTTGTAGAACTTGTGCGATTACCTTATGAAATTACGACGTGTTTTATTTTCGTCAACAAAATAATAATCGGATAAATATTGTCTGCAATGGATTATCTTGATTGTAAAAGGTGTAACCGTTCACGTCTTAGTGACATCAGGTAAATTCAATATACCACGACTTAATCAGTTTCACTCAAAAAACTACGCTCAGGCAGAGGCGGGTATGGATACGCGGGGCCGCTAGCAATTGCTACTCTTGCTATGTGGTTAATCCGGCACTGACTCGCTCTTTATCTGTTGCTTCATTTAGAAACTTACCCGATATATAGTAATATCTACATTGGAAAGATTTCATTTATGATGGTGTGAAGAATTAAGCGGATAAATTCCACGTGACTGTATACCGTCTTTATTAAAAATTTTCTTCTCGTTTTATATTAATCGTTTTGTTACTTATAGTGTTGGGGCGTCACTTTTTATTTACAAATAAATTAATTTGTAAGTTTAGCGGCAAAATGGGCCAAAATCTAAGTCTCGATTTTTTCACGATGTCAGCAACGGTCGAAGGAAATAGTTGTTCGACATTTAGACACCTGTATACAGTTTTGTTATTATATATTCTACAATCAAGAGAGCCTTTCGTCTTTCCATACAGTAATAATGGTCGATCAGTACGATGTGACTAAGCTAAGCCAGCGGGATCTAAATAAGAGTGTACAACTGGTTTCTTTCGCTTAGCCCTAAAATCGATAATAAACAGAGATCAATAACAAAAGAGAAATATATGTGAAAAATCGACATGTTTCTTAGAGCTTTACGTGTAATCTTGTCAATTATCTTTGATTCTCGACCGTTTAGTTCGTCTGAAGCCGCATATGGATCTGGAGGATCGATTTAAGTGCGGAATTCCTCGAACCGGTAACCTCCAGATATGACCTAAATCATACTCGTCTCACCGACGGAAGTTTTATGCAACATTCGCGGAATTGCGCGGTCCAATTTTTCATTGTTTCTCCTATGCGCTTTTAGACCGCAATGATACTTTGATTTTTTCCGCATTTTTGCCTTAACAGTCCGCAATGGTAAGATGTGAAAAGTGCACAATTCTCACAATATCGTTAAAATCGATCGATAGTCATTAATGTTTTCCCCATTATCGTGAGAATTACTATGCAAAGCAATTATCGTGCACTTTGCCGCAGATGGAAATTCTTCATTATCTCTGTTTAGCCGCCACCGCTGTTAGAAATAAATTTACAATGTAGCATTTTGCCGACGAGTAGTGTGCCTATGCAGTGCCGCTAGAACAGTTTCCCGCGCCATTTCTCCGTGTAGCGCGATAAAGTTTATCTTCAGTTTCCGCTGCAATCTCATCATCAGCAAGACCGCGTTAATTCCTCTATGGCGTCGCCATCATTCGCGCCATTTATTCTATTTCTTTTTAGTATGATTTAAAGCTCGACTTGGCCAAGTCTACCCCTAATACTGATCTAAACCATTAAATATATCAAATCGGAACCGGATTCTCCATTTTCTTTTTATACCGAAGTAACGTAGTAACGAAACCGGCATTCAGAAGAAATTCATCTACTTCACCTGAACCGGGCGGATGATCTACAAAATAAATCAGCTCAAACATCATCATTTCCGAATGACCTCCTAGTTGACGATTTATCATCCGACGATGATAGCTCAAAGATGATTTACAAAAATTTAAATTAAATCATCGCTATAATTACCCCGGTTTAGGAAGAAACTCGATTAAGCCCTTTTCCTCTACCCTTGCAGTCAGTCAGTTCCTACTTTCGGAAAATATTCATAAAGAGCTTAAAACACTATCATCCTTTATTTTCTAATCTGTGTTACTTTGTGTTTCGGCACATAGTTCGTCATATCGCACAGCGAGCAACGACTTTCGAACCGCACTGCCGAGCTGCCAAATATCCGGGGGGAGGTTACGGAAACGTAACTCTGAAAATTCTTTTAAGCTAATTCAACGACTTCTTTCTTCCGTCCTTTAGTAATTAGTATGTAAAAGTAACCGCGTCAAGTTTGAATAATTGTTCTATAACATTCACCCATCTGCTGCCGTTATATTATGGTAATAATGGCGGTTCTTATTATTGCCGAGGGAAATGATTCTTCTGGTTTCTATTCTGTTCACTGTGGCGAGAATTACTCTGCTCCCGCTTGTCCGACATTTAAGAAAACATAAAAAAAATCACGAATCTGGAAAACCGTTCTTACTCCGAGACTAAGAATATCAATCAGGGGCTAAGTTTCTCTTTCCGGTTTTACCGATTTTTCAAATAATCCACCGTATTGCCCAACTCTTGCAAGAACGCAAAAGGAAAAAACATCAGACTTATTCTAGCGCTTCCTCACGTGTTCTCTCCCAAAAACATCATTCTCAAAATTTTCCTTTATTGCGCCGCCGACTTTAAATGCCGGCACCAGAGAGGTTTTGCATAATTTCGGGTCATTCCTAATCTTGAGACTTCTCTTTCAGCTGGGAGAAAACGAGTACATATATGGCCGTCGCCATAGCTTGGTGACGTGAACTCTTGATTGCTGAGATCGTGGTCAAGAGTTCAATTCCCAGCGACGGCCAAATAGAAAATAGACAAATTTAAAAATGAGAAATAAACTGATTTAATAAGAAATAGAATGATTTAATTAATAGTGAGTGGTTAGTGGCCAAATAGTATTCACAGCCAGGCCAAGAAGAAAAAAAAAAAAAAAATATATATATATATAGGGTGCGGCAGCATAACTTCCTTTTTTAAAATGCACCTCGTTTTTTCTACTAAATTTTGTTAAAGAGAAATAATAACAGAAAATCGAAATACATACTCTAGATCCCCCATTGGGGCAATGTGTATGCTTCTTCCCTTCTGTTTTATCTCGATTTTCTGTTATTATTTCCCTTTAACAAAATTTAGTAGAAAAAAAGAGGCGCATTTTAAAAAAGGAAGTTATACTGTCGCACTCTGTATATGCAGGGTGATTATAATTAAAGTAGAAGTTTCGAAACGCTATAAAAAAAAAAATCACTGATCAGAATGACGTCAAATTTGAACGGAATATTATTGGCTAAGGAGGAAAGCAGATGGCACAAAAAAAAAAAAAAAAAAAATTTTTAATTTTTTGGTTTTTTGGCTCGTCAACCAGGGATTTCACCCAGAAAATGGCTGTACAGGTGTGATACTGTTGAGTTATGTAAACTAATCCACCGCGGTAAGGTCATAATCACATCGGATGGGAAAACCCGATTTTTAATTGTCCCAAGGCCAAAAACCGCATAAAAAGCACCAATCAAATCGGTTTTTAATTGTCCTGAGGCCAAAAATCGCATAAAATGCGTCAATCAAATCGATTTTTAAATTTCGTGAGACTAGCACAAAACATGTTCAATATGCTGTCCACCGTTTTCTGCAACAAGTTGAAATCAAGAAACAACATGGTTTTGGCCTCAGGACAATTAAAAACCGATCTTTCCCATCCGACGTGATATCTTGCCATGGTGGATGTGCTTACATAACTCAACTGTATCACACCTGTACGGCCATTTTCTGGGTAAAATCCCTGGTTTGCAAGCCCAAAAAAAAAAACAAAAAAATTTCTGTTTTCTTATGCCATCCACTTTCCCTCTTAGTTAATAATATTCCGTTCAAATTTGACATCATTCTGATCAGTGGTTCTTTTTTTATAGCGTTTTGAAACTTGATCTGTACAGCCATGCACACTGAACAGTACAGTTGGTTTAACGTTTAACTTACACCTCAGCCGTTGTTTTACGATTCATTTGACATTTGTAGTCAAACCCTATTAAATTACGATGCTTACAGCGCCAATTATTTCTAGCTGAGGTCCCTATAGTTGACGAGACAGAAAAAAAAAAATTAAAATTAAAAAAACTTTTTTTTTTTTTGTCATCTGCTTTCCCCCTTGGCTAATAATATTCCGCTCAAATTTGACGTCATTCTGATCAGTGGTTCTTTATTTATAGCGTTTTGAAACATCAACTTTAATTATAATCATCTTGTATATTGACTAGTCCTGTTACAATTTTTGGTTTCTGCTAACCTGCATCCCTCACCATTGAAAATGACCAATTCCTATATATGACCATCTACTCTTAGTAAATTTCGAATCTTTAATCCGGATGATAAAATTTACAGTCTCCTTGGTATAACTTTATTAATCAACATTTTCTCTAATTATCATCTCGTTTTATCTTGATATTCTTCCCTATGGGCATATTCTCTTTCCTTTTCCACGATATTTCTCTCGCCTTCGTACGTTTTGATTCCTTATCACTTTCATTATTTTTGTTAATTATTTTCCTCTTCTCATTTCCCTTATCTATAATTAATTATTTTTAAACGCGACACTCTGCTAGTGCCATCGGTGGTCTGTTCGATCTTAATGTTGATTTTATAAAGGCTTTTACTATTTTTCTCATCGCTCTCGCTCGATTTTTTCAGCGACCAATGTCCTTCCGATTAGATGTACCATTTTCTTCTTTTTACGACTACTTTCACGCCCCGTTTTTCTCTATATTATACTTTGCGCAGTGGCTCTCGTTGACGTCGCTTGCTGTCCGTTGGTTAATAGAGAGCACTTCGCGACCATAATCCTCCTCCTGTATCGCAACTAGTTCACTCGGTGCTAAATTGCGAATTGGCTCAATGGTAATTAAATTTTGAAGGCAGTTAAGGAAAACACGCCAACTGGTAACCGAAAAAGAAAATCAGGTAATTTCTTTGCGATAGCCCTAACACATAGGCCAATTCATCACCGACAATCACCTGATAATCTCCGGAACAGTGCTTCTCAACGTTTCTTTTATCATGCTCCGGCTACGTAAAAACTCGAACATTTTATTTACTAGACGGTGTGGATAGGACACGGCTCGCTGACAGCAACGGCACCTAATGGCTATAATAACAAGTAGATTTTATTTACTTTTTAAATATCTGAATATCACAACTGCGTTAATGTAACATAAATTTTTCACTGCTTTTTTTATTAATTAAAATGAATGAAAAAGTAAATTTTAATATTTGTAATGTACAATTTTTATATATAAAAAAACATACCTCGTCATGTTAGGAATGTCCATCAAATTACACTAACGTATGTACACATATATATAGAGATGTAAATTTTAATTAATAGTCGGTGAAATTATTATCCAACGTTTTTTGTTTTTTTTTTTTATTTAATGCGTAATCAGCCATATTTAAAAAAAAATATCTAAACTCGTACCCCTCCCTCATTTAAAGCATGACATAAATGAATTGAAATTGGGTCTAATGTACTTCCATTGTTTGATCTTTCTTTCTATTTGTATTAAGCGAGTTTTTGGAGTTTTTTTATATTACCGATGGTTTCGATTATATGCAGCGATCGCACTGGTTTTTTTGGTATATACATGTATGTTAATTCTGTTGTTTAAAAAAGTTAAACCCGTAATATTGCAGTATCAGCTGTAGCATTTTTTTTTTTTTGTAATGTAAGAAAATACTCAATTTGAAGGTTGTGAAACCATACTTCGATTCCTTAACAAAGCTCCTTAGGTGCTAAAATATTTCGAAAAAAGTGATACAGAAAGGAAATATACATTTATGGAAATACTGTGTAAAAATTACATACGATATTACAAATTTAAAATTGAATATCATTGTTTTGAATATAGTAACATATAAGTGTAAATTATGGTTATCTATAATTTAATATACAAAATCTTGAGTAGGCACTGGTAAAATATCTGACTATTTTCAAGGTCATGTTGGTATAGAAGGAAATGAAAGAATTGATCAGTTTTTTCGAGATGCGGCTGTTAATGGACTCCCCATTAATAAGTTCATGCTGATAATTTACTTGTGTTGTCTAAAACATTACATTATAGGTTTTGGTCGGACTTATATCCTTCTTCCTTTTTTTACCAATTTTCCTTTTATCTTTCTATTCAGTCGTATCTACATCCTTGGTTTCGCAAATTTCCGTCTTTGCAGCGCCATATTATTTCCTCACGATCATAGCTTGCTTCCTTCATCTCGCTATCGGGTTTCATTTTCAGACTCTCCTTATTGTCCGCTACATCCTCCCAATGATATCAACGAATGTAATTCTAACCACATTCTTTTCGAATGTTCCACTCTGTCGTCTGAATCTCTACCCCCAACATTTCTGAAACTTAATATTCCTGCTCCTTATAGTGCTGCATCTGTTCTCTCTTTTCCCTTTCACTATCTACCCCCCCCCCCCCCCCCCACACACACACACCTTGTTTTCTTCATTGATGCTCTATAGCTTACTGTATACGAATCTAAATAATTAATTTAGCTTACTTTCCTTTCTGGTCGAACATGGGTCAACGCTCTTTGTCAGCGAACCCCCAGCAGCAGAAAAAAAGTGAGCAAAATGTAGTTTTTCTAATAGCCGTTAGATGCGCTATTACCAAGGATCCTATCCTGTCTACAGCAGCTCGTTTTTATTCTCGATCAGTAAATGACTCGCATCTCTCTCTCTCTTTCTCTCTTCAGTCGTGTTATCCGTTTGCGAACTCGCTTACGGATCAGTATTAATTAAAGCAAATAAGAAAACCTACGCGACAAAGGTAATTTTATAATGGTACATATTTATCGCTGTATTCGTTGTCCGGCAACATTTTATCGGTGTAATACTAAACTACTTACAGTCGCATTAAAATGTTATTGAAAAAATAATTAATATTATATAGTGTTTTATTATTTTTGAACTGCGCGCCATGACACGGATATTAATAAAGTGAATAAAAATTTAATTTGAATAAGGAATGGTAGAAACAACTTTTTGAGTTTCGAAAAATTTCGGAAAAAAACGATAATAATGCAAACATTTTTAAGCACTCGTATGATATATATATATTTAGAAGAATGCTACGGGGAAAATATATCATCACGATGATGTTATAAGTGTTCAAAATGGGAATATTTTGAAAATTTATGATTATGCAACTGTAAATTTTTAATTGATCTTTATTACACACATTTAATTGGCTAATTTTTATTTTTATTTCTTACACTAATTTAATTTCTTATTGATTAATTTTTACAAATGTTCTCGTATAAGAACAATTAACGTGTATATTCTGGATTATGTAAATAAAATAGCAGCGACGATGCGCTTACTAGTTTAACAGTTTTCTGTGAAAGTGAATAATAATTCGCGTTTTTTGTGACACAACCAAATGAAATTCCAATTATCATCCCTAGTTCGGTGCTTATTTACCGGCTCGGAAGAAAATAAACAAGAGTTTACGTTGCCTATGTCCGTATCAGCAATACGGTAATCTTACTTTAAAAGCATTAAATACAAAATGGCAATCAAAAAAATAATAAATGATTTAAAAAAAGGAACACACCGACTACGAAATAATTTTCACCAAAAAATAATTATTTGTTAAAAGATAAAATATATTTCACATTATGCATAATATTTGGAAATTATGTGATTTTTATTTTTAAACAACATTAACGTTAGCAAAGAAAAAGTTACACTTTACCAAAAAAAAAAAAAAAAAAAAACGACCAATCAGTAAGAATGGTTCTTTAAAATATGTCGCCTTTCTAGACACGTAATTCTCCCAAATTAAACGGTGCAGGTAGTTGAACCTGCTGTTGGGGCTTCTTCTGTAGACGGATAATTTAGTACTTAAAACTAGCGGAATCCTGGCCACATTTTCATTATTCATCTGGTAATTGGGGTTCGCGGTAAATTTTAGGTTTTTTTTTTTTTTTTAATAAAGCACAATTTTACGTATACAGCAGGTATAGCAACGGCCCCGAGACGCTTTCCTGTGGGACACCTGCCTGTATGGAGTAAAATGATAATTTTGCCTCTCCTTGCACTGCTCGGAACAACTATCTGCCCCCCGTCAGGTAAGAAGTAAGCAGGCGACAGAAGTTACCTCTGATGGGTTCGTTCAATTGTTTTCTTTTCAGACTTTGTACACTTCCATTTGTTCTTAAATCGCTCATTGCTTTTTTTCTACTACATGACTGTACCTATGTGTTGACAACTGCGTGATCTAAAATAACACACCATCCTACAGCTTTACTACCGAATTTACACTCGCAACATTTCATTCTGCTTCGAATCCCCCCCATTCGCACTATCTAATATTTCTCCTACAGCAAAATACCACGGATGATGAAAATACCACGAATGATGTTTCTTAGTTTTACTGGTAGAGTTATTCATCAGTAGCGTACAATGTTGCTTAGTTCTTCGAATTAATGAAGTATCGAAAAGTGGAACAAGAAATGAAAGGAAAAACAAAAGGAAGTAGCAATAAGCGGAATTCTGGTTCAAATCTAAGATGCGAAAAATCCAGTTGATTGATGGAAATTTCGATGGAAAATATACTTGAAATAAAAGACGTACCGGGCGCAATGAACGGTAAATGTGCAGGAGAAGGAATTATCAAAAAAATTTTAATTAAAATTTGTTCTCAAAAGGGAACGAGCGATTTGAAATCAACATCGTAAAAGACTAACCGGTAATTATTTCACAGATGCGATTCATGGAAAGCAAAGACCGCACGCGCATACACTTCACTTCTAACCAAAATTTAATGACCAATATCGAATTTTTTACTTACGACACTTCCCGTTATTATTTCAGCTATATCGAAAAATATGTCGATGTTTCGAGCATATTATAAACAATTTTCCGCCATTTAATTTACACAATTTCTTAACACAAGTTAATGTACTTACTAATTGACAGTTCTGTGTTTTAATTTTCAATCTCTGCTGCGTGTATTAATCTAACAACTTTACATAACGAGAAAGCATTTACGATTAAGAATTAATAAGAACGAATGTGTGTACAAAGGCCAAAATGTATAAAACAAAGAAAGTAATAGCAACTTAAAACATAAATAACCTTTTTTGACGAATAACAACTTTGTTTTATTATTTTTAATTGTCGAAATCTTATTCGAGAATAAATTTTATTTATAAACTTATGATAAATATTTTCAAATTTACAAATATTAAATATATTCACACTTCCTTAGTTTATATAAATGATGTTAGCGTATTGGGAGTCTTACAGAATATCTCTTTTATACGCAAATTCGGTTCCGAAGAAGAACGATTGAAGGTCAATTTCTTTTCACTGTGATAATACAGACGCAAAACTATAACAAAGCAGACAAGTGTAGTAGTAGTTCATCTGAATGCGTATTTTTTGTCTAACACCGGAAACCGAAATAACCTTTGCGAAACATGTTTCCCGTGAAATAATAATAACGTCAAAAGTTCCTTTCTTCGTTTAAATGTTGCTTACCTTTTTAGACGACCTTTTTTATTTCGTATAAAACGACTAGATATGCCTCGCTAACGAACAATAGATCGATATAACTGATATAATACGAGTTAATATAACACACAGGAGAGGCTTCATCATATTTTTAGCAATAAATAGAAAGAAATAAGCTGTTTTTCTTGTTCCATTCTAATCGATTATTTTTCTAAGAAGGACATCAATTAAGAGTGTTCTTTTACACTAGTGCCTTCTCTGTCCCTCTTTTCGTTATTTGTTTACCTTGCTTTATTCAACATCACCGCAGAATCACGTATTTGTCAATCCCTTCAGTATCGCAAATCACCTTTTCCTTCCTTTTTGTTTTTTTTTTTTTTTGCTTTTTTACCAAGTCGATTTTTTTCGAATGTTAATGTCCAACTACAGGCCAATTTGTTTATTGTCAACTTTTTCTAAAATATGTGAAAAATGTCAAAAAGCGAAAATTCTATCTTACTTGCATAAGTATAAATTTTTTCAGTAAAAACCAATATATGGTTTTGTACAGAATAAATGAACAGACGATGGTTTGTTTTTGATCGTGTTGCAGCTACTATTTCGAAAAATTTAGAATACGGCCGTTCGGTGGCTGCAGTTTACCTGGATTTCTGTAAAGCATTTGATGTAGGAGATCATAAAATACTCTTAAAAAAATGATGTGCATGTGGGTTCCAGGGTGTCATTTATAATTGGTTTCAGTCATACCTGACAGGTAGAAAGTTCGTTACGAAAAAATAAATAATATTCTTATTAGTGACATTGTAATGCAGGAAAACGGCGTACCGCGCGGCAGTATTCTGGGACCAATTTTACTTCTCATCTATGTTAACGATTTATGTAATTTAAATATGTTTCCGGTAGAATCTTCAGCTATGCGGATGATGCTGTTTTTATCGTGAGTCCGAGATTCCCAAATATACTGCAACTATTTATGCGGACGGATGTTAATAAAATGCACAGTTGCATGACTGCAAATTCTATCAGACTGAATGTGAAAAAAACAAAATATTTAATATACAGCCATCTGCCTCAACACAGAGGTGGGATCAATTAACTGTATAGTGGGAAAATAATATATTCATAGAAAGAGCATATGAAATAAAATACCTAGGTGTTCATTTAGATTGTAAATTATTACGAGATGGTGCCCCATTTATCGTACCTATCAGGAAAGCGGAGAAAATTAAATTACTTATTCCAATAACCTAGAGCAAGTTTTTAGTTATAAACAGCTTAGAATCATTTATTTATCACTTTATCAACGAACTCTTACATATGGAACTATTCATTGAGGGAGTGCAGTAGAATATTACCTTTCGCCAATAAAATATTTGCAAAAGTCGATATGTAAAAAAATTTGCTCGGTTAGCGACGTGCAGCTATTAAAAACTTTTTAAGTGTTAAAAATTCATATTGCACGCATCTATATGTATATAAAAATAAGGAGATAAATTTGATATAAAAGTGCGAACGGGAATTACTAGAACGTCTATGCAAGAGAAAGCTACCATACTTCGTTTCAATAAATACCACGTCAGAATGCAGGCGAGATATGTATATGGATGCCACATTATATAACTCATTATCAGAAACACTTAAAACGGAACTTCGAAATTTTAAACACAAGCGTAAAGTACGAGTACTTTTTGATTACTTTACAGAGAATGTGCTATGCAGTTTAATAAACTCGAGAAATAGCGGTACGATTACATCAAAATTATGTTTACTATAAATATCGATCTTCATTCAAAATGCACTACACTGATTTGCACTAATTTTCACAAGTTTCACTCGGTTGTTTATATTATCACATAGCATTTGAATATAATTCGCAAAATTTTGGTAATTTTTAATCTAAAACAACTTAATAAGTAAGAATCGCTAATATATTTTAATAAATACAATGTATCATACAAAATTATAATAATGTAACATTGTAAATGCAACAAAAGCAAATGAATATAACTTGTGATGAAATATAATTAATTCTGAAGATTCGATAAAACAAACATAACAGAGCGGCATACTAAATGGAACGTTCCCGACTTTTTGCACAGTTAGACATCAATTATTCTAGTTGAAACGTTGGAAAAATTCATTTTAATACTGTTCTGAAAATAAATTCAAACGTGCCATAATCTTTTTATAATGTTTAAATTTACAGCATACAAGATGGTTTATATGATAAAAAATTGTCAAGTGCGCACATATTACATTCATCTAATTATAATTATTAAAAACCCGCTCGTTGCAATAAATTGTTATTGTCATCTCTAAAGCAATAAATTACCTCTTTAAGGATTACTTTTAAGCGCTATTTATACCTCAGTTAATTACTTATAATCATTGTAAACCCATTAGGTACTATAGTTTAATATTAAGTTAAACAATCAACATAAGTTATGCCTATTTATAAATTTCATTTACGTTTTTAATGTTCATTTTTATATTAGTTTTATTTTAAATTTAGCGTAAGATTTTAAAGTTTTACTTTTATTATGGTTAAAGTTCACTTACTTGCGTTTGGGGTATATGTGTGACCAAGTGCGTCGCCAGCCGATTAGCCAGGGGAGGCAAGATGATAGAAGGGAGAATAGGAATTATAGGAAAAATAAAATTTATAATTTGTAAAGGCTTAATATTTTATTAAATAAGAATAAAAAACATCTTAATTAAAACATAATTTTCGTGGGTTTTTAGCAAATTTTTCTACTACTTTACTATATAAAAGTCTTCCAAATTGTCCATGATTACGCGCCTATGAATACTCATCATGGCCAGTTGATTAAAAAGTTTCAAGGCTCCGGGGGAGGCAGCTGCCCCGTTTGCGACACCCATGTGTGTGACTAATGTCATGCGTAAATAGGTTAAGTTTCTATTTTTATTTCTTAATATTTAAGTAACTTTATATACATCTTGAACTCAATTTAAAATCGTAAATATGGGTTATATCGTTGTAGCTAAATAAAAGTCGCTCATTTTATTGTTTTATCAATACACAATTTGAGCTCATGTACAGGTAATTTTATATTTTCGCTGCTCATTCTAGCGCATAAGCAACTCCGAATTTAAATAATTTGTAATTAAATATATATTGTTTTTGTATTCTATTATAAATAAATTGAATTGAATTGAATTTTTTTATTTATTTATTTTTCCTGCGCCGCTTCAAATTACGCGAAAATAGGTCGAATCCCCCGCTGTTAAAATTACTATAACTTATTTTTTTTCAAAGTCTGACTCCCCCCCAAAAAAAAGAAATTAAAAAAAAGAAAAAAGACAAACGTTATTGATGACTGGTAGGTAACTCTGAGAGTTGAAGCATAATTTGTAATATATGAAAATTGAAATAAATATTTTGGAAATGAGGATTACTCTGCAAATGTAACTAACTAAAGGAAATAGTCAAACTACAGGTATCTGCTTCGTCTCGTGCGATATCATTCCTATAGATTCCAAGTCACTCGGGAATTCCTGGAAATGAGTTGGCCGACAGTTCCAGACACACTTCGGTATCAGCTTCAAACTTCGTTCGCTACCTAAAATTGGCTCTGGACACACTATGGAACGAACGATGACTAGCCATCCCGTGTTCAAATAAACTTCGTCAAATTAAGCAGAATGTCCGACCACAGAAGACTCACCTGAGCCGAAGAAAAGATGATATAATCGTTACCAGACTCCGGCTGGGACATACGCAAATCACACATGGTTACTTACTGCAAAAGACACCGGCTCCAATCTGTAGCATATGTGATTCGGATCTTTCTGTTCTCCATGTCCTCACAGAATGTCCGCAATTCAATTCCCTCAGATTAACACATAACCTTCCCTCCTCCTTGTCTAATATCCTCTCTGATGACCCTACTATCCTTTCGAACCTAATCAGTTTCCTACACCATTCAAAGTTATACTATGCAATATAAATTCCGTAATTAATTTAGTTAACATATACATCTATATTTATCCGTGCCTCTAGCCGATAGTTGCTGTGCAGGCCACACTCGAATTGCGCACCGTTATTTACCTGAGTCGAAGGTTAAAAAAAGGTCTGTAATCTCCACACACGAATTGCGCACCGGAAGTTTGTAGGTATGAAATATAAAAAAACAAACGAAATCGACGCTCGGACCATAATCGCTGTTCACTGGACTAAGGGTTTCCAAAACTGATGGTGCTTGATCGTACTATATTTTTAATGTTCGATAACTTTCAACATTTTTACGTATCGTATTTTTGAAATTAATTTTTAATCTACTAATGAAAAATACTACATCTGCTTATGTATTAAAAATATTTCCTGTATAACGGTTTATTAAAAAATATTCGAGAATACGCCAGATTAATTTTAAAAATACGTAATTGTTTAAACTTCTAATTCCATTTTTGTTTTTAAAACAAGTAGTTCCGATAAATAACTGTGATATATTTATGTTTTAATCATTAAAAATTGATTCCGGCTTTTGAAATTTACCAGTTAGCTCAACTTTCAGTAATTTAGCTTACTCCTAATTGTCTACATTTGTGATCTTTTATCTTTCTAGTTTCAAAAGAATTATATTTATGATTAAACGTGTATACTACTACCTTTTGACATAGCGGCAGCTAAAATTTTTCCTTATTTGTAAGTTATTATTTTTAATAAAATATTTCACTTTCATATATACGTTTTAGTGTTAATTTCGTGTTACCATTAATGTTAAGCAATTATCAGTGTTAACAGTTTTATTATGGGGATGAATATTTCTAGAACAGTTTGAATTCTATAAGCCCCTGTAAAATAACAATTTTGAATCATCATTTTATTTCTATGATTAAAATAGAGCAGTAATTTAAACAGTGTCGAATTACTGTTATGTACTTATAAGCCGGATGATAATTTTTGATGTTTTTTTATGAGGAAATATGACGCTTACACGTTAAAATGTAAAGCTATATACAAAAATAGTATTAATGCTCTTTCAGAAAATGCTAACGTTTGAACAACTCTTCTGACCTCTGAGCGCTAAAAGTCGCTCAACGAGTTAAGAATATGTAATAATACAAATTTAAAATTATCTACAAAATTACTTCAAAATGCATAAATCACCAACCGATATTATTCCTGAAATTTAAAATATACAATAAACAACAAAAAATTTGCATCGCAATAAACATTTCCAATAAGCACTTAATTTAAACCCCATTTGGATCTAAAAACGGCAAACGAATGTAGTTTTCGAAAATATATAAACGGATACTTTGGAAAGAAAAATATAACGATATTTTAGCTTTAAATTTAAATTACCGGAGGGTGCTGGAAACTTAAAAGTTCAAAAAAAAAAAATTTTTCCCGGGCATGTTCTGTATTAATGGAAAAAATTACACGGAAGTAATGAAATCATATTTCAGTGTTGCTTCTAAGAATTACTTTTTTATTCTGATAACCTAAATTTGAGTTTAAACTTCCGCTTCTTTATCATTTATCTAACAAAACACATTAATACCGACCAAATGTGCGCAAAAATATCTATTATCTAGAGTAGAAACTATTTAATTTACAATAAACTACAAATTATAAAAACTTGACGAAGGAAAATTATCTTGTTAAATCCAACTAACATTTAAAGAAAAAAGGTAGTAGTACTAACACTATTTATTTACGTAATTATTATCATTGTAAGTTTTATCATTAAATTGTTTTAAATCGGATTTTATTTTAATGGTAAATTTTTGCGTTGTCATTTAAAATTTAAGTAGAATACTTTGTTCGATATTTATCTTAAAGGTAAACAAATAAAACAAAAATCACAATATTATTAAATGTATTAAAAATCGCTGACTAGTTTCGGCTACAACAGAGCCATAATCGTAGCTTTTGTAATAATTTGTGTTTACCAATTTAATGTTATTATTACAAAAGCTACGATTATGGCTCTGTTGTAGCCGAAACTAGTCAGCGATTTTTAATACATTTAATAATATTGTGATTTTTGTTTTATTTGTTTACCTTTAAGATAAATATCGAATAAGTTATCACAACTGTATGAATATGAATCAAAATATATTAGAATACTTTGTATTGTTTGATGGTACACTAAATGAAAAAATTACGATTTTTAACAAATTTGGTTTTAATTCAAATGACAATTATGAGATTGAACACTGATTAATGGATAAAATAAAATCTGAACTGAAACTTTCCCGAAACTCGGTTCCCTCAAACTCGTAAGTAACTCTATATTATAACAACATATTTAATTTGTCAAACTCGAAAATTTTACATGGTCACATTTATATTTTATGTACATTAATCAGTTGATATGAAAGTATTTTGTATTAATGTGAAATAGAAGCTTCATGAAACATAATATGCCGTGCGCTGAAAATTCTACATATTCAGTTAGAAATATTATGGTAATTTACGTTATTTTATATAATATTCGTGCAAAGATGATTCTATTTTATGCAACATTTCTTTAAATATGTGTATGTTCCCTAGAGGTTTTTAAAAATATTTCGAATAACAATCGTACTGCTAACAGGATAGTAGCCTATTTTTTGCAAACGTTAAAGGCTTTTTTAATCGACTGAAATGTAGTTCGGTTATTATTCCAAATAGTAAACGTTTCATTACGATAACACATTTTGGAAGTCACTGAAAGAGCGAATTTTACTCATTTTATTCCTTCATCGATTTTATAAAATCAGAGTATTTTTTTTAAAGGCGGTGCGCAATTCGAGTTGTCAGCGGGTGGGCTATTTCGGGTCTGGTGCGCAATTCGTGTGTGACTTGTCACTGTGTTAGTGCTTGGTGCGGAATTCGAGTGTCCCCGCTGTGCATGACACGTAAATTTAAACAAATAAATAAATAAGTAAATATTGTAAAATAAAATAACATAGAAGAGATTTAGACTTTTATTCATTAATGCAATAAAAATAAGGAAAATTATTTTTGCAGGTCCATTAAAATTCGGATATTTTAAAAGAATGAAATAAAAATGCGTTCGTTTAAAACATTGCACATATCGACCAACACAATCGTATTTTTTTTTTATTTATTTTTTAATCCCCTAAGCTGCAGTCTGCCGTATTTAACTACTGCGGCTATCACGACACATACTGAGCAAAGTTTGCGACATGAGTTTATTGCTGTTTGGGAGTTTGATAGCATATCGAGGAGTGTTTTAAACAAAATTCTATTAAAATATCGCAATTTTATAAACCTGCAAAAGTTATTTCCTTATTTTTCTTACATTAATTAATAAAAACCTTTCTTTAAATTTCCCGTTTTGTATTATTCTATTTTTCTACATAGTCACACACTATTCACTAGAGTGAATAATAATGGTTACCGCTGAACTGAATTCTAAAATCCAAGCATATATACGTATATCGGTGTGTACGGTTTAAAACATTTTTCTTAGTAATGTGTTTTATTTTATATTTTTTTTCTTTTTCAATTGCGCGTTTAATTGTACGCTGCTATGAAAATTAATGTATCTCCTGATAGTCGCAGTCATGTTTACATTGTACATTTTACTTTTACATATTTAATGGCTCTATCAGTGACATCGGTTTAAAAAAGAAGTGAAAAATACACGTACATATAATACTACCGTTGCGGAGTGGAAGAAAAGCGCGCCGTATACCTGTCACAAACCACGATAAATGAACTAAAAGCGATGGGCGATTGTGAAATGTTTTCACAATCAAAACAAAAAAAAAAAAAAACGGTCGAATAATTTCCATTCGAAATATTGAAATTATCGATTTCTTTTAAAACTAGAAATTTGAGTAAAATCATATTTACATCAATTTATAATATAATTATAAATTATATATTCCATTATATTCTATTAATAAAAATGTAATTTACTATAAAGAAAATAATAAGTTTAAATATAAAAAATATATAAAAAAGTGAAGTAAACTTCATGAAATTGAATCGTGACTATTAAATTACGGAAAATATAAATCTCCAACAAAGGGTAAAATAATGATGAGATAGCCGAATCCACAAAACTCTTTATAGGTATATATTAAAATTCCCGAGCAACTAACGTACGGATTAGATTACAAGCAACTTCAGATGACAATAACAGGGACTAACTATTTTGAATAAAAACCGAAATTCAAACATTCACGAGTGAAATCTTCGTTAAATGTAGACTATTAAAAAAAGGAAGTCGAGATGTTTGGGCCATGTTATCAGAGAGGCAGGAAATATTGCGAATAATTATAGAAGGGAAAATCAACGGATAAAGAGCACGAAGAAGAACATCGCGTGGTCCAAGAATACAAAACAGTAGATCACCGGAAAAACAACAATAAAAAACAACCTATTTGAAGCAATGGACAACCGGAAAATTTAGCCAATGAGTGATGGTCCACGCGCACATGTCTGCGTATGACACCATGAAGAAAAGGAGGATGTACTCCAGAGAGAAATAACACTTCAAATGCAACTACCGAACAATCAAAAGGTTTCGGCACTCAATCGAAGTATTCGAATAAATTTAAAATTTAATTTAACTTTGGTCGAAATTTTATCATAAAATTTCGGTTTTTATTTCGACTGAAATATAAAAAAGATTTTAAAACAAGCTTATTACGAGACGTGCAGTCGACAAATTAAAAAAAATTAATATTTGTAATCGGCATTCGTAAATTTTATACGCCTCCGAACGTAAATCACTTAGAATGCTTTTGAACGGACGCGCTAGTAAATTTTATAACCAAAGTACGATTGGGCAAAGAAGCGTACAATTTTTTCATCATTGTAAAGGTTTTGTAATATTCAGATATCTGTGAAAAGTATTGAGATACGGAGTGACACACGATTAGCTAATTGTTACAATTAATATTCGCTCAATTCAATCGTGCACTTGTATGGTAAATTTTTTCCACAGTTGACGCGATACTTCAAGTTGTACACTAAATCGCATCGAAACGGTGAATTTCTACAAGTAGCAGAGGCGAGCTAAATGGATTTTTTTGGAGGGAAAAGAGTGGAAAAATCGAAAACCTTTGCAACAGAGAAATTTACAGTTTGCAATTTCCCAAAATATCGCGTGGTATCTTTTTCAAATTTTTATTTTCAGCTATGAACAATACGCCTTCGAAGATTCTCCGCACACTTCTAAGAATACGTCGAATTGAAAGTCCGGGGAATGTCACTTTTCGTACGCGGTACACGCACTCACGCTAATATATCCCTCCTTCCCGGTTACAACTTTAGATTATTAGTGCAAAAGCCCGCACGCTGAACTTAGTTAATAAGTTTAAGAGGTCTCCGGATGCGAGTTATTCAAGAGTTTTATTAAACACGATGTTACTAGTCTTTAGTTTTTTTAAACACTTAGCGGCTATTGAAATAGGTATAGAGAGGTATGTTACTAAAGGGGTCTACGAAAAAAAAAAAAAAAAAAAAAAAAGGAAAAAAAAGAAAGGCATTGTTAAGAAGTTTACCATTACAAAGCAGAACGCCATTTTGATTATTTCGATTACCTAAAAATAAAGAAATTTCCGAAGATAAACAGAATTGAATATGCTATTTTCAGAACCGGTTGCAATTGCGAAATGAAAAGGAATAATGCCAGAAGAATCTGGAAATCGGTGTTTGTAGTCAAGGCCGTGTCCACGGGGGGTGGGGGAGTTAACCCCCCCCATGAGAATTGAAATAGTTATTATAAATACAAAAAAATCTGAAAAAAATCACAAATTTAAAATAAATATTGATGATTTTTTAGGGTGTTTTTAACTACTTTTAAAAGAAAAAAGAAAAAATATGCTCCATATTTTTAGGTACTTCATTAATATTTTATGCAAAAAAATTTTTATTACGAGTATAATTAATAACATATGTGTAATTTTTATTAATGTTTATACATATACGGGGTAATTCATTTATGTGAATTATTAATACATATAAATCAAAATGATGGAAATTATTAATAGTACGAATATTAGTGAAAAATATATTGTAAAATAAATATTCAAAGAAAATTTTCACCCCCCCCCCCCCCGTTCCAAAATTCTGGGCACGGGCCTGTTTGTAGTGGTTGTGTTTGCAGGTCTTTTCGGCTTAGCAGGGAAACGAGTAATTATTATTTTGTCGTCGACGCCATTTAAAAAATTCCGAGAAATCAATATCAAACGGAATCTTTTCCGATAATTTAACAGAACGCGAACGAGATACTTTTGTTCCGTAGCAGGTAAAAATTTAGAACTCTAGAGAGAAGTTCATGATCGACATAAATAAAGCACGCTACAACGAGAAACGAACAAAATTCTAAATCGAGTACTAACAAAAGAGATGATTTTTCATCGCAAATGCCGTGTTGAATTTACAAAGGAAAAAAAGAGAAAGAAAGCTACGATTCGATTTTGTAGTTCGGTCGACAAGCCTTCCTGTTACAAATCGAACTACTAGTTCTCATATGTCTTACAAATTCGAGACTGACCATACTACCTATTATGAATACTTTTTTATTACGATGACAATGAATTATTCTTGAAAATGAAGAACGCGTTGATACTTCGCTAGTGTGCCGCTCCCCACCCTTAGAACGATGTTTTATAAATTGGTGTTCTCGCGAACATTGCCTTATTTATCCGACGATACGCCGATTAGATGAAACAGGTATTGAGCGACAAGAAACTGATGTAAAAATCCCGTCTATTATCGGTAGTTAGTTATCAGTCGGAAATTGTTAATTGTTAGGTTTAAAAGTTTCGATTTACGCCATTGCGTAAAGCATTTGAAAATTTTAAAAACAAGCAAAAACATTGCTTTATCCAGGGTATCCATGTTTGCCGATTTGTCGCGATATACGCATATAATCTAATAGGCGGAATAAAATTATTATAAATTGTGTTCTCAAATTTATTTTGGTTTTTCCCTGTTCCTATTCTGATCTATAGTCATTTATCGAATAGTTATGTCTTGCTCGCGGAAGACATTGAGAACAGCGCTAAGGAAGGGATTTTTTCTTTTTTTTTTCGTGTTTATTGTATTATTTTTATTCTAAAAAAAAAGAAATGACATAAAAGAGAACAATGCTTAGAACAGCGATCGTTTTACGAAGTTACGATGATGTACATTTATTTTCATTCGAATAACACGTATCATATTTGTTTTTGTATCCGCCCCCGTATTTCCGGTTTCTTACTTAGAGGAACTTTCGATTTTGTTTATAAGCTGGAAAAATACAAAAACTGCATCGTACAGAACAGAATAATATTTAGCCAAGTCCAATGTTGCACAGTATATGTGTAAGCATAAAATACGCGCTAGCTCGAAAGAGACTTAACCGCATTACATTAGTGATAAAAAAAAAAAAAAGGTGGAACGCTTAAAAAATATAAATACTATACAAAAAAAAAAAAACCAAAAATAATCAAAATTACAGCCAATTTATACCATTAAAAACATTACTTAACAGTTTAACGGTATCACTGACTAACTAGTGACGATGCTTAAATGTACATTCGGGCTAGCTGCTCAGAATTGTAATCGCCTATATTCCTGATAAGCACATATTGTTATGGTAAGAAGGGCGATGAAAAAATTTTTTTGCTATTCGTAAATACCGACGCTCTAGACCAGTGGTTCTTAACCTTTCAGTGATGAGGGACCATTTGACAAAATTTCTGTCTGCCATGGACCACCAACTAACTGTTTGGAGTTAATATACAGTAAATGTAAATAAATAAAGGGTTATTCTATCTATCTATAAATAAGACACGTATAAAATTGTTCAAAGCCAACAATACTTTAATTTTTTTTACAAAAATTTTACGGAGTAAATATATTATTTTAATGCGATTTCTATGACTGCATGCCTTTTACTAAGTTCTGAATCCTTGGTCCAAAAATTTTCAAAATTAATTCCTGTCACGAATATATCTTTCAAGTTACTATTTTGTTGCATTTCAATCACTTCTTCTTGAATTTCATCAGGGCACATCAGAAACGTTGATCACTTTCCGAACACCTTCGTCCTCACAATAGTCAGGAAAATAGCGACTGAATTTACTTTTTAAATTTTTCAAATGAAGTATCATGTTCTTTTTTGTATTTCTCCTTTAATCTTACCACGCTGCTTGTCAATAATTCGATTTAACGTATCAAACGCAGAAAAATTTTTTCCTACAACCTCGTCGATTCATAGTTCGATTTTAGTGATAAATTCACTAATTCTATCTTCATATGCAAATCTATTGCTTGCGCCTTGCAACTTCAAATTCGGATGACCCTTGCAGTTTAAGGTTCAATTTATTTAGTTACGCGAAAAAATCAATCAAATAAGCAAAACAAATTTGAAATTTGGACTCGCAGAACTGATCATCCAGCAACTCCGTTGTTCTCCTTGTTAGTTAATAATATTTGTACTTCCTCTTTCAGTTCGTACAACACCGACAGCAGCATATTTCCTTTGGAAAGCCGACGCACTTCCGTATGGAAAAGCCGAGTTTCGTGTTCAGAGTTCTTATCAGAGCACAACTGCTTGAAGAGACGAGTATTAAGTGCAACTATTTTTAATGAAGTTAACTACTTTTATACCTTTAATATTTTTAGGATGGCTTCGCGGACCACTTTGAGTGCTTCCAGGGACCATCAGTGGTCCGCGGACCACCGGTTAAGAACCACTGCTCTAGACAGTGATAATACCGACAATATTTTTTAATGACGTCAGTCGTGACGTAGGAGAACTAGCGGTTCTCTAGGATGGTTAGTCGGCTGCCCTCGATGGTCCTTTCTCCAACAATTTCACAGCCTCGGATATAATTTTATCCTTTCAAACAGAAGTCACTACTTTGATGAGACATACATCCTTTTCTTCATTTTCTAATCGCGATCATCGTCGCCCTCATGGTTTATATTCATTACTACCGTTTCCTTAATATCGGTTTGAGAATTAATCATTCTCTCCTATCCCCGCTTTTCGTTTTCGATTTTTCCTCCCTTCTTCTTTTCCTATCGTCACAACACTGATCCTCACGTCTGACACAAATTACGTTTTCTTTTTACGTGCCTCTGGGTTAGCGAACGATCTCTTTTATATTCGCAAACCATGGCTCGACGTTTTCCTACTACTTGCAATATTTTCTTTATGTGTTTCCTTTTCCATCTTTATCGGTAATTCGTTACTCACAATCTAAATTTTTCAATGTAATAATCTAAGTTGTTCGGTCAAAGCCGATGGCGTGGCCAGAGAAAAGGTAACTGTAAAGAACGTCGAGCACGAGCGAAACAGTGACATCTGTAGGCTCGCCGCTGTTATTATTGAAGAACAAGCAATAAGTTTATAATTTTTTCTCGTGTCATTCGATTTTCCATTGCTTTTCATGGAAATTCTCGCGAAGGAAAGAATTTTGACCGACGTATTTAATTCGAATAGTATGAATTATATTCCTTTAAAGCGTGTAAATGCCGTTTTTACGAATAAAGCGAGAGAAATATAAAGAAAAAATACTTTAAAACGACTAATCGCGAATGATCGTGTACAACTCTGAGTCGAATAAAATAAAATGTTCGAAATACAACGGACACGGAGCTTAAAAAGGGGAAACATTTTATTCCACGCATATCGAATTATCGGATAGAACAATTAACCAGCAGCAGCAGGTTCTGTCGATGAGAGCGCAAAAAATAGTTGAAATGTAAAAATACGTGCACACAGGGGTTAATTTATATTTATTGAACATTTTTCTCCGTCTGTTTTAGTTTTTTTTGTTTTTTTAATTTATAAACGCTATTCTAAAAGTGAATAGAAATTAAATTTCTTACCCTAAACGCTATATTAACCGGAAGAATCTAGGGAGCCTTTGTTTTGCTTCGGCATTATGGTAACAAAACTACTACGAAATAAAACACATGTAGAGCTTAAAACGGAATATAGTCAACGAATGATGTAAACAAAAAAAAGAATTTACATAACTGTAGGGGAAAAGTATAATTAGAAACGAGAGAACATATTGGTGCAATAATTAGAGAATAAACATTTGCGAATTTCTGATAAATGCTATAGTTTTAATTAATTAATACGGTGATAAAGAACATTGATGAGGGGGACTATTATCGTGTTTCTGCTACTTTTCGGTCGTATTCAAAAATAGCAGAATCTTTTAGTTAACCTTTGCATCATAATCCGCATAAGTGAAGTATCAAATTTTTATGCGGTACGGTTACATGCAGCTTTTAGCCGCGGCAGATGAACCATTTTTTCTTTTTCTTTTTATATTCTAATCGCTTTCTATGAATACAATTCATACGTCTAAATTAAATAACTCCATTTTTTTGTAAAAACAAACATATTGTTTATTCTTCGGTGACAATAAGAAAAGCGAGCCAGTGACGTCACTGCTTTACAACTGAATAAGATTTTGGAGAAAGAATTTCGTTACCGAGGTAGCATTTCCCCCCGTTACTATGCAACCAACGCTATCTAGCGAGTTTAATTCGAAATAATCATTTAAAGAATAAGGCTTCTAATACACAAGGAGTAGTATTCGGTTACACCGGATGTAAGTAAAGTAAGTCCCATACCCTTGATAGGGCGTCGTAATTGTGAAGTTAAGCTTTTCATAATGGTACTTAATGAGTCTAAGAAAAATTTCGTATGATCATAAGCACATACGGTTAGAAATTTACAGTGTTCTCTAAAAAATTACGTTTTTTTTTAAACCTATCGCTCCAAATCTTTTCCAAACATTGCAATATTTCACGTCAGCATATCGATTGATATTGCGTTTAAAATTCCGATAATAATATTAGAATAGATTTTTTTTTTTTATCACCGCTGTTTTTTTTAAATGAATCAAATACTTTTGCTTCTTCTTTTTTTTGAGCACGTCGGAGAATAACCTCCGTTCGGAAATAATATGATGGAAGAATGGTTAATTAAATACAGATAAGATCAGAGATTGACAGAATGAATGTAGAAAGAACTGAAACAATGAACAACAAAGGAAATGACAGGACATAAGAGACGCAATAAGGAGTAGGAAGCCCGAGAGATAATAAATTAGAATAAAGAGGAGCACGTTCGGTTCAGGGTCCATGAACATTGAAAAAAGATATGATTAGGATCACAAATAGCTTCGTAAGTAGGATGAAGAGGACAGTTTGGAGAGGGAGTCGAAATAAAATGAAAGCGTGAAGAAGGTAGAAGACCTTAAGACGCAAACGAGCAATAGACACAACAGTGGAACGACGATGTGAAGGGAAATCGTAAAACCAAAGTCGGCTGAATAGGTAGGTAATGGGACTGTTTGTTGGAGAAGGAGGAGACATAAATATCTGACCAAAGTCTAGAATGGAAAATTTTACAAAGCAAAAGCAGGTTGGAAACAAGAATTTTAGCAAGAAAGAGGCGGGAGGATGCAGGAACCCGAGCCAAAAAGTCTGCCAATTCGTTACCTTTTGTTTCCTTGTGACTAGAGACTCAGGGCAGATCGATACGAATGGAATGATTTTCGGAACACTCCCGAACCATATTTAACCTAAAAATGTGTAACACAAAATTCTGCCTACCGGTCACGCACATGTATGGGTTTAAGAAAGTCTTTTTTTTTTCTTTTTTTTTTTTAGATGATTTTATATAGTCATCAAATTTGCAAATTTCGATTTTCACAACGAAAGATAAAAACGAATCTTTTTTTCTATTAATTTAAACTAAAATTTCGGCCATTAGCTTACGTAAAATCCGGATGAATTAGGAAAACTTCAATTTTTTACATTCATTAGGGACGGGCACAGTAATGAGCAACATACATTATAGGATTTTAATTGAAAAAAAAAAAATAATAAATTTAAAAAATTATAAACAGTTCTCTACTTTTGCTGGAATTATTAAGTATTAAAATAAACTTAATTACACACAAATAGCAAATAGAAACGGTATGTGGCACATCAAACAGTTAAAAGTGGAAACCTACCGGGTGTATTGAAACAAACAAATTAACTATACATACATATTGGAGAACTTTACAATTTTATAACCATCAAGCAGATTGATATTTAAAAATTATAGAAAAACTGGAAAATTGGCCAACGGCGAATGTAGGGCAAAAAACAACAATAAAAAAAAAAAAAAGCCAGATTAAATACTGTAATTTTATCGCAGGCGATTAATCTATTCCCGCCTCTTTTTTTTTTTATATTGTTTTCGTGTTTTTTTGTGTATTTCGTATATTCTTGCCAAAAAAAGCCTATACAAAAATCAAGTGCACGATTTATTTATAAATGGGAGAGCCCTTGACGCGAGTAAACAAAGAAAAATTAAAATGCGAATTGCCAGCGAGAAAATTCGAGTAGTACGGAAACTGTAAAGGCAAAAAGAATCGCCTATTAAATAACTATTTCGTTGGCGAACTACCGAATAATAAAATACGTTGGCTCTTAATTGGCATCCCAACGAAGCAAGTTTGCGATAAGATAATGCCCTTGTTTTTACTTTTCACCCCTCTTCGATGTGTTATGTTCGTAATTAATCATTATTTGCTAACGATGCGTATATATTTGGAATAGTTTTGTAGTTTAAATTTAGTTAATTGTCAATAAATTACATTCAAAGGAATTGCAGTTGGTCCCACGGTAATGATAGTAATTTTTTTTTTTGTCCGAACAATTACAATTCATTTGGCCAGCAAACTACGTTATAATTAGGTTTTGAAATAAAAAATAACCGGAGATAGAAAAATAAGGAGTGGAAAGCAAGGAGAGGAATTCCATCCTACAATATGGCCACAACTACAGAAAACAGTGCCCACAATGCCCGATGAAATTAACCAAAAACAAAAATTAAAATTAAGATAGTTATCATTCTGCAATAGGCTTGCAATTGCAGAGCAGCGCCCACAATGCCCCCGATTAAACTCAAACAAAAATAAAAATTTTCCAAAAGTATCTTACAATATGATCACAGTTGCACGGCAATGCTCACAATGCCTGATGGGAAAAAGGAAGTAGCCACACTGAACAACGACTACAATGTAAGAAAAAATGAGAACATAATAAATAAATGGATAAAGAATAAAATGAAATAAAACCAACCGCCTTTATTAACAAAATAGTAGTATACTCTAATGAATGAGGGAAAAAAATCAAATGAGACAAACATTAAATAATACCTACTTTTGTTTCCTTCAGTAAACCTTTTTTTTTCTTTCTAAATCCAAAAGATAGGATGAATATATTTAAATGGAAATAAAACAATATTGAAACTTGAGTTAACAAAAAAAAAAAATTAACAAATAATATACTTAAATTAAAACCAGAGTATAATGTAACTTCCTACAACTAAGTCTTAAAACTGAATTTAAGCTAATCTATATGTTTTTTTCAATATTTTTATTATTTTTTCTTATACAGCATATATTATTTTTAAATTATAATAGTGCATGCAAAAATATGTTATTTGTTCTTTGTTTTACTTCCATATAACAAAATTCACAAAAAAAATTAAATTTATCATTAACCAGTGCAGTTGCTGTATAACTTATTCGTCGCTTTTTATGATTACATCTATTGCATATATGAATTAAATGATCAACTTATTGTTGTTATTGTATAAATTGTTGAAAACTAATAAAAATTTGAACGATTTATTTTTTCTATATATAAAATAATTGTAAAATTTTAGGTTGCTATCGATGATAATGTTTAAATATTTAATTTGTTGTACTTGTTGGATATTTAAATTGTACATAGATAAATTTAATTTTCTTACTTAAAACGTTTACTGCGCAGCATATACTTCAGTTTAGATTAACTCTAATAACAAATGTGTGTGCTTTTTGTAATTGTTCTTGCTATTTTACTTTCTAAATATAATTTGGATTTATCCGCTATAATTACTATAGTATCATCAGTATAACTAACTAGCAGTTTGATACAAACAAGTTGACTGTGAATTCTGCAAAAAGGTCAAGCGCTAGCTTGATATTAAAAGACTCGCCTTATTATTAAAAGGTAGTGGATTTTTGTTGCAATATGAGCCAAACTGTCAACGTTACTTTTTTCAATCCTCCTTGTCTATCTCAACCATTTACCCAACCAGTGTGCTATTGTCTTCAAAACAGTTAGTTTTTGTTTCTCGATTACCATTATCCGTCCGACTGTCATATATCGGGGGTCCTATTAATATTATACTAAACTTGTATCATAAAGTATGTTGCACGGTTGTTTCACTGAAAGAGCAATAAAGCTGTCGTATCTTGGGTAGAGTTTCCATGTACACCCTGTCAAGAAAATATCGGGAATTGTTAAATAAAACGAACAATTTTTAATTTTCATCCAAATTTATTTTGTCACCTTCAAAATAACATCCATTCGAAGCGATGCACATATGCCAACGCTTTTTCCACTCGGCAAAGCACTTCTGATAGGCGGTTTCCGGGATGGCCTTTAGCTCTCGCGTCGCATTCGTCTTGATGTCATCAATCGATTCGAAGCGCATTCCCCGTAGCGGAAATTTGAGTTTTGAGAATAGGAAGAAGTCGCAGGGTGCTAAATCTGGTGAATACGGCGGTTGTTCGATGATATTTACCGAGTGTTTGGCCAAAAACTCATTCACAATTATGGCTTTGTGAGACGGCGCATTATCGTGATGGAGAATCCAAGAATTGTCGACCCACAAATCGTTACGTTTACGACGGATAGCCTCTCTCAAACGTCTCAAAACACTTAAGTAAAACTCTTTGGTGACTGTCTGTCCGGCTGGCACATATTCATAGTGTACCACGCCTCGAATATCGAAGAAAACAATCAACATGATCTTCACTTTCGATCGGCTTTGGCGAGGTTTTTTCGGCTTTGGCGCGCCAATTGGCCGCCATTCGGACGATTGCTGGTTCGTAAGCGTGTCGTACTCGTACACCCATGTCTCGTCACCAGTAATTATCTTTTCCAAGAAGGTAGGATCCAAATTGGCTCGATCCAGCATGTCTGCAGCTACCTGTTCTCGGTACTTTTTTTGAAAGAAATTCAGGTCTTTCGGAACAAGCCGAGCCGCAACGCGTTGCATACCCAATTTTTCGTGCACAATCGTACGTACGCTCTCGTGTGACATGCCCAATCCATGAGCCATCTCTCTCAAGCTCACATGACAATTTTCAGCAACGATTTCCTTGATTTTATCGACGTTATCATCGGTCACACTCGTTGAAGGCCGTCCAGAGCGAGGCATGTCTTCGACCGTCTCCCGACCATCCTTGAACGCTCTGTACCACTCGTAAACCCGCGTTTTTGATAAAGCAGATTCACCAAAAGCCTTCTGTAACATTTTCAGTGTATCGGCACAAGAAATTTCGTTCGAAACACAGAATTTAACACAAGTACGTTGTTCAATATTTTCACTCATTGTAAAACTTCGACAAAACACTTCAAGGTCGACTGATTTTAACAGCTGCTGTAAACACACTGGTTGACAGATCGCGCTAAAAATAGGCATCATAATACAAAACAGTTGTACCAACCTGGAAAAAAAAAATTATCTGCCTAGCTATTACCCAGGAGATTTAAATTGACAATTCCCGATACTTTCTTGACAGGGTGTATATGGAAGATTTTCGGTTCCATGCTAGAGTTATTAATTATTTATATTGCCACTCTAAGAGTGACTTAGTAAGGTCACAGAAAACTAAACATCGGCCCCCGTTAACTTACGCAATGTTCGACTCGACCTTAAGCGAGCTGACATGCACTGCGAGTCTCATCTATCCCTAGTAATGACGGTAACAGCGATAATACGCTTGTTATAGGGTGCACGGAAGGTTCTGCACGTTTGTCCTATGCGAGTATTACAAGCGTTATATTTAATGTTCTTCATATCACCATATTTTTATGGTACTTATATTTTTCGTTGGTTTATTGATATTTATTAAATTAATACATTTGTTGCGTACGATATTCTTATTGGTTTGCGAAATAGGTTGGTGATATTGTCTGTTGCTGGATTAATGCATATAAATTTTGTCCAAGTTTGTTTATTTTCACCGCAGCTGATTTCTTTATCCTTTTTAATACTATTGTAATATTTTTTATATGCATGATTAATATTATAATTATTAATTAATTGCTATCCATAATTTTAAGTTTGGCTTTTTTTATCTTCCGGTGTAACAACATTTTATACAAATTGAAGAAATAAAATCAACACAACGACGCATAATTTTATTACCGCAATGTAAAAAAAGAAAAAAAAAAAACGTATTTTATTAATGGAAATAAATTATTTAAATTGAAGCAATTTAAAAAGGTAATAAATGAATATCTCCATTAATAAGTTTCAGGTATTATATATAATGGTAACATTTCAGTTTTTTCCGAGCATAATTGAAAGAATTAACAATAATACTACCAAATTATAGTTCATTAAGTAATAATAAACATACTGCTCTTAAGAAATATATCTCATTAATCTTTTATTTTTCAACTGATCAATTGTAGAAAATGAAGTAGACCTTCAATATTAATTTCTTACGTATTGTTTATCTACATTTTAGGTGACTAATTTATTAATTGACATTTCGAATATAGATCACTATAGAGCGTGGCCTTCGAAGCGTGACGATGCGTATTGTTAAAAACAAAAAGATTATTCCCGTGTATGGATGGATAATTTGTCGCAGCAGTTTATTAACTGCTGTAACAAGGATTCCGAAGTACTACCGAGTAAATTACGAAAACGTCGTGATAGCCCGGCTGCTAGAGCGCTTAACTTCTCTGATCCTAAGCGACGACAGAAATTATTACAAATAATTAAATAATCGCTAATGGCCTAACGTGGAAATCAATGGCAAACATCATATGCGCAATGCTATACGCACACTTGAGACTGCATTTGTGTAAATCAAATAATTATAATTAGTTCCAGGTGTGGTCACAATCGAGTTTTACTAGTGTGGTTGCCTTATTGTTGCAAGTAGTAAACGAGTCACTTGAGGACACTTTTTACCCGTGCGTCATTCAAGGATCCTCTTTTCGTTCGAGATCATATCACGTGAAGATGGCATTTACGAGATGACATTGTCACTTAAGCTCTCTTTCTATTCGAAGATCACGCGATATTTCTAATTTTTCACGCAATACTCATTGAATAATGGACCCAAGAACAATAATCTGAAACACTATAGAAGAGCTCTAGTAAATTTCTGATGATAGTCTCAGATTCTAAAGGTGCGCTACTGTCTATCGCCTCTCCTCTTCCTCGTCGTTCTGCAGATTTCATAATTCTCCTGATTCGTTCTCTTGCCACTAGATTGCATAGCGCTCGTTCCGTACAAATTGATTTATTATAGTCCCCCAGCCATGTTGCCATTGAAAGCAATGAACTGGCTGATTCATTAGCTCGACTGTCGTTCAGACTGGTCAGTTTATATCCAATTTTTTTCCCTTCTAATCTTAATGTTCTTTATTCATCCACTTTTATCTTAATATCCAAACTCATCCTCCTCCTTATCCTTAATACTACCACTTCCTTCCTTATCTTTCGCGCTTTCTTATCTCTTCTATCTGAACACTTCGCCTTGATTATGCTCGACTTGCTGCGACCTCTTTTCGTTTTTCTATGTCCTCTTCTCCTTTTTGTTCTTTCCATCCGAGTGATTCTGATTTATTTTGTGATACAGATCACACTTTCGAATGCTCGTTTGTATCTATAGAACACTCTTACTTCTATAAACAACTTCTGAATATCTGGGCTTGCCTGCTCTATATAATGCTTCGATTATTCTTTCTCTTCCATCCCCGGCGATAATTTCTATTACAGCGTCTTTCATTGCTTCTATCTCTAGTACTATTAAATTCTAATTCGTTTCTCCCTCTCTCTCACTAATATAATCTAATGCTGAGGAATGCAAAAAAAATAAAATAAAATAAAATAAAATAAAATAAATGAACGCTGCATATTGATCAAAAGCGAAAGATTAATCAGTCAGAAAAAAATTAAATAGAACATTATGAATTAAAGATTTTACTTATGTAAATGAAAGCGTTTAGACGCTTTTTTAAGTATATTAAACTAAAATATAAGAAAAAGCGCAAATGGGGTAAATTTTATTATTGTAAATTAGATGTATAATTTGTAATATAAGATGGCAGATGTTATAGAGAATAATGAGTATTTTGAATATAAACCTTCTGTAATTGAAAACATAATCTAGTTGGGAACAGAACTTTCCGTAGACATATATAATGTAGATATTGTAACTCAACCTAATAAAAGCGTATTCGTTATAACGGGTAAAGTAAGAAGGAAAGATGCACAAAGTAATGGAGTAACAGATCTTGAAATATTAGTAATGGTATACTATATTTTTTCGACAAGGTAGGTTATTATTTGAGTGACAATAAAATCAATAGAGCATAAAGAAGCCGGGAATTTCGAACATAATGAAGTATTAAGCTTATTTTAATTAAGAATAATATAATGGAAAAAGTACTTATACCGGAATGATATTGACGAACTGTTAGATAAATGTTTTTTTTTCCACCCTGGGAGTGACAGCGGCCTTGACCCAATAACATGATAAATTAAGAGATAGAACTACGAGTAAATAGCCAGGCGGTCAGAAATAGAACTCACAAAGGACAGCAGCAGCGGAACAACTGAAAGTAATGGGGTGGAATGGATATATGTAGCGTTAAAGGGAGTAAGAATACCCAAAAGTTGGCGTTCGTTAGAGTGCAGAACATTCGAAAGGGATATGATTTGAATCACAAATACAAGAAGGCTCAGAAGCGTGAAGAGAGCAGAAAGGAAAAGGGGACAAAGCGAATCGAAAGCGAGAAGAAGGGAGGAGAGAATGATTGATACTGTGTCTAATTAAGGCAACAACCGTGGAACGACGACAGACAGGAATAGAATGAAACCAAGGCAGGAAACGAAGAACCGTTGAATTTTACATTAATGGTGAATATAAATCAGGTAACACAAGCCTTTTAATAATTAACGAAATTATAAACATCCTATAAAAAATTAAGGAGAATAGATTATAAATAAAATAGACGCAAAGAAATTATAATAAAACTACTACCCCAAAAAAAAGTTAATGGGCTGATTAATAGACTTATCAGTAAGTTTTATCTTTGTAGACTAATTTACCCCAGACGGTATTTTAAACAATTCTTGTGTATGCGATAACCTGGGTTTCTCCAACATTTTACCTGCTAATAAAGATCTATTTTTTGTTTAGGGAACGGAGTCATTTTCCATAAAGAAGTGGAAACTGATTTTTGAGCTTCCAATAAAGTGTTCATATCTATAGTATTCAGAACTATTTGGCTATGCAAGTTAATTTAAAGAACAGTAAGTAAAATTACTACCATAAATACAATCTCTCCGTTATCTTTGTCAATCACTAAAAAACTATATTTTTCCATGGATATGTCTTTTTTTAATACCCCTCATTTTCCCCTTGAGTGCGCCAATAAGAGCTGGCCCATAAATCACAGTTGATGGACTAACAAGAGGGACAAGGAAATCGAAGTTAATATATACAATCATCAACAGTTTATATATGATGAAATGGCAGAAAATAATACTCATTACATTAAGGAGAAACGGTGGCTAATATTGAAATTGCCACAATCACCGAAGGAGAAGAATGAAATGAGAATAATTACTGGTGTGTACTAATGACACGCCAACAATCAAAAATGCGAGCAAAAGAGAAGAGACCAGCAAAATAGGAAATAGGAACGCTATGCCTACGATATTACATAGCCGGAATTATAGCCAAGTATTATGGTCTCAACTACGCTTGGCTACATCGTTACCTCCAAACGATATTCATGATGCGAATCTAAAGGGGAAAAAAAATTAATACCAGAACAGCATGGCCGCAACTGCAATTAAGCAGTGCCTGCACCGTCCTGGTTTTATTAATATATGACACTGAAAAGAGCTATAGCGACATAGTCACAACTACAGTAATTTAGCCCTATGATTTTGTAATAAGCTGTAAGTTCAGATCCGTATGCAGATCTAGGATCAGTCGGTCCGAATATTCAGTTATTCCATCTCCATAAATATGTTTGTTTAAATGAATACAGTCCAACTATTTGCAATCTTGCTGCGTTTAGAATATATTTCATCGCTACGTCTAACATCTAAATTACATCTAATAGTGATTCATAAAGAATCTTTTAACATTCTGTTTGTTAATTATAGAATATAGTAAGTTATAAGAAACAAAATCTAAATCACATATATTGAGTTGTGTGTTTAGCTGATGATGGGTTATACCCGAAAACGTTTCTAAGCAATCAATTTATTCTTAAATTTGTTTGTTATAATTGTATTTGTTATAACATATTCTAATAGCGATTCATTACCTGCATTAAAAACACTTTTCAATCCGTAATAATAATTCTTTTACGCATACTGGCGCTCCTCCGTCAAGCAATTGTTATTTCTGAAAACGCAACAGTTAAATTTTTATTGACCTCCTGACAAAAATCAACCTTCCAGAAACGTCTTTTCATCTACCAAACAGAATGTTTCATCCCGCTAGCGTAGAAATATTATAATAAAAGTGTTTTCTGCAGTTTTTATATTTATTTGTTGACCACAATATCACACGTTAAAAATGTCGTGACTTTTTTAGAAATGTTTTGTCGGACTTTTTATTCTATTTTGTTCTTTAATATGCAATCTTTGGAAATATAGAAATGCTTTACATGTCCGCTTAACCTTTAGCGAGGGAAGCTTAACCCATTCCAAAACAACGAGTATTTGGCATCAATACTTTTCGACATTCAAAATGCAAACAACATAGCATGAAAGTATAGAATATATTATTATTTACAGATATGTACATAAAACATCGAATGGTACATTTCGTCAAAAACTTTTTATAAATACCATTACTGATTCTTGCAATGATTTAAATATTAAAAATATTCACGTTTAAAGTGTTCTATAGAAATGTCTGGATAATTTGCACTCTTAGGATAAAGGTGCTAGCAATTTCTTACATAAAAAATTATCTATATATTTTTTACCAAAAAAAAAAAAAAAAAAAAACTAAAACTACAAATCAATAGTTTAATTCTAAAACAATTGCAAGAATGCAAATTTTTTGCACTATATTTTGATTCTAATCAAAAGCCGATATTTTTCAAACAGTCAAACTAATCACCTAAAACCCTTAAATGGGCAACAATTAATATTTGTTATTTCACATATACAATGCTTTTATTTATGCAAAATTAAATTACGGCTCCTTACATACTCATCTACCAATCAACATCTTTGTTACGATATTTTCGTTTATATTCCGGGAGGACCAAAATGTGTTTTCGAATGATTTTTTACCGGTCAACTAATAAATTGTTTATTAACTAAATACGATTGAATATCCAATATCGATTAGAAGACATAAAAAAGACTGTTTCCAAAACAATTTAAAAAGGGGGTAAAAACCAGGGGCGTAGCTACCGCCGTATCAGCCGTATTAATGATACTGGGCCCCACAGGGGAATGTGTGTTAACAAAATTTCGTAAAAATGTAATATAACTTTCTTACTGAGTAATCTTTTAAATAGACTGAATGAAATAAGAAATCAAAATTCGTCCCATGCTTTATTACTAAACGAGTCCACAGATTTAGCAAAAGAGTGAGGGTAGCTAATGTTTTGAAAAACAAAAGACGGAATTTTTTGATGAGCTAGCAGAAGATGAGAGAATTTCAGACCCGAAATCGTACTTCAAAGTCAATGTGTACTATTGCTCTTTAGATATATTAATTTCTCTGAGAACTAAACAAAGATTTCAGAGCTTCTGCGACCTAAGTAATACGTTCGATACAACTGGAGAAACCCTTATCTTTTTCAAACGAAATGATAAAAAAGTATGCCGGAAAACCGTCTGCTGAATACGGTAAAGACACGTCAGTTGATCTGTATTGTTCACAATTAATTGCTTTGAAAACATGCTTAAAATCTGAAATTCAGAAAATTCACTCCATTTTAATAGAACTCATGGAATTATTACTGATAAAATTCAATAGCCCTGCATCCAATTTTCCGGAGGTAATAACAACATGCTGTCTATTCTTGACCCTTTCAGTTACAACTGCCACAGCTAAAAGAAGTTTCTCGAAATTAAAACTGATAGAAAATTATTTTCGGACTTCAATAGGAACGGCTTTCAGACTTGTTTATATTGTCCATAGGGGCAGGAAATCTAGAAAAGCTGAGATCGTCTTCGTCTATGAATGATTTAATAAATAAAAGTGCCGGAAAACAAAAGGAGGAGAAAAGTGTATATTTAAATGATGTGTAATTGTTTTGATTGAATTGTAACTTAGCTCCTAGGAGCATTTATTGTAAGTAATAACTTATAATCGATAAATAATCAATTTTAATTTAATGCGAGCGTTTTTGTTTCTTTTGTGAAAAATCTTTACACTTTATTAGGGCCCCCCAACAAATTTTGGTACAGGGCCCGTCTAAGGCAAACGCTACGTCACTGGTAAAAACGAAATAATAATAGCGAAATAACGAGATAACGAAAAGCCGAAACGCCAAATAGCGTATCACGAAGCGACATAACCAACCGGACAAATGGCGATTATCGAAGATGAACAACACGTTAACAGGAGCGAGCAATTTTGTTTATGCAACGAAACCGCGATTTCCAGTGTTTCTTAAAATTTTAGAATATCAAAGCAACACATCTAGCTGAATAAAAGAACGAACGGAAATGCGCAAAAAATAATACAATTAATAAATATCGACTTAATATTTATTAACAATCTACTAACACGAAAAATTAAATAAAATACTCGCTGTTTCACGTGGACGGAAATGGCAAACCAACATGCGCGACAGTTAGTACACAACAGACAGACACGGGATAGTTCCGAATGTAGTCTTACGTGTAGACATTCGTACTGCATATAAACAATTGCCATAAGGGCTACCTATTCTGTACAGCTAGAATGTACAAATAGGTAGTCACGACGCTCGGAATCGAGCAATATGATTGGGTTCGACACCTACTAAACATACTGGACACAATTCAAAATACCGGACTCCACCCCACGCTGAAAGCTTTTAAACTATGCCAAGTATAGTGCCCCTGTACCTATCTGCTACAGAAGGAAAATATTAGTCATAAAATATGCAACAACTATTTCACTCGGATCATTCAAATTGTGTTCTTGCACGAGAACATTTACAAAAGAATGGACTGCATTTCCTTCTGTAAATGCAGCGTATCGTTATAATTGGAATAGTAATAGTTCACCCTGGAACCGATTCAAACGAAACGTTTTCTGAGACCTATTTTCAAAAGGTATTATAAAAAACCTGAGTGATAAACGGTAAGCTAAGAAACTGATTAAGTGAGCTACCTAATTCACTTCGCTGCTTCACTAAGACGCATTAAAGACATTGTCCTACGTCGGTGGCTCTTTTTCTATCAACAGCCTACCGGCTCTTGTACTGTTATTCAATGTTTATCCAAAATTACAAAGCCCCATCTGACCACTACCTTTTTCCTAACTAAATCATTCTCGGCATTACGATACATCGAATCAGTCGACTATACAGCGAAATCAACAAAACTGCATAAGTGGTTTAAGTTTTAAAGTTCCCCTCCTCCGCCCGTCCGCGGAATATAATTTCTGTCGCCAATAGTTCAAAATCAAAAATACCGAATATTACATACTTAAGTATATATATGTATATATTAAAAAACAATGTTAACGTTTTCTGTTATACCGGCGTAGTGCATAAAGTCGTATTTTGTCACGCTGAATAGCGTACTATTAAATGTAAATTGTCGACCAAGATAGTTCAATACTTTCGAATAAAAAAATTCAAGGCGGATTGTGATGAATCGTTCACCGTGAATTCTTAGAATTTTGCGGCACTTTTTACAACTGAAGTCTTAGTGAACTTTATACGGTAACGTTGAATGATGTCATTACTAGCAACATAGGCGCATTCTTGTTATCTGATTTTTCACCGTCGAGTAACGTTTTTATTATTGTAATATTACAAATGAATTTTCATTGTAAAATTCTTCAAACGCTCGATAAAGCTGCTTAATACAGTTTCATCATTAAAACTCGGTTAATATGCACTCTATGTAAATTATTCAGAGCCATACGTTACAGAATAGCACGCGAATGTTTCAATCATTTTATTAATTTGTAACGATTTGCACTGAAATTTACACATATTCAGTAATGTAAAAAGTCTATTTCGCAACACCTCGTGTAAATGTTAAACGTAAACTTCACAAACACGTAAAATATTGTAAAAATTCATTATAATTTTTTTTTAAAAAAGTAACATTCGCTACGACCGTTGACGCAATAATTTTAATACCAGCACGGTTATTTTTTTACCAAGAATTAACGTTAATTAGAAGGCACAATGTAATTCGGTGATGTAATAATCAGCTTTATAATAAATGCGTATTTTAAACATAACTTTATTCGTTAAAAATGCTTTTTTACAAAAAATAAATACCGATACTTGAAGGTTTATTATAAAAATTTAAAAATGCACTAAAAAGTAAAAAATAATTACTCCCGATAAAATATATATATCAGAGTGATATAACACTTAAGTGGTGATATCGTAATTCTTATACAACATTAATACTTATTAGAGTCGGTATCAAATTCATATTAAAAGAATAATTAAAAACTGCATTAAATGTTGATTAAATTGTTCCTAACATGAATTTAATTCCAACTCCAAAAAATTAATGTTGTATAAGAATTACGATATCACCACTTAAGTGTTATATCACTCTGATATATATATTTTATCGGGAGTAATTATTTTTTACTTTTTAGTGCATTTTTAAATTTTTATAATAAACCTTCAAGTCGGTATTTATTTTTTGTAAAAAAGCATTTTATTTTTTACTTTTTAGTGCATTTTTATTCAATTAAATTAAAACATTTATTTCCACGGTAAAAACACCAAAAGCTACATTTCCATGGTAATTTGGCAAATTTATAGTATTTTAAGTCAAAAATCTAATCCGACGGTGAAAACAGTCATGAATGAAAAGCATCCAAAAAGCTTCAATCTCCCGCATTATTAAGGATAACTCAAAAACTATCGGTCGGACCTTGATCAAATTTAAATGGGACCACATGACAAACGCCACCTTTCAAATAAAAGAAGAATCATCAAAATCGGTTCATCTAGAAGAAAGTTCTGTGGTAACACACATAAAAAAAAAAAAAAATACAGTCGAATTGAATACCTCCTCCTTTTTTGAAGTCGGTTAAAAAGTACATTAATCGTGAACACGACGCAATGTAAACATATACGTATATATCCGGTATTACAATCGGAACAAGTGAACAAGTGAACAATTAAAATGATTCAGCTTAAATGAATCATTCAAACAGTCACTAAATGAATCAGCGAATATTATTACAACCCCTTTTTTTCTTTAAGTAGAAGAAGCATACTTTACACAAAAAAGAAAGAAAATTAAAAAATAAGAAATAATAAAAAAAATGAAAATTTAATAACATTCAAAATCCTTTAGGTGAAAAGGGATTTTTATAGTTCGTGCAGATCGGCGAGTTTCTTGTGTAGCTCATGGACTTGGACGATGCACCATAGTAGGTTCCTTTGTACTTTTTGGTAGGAAAGAAATAGAGAGAACAAATCATCTTCTTCACAACGTGTATAATGTTCTATTTGGTTTTTGTGACGCACCACTGACTTGGTAGGCTTTTGGACAGTTACTATTGGTCCATCGATAGCTGCGGCAACACCAGTATCCTGTTCAAATTTGGAATCAGCCTTTTGCGCTTGCAGAATGGGCATTTGAGTATGACTTAATCATCCACGTGAATCTCTTTGAATTCAACTGTGTGCGGCTTTGTGGATTTAGCTTTGCTTAACGCATCCTGGTCTCGAACTTCCATCCGCTTCTCCCTTTCTTTTAAAGTAGGTCATTTATCCCGAATTTTCCCATTAAAAAGAAGTTCTGCTGGACTTTTACCAGAAACAGAATGAGCTGTAGAGCGGTACATTAATAAGTACTGTAGAAGTTCTTTTCTCTGATTACCATTTTTCAATTGAGCAATTAGAACAATTTTTTGTAGAGAACGATTTTGCCGCTCAACTTCTGCATTTTCTTGTGGCCAGTAGGCGATGGATGTATAGTGCTGAATACCATTTTCTGCACAATAATTCGCAAATTCCTTAGACGTGAATTATGGTCCTTGGTCTGATGTAATTGAGTAGGGAAAATCATGATGTGTACAAATTTCATCCGCGAATTCTCAAATAGCTTTAGCAGTAATACTTTTCATTACTGAAACCTCAATGTAACGGCTAGAATAATCGGTTACAACACATAAATAGGAACCATCTGGTAGGTCTTTAAAATCTATGGCCAAGTTTACGACGATGAATTTCTTCCTGAATAATAGATATTTACCAACTTTGTGGCATGCATCGCATGATTTCACAATCTTTTTAGCTTGAGCATCAATGTTAGACCACCAAATTTTTGATCTAAGTCTATCCTTCATTTTTGTAATTCCAGGATGATAGCCTTCATGACATTTAATAAGGATAATTAACCGTGAACTACACCAAGTTCATTTTTAACAAAAAAATATGACTTGCTGGGTGGTACTTGGCTTAATGAAAGTTCATCACATAATTGTAATAGTTCATGACGAATATCAGCCAGAAAAAAAGCTCAGGGTAAAAGTTCATTAACACAAACATTATCAAATTTTTCTCAAAAATATCATTTTCAGTCACAATAGTAGGGTCATCTGGAAGTACTTCTGACAGAGGATCTGCAATATTATTCTTTCGAGCGCTATAAACAACTCGAAATTTATACCCTTGAATACATAACAGCGACCGCTCAATTCTTGCATATGGTTTTGAACGGGTTCCAAAAATAACCTCGAGCAGTTTATGATCTATAATCAAACCAAACTGACGACCCAATCTTTCCACTGCAAAAACAAGTGCTAATGCTTCTTTTCTGTTTGGCTATAGGGGCGTTCGACTGCTGAAAGGCCGTGATTGATGTAGCAAATTGTACGGATAGATGAACCCTTTTCTTGTAGAAGTATTGCACCAAGACCAACTGGTGAAGCATCTGCCATGCCTATCGTATGTAAGTCGGGATCAAAAAATCACAGATTTGTCCCAGTAGACAGCAACATTTTTACTTTCTCAAAATTTGCTGTATCCATAGGTGACCATGAAAAAACTTCTCGTCTTGCCGTTTCTGGAGAGGGTTAAGTCAAGCTGGTCAATTTCGGATAAATTTCCTAACATAAGTAACTAAACTTAGAAAACTTCAAAGTTCAGTATCAGTAAATTTGCTTTAACTTTATTTAAGGTTGGTTTGATAGAAGCAGCGCCTAACTGATGACCTAAATAGGTAATTTCAGACATATGATACTGGCATTTCTCAGTATTAAACCCCAGTTCTTGCATACGATGTAATAATGTTGCGAGTCTCCGATTATACTCTTCTTTTGAACGACCATATACCAGAACATCGTCTAAATAAATGAAAACGCCCTCACATTAGCTCGTCAGATTTTCCATTATTTTCTGAAACATCTCTGAAGCACATTTCAACCCCAAACTCAACCGTTTGTATCGAAACATTCCAATTGGTGCACTGAATGTAGTAATTTCCCGTGAATTTTCATGCAACTCAATCTGGTGATATGTGATTTTCAAATCAATTAAATATAGCTGCATCTTTCAATAGTGGTAATAGGTCTTCAATTGTAGGCAAAGGGTGTTTTCCATTTAGAATGTCCGCATTTGAAAGTTGCATATCAACACAAATCCGTACTCCTTTCTCACACTTTGGAACAGGTACCATTGGAGATACCCAACGAGAAGGGCCACTAACGGCTTCGATAACATCTGCTTTCACACTAATTCAGTAAGTTCCTTTTGAATTAGTGCTCGTAAACTAAAGGGAACTCGTCAAAACGATTGAATTACTGGAGTAATTTCCTTGTTTACAGGTAATTCCAGTTGAAAGTTGTGCAATTTACTGAGTAAGCCGGATTCTGTATTAACAGTCTGGATATCATTTATAGATGAAGATGTATTCATCCTCTCTGGACCTGCATTCAAACCAACGCGCAGCAAGTGAAGTGCCTTTGCATCATTTACACACAAAATTATAGTAGACCTCTCTCGGACAATAATAATTTCACTAATAATTGATAAACCATTACAAGAAATTTCGCAAGTTACTGAAAATTTGATGTTACACTGAATTAACATGGAAGCATCAAATGTTCGTATGTCTGATTTATAGATAAAACCATGGTGCCAAACTCCATTATTTTCTAGTTGACGCCATGTTTCTAGGCCCATAATTATAATCTAATATTTACAACCCGAATAATGTCAATTGCTAATTCACAAAATGTCAAATTATTCGTTATTCAATCATTATTCGTCAATCGTGTGTAATTCGTTTATCCGTTATTCGGTTATTCATAATATTATTATTCGTTAGTGATTGTTCGAATAATTTAATGAGTTCCTCCTGTGTGTTTTCTTTTTTTATTCGTGGATTTTTTTTCTCCCGATTTATTGAATTATAAACTGGCCATCTAGGCTATTTAGCAATATTTTTAACCAGGGAAATATTGAACATGAAGAGAGAAGTACCCAATGGCATCTACCCGATAGTCTTTACCTTAAACAAGGTCATGAGGTTTCTTACGCTTCAGCCGCCTCCTATCACTAACAGTATGTAGCAGTCCAGCAGCAAGTTTGTTCGGATGACTTTTCAAGTGTATTCCTACGTGTCTTCGAGCATGAGTTTTAATAACATCTGTCACATACCCTATCCCTAAATCCTGATGCAAGGTTAGATTTGATACATATCATAGCGCCTTGGTTACGAGCCTAAGGATTTTATTCTGCATGGTCTGTATTATCTTCAGATTTGTAGGTTTAGCACAATCCAAAAGCTGTACTCCGTAGATCCAAATAGGCTTCAAGATACTTGTGTATATCGAACGTTTATTATCAATACTTAAAACGCTATTTCTTCCTAGAAGCCAGTACATTTTTTTGACACGAATATCTATTTCTCTTTTCTTTGTCTGAATGTGTTGCTTCCGTGTTAAGCGACTATCTAGGTGTAATCCCAAGTACTTGACTGTTGTTCTCGCAGGCAACTCCAGTCCATTTAACCTGACAGTTGCGGTTATGACTTTTCTATTCGCGAAATAAACGTTTACCGATTTACTCGTACTTTTGTTGATCTGAATTTTTCACCACGTTTTAAACCAGCTTTCCGTCTCGATAAGGGCCTTCTGAAGATTGTCGCTTGCTATCTTCGGATCTGAATGTGACTCAGCAAATATAGCTCTACCTGTCCTTTTTCCGTTACACTGTATATATCAAATACAACGTGAGTCCCAGGAACTGATTCCTGGGGCACTCCTACTAGAACTGGATATAGTTCTGAAAACGTGTGTTCATAGCGCACCTGGAAATATCGGTTATGAATATATGAACTCAACAAGAAATACAACCTAATTGGTAACAGAATTTTTAATTTATATAATAGACCATTATACCAAACTTTATCAAACGCCTATTTGACATCGAGAAATGCCGCTGTACACACATTTTTTGTCTCCAAACTTTTTTCTATTTCACTTACCACTCTGTGCAGCTGATCCACCGTGAAATGCTGTTTTAAGAAACCGAACTGATGTTCTGGAATTATATTATATAGGTATGGCTGCAATCTATTTAATATCAATTTCTCCATTACCTTCAACATAACAGGCAACAAGGAAATGGGACGATAAGACGTAACAGCATGCGGATTTTTGCCTGGTTTCGCAATCATAATAATTTGCGCGAACTTCCATCCAGGTGCTATATGAAATACATTTTTTAACCAGGGTCCTATGGGCAATGCCAAGTCACATTGTCGCCATGGGGGTTAGATACTGATATTATATATTTTCTAGCACATCCTCGCAGCAGAATTAGTATCTCAGACATAATTCTCTCGTTGCAGGGATTGGCCTAATTTATTTGGTAGGTTAAAGTGAAAGTCACTGGCGCTGTTTATGGTCTCTTAAAGCTGGTACAGTGGAAGAAAAAAAAAAAAGAACTTCCATTGCACCAGAAAATAATGTAGGCGAAGTATTGCGTTACATATAAGTTACCTTCTCCTATCGAGTCAGCGTCACCACAAGAGGTAAAAAGCATACTTAAAACGCTGAAAAGGCGAAAGAGTCCCGGTTTTGATTTAATAAACGCGGAACTATTGAACAGACTTCTGTGGAGGGCTGTAATGTTGCTATTCGTGGAATGGTACTCGCCATATACGAGGGTTGCCTTTTATATTTCGGGATTAAAGAACAAAAACAAATATTAATCATCGAAAATCACTTTATTGTTTTTCAAAATATTCCCCATGAAGATCTATACACTTTTGCATGCGTTTGAACCAATTGTCGAAGCACTTTTTCCACTCTGATTGAGGTATCCCCAAAACATGTATTCTGAATGCAGCAACCGCTTCTTCAGGTGTCGAAAAACGTTGACCTCTCAGTTTGTTTTTTACGTACGGGAATAAAAAGAAGTCATTTGGCGAAAGGTCAGGACTATACGGCGGAGGACTCATCAAATCGATGTTTTGGGTGCTCAAAAATGCAGTTGTTTGAGCCGATGAGTGAGAGCTCGCATTGTCGTGGTGAAGAGTGATCCGTCTTCGGCGGTTGGTTTTCCTGATTTCTTGGAAGACAGCTGACAAACAAATTGTTGTGTACCACTCAGAATTGACTGTTCTGCGTTGTTCTGGTGGTACGGTTGCGACATGTCCAGTTTTTCCGAAAAAACATGCGACCATTTGCTTGGAAGTGCTTCGTGCGCGAACAACTTTTGTTGGATTTGGCTCATCTTGAAACACCCATACAGTCGACTGCTGTTTACTTTCGGGCTCATACGCGTAAATCCACGATTCATCACCTGTCACGATGTCATAGACGTGTTTTGAAGCACCGCGATCGTATTTTTTGAGCATTTCTTTCGACCAATCGACACGAGCCTTTTCTTGAGCGATTGACAAATTGTGTGGGATCCAACGCGAACAAATTTTTTTGACAGTTAAATGTTCATGCAATATTGAGTGTATGCTGGTCCCACTAATGCCTAAGGTTGTCTCTATCTCACGATAGTTCCCATGACGATCTTGCAATATCAGTTCGCGCACAGCATCAATGGTTTTCGGAACAACAACTGATTTTGGACGACCTTCACGAAATTCGTCTTGGAGTGAACTACGACCACGATTGAATTCACCATACCATCGATGAACACTGGTCCTTGATCGAGCTTCATCGCCAAAAGTTGAATTAAGTTCATCCATGCAGTGTTGCTGCTGAGTTAATCCACGTCGAAAGTTGTAAAAAATAATCGCACGAAAATGTTCACGATTTAATTCCATTTTTGGGGGCAGATGAATCTTTTAACTTCCTCTAAACAACACAAATAGCGCTCGTATGTCAAAACGTTTTGAGTAAGTATAACCTAAAAAACGTCGAACTTTACGATAGAGCTGTCAGTTGCCAGATTGCAACACCAGGGTTGCCAAATCCCGAAATATAAAAGGCAACCCTCGTATTGCGCAAGAACTTGAGTTCGAGGCTAGTGTTGGAAAATTTATTTTGCTGGTTGAATTGTTTTCTTCATTATGTTACATATTTTATGTTTAAATTAATGTTATTTAGTATGGTTTTTAGAATTCCTAATACGTGTAATATGCGAAATCCTAATAAAATGGTTCAGAAACGGCGAAAAAAAAAATTACATAAAATTTAATAATTTAAAAACGACTCGATATATATATATATATATATATATATATATATATATATGTAAACACTTCAAATTTTGCTTATAAATCTCAATTAAAATTCTTTTCAAGACAAAATGTATAACTTTAGGACAACCGATTATTCTGAGCACCGAAAATCTCATAAAAGTATCAAGAATGTATAATTATACTATTTAAAACGACCTAAAAAATCGCTTTAAAATTCACAATTCATCACCGGGTGGTAACCATATAAAAATAAAATTCCAAATACAGGACAAAAATCAAAATCTTGTCATAAAATAAAGAAATTATCGATAAATAATTTAACAAAAAAAAACAGCAAAAAAAGTTTGTTTGTGTAAATAAGCAGATCGAGTAAAAGCAAAACGAATCTTAAGCATGTACCCTTATGAAAGAGTAATTCTACGAGAAAAATATAACCGATAGTGGTGCATCTTTATATTTCGTCTCAAAATATTTTCCTCCCGAATCGTGCGATTATCAATGAAAAGCTGATTAATTGGTAATGAAGAAGCTATATTTCGGTTCTTTAATGAAAATGCTGAAGTTCGCAAAAAGTTCAAATAGCGCCCATCTTATAAGTGTAATTTCTCTAGTTCTGAACACCCGGTTTTTCAACTTCAAAGTCGGGTTTTCAGGACGCCTAAAATGAGATAAAAGTTTGAGATTTTTTTCCGGATCTGGTGATATATTGATAAAAAATTCGCTAGTCGGTATTACTTTTCGAGTTTTAAAAATTTCGGAAAACTGCAATAACGACAAAAATTTTTAAGCTTTTTATAAATATACACATTTATAGGTAATACATGTATATATATAGATATTTGTTTAAGAATAACGTAATCAATTGTGAAATTTACCCTTCTATAAGTATTATGGAAAAACTGTCATCTGGGGGTACAGAATATGTCCACGCAAGTCCAAGGGATCGAGTTTATTGTATACAGATATATATATTTTTTTTGTAATCGACGTCAGCACAGGAATAATGTTTTAAAAATGTTTTAAAAGCTCACCAAAATATAAATTGTTCACGTTATCTTTTTACATAAACATAAGTGAAAGAATCTGCTACAAAAGTATCATCCACGCGTGCATGCATTAAATGCTGCACTACAAGAATTTTTAAAAAACACGTTTTTCTTTACTATAGTATAAATTTTAGCTTAAAATTTACGATGCATTACCCCGTGTAAAAGTAAAAATAATCTCTAAGGATTACTTTTAAATTTTTTGATTAATTATTAATAAATAATTCAAAAAAAAAATTACATAACAATTTAACGAATTGTATGTACATTATTATATATAGTAATTAGTAAAAAGCATTATAATTGTACGTGAACACCACGAAAAATTCAAATTTGAATATTTTTTAAAATACCTAAAGTATAGTAAAGAATATATTTCCCTTTTTTTTTTTTTTTGCCCCGGCGAGAAACCATCTGGCCACTAACAACTTCTACAAATAAGCTAGACTAACTAAATAATGTATAAATAAGTAGATTGAATCCTAATATGGAATTAACACTGATAATTAAACGTTTACAATACAATTCGAACACACATGGCCGCAATGATATGACATAGCCCACGAGTGCCAAGAAGGATAAAATATAAAATTAACACTGACGATATCACATCCCAAGTGCAACAGGCACTGGGGTGCGGCTGGATAGCAGTAGGTTAAGGATATCGTTTTAGAACCGAGTAATTAGCAAAATAGTAACAAGACTTCTGAAGATGCCAGTTATTAGCTACATTAGAACTCAGAAACCGGCCTTTTACCACTAAATAGTAATGCCGTTATTAATAATAAATTTGAACAAAACCATCACAACAGCATCGGTATAATATGTAAGAAACATTATATGGGGGAAAACATCCGAGGAAGATTAACATATTAAAGAAGCGACCTCTAGCATGCTCGTATTTATTACAGTTAAACAATAAATGATTGATACCCTCGTCAAAATTGAAAAATTGGTGAGAATCACAGGAAACACCATAACTATGGTCAGTAAAATTAGCACCTACCATAAGGCATGTCCCATACGTAGGCGACAAATGGTGGTGACATATTTACGTACAAATCTAATAGAGATATTTCCCATTTGATTATTATGATTTTCTTCAAAAATGGCTAAGGTTTGCTATCGTGTTTTTTCTATTATTCGCTTACACCTTAATCATGTCCCGTTACCTTATTCTCGTTTTCATTTTGCCCTTACATCGTTTCCGTGTTGTCCTCTTGAATGATGAATCTTTCTGCGACTTTGATTATGTCCTTTTTGAATGTCCTTCTCTCTCAATGGAACGTGCGATATTTTATCCCCAGTGGGCTGTGCTTTTTTCATTCTGTCATTTCCGTCTTTATCCTTCATTCACCCTCTTGGTTTTTTTAATTCTTCAAATTTCTGACCGATGCATAGACGATTTAAAAAGGTAATAAATCGAGTCCCATATTCTCAAAAGAATCTGTGCATAATTGATCGAGACTTGGTTGTTTAAAATGTAATCGGATACATGTACATATGATAAAGTCGTGGGCATCGGATGACATACGAGACTGAGGAGGCAGCCGTTTTGTCAAAGATTCGAGTTATATAGATACTACAAAGTGCAGCACTAAGTGCAGATCCTTGTACAAGTACTCTGTACGCAATCCGTTTTTTTATCAATTCACTTGCAGGATTTAAAACATGGAGATGTCTATTTAAGAATAAATTACGTAGAAATTTTGTCATAACAACAGAAACAAAAATAGTACACAGCTGACCAAACAGGATAGGTACCGATCATACGTATATGGAGTTGTTGGCGAACGCTTTACATCCAGGAATAAAGCCACAAGATTGTCGATGTATAATACACATCGGTAAGGGACGAAACCGCAGAACCGAAAAATGCTGTCTCGGGAAGGAATTCTGATAAGGGGGAAAATGTATCCATATTTTCTAAATACCATAGTGCAACCTATTCTTAACTATAATTTAAAATGTCTTCCTGATGTAGGAAGCAAGAAAAATTGGTTCGAATGAAGATTTTTTTTTTTTTTACTTTTTTATTGGGCTTGTCAGCTACGGACGATTACCCATCAAGAAGGAAGAACGTAGGACAAAAGGAAACTGAGGACACTAAGAAAGTTATTCGGGGAAGGTGGAAACGGCCAGAACTACTATGGAGAGATAGCAAGGGAGTCAAAAAAGATCGGTACTAGAACTTGTGCAATTAGTAGTCCGAAGGGAAATAAATGTGTAGACGAAAAGTTATACTCGTACAGGATACCTTAAAGGAAAGGAAAGCTCTCATGTCTTGTTAGCCGTTATACCTGATTATAATATATTACATATATATTTAAACGTGTGACCAGCATAAAAAGAAAAGTATTTTTATCCATGTCTGCGATTGTTGGGCTGCGCCCACAAAAATATCCTCATCAACAATATGGCCGCAACTGCAATGCAGTGTCCACAGTGCCCGATGTGGCAAGAGACAAGACATCGCTATTTGCCTACGATTGCAACTGCAAAGCAGTGCTCGCAATTCCCGTCCAGAAAAGCAAAATGATTGATTATCCATTATTCAAACGGCATCTGCGGACAACGAGCTTACGATATATTAAGGATAAAAAGGAAAGTGACTCTACATCGGAAGAAGCCAGCATGATCGCCAAATAGAGTAGCGTTCATACTAACTCCGAAAGATCCGCACCACCTTGACCCAGTACCACTATGGCAACCATCCGAGCAAAGAGGCCCACAATGCACCATGTGAAGGCGGTGGAGGAACCAAAATCTTAAGATAAGAAAAGGATGAGGGATTTGCTTAAATGTTTATACGCTTGCGGATTAAAGACAAGAATTTAGCAATAGCAGGGACAACAGACAGTGAGGGAAAGGCGAGGATAAAGGAAGCACAGTACGGCGTGGGGATATCAAGGGATAGTAGATCTGAGTATAGTACCAATCTTTCGGAAGACAAAGATGCACACTCAAAGAAAATGTGATCAGCGTCACAATCGAGTGTGTTATCTACACATAATGGACAGAGTGGAGGGGAAATAATAGAAAACCGATAAAGAGAAGCAGGGTGACAGCTGTGACCAAAGCGAAGGCGACAAAGAGAGGATATAGTAGAACGACGAAGGTGTAGGAAGTCTAGGAACCAAGGGTGTGAGGGTGGAAACGATTGAATAGACAAATATAAGGACCGCGGATTTGTAAAGGAAGGACCATACAAAGATTTTCAAATTGATTTTGTTTTGCTATAGTTAGCAATTCGGAGGAAGGAAATCGTCGGACAAGACGCCCGGAAGCCAAAGCCGAACGAGCAAGGTAGTCAGCCTTCTCATTACCATGAATCCCAGCATGGCTGGGGACCCATAGGAATCTTATATGCAATGAACGTGAGCGAGAGAGGACAGAAATTAAGGGGTCCGAAGAATGATGAATATAAGGAGAGGAAATACAATCAAGAACGCTTCTAGAGTCAGATATCAAAAGAAAATTTGTTTGGACAGTAAGAGAACTAGTGAACTCAATGGCGCGTAAAATTGCAAACGACTCTGCGTAGTAAATAGAGCAGAATGATGGTAATTTAAATACATTTGAGTGGTTAAGCGCAGGAATGAAGATCGATGCACCCACCTCGTGAGCCACTTTAGATCCATCAGTATAGATGAGTTACTAAGTGGTTAAATACGTTAATAGATGATGAGGGGGGAAGATACTTTAAACCAGGAGGCAAGGAGAACAGAGTCGGAGGACGAATAAGGCCAAAAAAATTGAAGTGAAAATATGGGAGTTTATCAAAAGAAATAACAAAAGGAGCAAACTTAAATAGACGAGCGGAAACCTAGGAGAGAGTGGGGATTTTACTAGAGGCAAAACGCCAATTCTGCAGTAGGGAATAGTATGAATAAATAAGATTATTTGAGGAGATAGGAAGAAGCTTGATGAGGAACCGGTAGGCAAGATAGTATCTACGAAGGGAGAGGGGAGGAACACCAGACTCAACCAGGATCGCCAGAATAGGGCTGGAATTTAAAACGCCAAGACATAAGCGGAGGGCTGCATTCTGGACTGTATTCAGTTTGGAGAGAAGAGACTGGGATGCGTTGCCGTAAAGAAAACCTACCGTAATCAAACTTAGAGCGGATAATAGATTTATAGAGTATGAGGAGTACTACAGGATCTCCGCCCCCAATTGGAAGACGACAAAGCCTTTAAGATATTTAACCGTTTTAGTGTAGATGAATGAAGATAATTTATATGTTCTGAGAAGGATAGTCGACTATTGAGATAGATTCCTAAATATCGGAAGGAGGTAACAAAGGGTAGACGCAGGTTATTGATCGATACGTTGATTAATGCTGGATTGTAGGGGCGGTAAGTAAAAATAATACATGAGGATTTTAAAGGAGAAATCATAAGGTGGATTTCTGATAAGGAGCTTTCCAGAATACGTAAGGACTCCTGCAGCTTGTGACGAGCTTCTGGGATATTAGAAGCGGCTGTATAAAGGAGTATATCATCAACAAAGAACGATTAAGCAGTTTTCCTTCTTTTTGAATGGGAATTACTAGAAACAGTCTCCAATCTGTTGGGATTAGACACGAACTTTTTTTTTTTTGTTTTTATTGGGCTCGTTAAGCGAAAGGGAAATGAAAAAGTTATATTTTGCGTTCTGGCTAGTAGGAAGGAGCAAACAATGGGAACGGTGTGTGGAGAAGGAAAAGACACAGCATACAGGAGGCACAATACGGAGTAGGAATACCAGTTTGCAGCAAACTGCAATAGAAAGCAGAACGCTTAATACAAAAAGATAAACAATCAATAAACGGATGATCAACATCGCAAACATGCTCTTCGTTTGGCTGAGGAGGACGATATAGAGAAGAAACCAACAAAGAATAATTCAATAAATGGTTATAAATGCAAAGGTCGGGCCAAAACAACTGCACTACTCTCAATACACTTGCACGTTCTTTCAGGCCACTTTTCGAAAAAAGGACCAAAATACCAGTGTTTCACAACCACCATTGGTAAACGCTTTATGCCATCGTCGCAATATTGTGACCTTGTTTAAACTTTCCGTACCGTATGCAGCCGAGATTTCTCGACGGTGTGTCCATCGGCGATAATTCCCTTCGAACACCTTTATTCGGTTTTGATTATCAACTGATAAGCGCGCTATTATATCATAGTCTGTAAGGGAAACTCTAACTACATTCCGTTCACACAGTTCTGCATCTCGGTTCGTATTGCTATAATGGCACTCGTTATTTGTTCTGCTGTCGGAAAAAGAATGGACTTCATGCTACACTCGGTTTTTTCAACCCTACATAATATCGTGTCCTCACTCCGTACACGGATAGTAATTGCAATTGTTTCGGCCCACCCTTTGTATTTGCTAGAGTTTTCTTTTTTTTAAATTTTCACTAAGATTTTTAATTACCGAATAGGTTATACCATTTAATCCCGGAGTAGAATCCCTTTATTTATATACTTCTGTATTATTTGATAGTTGTTTCATTTCCGTCGTTTCATTTGCATTAGGAACGTATGTTGGAGTGACATTATGGGTAAATTCGATGAACCAACTGTCGCGAGTTTAGTCGGTATTTAGAATCACTAATTTCCGTAATTCTTACAAGCACGTGGCCCTGCTGAACTTACTGCAAAGTTTCTTTCTTTCTTTTTGCAGTTGTCTTAAGTTATTTTCGGTACGATCTTTTGGATGTGGTCGAATTGGTTCCCGTAATAAACTGGAATTACTACATTAAATGGTCAAATTGGTTCCCGGGTTAAATCAGTCTATAATTTAAAACGGTCGAATTGGTTCCCATTGTTACTAGAATGATTGATGAATTAGTAGGTTTGTGTACTTTATTAAAACGTGATTTTTGACCAAAAAGAAATATATGTTTTATAGTACTTTCGCATAAGAAATCACGCCAAGTTTAATTTACCCATGATTACATTTGATTTTTTTTTTGAACATATAGACATGAAATATTGAATAAGTGGAGTGTTGAGCTGTGCGAACATTCATTCATTGGTAAAGTATTGTAAAAGTACTAAATGTAGTTTACAATTATTTATTTTCCATTTACAGTTCAGATTTTTTTGAAACAGATAACATTAGTACACAAATTGAAGATAGCTTGCAACATAGATTATCGCTTGCAAATTTTCTATTCCATAATTTTGATACTAGAAACTTCTTCAATAGTATAATATTTTGTTCATGTAGTTTTACGAAAGCTTTGTATCCTCGTTTATTCAACTTTCTAACCCATCTGCCAATTTTTTCTGCTAATCGAATTTATAATCGTACATCGCAAGTAGTTTTCTCCCTTTCTCGCTAAACATAAATTCCATTCTAAATCGGAGTAAATAAGTAATATTTTGATAATTTAACACAACACACAAACAGTACACAACAACCCTTATATCATCAAAAGACCGAATACTGATTAAGAATAAAATCGGAAAACAATCTCACCCGCATACAAATAAGAAACAGTCGTTCTATTATGACACTCATGATGGTCATATGTGAAGAATAAGAACGGTAGTAATAACAACAAACATCAATAACAACAGCCGAAAAAGACTTGGTCAGTTTCATCTCAGCTAAAAAAAGGCCCCTTGAAAAGGACAGACTTGACACATCAATAGAACGAGGGGAACCAATTCAACCAGCAAACTCTTACTCGGGAATCAATTCGACATCTCCTGATTTTTTTTGTACATCTTTGTCGAAATTAATTTCTGTAAAAGCTATTGTTAAGCTATTTCGTCGCTGTAAGCATGCTGGGCAGCATTTTATTGTTATTAAAGTATAAAATTAAAAAAAGTGTAAATGGAACGAAGTAAAATAAATCAAATAAATTATTTTCAAACGTACGCTAAAAATGCGATATCACGTATATTATTATAATTCAGTTGAAAAATTAAACAGTTATTCCGCCCTTCACCTTCTTATTTCTAACGAATTCTTCAACTCAAGACTCCCTTACCGAATAAATGAAAAGAAAACAAAATTAAATTAATAAAATTTTGATTTGACTTTTGTTTAAATCAGGGTTTTTTTTGTTTTTGTTTTTCTTCAATTTGGGGTTAACAGATTACCATATTCTTTGTATAAACAGGGGGGCTTAGTCAGTCTCATTTTTGTCCACAGCCGGATGATAGAGATAAGTTGGTAGACGCGGACCATTTATTTTTCCCGGAATGCAGCCGATACAAAAGCACTCAAATAGTACTATATATAATTCATTGGTTAATCTTACAGTAGACTTCCTATGTAAACCAAGTTGGTCGCTCTTGGCTACAAATAATATCGTCTGATATTGAATATTACATACTCATTTATGATGTCATCAAAAATTGTAATTTAACCTTGCTCTAATATAATGGTCGATGTCTTGCATATAAGCCCCCCCCCCAAAAAAAAAAACAAAAAAAAACCGGAATTTAACGGTTTGAGCACACGATTCGAAGTGCAAATGATCGCAGAAATTGATAGGGCTGCGAAAGGCTGCGGCCAAACTGCCGGGTACAATCGATCTGAAACATCGATGGTTTGTATTGTTTTCTGTTTCTTTTTCCATTTGTATAATTGCTGTTAATTATTTCTGTCGCGAAACAATGATAAAAAACCTTTTCGTAATCGCTCCTTTTTATATTGGAAAATTCATTTGCGACTAACGAGTTTCGAATATGTCCAAGTACAATATCAGTCGGGGAAGATGGTAGAACGTGTTCGTATTTTTTCATTTGACAACCAAGAACCGGTTAGAAATGTATTTACAGAGCGTCAGAAATGTGGCCGTCGCGGAACTGGACGCGCGTGCACGTGTGAACTGGCGCATAGAGGCGAACGGAAATTGGGCGCTCGCTAATCGCTGGCGATTTCAATGTAATTCAGAGACATGCTCGCCTTATCAGCTCATTTACACAGTTATTACATTTTCTTTTTTTATTCCGCGCTAATGCGTCATGATGTGCATGCGAACAGGAAGATACCAGCATTAGACAGCTGTAATCGATACGCTGCGTAAAATATTAGTCAATTGCCGGAACATTTTAAATACACCTAATCGCACTACGGTCGCTTCTCTCTGTATCTACGCTACATACATTTGCGTATAATTTATATTACTATTTTTATTTTTTTATCGTATATACTAGCGGAATAATTTCCAATAATTTTTCTGGCGTCAAATTTCTTCGCCGAACGCTGCAAGTATTACACAACTATTAACCATTTTCACCGTTTTTCGGTTTTCGTGAAATTATTTAATGAAGTGAAAAAAAAAAACAAACAATATAACAACAATGTTTATTGTAGCTTTTTAAGCAGATAAGTATATCTATCTATTTTACATAGTGAAAATAAACAACGCGGTAAACATCAAAGAAAGAAAAACAAAAGTTACTCTTAAAATGTCGAGAAAGTATCGAGTTAATTTTATTTACAAAATTATACATTTACAAATATCGAGTTAAATTATAATTTTCGTGTTGACTTTTGCCATGGCTGTCACTCCTCGCGCAAATGACGTCCCCTTTGAAATAGATTAAATTGGTTTCTAAGGAAAAGGCAAATGTGTTTTTTGGGGGGAAATTCTTTTAGAGTATTGTAAGTTTTTTTTTAATCGAGTAAATCGCGTTTTTAAAAATTAAAAGGGTATAGCCGGGTTTATATGGGAAATTTGCTCCCGCGGGTTTTTCGATTTGTACTTGAGGAATGGTTTTGACATCAAATAAAAATAATTCAGCCAAATTTTCAGCTATTTATCTCAGACTGTTTTCGAGTATTTAAAAAAAACCATCTCGTTTTTCGATTTTACTTTTTTTTTAATAGTAAAATTTAAAATAAATGAATACCGATTTTGTTCCTAATTCTTAGTCGTAAAAGACATAAAAAAATACCATTACCATGAATCTCACAGATGGAACGCCGATTTTTAAGAACAGAAATAAAATTAAAATCAATTTTTTGACCGCGTTTTTGAAAAGTGTCCACCACTAAATTTTGTTAGAAATTGTCTTTTTTACTCCTTTACATTCGGGAATTTTTTCATTTTTTTTTTTTTTTTTGAAGTGCTAGAAAACATAATGAAAAAAAATAATAACTAATTTTTTTTTCGAAATATCGTGTTTAAACACACCAAAACGTTTTTGCTGCTAAAGAAAAATATATATGGAAAGTAATTTTTCAACTGAAAATATAAATTTTACTCATAAAAATGATTAGAAAATTAAGAAATGCTCTTCTTCAAATAATTAAAGTCATTACAAATTTTTGAATTGACGTTAAAAATTTTTTAAAATCTTGGTATCTCTTATTTTGATTTCTGTTTTCTTCAAAAATTCATTAAAGTCAGTGCTAGATTAACTCGCTAGCGCCATCTAGTGGAACTTTCAAAACTATTTTTTCTCTATAGTGGTTGCTGCTTAAACGAATGTGACACGATTTTGAGTATAAGTTTGCAGCGTTGGTAATCGAACGGAAAATTTTTCACTGAGCCATTACAGAGCACCATTGGTCGGCAATTAATGATTTCTTTATTATGAAGATAATAAATTATATTATGAAAATATTATACATGAATCCCGTTATTTGTAATATGCTGCTTATTTTTTGTTTTTTTACGGCATCATATCAAATGTCTCAAGCAATGTCCTACTTAGCTGAAATAATGAATGAAAACGAAACAATCACACTTCAGTATGTGAAAATAACACACCTAGTATCATTAAACTACAAATAAGGTCTCGCGACATATCAACTCAAAAACAACATGCCGTTGTTTTGTTGATTATCTGCCAGATACGAATAAGATTTTTGGAATTAGTCGATATTGTTGTGATTGTGTTAACGGTAGGCGTCCTGTAGGGTGCTGCTCTCACATTGCAGCTATCATCTACTATCTCGCTTACGCTCGATATCTAACTGAAATAATAACACCCGCCGAAATATTTAGTCGGCTGTTTATAAAGGAAAAAGTTAATGCTGTAGTTGACGAAGATTAACTGATGTTATTTAAAATAGTTTTACATATATTATATATCTAATGCGAAATAATTTCATTTATTGCAAATAATTAATGATATCTTTTCTTGAAAATATATAAATAATATAATATAACTTATCGAATAGTATATACGATAAAAAAATAAAAATAGTAATATAAATTATACGCAAATGTATGTAGCGTAGATAGAGAGACACGACCGTAGTGCGATTATTGAGCTACCAGACGAAACGATTATTTATTACATCTTCGTAGATTTTACGACGAAAAGAGAGGATCGGTTATCCCAAGGCCCGCCGTTTGATTTTCCAGGAAATTCATTAGATCTTCTGGAAGGATCTGGTTGACGTTTTCAAAATATGCATGTGACCACTGAGTAAAATAGTTTAACGTGTTGAAATTTTTAAGCTTATACCCATTCCGTGAAAGCTATCACCAGAAGTAGACTCCAACATAGATTGGCTTCAGCACCTCCAGCAAACTGGTCGTCTATCCACAGCGAATGACAGCTTTAGAGGTCAAGTAGCATGTGCCAAAGCCGATTTGACCTACGCTTGATGGAAGCAAGCTATTAATTTTTTTAAATAATGCGCGAAACATTTTATAAGAAGAAGAATTGTGTACATGCTCACACTCGAATAGGATCAGTCCTCTTCGCCACATACATTTACATTATTCTCTCAGACTTTAATATGACGAACTGATACTCAGCGTCAGTATCTAATGGCTAAAGTATTCTAATGTCAAACGTAAACTTGCCCCGGCCATTAGTAAAAACAATGAAATCGTCACATTTGTAATAAAAATTATCCGAATATCTTGTGAAATACAGGCACTGTTTGTTGAGCGTGATCGACTAACTGTAGAGTGAACTGGCCACCGATCGATTGGTCGAGCACCAAAAACGAACATTTTTAGACGACCTGCTGATTTTTTCCACCTTCGCCGTGTAAATATGATTCTTAGTGAGACAGCGAAACAGGCGGATTTTCAAACTTCCTTCTACATTGTTCTAATACAAAAATCTGCAATAAATTTAATAGATCGTAACATTTTACTAAATGGTCGCCTAAAGATAAACCGGCATTAACACATTGTTGACATATAATAATTACGTTTACACGGCAGGGATAGAACAAAACGTCAGGTAATTAGCCTAAAAAGGTTTTTAAAATGTGTTCGTCTTCGATGGATGTCCTCCGGACTGGTCGGCCAGTTCACTCTACACATAGTTCACTTGGCAGCTAGTCGATCACGCTCAAGCGAAACTGACCTTACATATACAGTGGAAATCGGTTATAGCGACATACACAGGCTACAGTAAGAAATTCAGTTGAAACGGACAGAATTGCATAAAGCTAAATGTTAATTTCTATCGGTTACTGTGACCAAAATTGTATCACCTAAATAAAAATTTATCACCTATAATAATGTCGTAGCAGTTTATTGGCTTCAAAAATGTTTGTGGATGAATTTAACAAAAATCGTATTTTGATTTTTTTGGTACGGGGAAAAAAAATCGCTACAGACGAACAATAATCTTGTATAACGTTCATTAAACACATCAGCACAAGACATGTCGATGTTAATTTACAGGTATTACTTTGAAATCACTAGTCATCTTTTGGAATTTTTGCTTCGTTACACTTTTTTATGGAATTAACAAATAACTAAAAACGGTACTATTGCCGTTTCTTTCGTTACCAGCTTTTCCGAGCATCATTGGAGCAGGTTTCGTGAAAAGTGTAGAATATTCTTTCCTTCCACAGTATCTACATTAAATTTTTCCATTCGGCAAATTTTCATATCCCGTTTTCTTAGCATTAGAATAAAACACCACATACAAATATTCTCCTCAATTGTGAAATATCAATTTCGCATTAAGTGATTTGCACTGTAACGTTATTCTTTATTTTATGTAATGTGAATAGTGCGGAGATCGTAAACGTGTTTTGTTTTCCAGTTTGTTATTCAAGCGAGTTCTATTAAACTTTTCGTTCAGTAAAAAATATTTTTTCACCATGTCCAAACGTAAGCAATTATCTCCATTCGTTAGACAAAGCTACTATTTCATGTTTAGAAAATGGTGAATTCAATAGAAATTTAGCGAAAGAGTTCGATGTTCCAACAATCGAAAAAAAAAGTAGAGAAAAAGTTCTTCGTTATTTTGGGAGCGAAAAGCAAAATTGAGAAAAAAACGTAGAAATAATAGTATGTATTAAAGTTGAAAAAAAAAAATTTCAGATGGTTTATACTCAAACGAAATAATAATGTTTCTATCAGTGAACTAATTTTACAAGCCAACAAATCTGCTGAATAACAAGATCTGTACGATTTTCAGTGTTCAACTTATCACGGGTACAACCACGGACGACGTATATATAGCTTTTCAATGGGGGGGGAATTCAAATCTGAAATTTTCATAATTTTTTTTTAAGCAAAGTAAAACAGTAGATCGTTCTATGTTATTAACCGACTTCAAAAAAGGAGGAGGTATTCAATTCGACTGTATTTTTTTTTTTTTTTTTTTTTTTTTTTTTTTATTTTTTTTTTATGTGTGTTACCACAGAACTTTCTTCTAGATGAACCGATTTTGATGATTCTTCTTTTATTTGAAAGGTGGTGTTTGTCATGTGGTCCCATTTAAATTTGATCAAGGTCTGACCGATAGTTTTTGAGTTATCCTTAATAATGCCGGAGATTGAAACTTTTTGGATGCTTTTCATTCATGATTGTTTTCATAGCTTTTCAATGGGGGGAATTCAAATCTGAAATTTTCATAATTTTTTTTTAAGCAAAGTAAAACAGTAGATCGTTCTATGTTATCACATTATATTATTATTTATTATATTAAATAATACAGTCTTATTTCATTCTTTGCATATATTTTTATACAATAATATTATTATAATAATATATTAAAAATGTTATATAAAATTTAAAATTGAGTTGTTTACATCTTATTGCCTACAATTTCTTTAGAATTTAGTTTTACCGCCGGGTCACGGTGAATGCTCATAAGGGTAAGACCAATGTTTTTTCGTCACCCATTCCATTCCTACTATAGGTTCTTAATGGGAGAAACATATTTCTGGGATCCCAGTGGTCACTGGAAGCGTGGCTAATATAATAAGAAGCTTTTTTATCAAAGGGAAAAACTATTCATCGTAATGATCAATAGCTTCTACTGCAGTGGTAGGTCTTCTCGTAGAATATTTCCATTTTCACTTACAAATATTGTGCCTTCATTTTCACCAAGAAATGTTTATACTGTTTTTTTCAGTTTTTCTTGTGTACTAGAGTCATTACTCGTATTCTCAGGTAGAAACATTTGAATCCATCCGATCGTTTCTTCATGTAGTTTAAAGTGGACATCGAGTTAATGACATGGTCAACAAAGAGATAAAATACATTTCGGCAGTTTTTCTCGGTACATTAATACGCTGAGTTTTCTATCTGTTCGTTTTTGTAACAACTATGTCATTAGAATATTCATCCGATTTGTTTTTACTCGAAAAGGACTGAGACTAGGCTGCCATGCTACCATATACATACATACATATATATATATATATATATATATATATGCTTTTACTCCCATGGTTAGCCATTTAAATCTTTTTTTTTTCTTGTTAATCTCTCTAATAGCCTAGTCTTTACTCGGACACTTTTTAAAAAAATGTCTGTTTAGTAAAATTTAAATTATAAAGTAAAAATAAACTGTTAACATAGCCAGACAAACTAACTATGTCAAACGTGCAAAGAAATTATAAAATAGAAAAAGTCAGAAAGCAAAAATTAGCAAATTATAAAGATCATTCTTCAAGATGGAAGGAATATCCAATTTATAAAGCTGAAGAGTAGCTACGGCACAAAAATCAAAAAACAACCGCCGTTGAACGTGTGTATCAAAAAACTTTTAAAGCTGTCAAACCAATTAGTAATAACAAGACATTTACATTTGCAGCTGTTACCAAATGACAATACAAAATAGGAACCTTGCCCCAAAACAAAAAGGCTACGACACTGCTGATGTAGCGAGTCTCGTAGAGAAAATGGATGAACGAATAGAGCGATTGGAGAACAACCAACAGTCAATGAACATCACATCTAAGAAGAAGAAATGACTAACTCAGTCTCAGACGCTACCACTTTTGGAATGCTACTGATCTGGCTTCTCAACAAAACGAATTAGAAACTTCTATCGTGTATAATTTTAATAATGGAAATCCACTTCACCAACAAAAGTTATTTCGAAATTAATGTTTATACAATGTATAAAACAAATCATTCACACGGTAAAGCCCATGCCGGGGATCGGCTATATTTCAACAGCTCAGTGGAAAAACTAAATACGTCAAATTTTGCTTCAAAATGGGGACACGCAAAATTTTGCTTCAAGAAGTGGACATGTGTCGAATTTCTATTCAAAAAGCAGACACGCCAACGTGTCTGATTTCCAACGTGTTCGCTTTTCGAATAGAAATTCAACACATGTTCACTTATATGATAAGTTATATATTTTAAAACCTTAATTTACGTTACAAAAGTTATAGTTTTATATATTACACGGACACAGAGTACCTTTTAATTCGTTAAAACATATAACATTTATTTATATTAAATTATTACTTAAAATAAAAGTTTTACAAACATTATTATTCACAAAATATATATAAAAATTCGTCCTACCGGTTTCGTCTACTTGACATATTCATGGACTGAATTTTGTTGTATTATTTATTTACATGTTTGGTCATTATTAAAGATATAGATCGATATATTATAATTGTTGGTGTATGTAATATAACATTTTAAATTTAATATATAATAATGAATTAAATATAAAAATAAAGGTAAATATATAGTTACAATTGAATAATATGGAACAATATAATTAAATGATGTGTATGAATTTGTATAAAACTATTAATATTTTATTTTTGGTTTTCATAAAGTTTTATATTATATAATGTGTTTTGTGGTATTGTTTGCTGTATATTTAATATTTTATCTTTGTATTTATTAATGTAATATTCTTCAGCTATATTTAAGTAAACCACCGGAATGGTTTTACGATCGCCTATTCTTCAACGCAAGTCTGTCAACAGCCGACAAGCTGATGATGCTGCTGCTTCTTTTGAAAATCATATTGATGATAACGACGACTCGATGCAAATCGGCGGTGAGTCCGTTCCTTTATCTCCGTTCGATTTTAATGGTGGTGATATTATAAATAATATTAACACTAACAATGCAAATAATAATGTAACTACGAACACAAATAACACTGCTAAAGAGCATAATATCAATTTCGCACGTGCTAATAAAGAAAATACACAAGTGACGGATAACACAAATTCAAAAACGAAAAAAAAGGTAACTCCAATCACAATTGTGCAGTCGGCAAATTCATGGCAAATTGTACCAACTCGAAAACGACAACGAGTATTAACTCCTGATAGTTCCCCTACTGTAGTAATGAAACCAAATAGATTCTCGCCTTTAATAAATCACCCGGATAGTGATACTCACACAAGTAATGTACAAAACAGAAACAGCAAAAATTTAGAATTGAAAATTTCAAAACCTCCCCCTATAATTCTATATGGTGTAGTTAATTATAAAGAAATGGAAGCATGTATCTCTTCAATTTTAAATAAAGACGATTTCGTTTGTCAGGCCCTAAACGACAAGAAAATAAAATTAAAAACTAACAATGCTGATAGCTATAGAAAAGTTATAAAACAGCTAAAAGAAAAAAATATAGTATATCATACATATCAACTCAAAGAGGAGCGAGCCTACCGCGTTGTAATTAAAAATATACATCATACAATGCCGGCAGAAGAAATAAAAGAAGATCTGAATGAAAAAGGATTCATAACGAGGAACGTTATAAATGTACGTAATCCAAGAACGAAACAGCCCCTACCCATGTTTTTTGTGGACCTCGAGCCTAATACAAATAACAAAGATATTTATAATATGCAATATCTCTTAAACATGAAGATTAAGGTGGAACCGCCATATAAGAATAAGGGAATAATACAATGCACCAGGTGCCAACTATTTGGCCACAGTAAGTCTTACTGCACACTACCATTCGCTTGTGTCAAATGCGGTGAACAGCACGACTCTAAAAATTGCAACAAATCGATACAAGAACATGCTAGATGCATACATTGCGAAGGGAATCACCCAGCAAATTATAAAGGTTGTACCATATATAAAAATTTAATCAATAAAAGGTATAAATCTCATAATACAGCACAGCGAGTAAACAAAAACGTACGAGAGTTCGTTCCAACTGAAGCAGATTTTCCTGCAACTCTTAATACTAAACCTCCTACGCAAAATGATTTCACATGGGCTAGAAATACTATACTACACGATCGTAAGGCCAAAAAAACTATATCTCAACCCACGTTGTATAACACAGATAACAACGCTTTAAATATAAACGACTTAAACTCCGGCATAGGATCCCAACTCAACGAATTCCTGGTAGAATTCAAAAATATTTTCAATCAACTTATTCAACAAAATAGTATGATACTGAACATGTTATCAACTTTAATTAACAACTTCTCGTCCAAATGAATAAATTACTTAGAATAGCTACTTGGAACATTAATGGTTTGGTGCAGTATCGCCATGAAGTTGAAGCGTTCCTAATAAGTAATAGCATTGATATTCTTTTAATATCTGAATCTCACTTTACTAATAAAAGTTATATTAAGATACCCCATTACACAGTCTACCACACTAACCATCCAGATGGCACAGCCCATGGAGGAACCGCAATTATTATAAGAACCGCGATTAAGCATTCCGAAGTAAATGATTTTACAAGAGAATACCTGCAAGCAACTACCGTCATGATAGAGACCTCGTTTGGGCCACTTACAATATCATCAGCTTACTGTCCCCCCAAGCATAACATCAAGCAAGAGCACTATGAAGAATACTTCAAAAGTCTTGGAAACAAGTTTATCGTTGGTGGCGATTACAATGCTAAGCACATATCCTTTGGATCTCGCCTAACAACACCCAGAGGTAGGCAGTTATACGCATGTGTTCAAAAAAACAAATACCTGCACTTATCTGATGGTATACCATCATATTGGCCAACCGATGTAAACAAGCTACCGGACATATTAGATTTTTTTATCATCAAAGGGGTCGACGTTGACCACACACTAGTAGAAACATCCATGGATGGTACGTCCGATCATTCCCCAAAAATCTTAAGCGTTAATAGTACAATAACACAAGTTCCCATGAGACCAAGCCTGACAAACAGACATACCAACTGGCATGTTTTTCAGCAGACGGTCGAAAGCAAAATAGATTTAACTATTCCATTAAAAACGGAAGAAAACGTCGAAATTGCTATTGAACATTTTATCAAATGTATTCACGAAGCGGCATATCAAGCTACCCCACAAAAAAAATTGTGTATGAAATCTACTAAACATCCTAAAGCACTAAAGGATATGATCGCGGAAAAAAGACGACTAAGGAGAATCTGGCACAGGGACAGAAACCCAATCAATAAAAATGCATTAAACAGAATAACGAAACAATTGAGGAAAGCGTTATCGGACAGGAAGAACGAAGTCTTTCAAGATTATATTACACACCTGACGCCCAATATTGATACCGATTACTCGCTATGGAAGGCCACCAAAAATCTAAAACGTCACCACACACCTCAACAACCACCCTTAAAAAATAAAAACCACGGATGGGCAAGAACCAACAAAGATAAAGCCAAAATATACGCTGAATACCTCTCTGAAGTTTTCCTTGACGACAACAGCATGATAACTCGCGATGATGACCACATATACAATTATCTACAAGCGCCATTCCAAATGTGTCCACCTATAAAACCGGTATCACCAATGGAAGTAAAATCTTACATACAAAAACATCTTCAACCAAAAAAATCCCCTGGATATGACCTAATAACTGCAAAAGAACTGAAAAACTTACCGAGAAAAGCGATAACATTATTAACATATATTTTCAATGCAATAATTCGTACCGGCTATTACCCCATTCAATGGAAATTCGCCTCCATAATAATGTTACAAAAACCAGGCAAACCGCAGGAAGAAGTATCATCATACGGACCTATCAGTCTCTTACCCATTACTTCTAAGCTATTTGAAAAACTTATCTTAAGAAGAATAAAGCCAATACTTGAAGAAAATAAGGTAATACCTGACTGGCAATTTGGGTTTAGAAAACAACATGGCACGACAGAACAAATTCATCGATTAGTTGAAGTTATCAACAGCAGTTTCGAACAAAAAAAATATTGCAATGCGCTATTCCTGGATATAGAAAAAGCGTTCGACAAAGTCTGGCATATAGGTCTACAATTTAAACTAAAGAAAAATCTACCACATCAATATTATACACTATTCAAATCTTACCTAACGGACAGATACTTTCAGGTGAATTTTAACGATGAGCACTCTGAAATATATAGTATACACTCCGGTGTGCCTCAGGGCAGTGTACTCGGTCCGGTACTATACCAGATTTACACTTCCGATTTCCCAGACAATGCTAACACTATAACTTCTATGTTCGCGGATGATACGGCGATATTATCAAGCCATCATGACCCTAATGTTGCTGTGGAGCATATTCAAACTCACATTACGCATATAGAGAATTGGTGTAAAGCATGGAAAATCAGAGTAAACGAATCTAAATCTACGCATGTCTTGTTTACGCTAAACAGAATTAAGGGAAATACACCAATCCGCTTTAACGACGAAATAATTCCTGAGTCCTGTTCCGTAAAATATTTAGGACTGCACCTGGATCAAAGGCTAACTTGGAAAAACCATATTTTAGCCAAAAGGAAACAACTTGAGCTCAAACTACGGAGTATGAACTGGCTAATGCATACAAATTCATTCTTATCAGTTAAAAACAAACTGTTAATATATAAAGTTATTTTGAAGCCTATATGGACATATGGAATAGAAATCTGGGGAACCGCCAGCAACTCCAGACTGAAAACTATCCAGCGTTTCCAGTCTAAGGTATTGCGCAACATCGTTGGAGCACCGTGGTATATCTGTAATACTGATTTACATAAGGATCTCCACATGCCTGATGTAAAAGAAACGGTCAGAACACACAGTGGTAGATATATGCAGCGACTCCAGAAACATGTCAATCGACTGGCTGCCAACCTCAAGCGAAATCCCACAGAATTCAAACGTTTAAAAAGATATGGTCAAATGGATCTACAACATCGTTATTAATTAATATACACAGAGAATGGCTGCTAATGGGCAGCATCTAATGATAATACCGTAAAACATTAGTGCTACTTATTGACCCGTTCAGGGACAGATTGTACGCAAAAATAAAAAAAAAAAAAAAAAAAAAAAAAAAAAATATTTAAGAGTTTATTATCTGTAACTATTTTTAAAATTAGCATGTCTGTTTGTATATTGTAAGTTATTGTATGGTTTTGTTGTATTATATGGTCAGCAAATGTTGATTTATCAAGATACTTATATTTAATTGCGTATACATGTTCTTTATATCTAGTTTTGAAATTCCTTTTTGTTTGTCCTATGTAAACTTTATTACAATTATTACATCTTAATAAATATATTCCTGGTTTTTTGTATATGGTCTCATTATTATTATTTTCTGAGTTTAGAGTTATCAACTTATTTAATAGTTTATTGTTTGTTTCAAAATATAAATACATTAACAAACATTTTCAAAAATAATAAAATTGGATTTAAAACAAACAATAAACTATTAAATAAGTTGATAACTCTAAACTCAGAAAATAATAATAATGAGACCATATACAAAAAACCAGGAATATATTTATTAAGATGTAATAATTGTAATAAAGTTTACATAGGACAAACAAAAAGGAATTTCAAAACTAGATATAAAGAACATGTATACGCAATTAAATATAAGTATCTTGATAAATCAACATTTGCTGACCATATAATACAACAAAACCATACAATAACTTACAATATACAAACAGACATGCTAATTTTAAAAATAGTTACAGATAATAAACTCTTAAATATAGCTGAAGAATATTACATTAATAAATACAAAGATAAAATATTAAATATACAGCAAACAATACCACAAAACACATTATATAATATAAAACTTTATGAAAACCAAAAATAAAATATTAATAGTTTTATACAAATTCATACACATCATTTAATTATATTGTTCCATATTATTCAATTGTAACTATATATTTACCTTTATTTTTATATTTAATTCATTATTATATATTAAATTTAAAATGTTATATTACATACACCAACAATTATAATATATCGATCTATATCTTTAATAATGACCAAACATGTAAATAAATAATACAACAAAATTCAGTCCATGAATATGTCAAGTAGACGAAACCGGTAGGACGAATTTTTATATATATTTTGTGAATAATAATGTTTGTAAAACTTTTATTTTAAGTAATAATTTAATATAAATAAATGTTATATGTTTTAACGAATTAAAAGGTACTCTGTGTCCGTGTAATATATAAAACTATAACTTTTGTAACGTAAATTAAGGTTTTAAAATATATAACTTATCATATAAGTGAAACAAACGATTACAGGAAGAAATAACACACATGTTCACTTCTTGACGAAAAATTTGACGTGCCGAGGTTTTTTACTAAACTGTCAGTTTGTCAAATATATCATTAAAAAACATAATTTAAATCATGTACTCAAAAATTAGTACTTCCAAGGCACTGTAATAACATTCAACCCGCAATAACACTGAGCTCAACATCAATTTAGCTTATTGCCCTCTGAGAAGGACAATCACAAATGAAAAATTCAGTGGAATATTTTGACAGTTAAGCGGCCATTTTATGTGTGAAATTGATTTTAATGATAGTCATGCGGGACATGCGCGAATCTAATCACTCTCAGAATACAGGGTGCTGGTTAAAGCAATCAGTATCAACTCGCGCATGTTTTGACTGGTGAAGAAGACCAACATACTAGCCAACAGATAATGAAAAACTCCTCTGATTTGATTTAATCAGTAAAAGGAATTTTAGCAAAAATTACATCAGAGTAAAAAATAATCACAATGAGCTGACTTCCGACCATGTCTAATAATAAGTGTACACACAAACAAAACAATATTATTAATAAATTCGCCGATTGGGAAACCTTTGAGGAAATACTAGATTTGAAAATAAATCTTAAGATTAAAAACAAAATCTGGACTGGAATCCGTAGCTCAATGGCTATACCACAAGAAAGAGCGGAAAAAGCAAGAAAAATCTGATGTACTTCACAGAATCCAGCAGATAAAACTACCATTAACCGGATTAGTAACCCCGACTAACCCACTTAATTTTACGTCAAGAAGAAAACAGATTTTTAACAAATCTCAATGAGGACACAAAATGGAAGGCCACTTGTCAGATTAAGCGACCACCGGTTCAGATTCCTAAATACATTGGTCCGAGCTTTTTTACTAAACACCTCCGGCTAAGTTCAACCGCGTGAAATACAAAACAAGCAATCAGTAGCCGTCAACTGAACAAAGATTAAGTTAGCCACATTGCTAGAAGTTGCTCAAAAAATAGGCAAAATTATTAATCCAAAAAAAATACACTTAGCATTGGTAAAATCTCACCCACCGTGTTGAATTATTACAGAAAGAAATAGCGCTACTATTAATGCACATATTCAGGTATCCATTTCCGGCTTGAGCATGTAGCTGAATATTTTAAAATAGCTCGGATCATCATTTTCAAGAAAACTGATTAATTCAAAAAAATAAGTGCCACATCTTACCAAGCAGTTTTGTTATTACCAGCGATTTCCAAATTGTTTGAGAAGCTGTTTCTCAAAAATCTCTTTCCTTACAATTGCAGCGAAAACCATCAATTTAGATTCAGCGATCAGAATTTAATCGTTAATCAAGTACATCATCTTATGGTAATAACCGAGAAGATGTTTAAAGATAATTTCTTAACGAAGCTCAAGCTTTCGATAAAATATGGCACGAAGGATTACTAAAAGAGTGAACAACTGCAAGGTAATTACTGTCGACTGCTATATCATATAGAAAATTCTCGAGGGGAGTTAAGAGTCAGCATTTCATTCTATGCAAGCAGGAATATCACACATCAAAAAACGTTTTTGGGCTTATCTTGGACATTTTATATACGGCTGGCAGACCAACGGTAGAGAACACTGACGCAGCCATGTTTGCTGACGATGTGGAAATACTGGTTGCGAGTAACTCGCAAACTGGAGCGACTGAAATCCTGCAAACACGTTTTGGAACAAATTACAAAATGGACAAGAAAGTGGGAGAATCGGGTTCAACGAGCCGAAATATTTTCATCAACAATCGGCAGATTCTGCTAAAAAAAGTCAGTCAAATATGTAAACATTATGTAGGCCAAAGCAGGCTAAACAATCCGACTTAAAGTCTGTCAAATGTACAGTGAAATTATAGTAAACGGGTCCAGTTTATTAACCGACTAGCAAACCCACACCCCCGGATCCCCATTCGGCTCTCTCTGAATGGTTAGTTATTCAATACGGCCAAAACAAAATCATTCCAACCGCCACGGTATTAACCGAACGATGATCTGGACCTGACGCGGACAAAAAAAAGTTAAAGCTTGTTTACCAGGCGCGAGGGGCGGCTCCCCATTAACGCTCCAATGTTGAGACAATCTGGCTACTTGACACCGCATTTGGCTTTAAAATGATTTAGTTATGTACATATACACACATATATATATATATATATATATATATATATATATATATATATATATATATATGTAAATAGGATTTATGTAAAAATAATGGAAATTAGATAATGAACTAATAATAATCCATGCGTGTCTACTTTTTTACTTATTAGCCAAAGTTATTGCTTATTTAAGTAGATACTTAAGATTGTAGCAACACTCATTTATGTTGAAATAAAAAAGAACGTAAATGAGTAACTGAAGTTATAAATTGTTGCAAAGTCATCTCAGTATGTAACTTAAAAAATGCCATTAATGTCGCGCCACGGGGATTATTTACGATTTTGTTGATATTATTTTCTGTAAAATACACACATTGCCCATTTTCTAAATGGCCAACAAGGCAGTGATAATAGGTTTTCTTTTACGTGAACGAAATGAAATAATACGCCAAACTGCTGTTTCCGAACTGCAAATAGAACGGCCAGAATGAAATCGCTCTACTCTATGAGTGTAAATCGTCTACCTTTCATAACGTATTTTGTAATACTATAGTGGTTATCCGGTGGTCGAAATTCGCCGTAATTTACATACATTACATTTATATCTACAAAACGGATGATTTTCAGTTTCAATTAAATTAATACATAACTACCATCCGCAACCATACGTATATTAAACGAAAAAAGAATTAAAGAAACAAAGAAACAAAAGGTGCAGTACCCCACTTATACATAAAATCATTTAAGGCACAAAGTACCATTCTGCTTCAGTTTGAAATGCCGACAAAAGAAGAAATTTAAGAAAAGGATTTTCTTAATAAATGCGGAAATTAAAGTACAACATTTTACATGGCCAGGTAATTTATAGCAAAATTGCATGATTCGAAATAGCAAATATAACGAATAAAACTGAGCAAAAACAATTTACATCCAAACGGTGCATAAATATGCATCAAACACTACTTACCTTAATCTAAAGACAAAACAAAAAACCAAAAATCACATTAAATCGATTGAATCACATTTATGAAATACTCAATCACATTTATGAAATATTCAATCACATTTATGAAATATTAAAATTTACGCAAAATATGCAAATAAGTCACTTTGAACACATTCACAAATAATAATAATTCGCTTAGAATACATTCGAAAGGCGAAGAGCAATTCAATTTAACTTTGCGAAGAAATTATTCGAAACAGTTTCCAAAAAGCCCACCCATTTTACCAGTATACACATACACCGCTGAAAAAGATCCGCCTATGTATTGGAGCACGTTTTTTTTTTTTTTTTTTTTTTTTTTTATTGGCCTGAACAAATACAGTTCATTTGGCCAGCAAGCTACACTATGAATAGATATGGAAAATTAATATTAACAGATAAGGAATAAAAAGCAGAGAAGGAAATTTCATTCTATTCTACATTATGGCCGCAACAACAGAGTAGTGCCCACAATGATCAATGAAATTAACCAAAAAGAAAAAATAAATAAAATAAGAAATCAAAATAGGTTATCATTCTACAGTATGGCCGCAACTGCAGAGCAGTGCCCACAATGCGCAATGAAATTAACCAAGGAAAAACAAAGAAGAAATTAAATTGGGTTATCATTCTACATTATGGCCGCAACTGCAGAGCAGTGCCCACAATGCCTGATGAAACTTAACAAACAGAGATCAGATTTTTCTTTCAGAGGAGAAAACAAAAAACAAAAAAGACAAAATGAGAAATACAAATTAAAAATTGAAAAATTCCCATCTTACAATATGACCACAGTTGCCTGGCAATGTTCACAATGCCTGATGGGAAAAGGAAGTTGTAAGAAAAATAAATAATTGAATAAAGAATGTAACAAATAGATTGATAAAGAATAAAATGAAATAAAACCAACTGACTTCATCAATAAAGTAATAAACTTCAATAAATAAGAAAAGGAACGAAAAATAATTCTGGTTCTTTTAATAAAATCTTTCCTTAATTTTCTTTTTCCTCTATCCTGTTCTTTTTTTTTTTTATATATATTTTTTTTTTATATATTTTTTTTTATATATTTTTTTTTTATTTATTTATTTATTTTTCTCTATTTACTAATATTATAATTGAACGATGTAAAACGTCGTGCGTTATCTCTTGTTTGCTCGCGTTCTTGTCCGGCTTATCAGTTCGCATTGTTAACGGCATATCGGTGAAATCGTTTCTTTTGTTTATTTATAATACGCTAAATCTTCTCTATTCATACATAGATTTGATTTTATTTCGAAGAGTAATACGTATTATTTCGAACAGTATTTATTTTTATTTATTTATTTTATTCTATTTTATTATTTTTTAATTTGTCTTTCTTTTACTATCATTTATTTATTTCCTTTTTTCTCCTCCCCTTTTTTTTTGGATTAATTGATGAGTACGTCTAGTGGGGGCCGCCCTGCGGCCTCCGCCAAAGATACTAAACCGGCAAAAACGAATTTAACCCTTCAAATGGACATGGACGCTTCAACCAAGCGTAAACCAACCGGTCCCCTTTCACCGGTCGCGTCGATCCCTAGCAAAGATCTGCGACTATCAGAATCTGATTTATCAAAACTTTCCGGCAGTAATAATAATAGTAGCAGTAGTAATAATAATAATCTTAGTAAAAATAATTCTAATGATAATGCTATCGAAGCTATTAAAAATTTCAATATAAAAACTTCCCACGACATTATCGATAATAGTACAAAAATTAATAATAAAAATGAGGTAATTCTTTTCCCTGTAGAGTATAATGGTTCTATACACATTATACTGCAATCGCTCTCTGAGCTTAATATAGGAAATTTACATCCCTTTGCTGCTGCTAAAATTCTCTTTAATAGAACTAAATCAATCACAGAAATCCTCCGAGCGGGCAGTAACAGACTTAGACTCTTTTTTAGGAATATTAGCTCAGCAAATAATTTTCTTCTTGATTCTGACTTCCTTAATAAAAATGACTTTAAGGCCTTTATTCCTAATAATCTATTGTTCTCTTTTGGCATTATTCGTAATGTACCTGTAGATATTACCGAAGAAGAATTATTGGAAGATATTTCAGCGGAAGTGCTGGTAGCTTCAATTCGACGACTCAAAAAAAGAGATGGCGATAAATTTCGTCCAATTCCCCTAATCGAAATTAAATTCAAATCACCTTTCCTTCCCAGTTATGTTCATTTTTTTCATCTTCGTTGTGCAGTGGAACCCAGCGTAAGACCTCCTATCCAATGCCGAGCTTGTTTTCGTTTTGGCCACACCGACAAGTTTTGTCGCAGTAAACCACGTTGTCCTAAATGTAATGAGTTGCATTCCTTGGATTCTTGTTCAGCTCCGCAGCCGTCAGATTCTAAATGCCTCAACTGCAAGGGTAATCATTTAGCCACCGATAGACAGTGTCCTGTTTTTCAAGACCAGCTTCATCTTCGTAAAATCATGGCTTACGAAAACGTGTCCTATAATGAAGCTAGTATAATTAAAAAATCCAATCTTACCAACTCAGCTTTTTCTTTTTCCGATATAGCTCAAAAAAACCTGCATTCTTCTCCTTCCAAGTTTTCTCGCCGACCCAATCGGTCACGATCTCCCAAATCTCTTCCCGTTCCTAATCAGCATTTCCCTCCTCTTCCGTCAAACAATCGTAATTATCGTAACGGCCTCTTCTTCCCCGAATCAACGCACAGTGCATCGTCTCATAACGTTCCTTCTTATTCTCTTCCCAACTCACCTAACTCTTGCTTGCAACAACAGGTACCAACTACTCTAATTTTTCCTAATCCCAACTCCTCCATTCCCATGTCAGCAGAAGAAGCTGTCGATAAGCTAGACTTCAGCTTAAACCTTCAAAATACCCCTCCTAACCTACGTCAAAGTCCTGAATTTCGCTTGGCATCGCTCAAGCTTTTCCAATTGTTATTTGCTCACTGTCCTCCGAATTCTACGGCTACGTAACTGGTCAACTTCCTGTATTTCCGTTAATGGTCCTTATGATTGTGAAATTCCATTCTAATTTCTTCTCTTGCATATGTGTAAAATTCGCTATGGTTCTTGTCATTGAATTTTATGTTTTTTCCCAAATTTCTACTCTGTCGTTCTCTTGCCATATTCCTTTATCTAGGCTAACCAGCATTCCGGAGCTCAGGCCGTTAATTCCTATCACATTTCCTTCTGTAATCTTATGTTTCTCCCGGATTGCATTACTGAGAATACAGACATCATACGCCTTATTCCAAAAATATATGTTTCCTATTCCTGTTATCACCATTGTCTCGTCTCGCAACTTGAAACCTGCGGGTGATGAGAACGGTGGAGAATTGTTCATAATTTTTGTTTGGATCAATTTTCTTTTCTCAGCTATACTGTTAAAAGCGAGAAAGGTTAACAGATGTTTCTGTTCTGATCTATATGCTTTGCATTATTTTTATGACCATTGCCTCTTTCTGCGAACTTCGATTGGGTTCGACAGTAGTCGAGGACGGTGTATGGTTGATTGCAATGCACAATTGTATAAAACTTCTTTTTTCTTCGGTTTTAAACCGTGCAAATCAATACTAATTATTAGATGCATGATTCTCATCCTCAAATATCTGACTTTTTCCTTTTTTCATCTTTCCTTCGGTCTTCTTTCAAACACGCTGGGCTACGGTAAAGAAAGACGGTTAGTCTGTTTCAATTTAATCATTTTCAAAGTCCTTTTCGTTCCAGTTATGACCCTTTTTAAAGCGAATTTAATCTCTAATTATTTCTTGCTTAATCTTAATTTCTTCACTTTGACCCGCAGCCCTTTCCTCATCATTCCATACCTAATTAAGTTGGTAAGCAAGCGAGAGAGGAAGTGGTTTTTCCTCAGTGAGCATCGCAATAAGTTTTCATATTCCTCATTCGTAAGTTATCTGGGAAAACAGATGTCTCTCCATTGTCTTTTTTTGCATCCTTTCTTCTGCCGTATCTTTCCTTGTCTTTATTCAATACTTTCAACTGGCTTTGCGTGGACTACCCGAGCCTACACTCATTCCTTCTCCGATTTTCCTCTCTCTTCCAAATCTGCAGGCTGTAAGGTATTATTTCCCTTCCTCTTCTACACTTACATGGTTCCTTCCCCTCCAACTATTTTTCTGTACTTTAAATGATGTCAAACAGGCTAAATATTCTTCAATGGAACTGTAGAAGTCTTAATGCCAATAAATGCTCTCTCGAAGGTTTGTTGGATCAATATAACATTCAGGTTGCTCTCCTGTCAGAAACTTGGCTCAAACAATCTTCCAATATTCGAATTCGAGGATACTCCTTAGTCAGTTCGAATCGGGACGACGGCTATGGCGGAGCTGCTATTCTTATAAGAAAAGATGTACATTTCATCCATCATGATAGTTTTTCCTTCCTTTCTTCCAGTCCTCTTAATCCGAATTTAGTTCACGTCTCAATCCCATTGTGTCACGGTAAAAGTTTTAATCTTGTCTCCTCCTACATCCCACCGTCCTATAACTTACGCGATTTCCCATTTGACTTGTTCTTGAATTCTATTCCTCGCCCTTTCATGGTCGGCGGCGACTGGAACTCCCACTCGCCTCTATGGGGTTGTTCCAGTTATAACAGGAATGGCACAATTATAGAGGAAGTAATTTTCAATTATAATTTAGTTCTCCTAAATGATGGTTCTCACACCTTCTTCAAATCATCGTCTACTTCTAGTTCTATCGATCTATCTTTTGTTTCCTCCGACACAGCTCTTAAATCCTCGTGGAAAACTCTAGATGGTACTTTCGGCAGTGACCACGTTCCGATCCTCATTGTTCTTAATGACTTCCATCTCCCTTCTCTTTCATCTTCATTTACGCCTTTGCATTATGCTGATTGGAACCTGCATAAAACTGATTGGAATAGATTTCGGTTTATTGTGGACTCAGACCTTCCTGCAATACAAGTAGAAAACGATGCTATTTCACAATATTCATCCTTTACTAATTCTATCTCCTCTGCTCTAACACTGTCTTCCCCACTCTATCCTCAAGCCCGGAAAAGTCATTCATTAAGGGCTTCATCACTGTGGTGGAATGGGGACTGCACAGCTGCTGTCAATCAAAGTTTGTCTAACTTTAAATCATTCCGCACTCAACCTACTTTTAATAATTTCTTGACTTACAAGAGTTCGAACGCTAGAGCCAGATATATTCTCAAAAACGCCAAGAAAAATGCTTGGAAATCCTTTTGCTCTTCCTTTTCTCGATTCACTCCTATTTCCAAAGTGTGGAAGTTGGCTAAAGCTTTTAGAAATTCTATTTCCGAACGCCCGTCTAGCTCCAGTCTTCCTAAGGATACTCTTTCTTCTTTCTTTGACTCTATAGCTCCTGATTATGTCCCTAACTATGATGAAGTGGATTCTTTAATTCCTCCTTACCAATTATCACCTCATTTCCTTTCCTCTAACTTTTCCCTCTCTGAACTTCTTTCTTCCTTGAAAAACTCCTCCAACTCCTGTCCGGGCCATGATAAAATTTCTTACTCCATCCTCAAAAACCTATCTGTAAAGTCTCTCCAAATTCTTTTAATAATTTTAAATTCCTTCCTGCAATCTGGTTCTATTCCTGATTCATGGAACATCTTCGTTGTTATTCCAATTCCCAAGAATAATTCCTCTGCCTTTCGGCCCATTTCTTTAGCTTCTTGCCTGAGAAAACTCTTTGAGAGCATGCTTAACAAACGGCTGGTCTGGTGGCTGGAACACAATAACTTGCTTCCAGACAACCAGTTTGGTTTTCGTCCTGGCTTAGGCCCTCCAGATTGTATCAGTCTTTTCCTTGCTGACATTTACAAATCATTTATTTCCAAAGAATTCACAATTGCAGCTTTTATTGATGTAGCCAGTGCATACGAAAGCGTCCATCTTCCCACGCTCAAAAACGTTATGATGTCTTTAAATATCCCTGCATCCATATCCTTCCTAATTATAAATCTTTTTCAAAGTAGAACTCTCCTCCTTTCTGCTCCTTCCTTTTTCGCCTCAAGGAAGGTCTTCCAGGGCCTTCCGCAAGGTTCTTGCCTTAGCCCTACTTTATTTAATTTATATGTTTCCAAAATTGGTTTTCTCTCCTTAAAATCCAAAACTTTATTTTTTGCAGATGATATCCTTGTTTACTCTTCTTCCCGTAATCTTCTAGTTGCCAATGAGGAACTAAACAGCTCCTTAAGTACTCTAGAAGAGGCCCTTTCTAACATTCATCTCTTCATTTCCGCCCCAAAATCAGCAGCTGTAGTCTTCACCCTTCGACCTTACAACCCGGGCTCATTTGAAATAAATCTAAAAAATCATTCCATTCCAATAGTCAGTTCTTTTCGTTATCTGGGTATCACTTTATCCCCTCGTCTGTCTTTCCATGATCATATCAGCCATTTATATGCTTCCTCGCTTAAAGTCTTTAACCTTCTTAAAGCTCTCTCCCCTACGAGATGGGGAGGCGATCCTTCTGTGTTAATAATGTTGTATAAATCTCTCATACGCTCTAGATTGGATTATTGCAGTTTCTTATATGACAACGCTTCCAAATCCGTTCTCTACAAATTAGATCGTCTCCAAAACAGTTGCCTTCGGCTTTGTCTCGGAGCTCTGTGGTCATCTCCTATCCCAGCCATTCTATCTGAATCCAATATCTGTCCTCTGTTCATCCGAAGATCTTATTTGGGTTATCGCTTTCTCATTAAACGTTTTTCCACTTCCTCGTCAAATATCAGTACCTCTTATTCTTTTATCCTTCGTCACTGGCGTTTTTCCTCCAATAAAATTCCTATACTATCTCATATATCGTTTCGCCTTTCTAAATTTTCCCCTTTTGTCATTCCTCATCACAAGCTTCCATTTTTTTCTTACGTCTATTCCAAATTGTTAAAGCCACCAAATATCATCTTCATGCCATGCTTCCTTAAATCCTCTCCCTCTCATATCGTCAGTATGGAATTTAATAATACAATAAACTCTCTATTCCGTGATCACTCTTTAATTTTTACTGACGGATCGAAGAGCCCGATCGGAGTTGGGGCGGCATTCTTGTGCCCTCAGTTCTTTCATTCTCGGTCTTTTAGACTTCCGTCCTTTTGTTCTGTCTTTACTGCAGAATCTGTTGCCATTCTACAAGCCATTATTTATATTTCCTCTTCTGCAAGTTCTTCCAAATTCCTTATTGTTTCTGATTCTTTAAGTGTTCTTCTAGCGCTATCTCCACCTTCCCTTTCTCCTTCCACTGATGCTATTATCCTTTCTATTCGTTCTCTTCTTCATGATCTATCCTCATCGACGTGTACCCAGATTGACTTTCTTTGGATTCCAGGACATGCAGGCATTGATGGAAATGTAGCCGTCGACCTCCTTGCTAAAGCTGCTGTTTCCAATGGGAATTTTATTAGTAGGGTTCCAGCACACAATATTCTTCTTCCAACTAAATCCTGCCATCTTAGACTTTGGCATTCTGTTTATGTATCTCTTTTCACTAATCCTAATTCCTTTTATCTCTTGATTAATCCTGTTCCTCCCCCTCGTCCTTGGTTCTATGAGTTTCCCAGTTTGCATCGGTCCATAATTACTAAATTATCTCGCCTCCGTTTCTCGCATAGTCTCCTTCCTTCTTCACTAAATCGCTTCTCTTTGGCTGATTCTCCTTTTTGTCCATTGGATCCTGAAGGTTCCCAGTATGTTTGCGATGCGAATCACGTGCTCTTCGAGTGCTTCGGTTTATCTCGCGAGCGTGAGTTACTTTATTGTCATCTTTTAAAGATTGGTCTTCCTGCTCCTTTCAACGCCTCTTATGTTCTTTCTCTACCTACTATCTCTGTTGTTCCTGTCCTAGGGGTGTTCCTTGATTCCATTGTCGACAGAATAAAAATATAATTTCTATTCTATTCCATGTGTCTATTCCTTTTTGCTGGGCTAATGCTCTTTGCTAGCAAACCCAAGGGGGGGTAAAAAAAAAAAAAAAAAAAATTAAATCAAAATGTTATTATTAATTATAAAGCGAACCATAATAAAATTTGTTGTATGTCCAGAACACAGTAAGTAATGAACACTATATGGAGGGAACAATCCGCATGAAATTAATTCTTTATAGAACCTTTTCCTGCTCTGCTCGTATTTGTCACAGCTGAACAGCAAATGATTAATGTCATCAATGAAGGTAGATCTAGTATGATTACTGTTTATTATTATTATTATTATTACATTAAACGGTACAGGCGCCGGCTGCACAAACGGGCCATATGCGCCCGGGGAACGGAAGGGATACTAAATTGAATTTAGGAGGTTAAGGGAATGAAGGAATTGGAACGCACTGTGGATATGACACGGAGAATCAGCTAGGAGTTGTGATAAGGAAGGGGGGAGGCCATGCTGGGCTCTAAGTGCTATAAGGGAATGACAAGATGTTAGTAAATGGGGAATGGAAAGCTGGGTTCTTTGGCAAAAAGGACAAAGAGGGGGATCGGTGCGCTGTAGGAGATACGAATGGGTCAGGCGGGAGTGGGAAATCCTAAGTCTGGTAAGAATAATATTTTTCTTCCTTGAACGAAATGGAAGGGGGATCTGAGATAGAGGATCAGGTTTAACAAGGAAAAGGTTTTTTTGTTGACTAGAACTCCATACTTGTTCCCAGGATTTAATTATAAGGGATTTCAAGAAGGATTTCATATCGCTGGTAGAAGAGAAGTACGAGGATATGGCTGGAAGCCGGGATGCCTCCCTAGCAGCTCGGTCGATGGCCTCGTTACCAGGGAAACCAATATGGCTGGGGATCCACATGAAAGATATAGAAATTTGGGATCGAATAAGGAGATCGTGAAGGAGAAGGATGCGTTGTACAATTGCATTATCTGTGTAAAAGTTGTAGAGGGACATTAGAACACTAAGTGAATCAGTAAGGATGAGGTATTTAGAAAGAGGTGGAGTGGAGGAGAGGAACTCAAGACATTTGAAGATGGCGAAAGATTCAGCCGAAAATACAGAGCAGGATTTTGGAAGCCGGAAGCGATGGGTGGTAGGAGGAACAAAAAAGGCTGATCCAACATGGCCAGTGGATTTTGAGCCATCCGTAAAGCAGAAGATGTAGTCAACGTATTTGACAGTTTCGAAAGTAATGTATTGATGAAGGATGTAGTCGGGATATATGGATTTGGGTAGATGGATTAAGTTGAGATTGATATCTGTGGTTAGAAAAAGTCAAGGAGGAGGGTTAGTGTACACTGGAGCAAGGGGAGGATTGAGAATAAATTTTCTAATTTGAGGAAAACGAGATTCAAACTTATTTTTGATGTTAGTTGCACAGTTAGGAACACGCAGGGTAGTCTGACTCTGTTGTTGGGAGTTAAAAAGGAGCTCATTGATCGGAAGGTTTGAATTGACAAGAGTGGAAGTCAAAAAGTTAGCTGTTAGGATCTCCCTTCTGAAATATAGGGGCAGCTGTCCGGATTCACAATTAAGACTGGCTGTAGGACTAGTGCAAAAGGCTCCAGTGGCTATTCGGATAGCTGAATGTTGGATAGAATCTAAGGATGACAATAGACCCCGAGCCGCCGAACTGAACGCTTGGCAACCGTATTCTAATCTAGACCGGATTAACGATTGATATAGCAGCAATAACATTTTCCGGTCGCCTCCGTTACTTTTATTATTGATCCGCTTTAATATACCAAGAGCTTTAATGCATGTCTTCTTGAGATCCTTGATGTGTGCGTTCCATAGGAACTTGCTGTCGACTGTCACTCCAAGGTAGCGTACCTCCTCTTGGAAATGCAGTTCTACGCTGTTCAGGAAAATTCGAGGCCGTTGACAGTATTTAGTGGTCCGATGGAAATCTACACATGTTGTCTTTTCCGCAGAGAATTTGAAGGCTCGCGCAGACGCCCATGCGGAGAGTTCGTTAATACATCGCTGCATGACTTTGCTTGCTCTGGTAGGTGAAGAGGATTGAAATGTTATCGTCAAATCATCAGCAAACAGACTAAACTGTACGGGCGCTCGAACGGCTAGCTGGATGTCATTGATGGCTAATAGAAAAAGTGTTACGCTAAGGACTGTTGCATCCAGAGGAGTTTGCAAAATTTAGAGGCACTCGGGAATGCCCCATACGCAATCTACAAACTAGTGTGACATACTTACGAATAAGACGACCGGGGATAAACTGTGGAATATCGAAATACCAAGGAAGCGAAGGTATATCAGACTGAACCATATTGTAATATCTACCAGTATTCTGCCTATCTCTGTAAGTTATCCAATCCTCCAAGGCAGTGGCCTGACTCCTGTGATATAAGTCTGAGGAAGGAATGAACGGGAATATAATTCCATTCAAGGCAGCGCATTTAGCCGCGGCATCAACGTCATCATTTAGCCCAATCCCGCGATGACTGGGAATCCAACAAAAGTTTAAACAGCCATTGTTATTAATAATTTGAAGGTATTTAGTTTTGATCTCGTAAATAAGCGGGTGACATTTATAATTAAACGAACTATGATCTAGGGCGATCAGGGCACCCAGGCTATCGGAGAAAATTGTAAATTTATTATCCGGGTTAAGAACATTTAATATGAAATCAAGAGCCTTATCGATAGCCAACAGTTCGGCGGTAAAAACAGATGCATCAGGAGGAAGCTTGAATTTTTGAATTGTAACGTTAGCTACAATGAAAGCGGAACCAGTGAGACTATGGGGACCTATGAGCTTAGCACCATCTGTAAATATTTTGATGCAATCCGGATATTTGTTATTAATAAAATTATTGAACCACAGTACGGATAACGATAGATTAGTATCTTTAATTTTCTGAACTAATGTGGTGTCAATATTTATATTTATTATATTAATGAAAAACGTATAAGAGAAATAGTGAGATGGAACCTTAGGAATAAGAGCGAGGCAATACTTGTGATAGGTCGAGATTCGTCTTGCTAATAATGGTAACTTAGAAGAAACAAATCTCCAATGGGTGCTGATAACTTTGAGTTGATGCACTAGAGAGGGGAATCGGTAATTACAATATTTGAGCGCATATCGATCAGTAAGAACATTCCTTCTTATAAATAGGGGAGGTGTTTTATTCTCGATCTGGAGACAAGCAATCGGAGAAGACCTCAGATTACCGGTAATAATTCGCAGGCAAAGGTTTTGTATAATATCAAGTTTAGACAGATTAGATCTGGAGGCCGAACCGTAGAACATAGAACCATAGTCAAGACGAGAAATAATTAGGGTTCTAAAAATTAAGTTAAGAATTTCTGGATCCGCGCCCCAGGAGCTGTTACCAATGGCTTTAAGCAAGTTAGTAATTTGCTTAAAGGTTTGTTTATGAAGTAGTAATATGTGGCGAGACCAGGTAAGCTTCATATCCAAATGCATCCCCAAATACTTAACGCAAGTAACCATGGGAATAGGCTCATCACCGATGTGAATTGCAAGATCACGAGAAAAGGATAATCTAGTTGTACAGATGAAAAATGCTGACTTAGCGGGAGATATATTAAGCCCAATATCATGTAATGTTCCATTACAACGAGATACACAAAGTTGATTTTCGCGAACACAGCGAGAGACATTCTTATGAATACTATATAGATAACAAAATCATCAGCATATGACAAAATTCGTGAGTTTGGCGGTATCGGTGTATGAAATAAAGCCAATACATAAAAACTAAATAATATTGGACTCAAAACAGAGCCCTGAGCCAGACCCGTGTAAGCATGCTTAATAATGAATTTGTGTTTGCCTGGATTAAGGAAAAAAAGGGTTCTCTTTAAAAAAAGTGAACAGATGAATTTAGCAAAACTATCAGGGATACCCGATTTTCTTAACCTTTCTACTAAAATGGGAATCGATACATTATCAAAGGCTCCCTCTATATCCAAGAAGGTCGCAACTAAAAAATCTTTGTTTAAAAAGGAGAGGTAGATGTCATTAAGTAGATGGGCGATGCAATCTATGGTTCCTAGGCCAGGTCTGAAACCAAACAGACCGTGCGGGAAAATGTTATTATTTTCAGTCCACCATGTGAGTCTGTTCTTGAATACAATCTCGAAACATTTCCTGAAGCAAGAAGCCAGCGCAATCGGTCTGTACGATGATGGAGCACGTTACTCGGTATAACACAAAACGAACAGCGTGCGAAATACAGTAGCTGGTTTTTGGTTTTTTTGTCGTAAGCTGTTGTTTGGTATTTTTCTTTGTTGTTGTAATACGTGTAAATCACGTGTCAATGGAGCCAATTTTACCTGAGAAAATGTATACATATGAGCTTTAAACATAGATTCGGTACATCCTCTTCTATTAGGAAAAGAATAAAAAAACAAAAAATAAATTAGGCAAATATATCAATTAGAACGGAAGTTGCAGGTGTATATAACTAAAATGCTCGGCATATTTCTAAATAAGCTCCCTCTGGAAGTGGATTTCAGCGCGCGAAGGGGGGGGGGGGATTAAATCAATTATAAAAATCATTCACTCCGCATTCACTCCAAATTCACTGCGCTAATTTTTTACATGAACATAATGAATGTTTTATTTTATTTTATTTAATGTATTTCTAACAGTTTATTTTAACGCATTCCTTCTCTATGTGAACTTTAACTATGCCAAATGTTCTCCGTACGCGCAATGTGCTTAAAAAGAGGTGTAAAGTTTTTTCTTCGCCAACTAATATATAGATATTACATCGATTTCAGAAAGCTGCACGACTTACGTGCGTCAGATATTTCAGGTAGTATTTTATTTACCTGGGCTGGAAATTAATAATTTTTTTAAAATTTTACCTCAAATTTGCATGTAGTAAACGTTGTATTTAAAATTTTTCTCTATTTTGTCAAGTGTATATCTCCACTTCGCTGACAAACATCTTCTCACGCATCGGCTAAATATTACGCTAACGACGAATGCGCACCAAGTCCTTCCTCAGAAATCTGCCTTTATCAACAGCTGATGAATAAAACCGGCTCTTCGATGGTTCCTGAGACATTAGTGCGAACTGACAAGCAGACATATGTGTAAATAAAGTTGTTTTTATCGTACTTAGAAACTATCGAACCGATCACGTTGCAGTTTTCCTAGTACATAAAAACTAATTCTTAAGGAAGATGTTAATATAACTTATAATTCTTTTTTGCATAATTTAGCCGACCTGTGAGACAGCGATGGGTAAGTTCGTTATTTTTCCGGCTCCGAATACTGAATCGCAGGTTTTGCATCAACCCGGATGCATATCCATATCGGACTCATGAATATGAGTCATCCCCGGTGTTTACGTATACAGCATACTTGAAAATTGGAAATAATTTACACTGGTTGTCGACGCAGCGTATACCAGTGTGTTAGGTTAGATGACGTGTGTTAGAAAGAGAGTAGAGAGAAATTTCAAAATAGCCAGTGTAGCAGTATAATCATACAGGGAGCTGTGTCTGTGGGAAAAGCAATAGACAACGTTTCTTTCTAATTATCCTAATGTGTTATCATTTTTCACTTTTCTAGCTGATCTAGTACAATTCTGCTCAGACATTCATCATGCAAACGCAGAAAAGAACAGACGGTCTATTCTCGTCTTCGAGATCTATATTTTAGTTTCTATAGCGGAACCGTATGAACATCTGTATGTAACATTGGTCGATTTAGTATTTACTGGGTTGGAGTTTTGGATACATGTCCCGAACTGTAGTCCAGGTTACATCATCAACTCCACTGTGCGATTTGGATCCGCCGATCTTCTGGACCTACTACTCATCGCTACTATGAGGCTTCTTATTATTAAAGTGAAGAAAAGGCAGTAGTGAAACACATTCGATGAAATAATAAAAAAATAATCCGAGTAAAGTGTTGACCAAGGTAAATATAATATATTCTAAATTTAAGAAAAAAACAACAGAATATCATTTATTTCTGGCGTAGGTAAAAAAAAATAATTGTTTTTTATTAGTTCAATAATATAAATTTTATTGATTCATTAGATTAATAATTTTACAGGTTAAATTTGAAACGTTAATTTTTATTTTTATTCAAGTATGAAGTGCGTAGTAAACGTTAAAATAATACGCTTATAGCGAGAATTAATGGAAATGAAGGAGAAAAAGATGGAAAAAAGAATAGCTGGTTTAACTGATAACAAACGAGACACATTCTTTACAAAAGACAAAAAAATATCTTTGTTGGAGCGCGAAATTCTCGTTCGAGTCATCTTCTCCGGTCAAGTCGGCGTGTCGCCTCTAAAGATGGAATGCATTTTTATAATAAAGCCGAAGAACTATTGAAAAGCGGTAATGCTGCTGACGTTTATATGTTGTGCGATATTTCGCTTGCACATTTTCCGGTACAACAGTGCAAGAGTTTGCGCAAATTATCCTGATTGCGAAACCGGGCAAAAATCCACATTCCGTACTATCGCCCGATCTCCTTGCTCGCTTTGTCAAAGGTAATGGAAAAAACTAGACTACAGTCATACATGCAATTTAATAATATAATTCCAGACCATCAATTCAGTTTCTTGAAATTCCATAATTGATCATAATAAGTGTAATTGAAGAAAAGGTTAGAGATAAAAACAGTATACATACAACATTAATGCTCTAAAAACTTTTAATGAAGCAGGCACATTAGTTCATTGTATGAATTAAAAATTCCTTTACCAGTTGGTTTATGTCTCTGTCGTTAAATTTATATCTTCATAACCGAAATTTCCAAGTGCCCTATGAAGTATTCGAAAATACGTCTTGTTTTAATAGCAATACTCCAAAACCCAGTGCCAGGATCCAGGCTCGCGGCAGGCTTTTCTGCGACTAAAAAATGTACGGACTACTTTTTCTGACAACGTGGCATTTTCGGGTTACACATACAGACCTGAAGATAATGGTCCCCATCAGGTCGAAAAACTGGTTTAAAAAAAATGGAATGGGCAAGTAAATGAAAGTAAATCAGTAAAAATGTTGTCCAATTCACAAATAGAAAAGTCATTGAATCGCTAAGATAATACGAAGTAGAGTTACCGGTGCATATTGTATTTGGGTATACATCGAAAAAACAACCGCTTTATGTAAAAGCAACGCACGCGGGTTAAAAAAAGAGAATTAGATATTCGTGCCAAAAACGTATTGGCTTATAAGAAGAAATTATAAACAACATTAATATATACAAGTCTTCTAAAACTTATTTGAACCTACCGGAGTTCAGTACTGGGGCTGTGATCTACAAACCCGAGAATAGTACAGATCCATGGTATGCGGTAAACTTAATCTCGTATGTGTCAAGACTTGGTCATAGAAAATGAGACAAAGTTATTAAAGTTTATGCTCAAGAGTACATGCAGAAAGGCTGAACAGTCGTATTATTTTACTGCAGGACTAGATATTGTTAGTGATGTAAGATGGTTGGAGTGTAAGCAACATCAAGACCCTGCCTAAGGTCAAGGCTATCACAGGTAGGTGGTGATCCTTCACCGTTCATTTTCTGAAATATATCACTAAATGGTGTCTAGATGGTAAAAAAAAAAGAAAACACGCGACAGATATAAGCGAGACAGAGAGTGGTGCATCTTCAGCTGAACATGAGAACACTGTTTATTGTTGAACCGTGCATGTTTCCTAGAGAGAGAAAAAATGTTTCCATAAATTTTTAAATTCAAAAATAAAAATAAATTAAATTATTCACCTTTAAAGTACAAAGTAAAAGATGGAATGGAAGAAGGAATAAAAATGGCAGATGATTATAGTGATGAAAGGAATGGACTTCCAGCAATGGGGTACTCTGTTGACTCTAACACGTATTTCGATAAACAATATACAGATTTACGGTCGAAACCGCGGAAAATAGATTTACAACACAGGCATAATATTGAATTAGTGCATAATAAAAATTAATTAATAAACGTATGAAAACGTTGAAATTAATTTTTAAATGCTTATAAACACGATTTATAACTCGTTCGTGTATTAGGAAAATAAATCGATTTTATTCGAGTGTATCAGAAATTTAAATTATCGTGAAATTGATAAAGAATCCCGCAACACTGCTGTACTATTTGGCTTGCGATGAAATACGATCGTAATGATTTTTTTTTGTCTTTTTTTTGATTTTTTTTTTCACTCGTTATTTTCGATATCTGCAAGCTAAAAACAGTATCTGTTAGTCGTTTCGACCAAGTTTTTATCATATTATTCGTATAAATGTTAAATAATTTCAAATTCTATTGCACATATCTGTAACTTTGAAGTTTTAATTGTAGTGGTGGCTAGGGCCGTATCTGGGTTCAACCCCATCCCACCCCGAAATGTCTGCGAAATAATAACCGTTTGAATTAAATGGACCGAAATTCAGAATAAATTTATTTCTTTTCACTTTTTGAGGAAAGAAAAGAAAATTGAAATTTTTATCAATTCTATGGAAACGAACTATTTTTTGTTTTTATTGTAGTGTTCGAATATTGCATATACAATAATTGACTGCAAGGCTTTAGTGTACCATTTATAAATAAATATATTTCATGATAACACACTCACCCGCGTCCCCCATGTGTGTGTGTGTGTGTGTGTGTGTGTGTTTATAAAAATATTTCTGTACCCCCCCCCTGAAATTTTGGTCCAGATACGGCCCTGGTGATAACTACGTAATTTTAAATTGTAAATTTAAATTACTAAATAATTTTAAATTGTAAATTTAAATTACTAAATAATTTCAATTTGTAAATTTAAATTACTAAATAATTTCAAATTGTTTCATATGGAATTCACTAAGAAAAATTCCTAACAAGAAACCTATGCTGCGTTTCCAAATGTTAGCTCCGCCGCGCTTGGCAAATAATTTTAAATCGTTTTACGTAAAATTCATCAATAAAACTATCTAAAAGCTGTTGCTTCGAAATTTGAACTTTCGAACGGGGGCTATTTATATGGTTCGCGGGGTACGATTACCGTGTGTGTCCTAATTACTCGCTACCCTGCTGGAGAATTTTCGACATCAGTCGAGATATGTTATTTTTTTTTTATCGTTACATCATGTAATGTGATCGCGATCGAATCTCATCGCGAATCCCTCAAAAATCGTTTATCACACACGTGGGTATTCTATAATGTAAACAACTGCCATTATTATCGCATACACGTAGGTACACGTAGACTACAGGGAAAATCATTACGAAAAAACATAATAAAAAGTTATTAAAACATATATACAGATTCAGATAATCATTATACAATGAAAATTTCACTGATATATTAAATAACAAATATGAAAAACAAATAAACGATATATAATAGAAAAATATTTTACAGAAACAGAAAACACCATCCGGTTAAAATTTACATCTGCCGGTTACGAAAAGGACTTTTTTGTGCGGTTAGAACTCGCAACCCATTTCGATTCTTGAAAAATGTTAAAAGGCAGCGATATTATTTTCGATATATTTTTAATACAATTTCGGTACAAATTATATTATTAAATGTAATTATGGGCATTAGTAGTACAACCCCAGTATGATTATTATAATTATTCCGCATACACGTTCATGTTTTTTATCGATTGATTTCTCGGGTGTTTTATATGCAGCACAACAAAATTGTTGAAAAATAATATATCTTACAATACCAATAATACTTTTTGTAATAAATCGTTAAACATTAACAACGCGACAAAGATTAAAATAATAACGAATATAACTTTCTTGAAATTTATAAATTAATTTGCAATACTTGCCAAAAAATATACATAAGCCAAACCAAAAGATCATTCTCGATAAGATAAAATAATACGGAAGTAGCGAAAAATCGAAAACTATATACTGATTATTTAATTATATAAAAACCTGTGTATAAGATTAATAACAAAATCAGAAGTTATCGTTACCTAATGTTGCTGTAATATTAATTTTCGGTGTCTGATCGCAGATAGTTTTATGAATATTAGCTTCGATAGTTGTTGTACCAATGCATATTGTTTACGTCGTAACGTTAAATCGGCGTTTATGTATTTAGATCCCCACCAGGGATGCCAATTGAAACGTTAAATTCGTTAAGAACCCTCAGGGGGATGTCAACACAGGCCTGTTTATTACCGTGGACGAAAAACAAATGTATTAATTTATTATTATTATTATTATTATTATTATTATTATTATTATTATTATTATTAAAATAATATTAATCTAGATTGAAAATTTTGCCTACACCTATCGTTCTTGGATGGTCGACCGCCAAAAAACACAGAAAAATTTCATGTTCAAGTCGTGTGTCAGTTACTACTTGTGTAGCCAGAATATGTGACACTTAAACGGAAGCAAATTCGTCAAAACCGAACTGAATTTTCCCAATTTGGACGTAAGTAAACACATTTATGTTTTACGAAAATTAGTCGGAAACTTGTTTTGTGAGTTACTTTGGAGGAAAGTATTAATTTTGGCTACGAAATCACAATCGGAGCTGGAATAGCGCCGGTTTTGACTGATTCCTTTCCTTGGATGATAAAATGCGAGCACTTCAAGTGAATTAACCGGAAACGACAATTCCCATATGCTGACTGGACATTATTAGAACCGCAATTTAAATAACAACTCGATTTATTGTCTACGAAAAAAAAAAAAAAACAGCCCGTTCACAAATGCAAACAATACTCGAGCGACAATATTTGTTGCGTTTAGACATTTCCATCACCTCTTCTATCCCCTTTTCCCCTATTACATCAATGTATAAGCCTCCTCTAATTGAGTTTTCGGACTAAGGACTTTCCTGCTGTTTTAGCAATATCATCGGCAATTTTGTTTTCCATCATACGGTCTGTCCACATCACCAGTACTTCCCCATCAGATTGTCTTCCGATATGTCCGGTTCATGCTCGTTTATTCATTGCTATTTTTCCATCGATATCTTCAAACTTTGTTTTTCCTCTGACTTTTTTCTGACTATATTTTTTATCCGGAAGAATGCCTAGAGTAAAGAACATACCATTTTTCTTCGCTAAAATTGTTAAAACGCAGTATTTTTTTGAATTGTGAATTATAAAATTTAGCGACTAAACCATATTCGTGACATTTTTTTTTTTTTTTTTTTTTAATCAAAACTAGTCGCTAAATTTTATAATTCATAATTCAAAACAAAAATTCAGCATTCATAACAATTTTATATGTTACTTAAACATTGCCGCAATTCGATTGTTTAAATGAACCGACACGCCGGCGGATTTTCGGAAAAATTCGTACGTCACGCTAAAAGGTCAGTGCAAATTTTTTTTATTCAGTTTCCGATTAATGAGTTCACATTGTTACTAAAACGAAATAACATTACGCACCATCCTAAAGACATATTCCAGCAGCAATGTACCCTTCTGGAGTAAAGTAAAGCAAGTCCCACACTCTTGCCAGGGCTCGGGGATTATGTTAAGGTTCACAATCTGTACAGATACCAGCTCAATTTTTTCCGATGTTTCCTTCTTAAAACTGTTTCCATTGTTTAATGTTACCAGCACGAAGCACGACTGCTGACATAGTCGATAAGTATGGATAATTTTCTACTATACTTTCGGTCCGGCCCACAAATCAGTGATAGTAATTTCCGCTGCTACTTCAATATACTTCATCTAGATTCGAACCAAGTTCCTTCTTCTTATGTCTTCGACCGAAGTTTGTCCATCCTCACTTTGTCCATGGCAATATTATGTTATCTATGTGAACATCCATCGCAGCAAGTCTGCTTCCCATTGTAGCTTTCTGCTACCTCTACGCTTCTTTTACCGACAATTTTCTTGTATAACACCAGTTGCAGTGATACTTTTCATTACGATGAATATGACACAATAGTAGTTTAGCTTACGTTCTTAAATAGTCAGCAACAATTCTCTTTCTTTTGACATTCTACTTAAGACTTCCCCATGATTTGCAATGCGGTCTGTTCGAAGAATTTTTAACATACGACGATATATATAAATGTCTCAAAGGCCTGTCTCCGGTACGTAAGTATCCAGCTTTCAACTGCATATGACAATTACGCAACATCTAACCAACCTCATGCACAATTTTAGGTTAATATTTATTCTTGTAAGCAATTCCTTCATTGAAATAAAGGCTGTCTTAGTTTTCTCTATTCTATATAGTTTTCTAATCTCGATATTTTGATCAGTTTCTTCACAGAACCAGAGGTACTGAAATTTTATCGCCCTTTCGATTTTTTCCAAACCGATTATATACTTGTATATTACTTGCAGACGTATTTCTCGCTCACATCTGTCCGTCGCCATCCGTTTCATTCATTGATTTAGGCTAACTTCATGAACCTTTCTTGTAATCCGGAGAGGCTTCTTGATATCAGTCCCGTGTATCATCGGCGTATCTGATATTAGATATTCTCTTTCCACCGACTATAATTCCATCCTCCGATGTGGTAGCTTACTTGAAAATGGCCTCTGAACACACATTAAACAATGTAAGTGATAATATGCTGTACTCCCCTTTTGATTGTAATTTCATCTGCGAATTTCCAACGTACCACAGCTGTGCCTGATTCCAGCGTAAGTGTGTTTTATATTATTTTGTATATCTGCTTCGTTTTATCTTTCAGAGTTCGTTTTAATATTTCACGATTAACGCAATTAAAAGCTTTTTCCTGTAATCTATGAAGCACGGGTATAAAGGATGATTGGGATCTCTGCACTGTGAGCTAAAATATTTAAAATATACATAACGCTTAACGAAATACTAACCAAATACTGTTCCACTACCGGCAGCTGACTCGACAATTCGCAGGGGAAAAGCTACTGCATTTTAATAGAACTTGAATACTCAGTAGCTACCTTACCATTCATTGATTTTCGGTTATACGATTTCGCGCTCTTAAAAAATGAATCGAGGCAAAATGTGGAAAACCGGGGTAACACAAGAGCTGAAGAAAAATGTTCCGAAGGCTTGTAAAAATAACCTCTTTCTGACTATTGAAATTTCGAATCTTTTTGCTTTCGAAACTAACAATATATTATTAAGAATGTCCCCGAACAATCTGAAATCTTCTAGTTTCATTGGAAGAAAACCGATTTTAACATGTCCGACAAAGGTCCCTCTCCAATGGGTCATTTATTCCGTGTTTTTCGTTTAAATAAAACTCAAGCACAGACGAAAACACGTTTCATCCACTCATCCGAAAAATAAAAAACCCCTAAGAAAATCAAGATAGTCGCTTACTTCAGCATAATTCGGAAGTTCTTCAGTGTCCACACGTTATTCTGATATTGTAGTTTAGCCTTTTTCAGAGAGCCGGGTCGAAGCCATGCTGAATGATCCAAATTGAACTGAAAATCGGGAAAAAACTGCAAGAATGAAAATAGGGTCCGGAGAAAAAGAAAGAAAATAAAATCCAGATCTCGTGGACCGGTTTTAGTATCATGAGAATAATGATTGCGTCGTAATTTTCCGACTCATCTTATGATGGCTAAATTTAGATTTTCCCGCTGGGAAATAAACAAGAAAAAGTACTCTGGTCAGAGTCCGAAAATGCTACAGAGTTTTAGTGTACGTGGTGCGCATAAATGCGTGATGACCCGACCCGGTTAAGAGAGTTAAACAGCGCTTTTCTAGGAAGCGAGGCAATGTATTTAGTGGCAACAGGTGTGTGTGTGTTGGTCTAAATCACACGCCTGTTACGCATTACTTAAGTAGAGTAAGAAAATTAAAAAAGAAACCAATCGGAAAGTAGATAAGTGTACTACTCTATTGGTAAAAGAACTAGAACAAAAGCAAGAAGCGTAGCAGCACTTTCGGCATTTAAACGAGAACTGATTTTGCCGTTTTATGCTATGTGTACTCGTTCGCAGAATTTAGCCTTTGTCAAGATTCGGATTGCGTACTGCGGCGAGAGTAATTTGCAGAACGGAAACTTTTCGAGTGTTATATTTAACGAGGGATTTCGCTCGGTGAAAACCGCCGGAACACACACACGCACGCGCCGACGCATCGGGCACAGACAGATGGAAAAGCGGTGACTCTGACTTTGTTCAACGAGGCAGCTCGGCACGCAGGACGACTCGGTGGTCCTTTTCCAGCAGCCAAATTTCAGTCGGAACCTTTCAATTCGAATGTCGAACAGGCTATTAATTTCGAGAAATAGGAGATGCCCGCTCAGTCCGCAACGTGGACGGTTGATTCGTAATAAATTTTTACTACGTTTAGTCGTTGTTTCGCTATTATAAAAGTGCAGTTGGCGGCTCTTTTGTAGGTGCTATCTGAAGAGCTAAATGATTAATATTTGAAGAGAGACTGGCACACATCAAAGGTGGAGTTTGCACACACACACACAGGCGCACATCGGCGCACACAGGCACATAGGCGACCGCGTTATAATATGCGAGCAGCGGCAGTCAGCGCATAAAGTGCCCCGTGTTATATGCCGACGGAGGACACGTTCGGTTCGTATTATCGTGTACTTTGGCACTTGCGTTAATCGTGTCTGTGTGTCGCTCGCGCATTCCCCGACTCCCGATAATCTGCTCGAGGGGCCGCCGCACGGCATATGCGGCCGTCTATTTTGGCCTGGAAGCCGCAGTGAAACAAAATACGAAGACGACGAGATGAGGACGAAAGAGAAGAGGTGGAAGAAGAAGAAGAATAAGAAGAAAATTACATATTCGCTAGTCCGTATCGAAAACCAATATAAAGGTCGGCCCGATCGTAAACCTGTTTTCTTCTCGTACCATCGAAATTTTTTAATTCTCCTTTTACTCCTTTTATCGGACGCCCTCCTCGCCCACCATTCGTTCCGTCGCCTCCTCCCAGAGAAACAGCCCTTTCCCCGCCGCTTCCGCCATTCCGAAACAATAATGTCTGTTTTTATTTCGTCGTTGTTTGCGCTGCTTTTTTTCCTATTCGTTTTTTTGTTCGTTTTTCTGTTTTACATTCGAAATTTCGAAGCGATATTATTATTACGACTTAATTTTACGATCCGGTCGGATTATTTCCGGTATACATCATTATAATTAAGCGTAATTCGTTTTTTGCCCGAATAAACTTTTGCGCGCAATTAATACGCACATGCAAGTCCAGACGGAAATTTTTTCCTTTTTTCTTTCAAGTACGCGCGTTTCCGGTTCCTTCCATCATTTTTCCCTTATACACGCATATCGAATAAAGTTACATTAGACGTGCCGACTTCGCAAGTTTCAGGATTTTGGCGCGATTTTCGTTGATCCTCCGGGGCAGGCTTCGAAGTTAAACCATTGCGTGGCACGGGATTAAATTTTAACGGATGATAAATATCACGCGTCGGGCGTTTTGAAAGTTTTCGAAATTTTTCCGACACGAAACGCATTTATCTTTCGGCTTCTTTTTACGACATTCGCCGCGCGGTTTTCCGACCGATAGCAGTCCTGAATCCGGATTTCTCGGCAGCTATTCGGCTGTGTGGTTTCCTTTTTGCAACGATCCAAATAATATCGCGGGGTGTTAAGTGGCGCATAAATTGAAAAAAACAAAAGATGGTGGTTTCGTCGTTGATTCGAGAGAGTGTTATGATTATTTGATATTATTTTTAATAACTTTTATATGAAAAGCAAAATGATTTAAATCTTTAATTTCGCCGCGTAGAAAAAGTTTGCACGATATATCCCCCCAGGTAACAAACGTTTACAATGGTTGTTGAAGTCGAGCTATAGTGCACGTCCTAATCAGATTAGCCCATACGGAGCTAGCTCTTTCGGAGGACGCAAACTTTCGGGCGTGAATCTTCCGGGCGTAGATTCATTCGGGCGTGAATCTTTCGAGCATAGATTCTTTCGGGCGTGGATTGTTCGAGCGGTAGCGAACGAGGGTGTTTACTCAAACCTTTTTATAGGCTACCTGCGGTGTTTTCAGATATCATTCGTTAAACATTATCATTTGCGTTAGTGAGAAACACGAGTTAGCAAATTTATTTCTACATTACCCATTCACTGCTATCAGAAATTCCACACAAAAAATACCGCTCTTCGTTAACGATTTAGTTTTTTCACGTGCATAGCATGTTATATTATATACATACATATATGTATAATTGCAAAACACATATTTTAAATCATTCTACTGGGTTATTCATTTTTTTAAAAAGGTTTTTTTATTTTTTTGAAATGACGACGCTTTAGTGTGAAATACAAATAAACAGACTTTTGCGATGTAAATTTAAGAGTTCCATCAGCATTTACGAAACGGTTGGAGATGATTAATATTAATAATCGGTCAAATGCAATATCGGTTCTTTTATTTTTTTGTTTATTTTTTTTTTTCTATGTATTGAGTTAGCCATACTTATATAAAAAATTACAAACCATCAACTCTACGTCATTTAAAGTGTAACGTAATTGGATTGAATTTGCTTCTAATATATATTCGTCATATTATCTTTCGCTTTCATTTGTATCTAGCAAGTTTATTTGGGGATACGTTTATTGAAAAGTTTCTTCTGTTATCTATAATTTTAATTATGTATTTAATTCCTTGACGAAGCTACCTAGGTTTCAAAAAAAATATCGAAAAAGACAAATAAAGGCACAAAAATTTTTAAACACATAAATAAACATATTTATGTTAATGCTGGACGGGAAATATATACTACATTACAAATTAAGAGTAAAAATCCTCGTTCAGTACCGTCCGAATGATCCACGCCCGAGAGATTGTGCTCGAAAGATCGCGCCCGAAAGAGGGCGACTCAGCCCACACTACATGAAATTGGGCAGCCTTTCATTCGCTTACTTCTTTATTTATTAGTTGTTGCTATTTAACAAGTAATGTGGTTCCTACCCCTTGTATGACACCTATTACAACGCCGTGAAATGATAACTTTAAAATTCATATGAACAAATGTAACGGGAAAAAAAGGGTGGAAAGAAAAAAAATAAAAAAAAACAAAAAAAACAAAGAAAAACTATAGTAGAGCATACAACTACGGAAATGAAAAACAAGTAGTAAAAATAAACTGCATACACATACTCGAAAAACCCCGAAGTGGCAGTTCCCTTCTCGAGTAACCTTAAATATTGTCGAAATCTTAAAAACAACCTGCTGGTAGCTTTTTTAAGTCAGCATATGTCTATTGTTTTTGCTAAAAAAGACCGCGTCGAATTTTTTTCCGTTACCCTCTTGAATAGTAGTACTTTCATTAGCAGAGTGTAATGAGTAGCAGTGGGAAAGACGCAGGCCTTAAATAGGCAAATTGTAGTTATCGGTAAGCCGCTGATTGGTGCAAATTACTATCCTTTACCTCGAACGAATAACACCACAGTCTTCCAAATCAAGTCGAGTTTTAAGACGTAGTCCCTGTAAAAATACCTCTGGTGGGATAACAGTAACGAAATGGCTCCAAAAATGCTTTCTTGTTACAATGAGCTAGAAAGATTTAGAACAGAAGATAGAAGTTTACCGAGACGAGGGAAAGGATTTGGTTGGAAGTTATTGTATTTTATAAAACCTAAAGGGATTAAGAAATAAAACTGCCTATCATCTAACCTATTTCCGGCAAACTATTAATGTTGGCAACTCCCAAACAAGTAATCCAAACGATGTACGTCTCTGCTCTCGCTGATCACTATGAGCATTCTCCCACTTGCATCGACGACTCTTATAGTGTGGATCAGCCTGATCTTTTCAATCCTAATTGTGATAACGAACCATACAATCAGACTATCAGTCTCCAAGAACTATCATCGGCTATTAAGCGTACAAAAGAAGCTGCCCCTGGTCATGATAATATACGTATTTCCATGCTCAAAAATGCTCCCGTCGAGAATCATCAAGTTTTACTTCAAATATTTAACAAAAAAGGTGGAATGGGAACGTATTTCCTTCAGCTTGGAAGACAGCGGTCATTATCCCCATTTTAAAATCCAACAGAAATCCTGCACTTGCAGAAAGCTATCGGCCAATATCATTAACCTCGATGTTGTGCAAAATATTCGAACGAATAACTTTCTCTCTCGTCTGAATGGAATATTATATTTAAAAAATCTATTTCACAAATCTCAGTTTGGATTCCGGAGCGGACGTTCTACGTTACATCCATGGTGCACTCTTCAAAACGCTATAACAAAGTCGTCAGTTCAAAAAATACTCATTTGCTAGCAGTCTTCTTCGACCTTACTCAGACGTGTGATAGAATTCATAGATCACAAATTATGACTCAATTCCGTAAACGGAACCTCGGAGGTAATTTAGTGTCGTTTATAAATAATTTCTTGTCCGAGCAGAAATTTTTCATTCGGGCAGGGAAGTACTCTTCCTCGTTACGCTCATTAAAAAACGGAGTTCCACAAGGCTCCATTCTCAGCCCGACTCTATTTAATATTGCTATCAATGATTTTTCTTCTGTTGTTCAACCGCCGGTGCAGTGTTCATTATTTACTAATGTTCTCGCCATTTTTGTTAATTGCAACAATATAAAAATCGGAGAGAAAGTATTACAGGGAAGTATATCAAGAACTTCCGAATGGTACTTTTAAAACGGCCTTCAAATTTCCATAGCAAAGACCACGACTATTCATTTTTGTCAGGTTCAGAAATGCAAGCACAAAGTATCCATTAACCTGGATAGCAGTCAACTGGTCGCAGCGTCCTTCGTTCGTTACCTAGGTCTACTCTTTGATTAAACTCTATCGTGGAAATCCCATATAAAGCATCTGAAACAATCCTGCTTCCGGAAAATGAACCTATTAAGGAAACTCGTGCATAACGCATACGGGTCAGATGGTATCTCATTACTCCGAATATATCGCGCAATAATAAGATCTACTATGCTTCGGAGGTATACTCAACAGGCAACCAAAACTACTTGCAATCATTAAACACCATCCATACTTCAGCTCTTCCGCTCTCCGCAGGAACATTCCCATCGATAGTTTACTTGTAGGGACGCCCGAGTGGTCCCCAGACATTCAACAAATGGCTTGCTTGTCTAATTTCTATACTCAATGCATAGCCTCAAACTTCAGACCTCCGTGTGTAATATCAACTATTCTTCGAACTGGAATGGAAGCAATCGAGACAATCTCATCACATTATCAGCGGATACTATCAATTACCAACATGAGACAACCACAGATAATCTCTCACTGAGTCGCAGTGATTCCGCCATGGAACCGCAGTCCAGTCAAATTGGATCATGATTTATTAAATTGTTGCCGAAGCGTAAATTCCATCTCAGAGGAAGCTAAATTAAAGATAGCTTCATATTCCCACAACGCATCAGTCTTCTTTACGGACACATCTTAAATTCCACATCCGATGTTTTCAGTGATAAACAACACCCCACTACGAAGGAAATAGACAAATAACAGGTATCTGCTTCGCCTCGCGCGATATCATTCCTCTGAATTCCAAATCACTCGGGAATTCTTGGAAATGAGTTGACTGACAGAGCAGCCAAAGAAGCCACAGCGATTCTCCTTGTTCCAGACACTGCGGTATTAGCTTCAGACTTTGTTCGCTACCTAAAATTGACTTTGGGCACGCTATGGAACCAACGATGGCTGTCCATTTCGTGTTCAAATAAACTTCACCAAATTAAACAGAATGTCCGATGATGGACCTGAGCCGAAGAAGAGATGATGTAATCGTTACCAGACTCCAATTTGCAACATATGTAACTCTAATCTTTCTGTTCTCCACATCACAGAATATCCTCAGTTCAATTCCCTCAAATTAACACATAATCTTCCCTCCTCCTTGTCTAATATCTTCTCTGATGACGACCCTACTATCCTTTCGAACCTAATTTTTCTGCACCATGCAAAGCTATACTACAAAATATAAATTGCGTAATTTATTTATTTAACATATACATCTATATTTATCCGTCTAGCCGATAGTTGCTGTTCATGGCACGTAAATTTAAATAAATAAATAAATAAATAAAATTGGCAATATGGAAGTTTTAATAAAACTGCTGGGTAATATTATCAAAAAAAGTTAGAGACAAAAGAAATTTACATATATGGAAGAATTGATAAAAATATATCTGATTGCATGGTACAAAAAATGATAAACGGGCAATAGGTCAGACTGGAAGAAAATCGACACGTGGTCCTTACATTTCTCATCATTTCGGTTCGTCAATTCAACGCAGTACTTATTAACGTTTGTATAAAGAGATGCGACTCCGACGACGACGATGTTGAGAACCCACAGATGAGCCAAGACCTTGTAGGGAGAGCACAAATTATTTGAAACAAAAACAAAAAAAAACAAAAAAAAAGGTTAAAAAGTACATCGTTCGTTAGTTTTTACAGAACACTGAAGAACGAGTTAATATCAGGAACAGCAAACGTAATTTAAAATAATTGTAAAAGTTTTATCGCAGATCCCTAAAAATATAAAAATCTGTATACGATATTTTATTTCAATATAAACAGGGGCGGATCCAGAAGGACGTTAGGGGGAGAGGATTACATAATTACGTAAAATCTTCTACGGTAGACTCGTAGATTTGAGAAATACCTCTTGTTTCATAAAGAAAATCAAATAGCGACCTTTATAGAAATTTAAAAATGTGTTTACAATTTAATTTAAATTTTATTTTATTTTTAGGTAAAAAATAAAACGAAATTATAAAATTCTGGCTAAAATGGTAGTTTAAAAATAGCATAATGTTCTCTGTCAATCTCCCTTATTTCACTTATAATTTCGTCGATCTCTGCCATCCTCCAAATATGTTTACTGTTCCTACGTTCTCTAAGTTTCTTCCGCAGGCCCTGATCCGACAGGGATTCCACAGTTTTTTCATTTATCAATTTCCTTCGCATGCAACCGTGTTTACAGATGGTGTCGATGCCTCTTTTATCCTCCCAGATTTTGGCTTTTCAGAATCTTTTCGCTTGCCTCCTTTCTGTTCTGCATTCATAAACGTATTAATGACTATCCTACGTTCCATTATTTTAATTTCCTCCAATCACCTTTCCCCCAAATTCTTGATTATATCTGACTCCATGACCGCCCTTTAATTCATTCTTCCCTACCTGATCATTCCTGTGATTTTATCATACTCCGCATACGCTCACTTATCTACGTTCTTTCTTTCCTTCATTCCATTCAAATTGATTTGCTGCGGGTTCCTGGTCGTTCGGCCATTTTCGGTAATGAAGCGGTGGACTCCTTGGCTCGGGTTGCTGCCTCTTCTCACTTCTTCTTTAAAAAAGTCCCATCAGCCAATCTCCTTCCGCTGTACAAAGGTTTTCGTCTTAGGATTTGGCTCTAACAATTGTTCTTTTTATTTGTTTGTTCAACCTAGTATTCCTGCCAATCCGTGGTTCTCTTTGTTTCCTTCACTTCATCGTTCTGTTGTTATCTCCGTTATTCGTCTGCGTTCTTAAGCCATACTCTTTATTATCTTCCTGCCGTTTTCGATTTTCGTTGGTTCCCTATCCATATTGTCCTTTCCACTCAAACGGAAAGCGTGTTTGCGATGCTGATCATGTGTTTATTAAGTGTTCATCTCTTTCTGCTGAATGCTCTTTTTTCTACTTCAGTTTGCTGAGATTTGGTCTTCCTACTCCATATTGCGCCTCTTATGTCCTATCTTTTCCCTCTCCACAGATTGTTCCTATCATTTGTTCCCTTTTCCTAACAATATCTGTCCGTATCAAGATATAATTAACTCCTTCCTATTCTAATTGTTTACGGTAAAGGTCCCCCGTTGACCCCCCCCCCCAAAGAAAAAAAAAGAAAGATAGTATTTATTAGACTTTAATTCTTTTTTATTTTTGTTAGTAATCCGATCCGAATTCTTTGTTCGTGAGCAAGTTTAAATATATATATATTTCTCATTGAACTATTTTAAATTAAAATAAAAACATGAAAATTAAAAATAAATAAAAATGGCAAAAGATCGACGACAGTTTCGTTTAAAATAGAATAAAAAAGGAATATTAATAGTTTTATTAGAAAATAGTATTAAATATTAATTATTAAAATCCGTAGGTAAAATTCATATAAATCTTTTATAGCATAAATTAAGTTTCTCTGTTATAATAAATTTTTTCAGAGGATTTGGTTCTTTTTTTTTGAAGTGGGGATATCCTCTATCCCCTCCTATGGATCCGTTATTGATATAAGAGTTTTATATAAGCACCCTGGTAAAACGATTATTTTTAAGACAAAAATTAGTTCCAAAAGAAAAGAAAAAAACAAAAAGCAGCAACTGAAGGGGATGGAGGACTGATTCAATTGCTACGTTTCAAAAAATATATATGTTTCAGTGAATTAGATGCGAGGTACTGAAAAAAATTTTTGTAAAATTTCAAATTCACATGTAGCACCTTGACAATACGAGTGTAAAAAATGTTATTAAAGCGTGTGAAAGTAACGTATTAAATTTAGATGAAAAAGAAAATTGAATTGGAGGGGAAAATAAAAACAGAATACGAAGCTGAGGAAAAGATTTACGTACCAAAGATGGGGGAGCAAACGAACAAATATGTGTCATAACTCTCAGATATTAAATAAAATACCTAAAAAAATAATAAAGATGGAAAAAAAAGGAAAAGAGGAAAAGGAAAATAAAGTAATTCAGGAAGAAAGAAATGTTAAAAAAATAAAGAACCTAAAATAAAAGAATGCGCAACAATAAGTAAAGTAATGTATAGATTACTAATTAAAAGAAAATAAATTTTAAGTATTGGTAAGTATAAAATTAAAATTAGATTTTGTAGACAGCAGATATTACACGAAGTAATGGATATGTATAAATTAAATTATACAGTTGTGTAAGATAATTCGTCGACAAACGTTTTAGCTTATCGAAAGAAACCATTGTAATAAAAAATAAATAAGTATATACATTTCAAAAAAAAAAAAAAAAAAAAAAAAAAAACGAAAAACGAAACAAAAGCGAAAAATAAATTTTGCTAAAAATTCTAAATCGATATTCACTGAAAGACAAAATATTGCACAATTGGAAAATTCTAACGAATCTGTAGAACCGCCAAAAGAACATTAATCAATTTTATATCAAAGCAGTTTACAGTGCATCGCTTAAATATTTGACGTGTTATTAGGACGGTCCGAAGATCAGTTTCCATATCGCCTAATATGCGCCGCGGCGATCCGGAGAAGCACTAAAGAAACGCCGGATGGATATACGAAAGGAAAGTTAATGCGCGTTGCAAAATGCCGGACTATCGGGGCGTATTTTTACAAAAGTGATTCCGCAGATCATAAAAATATTGTAAGACTTTTTCATCGAAAATGTACCTCTACTAGACTTCAATCGGAAAGAATATTTTTTTAGCAAGACAGGGAACTATTACGTTTTTCCCGTTGAACAATTTTTAGATCGGCACAAAAATTGTTGAATTGATGTCAGGCTTCTTCTTCTTCTTCTTCGACGTGTCATACGCAGTGTTCTGCGCGTAGACGATCATATATTATGGCTTCTTGCCGCCTGCATCAGTTGTCCTATCGATGATTTTTTGGTCCACTGTCGGACATTTCTGGTCCATGATATTCTTCTTCGACCTCTTCCTCGTTTCCCTTTTATTTTTCCTTGAATGATCAACCGTAATAGTTCATATTTTTGACCTCGTATAATATGACCAAAATACCTAGTTTTTCTTGCTTTTATTTCTTCAATTATTCTCCTTTCCGTTCTAGCTCTCTTTAGCACCTCTTCATTAGACATTTTCTGTACCCAAGATATCTTCAAGGCTCTTCTATATAACCACATTTCGCACGCTTCGAAATATTTGAGTGTTCTTACGATATATGTCATTGCTTCGACCCCATACATTAGAATCGGATATATATAGAATTTCGATTTGATAAAAAGACATTCTCAACTTCGAGCATTTAAAAATAAAAATTAGTAAAGTAATTCAAAATTTTCCGATTGAAATGTGGTTCACTTAGTGCTTGAGTGATTCGAACTTTTCCCGTAAATTGGCGTCAAACCGAAAAATATATTTTTGTGTTTTTTCAACCAAAAGTTCATTTTTTATAACACCATGATTTCACAATAATTACCGTGGATCTTACTTTTCTAACGCAAACCTTTCATTTTTTCGAAACAATTTTTTGTCATCATATTTTTCGTTCCTTTTTTCATTGATTTATTCTCTCTTAAACATAGAGCAAGATTCAAGCTACAACTCGTCAGCATTTACACCGAAATCGTAAGAAAAAAGAAAAAAAAAAGATGCGATCCACTGAAGTTAAAACCTTTTTTAAGTGTTAATGTCTGCTTTTTTTTCCTTTCTTTTTTTGAGCACGTCAACGAAGGACCACCAATCAGAAGCATTATAGAAGGGAAAGAGTTAGTTAGAGATTTTGCCAGAGATTAAGTATTAACATCATTTCCTAACATACCGTATAATTTCTGTATCAATTTATATTCTGGTATGTTTACCCTAGTTTTTAAAGAGATTTGCATTAATATTATTTTTGACAGTGACAAGTAAGAAAGTTATGTATTTTTTTTTTTTTTTATTACGGAAAATTTAAACATTTTTCGCTAAATAAATCGAATTGTTTTCGAATAACGTAAAGACGTTAATAGCACACGGTCCTTCAGTGGTACGCAAAGTTTTTAATTCAAGCCGATGATGTCCTGTAATAACTTCCACACACACACACATACACACTAAAAAAAAAAACAAAACAAATAAAAAAAGGAAATAATTTTATTTACGTTATCGGCGGGCCACATTATATTATGAAGTTGTTTTTATTATATATAATAAACGACTTACAATGGATTATATCATCCATACGAATTCTCATCATCATGTTTCAGGATTGAAAACAGCAAGATAACTTTACCGTACTCATTTAGAATATTGTTTATTTGTTTTTGATGCAGCGTTGTGATCAATGAAATTACTGGAGAAGAAAATGCATGCAGGTTCCCCTAAGATATTTTCTAAATTTACGCACTAGTAATCTATCGCTGGACAAACGTTTGAATTCAGGGTTTAATACAGAGCGATTTTTCTTCAGCAAAAAAAAACACGCTGCAACTGTGCAAGTGCTATAAACGTAAGATCTCAGCATTTTACGTTCGTTTTATGGGGCAGTTGTTAACTTATTCGAAATAAATAATAAAATTTAGACCGGTGGCGTATATGCATCGCATGCTGCAACTTTTATTATGTTCACGAAAGATTATATAAATATTCCCTTAATTCCGAAACTAGCACCGACGAGATTTTTAAATAGGTAATTTTATAGATGAAAAAAATTTCGCAAAATTCAAAGAAGATACCTGATCGGAAAAGACAAAAAAAACAAAAAAGAATGGAAACCAGTACTAAAATAGAGATCCAAATAGTTTTCAATGTGGCTACCACCACCACACAGCTATTTCGGTATTTTTTATAATTGTTTTATTTTATTTTTTATTATCTGCAATTGCGAATTCCACAATTAAAAAATCGGGATTACCGGAGGTTTACCACAAATCCCCCGATACTTACCAGTTTCAACAACTGTTCTGAATTAAAAATTTACCAAAAACATTAAACCAGGTGGACGCCATTCTGGATGGATTTTCAGGAATCGTTTTGCTGCCCGCAAATTAAATTAGATACTAAAGAATTTGTCAAAACTAACCAAGCAATTCCAAATCACAACAGTTTTGATAATAAATGGCATATATTAAAATCTCGATTCTATGATTATAAAATCCTCTATATCGATGGATCGTTTGATCCGGGACAAAATAGACGCACAGCAGCATTTTATTATTGCAGTCGAGAGTTTTTTAAAACTTTTCGGTTGTGACGTATGTTGGATCTTCCTTTAAAATTGGAATTATTTGTTATACTAGCCGGGGTACCCGGCTTCGCTCAGGGAGTTGATGTGAGATTGCGTGGTAGTTAGAATAAAAGGATAAACTTTAAAATATAAGCGGTAAAAATTTTTATTGAAAACATATTCTAACCATTTACAATACTTGTTTATAAACAATATTTTTCATTTTATTATCCGGAGTGTATACATATGTACAAATTTTTCGAATTTCCTACTCGAGAGCAAGCTACGTATAGAGTTGACCGTGAGAGAAGCAGTAGTCTTTAAGGTTGATGCGGCAATGGTTTAAAGTTTGTCCTTGCGCTTTGTTAATTGTAAAACTATAGGCTAATTTGATTGGAAATTGCAGTCTTTTAAATTGGGATGGCAGCTCAGTAGAGATCAGCGGTATTCTGGGGATAAATACTGTGTGTCCTTTATCCTTTCCAGACATAAGTTCGGCTTCGATGATGTTATTTGATAGCTGTTTGACGATCATCCTTGTTCCATTACATAGTTTTGGTGAGTTTAGATTTCTGAGTAGTATGATCAGAGATCCCATTTTCAGTCGAAGGCAGTGTAATGGCATTCCCGGTACTTGCAAACTCTTTAGAAATTCCGTAGAGAAGTTGACACTTTCTTCAACGTTTACCATCGTGTCGATCGATTTGTATATTCTCTCCTCATCGGGAATTTTCTTTTGAATATTAAATTTAGTTTAGCGGCGCGCACATTGTACACTTACTTTTATAATATATAATATTGTAATCTTATTTTGATTACCTTTAAAGCGTCCATTTTTCCCTTTAACTATGTTTTTTTTCCATCTTTTTTAATTATACACTTCATATCCATACGTAATCTTAATCTCATATTTTCTTGAAGCGCTCTTTTCACTTACCGGAAAGTTCATTATGTCTTATAAAACCTTATCTAAACCCCATAATTTCTCTTACGTCCTTTCTTTTTCCCCGTTTTCCATTAATCTAATTCTTAATTAACTTAACTCTTTAAACCGCATTCAAAAAACGAAAAATTCTCACTTCTAATACGTTTATTATTAGTTTTTAGTAATTAATATTTGCAACAAACATGCTCGAGAAATAAGACAAAAAAAAAGGCTAATTGAATACTGATAAAAAAAATTAAAAAAAAACATACATGTCCGTAAATTGGAATGAAACAATTGTTAATTGATATATTTCACACTTGTAATATCGTAATTACCCTCGGTAATAATATAACGCAGCAAAAGTACATTATTACACATTATATAAATGCGAGCCATCTAAATAATTAAAAACCATTATAAAAATTTTCTACATCGATAATATTTAAACGTAGTTACATGTTCACTCGCATTTATATATGGATATCGGTGGTAAATAAATTGTAAGAAATTTCAGGAAAAATAAACGGTTCTGAAAGATTTTAAAAATGAATAACGCGATACGATAGAACTAAACACAAAACTTACTAATAAAAGGAAATAATCTTTAGAGAAAATACTGCTAAGAATACACTTAAACATAAATAGCTAATATTGAACAATACAATATTAATGATTACATCGCGTTTTGTTTATGAAAATTGCGGAAAATAAAATGCGTTGAAACAAAACTTATTAAATGAGCGAATATTTGTAATAACCTAAATTATTCGGAATAAGATCCTCGTAATACACAAATTGAAGTTAAACAAACATATAATTTTAAATAAACTTTATCAACATAAGAACATATTAACTAAATGTTATTTCCAAAAATATAAATAAGAATTAATTCAAATTTTCCAGTTATACATACATATATAGTTGTGTGTATTTATTTTTACATACGCAATTTTTACACACCATACAAACAACAATAAAATATATTATTTACTTACATTTAAATATATATCATAAATTTATGTAATGGGGTTTTTATACACTGTTCACTTTTTTATTCGTTTCCTATTAAATTTCTACTTAATTTTTTTTAATAAATAGTTTTCGCAGGAATAATTTTACTCGATACTATACCTGATAGGTTAACAATATTAACGTAAACAATCAACTGTATTACTTTCCCCTTAACATATTTATTTAAATATTGCGTCACTTTTAAATTTTAATTAAAAATTCAAAATGTATTTGAATTTTATTTTGAAATTTGCAGAAAGAAAAATAAATAATATAGCCTCAAGTTTGTTCAATTTTTAAAGAAGTCAATGAATTAATTAGTATTTGTTTATTTAAAATATAATTAAAAGAACGCTTAAAACTCTATTCGTTTTTGAAAGTTTTTGTATCGCTTTTCGCTCTCTATTCGCTATTGTTTTTATTGTTTTGTACCATGATACGAATTGGTGTATTTAAAATTAATATCCATTACTTTGTTGCGCTAAAATGCATCAGTAAGTTAATACTGTTTATCTACTATTTGTTTTTTCGTAATTTATACTATTTCTTGTGGATTGTGAAATTCAGCTTGGATGATTTTGTCGATATCCGTGGTATGAATTCTGCCATGTAGCCATGTGAGATTGTATATGTGAGGCAGTTCTCGTTTTTGCCATTCGATTGTGTACACATCCAGCATCTAACGGTTCCAAAGATATAGAGGACGAAACTTCCAGCCCTTATATCTTCAACTGCACGCCCTTCAGGTAAAAACGGGAACCTTCTTCATGTACAGGATGCGGCAGTATAACTTCCTTTTTTAAAATGCGCCACTTTTTTTCTACTAAATTTTGTTAAAGGAAAATAATAACAGAAAATCGAAATTTCATACTCTAGATCCCCCACTGGGGCAATGTGTATGCTTCTTCCCTTGCAGGTTTATTTCGAATTTCTGTTATTATTTCTTTAAAAAATTTAGTAGAAAAAAAGTGGCGCATTTTAAAAAAGGAAGTTATGCTGCCGCACCCCGTATAAGAGGGCTATCACACCATATAACTCCCTTGATCGTACCGGGACTCATTTCTGAGTTTTAGCGGCACACACATTGTACACTTAGTTTTATAATATATATTTGATTAAAAAGTCTAGAATATATTTTAAAAAGTTTGTCGGTCAAAAAGTATTAATTCTAACGGATTCTCTGGCCGTATTGCGTAAACTATCACACAGAATTGACAAAAGAAATGTTAAATACCGAATAGCTTACAAGAAAAAGACAGGTATTTAAACAACAGGCGGGAACGGAAGTGGTACTAAAGTGGATTCCGTCGCACCGTGGTATTAGAGGAAATGAAATAATGGACAGGATTGCGTAGTAGGCAGAACAATTATTGAGAAACTAAACTGGTAGGATTTCTTGCCGGTAGTTAGAGAACATATGTTTACAAAATGGAACGTCGAGTACTAACAAAGTAGTAATCAAAAAGAGAAAGACTACTCTCAAGAATTCCTTGGTTTAAGGGAGCTGACAACTTTGGAAGTGACTTTATGGGTATAATAACTAGATTGAGAACAGAACACAACAAAACATCCGCTTGGTAAAAATTAATATTATCAGTGTGAACCGTGCATGCAGTAGTTGTGGAATAGAGGATACAATAGAGATGATCATTTTATTTGGTATTGTATAAGAACAGAAATCCTATCAGAGCTGCATACCTTTCCAGTGTCTATAACACTCTGATAGTGGCAGATCTAACGTCGAATTTAGAGTTTATATGAATTTATAAAGTACCACAAGATAGAAGTATAGAAATAATAAATAAGAAAGTTCTATAAAATACCCTATAAAGGATTAAGTAAAAGAAAAAACTGGCTAAATGGCACTTAGTCAAAAAAAAGAAAAAGGTATAATCTTTTAGTAATAATGCCGCATAGGTTTATCAATAAGAAACATCGACGTATGCGTACATTCACTTTTAATATATAATATTTACATATATTGCAACATTTAATTTCTGAATTCTAATTAGTATTTTATTATTTACGTGTATGGAAATATACAATTCGGTTTTACCGTTTACACAGTGTTATTAACCATACGCGGGATTTCTCTTTCTTTTTCAATCTCTGAAATGATTTTATATAATTACATATATTTACACTTTTGTTCTACGAGTACTTTATAACTTTTATCACTTATTGTTATTGAGATTTATTTAGTTTTTATTCCGATTACGTTTTTTTTTTGGTACTATTAGTTTTTCAAATGCGAAAGTTGTTTGATTGCAGCAAATTCGAATCAAAAATTTAAAAGCAAACGATACTTACATGTGGTTTTGATTTTGTTCGGTTTCGTCTGTTTTCAAAATAGGTGCAGCAAAAAATGTTCAATTTCCTTTGTTCTTTAGTTTATATTTCGCAGCGCTTCTTCGACAACATTGTGCACGTTTTAATACTTATAATTCACACCTATTATACTCTTCATCAACGGTTCTCCATGAGGAATAGAGCTGTTTTTCCCAGTTAAATAGTCTGTTTGTGGCTTTGTCTTTTAATTGAACAACCGCAGGTATTTACGGGGTTTTTTAGATTGAATTTATTTGTCGATCTTAATTTTGAACATTTTACATGTTCCGGATGAAACTAGGACGAAAAAAGACATGACTACTCTGTTCAACGATAAAGCAGAAACATCAACGGTGCCAATACTCTTCCAGCCGTGCTTTAACCTTATTTAATAAATTTACAATACTCAACTGTCTGTACTTTTCCTCTTTATCGTTTGAGTTATATTTGCGATTTCTTCGACATTTCTCATCAACGTCATTATAAATTTTGTTTTAATGGTCGCACATTTGCCTTTGTGTTTTATGTGTTTTGCCGTTCGTTTTTAGATAATACATAAAAGGATGATTTTTACCTTTCATTGCAAAACATTTTCATTTGAGGTGGTGGTGACCTTGAATGTAATTTTTTAGATTTCACCGCCGCACACCTTTGGAAAACTGTAGGCAAAACAAAGAATCAGATAAGGCGGAAAAAATGAAAACTTTACGTCCTCTCTTTTCCATTATTTGGACCTCTCTCCTTTCACCAGCATCGAATATTGAGAGTTCACTTATAGCAGAAACGCGATATTCAAAAGCCATACTGGTTTTTAGATCTCTCGATTTCGTCTGCATCGCTTCCAGTTCAAACTTTTCCATCTAATGTACACCATTACTCTAGAGAACATTTCGTCTTTGTTTTTGCAAGCTATCATCCTCAGTTTTGTATTATTGCCCAGGAAAAATTTTCAGATACATAATCTTTGAACTTGTGTTCCTTAAACATTGTATTAATTAGTTGCGGTTGCGCACGCATTCTCTTTCGGTAGTTAAAATCTTCCCCTCTACACTTTCCAAGTTTCATCGCAGTCAGGTAGATGAGTTTATGTGCAATGCAAACACTATTATGTGTGTGTGTTTTTTTGTTTTTTTTTTGTTCAACTGTGTTAACCTGACCTTGTTTGAGGACAAAGCGAAACTCTCTGCAAATCAATGTACAGAAAAGTTTTCCGATTACTGTTTTATCCTGGCTTATACTTAAATTGTCGAAGAAAAAATGTCGTGCTATGATCGCCTTTTTGACACTGCTGAAAGCATTACGCCTCCGCAGATTCACTGGCATTTGCAGGCTGCTTACGGGTGCAAAATTGTAGACCGGACCAGAACAAGCGGGATTTGAACAGTCATAATTATGCGTACTCGGTAAGTTAAATATTTTCGATGAAGAACACGACGATCGATTTTTGTCACGGATGGCGAGCATCGTCGCGCATTAATAAAAACTCATTCAAAATGATCGCCGGATCTCTTAGGATATGCTGAGAATATCAAAAGAAAGGTTCGACTTCTTTATTAATCAATTAGTCTACCGAGACGAAAAGAAGTTTGCCGCCGGCAGCTTCTGGAACGTTACCGAAACGAAGAAGACGCGAATTTTCCTTTTAAACAGTGGTTACAAGAGATGAAAATCGGACCGGTGGAAAAACGAAACAGAGTACGGAACATCAATATATTCACCGAAGACAAAAAAAAAAAAATCGAAGCAATACCTTCAGCTAACGTAAAAATCTTTTGAGCCTTTTTTTTTTTTTTTTTTTGGGACATTCGTGGCGTTTTCATGACTGAATATCTCGAGTACTGCGAATTTGGAACGGTACATTAACACTCTGCAGATATTACGGAAGCGTGCTGAACGAGTAAGATGCAGCAGTGACCGGGGATATTGCTGCACCACGATAATGCTCGTCCGCACACGTCGCATGCTACTCGAGATTCGCTACGGTGATTCCATACTGGTCCCTAACGCCGTCTGATTCCTATCTCTTCTTCACGCTGCTAAAAAGAGATCTGAAAGGAAATCGATATGGCAGTAGCGAAGAAGTAAAGGCCGCAGTTAGTTGACAGTGGACGCAAAATTTTTTCGCGATTCACCGAAAGGGTCGAATGTTGGAAGCGTCTTTTAAAGCTGGAAGGCGAGTACGTAGATAAATAATTACATCATAATATGTCGAAGAACTCTGTTCCTTGATTTTTTTATTCATTTTTGCAAATGCCTCTTTTCTCAGCTTCGAGTTATGAATGAATATGCATTACACGTGTTTCAGACACCCCTTCTACATTGCGAAACACACTTGTTCGTTATTTTCCGACTCAAGACGTCAAAGCAGTTTACCGAAACACGGATCATCTCCTTAGATTCCGATCACCAGTATTTCTCTCCTTTGACAATTGCATTCGTGTCGCTTATTAAAGATGGCCCGTGCAAATGACTTTCTGCATTTAAAACACTTGCACAACATCTTCAATCGGGGCCGTCCTTGCCTTTCGCAATACGGCGCTATGGTCACACTGCTCGCAGTATTCTCACTGAGCATTTTTCGGTAAATGCAGTGTTACAACTTTTACTAGTCACATTCCCGAAGTTATTGCTGCTAATTAATGCCAGTAGATGGCTATAATTTTCACATTCAAAAATCTTGAGTGGAAGCAAAAGTAAATAGTATCAAGTACAATTTCAAAGGATGATATTCGTGAATCATTGACCGAGCTGTCACAGATTATTGTGATCCGAAAATAACGCACGAAGCCATCACGCTAGAAAAGCAGTTTAAAATTTTCTTTTTATTTATTTTTTTTCTTTATAGTTTTTTTAATCGTTTGATACGAAATTCTGTTTCAGATCGAATTAGTAAATTACTCCGTAAACAGACATCGAAGCGCGCACAAATATCTCAAAAAAAATTTATTATTACAGAGAATATTATTCTAATTAGGCTATATAACTAAAGCAAATTGACAGAAGACCTGAAGGTTAAACCAACCTTTAAACTTATTAAAAAAGGTCAGACATTTAAAATGTCGATTTAATGTATTAATGACGCGTCTATTATTTGCCTCCAAAAATGAATTTTTCAATCCGTCGTCAAACACGGTTTCAACATCAATCGATGAAAGATTTAAACGGTTTAATGATTATTCGGAACTGTGGGAATTTTTTCGCAATATAAATTATCTACCTGAGAGTGAAAAACTTCTCGATTGTGTTGCGTAACTCAAAATAACAAAAATATCATTAACGATTCTCGAGTTTAGCTTTTCCGTTAAAATTGAAATAGCATCAGGACTTGACATTTCTAGTCTAATAAAGTACTTTTTTGCGAGTAAAAGTGCAGGAAAAGTTAATTTTGGTTTTTTAGTAAAATTTTTAAGATTTATATTTTTAGAAAAAATCTATAGTGATCATATATATATATATATAATAATACATGAAAAACTAGTAACGCAATAAATTTTCATTAAAAACTAATGTCGTACATACCCTACCATCGTAACACTGTTATGTATTTACAAATTTTAAAATTAAACGAGTGTGAGATCATATAAAAATTGAGCACTTGGGACTAAAATTTGGGTTAACAACCACTACTGATATTATTTCACGTAAAAGATGAGAACCCGAAATTACTTGGTTTTTTGGAATGACCGATTTAGTAGCTCAATGGGTAATAATATTTTTATTATTACGTTAAATTTCGAACACAGATTTTAGAGAGCTTGAGTTGAAAAAAATTGAAATATATAGTAAAATTTAAGACACATTAAAAAATGCTACTCTATAAAGGGCGTCCCCTCATCGAAATTCGCCTAGAGGAGGCAAAAATGCTACTGTCTTCAACAAAGAGAAGACGTACTTGTGAATGATGTCGATGCGAATATACATAATATTAATCGCCGCCATTGTTTCTTACAGGCGAATTATTCTCGGCGATATTCTTTCATCGCTACTACTCCGTCCTTTATCAGAAAGTGGATTCAGTTCACTTATAGTGTGCCTTCTTACCGAATATTTCTATGTTTATATTCTTTTTAGTTCAATTTCTACGAGATGAAATTATCATTTACTCATTCTTAATGAATATTTTATTAAATAAAAACGTATCTTATTAACCCCTATAGCAAACTGAAATATATACGGTGTAAAACTGTTATATTGATTCCAGAAACGTTTTCGGGCAAAGCCCATCTTCAGCTGGAAAAGAAGAGAAGAAAAGCAAAACAAAACGAAGTAACAACGGAAAAGCGTCTCATCTAAATACCGATTATCAAAGGAAAAAGAAAAGAAATATGCAAATGGAAGCCCCATTTTTTCTGTTTATATTTTCTTGTCTTTTTCTTCTCTTTTTTTCCAGCTGAAGATGAGCTTTGCCCGAAAACGTTTCTGGCAGTTATAACACTGTATATTACAGTTTGCTATAGGGGTTAATAATATAGGCACGTTTTTATTTAATTCTTTCCAGCAAATAGCAGGTATGAACTTCATTATTTCATTTCGAATATCTTATTTTTATCTTCTAAAAAAAAATCAATTTTTCTCTAGCACAATGGGTATCTCGCGGCAACATATTTCCAGTTGCGTGTATACAGTTTTCTTGAGACAATATTGTAATGGCGTTGGTTGTTTACTGTGTTTGAGTTTGAGTAAAAACTCACCAATCAGGCAGCGGACCATCTATTCAGAATGAGTTGGACATTTTAAGTATTTTCCAGACACTTCTCCAGCTGGGGATGTACACGCCGTGTCTTGATTCACTTTCAATATACCGAAATCCCCCGTTTTTGAAACGTTTCGCTTGTAGTTGTTTTCTGCGATTTGCCGGCAGATAGCGTATTTGCAACCAATTCGTCGCATTAGCGTGTAACGTCTCGAACGATTCTAATGGTACTAGCTCGATAATGTAATTCAATATGGGGTCCCGGGCATTTCAGTTTAGCTTTTTGCTCGTGCGATAGAATAAGTTCCGATTTCGATATTGGTCATGGTTTTTTGGCATAATACGCTGGCTTATTTGGTACAAAATTACGCAAAATCATGAAATTCTACAGAAGTTTTTTTAGGAATTAATTAAAAACGCAAAAAATAACGCAGCTATAACATATGAGTTTAAAACAATAAATTATACGTAATAAACATCACTCTATATAGACTGCAGAAAAATCGACAGGATCCACGACTAGACTTGTAATACGGATATAAAAAAAAAAAAAAAAAAAAAAGCTAAAGATACCAAAAACGCCGATTTATTTGTACGAATAAGCGACCACTAGATTCTATCACGGCGAGAATTAAAATCATCTTGTCACAAGCAATTACCGACCAACTCTAAAAGTACCGGATTATTAGGTATTTTTCTCGATACGCAATGCTACTCTGTATGAGTAACAGAAACATCGGCGCACATAGATGCTGCAAATACAAGTGAACATTACACAACCGCTACCCCGAAACGCAAAAATCGTATTACAGCCGAATAATACATCTCATCGACAGAAGCTAGAACAGAAGGCAATATTCGAGAAATCGGATTAAATTAAATGTAGCGAACATTAATTTTAATCGGATATTGCCGATAGATGGCACCAAAAGTATCGGAACCATATCAATATGTGAAGATGTATTATGCCTGGTGATCGGACTTGCTCGGATTTATTCCGGATTTTTCAATGTTGAATGTGTATTTTAGTTTACGTAATATTTAAAATCCGCAATGTAAAACTCATAAGTAAATCTATTTCATCGTGAAATTTCAATTTTAACATGGTGAATGAGCAAATAACTCTTTATTCACTTTTAAACCCAAAATAAAACAATTCTAAATTCATAAACCTGAAATTTAATAAGTCAGCACGACATGTGTGTTTTTATTAAATTTTATTTTTTTCTGAAAATTTGTCTCAGAAATATGATAATAATTGCAATATAATATTTCTGACCTATTTTAAATTTGTTTTTATTTATTACTAGAAGGAACATTGGTCGTTTCCCCTTTATAATTGCTCGTTCCACAGAATTTTCTCGACGACAACATCTTAACCAATCGATTTATCTAAATACCTAAAAGCCTCTTCGTGAATTTCAAATCGTTAGAGCCGCTTTCAAAAACTTTTATATATAATATATATATACATAACTCGGACATTTTAGTCTCGCAAGGGGGCTGTGCCCCTTGACCCCTCTTGCTTACATTTCTGTCTCTTTCTCTTCTATACTTCGTATAAAATTATCAAAATTTACAACGTCATTTTTAGGCCGGCCCCCGTTAGATTTTATAACGAAAAAAATTTTATATAATAAAAAAATAAATAAATTTTATTAAACTACCGAAACAACTTAACATACTACAACACATATAAATAATACATTTTTTCCGTTTCCATGGCATTATTAAATTAGCAATATAGTCTTTACATGCTTTTCCCTATGTGGTGAGACTTCTTATTCATCAACCTGCACAGTAATAAGAAGTGTATTCATTATGTTTCCAAAAACGAAAACCGACACCGAACGCAGACGTGAATTGCGGACAAAGAATCAGTAAAATCAGTCTATGTGAGATATGCGCGAACAAACAAAAATACAAAAAAAAAAAGCGACGAACGTTTAACCTCCTTCTTTTTGGAAGTCGGTAAAAATTAAAATATAAAACAAACGTTACATAAAAAATGTCCCAATTTTATGTAATAAAAGTTACATGTTAGGAAGGATTTTTGTGATTATGTTATTTTTTTGTGTCGATACCGGTAAGAATGACTTTGTAAATTTTGATCATTCTATACAAAGTATAGAAGAGAAAGAGATAGTAAGCAAGAGGGGTCAAGAGGCAGAGCCCCTTGCGAGGCCAAAGTGACCGAGTTTTATATATATGTATATAAATGTGTACGTGAACCTAACTAGGTCCCACTTTGTCGATATGGAGTTAAGCCTAGTACGATATACCAGGCAAAATTTCTGATCGATTAAGACCTCACGGAGCATTTCAAGTACAAAACTCGCCGAGATATTTGCATTTGAAGTTGAAATTTGAAAAAACATACTTTTGAGAAAAACGAGTTTAACGTTTTGCATAGCAACCAGGCGACAGGCGAGGCGCATTCAGGTTTTTGGCCAGAGAACACGAACGCGAGGTCGGATCACTTTACGAGTTGCGGCATTGGAAAGAGCAGTGTTCACCCTATCAACATTTCTGATCTAGTATCCGAAAAATCGCTGTATCTCTGTAAATAATTTCGACAAAGTGATACCTTGTTAAATTCACGTACACATATATATCGTTGTGTTTTGGTTGTGTTTGTTGCGACGACATTAGATGAGAAGTACGAATTATAAGGGAAATTACTGTGGCCGTGTCAGATGATAACAAAACAAAGCGCTGACCGGTCCGAATTCTTTCACTCATGTTTTTGTGATGCGGTTATGGCAGCACACAGATTCTGGGTAAATAGTTCTGCGTTAGGGACAAGTTGCGCGCGCGTTCTCAGAAAACCTGTAAAAAATTAAATCGAAAGCGTCGCCTTCAATCAAATATTTCTATTTCGTGACATGTTGAACTAAGATTTATGATCACTAGTCCACCCGCGGAAACGCGAGACTCAGTTGCAGAGAAGTCATCGATCGGCGGGCATTATTTTTGCAAAATAAAAACAAAACAGTCGAATTTGGAAGAGAATTATATCGCAGCTCCAGTAGATTGCATGTCGCGGAACCGACGAATCGCCGCAGAAGTAAAAATTCCGGCAAGCAAGTCATTTATTGGTCTAGTCTCGATCTAACTATTTATATCATATATTCTGTTTTCGGAGTTTTAGTGAACTAGTATTCTTATTACGGAGACCAGCCTGTAATTTGTTCGTTGGATGTGTGCTTCATTTACATACATATATATTTTTTTGCTTGTGTGTGTCGAGTATTGCCTAGGTAAACAAATAAAAATTGTTCATACTGTAAACAGATTATTTTTGAGAATATACATATATAAAGATTTTAAGTTTTCGTGGTGTTTGTTATTAACCAGTTGTCGATTTTTTTCGGTAACAACCACGTCCATATTTTTTTCTTCGGTTGACGTTTCGAATAGTAGTGCTCTATTCATCATCAGAACCATAAATGAAACGACCAAGGAGGAAACCAGTCCTTAAATAGATAAGCCAACATCACATCCGACCTTCTGATTGGCTAATGTTATTTCCACTTTTTATTAGGCCGATAACTGTCTTCCAGTTTGAATCAACTTTTATACCATCATCTTTATTAAAATTTTTATATTTTTCTATTTCAATCGCCTCTCTGATTAGACGTTTACTCGCGTTTTCGATCTTCGCTATTATTTTTGCGTCTTGAAACTTTATCTCATGTTTCGTGCGCTCTACGTGTTCGGCCACCGCGGATTTTTCAATACGTCTATGTCGACAGTCTGCTTCGTGCTCTTTAATTCTTACATGTACTGCTCTACCAATTTGTCCCACGTAACTTAAGCCACATGAACACGGGAGCCTATATACACCTGCTGCATGTAACGGAGGTAAGTCGTCCTTATTGTTCCTTAAGAAATTTTTTATTTTTTTGTCGGTTCCAAAAACTGGGCGGATTTTATTTTTTCTTAAAATACGGCCGATTTTGTCTGTAATGTTCTTAATGTACGGCAACGTGATATTCGTAATCCACTCATTTTCTTTTTCTGCCTCTTCATTTTTCATTTTCGCTTTCCGAAATTTATTTATTAATTTTTCTGCTTCAAAACTCTTATACCCATTTTCCACCATCGCATTTTTTATATTTCTTATTTCATCTTCGATATTTTCTTGATCACAGACTTTTTCTGCCCTCCTTAACAAAGTTTTAAACACTCCATACTTTTGACTAGGACAGTGATGCGAATCCTTGTGTAAATACTTGTTAGTATGGGTTGGTTTGCGAAACACTGAAGTTTTTACACCTCTCATTGAATTTTTTTCCACCAATACATCTAAAAATGGTAACGTACCATTCTTCTCCTCTTCCACAGTAAATTTAATGTTTTGATGAAAGTTGTTTAGATCCGCGAGAATTTCCGTTATTTTCTCTTTACCATACTGCCACACCACAAACGTGTCATCCACATACCGCACCCACAACTTCGGGAACCACTTTTTAACGATTTTCTTTTCTAAATCTTCCATAAAGATGTTCGCGAAAATCGATGCTAGACGTGAGCCCATCGCCATTCCATCATTTTGTTTGTAGATTTTTTCGTTGAAGGTGAACACATTCGCACGTACTACTGTTTCGATCAAATCCACAGTTAATTTATCTACTTTCATCTCCTTTATTAACCGAATGGTTTCCGGAACTGGACACCACATCAAAACTAACCATTAAATCGTTCTCATCGAGAGTTACAGTTTTTAACTTTTCTATAAAGTCGGGTGTATTCCGAATATGGTGCTCCGTATTTCCTACGAAATTCTTCAATTTACCCGCAATATATCCTTCAACGAAATATGATGGACTATTAATCGAACAAATAATCGGCCTCATTGGACATCCTGTTTTATGTACTTTGGGAAGTCCATACATCCTGGGCATAGTGACTACAGGCGAAATGAGCGATTTTTTTGTTGTCCAATCTAACTTTGAATCTTTTATTATTTTTTCAATTTCGTTAGCAATTTTTCGCAACGGGTTTTTATTTAATTCTGTATACGGTCCGTTTCGTATTAGTTCCATCATTTTATTTCTATAATCCTCAGTTTTCATAACTACCACCACGTTTCCTTTATCAGCCTTTAAAACCATCACGTCATTATTTTTCTTGAATGATCCTAATGCTTCTCTTTCTCGACGTATGAGGTTCGATTTTGGTGCTTTACATTTGCGTAATAATACGGCGCATTCCTGCCTAATGCTTTGGGCACTTTCGTTATTTATCCTTTTTAATCCATATTCTATATTACAGATAATTTCTTCCAATGGAACTTTTTTGGGTGCAACCGCAAAATTCAGCCCTTTGCTTAGAACTTTGGATACATTGCTATCTAGTGCCGCGTTAGTTAAATTAATAACAAAGAGAAAATAACGGAAATTCTCGCGGATCTAAACAACTTTCATCAAAACATTAAATTTACTGTGGAAGAGGAGAAGAATGGTACGTTACCATTTTTAGATGTATTGGTGGAAAAAAATTCAATGAGAGGTGTAAAAACTTCAGTGTTTCGCAAACCAACCCATACTAACAAGTATTTACACAAGGATTCGCATCACTGTCCTAGTCAAAAGTATGGAGTGTTTAAAACTTTGTTAAGGAGGGCAGAAAAAGTCTGTGATCAAGAAAATATCGAAGATGAAATAAGAAATATAAAAAATGCGATGGTGGAAAATGGGTATAAGAGTTTTGAAGCAGAAAAATTAATAAATAAATTTCGGAAAGCGAAAATGAAAAATGAAGAGGCAGAAAAAGAAAATGAGTGGATTACGAATATCACGTTGCCGTACATTAAGAACATTACAGACAAAATCGGCCGTATTTTAAGAAAAAATAAAATCCGCCCAGTTTTTGGAACCGACAAAAAAATAAAAAATTTCTTAAGGAACAATAAGGACGACTTACCTCCGTTACATGCAGCAGGTGTATATAGGCTCCCGTGTTCATGTGGCTTAAGTTACGTGGGACAAATTGGTAGAGCAGTACATGTAAGAATTAAAGAGCACGAAGCAGACTGTCGACATAGACGTATTGAAAAATCCGCGGTGGCCGAACACGTAGAGCGCACGAAACATGAGATAAAGTTTCAAGACGCAAAAATAATAGCGAAGATCGAAAACGCGAGTAAACGTCTAATCAGAGAGGCGATTGAAATAGAAAAATATAAAAATTTTAATAAAGATGATGGTATAAAAGTTGATTCAAACTGGAAGACAGTTATCGGCCTAATAAAAAGTGGAAATAACATTAGCCAATCAGAAGGTCGGATGTGATGTTGGCTTATCTATTTAAGGACTGGTTTCCTCCTTGGTCGTTTCATTTATGGTTCTGATGATGAATAGAGCACTACTATTCGAAACGTCAACCGAAGAAAAAAATATGGACGTGGTTGTTACCGAAAAAAATCGACAACTGGTTAATATACATATATATATATATATATACACTAGCTGTTACCCACGGCTTTGCCCGTGTATACCCCTTTAAATCTGTACTTGGAAATTAATGAAAAAATTGTTGTTATATCTGGAATTACATTTATGTAAAGATTCTTTCTCTCTTTGGAAAACATGTTTATCGCCGTCCAACGAAAAATGATCTTCATGTTTCACGTCCAGCTGAAGATTACCGATCTTTTTGTCATCATTTTGAAGGGGCTTAGTTATTCACACAGTGATCTCCCATAATTATACATTTAAAAGAACATCTTCTTCACTCATATCTTTTAACCCATTTTATTACAATTAATTTATTGCTGCAATAGCAAACTACAATAGTTGAGTAAGGATTTTAAATTGAAGTATAAATAACATTCCCAGTAGCAAATATTAAAAATACGATTTCTCGTTGTTGGTCTGCTTTAAATGAACGGACTTGAGCATTGTGTACACAAACGGTTTCTAGTCTTGCTTCCTGTTACCCCCACAGCTTCGCGCATGTTACCTTTTTAAATCTTTACTTGGAAATTAATGAAAAAATTGTTGTTTTCTCTGGAATTATATTTATGTAAAGATTCTTTCTCTCTTTGGAAAACATACTTATCACCGTCTAACAAAAAATAGTCTTCACGTTTCACATTAAGCTGATGATTATCGATCTTTCTATAATCTGTCTGTCATGATCTAACAAATAGTTTCGCTCAACTAAACAGCACACAGTCATCAATTTGAAGGGGTCGCGTTATTCAGACAGTGATCTCCCATAATTAGACATTTAAGAGAACATCTTCACTTATATCTTTAACCCATTTTATTATTTATTACCACAACAGTAAACTGCAATAGTTGAGTAAGGATTTCAAATTTGAGTATAAATAACATTCCCGGTAGCAAATACTAAAAATTCTGTTGCAGGATTTTTTATTTCTCTGTAAAAAAACGAATAGAAAACACCACCGTCTCTTTTTAAACTCCGCGCAATGAGTCAGCAGCTCGGCTAGGAGCATCGTACATTTAGATCATGCCATAGAGGTTTGATGATTATAGTAATGCGTAAAAAATGAAGTAACATTTACTTATGTTGGAAATTAATAAAATTTTATCGAGAGTGTCTATTATTTACCATATTATAGAAATCATTTTATTTAAATTTTTTTGCATTCAATTTACATTTACCATGTGATAATCATACTTTATTGAAAATTTTATAAAAGTTAATTTTTTTTTATTCGTCCTCCGTATGCACTTCTGTACCCGCGCTGGTCGCGTCTCAACTACTTAAAACCTCATATTTTGTAAAGAAGAAAGAGTAGGAAACTCAGCCGCACCTTAAAGCCTTCATTTCAACAACACAAATACACCCTAAAAATTTTAGCATGATCCGTCCAGCGGTACAGGAACTACATTCATTTTTATTAATGGCTATGCCATTTTTACGCCATCAAGAAAAGTGTCCCGTCACGAAATTTGCCCCATATACATATAAGACTTTAATGCGATATTAGCGCTCCTACATTCCTTGGTGGTGAAAATTGGAACTCATCAGGAAAAGTGTCCAATCACGAAAACTGATAAAATGGTTTTAATGCGATATTAGCGTTCCTACATCCCATAGCGGTAAAATTTGGAACTGAAAGGTTTTTTTCTGTCGAACGGTGTAGCCATTGAAAAGGTTTACTCTTCTATAAGAATTATAGAACTAGACCGGGTGGTGAAGGGGGTTCGCCCCATTCCGAGGCCCGAAGGGCGAGTTTTATATATACAGATATAAAATAGATCTTTCAATAACGACCCACAATTTTAAATATAAATAAAATAAGTTATGTGTAACATATTTCATTTCAAAGAATATTTTATGGGGTATGGAATATAACGCCGTCTAAATGTTCGCAGCGGCTTTGCTTAGTGCCACGTATTCGGGAGATCCAATTTTCGATGACTTTGTCGCATAAATTTGGCTGAATTTACTGGATGGCGTCCGTTACATTAACTTTGAGAGCATAAATTGTTTGCAGTTTATGTGCATAGACCCCTGCTATATAAAATAGCCCCAAAGGAAGAAGTCTAAAAGCGTTAAAACGTACGACCTCGGTGACCAGTTCATAACGATGCCCTAAAATCGCTAATGCAGAATGTCCATCGTGGCATGCGCTGTGTGCTACGCAACACCGCCCTTTTGGAAACGCATATCATCAGTGTCGATACCATCCAGTTTAGGATACAAGAAATTGTTTATTATCGATCTGTAGTGCTTGTCATTGACGGTTATGGCACGGCCAGTTTCGTTTCGGAAGAAGTACGGACCGATGATTCCGTCAAACCTGAATCTGCATCAAATAGTGACTTTCTCGAGATCTATTTGGTGCTGATGTATCTGGCATGGATTAGTATCGTCCAAAATCCGTCAATTCTGCACATTTATACACCCGTTTATCCAAAAATGAGCCCCGTCGCTAAAGATAATTTTTTTTGGAAAAATTTGGATCAACTTCCAACTGTTCAGACCCGAATCAGCGAACACACAGCGTGTTTACCCCTTAAGCTCCCGGTTCAATTGGATTTTATACGGGTGTAGAGTTCCGATGCAAAAATCGCCAAATTGAAGTCGCAGGAAAGGCAAGTTTTTGCGAACGACGAAAAATTGTCTGCCTCGAGTTTTCCCATACACTCTCAGGCACAGCAGTGATGTTTTCAGCGGACCTTGCGTCTCGGTAACGTACGGATGTTGGCTGATTACTTATGGAACCGGTTCACTCGAATTTCACCATCAAACGTTGAATAGTCCACTCGAAAGGACAGTTGTCGCGAGGATAAAAATGACGTAATACGCGGAACGTTTTTTGAACGGGTACTGATTTTATGCACAACGCTTTAACTTTCTATGGTGATTTTCTGTACACTACGTAACAATTCACAACGAATTTAACAGATGTTTCCTCAATAACATGGCTGCTATAACATAAATTTCGACCATCCCAAATACTCTGTATGCAGTGGTGCATCCACGTGAGAGGGGATAGGGGTCATCCCCCCCCCCAAAGAACCAAAGCCTCTATGAAAAAATTTATTATAACAGAGAAACTTAATTTATGCTATAAAAGATTTGTATAAATTTTACCTGTGGATTTAATTATAACTAATATTTAATACTATTTTCTAGTAAAGTCGTTAATGTGCCATTTTTATTCTATTTTAAACATAACTGTCGTCGATCTTTTGTTGTTTTTTTTATTTATTTTTTATTATTATTTTGTAATGTAAATGAAAATAGTTCAATGAGAAATATATATGTTTTTTTTACTTGCTCATGAACAAAGAATTCGAATCGGATTGTTAAATATTTCTCGATTTCTAGCCATATCTGTTAGTTTTCTCATTTCATTAATTTTTGTCCAGCATTTTATATTCTGTATCCACGATTTCCTTGGTCTGCCACGTTTCCATTTGCCTTCTATTTTCCCTTGAAGTACCAGCTGGAGTATTTCGTATTTATTTCCTCTCATGATATGTCCCAGGTACATTATTTTGCGTTTTTTTATAGTTGTTAATAGTTTGCATTCTTTCTGCAAGCGCTGTAGTATCTTCCTGTTGCTTATTTTGTCCGTCCAACTGGCCTTCAACAATCGTATATAAACCCACATTTCGAACGCTTCAATTTTCTTTGATGCGGCTGTTATGAGGGTCCATGTTTCCACTCCATATAGCAGTGTTGCCCAGATACAACATCCTAACTAGTCGTAGTTTTAATTTCATACCGATATCGCTACCACATAGTATATTCTTGAATTGTTGAAATGTTCTACGCGCTATTTCTATCCTACACCTAATCTCTTTGTCTGAGTTCCCTTTTTCTGTTAGCCAACTTCCTAGATATTTGAAAGCATTGACTTTCTCTATGTTTTTTCCGTCTATTGTTATTTTATCCGTATTGCTGTCTTCTCTTCTAGCTACTTTCATATATTTTGTTTTTCCAACGTTAATTTTAATCCCCATCATGTCAGCGTCTCTATGTAATCTTTGTATTAATTCTTCTAGTCCTTTCTGAGACCCAGCTATGAAAGCAGTGTCATCCGCGAATCTGATGTTGTTTATCAGTACCCCATTGACTCGTATACCTTCCTTGGATTCCGCTATGGCCTGTTGGAATATTTGTTCGGAATAGATATTGTATAGCATTGGTGACAGGATGCATCCTTGTCTTACGCCACATCCAATCTCTATGTCCTTGGTTCCGTTAGTTCCTAGTCGAACCTTTCCTTTTTGACGGCAATACAGGTTTCTAATACATCTCAAGTCATTTTTATCTATTGATGTATTTTCTAATATTTCTAGCATCTTATGCCTTTTCAGTCTATAAAACATATGTGTATTTCTTGATAGTCATAACACTTTTGCATTAGGATCTGGATGCAGAAGATTGCTTCACGTGTGCTCATACCGTTTTTGATTACTAACAAAAATAAAAAAGAAGTAAAGTCTAATAAAAACACTATCTTTCTTACCATTTCTAAACTACCATTTTAGCTACAATTTTCTAATTTCGTTTTATTTTTCACCCAAAAATAAAACTAAATTTAAATTAAATTGTAATAATTATGTATTTTGAAAACATTTTTAAATTTCTATAAAGATCGCTATTTGATTTTCTTTATGAAACAAGGGGTATTTCTCAAATCTACTGCCTACCGTAGAAGATTTTACGTAATTATATAATCCCCCCCCCCAATATCCTTCTGGATCCGCCCTGATATATGCGTATTAGTAATGGGCATAATTGACTAATTGACATTAACAGCTTTTTAATAAATCCACTCATTAGCAGGTTTTCAAATAATTAATAGGTTTTCGAATGATTAACAAGTTTTTGAAATAATAAATAAGTAGCATGTTTTTCCAATGTTGCCAACTTAAGATCCGTTTTACCAGATTCATCGGGAAAGTATTAAGAAAAGCATCTAGTTAATGACCATTTTAATTGATCTACATGTTGTACTGTAAACAAAATTTTTCGCTTTAGTAACTTTTTTACGTGAATTATATAGTGTCTTATTACATCAACATCCAAAATGTGCATTTTGTTATCCAAAAAATGTTTACGGTTAACCTCGATTGTATCCAAACCTGGCTGTAGTTACAAAATGTTCTGTATTGAAAACATTGGATTCTTCTTGTTACAGCCGTTAAAATAACTGGTAAAATAGTTAACCTTATTTTTAAAAGTTCCTCTATTACATATTGTTAAATTAATTTTTTCGGCGAAAGCATAGAACGGATTAGTCTGTTTATTAAGCGAATTAGAAGTACTGTACATAAATGGACACTTTCAATACTTCTCTTAATTGACAAAAAATTATAAATTACAAATTTTTCAATAGCTCTAGAATTTTTAAAGATTACGCATCATAAAAAATATGAAAATGAATCAAGAAACCAAATTAATCAGGAAATCGTTTCCTTTTGTTAATATTGTTAATTACTTTTATTCTTCTGTATTATCTAGGTATTTAGTGAAATTTTAATTTTATTTCATTATGCAAAACAGTTTAAACTATAAATTAAGTAAACCGGGAGAACATTATTTAAAACTAACATTACTTTTGTTTTATAATAAGATGTAAAAAGTAAAATAATGAATTAAAATATTACCGTTATGAATCATTCAAATTACGAAACAAGTTTATAAACGTACAAAACGTACTTTATATTGTACATAAACTATAATCTTGTAAAAAAGTAAAGTATTTGAAAATAACATAACCATGCTGAACAATAATAACTTTTAATCATAATTCATAAACTATGTAAACATAGGTAACATAAAATAAAAAGCATACCTCTTTTTCTAAACTAAATTATCTCTATACTCAAACCGAAAAATATATGAACATAAAATATGATACACGGAAGGCAAAATATGTGTCTTTTATAAGTGTTCGTAAACTTCCGACTAATGGAATCATTTTAGATAAACTGACATATTTTTCGCATGATAATTCAACTGGTAACTGTTCCAATGACTTTAACAATTTAAAAAAAAACATATTAATTCCATTCACTTTCATTCAGTGATTCTGGTGGTCGGTTTAATGCACACAATGTAGCTGATAACGGTTTTTAACCGCAATTAACCTTTCCGTCGTGAGCGGTGTGGAATTCCAGCTTGTAAGAATATCTTGTTTTAATTTTAAAATTGGACATCCTATTTGTTGCTGCATGCTGCTCAATATTTACATTACTGTTGTGCCTATTTAAGATGTTCTATAATTTTGCAATATTTTTGTAATATTTCCTTCGTAAACTTTTTTTTTTTTTCTGGCAACATTTTTCGCAACTAAATTAATGATATCAGTATTACATGGTAAGGTAGTATAAATTGACATTAAAGTTAATTGTTGCGATTTGTTCAAGTGAATTCTTGAAGCGAAACTTAACTGAATACTATCAGTATTAAAAATTACAGGAATCGTTTCAGATGTAGTGCTAATAATGGAAGAAAAAAAAAAATTAGAAAGTATAAGATCATCAGGATCAACAAACTCAACTGATTTGTTAATGTGTGTAGGATGTTTCCGTTTTGGATATTCCTTTAAATTTGTGGTACTACTAATGCATTTTAAAGTTTTTGAACATAAAGTACATTTTGCATTATCACGTGATAGTTTTATAAAATGCATCCAACTACAAATTTATTCCTTCGGTCTACTGCACTTTGAATTTACCGATCATAAAGAAATAATTTGACAATTAATCATCATCAATAAAGAACAACGTACGACATGTAAAACAAAGCTTAGAATAGGTAATAAGAAAATAATCTACTCTCGACAGATTTAATTGACCTATGTATTATTATATACTACAGATAACCGAATCTTCCACATAATAAAGTAAAACAGTTTTCTTTTTTGGTTTTATACTTTCTCTTTTTGTTTAAAACACATCTTTTTTTTTTTTTTTTTTAATAGTGATTTGCTCCTAATATTTTCGATTTATGAACAATTTTTTTTTTTATTAATTTAATCTTAATACAGTTTCCTATAATAAATACTTATTTATTCGTTATGATTTATTGCCATACATAGCGCTTTAATTTTATTACTCTATAAGACATCACAATTAGAACTACAAACAACTGCAACTAAAAATGTATCTTTAAATAATTCAAAAGCGAAACACCTTATTATGAATTATTATTAATATGTACTATTAAACTTAGTGTCATAAACCGATTATTTTATTGGAGGATAATTACATTGAAAATTTACTTAATTATTTGAAACTGCAATCTAAATCATAAGTACAATAACAGCATGAATAAAACAGTAGAGTAAAAATTGATTTTCACATTGAAATATGATGTAAAACATATAAATGTAAATAAATTCAAAAGTACTTAGTAATTAAAACTTAAAGAAAACAATAAAAATTTATAATCACAACCGAAAAAAAAAAAAAAACATCTTCGTAATTTATTTTGAGTTGCATTCATTTTTTGCTTCAAATGATTTTTCCTTATTAAATTTGGCTATTTAGGTTTTTTCCCCCCGGTTCTACGACAAAATTCCCGGCTAATCACCGGTTTCCCGGTTCGGTGGTCACCCTGGGAATTATTAATCAAAATATCATACGCACGTACATACCGCGTAAACCATGAACCGCACTAATTTAGTCGTTACTTTGAAAATAACTGACGATAACGCAAGAGCAGCTTACTCGTGAAAAAGATTCCTTTGGTTTCGTAAAAACTAGTTAATTTTAATCTTGTTGAAATGCTTCGGCATCTATTTCATATTGCACTTTATTTCAATATGAAACAAACCACGCACCATGCACTATTATTATTATTATTATTATTATTTTAATGAAACGATTAAAAATTTAAGTTAATATAAATTGAAGAGAGAATAAATCAATATATGAATTAGAAATATATTTATAAAATAGACAGATATACATTTTAAATAACTATATTAGTAACAGAGAAGAAATAAACGATCATAACTTTCTGCAATAAGACATTAGTTCACCTGGCAGATTACACGTAATAAACTCCAACTCATCTCTTCCTTCCGACTTGTGAATCCAACGCTTGTATTCGTAATAATCTAACAGATTATTAAATTCATATTCGGTTAGAGCAGGAACCTCTATCGGTATGAAAGGATCTACGTGTTCGAAACCCTGTAAGATACATTGAAATTTATAATTTTCTTACTACAACACACGTAAATACGAATGTTATTAGTAATTTTTACGACGTCCGTTTGCATGTAATACATACTTTTCAACTAATCAGTTCAAAAATTACCAATAAATGATCAAACAATTATCAGAGCTAAAGCAACACATGCTATTTTGAACATTATAAAGAAAAATAAAATAAATAAAGATCATTTAAAAATACAAAAAAACATTAAAAATATAAACAATAAACTAAACAATGAAAAAGCAGTAACAGTTAAAGCTGACAAAGGAAACAGTTTAGTTATAATAAATAAAAATGAACTTATTCATAAAAACTGAGAAGTTCATAAAAGAAAACAATATAAAAATGATAAAAATTGATCCCACAAATAAAAATCAGACAAAAATAAGAAAAATAATAAAAGATTCAGATTTAATAATAAATAATGTTTTCAAATTCTTTAGAAATATGAATCCAAAAGCTCCTATACTCGATCCATTACTAAAAATACATAAACCTGAGGCACCAATAAGACCTTTAATAAATTACACAACAGCTCCTGGATATAAATTAGCCAAATTTATAATTAATATAATAAAAAATAATATAATATTAAATAATAAATATGTAATCAGAAATAGAAAAAATGTATTTAAAAAATTACAAAACATAACAATAAATAACAGAACTAAAATAATCTCATATGATATATCAAATTTATATACTAATGTACCAATAAATGAGACTTTAGAAATAATTGAAAAATCAATAAAAAAGGCATCAAATACCAATATTTATAATAACCAACTACTTAACATAATAAAAACAGCCACTGAACAAAACTATTTCACTTTTAATAAAGTTACATACACTCAAAATAATGGATTAGGTATGGGTTCTCCTTTATCAGGAATTTTGAGTGAAATATTTTTACAGCATTTAGAAGAAACATATATGGAAAACCTAATTAAAAAATATAATATAAAATTATATATCAGATATGTAGATGATACTTTAATTACTTTTGATGAAAACAATAATAATACTGAAAATAATATATTAAATGATTGCAATAAAATATATAAAAAGATACAATACACTATGGAAAAAGCAGAAAACAATAAAATAAACTTCCTAGATATCATAACCAAAACAAATGATAAACATATACAACATACATAGGAAACAAACAACCACTGACACTATAATAAACAAAACGTCAAACCATCCTAATCAACATAAACATTCATACGAAGATACATGCTATAAATAGATTAATAAACACTCCTATGAACTCAAATAGAAAACAAAATGAAATAAAAATATTAAAAACAATCGCAATAAATAACGGTTACAATGAACAAATAATTGGAAAATTAACACATAAAATAAAATCAAAATTGAAATATAAACAAAAAAGTAATATTAACAACAAGAAAGGATGGATCATTTACTTTTATAAATAACAGTATAGACAAATTAAGTAATTTATTTAAAAAACAAGGATTAAAAGTAGCATTTAAAACCAATAATAAACTAAAAAATAAAATAATTACCATAAATAAAGGAAATAATAATATATATGAAAATAGTGGCATATATAAAATAAACTGTAATGACTGTGAGAAAACATACATCGGCCAAACAGGTAGAAAAATTAAATGTAGATATGATGAACACATAAAATCATTTTAAAACAATGAAATAGAAAAATCCACTTATGCCGAGCATTTAATATAAAATAAACATAAATCAAATTCTATAGAAAAAACAGTCACAGTCTTAGCTAAATATAACAAAGGTAATGCCATGAACATAGCTGAAAATTATTATATAAATAAACATAAGAGTAATATATTAAACGACCAAATCACAAATAACAATAACCCACTTTTTAATATAAAATTTTTAAATGTTTTACATACTTATATTTATATTATTATTTAAATTGATCATTAAATTATTTTGTTCTTATATTGTTTGTTATAATTTTTTATTATATCAGTTATTATTATAACTTATTATACGTTTCAACTAATGATACAAAAAAAAGTTTCCGTTTCGCGATAAAATACAGACTCTATCGAAAAATCCTTTAAATTCGATATATTAAAACTAAGAATGTCTGAAAATTAAGATGGTCGGTTACGGTTAAACAATTACATAATTCAAAAAAATGACCGAACGTGTTCACCTGCGCATATTACTAATAAATATTTTTAACTCGATAAATAAAAACTTATGAACTAACCGGATTAGGGTGTATAAGAAAATGAACAATTTACGGGAAAATATGAAATTGAAAATGCAAAATTCTAAGATACGCTTCGAGAAAATTGCGCTGAATACGAAAATTAAAAAATATATTCACTGTTACAAAAACAAACTGAAGAATTCAAATTATACGCTTAGATTTTTGAATTTTAAACTTTACTACGCAATGCAAGAACATGAACTTACGAGAAACCTTAAAGAAAAATCGAGTTCTTTCCTTCTTACTTTTACACGTGTTTATTTCGCAACTGTATAATTTATTAAATCTCTAACTCTAAATGGAAAATATCAATGTCAAATATATTAAAAAAAAAAAAAAAACACCAGTTATTCACGTTATTGGCACTGTTAATAAAAATAAAATTGATTTACTAAATAAACTGTTCAAAAAATGAAAAAAGCAAATTTATTTAACGTGAAGTTTTACTTTTAAAGATATTTCTAAAAGTCGTATCAAAGCAAAGGGAACTTTTCAAAATATTTTCTTCACGCGTATATATGACATACAAGTGCATATAACATTAATGATTGCACCATTTTTATATCATTTTTATACCATGAATAATGAGAAGTTTTGTTATGTTTGCGTTTCTTATAAATTCTGTAACGCGTTTACGTTTTAATAGAAACTATTGCACAAAACCACAAATTAAATTTATCGGTTTTAAAATAATATTGTTTTTCTTTTTGCTTCCCACAAAAAAAAAAAAAAAAAAAAAAAAACACATTCTGCGAAGAATAATATAGTCGACTGAAACTGCCTTTTCTATAAGAATTATAGAAGACTATCATTTAGGTGCTGGGTGATCTCACCACGGGACCACCACCCCTAGATTACCAGATAACAGTTCTTCCTTAATAATTATTAAAAAGTAAATTTCAATGAACTACATGTCGTTCTTAATAAATAATAACAATAATTTAAGGTTTGCGCAGTAATTTCATAACGTTTTCTTTGTATTACCGCTAACGCAAAATTGACGTCATTAATATACAGATAAAGAAAAAGTGAAATCGCTGTTTCAACGGTATCTTTGGAAAAAATACTATTTTCTTATACGTTTGAAGTACTTCAAAAGCTGTTTTTTTTTTTTTTTTAAAGTTTAGTTAATTTTACCATTGAAAGTTCAAATTATTGTAATTTTTAATAAGTTACATAGACGGCTTGAATTAGTTCGTGTAAACGTTCAAAAATTACCCCGATTCATTAAAAAATTTTCCCGGCTAAAATAGTTGTTAATATTTCGAGAAATAAATGTCAAATAAACTGAAAATTATTTTTAAGTTATTTCTAGTAAAAAGAAAAATAATCACTAATCACGCTTTTTTGAATCAAATAATCAACTAAATCAAAAAAAAAAATAAATACAATAAACCCACAAACAGATATTCATTTACGTTAACAATAGTTTATGTATTCTACTTGAAACGAAACGGCAATTATAAAAAACGAAAAATAAATATATCTAAAATTACTTGTTTCTTCAATAGATAAAACGGAAAGTCCCCATCACCACGATCTTTCATTGGTACCGCTCTTCTAGAAACAACCAATACTACTGCACCGTTACTCTAAAAGTAGAAATATGCGATTTCAAAAATATATTAACCTTACGATAACTGTATAACAGGATAGATTGTTACGATCAGTAGGTCCATGAGGTGAAAAAGCATTTTTTATTTAATTTAAACTATAATGCACATTTTTTGACTCCTTAAAATAAAATTATTTCACTCCGACATCTCCCAGAGAGGAAATAATACTGACATAATAATTAAATAATTATTTATTTCGCAATAGTATTCGGAAAAAAATAAATCCATTTATGTAAAAGCAATTGTCGGTTTTTTGCTATGCTTCTTATACAATTATGATGCTACACTGTCATTTATGACAGCGTAGTTTCACATAAAGACACTATACAACGACAGTACAGTGTACATTACAATAATGTCCGTTCTTTCTCTGTTTCACACAAAATAATACAAAATTCAATGATTTAATATAATCAAGATGGAAACTCAGATTATTTTTCTTTTTTTTTTTTAGAGAAACGGTAAAACAAAGCTATTTGTTCCCCTGCAACATTAAGTGCATATCTCGAATTACCACATAGAGATAATGAAAAAAAGCGTAACTCTTAACAGCAATAAAGATCTTAAATTTTAAACCGCGTTTTTTAGTTTATTTTGATTTGCAAGGTTCTACATGTTGCTAAAATAATTTTACAAAAATTTCTATACAATTTATTAAACGATGGCTCAATATTTTTTTCATTCTCATTAAAGTTACAAGGATATACATATATTTAGCGCTGAAACATTATCAATTCCAAATCGATTATTCAATCATCACATATCTGATATTTTTTGTTTCGTTAAAAATCCATTATCATGGTAGCCACTCAAACATAATTTTTAAATTCCCGGTTTTCCTGGTCCAAATACTTCCGATTTCCTGATTACTTGACAGAACTTCGAGTAAAGTACAGTAAAAAATTCGCTTCAAATGATTTTTTTTTTTAATTTTTTCGCTATTTTTACTTTTTTCCCGGTTTTACAACAACATTCCCGGTCGGATGGCCACGCTGACTATTTATATTTTTTCATTCGCTACGGCTTTCACTGGTGACACGTTCATAATTAACAATTTTAAACATAAATTGAAACACAAAATATTTGAATAAACAGATTATTGCCGGGTATATGATATTTAGCCGCAACTAAATTCACTAACGCTGGTATACAATCGTTTGTACACACATCAAATTTTATTTTTAACAGTATATTATCCAATGCTATAAGTTGCAGATAAATCCATAACAACATTCTTACATTGAGTATATCATCATTCATTTTAGCCTGTTACGTTTCAAAAAACCTTCGATGGCACGTGATGGGAATTTCATCTACTTTATCCAAGTTCGACTGTCGTAAATCAAAATGGGAATATTGTGGGGCTTTATAAACAGACAGTTTGGTAATCAGCGTTAGTTCTCCATTCATAAACACACTGGTTCCTGATAATTTATTATAAACTGTTACGATAGAATTACAAATAATTCGTTAACCATATCTCATTATCGAGGGTTGTATTATTACTTAAAAGCAACTGCCTCGAGATATTTAGAGAGTTTGTAGACAAACAGAGAAATTGGCAGCTTCATTTCAAAGCGGCCGGTACAATGGTATTTATCGTATAATGCTTAATTTCTATCTTACATTTTCGTTTTAACGGAAGTTTCAACATGTCTAACTAATTGTTTGCGGGGAGATCTTTACAATCGTTCAATACTGCTTCTTAAGGTTATAACACAATTTTATTAAATAGTATATGAAAAATATTTTTGATCACTGGACGATGAAAATCTTATACAATTATTAATATACCGTAAAAGCCATGCGCACATAAAAGTGAAACAAGGTGAAAGCTTGCACACAAACCGTTTAATTTCGATGGTAATTAGGGAAGAATGTAGTGCATCCAGTGTCACAAACAGCGGTACTAGATATTCCATCCCGTAACTATTTGATCATTGCCAAGATTTCGACAAGTAAATAACTTGACGTAACCAGTTTTATTAAAAACTTTTTTCATTCATAGTATTTCGACAACATTGAGTTCATTAACTAGTAGTAGTAGAAATGAAAGGGTTGTTGTTATTCAGACCTAAACTGAGAACGTCTCTCGCATAAATTCAATTGAGCTCTGGACAAGAACTATTTTTAGCTCGACACGTTTAATTCACTTCCCAGAATTGTTTAAATCAAAAACTGGTGTTTGTGTCTATAAATGACTATAAATACAGAGTAGGTTTCGAACTGTAGGTCGCAAGATTTAATTCGGAAAAATGTTGTGTATCGTGCGCGGAAGTCTCACCGGATGTAGTAAAAACAGAAACTAGAAACTAGAGATGCGCAAATCAACTCCGCTAGAGAAGTTTTAGGTGCATATATGTGTTCTTTCCGACCGCTGATATACATCCGCTTCTCAACTCTAACTCCGCTGGACTTATATATCTTACATTTAGTGTATAATCGCAATCTTCAGCTGCGTATTCAACTCCAACTCCGTGTAGTACTCGGAACGCACAAAGCAATAGAACGTCCTTGAACATAATGCGCATTTTCATCGCGCTTTACCGGCACTTTTTGTTTTTGATAAAATAGCTAATTCGCACCCGGTTAAATAACACCTAACATTAAATTCTTGGATCACATTACTCATTTGAAAATGTAAATCACACCATCACTATTACCTACTATACTGCAAACTATGAACATGAAATCATCTTATAAAACAGTAATGACAAAGCAAATTTTGACAGTTGTGCGCATAGCTATCACTTTTCGAAGTTGAAATATATTAAATCACCCCGACAGAGGTAAATCCGTCTGTGTCCGGAATGACGTTTGTTCGTTGTGTGACATCTCCCGGAGTTGAGATACATTAAATCACATCGTCGGAAATATATCCGGCTGTGTCCGAACGCGGATAATTTCCGAGGATATAACTGTGTTCGGAGTTATCCATGCCTATTAGAAACACTTCTCATCTTCGAAAAATAGTACAGTAAGTAATTTTTACACCGATATAAAACAATTATTTATTTTATATCGGTGTAAAAATTACTTACTCTACAATAAACATAAACAATAAGCGTAATAAACAGACATATTCAAAAATAGTTTTGATCGCGCAAATATCGCCATCGTACGTTTGATCGAACTCTCATATTCGATAGACTGCAATGTCTGTATTCACGGTAATACTAGAAAAAGCTTCTCTTCAATTTTTAAATGCAAGTTAGTGAAGGCGTTCGTAAAAAAAAATTAACTTTTCTTTTTACACACAAGCTACTCGCAAAATTGCAACAAAAATACTTTTTTTAGTTTTAAAAACTTTAAAATGATTCTCAACTATAAACCGTGACTTTACACGTTAAAACATTAAAAATAAACAAATTGAACATTATACGTAAGTTAATTCTAATTCTAAACGGAAGACATTTTGATAGAACATTAATTTCATTAATATTGTAAACCTTAAAAGTTTTTATTAATACACATATTAATCTTATTGTTTTCCAAATAAAAAACTGCGTAAAGAAAATAAATACATACTATTAATTGTGACAAAGTATCATAGCTGAAAATGTTTACATCCTCTCTTGATAACATTCTACGTGTATATTATATCATGGATATGTTTTAAGGTTATGAGTCATTTTAAATTTCAAGTAACTATTTTTATATAGGCAATTTCGCGATAGTGCATTCACAATCTGCATGGCAATCATTAATTATTATGCCAAGTGTTCAAAACCATATCTATGACTCGTACTTTTCCGCGTATATGAAAATATGTTTTAATACAATTCCGTCAAAAATTGCAATATTCATCGACAACGATGATGATGAATTTTATAAAATCGTATTAAAAAAATAAAAAATAAGAAATTTACGATCTTCAACCGAACGACTATGGATCATGTACACATGCCTTACCCTTGCTGCGCGTTCCCGAACTATGTTTCGTACTAAGATAGTGATAATCTATTACTTTTCGTTTACGAATTCCTTTTTTCAACTCAACTACGACCGGTTGAAAGAGAATAACTCTGTCCATCATTAAGTTCTAAATCTGACATCACTTTCTATTCTTGCGAAAGTATACCGTCATTGGACAGTTTCTGGATCAATGCCTTCATTCGCTGTAGGAATGGCAGTGAGACGGCTCGGTGTCAACGACGACTAGTTAATATTAACTTTTACCGACTTCAAAGAGATAGGGAGGTCATACGTTTTCACAACGTTCGTTTGTTTTTTTTATGTTCGTTCCGAACATAACTTGTATGCGAACCGATTTCGATAGTTCCTTGTTCATTGGAAAGTTTTTTTTTATTATATATATGTATGTATATTTTTTTTTAATTTGTTGGGCTTTATTGGTCAGTTGTGGTACTATGTAAGTATCGTTAAAAATTGGTTAAAGATAAACTAAGTGTAATCATCAATGAAAAAATGCGAGGTCATTTTAGAGAAGTTTTTATTAATATAACAGGGGACGCGACTGACTTGAAATATTATCAATATTAAGCGTGGAAATGTAATTTGAAAAAAAAAATATTTTTTAATAAGGCAAAAAATTATAATATTATTCGATATTCATTACCGTGGAAATGTAAAATCGAACAAAAAGAAAACGAATTCGAACCGTCGTAACGCCATAACTCATAACTGGTGGAAATATTATTACGTCTTTATATCAATACGTATAATTTTTGACCAGGTGGAGATTGTCTATTTATTAGAAACTATACCGGTCAGCGTGCTATACATCGGTGAGTACTGACTGAATAGTCATTAAATTATAAAAAAAAAAGGTCTCTTCTTAAAGATTTTTAATAGATATATAAATGTGTCTTCTATGAGTGTAGTAATCACACGTATTTCTGCGTTTAACTTTGCTTTGTGTCTTGTTCCACGAAAATAAAACTAGAGATGTAATACTACCGTTTACATCGGTTGATACTTCGTTCGGACGCTTTTCCGCGAATTTAGTAAAAATATCGTATCGACAGTTTCTTGCTATCGTCTCGCATACGAAATTCTACCCGGTCGAAAAATTTTCAAATATTTCAACTGTATAATAAATGACGGCAGAAGTAAGATTATTCCAATATTATTTACGTCTTTATTTCTCGCAATTTCCTTTAGGATAAGAACGGTTGCAACACATAAAACTAGCGGAGCCCACTTCGATGTTTTTTTTAAAAATCAGTGTAGCCATTTATAGTAACTAAAATAATCGTACAATATGAACTTCGATAACGTTTTAGCTATTGATGAACGTGGAAAATCATTTGATCACTTTGTTGATGATATATTCGCTGTTATTCCCAAAAATGCAGCGTATAAAGGTGACCTACGTAATATCCTTAACAATTTGAAGGAATATATTACAAATGTAATTGTAAGTCAAGTCAATTCGTATGCACATACGACTTCTCACAATACAACCATAGTTGCAGTTAACGAAGAAGAATTAATCTCTGTACAAAAACCGTTACAGGAAGAAATAAGCGCTGCAAGCTAAATGTGTTAAATGCGATAACAATCATGATGCCAAGGAATGCAAAAAACCCAAATCTGAACCATGTAAATGTGCAAATTGTGGGGGAAATCATTCTTCGAACTGGAAAGGATGTCCAATCTATAAAGCCAAAGCAGCTGCTGCACAGAAACCTAAAATGACAGCAGTAGAACATGTTCAGCAAAAAACTTTTAAAGCCGCAAAACCAGTTACTGCTAATAAAACATTTGCAGCCGCTACAATAGGTACTAAACAAGTGCCCAAGGAAAGTCAGCTGCCAAACAAGTTACAAAACAAGGAAGCTACAATTGCTGATGTAATCGGCCTCCTAAAAGCAATGAATGAAAGAATTGGTAGGGAGGAGACTTTAATGCTAAACATACCATGTGGGGATCTCGCTTGATCACTCCTAAAGGTAGGGAACTTATTAAAGTACTAAACGCTAATTCATGTGAAATCCACTCATCAAGAAGACCAACATACTGGCCTACTGATAGTGCAAAAATACCAGATCTGATCGACTTCTTCATTTCCAAAGGTATCTCTGCAAACTATGTTGAAGTAAAAAACTATAACGATTTGTCTTCTGACCATGTACCTGTGCAACTTACAGTAAGTGGTACAACAATATACAGAAACAAAAGAAGCAACATCTGACTAATAAATTCACCGACTGGGAAATTTTCAGAGAACTCCTAGATCAAAAAATAACCCTTAATATAAAACTAAAAACAAAAGAAGAACTAGCATATGAGGCGCAACATATTATTGATATAATTCAAGAAGCTGCAAAAACTGCAACCCCAGAAGGAAACACCACTATCAGTCAAGAAAATCGCTACCCACGCGAAGTGAGGGAACTAATCAAACAGCGTAGAAAAGCAAGAAGAGTCTGGCATAATTCTCGCAATCTGACAGACAAAACCTTACTTAACAGGATTAGTAACCAACTTAATCGGCTAATAAAAAGCATAAAAAAGGAATCATTTGATAATTTCTTGAATTATTCATTGTGGAAAGCTGCACGACGGTTGAAGAGACCTGTTACCCGGATTCCTCCACTAAAAGATGAAACCAATAAATGGGTACGTAGTGACGAAGATAAAGCAGAATTATTTGCTAGACATTTAGCTAAGGTATTCCAACCACATGATATTTTATTTGGTGCACAACCAAGAATTATCCATCAAACTGAAAGTCAAATTAATCCAGCGTCACCGTTAGAAGTGGCCAAGGAAATTGATAACATCAACCCAAAGAAAGCGCCTGGCATAGATGAAATTTCGCCTGGTGTCTTAAAAGAACTTTCTCACAAAGCAATTGTATTACTAACATACATATTTAATGCATGTTTCCGCCTTAAACACATACCTGAGTTGCCTCATACAGACCAATTTCATTATTTCCGGCTATATCAAAACTGTCTGAGAAATTATTTCTCAAGCGTCTCAAACCGTTCACAGCTATTCCAGATCACCAGTTTGGTTTCCGGGATCAACATTCAACTATTGACCAAGTTCATCGAGTTACATCAATAATTCACAGAGCATTTGAAGAAAAGAAATACTGTTCAGCAATATTTTTAGATGTTGCCCAAGCATTTGACAAAGTATGGCACGAAGGGTTAATCGCAAAAATTAGCCAACAATTGCCAGGTAACTATTGTCGTCTGCTGGAGTCATATCTTTCTGACAGAAAATTCAGAGTAGCATACGAAGGAGCGAAGTCAACAATTCATTCTATACAAGCTGGAGTACCACAAGGTAGCGTCCTTGGACCTATCTTGTACCTCTTGTATACGGCTAATATTCCAATAACAGGTGACACCACCATAGCAATGTTTGCTGATGATACTGCAATATTGTCTGTGAGTGATTCACAAGTTGAAGCAAATAGTAACCTGCAAAACGCTTTAGACCGAGTTTCGAGATGGACGAAGAAATGGAAAATAAAACTCAACGAGCATAAATCCATTCACGTTACGTATGCTCTAAAAAAAAGTTAATGCTCAATATGCTGTTTATATCAATAATCAGCTGATTCCGCAGAAGAATTCAGCTAAATATCTAGGATTACATCTCGATACCCATCTAACATGGAAGCATCACGTGAAGCAGAAAGCGGAACAAATCCGACTCAAAGTTCGTCAAATGTGGTGGCTGTTAGGAAGAAATTCACAACTGGACCTCTACAGTAAACGACTGCTCTACCAGTCAATTATCAAACCTATCTGGACCTATGGGATCCAACTTTGGGGATGTGCAAAACCTGCTAACCGAATGGTCATTCAGCGTAGCCAGAACAAAGTCACTCGTGCAATTACCAATGCAGAATGGTATCAAAGAAACGAGGACTTGCATGCAGATTTGAATCTGAAGTGGGTAGACGAGGTCATTCGCGACTTTGCCATCAAGCACGAAAAGCGGCTCCATCAACATGTGAATGTTGAAGCGATCCAGCTGCTTGACACATCATCAGATGTTAGACGTCTTACGCGATTAACGCCGAACGATTTAGTTTTATAAATAATATTTATGTATATAAATAATAGAAATTAGTTAATGAACTAATATTCTATACATGTCTAAACTAATTAGTCATATATATATATATATTGATTATTTAAACAATAGTTTAAGATCTCAATACACATTTATTATTTAAAAAAAAAAAAAAAAAAGAAATAGATATATTTTTTTTTTGTTCAACATAAGCAGATAAAAATTAGCTAAAAAAATTTCACTAGAATATAGGAAAAATATGAACAGCTAAAATTTTAAAATTAATCGGCCGGTAAACGAGAATGGCTTAAAGTGTTCTCAACGTTAGCTTCGTGTGGAAACGTAGATTCGAATAATAACAATAAATTCGAAACCCCCGAAGTGCGAAGTCATCACTGACGAAATTTGAACGCTACTCCTAAACTAATATCCAGCTTTACATAGTTACCAAAAGTAGCATAATTTAAATCGGACTATCCTTATTACCATTTAAAAATATTTATATTAAAAGTTTAAAAATAAAATATTTAAAAAAAAAAACCGACTCAAAAGATTTACTCCAAAAATGTAATAAAAGTACGCTAAAAAGTAAAAAATAATTTATCACACATAGGAATATTACGATAATTCTTAAGTAACATTAAATTTTTAAAATCTGGACTAAATTCAAATTCCAACAATAAGCGAAAACTGCATTAAATATTCCTTACGCGGAACTTATAGAGGACAAGTAATTGTATTGCTATACTAATTTAATATGGCTTCTAAAAACTGCTGTAATCTGAGTTTGGTGCCGACTCCAAAATGTTGAATAAGAATTATCATAATACCTTTATGTATATTACTCTAAAGTAAATTATTTCTTATCGAATGATTATTTTTTGCTTTTTAGTGCATTTTTATTAATTTTGTCTAGATTTCTCTAAAGAGACGTTTTCTTTTTACACTATTTCATGACTATTCAATTCACTGATATTTACAGGTACTTACACGCGACTATCACTGATCAATACATTTACGAGTAGAACCATTTGAATCAGTTTACACAGTCAAAAGTATACTGAATAATGTTTAAATATTGATAATATTTTAAGACGCTCGCGTTCACCGCCCTTAAATTTTATAATTTTGGGGATTCATATTTTTTTTTATACTCTACTGACGAAAGAACATTAATTTAAAAAAAAAAAAAAAAACCCGGTTGTAAACTTTTTTAAAATTTGTTAACCAATTTTGTCTTGCTACATTAAAAATTCGTCTTCTTTCAATCTACAATTCCATGGTAATACTGATAATATTTTAGGTAAATCCGGTTGTTACATTAAAAATTTCTATAGAGACCTCCTTTTTTCACTTTATTCGATGATTTGACTACCACTACTTATACTCATATCGGACCATCATTGACTAAAACTCTTTCGAATTGATATCGGTCCACATGGTCAAAAGTTAAACGTGAACAAACACAAGCGACGAACATATAACTTTCCTTTATTTTTGAAATTGGCAATAAAAAAACCCATTAATTACCTGATTTTAACGAAACTGTGCAGCCGTCTAAACGCAGAAATTATTAGGACTATCCACTTATGACAGCCGAACTAAATATACACATAGTATCTCTGCAGAACGAACTGAATTCGAATGCAGGTGCTGAGATTAACCTAGTTGCCAATCGTTTTATACTACAGAGCGTATTGTTAAAGTTTTGTTCGAATTTACTACGTAATATTAGCTGTAATTATTAATGGAGGGAATTCGTTTCCTTTTTTTTTTTTTAAGTTGTACTTCTTTAAGTGTGCCGAACATAAAATATTACAATGTGACAAAAATTACGCACGGAACAAACTACTAAACTGCAACACCATAAAATTTTAATTGAGTTTGCTTTCTATATTAGATACATTTTTATAAAAATTTCTAATGCAAATCTATAATTGAAAATATATTTACATAGTCATGATTTTGATTACATCACGAACTGCGCAAAAAAGTTTTGATAAGTGTTTTAAAATATTTTAGGTTAATTTTTTTTTAAATGTTATTTTCAAAAGTATATTTTAGATTAAATCATTAGAATTATTCATTACATTTGTTTTAAATGGTAGTAAAAAAGGCAAACTTCCGCTAATTTTTATATTTTGAAACAAACGAATATATTATTAGAAGAAAAATATGGAAAGCACTTCTCTCGCGCGTCATAAACATATGCACCTTTTTTTTATTGTATAATTTTTTCTTGATAAAAAAAACTTTATTTTCTCGCTTTTTCTAGTCCTATTTTATTTACATTCGTTGTTTTATAATTTGATAAGAGACAAACATTTTACAAGTCTGTGGCCTTCCGAATACTCTGAAAGATATAAAAAAAAAAAAAAAAAAAAAAAAAAATTCTTTTGCATCACTCTGGTGTACGAATTTTGTGCAACAACTCTTCGGTAAGATCAAGGTCTTGGCAACATCGCAGAGGACAAAGAACGCGAGTTCATATCAGTGCACGCATACATATATAAACATGGATGCGTGTACGGTAATAGAAAAAAGTGTAGTGTGTGCATCAAATACAAGTTCTTGTTTTTGTTCTAGCGATAAGCAGTGTAAAAAAATTCTAAACTGAACGACTTCTCAAGTAGCCCGGATAGGGTCGACTTACATTAAAAGATAAAATCGTAATCCTAATCGGATAAATTTGTCTTCGTCCGTACTATACGCTCTTAAATAAATGTTCATTCCATTTTTTGCCATTTTGCTGTCTTTACCGTAGTATAATTTATATTTTTCTTTCCACTTTTTCTACTTCAAATCGGCGAACTTTTTTTTACCTGCCATCTTTTTCATTTTTAAAAAAATGTCCTTTCCTTATGCTCCATATTTCTATCTCCATCTTTCCATCTTCCTCAAAATCAGTGTTTTGTAGTTTTTTAAAAAATGCTTATTTTTTCAAATAAGCGAAGAAAAAAAAGAAAGGAAGTAAACGAATTCGAACGAAAGTATATTACATTAAAACAAATTAACTGATTTATCGCGCCAACGAGAAATAAATAACGCGTTGAATTATATTAATTCGATAGCCCCGTGAAAAGGGCTTTTTCAAAACGGTGCGAAAGAGAAAAAATAATAGGGAGGGAAAAAAGTCAAAATTTTGGTAAACAATTAACGAAAAGGATCAAAAAATTTCTAAAAAAAATTAGGACGAGAAAATAAAGTCCGAAAAATAAGACAAAGTAACTTCCAAAAATAACAAAAGCGAACACATCAACGTAAACAATGTGAAAATTAAAACAAAGCGCGATAAAATGGCCATCTTTAAATCGGGTTAACACGACGGTTATAAAATAAAACCATCACAGATGACTAATATATCAACGAGTAACTTAACAAAGGTAATCCCCCCACACTAGAGTATAATACAATCACTAAATTAAAACCGGCCTACATATCGAGCTTATCTATTAATTGTCAACAATCAGATACGTTATCACTTTTCCATTTCCTAAATATAAATCTAACATATATTTAATAAATGCCCGTTTGTGGACCAGATACTAAGAGGGAAAAAAACGTTTCCTATAGGTCGTCGCGATAGCCTAGTTGCTAGAGCGCTTGACTTCCGATATGGCGGTCACGGGTTCGATTCCGAGCGACGACAAACTTATTACAAGAATTAAATAAATAAAATAAATAATCGCTAATAATCACGTGGCAGGCAATGGCAAACCACCACGTTCAACATCATATGCGCGCTAGTTCAGTACACAGCAGACACACACGAGACTGCACTAGTGGCGCGATAACAAGCGGCTACTATCAGTTCCGAATGTAGTCTTCTTGCATGTGTACACCTGCGTTGCATATAACAATTGCTATGAGCGCTGCCTATTCTGTACAACTAGAATGAACGAATAGGTAGTCACGACGCTCGAATTCGAGCAATAATACGACTGTTACACATAAGAAAAACAGATGTTATAGAATCTGTTTCCGATCTCGATGCGCGACTTCATGCATACTCTCGATCTGCGACCAATAATTTGTAATACGCTTATTTAAAAACAAGCTCTGCGTCAAACATGAACACAACTACCCGCGCTAATACGTCGTTCTATCTTCTCGGGGCTCAGTCGATTCGATTAGTGAGATTTATTTTCGCTGCTATTCAATTATTAAATCTGTAGTCAATAATAACACAAATGATTTTCTTTAAATTATCGGCATTTAAGTTTATTTTTAGTCCACTATCCACCAGCGTATAATTCTAATTCAGTAATTCATTATCACTGATGCCATAAGTATTTAATATATATCTTACTTTATTGTAATATTCACTTTATTGCAAATATACTACTTACCCAGTCTGGTTTTATTGCATTCAACAGCGACTGCACTACACTAATTCGCAGCCCCGTAACTTTTGTTTTATCTTGAACCTTTAGAAATGTATTTGGATTGTATATAGCGTTGAAACCATCAATGGCAATAAGAACTTTGCACCTAGTAGATAATAAAAAGTCAGATTAAACAAAATACAAACATATATCTGTAGAATGAACTTGAAAATCGAATAGCTAAAAAATCATCAAAAGATGTTCAGACTTTATGGCTAAATCACTTCCGAATATTTATAATCTTTTAATAAAGGTACGTATATCTACAGAAATTCAGAAATTGTCAAGAACCATACATCAAGTGATAATTCGTATATTTAGAATTATAAAGTGATGGAATTTTTAAATCATTTTCCTTCGAATGACAATAAAAAAAGTGAATTCAATTTATAGAATCAATGGTCAATATCACTATTCACTTTTATTCAAATATAAACTATTTGTGTTTTTGCTTTTTTGTTTCTTTTTTTTTAAATTTCATAAAAATGCAGCATGATCTAATAATTCGAAAGAATACCAGAATTTTTCTAATATTAAGAAATAAGACAGTTTATAATTTAAAAATTGATATAAATAAAGTAACACATATAAAAGATTTAGAATTATCCTTATACTCCACCCTTTTTACGCATGTCAAAAAAAAAAATGTCTTTTAAGTGTTTCAAAAAAAAAAAAGAAACAAAAAAAAAAACCTATTTCTAAAATCAAATATATATTTTTGAAATGTATTTTAACTTATCATGAGTCGTGGCAACTGCTTAGATTACTACAGAAAATGGTAACTATTGCAGACTAAATTATAGAGGCGATACTATTTGTTAAAGACTGCAATAGAAAAGGGATGGCTTGACGATTTATTTGGGGGTCCAAGAAGCATCCTCGTAGCAAGATCACAAGAGGTTTATATATATGTAGTGAAAATCGGTTATAGCGACATATCGGTTGTTATAGAGACGAATATTGCTAAAATCGTCAGAATTTCATAAAACTATACGTTAACCTAGATCGGTTACAACGGCATCAACTGTAGCGACAAATCGGTTATTACGACCGAAATGTTGCTGTGCAGATAACAATTATCACTTATAACGACTTAACGACTCAAAATTTAACTTCGAAGGTTTTTTTCGGGTTAATTTAACAAAAAACACATAAAACAATAAAATTTGTACAGAACAAAACAGATATATTGTTGTTCCTCGTTTTACTTATGTTGCTAATTAACATGTTAAGTATTTATTATAAACCTAAAAAAGTTAATGAAACGCTCTAGTACAGGTGCCATTATAAAGAATATTTAGAAAGAAGCTATACTACTCATCCCGTTATATTAAAACTCGAAAATTATAAATTTTTTTAAAAATAAGGAAAAACTGGACTATCGACGCAGTAACTTTTTTTTTTTTTTCATACTTGTTTTATACTGATTTAAGTTTTATTTTTTCATAATTGCACTTTCATGTATGAAGAAAAAATTTAATGCTTGTACTTTAGAATTTATTTAAAAAATATGCATAACTATGATTATAAATAAATATTTGTTTAATTAGTGGAAAAAGTTATTTTGTAAAATATTTTATCAAAATTATATAGCAGAGTAACTCTTCCCTAACAGTAAATCCTAGACATTAAAAAATCAATTTATTTGATATCGAATAGAATGACAAACCGTTTATAACAACTAAATTATTCGTCCCTTTGAAAGCCGTTATAACAAATTTCTATGTATATAAATAAATAAATAAATAAATCTGCTGTAAAAAAGAAAACGGAAATAGAAAACTGATTTTGAAGCAAAACATTTACAGAATAAAAGCTGAAAAATAAAAAAAATCGTATATACCTTTGCTCAGTAGCGATAATTTTTAGTTCGTTAAGAAGACAATCAATTACTTGACAAGCATATTTTATTCGGTTAATTCCGTGAGAAACTAAGGTATTAAGCGGAGATCCTGCGGGAGTACTTTCTCGTTGATTCCAAACATATTCTTTAGAAGTTACTAACTGCAACATAATAAATATAAAAATTCTTATTGTTAGTTTCCTATATTTAATTCTATTCCTCCGCAACTCACCAACGCTCCTAAAATGATAAACTTTAAAGAAATCTTGGTAAAATCCTACATGAGTCCCTGCAGTGTAATTCATCTTACTACGTACAATGTTGTCGTTGTTTAGTTCAATCGCTGTGCGAAGAATTACTGATAAATTTATTTTATATCTTAATAAAAAATTTAAAAATATACAAAGGGTCTAGCTGGTTAAGGGGTGTAAGAGTGCCTTTCAACTAAACTTTATAAAAAAAATATATGCACCTAGGGCATGAAAAAAGTAGTTGATGCTGAAAGTTTCAGGCCTCTAGTCCCACAGGGGCTGTTGTAGTCACCATTTTGTGATTTTCGGGTTTTTTACGATATCTCAACCATTTTTCAATCGATTTTAAAAATTCTTGTCGGAGGTTAAAGATAATGGAAAGTTCTGTAACGGTGATTTTTTCAGATTTTTTGAGAAACGTTCAAAATTTTTAAAATGTCATAAAAACAATTTTAAAAATTCAGTAACGACGAAAAAAACATATAACATGTATTTTAACGTAAAATATCCACTGAAATTTTTTCAGATTTTTAAAAGTTGTGGAAGAGGTTCAAAAAAAATAAAAACATGCATTTTTGGCCGAAAAACCTCTTGAAATTCAACTAATAACAACGGAATAAATATATATGTTACGTATTTGATAATAACAAGTTTTCCTGAATTTTTTCAAATTTTTGGAACGGAAGGAACGAGTGGAACAAGTCAAAAATTGATTAAAATCATACGTTTTTGGTTGAAAACCCTCTTGAAATTCAAATAATAACAAAGGAATAAATATGCGTTACGAATATTATAATAAAATGTTTATCTGAATTTTTTCAGATTTTTAGAACGGGAGGAACGAGTCCAAAAAAATGAAAACATGCATTTTTGACTGAAAAACCTCTAAAACTTCAACTGGAAGCAAACTATAAAATGTAAGTTACATAATTTGTCATTGTGTTACCTAATTTGCTATTATGCGAATTTTAAATTCGTGCAAAATCTCTCGATTTTTTAATTTCTTAAAAGCATTATTATTTTTTAGTTATAATACATTACTTTAAATACATTTGTCATATTAGGAACAAAGAAAGCCCGTAAGTTTTTTCAACGCCCTTTAAAATCAAATAAAACGGGAAAAAAATCGGAATCCATCGTTTAGTTATTTTTTAATGATTTTTAATAACTAAGCTAGCTCACAGATAGTCCTGTGCAATAAGAATCACAGGACAAACTTTTGTCGATTTTACACGTAAGATTTCAATTACGGACTTTATTTAAAAATACGCAAAAAACTACATAGGTACAAAAATACGTAGGCTCGCGAAATAAAGAGGCATGCTACTTTATATAAGCTGCGCTATGGTTTATATGGGGGCCCGCGAGGGAGGCGACTCTTTCCAAATCACTTTAGGCCCCCGTACGAGCCTTGGCACAGCGCATATAAAATATCAGGCCTCTTAATGTCTAATGCTTTACGATTTTATGTATCACCCTTGTGCAGACGTCAAGCTTATCTCCTCTGTATCGTTCCAATTTTAGAATATGTATTCTTGGAAAATTTTTACAAGGGAAAAAAATTAACGATTACATGTATCAAGAAAGGTAATAAAAATATGCAACGCTTCACGATTTCATGTAGGTATCATCCTTGCGCGGGAGTAAAGCTAATCTTCTCTATACCATTCCAATATTAATATATGTATTTTTTTTAAATAGTTGTAAAAATTTTAATTTAACTTTCAAATGTAAGATACAATTTTAAAATTTATTTACTGTTGTTTTCAAAAAAGTTAATATAAGTTTATAGCTAAATTATTTTACATTGAGTGATAAATTTATTTTTTTAATATAAAAATTTAAAGTTACTGCTTCAGAAACATTTACAAAATTCTTTACTAACAAAAAATTATTTTAATTTAAATTTAAATTGTAAATTTTAAAACCATGTATAGTTTGTATTAGTTCACACAGTATGAGCAAGACAAAAAATAAACGAACTGAAATTTTGACCGAAAATGAACTTGAGGGACTCCTCTAGGCGTTTACCCAAATTTACATTACAACAAGTGTTATAGATTATCTACTAGTAATAACACTTAAAAGCAGCTGATAAAATAGATTCATTAAATAATCATCATTACAAATAATTATAATTAAAAATATATAAGACAAAAGATCGGCTTGAGCAAAATTACATTTAATCTAAAATTAAATCAGTGAATTTACTTCTTTTTTTTTCTCTCCCTTTAGAAACTGTTCAAATTCCAAGTCAAATTCAAAAAAAAAAAACAGAAAGTTTTTTACTTATGTATTTATCCAATTTTGTATCCTGCAACATATCTCGAGGAATAAAGGCACCAATTTTACTAGTGCCCACGTCAGATCAATATACATATCTAACACGAAATCAATACCGACCATTTCAAAACTCTTCTGATCAAATTTTTCATTTGTATACGTTTAATAAATTAAATAAAAAGAAAATGGATAAGTTCTCATTTCCTATCTAATAAAAACGTCTAACAACTTACTTCTGAAGTTTTTAAAAGATCAGCATTTTGCAGCTGAAAATTTTTTAAAAGCAGTGCAGCTTCCAGTGGAATATCTACTTGACCTTCTCGGAACTCTGATAAACAAGCTTCTTTAGTCCGATAGGCAAGCCAATCCATCACTAATAATGAAGAAAACAAATGAAAGATATTTTATCTATTCTTTTTTTTATATTTTTAAATACTTCATGATGTTAACCATTTTCGCATCATGTTATATATATGTATTGAGAAGAACCATACTTTCTCATAAAAAGTAAAAGAGAACACGAGTGACAGCGACATACACAGTGTCACACTCAGATAAGCTCCTCTAGGGGCATGGCTATCAAAAAAAAAGTTATTGTAAAAAAATTTCGGAAGGGGAAAATAAAGACAAAAAAAAAAAACAAATTCAACCACGACCCCACCCTGAAACGACGGTGATCTCTCCGCACCGGAGAGATCTCACAGAGTTCACTCCGTGTATCCAATAACGAAACTTGAAAAAAAAAAACGGGTATATTTCAGAAAAAAAAACTACAAAAACATAAATCGGATAACGGTACGAACACGTAAACATGGAAAAGACTAGAATCGACGTGCAAAATGACAAATTTTACAATAAATTCAGAGAAAACTGATTACATTTGCGGCATGGCGCGTAAAATTTCGCAAAACGGTAACCCGACAACTAAATAAACTGCTGCCACGCTGGATGAACAACGACGAGGACGACTAGAACAATATGTTTGACTACCTAACTCTAACTGAAAATTACCTATTAAAATTTGATAAAAGCAATGATTATATCGATGTTTCTAGAACGTCTGAATAATATCGCGTTAGCCGCCCCGCCTAACTTTTTCGGGATTTATAAAACTTCCCTCCGCTCGATACCGCTCGACACAATTTTTACGTGACGCGTACTCGCCCCAGACTCATGTAGTCATCACCGCTATCGGCCACCACCAACAATACACACGCACGGAGTCTCAACCTCGGCACATCCGTCCGTTCGACCGCGTACGGGAATTTTGGTTTTAGCCAATAAGCATTCTCGATACCTACAGCCGGCGACTCGACAAATAAAATAGCATCCGATAGATCGCGAATTAATGATTTTATCGGAGAATATTTTTATAATTCGAACACCGTCAAAAAGATCGCGCTACAGATACCGAATCCGTCTCAATATATATATATATATATACAGTGGAAACCGTTTAACACGAAACTGAAGGGACCGAAATATTTCTTCGTGTTAAAAGGATTTCGTGTTAACCGAAACATGCAAAAAAAAAAAACCAAAATAAAAAATTAAAAACTCACCAATATTTTTAATGTAGGTAAAATGTATCAATTCGATTTTCCGCTAACATTAGCACTTGTAGGTAGTACGTATATACTCTTCAAATAATTACATTATAAAAAAAACATAAAAAATTATCGTTTTTTGGGAAACTTGTCGACCGAAATTAAGTAGTATTGCATTCCTAGGGGGTAAATAATAGTAACCATTGTTAATTTTATTTATCTGTTAAGGGATGCGACTGGAAAAGCAGGTATATTTGTCCTTCTGAGAAGCAAAATCTTTTCGTGTTAAGCGGTTTTTGTTTCGTGTTGTTTCGTAATAAAAGAAAAAAAATGTATGTAATTATATGGCATTTTGTCGGGACCGTAGTGTTGTTTCGTATTAAGCGATTTTTCAGGTTAACCGGTTTCGTGTTAAACAATTTCCACTGTATATACTAATTTTTTTAAAGTGTCTAAATATTATTCAGCAATGTTAATGATAAACACTAAAGTTAAAAGAATTTATAAAGAACAGCTTAGCTACTTTACAATTTTGTAGGGATATCGCTCGCTGAAATATGTCGAATTCAAAATAGAAATTTAAAAAGTGTTATTTTTTATTAAACTTCATACAATATTATTCTTATTTTTAAATAATAGACATTTTTTTACTAATTTAGAACGTCAATCATTTATTTCCTTCATTCTTAAAGAACCCTTTTGTAATCAAAATTTTCCTAAAAAACAAAAAAAAAATAAAATCTTTGTTTTTAAAAAAAAAATTTGACGCCCAAGACAATAAAAATTATGATTAGCTATCAATGTTATACGTCAAAATTAGAACTAATGAAGTCTGCTAATAACATAAATTTCAGATAAAAAAAGTGGCAAGGACCTTAGATTGGTTTTGAATTACTCTGCGAGCAGAGTTTCCTTTGGTAGCGATAAGATCGAAAAAGAAATAGTTGTATCAATAAGTTTATTATAATAAAAAAAAACAAAAAATATATGTATTATACTGTTCTTACCCCACGGTACATGAAAAATAATGTAACCATTTGAAGCTGCATAATGCATTATATGGTTCAAAACCACCGTTTTACCTGAACCAGGACGGCCATCTGAATTTGCGAATAAATTTTAAGGAATACACGCCGAATACATATTGAATAATATTTCTATTATACTAAATACTTTTATATTAGTTCATTCGATTTTTGTTTCAGCAAAAAATATGTAATCAAACAAAATATCCGACTGAATATTATATAAACATTTTAAACTTCTCGATATTGTTAGCAATAAATGTAAAAAAAAATATCAAATTGAAATTAAATCATGCAAATGGCGAAAATGTGATTACCTTTACGCGTGAAATTTTAATTTATATATATATATATATATTAAAAGGATACATACAACGTATCGTATTGTGGGTTTCAGTGGGTTTGCTCTTTTCATGTAGTCCATAATTTCTACTGCAGGATTCCTAACCAAAATTTGAAACTCGCCAAAGCATTGTACAAGTTTTTTATATGGTTTAGGAATCCCACCAATCGTGAAAAGACGATTTTTATCTTTTTCCGGGATTGTGTAAAATTTACCAACATCGCTTAACTGATGATTTGCCTAAAGAGAAACATAAAAGAAAAAGAAAGGGAAATAATAAAATACAACTTTTGTAATTTTTTCCATCTAAAGCATCGAAATTTAACAAACAAAATGACAACTGTAAACCTTATACAATGATGTATTATTATGATTGGTTATAGAACTTTATAAATCTTTTTAAAATTTTGCAGTTATATCATAAAATGCATTACAATTTTTAAATTTATTTGTACCGATAAGAATTCAACAATTAAAAAAGAAAAATTACTTCTTTTTTCAAAAAGTTTTTTAAAAACAAAAATAAAATTATATCGCATGGAAAAATATAATGTACAAATCAGAAAAATTATTGAAAATTTTTCTATGAAAAAATTAATATAAATTCCGAATTTACTTAATTATCTTTGACTGAAGTAATGCAACTTGTGTTTTATTATTAATAAGACTAACATATCCTTTTGCAATCCATAAAAAAAAATTTTGCTTACCCTAATATAGTGTCGAACGAATAGAATTGTTTTTTTTTAAATTTGTTAAATTAGAATTTGTTATTTCGTCAAATAAAAATTAAAAATACAAAATTAGTCAAAGATAAATACTACTATGAGTTGAAAACTTACCGGATTTGTTTCAGAAATCATTTTTGGAACTGGTAATGTTCTTGGAGGTGGATAAGGGTTCTTGGCTGTTTCTAAAATATTTTTAGTAACCTCTATCATATTCCATGGTACATATTTATCCGATTTTTTTTCAGTAACTTTTTTCGCATAATAGCGGCATCCACTCAGATTCTTCCCTGCTATAGAAACAATTTATATCAAAACTATTATAACGAGTTCTAAATTACATTATTACATAAATGCTTACCGTCGTATTTTGTCAACGAATATGATTTCAACATAAACAACAAATATATAAATTAAATGCTAAGTACCAAATAAAAATCGAAATTATTTTTACGATTTGTATAATTATAAATTATCCAATGTTCAATTGCAACACAAGACATTTTGTAACGTGACAGTGTTGATTAAAAAATGATTGCAAATAATATGAAAATGTTAAACGACAGATATATACCTGTAAATAAACTTATTTTTTTCATATTTCTGAAAAACACAAATTAACTAAAATATTCTAAAGATTTATAAATTATAAAATTACAAAAACACCGACAATACCATTTTTTTGGATTGCACGGTTCTGTTATCAGACATATGTTTATTATTATTTATTTGATATTTTACTTATTTAAACACAATTTGTCAATTAAATTTCATTCTAAAATTGAATTTAGCTACTCGTAAAGTATTTACTAAAAATTAGATTTTTTATTTGTTGTCAAAATTTTTCTTCCAGACAGTTGATTTATTTATAATTCTTCTTTTTATATGTTTATTAAGTTAATACTGAAATAAATTAAATCAATAATTTTATGAATAAATATTATAATTTGTACGGTATTTTATCAAAGTGATTATGAATATTTACAAATTTAAAAATAAACATTTGGATAAAAATTTTTGTTTAGAAGAACATTAAAAAAGTGTATTCACATTTTAAATTTAATTTCGTAATCAAATAATCTTGCTACCGGCATAAATAAAATACGGTCATCCTATGGAATGTCTAATTAATGTAATGTACGTCACTTTTTATTATTATTTTAATCAATGTATAAAGTAATTTTTTTTTTTTTTTAATAATATATATTCGTTTGTTGTATTTATAAAAAAGTATTATTTAAAATACGCATGAGTATACTAAAAAAATATAAAATAGAATAATTCCTTATAATGACCTCTAATAAAATAACTTATTATTCAAATTTATGTAGTCAGTAATTCTGTTTTGTACTTTATCAGTAAGTTTTCTCCAAAATCAATCACTATACTGCCGCGTGTAATTAATATATAATGAATACAGCCCCGATCTGGGGGGGGGCACCTGTCTGTATAAGCAAAAAAATTAAATGCATGGAAGCAGTGCTGCAACTAGAGCGGTGCCCAGGCATTGGACGCGGACCCAGGAGGGACGCAGAAATGACCAGACCAAGACTATAGTTACCTATTATTTATAGCGTAATATGGTTGCTGATAATATAATATATTCTTCGTTTTTCTTATACTAGTAAGGTAGAAAACCAGCAGAGCGACTATATTATTTGGTAAATGTGAACGTCATTCAAGTCTAGATCTTCTTAAAGCTATAATAGAATTATATTTAAAATAAATGTTTTCTAGTGTAGTAGTCACTATAAAGATTCTTCAACAATTCCTGTAGCTTCCTGCGAATAAAGATCATTCAGTAATCTCAAATTGATAAAGACCTACCTGCGCTCTATGATGCGCCAAGAAAGATTGTCTGGACTAACGATTTTTTAATTGAACGCGACATAGCATGATTTTGTTGTATGAAAATGTAATAAAGGATTTTACAATGAAGAAAGCGCGCAAGATAAATCTCTTTAATAAGTTCACGATTGAAATCTTTACTATCGGTATTAATTAGTATTTGGTGTCATTTGTGTATTGCATAATTATGAATTTTGACAAATATTTTTGAATGAACGTTTTTTCACCTAATTCATAAACGCAATTTATATATACAAATCCTTATTCAAAACTTTACCAAGTACTCATAATTAAGTACACAGAAACATAGTTTTTGGATGATAGATTTATTTTTAGCAATCCATTTTATTTTGTCAGAACCGGGTAAGATTAAAAAATTTTTCAAGGGTTGCAATTATTGAAGCTCACACCGGGCGCATAAAAGGTTAGTTACATTACTGTATGGAAGATAGTGAAAGATTTTTACAGTCATTGTTGTAATAATTTTATGTGTTTTATCTACTTAACTAAAATATAATTACTTTTTAATCACTTTTATACACTAAATCTCATCTGTTCCATTCGTTATAGATAACCTTACATTAATAATTAATTTATAAAAAAAATATTTTTTTATGTAAATTGATGTATTCATATTTAAACAGGTAAATTTTAGATGAGATATATGAAGTTATGTGTTAGTTTATTGTAGGAAAATAAAAAAAAAACAGTCGCAATAAAAATTTTAATATTTTAATTGGAAAAAACGTGAACAGTATTACAAAATTCATATTTTTTTACTAAATTTTTTAATATTCTTAGTAAACTGTATTCATAAAATATTAATTTTATGTAGCCATCATTATAATCACAGAATTTACTAAATACATAAAAACTAAAAGAAAAGGAAACTTTCGATTATAAAATTTTTAGCCAAAATAATAGATTATCATATTATATTATATCAGTTATATTTACATAAATGATATCTGATCCTAAATAATAGTCATTCGAAATCATAACTTAGGTTGTTTATTACTGCAGATTTAGTGATTTTAAAGCATTTCATTTGATAAAGATATAATCAATCAAAGTTGATGTGGTTGTGTAGACTGCCTTTTCCCCGTTGCTTATTTTGTTAGTTCAGTTATGTAAGGTATTCTAAAATGTGCGTGGATTGTTTTATTGTCGACATATCAAGGGGCTTGTATTATCTTTTATTTTATTTCAGAATCGTATTGCTATAATTCTTTTCATACTGCATTTCTCAAGTTTACACCTATACACTTACACAATCGCTAATATTTGTTTATATATTAAGATTTCATTTTGTAAGATTGGTTGTGTACATTTTCTAATTAATTAATATATTTTTGTGACTTTTAAATTTAATTAATTTCTTTTCATTTATAATGTTTTTTTCATGTTATCCCATGGTTCAATCACATTCTTAAATATTTTATATCTTGCTTAAGAGAAATATTTTTGCCATTAAATGAAATTTCAATTGATTCAATAAGTCTGTAAAGATAACATAAGTAAATTTGTTTTAATTTATTTTCATCATCCACTTTTTTCATCAATTTTCAATCATCAATTTCTGAATTTGCAATATTTTATTAATTTTATGAGTAATTCTTCTTTGATGTTTACAAAAAGGTTTTTTTTGATAATCTGTTCATGAACCAATAATTTGTGTTAAAATTTTTCTCTACGCATTCACATTTATTATCCTTTTAAAGAAAAAACGTCAAAGGAAATCTGTACTAAATTAAAACTATATAATAATGTAAATAAATAAAGTATTGGCAACACTGCCAGGATGTACTGAGTGAAATGACCAGTAGATACTAAGTAGCTATATCGTATATACATTAATTAAATTTATTTGTGACATTCAATATTAAATATTTGGCGCCAAAAGTGATACGAAGCGTATTTGAAAAAGTCGGCACTTATTTACTTACAATTAAATTGTTACATAGTTAATTTCAGTTGTGTATTTTGTTGTCATGTTCAGTAATTGTCGAAATAAGTCTTAAGTGAAGCCTTTATCATGGCAATTCAACAATTGGCGAAACAAGTAAAACGATTACTTGGAAGCACTCAACTGTTAACTTCTGTTCGTTCAGTTGTGAAAGAACTCGTTGAAAACTCTATAGATGCCGGCGCTACTATAATTGATGTAAAAATGGTGAGTTCCCTGAAATTATTAATTTACTTTAAAATCAATTTCTGTATTATAATGAAAAATAAGAATTGTTGATTTGCGGTGCTATGATGTTTAAAATTTTCCATTTAATATAATTTTTAGTTTTTATGACATTAAACGTCAACCTATTGACGTTAATTGTTAAACCGTTGGATTTTAGACTTTTAAGAGCACATTTATTCATTTTGTTTAAAAGAGTTTAGAAAATGTATATTTGAAATCTACTTACAGGATAAATACGGACTGGACAGAATAGAGGTTCGTGATAATGGGTCAGGTATAAGTGAATCAGATACACATTATGTATGTCGATCGTATTGCACCTCAAAAATAAATAACATAGAAGATATTGGTTAGTTAAATTGTATAGTTATTTAAAATTAATAATTATCTTATATAGTTATACTGATGAATGGATTAAAATTAAAATCTTAAATTTTTTTTCTTCAAAATATAGAAAATTTAAAAGAATTGTTTTTTTTTGTTTCTTTTTTATAGAAAACTAGCTGTCACCCACGGCTTTGTTCGTGTATTAACACTGTTTAAATCTGTATCTCGAAATTATTAGTTTAATTTTCAAATCGCTTAGCCGCAGTGTATGTTACCCTTGTTTAGAATTAACACTATATTATCTGAGGAGTTGACAAACATCGAGCAAACCAAAACATAGAAATCAATTCGAAAGTGAACATATTGTTAAATCATGTAAAAGAAAAAAATATGTTTCGTAATTAAATGAAAATTCTGATCTTTTCTTAACATAAATAACCACATAAAAACATAACACTCTGATAAATATGTACGTTTTCTTACTTTTTTGAGATACGATATAAATTGAGATATCGTTGTCTTCCTCTTTCGTTAATAATTGACTATTTGAATTTTAAACTGCTGCAGTTTTTAAACTATTTTTGTGGTATCAACGTGAAATGAAAATCAGTATGTAATATTTATATTTTCCGTTATATGCTATATTCCTTCTAGTAGTATATTAAGTTTTTCTAAAAATAGAATACAATCCTTTCCCATTCTTAAAATTTTAAAACTAAAAAAAAAAATATTGTGGATTTTTAGTACACAATATAAATAATCTTTGTGTAAAATTATATGATGAACTTATTTTTTACGAAGATATTACACGTTATGTATTTTTTGTTAAACAGTTTGTAATCTCTTTTCATCCCTTGAAGTTTGAATTTTCGAAAAAATTTTCTTGGTTGATATTTTCAGTATATAGGACATGTTCATATAGAATTTCAGTTATCTGAAGAAGATGGTTCCGGCTGTAGTGTGATTATTATTTTATGCTTAAAACAAGATAATGTCCTTTTCTATCCTTAAAATTTCGAGGCTTTAAAAAAAAAATTGTGCACGCTTTTAGTAAATCATATAAAGAATCTTAATGCAAAGCTATAATTTGATAAAGCTATTTATACTGGAAATAATGTACTTTTTTAAAAACAGTTTTTGACCCCTTTTCACCCCTTAAAATTAGAATTTTTAAAAAAGCTTTTTTATTTAACATCTTCAGTGTATACATTATATTCGCATAAAATTTTACATTATATTCACCATTCATTTGGACTGTAGAGCGATTTTTGTTATTTTGTTTTTAGATGTGTTGTTCTTTTTCACTTTTCAAATTTAGAGAGCTAAAAAAAACAAATGCACATTTTTCGTGAGCATATAAGAAATTTTCATGTAGAATTACAATTTGGTAAACCTATTAGTACTGAAAATGTCATACTGTAAGTAGTTTTTGAAAAACAATTTTTAACCCCCTTTTTACCTTCTTAAAATTAGAATTTTCAAAAAAAAAAAATTTATTTTATATCTTCGGTATGTGAGTAATGTTCAAGTGAAATTTCAATTATTGGGTGTAAATGGTTTCGGCTTTAGCGTGATTATTAATTTTTTTACTTTTACCCCTTTCTTTATGCACAAAAAAATTGTATTTTTTATGTAGTAGTTTCAGGGGATGCTAAATTTGTGGCTACTCAAATATTTCTGGATTTTTTCCTTTATATATACAGGTATGGTTAATTAAACTTTTGATAAATATTATGGAAAACAGTATAGTATAAGTCTGTTAATTTTGCAGATTTTCTATAAAGCAATTCTTTATCTTTCTCGATGTTCTGCACGAAATTTTCTCAAGATGACAAATTGTAACAGTTATCTCATATCATTTAAAATAATTTATTGTTCATAGAAATTAGTATTTTTAATTTCATTTTTTAACATGTATTCAATTTTTAGAAGTTACATTTAAACGTTTTGAGCATTACGTGTTTAATACATGGTAAAATTGTCGTTTGAATATAACAAAATTCGTATGCTTCCACATTTTCTGTTATTTATTTTATTAATAATAAAAAGGAAGAATGAGTATAGTTATACTTTGGTACATAAAATTAATATTTGATGAAAATGTTGCGTTTTGATTTTACTTTACAGTTTTTTTAAATGTAATACTCAACTCATAATCTATAAACACTGTGGAATTGCATTTAAATTTTAAAAAAAAACTTGTTTAGAACATGTATCTACTTATGGATTTCGTGGTGAAGCTCTTAATAGCATGTGTACGATTTCTGATGTTACAATAATTACCCGAACTGAAAAGGATAATGTCGCTCGTGTTTATAAATATAATCAAAACGGTGATATTGTGGATAGTCAAATATCTCATCAGATGAAAGGTAAGAAATCAAATCAATATTCGATTCGCATAAAAATTGGTTATTATATTTAATTAATTTTCCTTATAATGTTTTTATGAATATTTGTTCTTTTGTTACCGAAAGAATAATCCAAATATAGGCGCTAATTTTCAACATTTCATACGACATTATTTTATACAATTAGTCAACTGTTTATTATATTCATTTTTAGAATAGTAATAATAACATCTAAATCAATTCTATTTATAAAGTGATTACTTTCACTTATAGTATACTATTTGTATAATACTATTGTAAAGGAATGAATTTACACAAAATATTCCAAAAGGAGAGTGAAAATGTAATTTATGTATAGAAAATTTTTAAAATCCACTATTATGTATAATAAGTATTTTAAAATACTAAGTTATATTCGTAATTGTCGTGATGTATTGGAGAATAGTATCTATGAATTGAGTTTAAAACATATTTAATAGTATAATATATCGTGTTTGTTGCACATTAACGATTTGCAAAATTAAATATCGGGGAATTTTTTATTTATATTTTAGTTATTTTCATTAAAAATTAACATTATTTAATATTTGTTGGTTTTAATGTTTTTTGTTTTTTTTTTTAATGAATATAAAAATAAATAAATATAATCGAAAAATAATTTTGGATACAAGCACAGTTGTGTGAGTAGTGAAAGATACACATACAATAAAAATTAAAATTTCGATAATTTGATTATAACCTAATAAAGCGGCGAATATTTTTTTTTTATTTTGGGGTCCACATTTTACTTTATAAAAAATCAAACCAAATTTAAATGATGTAGTTTCATAAGTAATAGTAATAAAATTAATAATTTTCTTTTATAATTTGTTTTAACTTATATGTATACATATACAAGACATTTGTATATTTGTTTTAAATTTAAGAGGTATAATACCTAGCATTGCCCGGCTGAAAAATAATAAATAATATATGTTGCCAAATTGATAAAAAAAAAAACAAAAAAATATATGGTATTTAATACTTTTGTTCTGTTGATGTACTGTGTACATTAAACTTTCATACTTCGTTAGGGTCCAGGTCTTATGTTGTATTACTACCAAATTTGTTAAATTTTTGTATATTTTAGGGTAGTACAAATGGTGTCTTTTGTTTCATTTATTACACAGAAAAGCGTAACAATGAAATACGTCGGTCCTGTTTTTAGCAAAAATTAAAATTTAACCGTTCAAAAATAAATGCTTAAAAATCACAGAAAAGTATTAGCTAAACAATTCAAAAATAAGTTATTTACTTAAACAAAAAATAAGATATACTAAAAAATTACATCTGTTCAAAATCGAAAATATTAATAATTGTAATAAAATTAATGTATTTAGTAAAACTATAAGTAAAAAAGAAACTAAAAATTTAATTAAAAAATAGCAAAAAGAGTCTAAATCAAACTTTTGAATATCTTTCGCTGTATTTTATTGTCTGTTGTTAATTGTAGCACAAATAAAAATAAAATAATGCAACACAAAATCGAAATAGAACAAAGACTACAAATAAAGAGCACGCAATTGTTTAATGCGTGTTTCATTAATAATGGTAAGAAATTTAACAAGAAATTTTTACACTAGTTTGACGTCATATTTTTTTAGGTATTTCAGAAAATATTTGGTATAGTGTTAATTAAAAAAAGCACGTTGAAACTAATAACCTTTTATTTGATATCTTACTGACGTGATATTGCAAAAGAAAAATAAAATAAAAAAATAAAATAATCTCATTAACGTACTATTGTACCTTGGCGGAATTTTCAGACTAACTTGTTCGAACGCACAATATATCTTTATATATATAATTTTTCTGTGCGTGTGTTTGTGCCTGAACTCCTCCTAAAGGGCTGGACCGATTTTGATGAAATTTTTTGTGTGTGTTCAAGTGGCTTCAAGAATGGTTTAGATTCACAATTCGGTCCACTACACGAAATATGAGGGTTTTAAATAGTTTAGATGAGACCAGGGGCACAGAAATGTATACGGGACGAATAAAAAGAAATTAATAAAAAATTAATTTTTATAAAATTATAAATAAAATGATTACCACGGTAAAAATAAACTAAACCTAAAAGTTTAAATAAAACGATTACTATGGTTATTTTATTAATTTCTGGGGTAAGTAAATACATTGCTTCTGTTACTTCACTTTTTGCGTTATTGAAAAATATACCTGTTATGAAAATAGCTCGAGTTTTATCTTTTTTACCCTTTAATTAAAACATGTTTTTTAGTTTCTATTCAACATAGCTTCTATATTCGACTTAGCTCATAGTATACACATGCTCACACGCAATCGAAAGGTCGAATTGTGGTAACTTTACACGTTATGACGTCAGGTATTGTAATAGCTTTCTTTATAAAAATTTTCATCAAAACGGTCCATATTGTTACAACTTATTCAAAAAAGTTTGAAATTTTCGGATTTAAGACGAATTTATGAAGAAAATTCATTTTTTTTTGCCGTTTTTGGTTCAAAAGGAGGGTTTAAATAATTTTTTATCCGTAATTTTTGAATTTCATAAAAGGGCTCCTGCGTTTTGTTTTATATTTTGAATTTAGTTTTTAAAGGGTTATCGGGTGATGAGTTATGAATTTTTAAGGGTGATTTTTGAGGTCATTCTGAATTCCATATTACATATATATAAAACAAAGTCGGATTAGTTATACCACTTATAACTCAAGGATGGCTGGACAGATTTTTATGATCTTTGATTTGTTGAATTTGTCTCTGCTCCGAATAACAGAGTATAAAGTAAAAAAAATATTTATGAAGAAAGTTTTTTTTTTTTTGTTGTTTTTGGGCCAAAAGGGGGGTTAATTTTTGAATTTCCATAAAGGGCTCCTGTGTTTTGTTTTATGTTTTGAATTTCGCTTTTAAAGAGTTATCTGGTGACGAATTACAAATTTTTTAAGAATATTTTTGAGGTCGTTCTAAATTTCATATTATATATTCTAGACGATTTTTTGCCGCCCAGGATAATGGCTCAGTTTAAAGTTGTAAATTGTCACAGATAGAAGTTTAATTGTAATTTTTGATCCAATTGCGATAAGTCAAACCGTTTCCGAACTATTGTAGAAATAAATATTTTTGTCGTTTCAGAACTATTTTATTGGGATTCTGTATTTTATAGTGTGTACAGAATCTTAAAAACCGGTATAAATCTACTTTAAGAAATTAGAGATCATTAGAAACACGTTTTTTCGTGTATAGCCCATCATCAGCTAACTGCATAGAGTACACACTTTATTAAAAAGTATATAAATTGAGTATTTACTTTAAATTTTTAATATAAATTTATACTGATTTTTGTTACTAAGGTGAACAGTACCTTGCTGCCACGTGAATTATATTCATTTCAATGTAATTAAAATATTTGTCTTTTTGGTTTTCGCACATTTATTGAACTTAATTCATTTTGAGTATTAATAAAAACTAAATTTAATTCAGCTAATAAGTTAACACAAAATTTATTATTTCTTTGGCGGTACGAAGTTCGCCGGGTCGGCTAGTATGTATATATATATTAATTGACTTAAATGCAGATTTATTTGCAAAATATATAAACCAGTAATAGTCTTTTAATCGTCGCGATAGTCTAGTTGCAGGAGCGCCTGGTTTCCTTTACGGAAATTTTGAGTTCGATTCCAGACGGCGACAGAAATTATTACAAAATAATTATAAATAATCGCTAATAGTCACGTGGAAGGCAATGGCAAACCACCACGTATACGATCTGTAGCTGTACAACTAGAATGTACAAGTAGGTAGCAATGATGCCCTCCCGGGGTGACCGATGCAGAAGAAGTAGTGTTGTAATAATATTCTATTTTTCATTGTTTTTAGATAAATAGAATTTTTTGTATTAAAATTCTTCAGGAGTGGTAATGTTGACCACTGACGCATTTCTTTGGCTATGGTCGTTGATAATTATAATTCTTTACTAATAAAAACCAAATATATATATGCAGTGGAAATGAATAATTTGGTCGTTATAGCCGGGTTGTCGCTCTATCCGATATCAAGTAAAGGACTTTGGTTTTTAATGCCTGAGATTTGTTACTACGGAAAAGTTACTCCGTTTTAAGATTCTTGTAAAATATTTTACAGAATAACGTTTTTCACTAATTAAATGATCATTTATGTATTGAAATAAATTTTAAAGCACGAACATCAAAATTTTTCTTTTTACATGAAAGCACAGTTATGATAAACCTAAAGCGGTATAAAATAAGCAAGAAAATAGAAAAGAAATTACTGTACATCGGTAGTTCAGTTTCTCTTTATTTTTAAAGAAATTTGTGATCTTCGATTTTGTATTATAACGATATGAGTAGTATAACCTTTTTCCAATATTTTTGTATTGCCTGTATCAGAAATTTTCATCAGTTTCGTAAAGTTTACAGTAAGCAGTGGACATGTTAATTAGCAAAATAAATAAAACAAAGATTAACAAAATATTTGCTTCATTCTATATAAGTTTATTATTTTTTTTTTTTAATTTATCTGCAAAAACCTTTTGAAGTTAAATTCTGTGTCTTCAGGTCATTAAGCGATAATTATTTATCTGCATGTCAACATTTTGGCGATGCCGTTATAACCGATAGGGTTGTTTAACGTAGTATAATGGAATTTTGTCGTTTCCAGCAGTTCTCTATAGCTGGTATGTCGTTGTAGCCGATTTCATCAGATTTGTTAAACAATATTTAAAGATTATCTTTATTTAACTATTAGGAAGAAGTCCAAGTCGTTCCCAAATTTACCCAGCTTGAAATAATTGGGTACTAGAGAAATCTATTATTAAGGATAACTCAAAAACTATCGGTCAGATCTTAATTAAATTTAAATGGGACCACATGAGAAACACCACTTTTCAAATAAAAGAAGAATCATCAAAATCGGTTCACCTAGAAGAAAGTTCTGTGGTAACACACATAAAAAAAAAAAAAAAATACAGTCGAATTGAATACCTCCTCCTTTTTTGAAGTCGGTTAATAACTGAATTTTAAAAAAATGAATAATATTCATTTAATAATTGTGAAACATGTGAAGTATGTTAGTAAAAATATTTTCATTGTCGAGTTTATTTTTTTCATCAATGGAAATTTGAATAAGAAAAATCATATTTTTACTTCAAAAATAATAAATTTGTTATATTCGCATAGTAAACAGTTCCGGCAATGTTTTATTGTAGATAATATTGGTTTCTAAAATCAAAAGGCGATGTATTAGTTTTTTTCTAAAATGAACTTTATTGATATTTAGATGTCAATAATTTTGGCTCATTTTAGTGTAAACAAAATTTAATTTAAGGCAACTGGTTGTTAAAAAAATTAAAATTAATAAAATTATATGAAATGCATGTAAAAAAATTAATCTTAAATACGTGCAAAGTAGTTGTAACAAATAATCGAACTTTATTAATAATCATCAAGAAAATTTTAAACAATAATTGTTTATATATGAATTTTATAGAGTTTATTTATCGTTTTGAAGTCAGTTTGTTTGGATTAATTTATGTAATGTTTTTTTTATGTGTTCTTTTACTGTATGAATTTTGATATACTGTGTATTATATGATTTAATAGGTACTACTATAATAGTTAGCAATCTTTTTAAAAATGTTCCCGTTCGGAGACATTATTTTAATACAAATAGAGCTTCTGAAGAGTTGCGTAAAACTGAGAAAGCTTTGAAAATGTTGGCTGTAATTAATCCGAAGATTAAGATATCATTTAGTCACAATAAAAATATGATATGGCAAAAATCAGTTGCTTATTCTTTAGACGAATCGTTTGTTCAGTCATTCCCGCATATTTCTATAAACAATCTGGAACATATTAATCGCGATTTTAATAATGTAAGTAAACGGGTTGTTTCGATAAATAATGTTCTTATCGTTATTAATGTAAAAATATGTTTTTAATTGCGATTGAAAAACGGTTTATAATTAGTTGATAATAGTTGTGCTAACATATAAATTGATGTTTGAATACATCGAGTGCGGATTTTTATAGATTACAGTTTTAACTTGCAGCCTTTTCTTTTTTCATTATTTTGTTTTAAAGTGATTGCACGGAGTAATTTATCAAAGTGCTACACTTAAGAATTTAAAGAAGTAAATAAAATATTCATAATCACTTTTTTCAATAATCAGATTTTTCGACGGTATTTTTGTTTAGACTTTATTGATGTTTTTACTTCAACTTCTCTTCATGAATCAAACGTACTGGTTTTAATTATTTATAGTGGTGTTGGCGATGCTGATTTATTTTCAATATTTGAAAATTTAATGTATTATGAACTTCGGTTTTTAATCTTTCGCTTCATAAATCATTTTTGATGTAATGTTTTACGGAAAGTATTAAAACTGAAAGTCAATTTATATTTATATAAATGTTTTAGATGTGTTGCTTAAGTGATTTTTTAAATTTGTCACTATTAATATAATATTCATTGCTATAATTAGAAAGATTTCTGTTATGATAATTCTCTTAATTGTTTAAAATCGCTGATATACAGGGTACGGTAAGTGCATAAAAATTTTCAAATAGGGTATAATACAGGAGCCCACGATGCTAAATGGGGATTTTGTATACCCTTTCACCGATACGGGGAGCGTCTACAGGTTTTCAAAAATGTAAAAGAAAACAGTCACATGGAAATACTCGAGTGCGTCACTGATAATGGAGGTATGTTAATCTGACGGTTTGAATGATGGGAGTGGCCGTACGGAAGGGTAGAAAATGGGAAAAAAATTTATTCGAGCGCGTCAGATATTCAGAGGGGATGTTAAGTGACCCCGAAAGAAGCTCTCATTAAAAATACTGACGATTCGGACGTGACGCAATCTCTTGGCGGCTTTTTGAAAATGCAAAAAAAAAAATACGGTTCAGCTTGATGTCCTAGTTGTGCTGACCCATAATCTGACGATTATTTGGAGGGATTTTCTTAATCTGACGGTTTGTAAAATATTTTTTTTTCAAGATTTTTTTTTTACAAATCAATGAATGTATCAAATAAAATGCAAAGAAAATAGCATGCAAATATAAAAATCTGTTTCTTTTAATTTCAATATATATTCTGAAAAAATAGCAAAATAAAATACAAATGTAATAAATATTTTTTTTTTATCTTCATCTTCATCCGCGGAGTTATCGTTATCCCACAAGTCTGGTTCAATTTGGTCATCAATTTCGTCTTCAGCTTGCAAGCGGAGTGATACGTAGCATTTATATTATTTCTAATTAATCTTTTTTGCGTGTTATAGTTTATATATTTATTAAGAAAGATAGGTGTAAGGATTAATAAAATTTTGCATTTTAAAAAATCATAAAACCTTAATATTTGTATTAATAAATCTAAACTAATAATTTAAAAAAAAAATAAAAATTAAATAAATAAAAAAAGGATTTAATTAATTTTTCTTAATAACCATTACATTGCACTTCAAATTAGTCTAAGCCTTCGATTCAAATCAGTATTTTGCTTTACTGTTTTAAATTATTATTAGAGAAGATCCCTGAAATTTATTAAGATATTAAATTAAAATGCTAAAATAAAAATGGAAGTTTATTCAAACAAATTTTCTTACATACTAAATAATTATAGTCATCGTTAACTTACGCATGGAATCTTTGGCGCATGAAACCTCATGCTTGACTAAACTTGTTATTTCGATTCGTGGAAATCGTCAGATTATATTTTTTCCGCTGTCCTTGAATTATTTCCTTCAAAATAAAAAAAAAAAATCAACCGCGCTCGAGAATGTCAAGGTGACGTTTTTTCGCAAGTTTGCGACCCTCCTATTCCCTCACGTCACGCTCAAATCGTCAGATTATTGAAATGCACACTTTTCAGCTTGTAATTAACCCACCTTACCTTAATCTGACGCGCTCGAATATTTCTAACGATCGATTTTTTTTTGCTATTCTGATCGGCTATCCTAGACGCACGTTTCTATATACAGTGCTTATATATGGTGGAGGCACTCAACAGGGTGCAAGGTATGCCCCATTACGTTAATCTGCCGCGCTCGAATAAATCCCAAAATCCCCTATTGGGCTCCCCTACTAGAATTAGTTGACGTTCTGCATCAAAAATTTTTTCTTTAGAATTCCTTACATCAACATTTTAAAAGCATTTATTATGCTACAAACCTATTGACTAAAATTGACATGGTTAATGCGAAATTGAAATGTTTTTCAAGATATTTCTTAATATTGTGTGTGATTAAATAAGTAGTATATTTGTGTACTAGCGTTATAGTTTTACAATGTACCATAATCTGAAATTCCAAAATGTTTATTTTACGTCTTCCCTAATACCATTATACCATTATATCGCAATAAATTTAATTTATAAAATTTTGGAAGACCGAGCAGAATAGATTTTAAAATAATAATTCTTAAATACAAGTTTTAACTTGACTACATTGTACTGTTACATTATTGCAGAAGAGGTCAATAATTAAAATACAGTAAAACCCCGCTAATTCGGCCTAATGTGGACTACAGTCGGTGCGAATCATTGAAAATTTCGAATTATGGAACACTTCTAAAATCACATGTAATCCGAACTTTTACGAACGTCATGTACTTAATTTAGATAAATCTCAAAGCGTAATGGTATGTAATAATTTAAGTCGGTGAATTTAGTAATAAATAAGAAGTATAAAAATGAAAAATTTTAATTACTCTGTTTAATTTCAATAAAAATTGACTACAAAATGTATACTACATACTAATTTACTACAGAGATTACATATTCTTTAAAAAAACTAAATACGGTACTGTGCTGCATACACTATTTACATACGTATATATTTTTTACAATACCTTTTCATTTGAAAAAGTTTGAAATTTTTGTTTGAGTGTATTGTTTTTGGATTTCTTTTGACACAATGTGCTGTTTCATTTCGTTTAACATGAAGAGATATTTGTTAAATTCACTGCTTATATTACAAAACCGTAATAATGCGTGATTTTTAGCATCAGTTAGTTTTACAGTCTCTTCTTGGATTTATTCGCAGTTGTCTTCCTCACTATCAGAAGAATCTTGTTGCAGATCCCCAACTAAACGTTCATTTACGACAGCCGCTGTTTCTTCCGTCTGGACAGGGTACCCAAATTCATCTTCATCACCATTTAACCAGTCCTGTATGTCTGCCACGGTACATTCTTCACTGGCGTTTTCTAAAATGTTTATGTACTTGTCTTCTTCAATTTCGCTTACACAATTTTAACACGGCAGCATTAAAAAAAGAAGTTTATTTTTTTGTCAGTCCGAATTATAGAAGTTCCGAATTAGCAAGGCTTTACTGTATTTTCATTTTTTATTCGACTAATAAGTATTAAATTTTGTTTGCGATATTATTCATAAGGAGAGGAATCAGCATTTTATTGTGCCATCTTTTTTCGTAACTATTTATTTATTTTTTATTCAATTCATCATTTACATTTTTTGAAGCTTTTTAAAATAATAAACTAGCATTAATTAATTTAGCATCTTTTGTATTCGACCTAAATAAAAAAACCTAGTTTGTTAACATTTATGTAATACGTATGTATAAATGGGGTTCATTTTGCTTGGAATTATTTTTTTTCTACTTAGATTAATTTAGAAATGTACATTCCTAAAAGGGATTGTCATCTTGCAGTAATTTGTCAGCCTTCAATCAGTGATGCTATAATGGTTTTTATTAATAGGCGTCCTGTGAAGAATGTTAAAATAGAAAAGGTAAAATTAAAAAATTAATATCTTTTGTTTTTTTTTTACTTTAAGATATATAGAAATCTAGCTTAGTACCTAGCGTTGTTCTGGTGACAACTGCCATTAAATATAAATTTTTCATCTAATTTATGACATTTGTTATAGTTAACGAATGATATGAATAATCGGGGTAGAGTTGGAAATAGACGATGTCATGAATTACTTAAAAAAATTTTTTTCTAATTTACTGTTCAGGTAATCGCAATGTGTGCTTAAAATTTTCTGTTACTTAGAAGCTTTCATGTTCTGTTTAGTTATTTGATCTTTCATTTTCGATCTCTCAAAACTACTAAGAGTATTATAAATGTAAACAATTTTAAAATAACCATTAATATTCGGTTACTGATGTTATATTTTTGTTACACGAATGACATATGACATTCAACAATTCACAAAAATATATAACATTATTTAGATTGTAAAAAATATTAAAAAATGAACCACTGATACATATAAAAACAATAAATATAATAAATTAGTCCGACGGGTTTCGTCAATCGTTCGACATATTCAGTATAATATATATACTAAGAATATATTTTTAATGCACTTTTAATATTAGTAGTTATAAAATTTGTATATGTTTTGTCGGTATAGTTATTTAAGAGTTGATTTATAGCATGTTTTAGATTACAACATATTCAGTGTGTCAAATAAAGATATACATGTCATTTTTTATCGCTAGCAATTAGTTATGCAAAATCAGAAGTGTTATTTCAAAAAGAAAATAATCATTTTTCATATACAGTGGTACCTCGTATCCGCGTTTGTCACGGCGCGACTATATATATAAAAAAAAAAAAAAATGTTTTTTCGAGTAAAACAAAAATTGTCAACCAATGAAGGTCTTATCCCATCAACATCTTCTGCATCGCCAAGCGTAGTAGACCAATTTTTTCCAAACACTGGGCCTATTGCACTTTTTTCAGATGACGATGTTTCTAACTAAAGTTTTCTTATTCTATTTTCTACTTTCAACTTTTCATACTTTTCATACTTTTCATTATACGTACTAATTAATTTTCTGAAGTGTAAATTGCAGCGTATTGTACAGTACATACATACAAAAATAACATTTAAAAAATCATAAAAATATTGCCATCGGTTGTCGTTTAACAATTGTCTAAATATGTGTCAGGTTGAACAACATGTACAAAAAGAATAGAGTACAGGACGTAATGGTGTGCACATAATCATGATAATGTAAATATGCACCATTTACTGTAATAATTTTTAACATTATATATGGTGTACTCATGCAACTTAAGTATTGTTTATATTACAATACAATTTATGTGTTTTTTACGGCACAATTATGCTCCAGCCAGTCGTTAAGGGGGGAACTCCGCAACGCATATTTTACACTTGAATAATATGTATAAATACGCTAAGCATTTCAATTACATATCTGTAGCGCCCGTTATCTATACAGTACTGTAAATGTCTATACGTATAGTATGTATGTTAACGCTTTAAGCTCAATGCTCCCTGTTATCCTTGGTATAGCTAGGAGCCATTAACCGCGGATATGGGGGCACTCCTGTAGATCAATATTTCTTCTAGGGTAAAAGTAATACTTTATCAGCTTTAATCTAGATTGGTTTACAAATAGAGATTCACATAAATTACGTCATATATGTAGGTAAATAGATTTTGTGTATAGTATCAAAATGTTTTAGTTTATGCTATTATTACTGCTTCTGCTGAATCATACAAGAATAGATTTCTATTTCGACATTATTTTTCTTATTAATGAGTTCACAGATGAATTATAGGACCGGGTTGAGTTTTGCATATTTTTCTACATTTATCGCAGATATTAAGTGAATAAGTTATGGTTGCAGACGGTTCTTTTCTTCTCTGTGAGATGAGCTAAGTTATTTCAGAATTTTTGTAGACTTTCTATAATGAGTATTTTTCATTCTAATTTGTTTTTCAGTTTTGTATTTCCAATTCTATAAATTTAGACTGCCCGTGTAATCTGTTACTTTCTGCGAATTGTGCATATAGTAATGCTTTAAGTAACCTATTATTATCCATTCTCTTAAAGACTATGGTCTGCGCGTTTTAATATTTGCTACTTGATATATAGTTTTGCTAGTGAACGTTCATTATGCGAAGTCGTACTTATATATATACTATTGGAATGCTTCTAACAATTTAATATGTTTGCTGTGTTGGGGCTATCTCTCGGAACTTTATAAGCTCACCACAATAAGTTTTGTGGAAATTTACATGTTTTTATTCCGAAATATTTTTTTTGTATAACAATGTACCCCCTTCATACAAATGTGCATTTTTGCACGCTTACATAAACTTTTATTCAGTAATGCATTTCGAGACGAGATGAAAAAAAAGTGAAATGATTTTTAAATATAAAATTAGTTTGTGAATAAGTCTGCGATGAATAAACAGTTCCATCTGGTGAAAAACGGCAATGTTAACAGTATACAAGAAAACAGCATGGAAGAACCGTACCGAAAATGTATCAAATCAAATAAAGGTATTGCGTTACGGTGTTGAAATCAACCAAATTCAAATGTAAGAGCTTGAAGTGTAGATGCATACGCTACCTGATCTCTTATTATTATTGTCACAGATCAGGGGATCAGAACAGTAAATGAATTTAAAAAATAAAAATAAAAGAAAACGCTCAAAAACGACTTCCATCTGTGGTAGAAACAAAAAGTCACTGTTGTATATTTTCTTTTTTTTATTTATTATTAAGTTCGTTTTAAATTTGACACGAAGTAATAAAGTTTAATTTTTTCAATAGTTTCCTACGGTTTAAAGTATATTAATCTAATTTTTATTTATTCTATTATATTTCTAATCTAACTAATTTGCGGTAGTATTTTCTTTATTGTAAGTTGTAATTATTTATCTACAGACAAAGCATTATTTTCCCTTTGAGCACATTATAAAGGGTCTATTAAAATTAAAAATTTTCAACGTTTCTAAGTTTTAATTATTGTTTTTTTATAAACTTTTTAATATTTAAATTAAAATTTTTGCGTTTAGCTGGTTTTAGAAGAAATGGTTAACTTTTTCGCTTCAAAAATTCCGCATAAGAAATACCCGTTTTGTTTAGTATCATTAACCATATGTCCTGAACAATTGGATGTAAACGTAGAACCAGATAAAAGTGTTGTATTTATAAAGGATCATCAGGTAATAATGTTTATGTAAGATAAGATAAAATTAATTTTGAATTTTAGCGAATATTAGATTTAGTAATTGTGTTACTCTGAAATAAATACGGCGAAAAAAACAATTTTTGAGCGAACCTACAAAATAAAGACTAATTAGTAGTAAAATATAAAATTAAAGTCTTTGTTTAAAAATTTGAACACTACAGTTATTATTATTTCAATTTTCTGGTATATGAGAACATTTTGAATGTTTTTTTTTCGCCGTAGCTTTTGCTGTGTAGCTAGTTTGGTCATGCAGTTAAATTATATTAGACATGTGTTTATTTTATATAACTTTTTATAAAGTGTTACATCTGTATTGCAGTAAAAGGTTACGATGGCTGAGTTATTAGAACGATTGGGCTACCATATCGGCGTTGTGAATAATAATCTCAGAGCTAGGTGTCACCTATATAGTTTCTAAAGATTATTAAATTTCGTAAATCAGGAGGCTCTTACGACTCTTGCGTAGAATAATTTTTACTCTCAGTTTGGGTTGTTTATTATTCCACTTTGTGAAAATTTGATTTCTATGACACAAGGTTCTTAGTTTGGCATTAATTACATCGTTTTGTTTATTCGATTTTTATCACACTGTTTATCATTTCACTTCCCACAATATCATAGTGCTATGGAATCTATATTAAGGAAATTTGTGTTCCTACTGTCGTCTAAAATGTTTCTTCATTGAAGATTTCTATATGCCATATTTTCTCATTTACTTGGATTAGTGTAGATAATATGGTGAAGCAGTTAGTATCTTATTGTGACGGAAATCTGTAAATGTGGAGCCCCGGCATGTAGTATATAATAAGTTTTGAATCGCATCCGTAAGATGTCGCTGTAGATGTTTTTTTAGGGTAGCTGTAGCGATCGAAATGCATAAAATATTTGATAGACATAAAATTGAATGTTTAATATTTTTAAACGTAGAAAATAGTTATAACCAGATATGAGGGATTAGTTTTTAGCATTTTTTTTGAAATCCAACTAAATTAGTGGATGATTCCTTTTTTTTTTTATTATTATTTTTTTTTAACTCCCCTTTGGGCATGTTAACAAAGGATCTTTGCCCAGAAACGAAACGAGGGAGAAGGATCAGTTAAATGTAGATTCGGTCAACTATTGATAAGATAAAAGAACTGAGGATAGGAACAACGAAGATCGACGGAAACGATAAGATATACGAGGCACAATAAGGAGTAGGGAGTTTGAGTGATAGCAGATTGGAGTACAAAGAAATGCGTTCGTTCACGAGAGATGGACATTCAAAGAGGATATGGTCAGGATCACAGACAGCTTCGTTGTCAGAGTGAAAAGGAAAACGTGAGGAAGGAAGAAGAGTATGATTCAGACGTAAACGGATAATAGGGACAATAACGGAGCGGCGAAGCGAAGGAAAATCGTAAAACCAAGGCCGCGTAGGAAGATTAGGTTGGATGGAAAAATAAAAGGAAGGTTTGATTAGAAAAGGAAGAAACGTAAAAATCTGACCAAAATCTAACATGAAACTTTACACAATGGGAGTAAATTAGAAACGGGAATTTTAGGGAAAAAAAGAGAGGATACAGCAATCTGAGCCAAGGAATCTGCCATTTCGTTATCCTCTATCCCCATATGACTGGGGACCCAGAGCATTTCAATGCGGATAGCGTGAAGTGAGAAGAGAATGTGAATGAGAGAGCGAATACGGAGGATAAAAAGGTCAGAGGAGTGAGAGGGGAAATGAGAGGAAATAGCTTTAAAAGCACACATGGAGTCGGAGATAATTAAATATTTAGAAGAAGAACGATGTGAGGAAATCTAGATTATGGAACGTAAAATGGCCATTAACTCAGCCGTAAAGATAGTACAAAAGAAAGGAGACGAAAAGATTCAGAGAAATTAATGCTCGGAATGATGAAAGAAGCTCCAACTCCATTAGGCCCCTTCGAACCATCCGTAAAAATAGCCATATGGGAAGGAAAACGGGATTCGATATAACTATGGAATTCCTGCATAACTGAAGTAAGGGAGATTGTTATAAGAAATTGTACAGGATAAAAAGGAATTCAGCCGCAAAGCAATATGGGCTAGAATAGGAATTTTCTTGGGAGTAAAACGCCAGTTTTGCAGAATAGAAAGATATGAAGGAATAAGTTTAGTGGATGATAACGGTAAGCGTTTACACAAGAAGCGATATCCTAAATAGGATCTGCGGATGAAAAGGGGAGGCGAGTTTGACTCAGCGAGAACTGCTGGTACTCGAGAAGATCTAAGAGCACCAAGGCAAAGACGAATACAAGAATTTTGAATTATATCCAGCTTGGAAAGAAGTGATTTTGAGGCAGAGCCGTAGATATAGGAACAGTAATCGAATTTGGAACGGATAATGGAATTGTACAAGGAAATAAGGAGAAAAGGATTGCCTCCCCATTTTGTTGGGGAAAGAGCTTTCATTAGGTTCAGTCTTTTAAGGGCAGAAGAGGAAAGGAAATTAATATGTTTATAAAAGGACAGACGACTGTTGAGGAATACACCGAGATAGCAGAAGCAATCCCTACGAGGGATAAGTTTGGAGTTTAAGGATACAGAGACTAAAGCGGGATTAAAAGGACGAAGAGAAAAGACAATACAAGAGGATTTTAAAGGGGAAATAGGTAGGTTCAAAGAGGAAAGAGATTATACCAAAGTAGCTAGAGACGAATTGACACTTCCGTTAGCATCTGCAATATCACGGGATGAGGAAAAGAGAAGAATGTCATCGGCAAATAATAGGGAAGAGGAGTTCATAGAAAGAAAAGTTACAGAAATAGTATAAATATTAAAAAGAGTGGGATTGAGGCAGGATCCTTGTGGAAGACCACGTGAAACAACTCTTGTAACCTCGAACGAGGAAGAAGACAGGAGAATAGTACGATTTAACATCAAGTTAACAGTGAGGGAACAGAAGTGCGTCGGGATGTTAATTGCTATCATTCTATCTCGAAAAGTAGGGAGATGGACATAATCAAAAGCACTGGAAACATCGATAAAAGTAGTTAAAGTGTACTGTTTATCGATGAAAGATTTATAGATATAGGAAACAAAAAGACTGACGCAGTCAGCAGGACCTAAGCTTAGACGGAAACCAAACATATTAGAAGGAAAAACGTTATTGTGTTCGAGCCTCCATACCAGATGCTTGTTAAGCATGCCCTCAAACAGTTTTCTGTCCTGGAAGTGTCTATTTAATAAGATATCGGTTTGATGTTTTTTATTTATGTAGTTTAAAGTAATTATTAAAACATATCTATTGAAGGCTTGACCGTAATTTTTCAGTAATTGCGATTCAGTAGATTAGCTAATGATGTAGATAATTGTTTGTTAGTTGAGAATGCAGTTTTTTAACTCAAATTTATTGACGGATTTTTAAAGATTAATACAGTTCCCAGCTTTACGGGTTTACTGAAAGAGCAAATGTAGATTTCGTTGGTTCTAGCAGATGCATTTTCGAACTAGTTTATGCTTAATGGAGTAAGATATTCTATACAATTCTATCTAATTGTTCCTTATATTTTACTGAGGATGAAAATAAACGCGCATTTCATTTAGATGGTGCCATTATAAAGATTATTTTTTCAGTACAGTTTTCAGTTTATCTTAATTTCTAAGCGTTTAAGTAATGTTTTTTTTTTTTTTTTTTTGGGCATAGAAAATTGAACCCATCGGCAGTGTAATATAGTTAATTAATTACTGTTATTTGCTCACTGCCCTCCGAATTCTACGGCTACGTAACTGGTCAACTTCCTGTAGTGCACAATTATATAGAGCTTCCTTTTTCTTCCGATTTAAACCGTGCAAATCAATATTAATTATTGGATGGATTGTTCTTGTCCTCAAATATCTTGCTTTTTCCTTTTTTTATTTTTCCTTCGGTCTTCTTTCAACTACGCTGGACTAAGGTAAAGAAAGACGGTTAGCCTGTTTCAATTTAATAATTTTCAAAGTCCTTTTCGTTCCAGTTATTACCTTTTTTAAAACGAATTTAATCTCTAATTACCCCTTGCTTAATCTTAATTTCTTCACTTTGACCCGTAGCCTTTTTCCCACCATTCCATACCTAATTAAGTTGGTAAGCAAGCGAGAGAGAAGGTCGTTTTCCTCAGTGAGCATCACAATAAGTTTTCATATTCCTCATTCGTAAGTTATCTGGGAAAACAGATGCTTCTCCATTGTCTTCTTTTGCATCCTTTCTTCTGCCGTATCTTTCCTTGTCTTTGTTCAATATTTTTAACTGGCTTTGCGTGGACTACTCGAGTCTACACTCATTCCTCCCCGATTTTCCTCAATCTGCAGGTTGTAAGGTATTATTTCCCTTCCTCTTCTACACTTACATGGTTCCTTGTCTTCCAACTATTTTTCTGTGTTTTAAATGATGTTAAACAAGCTAAATATTCTTCACTGGAACTGTAGAAGTCTTAATGTCAATAAATACTCTCTCGAAGGTTTGTTGGATCAATATAACATTCAAGTTGCTCTTCTATCAGAAACTTGGCTCAAACAGTCTTCCAATATTCGAATTCGAGGATACTCCTTAGTCAGTTCGAATCGGGACGACGGCTATGGCGGAGCTGCCATTTTTATAAGAAAAGATGTACATTTTATTCATCATGATAGTTTTTCCTTCCTTTATTCCAGTCCTCTTAATCCAAATTTAGTTCACGTCTCAATCCCATTGTGTCATGGTAAAAGTTTTAATCTTGTCTCCTCTCACATTCCACCGTTCTATAACTTACACGATTTCTCATTTGACTTAATTTTTAATTCTATTCCTCGCCCTTTCATGGTCAGCGGCGACTGGAACTCCCCCATTCGTCTCTATAAGGTTGTTCCAGTTATAACAGGAATAGAACAATTATAGAGGAGGTAATTTTCGATTATAATTTGGTTCTCCTAAATGATAGTTCTCACGCATTCTTCAATTCCTCGCCTATTTCTGGTTCAACCGACCCGTCCTTGGTTTCCTCTGATATAGCCCTCAAATCTTCATGGGGAACTCTAGATGGTACCTTCGGCAATGACCACGTTCCGATCCTCATTGTTCTTAATGACTTCCATCGTCCTTCTCTTCCTTCTTCATTTACGCCTTTGCATTATGCTGATTGGAACCTGTGTAAAACTGATTGGAACAGATTTCGGTTTATTGTGGACTCGGACCTTTCTGTAATACAGGTAGAAAACGATGCTATTTCCCAATATTCATCCTTTACTAATTCTATCTCCTCTGCTCTAACATTGTCTTCCCCACTCTATCTCCAAGCCAGAAAAAGTCATTCTTTAAGGGCTTCATCACTGTGGTGAATGGGGACTGCACAGCTACTGTCAATCAAAGTTTGTCCAGCTTTAGATTATTCCGCTCTCAACATACTTTTAATAACCTCTTGACTTATAAGAGTTCGAACGCTAGAACCAGATATACTGAGTGGGCCATTTAAAAGTTTAAATTTAAAAATGCAATAAAACAAAAACGGTTTGAAATTTTGCCAAATTTATTTTTTTGTTGTGAAGTACATACAATTGTTCCGGTTAGAAATGGAATATTATTTCATTCATATGGCTTCCGCGGCTGGCTTCACAGTACCCCATTTGATCGGACCAATTTTCGAGCACTTTTTCGAGTGTATGGGGTCGTATCTCGGCAATGGCATCACGAATGTTGGTCTTCAAATGCTCAATTGTCTCTGGTTTGTCGGCATAACACTTGTCTTTAACGGCACCCCACAGGAAATAGTCCATCGGTGTCAAATCGCAGCTTCTTGGCGGCCAATTAACATCACCATTTCGGCTAATTAAACGGTCATCACAAGTTTGACGCAATAAATCGACTGTGGCATGAGATGTGTGGCAAGTTGCACCATCCTGTTGAAACCAAATATTGTTTACATCAATACCATCAAGAGCGGGCACAAAAAAATCGGTTATCATGGTGCGATAGGTGTTTCCATTGACCGTAATGGTTGCACCGTCCTCATTTTCAAAGAAATGTGGGTCAATGATGCCTCCGCTCCACAAGCCGCACCAAACAGTCACCCGTAATGGGTGCGTTCAGCGGAGATAATATACTGAATTCTGTGACAGAATAGAATGACATAAGTATTATTAGATTCGAAATAACCGGTGGTTAAAATTTAAACCGATAGATGGCTCACCCGATATTATCAAAAACGCCAAGAAAAATTCTTGGAAATCCTTTTGCTCTTCCTTTTCTCAATTGACTCCTATTTCCAAAGTCTGGAAGTTGGCTAAAGCTTTTAGAAATTCTATTTCTGAACGCCCATCCTGCTCCAATCTTCCTAAGGATACTCTTTCTTCTTTCTTTGACTCTATAGCTTCTGATTATGTCCTTAACTATGATGATGTGGGTTCTTTAATTCCTCCTTACCTATCGCTGCCTCATTTCCTTTCCTCCAACTTTTCCTTCTCTGAACTTCTTTCTTCCCTGAAAAACTCCTCCAACTCCTGTCCGGGCCATGATAAAATTTCTTACTCCATCCTTAAAAACCTATCTGTAAAGTCTCTCAAAATTCTTTTAATCATTTTTAATTTCTTCCTGCAATCTGGTTCTGTTCCTGATTCATGGAACACCTTCGTTGTTATCCCTATTCCCAAGAATAATTCTTCTACCCTTCGGCCCATTTCTTTAGCTTCTTGCCTAAGGAAACTCGTTGAAAGCATGCTTAACAAACGGCTTGTCTGATGGCTGGAACACGATTACTTGCTTCCAGACAACCAGTTTGGTTTTCGTCCTGGCTTAGGTTCTCCAGATTGTATCAGTCTTTTCCTTGCTGACATTTATAAATCATTTATTTCCAAAGAATTCACAATTACAGCTTTTATTGATGTAGCCAGTGCATATGAAAGCGTCCATCTTCCCACGCTCAAAAACGTTATGATTTCTTTAAATATCCCTGCATCCATATCCTTTCTAATTATCAATATTTTTCAAAGTAGAACTCTCCTTTTTTCTGCTCCTTCCTTTTCCGCCTCGAGGAAGGTCTTCCAAGGCCTTCCGCAATGTTCTTGCCGTAGCCCTACTTTATTTAATCTATATGTTTCCAAAATTGGTTTTCTCTCCGTAAAATCCAAATTTTTATTTTTTGCAAATGATATCCTTGTTTACTCCTCTTCCCGTAATCTTCTAGTTGCCAATGAGGAACTAAACAGCTCCTTGAGAACTTTAGAAGAGGCCCTTTTTAACATTCATCTCTTCATTTCCGCTCCTAAATCAGCAGCTGTAGTCTTCATCCTTCGGCCTTACAAACCGGGCTCATTTGAGATAAATCTAAAAAATCATTCCATTCCGATAGTCAGTTCTTTTCGTTATCTGGGTATCATTTTTTCCCCTCATTTGTCTTTCCATGAACATATCAGCCATTTAAATGCTTCCTCTCTTAAAGTCTTAAACTTTCTTAAAGCCCTCTCACCTACGAGATGAGAGGCGATCCTTCTGTGCTAATGATGTACAAATCTCTCTTACGCTCTAGATTGGATTATTGTAGTTTCTTATATGGCAACTCTTCCAAATCAGTTCTCTACAAATTAAATCGTCTCCAAAACAGTTGCCTTCGGCTTTGTCTCGGAGCTTTGAGGTCATCTCCTATCCCAGCCATTCTATCTGAATCCAACATCTGTCCTGTGTTCATCCGTAGATCTTATTTGGGTTATTACTTTCTCATCAAACGTTTTTCCACTTCCTCGTCAAATATCAGTACCTCTTATTCTTTTATCCTTCGTCACTGGCGTTTTTCTTATAATAAAATTCCTATACTATTTTATATATCTATTCGCCTTTCTAAATTCTCCCCTTTTGTCATTTCCCATCACAAGCTTCCATTATTTTCTTACGTCTATTCCAAATTGTTAAAGCCACCAAATATCATCTTCATGCTATGCTTCCTTAAATTCTCTCTTTCATATCGTCAGTGTGGAATTTAATAATACAATAAATTCTCTATTCCTCGATTACTCTTTAATTTTTACTGACGGATCGAAGAGCCTGAGCAGAGTTGAGGCGTCATTCTTGTGCCATCAGTTCAGTCATTCTCAGTCCTTTAGACTTCCGTCCTTTTGTTCTGTCTTTACTGCGGAATCTGTTGCCATCTTACAAGCCATTATTTATATTTCCTCTTCTACAAGTCCTTCAAAATTCCCTATTGTTTCTAACTCTTTAAGTGTTCTTCTAGCGCTATCTCCGCCTTCCCTTTCTCCTTCCATTGATGCTATCATTCTTTCTATTCGTTCTCTTTTCCATGATTTATCCTCATCGACATCTACTCGGATTGACTTTCTTTGGATTCCCGGACATTCAGGCATTGATGGAAATGTAGCCGTCGACCTCCTTGCTAAAGCTGCTGCTTCCAATGCAAATTTTATTAGTAGGGTTCCAGCACACAATATTCTTCTAGTTAAATCCTGCCATCTTAGATTTTGACACTCTGTTTATGTTTCTCTTTTTTCGCTAATCCTAATTGCTTTTATCTCTTGATTAACCCTGTCCCTTCTTCTCGTCCTTGGTTCTATGATTTCTCCAGTTTGCGTCGGTCGATAATTACTAAATTATCTCTCCTCCGTTTCTCGCATAATCTCCTTCCTTCCGCTCTAAATCGCTTTTCCTTGGCTGCATCTCCCTTTTGTTCATTGGATCCTGAAGGTTCTCAGTATGTTTGTGATGCGAATCACGTGCTCTTCGAGTGTTCTGGTTTTACAAGGAAAAGCAACAACCATATTTACTGCGAGAGAAAAAATAATAGCTCTAAAAAGGAAACTAAATTTTTGGTTTTCTTGCATGGAAAAAACAATGTTGAATGTTTTCCACTTTTAAATGAAGTTCTACAAGAAAACATGATAGAATTACCAACTGAAATTCAAAACATCATTAATGAACATTTGGCGAACCTGTTAAAATCTTTGTCAGAATACTTCTCGATTACCGATAATGACATCGACTGGGTGCAAAATCCATTTATCAGAAACTTTATCAATGCTGTAATATGAATCACTCATTGATATTCAGAGTTCGACTGCTTTAAAATACACATTTAAATCAGTGCCATTGAACCAGTTTTGGGTTAGTATTAAAAATGAATACCCTCAAGTAGCCAAGAAAGCTATTTTAATTCTGCTCCCCTTTATAACTACGTATAGATGCCAAACAGGCTTTTCAGCTTGTACATAAACGAAAAATAAATTCAGGAGAAAATTGGATGCTATTCTGGATGTACGCATATATTTTAAAACCATTATTAGTAAAACAGTGAAACAGTTTCATTTTTCACATTAATTTGTTTAAAAATTTTTATTAAATAACTTTTATTTACATATTTGAAATTGCGATACCTTTTATTATAAGTTAATAGGAATGTGGAATCATAATAAAAGTTGTAAGTAAAAAGAAAACAATCAAATTTTATTTACATATCAACAATTACTTGTTAAGTTTTCATTTGGCATTAAGGGATCCATAAAATAAAATTGATTTTATAAGGGTTCCGCGATTATAAAAGTTTGGGAACCACTAGGCGTTTGTTGAAAGCTTTTAAGTGTAGCCGTCTTGAAATTATTATTTTATTATAATTTTCGTCCCTCCAAGGTTGACTTTTGTTATAAATTCGTTAATTTGTAGTGGAAGAGCTTTATCAATACGGTAAATCATTTTGATAATGTATTACGGCTCGATTTGCAGCATAAAGTTTCATGATTAATCAATCACTGAATTCAAAAAATGAATTTTAGTACTTTTTTGTGGTTCATATATTTCATTCTTCGCGATTTTTTTAGGTTTTTAAGCTGGCAAGGGTGTTATTTAAAAACATTAAAAAATCGAAAAGGGAAGTGTCAGAAATTTGTATTTTAACGAATAATCTTTTAAATTTTAAAATACGTTTGAAAATAAGTAATTTCGTTTTCGTTGAGAATTAACGTACGTCGTTTGCTTCATATTCCTAACCTGTTAATTTATTGTCAATATTATTTTTGTTCTAGGAGAAACTTCTGAAACATATTAGTGAAGCGATCTCGGCGCATTTTTATCCACAACTTACTTTAGCTTCAGTTTTTGCGAATAATATTAAATTACCGGCTGAGGACGACGTTGATAATGTAAAAACATCAATTAAAAGGTTAAAGACAGACAATTGTTGTGCCATCACCAACGTTATTTCTAAAGAAACAACTGATGTCTCATCTGAAAATAATTTCGATCTTAGTCTGGACGATCGACAGTTCGCGTTTAATGATTCTGAAATTAATAATCAAATTGTTGACAATAGTCATTCAACGAATAAAGTTTTAAACGAAATGCAGACAAATATATTAATTCCGAAAGTAACAAAACGTCCCAAAAATGTACGTCCGGTTGAAAATAAAAAATCACAACGGTCTTTATACGGCCGCATGTCAGAGTTATTCCCCGAATTAGTTGAACGTGCATTAAAAGAAACTAACAGAAAACCAACTGAGGTTGTCACAGGTAATAGTAATTTTAGTAACGTCATCGATTAAAATAAAAACGATATTTCAATCGAATCGCTAATTTATTATAATTATTCTAATAGTTTATTAAACGGAAATTGAATTGGTTGTATTTCTTAAAATAACAGAGTTCCGCGGAATGATCTAAAATTCTTTTAAGAGCTGATGTATTTTTGATCGGATCAAAACACTTATATAGGAAAGCTTATAAAATTGATAGAGTTGTAGTTGAAGCGAAAAAATCGTTATTAATGTAATGGCTATCCTCGATCACTCTCCGACCGGTTAGAACTTGAATTGTGTAGTAATGTCGAAAGGGGCCAGGGTAAAATAAATAATATTAAGTTGCAAGCAACGCCTAAAAATTGATTTGAAGACGTGGCATTGGAAGTAGTAATTGGAAAGTTCGTTTACTTATCGGATAATTCGGAATTGGATTATATGTCTGGAACTGAATTACGGATACGTATCCATTGGTCCATTTGGGTACGGCGTATAAACGGTATTATACTGGTTTTGCTTGTGTGTAACGTACGATTCGAGCTGTATAAATTGTTTAGTAATAAATTAAAGAAATAAAAATATTAAGTAATAGTATAGCACATTATATGAAGAATAAAAAGGAAACATAAGAATTAAGTAGAAAAAGAAAAAAATAGTGAATTATTTACTCATTACTAATAAGGAAACAACATATACGGTAGATATACAGGTGAACTTTGCTGTACACTCAAAGGGCAGTAAGAAAATGAAAGTATTTCAAGAATGAGAAACATTAAAAATTAAGAAATGTTGAAAGGGAATCATTAAGTGACACTTGTTTCTACAAATGTATTAGGGATAAAAAATCATGTTGTCTAAAATGTTGTGTTAAAATAATACGTTATTTACAAATAACCTAATTTGTAAACGAAAGAAAATATATTGTGAACTTTCAGTATAATACGATAAATCTTTCTGTGAGGGTATCTTCTGTAATTCCTCTAATAATAATGTAAATTAGCTTTTCTTATAACTATAATTTAACAACATATAGCTTACTTTCCTATTCGCTCTACCGGTTTTGAAGATGAGGTTAATACATTGAAAAAATAATCAGTCAGGACAATTTATATTATTTGAAATTCGTTACATTGTTCATTGATAGTATGTATAGTCAAGCAATGTTTATAGAGTGTGATTTGCTGTGTTTTATTAAACTGTTTGTTTATTCCATTTTTTTATTATCGGAATTTTGAATTCATTTATTTAGCAGTAACGCAAATTGTAACTTCAATTTAGGGTTATTTATTTTTTTTATTAGTACAATTAATTTAAGGAAATCGGAAATACAGTAATGTTTATTTCATTAATACTGCGAATAAATCAAGAAAAGTTTTCGTTTAGTGCAATGTAGCTCTAGCATTTATTGGAAAGCAGTTCATTTTGTGTTTCGTGTTTATCACCAATATATTCCAAAGATTTAAAATTTAAAAAATTTGATTAAATTTAATTTAATAGTTGTAGTGGGGCTAATTAGTATTTTCGAAACATAAATCCTACTGCATGAATGTTTTTTCGTAATTGAACAAATGTAAATTATTTTTGCTTTACTTTATTAATAATGAAATGCGTAACAGGACTCTATGGATTAATAAGAAATATCCTTTATATTTTGCCAGAGAAACCCGACTTGACAACAGAAAACAACGAAATAAATGAAAAAAACGACCTAAATTTAACCGCTGTTAAATCTGTAACTGAAAATAAGCTCGAGAAAGAACCAATTGACTGTAATAATGTCGTAACAATGAAACAAACTAGCATGTCGCAATGGAGTAAAGGCCACGTTGATTTAAATGGGAACAGATTAGAGGTAACTGATATTTATTTATTTTTACTCTTAGAAAGAAAAAAAAAAAGAAAAATGTTAATTACAATAATTTCAGAAATCAAAATATAAAATTTGGGATCATTTTTATGCCGAAAACTTTTGTTGTTATTTTCATTACGTTTTAGAGGCCTGTGGATACCGAACGTACAAAAAAATTGCAAAACTTTTTTCGACAAAATTTTTTATTCAAGTATTCTCCATTACATTGTATACACCGATTGGCACGTTCTTCCAATTTTCCATAACCTTTGAAAAATCTTCCCTCTTTTGGCATCACGTTTAACTTCCTCGTTGCAGCGTTTTGGGTGTCATACATCGGAACAAAATGGTCTCTTTTTAATTCCATCATCAGTTTTGGGAAAAGAAAAAAAGTAGTCGGAGAACGAGTAAGGGGGATGGCTAAATAGCGGAACAATTTTTCTGGCCAAAAACTGGGCGTTCAACGCTGCGGTGTAAATCTGCGCGCATTTTGTATTTTTACAAGTTTGATTTAACACGTGCAATCCTTTCACGGAGGGGGGGGGGGGTCCAGCAAATTTTGATGGATTACTCCAATAACTGTAGTTTCCTGAGGAACAAATTCTCGGGGTACAATTTCTTCGGAGTCAAAAAAAAGCGACCAACATTGCCTTCACTTTTAATTTTTGAAACCACTATCTCTCTACCCGACGAAAACTGGCTATATTAACAAAACACACTAGCACGAGACATTACAGACTCACCGAAAGCGACTTTTAACTTTCAAACGTTTCGGTAGCACTTCTATCGACTTTAAAACAAAACTTAGTTACCAAACGTTATTCAGAATTTTTCTCCATTTCAAAATTATAACCGCGCACACTATAATACGTCACTTACGGAAGCTGCTGCTGAACCGTTGCATATTATCCGATCGATTGAAACTTCGTATGGGTGAGGGAGAAAGGTTGTGCCAACAACTTGCTAAAATTTCTTGAAAATGGCGTTAGTAGTATTAGTTTTAAAACTTGTTGGGCGCATTGTGTATTTACTGAAAAAAATGTAAAATTAAAATTTAATTAAGAAAAAAAGAGATAACACTTAAAGCTAATTGAGAGAGAAATGAATATATAATTCTACATATAGTTGAAACTGCGATAAATTATATTGTAAAATTTAATTTAAATAGTTAAATTATAATGAATTTTATGTAGGGTGGCACTATTGTAATGAGGTCAATTAAACCAGTCGAAAATAATGTTACCGGACTTACAGAAAAAGCACCGAAAAATGTTGAAAACGCAGGTATTACACAAAGTTAACTTTTCTAGAGATTTATTTCCGTCATTGTTCAGCTATTAATGATTTAATCGTTAGGTAATATTGCCCTAAATTAGAACTAAATAAGTAGTGTTCTTAATTTGTGTATTGTATAAAATGCGCAAAAAAGGGTTAATAATGTATTTAAAATGTAAATAATAAAATGGTTTCCGAACGTTGTATTTGAAATAGTAAATAAAAGTAGATATTTTGAAAATAGTTTTTATTTAAATACTTTCTGTGGCTTTCTTTGTTCATATAACATTATTGAAAATAGTATTTGTTAATTGTTTTGTTACAAAGTATACAATTAAAATAATTGACAATAATAATTAAAATAACGAAAATTTATAAAACGAATGCTAATATTAAAGAATTTTACGGTGTAAACGTTATCAATTAAGAACAGATCCCGCAGTTATTGACTCGTTAAAAATTTGGTGCCTGGATTTCAATAAAAAATGGTAATATAGAAAATAAAAATAGAATACAACTTGTTGTCTATTATAATAGTAAAATGTTCTCTGCTACATTCAAATATACGATAATATGTTCAATCTCATTAACATTTTAATATTTTAAATTTCTCTATGCTGCTTTTACATATCTGAGTATATCTCGTACCCGATACGTAAAATTCTAACATCTAAATAGATTTTCTGTTTACGTTACTTTACATAAAGCTCGAAAATATTCCTGATGAAATAATAATAAGAAAACAAAACCGTTTACAGTGACGATTTTCAGTATACAATGTAGTATGTTCTAAATAAAATAATATATATATAAAATAAGATAGGTGATATTACGTTATACAATTTAAATGAAATATTAATTTATTGTAACATATTTGATTAATAATTATATAATCATACGCGTGTACAAATATGAACATAATTTTAAAAATAATCTGAAAAGTAGAGTAAAGTGCGTGCTTAATAATAAAATTTCTGTTTTTTTTTTTCGTAGAATATGAGCTGGGTTTATTTCTGTGTACGCCATTTACTACCACTATTTACACTATTTGCTTTTAATCAGTTTTTACTACCAATGTATTTACTTCTATTTTCTTATTATTTTTGATAATGATTTTTATGTGTAAAATTTTCGGCAATATTTTTTTTATATAATATCATCCATGTTTCTTTAACTAGTTTTTTTTTTCCAATTCATTATATTTAAATAATTAATTTGCTGTCTTGAAAATACCAAAAAACATTTACTTCAAGCAGATTATTCTTAGTTTTTACTAATAATTAGTACTCTATTCGGGTTTTTAACAAACTAAGTAAGAGAAAATTAAATTTTTCTTATATTTGGAAAATGCAAGAGAATGGGTTTGTTCATTGAAACTGCTGAAGAACGAAAGGTTTGATTAGCCGCAGGACGATAATATATCAGAAATTACCGCAGTTTATTGCATTTAAATGCTTAATGCATTCGAACGTTTGCTTCTCAATGCATAGTTCATTAGGTGAAGAAGCGGTTCTGCACAGACAAAATCGTAGATGTAGATAGTATATATTTTGATACCTTAATGTATAATTTTAAAATATCAGTTTGAATAATGATCGTTTAACTCCGCGCATATTCTAGGAATGTTTGAAAAGTTGGTTTTATCCGATTATTGAAAAGTAATGATTGTGTTTCATTTATTTATTTTTAATATCAAAAGAAAGCACAATTCTTAAACTGGTTTTATATAACTTCTACTATCATTAAGATATCGCATCGTAGCATTAGCTTTCCTGTACCTTTTGCAGGAAATGATATTGTTAATAAAGAAAATTAGTGCCAAATAGTTTTAACGATAATGATTTTAGGCAAGCTATGTAGTATTGGTGTTTTTCAGCAGCATGATTCCATGTAGAGGATATAGAAACGCTAATTAAATAAAATGATAGATTGTTTGATGTTGATGAAAATTATATCGATTGTTCATTCTATTTAAAAATAAGTAGTCGGATATTTTAATATTTCTTATACGGACTATATTTTGTTCAACCCTATTCGTACGTACAAAATTTAATCCGCGATTTTCTTAAAAACGCAATTATCCAATTTCTTTTTACATAAACCTACCAACTAATGTTCACTTTTACTGTGAAAAAAATAGTGAAGTTTTATTTTATATTTTTTAGAAAAAAACCCGTTAAGAAAAAGCATGTACATTCAAATACAAAATACTTAATAAAGTCAAAATTTAAAATATAAAATCATAATATATAGTTATTTTATATTTGAAGTTACACGATTAATTGCATACAGTGCGGTGAATAATATTTCAGGAAAGTCATTGGAGAGTGACGATAATGATGGTCAGATTGATAACAGTAGTCAGCTCCGGTTGGGATTTACGCAGTTTGTTGATGAAATTAAACGCGATAGTATGTAGCTTATAAAAAAAAAAAAAAAATATTTTATTACAAACATATTTTACGAAACTACGAATAGGATTATTGAATTTTGATTTTACTATGTAGAACACTGCTGAGATTGGTTTATACCACTTATTATGAACTTATACAGTGTGACGTAAAGGGCGTTATTAAAACTTTTACAGACATAAAAAAATGATATCGAGGATATGGGATAATTTTTTATAAGTTGTAACATTGTAAATTCATGCTAATCAATGGATGGCATTTATGATGATATGTTATATTTGTGCCAGACTGATATGAGCACGCAAAGATTGACTACATTTGCACTTGATAGTGCGATTCATTAGTGTGTTCGTTTGAATCAGTTTACGAGTTATTAAACTTAAATTCTGTAATCGTAGTATTGATACTTTTGAATGATCTTAAAAAGATTGGAAAATAAAACCTTTCTCTTTATAATGATAATAGCCGAACCATTAATCTTAAGTGTGCTGCTAACGTCTTCAAGGGCAACGTTTTACAAATTGTTGCTACGATTTTTTCTCTACGGCGTTAACTTTACAAAAATCGCTGGTAGAAAAACTACAAACTCGTCAAACGAAGAGAAGCTCGCCAGTTACAAATTTTTCTTTAACTAGAAATTTAAATTTTTACCGAAAAAAGCTAATGAAGATAGTATGTGTTGCAGCATTTAAATAATATTTAACCTTAGTTTAATTCGAACATTTAGTTGTGTAGCAAAGTCAAAGTTGCAATTATTTTATGTGTACTGTTTTCAATGGTCTGGAAAAATAAAATACAAACTGTTGTGGGGAAAATTAATTTCTGTAAATGCCTGTAAAGCGTTGATGGAAATAAATGGTTTTGTAGGAATCAGCATCAACTTCTGTTTTTTTTTAAATCCGGAAATCTTCCGACCTTGTTCCAAAGAGTGTCTAAGCGTTACTTTTACGAGTATGTTCATTTTTAAAGTTTTTCTCGATTTAAAATTTAATTCTACTAGTTATTTGTTTTTTTTTTTATTTAAAAAAAAAAAACAAGCTACGCGTATGTGATCTTATTTGACGATGTAGATGATTATTACATTTTTCAACAAAGGGTTACATCTAGTCAGCTGCATCGAAAAAATCGGTTTTTGGATTTTTACATTTTATTTAAGTAGAATATTTTCTGTAAGTTTCATAAGGATCAATTTCTGCATCGTTTTATAAAACGTTTGGAATATATATAGCAAGCAGATGCTCTGCCTGAATTTCTAAAAGTTTGAAATTAGTCAAATTAAAAAAAAAAAAAAAATGCTTACAATTGGAAAACCCCAAATTGAAAATAATCCTATCGAAGCAGTTTGTTTATAAATAGTGCATATGACATGAATAAACGTTTTCAGCTTTGGCTGGAATTAAGTGGAATACTGAAATTCTATTCTTTGATGGCTAATCTTTCCAAGCATGCACGCCACTGTTGTAAATTTCATAGCTCCAGTTGGAAATGCTGTGAGAATTAAAAAACAGCCGAGGAAAAAAAAGAGTATTTCTGTTTGTTAAATTTGACTTGGTGGGATACCGGAAAAGTGATTAATGTACGAATAAAATCAAAATATTTAAATTATAAAAAGTGTGCTGAATGAATTGTAACGGATCGTCGAGGAAAGTAGGGGTTGGCGGTATTCTTGAAATGTTTTTTTCCGCTCAGAAGAGTTATATGACGTAAAATATACATTCTATGAAATATATGAAGGTATTGTAGACGGCAAACCTTATGATAATTTACAAGTTCTCAGAAAAAATGCGTGGGTCAATTCAGAAATGGATTAGCACGCGACTAAGACATTAAAAAAAGTCAAAAATTTTGGGCTGTAGAGAAAAGCTCACTAAACTTATCTACGAATTAGAATATGTAGTTTGGCTATTCGAAGAAATTGTTACTCGGTCAGAAACATACGGAATGTGATTTGGGTAATTTTATGTCGTAAAATATTCATGACGAAGGTGGTCCACAGCATGAGAAGGATTGCTTAGCCCTCATTTGTGATGTAGTAGCAAGCAATCGCTATCAGTACCCGTAATTTATACATGTATAAAATACCGATGTCAATAGATCGACCATTGAAGATTTACTTTCAAAATGTCTTAAAGGATACATGTACAAGCATATTCCAACGAGAGCTTCAATTTCGTTGTCAGGATGCTAGCTCCCGAATTGATTTCGAACAGTAAATAGATTCTAGATACAACGACCGACATAGCTGATGAATTGTCGATGATGGTTTCCCTTCTCAACGTTATGTCAGTATAAGGGTTGAAAGTCGGATATGAAAGTTATAATTTTTGCAAAGAAGTTGACGAACGCCTCAACGAACTTATTGACATCAAGGGAAAATCCATGAAGAACATTACTTCGATTAGAAGCGGAACTGAGGAGCATGATGCTTTACGGTCTTGGCATAAGTTGAGTAAAAGTAAAATTTATTTTAATAATTTTTCGAACATTTTTCTCTAAATTAACGATTACTCAGCCAGTTTTCATTGGATTGATTTTAAATCGTAACTATAGTTTACCGTATGAAATTTCCAAAAAGGTACATACGATTTTTGTAATTTATTAGCAGTCACAGTTTTTATAATTAAATTACGGCTTAATTGTTTTTTTTTTTTTTGAAAATGATGCCTAATCTGTAAAAATTAATATTTTTAATTATTGTATGTACTTTTTTAGGAAAACTCGCGTAGATCACGAAAATTCTGTAAACTTAATTTTAGTAGCTTTTTAAAATTTTCACAAAAAAAAAAAAAAATAAAAAAAAAACAAAAAAAATCTTGATGTACTGAATAAATGTAATTCCTGAACAGTAGCATTTAAACGACGAAGAGATGGTGTATCCTAAAGTACCTCACTTTTTAATAAATGACGTCGCTACTTGTGAGTGTTCAATACCGGTCTATGACTTTTGGTTTATGCTTATTTCCGGGTCGAATATTGGATTCTTAAATAATGTGCTTAATATTATATTAAGTGCATATTTCGACGAAAAATTATATTATCATTGACTTATTATCAAATCGGTTTATTACATATTGTATTTGTAGTTGTAAAAAACAACCCGGGAATTTCATTTGTAAGCATGGCCAATAAGATAATGTCGGGACGGCATAGAACAAGTGATGACCAGAATAAGAAAGGAAATGTTCATTTGTTGAAGAAAGAATCATCGGAAAAAGTCAGAATGATGCAACGAACGAAAAAGGACTTTTCTATCAGCACCGAAGAAGTAGAAACAAAAATTAAACGGTACATGTTTTTGAGGTAAATATTTTTTCTCCTAATTCGTTTTTTCTACGGTTTAATATCGAACTTTTCTGTTTACTGCCTGTAGAAATACTTTTGCAAGCGAAATTTTGTTCAAGTCTGCGGTTTAATTTTAGCAGAAATGAACTCGAATATTCGGTCACAGACTCTTCGCGGTTCAATAATCAGAATTAATCAGAATATCTTTCAGACATTTAATAAATTGTTTATTAAAACAAAGATGAATAATAAAGTCAGTGAGAAACTCTGTTAAAAGTCAAGTAGTTTCTATTGTAAAATTAAATTATTGTAAAAATTAGAGATGTTTAAGGTAGTGCCGAGCTTTAATTGTATATTTAGGCCTACTACGTATGAAATGAAGCTTACGATAACACCATTGCTGCGAGTTTAATTAGAAGAGTGCATGCGAAATGGACGTATTTACAGCAGTAACAAACATAGCGTACGTGTAGCTATTTGTGGCGGGTAAGGGACTGTGTTTTCTGTAACATAAATTTAGCCGTGACAAAACGTACATTAATAGTTCTTCAACGTCATACATATTGTGCCTTTGTACGTTACGTTTTAAGTGCAGTGGGTCCCGCGTGTTGTACATCTACCGTATTTCCCTTACTAAAATATTTTTCTTATGTGATTACTAAATTTATTATTAATTTTATTATCGTTATTATTATTCTTATTTATTTATTATTATCTTAACTTTATTCAACATTACTCGTAACTTATCACCGGTTTTATATTTTCCTCCATTATTAGCGTTTGTAACAATTTTATGTTTCTTTTTTTATCTTCCGTTCACTTGAAGTATCATTTAAGTAAAGGTCAAAGGCCATTATCGCCGTCGACTTCCTTTATTTTATCATTTTCTTAAGTTCTGCTTATAGCATAACCCGTTAGTTATTTACTCCATTCGTATTTGCGCAGTGCCACCTTTTATATATACCAATCTTTGCTGTTATCTCTTCACCTTTCCAGGCCGCCTTTAAATAAGTTAATATGTTTCTGTACTTTGATTGTCTAAATTATCTTCTAGTTATCTGTTCTGTTAGTTTCCGTTGGCCATTTCGTCATCGTCCTTATCGACCCATCTTAAACGGCGGCCTTTCATTATCGATGTCTGGAACTCGAAGTGGAGTTGAAAAATATTCTTTACAGTCAGTCAGTTTTAATCTCTGTTCGAAGGCTAGTTCTGTCTCCGGCTCTAGCTAGAGTTCTTGAACAGAGTTTCGTTCTCGAATAGATGTAGTACCATTCGTTTGGCGTAGAAGAGGAATTTTCTTTTTCTCCTTTTTCGATTAATTTTTTGATCTTCGAAATTTTCCAGTCGGCGGTTCGAAGTCGTAATTTTTAACGAGCGGTAAACCAGTAAGTTCGGACTCGTACCGTAATAACGCGATATTGCCGTATTGTTATAATTAACGAAAAGAAGAACAAATAAAAAGGGATTTTGTTTCTTCTTATGTTGGAATTTTTTTCTTCTTTCATTCGCCGCTCTTTTATTTCCGCGAATAGAGGAACACAGCACGCGTTATATTTTATTTATTAATTCTAAAGTAAATGACATTATTAAATAATTTTAATTTTAGACGCCGCGGAAAAGTTGAAGATAAAAATAAATTTCATTTAATAACAGATGCAAATTCCAATTTAAAATGGTTATGCAGAAAAGGTTCGGAGCTTGGCATTATAAAAGTACTCAGTTTGCGAGAAATTATTCTGCTTCATAAAAACTTGTCCTCAATGGAATTACCCTTAATTTATCTAGATATACCCGTTACTATATTATTGGAGTAAGTATCTTTATTTACCGTAATTGTTTTTGTTTTTTCGTTTTTTTTTAAAATGTACAATGCATAATTTTTTTCTCTTTTCGATGTATATTTACAAAAGCAAACGATAATAATAGCGATGTTTGCCATCTAATGGTATTTTTTAAGTAGCGTGCAGTGAATATAAAAACTAATTTTCAACTATGTATAAATAATTTACCTACACAATTAACGTTCTGTACATTTCGATTTTTGCTTATATATTGTACATCATATATGTTTATGCAGAGATGTTGGTCAAGAGATGTGGAATTTCTTATTATCGTTAAAATATCAAAAAACATATTTAAATACGTTTGAAATTGTTGATTCGCGCTTAATTAAGAATGGATTTAAAATAGAACTGCATATCGGTAATGTATTTTGTTTGTATAATTATATTTTATATCAAAATACAGCGGTAAGTAATTGCAAAATAAACATTTTTTTTAAAAATACTTTTCACGAAAACTCTTGTTTACTACACTTTTATATTATTTAATGTTAGTCGTCGCGTTGACCTAGTGGCCAGAGTGCTTGGCTTCCGTTTCGGAGGTCTCGTGTCCGATCTCGAGCGATGACAGAATATATGCGCGCTAGTTTAGTATATAGCAGTAAAGACACATTTGAGCTGCATTTGTATATCGATAAATCAAAAAGCGACTATAGTCAGTTGTAAATGTAGCTGTGCTTGTGCGCTAGCGTCGCATAGAAATATTCAGCCAATGAACAATCACATTAATATAGTCATCTTGGTTCGCCTCGTCACACTGATAACCTTTCTCACGTTGGTCGGCAGCATCGAAGCTGGGTTGCGCTCCGGCTTACGTGCTTCTCAATTGCGCTGCTATCTATCTTCTAATTCTCCTACGAATTAGAGAAGATAATCTCATACTCGTAATCGAGGGAGAATAGTAGAGGTAGAATTAGATGTTAAAAAATTAATAAACATTTAACTGTCCAGTGAATGCTATAATTTCTAATTGAAAGCTTTCCATTAGATTATCATTATAATTTTTCAAAATATTTCGTTTAAAATGTAATTTGGATGCATGTTATGGAATTCAGGGTGTATGAATTTGCTTCACCGTAAGTATATATATATATATATAACTTGATTAAAAAACACGATTTCATTTAATAGTTTATTCGATAGTTATTTCTTTACTGGTAAAGAAGTAGATTGCTATTGTTCAGATACGCAATTTTTGGAGTTTACTCCTCTAGCCGAAAGGATCCGGTTTGAAGGCGCCGGATACTCGCCTATTCACTCTAGATCGATATTCATCAATCCGACCGAGGCATATTGTCATGAGTGAGCTGCTGATAGTCTGCTGTTATAATGCAGTAATAATGCTTAACGGTATTTATTGGTAGGAACACCTTCGGCAAGTGAACCATCCGCCGGTTATCAGTTGTGTGTTGTAAGTTCTGTTTTAGTTTTTCTAATCAGCGCTTAGTTCTCGAAATAGAAAAGTATCACCTTGCACGACGTGGACGTACGTAACTCACTTGGTTGTTGTTTCGTTTTTCCGGTCGATAAGACTAGCACTTATAACGGGATAGTGACTACATACTAGAGAAGATAGCTTTCAGTTGCCGGTCGCTTAGAATTCGGCTTAGCTACGATGTAGCCTCAAACTTAGCTATGATGTAGTCTCGAAATTTTGTTTTTACTAGTAGTTACGGGCCGTGTGTGTTTGTGTTGTGTTGTCGATCTGAGTTGCTTATTTCCAGACTGCATGATATTTCTGTTAATTACATCGAAGTTCTAAAGAGCATGGTGCATTTTTGGTATACGAAAAAAGTGTGGTTTTCTGTAGTCGAATTGTGCTTGTTTTCTGTTTTATTTTTTATTCTATGTCTACCAGTATTTTAAGGTAACGCGATGGTCTAGTGGTTAAGGTGCTTGACTACCAAATCAATAGTCACGAGTTCGAGACTTGTCTCCTTTCCAAATCCAAGTCGCTCCCACGTTTACTCAGCCTGAAATAATTGGGTATCAGAGAAATCTGGGAAAGTAAAGGCGACCGAGAGAAAGGAACTGACACTAATTATTCTCTTTAGATCCATTAGGCTTAGTACCATTATGTAAAGCTTAACTTCACAATCCATGATACCTTATAAAGGGTACGGGACTTACTTTACTTAACAGTATTTTATATTTGTGTTTATTTGAATTGTGAAAAAAACGAAATATTTACTTTATATGACAGACAAAAGAAATTACCATTTGTTATTTCATTTCAACGTTTGTCAAAAGGCAATGTGGTAGCGTATTAAATATAAAGCTCTTTTCATAATTGGTAATGCACAATTTTATTGAAACTGATAATACGAGGGTGGTTCAAATATAAACCGGAATTTTTAAATAAACGCGCGAAAAATTTATTGTGGAAAAGTGGTTGCACTGGCAGTTAGACCGGTTTGTTACGAAGCGTGTAGAGCAATTAAAACCGCGTAAGCTCACTTTTTAGTGTAGTTAGAGCCATGAGTGAAAAAGAAGTACCAGTGTCTGTTGCGCAACGCATCATTATTCGTTTTTTAGTCAAAGACGACGTAAAATCCGTGGAAATTTACCGAAAATTACGCGAACAGTTCGGGGATGAGTGTCTCTCCAAAACTCAAGTGTACGAGTGGTGTTCCGCGTTTCGAAAAGGACGTGAAGTGGTGTCAAACATAGCACATGCGCGGCGCCCAAAAACCAGCATTACAGATGAACACGTCAAAGCCATCGAACAACTCATTTTGGATGACCGACGCGTCCGTGTACGCGATATGACCGACGAATTGGGCATCAGCATAGGTAGTATTGAGACAATAATTCATGATCGGCTAGGTTATCGCAAAATTGCAGCCAGATGGGTGCCAAGACTTCTGAATTTTGAACAGAAATTCACTCGTTTGGAAGTTTGTACGCGTCTCCTGCAGCGGTATGAAGAGGAAGGAGAGAATTTATTGCGGCGAATATTCACCACGGACGAAACTTGTGTGGTACACTACTATACGCCGGAGAGTAAACGCTCGTCTATGGAGTGGCGGAAGAAAAAAGAGGGAGCGCCAGTCAAAGCGAAGGTTACACAGTCAGCTGGGAAGGTGTTGTGTACCGTGTTTTGGGACATGAAGGGAGTGATCGCAGTCGATTTCCTAACTGAACAACGTACTGTGACGGCGCAGTATTACAGTAACCTCCTAAAAAACACAGTCAAACCGGCCTATCGAACAAAAAGGCGCGAAATTCCGATCCGTAGTGCGATACTGCTTCAAGACAACGCCAGGCCACATACCACTCGGCTCACGATGGAGACATTGGCCGAATTGGGCTGGGAAACACTTGAACATCCTCCTTACAGTCCAGATGTGTCGCCTTGTGATTATTATTTGTTTGGCCCGTTGAAAGAAGCACTTGGTGGACAACGTTTCGACAGCAACGATGAGGTGGAATCGTTCGTGCGCAAATGGCTATGTGACAAGCCGCGAGATTTTTACGAAAAAGGAATAAAAAAATTGCCGGAGAGGTGGAAAAAGTGCGTAGCGTGCGAGGGGGGTTATCTCGAAAAATTGTAAAAAATATGAGCACTGTAATTATAAAATAAAAATTTGTATGACGAAATTCCGGTTTATATTTGAACCACCCTCGTAGGTTACGTTAAACGCAATAAACATACAATTTTGCCATAGCTCACTGTCCGGTATTTTATGCTGACCTGAACTTATTGATAATTTTTTGATTTCTCCGATTATTTCGAAGTAAAAATACCCCGGAATACGTTCTAAGGGTACAAAAAAGAAAGTATTAATAAAAGACCGTAATTTGTAGCCAGTAAAAATATATATATATATAAGATTTGAGTATCAGATTTTTCATTCAATGAAGGTTTAAAATAGTGAAGGTAGCGCGCTCTTTTCTGAATGCAATTGCATTTGTAACTTTTTAAATTCATATTCTTATGAATATTGAAAAATGCGGTTATTGTGTTAGATGAAAAATTTAAGGCGATATTACAAAATGCCCTATTTAGAATATAAGGCTTCTCCTTCTGGGGTTATTTCAAAGTTATACCTATAATTAAGAAAAGTGTGTGCACTTGAATATATAAATTGTTTAAGTGGCAAAAATTAATTTTTTTTCCTGTTTGACGCAATAGTTTAAAACAAGTTTTAAGTTAAAAGGTCATTTCTTATTTCATAATTGTACCTTTGTATTAACTTATTGCCGACAATCACATGGAGTGTTTATTAGGCATGGGTAACTTCGGACACAGTTATATTCTCGGAAATATATCCATGTTTGGACACAGCCGGCCGACGATGTAATTTAATATATCTCAACTTTAAAAGACGTCACACAACGAGCGGATGTTGTCATTGCGGAAACAGTCGAATTTACCTCTGGCGGGGTGATTTAGTATATCTCAACTCCGAAAGGCGCTGGCTGCGCGCATGCATACCGTGTTCAAAGACGTTCTGTTGCTTTGAGCGTTTGGAGTGCTACGCGCAGTTGGAGTTGAATACGCAGCCGAAGGTTGCAGTTATACACTAGATATGAGATAAGTAACTCCGGCGGAGCTGGAGTTGGGAAACGGATACATATCCGCAGTCGGAAAGGACACGTATGTATCCAACTCTTCTAGTAGAGTTGATTTGTGCATCTGTAGTGTTTATCGATGGGCGGTGATCTTAAACTCTGATTTTTAAAATTCATACTTTCCGATAACTAATTCATTAATTTTGGAACATGTAACGAAAACAGTTATCGTTCTTTTAAAATAATACAAATATTTTAGAAACCTCTTAATGTTACAAGTTTTGAGCTTTACAGATAGTTGAATTTTTATCATTTTTTAATGCATGATAACTATTGATGTTAATTGAAATAATGGGATTTTGGAAGAACAAAATATTTCAAATTTTGTGAAATAATGTCATTTTATTTTATTCGTAAATCTAATTTATTTTCCATAGAGATATTATATGTATGTGTCCACCTCAGATCGTCAACGGTTCATCGTAATACAGTTTTTAGAAGTACAATATTCGTATATATATATATAAATTGTGACGAATTTTTTATTTTGGGTTAAAACATTCAAAAAACACAAATAGAATGAAATCTGCTTCCCACTGTGATGCAGGTCACCGTGTTTTTCGCGACAAGTAAACAACGAATTTGTGTATTTATTAAATTCCCGAAAAACACGGGAATGCAAAAAAATTAATACTTTATAAAAAAGAATATTTTATTTCATAAATGGGTGAGAATTACGAGTATGAGGAAAACTATATACGAAAATTTCACTACCACTTTGAGCCAAAATACTACGAATAGTAAATTTATGACAGCACGGTAAACGATAAAAGACCCAACACGAATCAATAATTTCTTTATTTTAATTCTGTGCAGTGGAGAACAATGTAGCGACGATACACTAAATTTTTGAAATAGCGAGTAAATAAATATTACTAATTAGTTTACAATAATTACTCCGACACACGAGATTTTACATAAGTCGATTGTTGCTGAATCGTTCGCCACGGATATGATATCCGAGTTAACTGGAATAAATGAACATCACTGAAAATTATTTCTAAGTTTAATGTCAAAAGATGGTGCTCAAAAAACCGAATCCTTATCAACATATATGTATATAAATATATATTTTTTTTTTATGGATACTGGTTAGTGCAGGCCGAATTATAAATCGACAGTTTCAGCTGTGCAGTGAGAAATCTTTTCTTTCGTTATTAAATTGAATGCTAAATTATGTTACAACGGTTCGTTTTAAAATCGGAATCAGTAATGTATTTATTGATTAGATGTTTATCAAAAAGAAAAAAAGAAAAATGGAAGGTCGATTCAGAAATCCCTTTATTATCATTTGTTGTTTTTAAAATATAATATTTTATTATTATTATTATTATTATTATTTTACATAGGTATTCTAAATTTTTGTAAATTATTTTACACTTGCGTTACTTAGAGATCTTAGGAACACATTAGTTAAGGTTCAGTCGAAATCGGTTCATTCGTATAGCAATTAATCCACCACATACAAATTCATACAGAACGGTCGTAATTTCGTTTTTAGCATGAAAATACAAATTAGAAACTGAAATAAATCAAATTTTATCATCGGTAAGTTAATTATTCGTAAAAATTATTTTTCTACTTAGTGAACAGTGACGAAATAAAAGAAGTCAGAATCCGTGAGATTTATGAAATGTATCTGGGGCGTGAAATGGACCAGTTGTATCGAACATTGTGTTTAATGAAAAAAAACGATGATATTATGTATTGCAGATCCAGTTTAGTCATGAATTGTATATTGGTTAGTACTTTTATAGTTGTTTACGGGATATATTCGGTTTTCGATAAAGATTAATAATGGCTACGGAAAAATTCAGTACTACAAAAATTACTTAATAGCAACATGAATTGAATTTTTAAAACGCTAACAATTATAACAGAGATATCAATTAATCGGCAATGTATGTGTGTATATTATTTGGTTAATGTGAAATCTATGTTATGAAAAAAAAGTCAAACTAACGGATAAAATCGGAAAATCAAATTCTAAGTAAACAGTTTTCTCACCCCCCCCCCCTTAAAAAAAATTAAAATCTAAGTCGATGAATAAAAGAAAACAAATAAATTAAAAATTCGTACATATTTAAATATTATATCTTAAAACTAACCGGTGCAGAGTTTAAATTTGTAGTCTTATTAAAAACGAAATATTGATGCTGGTTTTTTTATTTTGTATTATTTATTTATTTTCTGTATTTTTTACGAATGGTGTATTGTTGAAATCTTTATAGCGTTCATATTCTTGACCGGTTGCTTTGGTAAATGTGTATTTACATCTGTTTACTCTGTCCGCTTGTTCTAGATTTTCTCATTATTCCTTAAGAAATAGGTGGACCTTTTAACTGGCTAATTGTTTTCAAATATGACTTTTTACTGGTCTGAAGTAATCAATTTTTCATATTATTTAACAAAACGTTTGTAACTTTTGTAGTACTTGCCACTTTACACTAAAATTATTTTAATGGATTTATTTTTAGCCTCTTTTGTCGGTCCTTAAAATCTCTTAATGGACTTCTGCAATTAATTTTTTTTTTTTTTTTTAAACTGTAACACTTTTAAAAGGACCTTTCTAATTTTTTGTAAGACAAAAAATTTAAAAAAACTTGTGTCAGTTTTTTTTATAATTGTAATTGTTGTTACAGTTGTTTATTTCAGAGATTTTAATTATTTAGTTACTGAAATACTGTAACAATATTTGACATTTTAAATAAAAAAAAAAGTATTTTTGCTATGTTTTAATTTTACTTTTTAAAAATAAAAGTTACGCACTATACTCTTTGTTATTATTGAATCAGCTTATATATTAAAATGTCCTTATGTATTTTAAAAACTACGAAAATGTTTAATAACCGTTATTTTTTTGCATAAATATTATGTAGAGTGAAACAGACAAAATGTGTAAAAGTTCGCCCCCAATAATGGATAAAGCAGAAGTGGAAGATATGATTCAGTATTGGGCAAATAACATCCGATATTACAAAGGAGATTTATCGCAGATTAGAAAAGACTTTTTTTATAAACTTTATAGTTTAGTTTAAGGTAAGCGAATCAAAGTTATGAGTGTTACTTCATACTTTAACAGGCAAAAATGCAACGAACATTTTCAATTCCGATTTTATTTCTTGTTGAGTTTCTTTTATTACTACGAGAAGGATTTCGATTTTCCTATACTACAAAGTATAAATAAATAAATATTCAAGATTAATATGTGAAATGATTGCTCATATACATTTCGGTAAATTGATGTGCCGACGGCTTATTTTTGTATTTATACAAGGAAATAAAAAAAAAAAACAATAAAAATAAATAAGAACGTTGTTAAATGCGTTAAAAATTGATTTACTTCCGACCAAAATTAAATCGTTAATAGATTTTCAATGTAGGCGATGTTATGATTTATATTTGACTAAGATTTTTGTTGTATTAATTTTTTTTTTTATATGGTTATATATATTCGATTTTTAATTAATAATAATATTTTCGACAAATATTTTGCGATGGTAATAATTCGGATTATACCATAACTTTCCTGTAAGCTAGTAATTTTGAAGTGCAATTTCATTTTGATAGCATTAAAAACGTTTTGAGGTATAAATTTAATTTCTTTGAGGATTCTTATTTTTTTCTTGGAAGCGACAGATGAGAGAGTGATTTCATTATATTTTCAGAGCATTGCTGCAGTTAATACTTTTAATACACTCGCATGCAAGTTAAAATATAAATTAACTCAAGTACTTGATTAAAATTTTGTATTTTTATTGTATTATGTACGTATGACGTTTTGCTTTTTCCCCCGAGGAAATATTTTTCCTATTTAACTTACATTATAAGTATATGATATTTCATATTATATTTATTTTTATTATTACTAAATCATGTATATTGCTGAAGCGAGAATTACTTTTTTTTTTGTATTAGATAATATATATTAATAAGTGTAAAATAATGAACAATTTAGTGTTTGTATCGCCAACTTCCAAACTTAAAATTATATAAAATTTCATTTTTAGTAGGCATTAGCTTTCACATTTTTTCAAATTAAACAGTTACCGCTCTTTTATAATATTTAATATTTATCATTTTTTACGTTGAAGTTACTGATCTCAGTTAATTATTATTTCAGATTGTTTCAAAATTCAGTAGTTTAAGAAGTAACCGAATGCGGTAGTTCTGACATTCTTTTGATAAAAGTTTATTTTGAACAATTACGAACTATAGAACTATTAAAATTCATTTTGTATAAAAATAAAATTCAAATTTTTACCGTTGTTATATAATTGTTATTGTTTGTGGTGAAATTTTTTTTCTGCGCAAACATTTTTTTAAAATCAAAAACAATTTTTTTTTTGAATTCGTATTGTTTTTTACATTTTTTAGCTTTTTACATTTACATTTCATAAAAAATATAATAAAATTTTAGGCGCAGTTAAATTGGATTTTCTCACCTAACATAAAATATACAAGAAAGCAACACATATTCAGGCAGTAAGCTATGTGTGAACAAATTTCTTAAACAGATCGGTTCTATTTTATAAGTATTAATTGTATTTAAAGATAACTTTCGTCACGAGTCTAAAGTTGATATACCATTGCATGGAACGAATTTTTAGAATGTTACATTTTTAGTTTAGACTAATTAATGAATACATTTTTTTATTACTTTGCATAGATTTAATTCGTAAAGAGATCATTTAATGCAAGTTGTAATTTTTCCGAATTTTAATTTTACTCGTTTTTGGTTCCTATTAGCGTTATAGTTTGTCAAGCGAAAGAAGCCCGTTTTAGTTTCGTTGCCGAGTATGATGCTCAAAGTAATGTACTAACAGTAGGGCACATATTTCCCGAAAAAAGTCATATTGCCATATTCTTGTTATTTCTCTCCTCGGATACAGTAACCTCGTTTTTGTTTCATCTCTGTACGTTTATCCGTTTTTTTGTTCCGACCTGTTCTGATCCAGACGGACCACGTGGTGAAAACAGAATGACTACTGTCATATATGATATGTACTGAAGGTTAATGTGAGGTCCCCTGAATTCGCGACGTCAAAGCGTTTCGGTTGTTTTACAAACAGACTTCTTTCGCTTGATAGACTATACTTTGATGCATGTTTTAAATTTAATTCCTTTAAGTTCTGTATATAATCCAGTCGTTTTCCTTATTTTTGTAGAATTATTCGATTTACATAACATGAATAAAATAGCGGATTGTAGTTTGTTAAATTTTTTATTTTCACGTAATAATTTGATTAATTCCGTTATTTATTACTGGTTTCCTATGTCGCCGATATATATTATATATGTGCTAAGTTAGTATGGGATAAATTTAAGATCTGAAATGAAAGCAGGTGATCAGGGACGTTCATTTCTAAATTAAATATTATTTCTATTCGTTTAGATCAGAAATATAAAAAAGGGTGAGATTAAATTCAGTGTAACAGGTCGTTATTTGTTTGGAGGAAAATATTTTCTCTGTTAGTATTCGAAAGAACTTGGAAAGAGTGGTTCACAATATCCAGAATCCCGATAGTGGTCACTAATAGTATTCGTCGGAGCAAGCTCTTCGCCCCTCTGATGTAATTTGGAGATTACTGCGGTTTAGCAATATGTTTCGATTATTTGTATTCAGCTGTGCAATATGATATTTGTTTTGTTTTTCTTTTTTTTACTACGATTTGTACGGTTTATGGTTATAGCAATTATAATGGAGCCCAGAAGAAAATATCTATTAAATTTCATCGATTTCTGAAAGAGAGAGAAGTAAGATTAAAACGGATTAATATTTGTAAATGGGTTGATTCGTTTTCGGCTGATATAGATTTAGATCAATTTCTTCGTTTGTGCGATTTAAAAAGTGAATGATTAAATCTGCCTACGAAATTCGCATCAAAAACCAACGTAGTACCGCCACTAACGTTACTTGCGCAACTGGCAGAATTTTTAGGTGGACGAGCCTAATAGAAGCCGTAAAAGAAGAGGACAAAAATGAAACATTCATTAAGAGATACGAGAAATTTTATGGCAGTCATCGAACAATGAAATTGAAAGTGTAGAAAGTAGATTGACAGGAAAGAAATGAAATTTACACAAGTCACAAAACTGTAATCGCAGTACTGAAAATTTATACGCTGATTTAGAAATGATGAAAAAAGAGAAATGGAATGTTAGTAATTTGTGAATTTACAAAAATAATTAAAATTGCGAATTTGCAAAATTAATAAAATTGAGAAATACAATACATCTGAACCGGTGAAAAAAGTGCGTTTTTAACTATGTATGTTACGTTACAAGAAGGGTGTTTTGATTGTGCTAAAGCTGTTTCCCTAAGCACTTAAAAAAAGCAGGCCAATTTATCGTCAAAATTATCACTAAGAAATAATTTAAATGTAGAGACTATATTCCTTACACGTTATATTGGTAATGTTAGTATAAACATAGCAAAAAAAATATTGTACGATTGATAAATTTCCGGGTCAAACTGGGCAAGATTCTAAGGATTTTAATGTTATTAAGTTTTTTTAATGTAAATTTTCTAAATTTCATTTAGAAATTTTTCCTATGCTTATCATCAAAATATTGGTATATAATGTGTAAAAACGGAAGTTTGCACAGTTTCTACATTTCATTAATTTTTTCTTAGATAATTCCGATGAAAAGTTAGTCTGTGTTTGTTTCTAAAGGAACCAACAGATTTCATCATGTACCATGAATAAACAAGCAAATATGTGAGACGTTATTGCAACTTATTTTATTGTACATATGTCCCTACAAAAGTGATGCAAAAAAATTGAACATATGAAATGAACTTAAACTACATAAACTAAAGTAAGTAAAGTAAATCCCATACCCTTGACAGGTCGTCGGGGATTGTGAAGTTAAGGTTCACAATTTACCAAGCCCAACTGCACTAATGAAAGTAGGGGGGCCAGTTCCTTTCTCTCGGCCGTCTTTACCTTTCCAGATGTCTCTGGTACCCAATTATTTCAGGCTGGGTAAACCTGGGAGCGACTTCGATTCAGAACGAGACAAGTCTCGAACCCGTAACCCCTGGTTTGGTAGCCAAGTGCCTTAACCACTAGGCTACCGCGCTACACTTAGGTATGAGTGAACATATATTATTGTTTAAAAAAATCAGTTTTTTTTTGTTTTTCCCTTTTAACGAGTTTTTAAAAGCCGAATCTCTCCATTTTCTTATGTTCATCACACCCAATGATGATGAATCTTGTTGCTGCTCTACATATTGCAATAACATTTCTGCAGCTTTTTTTGCTCCTTCGTGACTTATTTTTTGCGAACCCCTCCATCGTCTTTAAGTTCGCAGATATCTTTACTGACGATATTGATTATTTCTTCGTCCGTAAAAAATTCGTTTTCAAGTCCTTTGTGATTTTGTTATCCATTTCTCCACGTCCTCCAATTGGGTAATGGCAGCGGATCGTGTAAAATAACTCCATTTTCGATTTCCTCATTCTCTGAATCGTTGCTACTCTTGACCAGATTTTCCATATTAAGCCAATGTTTTCCCCACATTCATTTCATCACAGAGTTTTCTTACCGATTTCCCGTTGTCAAGTTTTTTTAACACTTACCATGTCTCAAATGAGACGATCACACTTTTTCGTTTTCCCAACTCACTCATTTTTATTCAACAAATGCGTAAAGAAAAGAAAAAGTTTCAGTACAGTTTGTAGCTTCCTCGTCGCCTTTTCCTAATTTTCATGTGCTGATTCGCCTTAAAATGAACTCGGTAGCAAGGTGGGATTGAATTTCGCGAACTCATCTCCCTCCCCCACTCTTAACAAGTGTAAATGTTGCATTATCCAGTTTTATTTTCTTAGAATGAGTCATCTAGGTACTAATGTACGTAATATTTGTTGGAAGAGAAAGAGGGAGATAAGAGAGAAAAAAAACTTTGTTCCAGAGATGAGCCGGTTAATTCGAGGACCGGTTGACCTGTGGCCGGTTGAGAGGAGTTTTACTGTAATTCAAAATTCTTGCCTTCGTTTATGCCTTGGTGCTCTTAAATCCTCTCTAATTCCAGCTGTTTTTGCTGAATCGAATACACCATTCTGTTCTATTTGCAGATCTTATTTGGGCTGTCGTTTTCTTGCTAACCGTCTTTCACTCACGCCATCTACTTTTATCCGTTCCTACCTTTCCATTTTTATGAATTGGTGTTCCACACCTAGGAAAACCCCTATTTTATTCTTTGCTCTTACATAATTTCCTTTGACATTCTCTCTTATTTCTCTTTTAATTTCGCCAAACTGTGTCATCCTCGTAATATGTTTACTTTACTTACGCTCTTCAAATTTCTTCTGCAGACCTTAATTAGACAGGAATTCCACAGTGCTATCAATTTTCAAATTCTATCTCATGTAACCGTGTTTACAGATGGTTTGAAGAGGTCACATGGTGTCGGCGCTTCTTTTATCATCCCAGAAAATGTGTTTAAATAAGATTAATTTTTGTATTTTCTTAAATTTTTTGGCCAACTATTTGAATCAGTTTAAATCTTCCTAAATTACAAGCTGTAACCAAAATTAAATTTTAGTACAATACTGCTGACCGTATCGATTAACATCCGTCTCCTCGAATAAATAGTGTTTAGTTTAATAATGTTATGGAAATTAATTTTGTTACAAAAGTCCTAGCTCCCTTTTTCTTTCCACTGCAATACTTTTCTGAGCACTATTAATCGTCTAAAATATAGAACAGTTCACTTCGTATTAAATATATGTAAAAAAATTTCAACCTTCTAAATTTTTTTGTCGTCTAGGACATATACTCGCATATATACATACATATATATATTGATAAGAACCGTGATCTGCGCGAATTCTAAGTGTCCCTATTTCGCGGTACTACATGAGAAGAACCGTTATTTTCGTGGTCCCCCGTTCCGGGAACCACTTGTGATGAAACGAACCTTCGACAAAAATATAAAACACGGGCGCCAGTGACACAGTATCACAATTTCACAATTTCGAGCGCTCACTCCGGTAGAGCTTAGGTTTTTCGATAAAGCCAAAAACTCGTGCCGCGGCACCTCTCCACATAGGAGATCTCATGGTGGATTTTCACCACATGTTCATAACAGAAACAACGATTAAACTAACGAAAACGCGTATATTTAACGGAAAATTTAACCAAACTAACATCCAAACAAAAAAAATCACAATTCGCGACTAGAAAACAATTAAATTTTACAAAAAACTACCAAAACGGTTTACTAAACGACACGGTTTTCGAAAAATACATTGTACACGGGAAATACGGACTTGAACAAAATTTAACGTTAACGCTGCCACCGTGGCGATTAGCGATCGACTAGAACAATGTGTAGAACCGACTATCTAACTCTAACTCTTGCTTTACCCTCTCGCTATATAGTTCCGTTGTGAGCCTTCTTTATCTCCTCAATTTCTAATCTTTTCCTTATATAACGTATAATTTTCTGCGTTGGGTAAGTTCACCGTTGACGAGCCCAAAAAAAAAAAATTGAAAAAAAGCAACTAACCAAATAAAAGCGATAACGGTAATAATATCATCAATTTTTTTAGAACATCTTCCGAATAATACCCCGTTAGCCGCTCTGCCTGACTTTTACGCGATTTTATAAATCTACTCTCGACTCGATGCTGCTTAGCATAGCTTTTACGCGACACGCACTCGCCTCGATCCCATGTAGTTACCTCCGCTATCGTCCGTTACCAACAATACACACGCACACAGTCTCAACTCGGACACATCTGTCCGTTCGACCGCGTACGGGGATCTTGGTTTTAGCCGATAAGCATCCCCAATACCTACAACCCGCGATTACGCCGAATAAAACGGTGTTTGCTAAACCGCGAATTAATGATTTTACCGGAAAATCTTTTTATAACTTGAACATCGTCAAAAAGATCGCGCTGCAGGTACCGAATCCGTCTCAATATATATATATATATATATATATTAATTACAACGTAATTCTTAGGCTACTCCCCATTAGAAAAAATGTCCAATTTTATGTAACGTTTGTTATATTTTAATTTTTACCGACTTTATATACATTAATTACAACGTAATTCTTAGGCTGGTCCCCATTAGATTTTATAACGAAAAAATGTCTCAATTTTATATAACGAAAAAGTGTCCCAATTTTATGTAATAAAAGTTAAATGTTAGGATATGATTTTTGTGATTATGTTATTATATTCATATGGACCGATGTAGAATTACGTTGGAAATTTTGATAATTTTATACAAAGTATAGAAGAGAAAGAGACAGAAAATGACAATGACATTCTTACCTTGCGGTACACTACATTTTTTGTCTCATCTTTATGTTGTCCCGTTACGTTATTTAAGATAACAAAGATTGAATGCTGTGTTGTACAATTGTTAAAAATTTTTTTTTAAATAAAAGACGAAAAGAATGACGTAGTCAATTGAAAACGATTTTTCTAAAAGAATTTTAGAAGAAAAACTCGAAGGGCAGAGTTTATATTTTATATATATTTATATATGTGTGTGTATGTATACATCCACACCTACAAACACACACACACACACACACGCGCGCGCGCGCACACACATATATATATATGTATATAACAACGGCAAATCCTGATTTTTTCTTTGGTATTTCTCTAAGGCAGAAAAATGTTGGAATAGATTTAACTTGACATGCAATTGCACGCACTACTACACAAACAAAAACAAATTAAAAATCCACTTTTTTTTTTTAATTTTAAAAAATAAAAAATTGAATTTATGTATTTGAATCTCGATAAAGGGAATAATTTATTTGAGAAACAAAAAGGAATAATGTGAAATGAATTTAAAAAAAAATAATGTAAATAAATAAAAAAGATCATTAAGTGTTAACTTTAAAACTATAAAATAAAATATGTATAGTGCATTTGTTTTATGCTAAAAAAAGTTGAAATATATTATTTAACCCTTGTGTTCGCTTTTGAATGTAATTTGGTCAAAAGTAGCAATTTCGGCAAAAACCTCCGGATCGTCGTTATATAACTTAACTGTAACCAAGTAATTTGTTTGAAATAAAAAAAAATGAAAATTACTAAGAAAAAATCTGATGTAAAGTATAGATACATCACGGACGTCCCCGGGTTCCACTTCAAAAAAAAAACTTTTTGACCTGATTATTGATTTGGGGTAGTTTTATTTAATTTTTATACATCGAATATGTTTTGGGGTGGTATGGAATACAAAAAAAAAAGTGTGGAAAGTGAATTAGTCTCTGCATTCGTGACATTTCGCGGAAGTTGTAGCATGTTCATTGCAGACAGGTTTGTTGCAATCGCAGCATGCCTTCGTGTCTTTCTCCTTCTCATTATTGCTGCTTTGTAGCAAATATGACAGGAGCCAGTGACTTTGATACTCTCTAACTTATCTCGTTCATTAGCAGGACCTGGGACGATTTCAACGGGGTTTAATGCCTGCCTGATCACACGTTCAATAGCGATTTTTGTGCTGTAATTTCGTATTATTTGAATGTTTTGAGACCGATTCTCAATTTCTGGTTTTGTGAGTTCTTCACTCAATTGGTGCATGAATAGTCGTCATTGGTTTGTTCTCCTCGGAACCATCTTGTTTTCGTAATAAATCAAATAGGACGCGAGTGAACTAATATCCAGCATGTTGAAAAACATAGGTATCGGCCATCTCAGAGTACGACGCTGTATAATGTATCGAGTGTACATTTGATCTATTGTATCAACACCAGCTTTATACTTATTGTAGTATGTTACAATGTAAGGTTTTTTACTGCCATCATTTACAGCAGTGTCGGAATGTATAGTCAGCAACAAAATAGTTCAGAATGTTGTAGAAAATTCGGTTTTAAAAATGTGAGAATGCGTGAGAAGATTGTTCGAATGATATGTTATAAATTAATTTTCAGTAGTCAGTCGTCCTCCGAACGTCGTCTTATCAATTTTGCTCCGCCGGACCAGTCAGACTCCCGTTAATTTTTTTTATTTTTTTTTTTTTTATCTACGAAAATTACATTAGCGTAGAAAAATAAGTCCTAAACAAATGACTCCTGGAAGAGGGACAGCATATTTAGTGAGCCAATAACAATTGGCGTCCGGAAACAAGGACATTTAGGATTTCCGTAGAATATCAATTTTTATCAATATTGATGTCTATTTATAGATATAAACGTTTAAAAAGCTACTTCAGGGTCGTAGTATTCGAAAAACGGAGAAAAATAAGAGGTGGGTACCCGAGTAACCGGGTGCCTAATAACGTAGGTAAAGTTGGGTGCGAACACAAGCGTTAAAGGAAAATTAAAACCAAATGAATACGTCTGCTCACATTAACAAAACTTTTATATTTCACTGGTTCGCTGTATTATTGCTTCTGCACTGCTTTTTTTTTTGCCACAGTTGACAGATTTTCGCCAAGCGTACTTATATAAATTAGGCTGCAAGCATTATTTCCGAATGTAGCTCCCGATTTTGAATATAAGTTTACAGGGTTAGTAATCGAACGCACTTTGACTACAGACATGAATATAACGCCATCAGTTGGTCATGATGAAAATTATTTGTTTTACGTTCAACCGAATCTAACAGATTTTGAGTAGAAGTTAGTAGCAATAATATGTACCGACTATCGGGGTGTCTAAAACACAATATATTTCGAATTTTGCATTAAAAAAAAATGTGAACATAAGTATTTTTTAGAAATTTACAAAACTTACAATGGATCAGACAATAATTTAAGTTACAATTTCACTGATGTAGTTGTATTTATGTATGAGTTAGCATAGTGTTGTGTTTTATATCAAATATATATATTTTTTTAATTATTTAAATAAGCTAATATGTTCATTGCCGATTTTCCAAATTATTAATACGTTACTGATGCTATCATATTCTTTCTTCTCTTCATCCGATACAAATTGATTTGCTGTGAGTGCCTATTTCGGCGTCTCTAGTAATGAGGTGGTTGATTTTTTGGTGTCGGTTACTGTTTCAATCCGTTTTTTTTTTAAAAATCCCATTCGCTAATCTTCTATCGCCCTGTAAAAGTTTCCATTATTTACGCTTCCTCTTTTTCTAATAATGATTCATTTCATCTGTCCGTTCAACCTACTCTTCCTTGCAATCCGTGGTTCATTCTGTTTCCCTCACTTCACCGTTCTATTATTGTCTCCATTGTTCTTCTGCGTTGCGACTATTTTCTGCTGCTTTCTTGTTTTTGTGTTTCATTAGATTCCTTTCTACACTGACCTCTCCATTTAAATGATGCAGCTGTTTGCGACACTGATCATGTGTTTTTTAAGTGTTCAACTCTTTCAGTGGAACACTCTGCTCTGTAGTCCTATTTGCTAAAACTTGGTTTTCCTACTCCTTATTGCGATTCTGAAATCCGACTTTCAGTTCCTTACGTCTTATTACTGTTATTTCTTCCTTCATATGGATAAGATCTGATCGGGTTGAAATATAACTGTCTCTTTTACGTTTTAATTGTTTCTGGTTAAAAGATATACTGGTTGTCGAACCAAAAAAAAAAAAAATCTTAATTTTTTCTTCTGTGTTCCATGACGTTTAGTATTTTATACTTTTCCTTTATTTCTATTAATATTTTGTATTTTCTTTTCTCCCCATGTTACACACGTTCCATTCTGCGTTACACTCAGATTTCGAAGGCCTTTAGTGTTTGTTGATCTTCTTTACATAGCGTGGCTACCATCTTTCAGCTACACGAAATATCCGTGAGAATATGTAAAGTATTTCTTTGCTACATTTTGAGATGTTAGGAGCTTTTCCTTCGTGGGCTTGTCTTACACTTCATCCGGTTTTCCAAGTAAATGCCGATCGTAGTGTTCTTTAGCGTTTCTCAGTTGATATGAGTAGTTTTCTTAGCATTTATTTTGATTTGAAATGTTTGCTCTAATATTTCATTCGATAGGACTCCTGTAGTTTTTGCTCATTTTTGTAAATTGACCGGATACCTTCTAGGAGTAACGTAGTTTTTGCCGTTCATTTCAGAAATATTTATATTAAGTTCGTTGAATTTTTTAATAACTATTTCACGGGTAAACAATGGTGTTGAAAATGTCCTTGTTTAGATTTTGTCTAGCGGCGGTTTATTTGTTATCGCGACTTGTAATTTCTGTATTGTTATCAATATTGCCTGCAATGTGATTTGCTGTTGTTGCAAGTCGAAATATTCATTGAAACGTTTTATTCGTTTCTATATCTAGGTCATTTGTAGTACGTGATCCTATTTTAAGCGACGGTGGCTCAGTGTTACGATTCTTTTTTTTTTCTTTTCTTTCTCGCTCAAAATGTACATAGTCCCGCGATTTTATATTTCATCACTCTTTTCTTCTCTGCCACTCAAGGATTCCTATTCCCATTACATGTACCTTTTTCAAGCGCTTTTCCCTATTCAATTAATTTCCTAAATTCTCTCCAATTTAATACATTTTCACCTTTTCTCGCAACTACCTTTTGATTTTCCTACTTTTATTGTCTCAGCTTATACAAATCGTTATCTTACAATAAAAAATTAAGACACAGTCTAAAAGCTAACAGAACTATTTTCACATATACTGGGTCGGTAGAGATGGAAATTCGTCTTCATGTTGAAGGAGAGAGAAGCGGTTTTGGAGACATTTATTTTTGCCGTTGACTATAAATGAAATGAAGTTGGTTTATTCGCCGGTGGGATTGCTTTCGACTTTTCTGAGGAACTTCATTTTAGTATTTCGATGTCTCGAGACGAAATCATTCAAGGAATTCTTTTGAAGTTAGAGAGTGGTTGTTAATTAATGCAATATTTTTCCTCTGAGCATAGTACTCCAAAGTGTCTGTTGCATGAGCATTGTATATACTTTTTCTTATTAACTTTACAGTTTTGTAGATGAATGTGAAAAACGAAAGCAACCGTTGTATATAAAAGCATACCTTAAATCCCATCCTATTTATGTATAGTTTGGGGATAGAAATATTTGTACAGTTTTAGGAATGTTGTTATAACACTTCTTCCTCTTGATAAATTATGAAATATGAACATCGCTTCCATTATTTCTTCCTCCGTGATATGTCAACATTTCTAAATTGCGATAATCTAGTTGAGTAAAATGTGCGTATATGTGTTCAAACTATTAGCAATGAGTTCTATAGTTAACTATTATATTCTTTTTCTTGCCCCGCTTTTTAATTTGTAAGATATTTTCTGAAGAGTTTAAAATTTTGCTGCTCGAAGGTATGTGATATTCATCATTATTTGTTTAAAACATAATTTTAACAGACGAAAATAATCCAAGCAGTCTTTGTACATGTATATTGAATCTATTTTCTATTGATATATTTTACGTGCTGCTGTTGTTAAAATTACTATTATTACTACGGTTATCATTTCGATGTTATTGTAAATATTATTATCATTTACTTCCATTCTATATCATTATTAACAGAATTAGAATCATTGTGGAGGTAATGGAACCGCCCTCCCGCCCCGTTTAGGCGGATTGCTCTGCGTCTCGACGATCATGACCTGAATTTAGTTAGAGTGCTTTACAAGCGCTTATGTCTGCATATTTATTGTATTACAATAATGTAAGACCGTAAATGTAATTATAACAAACGCACCGGGATGAAGTTTTAATAGAGATAAGACGCTATGCGCAACAATCAAACCTTTATCACAAACGATTTAAAGAAGATCAATATATCCAATTTGAAATAAAATCGGTTTATTAGAACTTAAGATATCACATGTCAACCGTGTTGGGGAAAAAGGCAGTTTCTCGAGAAAAACGCGTTTCAAGTTTCGAAAGATTCAAGTAAAGTTTCAGGGGCAGTCTAATTGTCATAGAACGGTGGTACGTTATACTTAAATTTTCTTAATTGGCGATTCTTGCTTCATACGATGTGGACTTTCTTTTATTTCAAATTGTACATTTTGTGAAGTTCTAAAACTAGACGAGCAGAGTTCTAGCTTTCTTTGAAGCATCAAAAGCTCGGATTTCAGAGCGTTCAATCCGAATTGTGTCCTGCCTGACAGTCTAAATGTTCCTTTATTTTTGTCTATCTGGACGCATAGCACTTCATTTGTTATTTTTTCATCCATTTTACACTTAATTAATAAAATATTCACTCAAAATTTTATATTTTTAGACTGTACACAGAGTACATACGTCTACGTTGCTTGAAGATTGAAACGAAACTGACCTGAACTGAACACTAAACGAGAAAAGATTTGAACAAAATACGTTACAATGGCCTTCAGTTAATCGATTTTTGTAAATATGTATAATGTATAAAAGAGTTTGATTTATCCTCAGGTAGTCGAAGAATATCTACCGTGTCTATTGTTTGATCCGCTCCGACTGAGTGGATTTAGTTGCCGCATCACGAAAATAGCTGTAACTCCGTAAATAATTTTAATTTTGAAAAATCTATTCAGGGACATATTTTTAAATGTTTAAACTATCAGAATATGCAAAAAAAAAAAAATCGTGTTTTTCATATTTCTAGACTAGAATAGTAAAAATGTGTTGTAGTTTAAATTACTAATTGCCGATTTAATACCTGACAAGAGAGTTTTTCTTAATTTTAATTTGCTATTGTTGTAATAATACTTTTTTATTCTATTATGAAACTAATTACCCATATTATTCCTTTAATGTTGCGGATATAAGAGCACTGCTATATCATTTTGTGTATGTCTGAATCTCGTTGTGGTTTCAAATTTATGTGCTTTTTGCGTTACTTTTAGGGGGGAAATAGGTATAGAAGCTTCAAAAAATTTATTTATTTATTTATTTTTTTTTCATAAATCGTTTGTAAAACTATTTAAAAATATACTCTTAAAATTTCGAAACAAAATTTCAAATCGTTCAAAAGTTATAACCGATTAAGTGGGTGTCCCTCGTTAACAAATTGTCAGAGCGCGTGGCATGTAATACGCGTTTTTCTCGAAACGACTTTTTTCGAATTTGTGTACACTTCAGCTTAAAAAGTTTTTAATCGATCATTTTGAAATTTGGCATATAGTTTATATAAATGCGCTCTATTTGAACCTTAAACAATATCTTTCTTTAAAGTATTTTTTTTATTGTAAAAAAGGTACGGAAAAATGGTAAAAAATGGTCATGCTTTATGTTCACACCCCTCTAAAAAAACTACTAATTTTCAATTTTTTTTGAGGGGAGTGAGGTTCACGTGGAAGATACACATATAAAAAGAGTATATTCTTTGTGCAATTGATTTCGGGTGGAAATTGCGACCTCCAAGATGTGTACACAAATTGCTCAGTCGGATGGCGACCTGCAATTTGCGGCAGCTGATATCTCCGTTAATTTTCGAGGAAAATTTTTGAAAATTTCAAAATATATTCTTAAGTATTGACCTCACAGCATTAATAAATTATATAAATTCTCTTTATGTGTTAAAAACATTCATGAAAATCACTGCAAAGATGCCGTCCAACACACCTATTTCCCTCCTTTAGTGTACTAAACTGTTTTTGCATATTTCGAGTTTAAGTTTTCTTTTTCTTTTCGCTTTTCGTTTTGCTTTTTAAACGTGATTATTATACATTTCACGACTTCAACAACGTAGTTCACATTTATGCGTCTAAACTACGATCTACATAAAAATTCGACGAGCGTTAATTTTTATTTATTCAGTTTTAAAAATTCAAACATTCGCTATCGATTATTCTACATGTACGACAGTTCCAATATTAAAATTACTTATTTCCGATTTCTTAATTAAATACCTATATACAATCAGATTACTTAAAATTACTACAAAAAATTTTTAAACGGTAATTGATGTAAATAGTTTCAAACTTAAATTTGTTGGATCCTTAGATTTTTTGACTGTTGATATTTAATTTCTTGCTTGAACTTTCGACTGGGTTCAGGATGTAACTCCGATCATCGTTCTATGTTTTTTTAATGTTTCCAAATTTAAGGTTGGTCCTATTTCTTCGTCTAAATTTAAATTCGTCATATATGTATATCTTATCAGTGTTTAATCGCGAGAGACGCTCGGTAACACGTTTATAAACATACGATGAACGGTAAATATAAGAAGAAAAGTGAACATTTATAACAATCAGGGCCGTATCTAGGCCAAAATTTCCGGAGGGGCTACGAAAATATTTATATACGTACATATATTAATTACAACGTAATTCTTAGGCTACCCCCCATTAGAAAAAATGTCCCAAAGAAGTGTCCCAATTTTATGTAACGAAAAATATTCCAATTTTATGTAACGAAAAATATTCCAATTTTATGTAACGCAAAAAGTCCCAATTTTATGTAACGTTTATTATATTTTATAGGATTTCTGTGATTATGTTATTATATTCATATGGACCAATTTAGAATTACGTTGTAAATTTTAATCATTTTATACAAAGTATAGAAGAGAAAGAGACAGAAATATAAGTAAGAGGGGTCAAGGGACACAGCCCTTGCGAGGCCAAAATGGCCGAGTTTATATGTATATATATATATATATATATGTGTGTGTGTGTATTATCATGAAGTATATTTATTTATAAATAGTACACTAAACCCTTGTAGTCAAATATTTGAACACTACAATAAAAACAAAAAATAGTCGTTTCCATAGAATTCATGAAAATTTCAATTTTCTTTTCTTTCATCCAACATTGAAAGGAAGTAAATTTATTCTGAATTTCGGCCCATTTAATTCAAGCAGTTATTATTTCGCAGACATTTCGGGAGGGGTTTGAACCCTGAAAACCTCAATTCAGATACGGCCCTGATATCAAATTACAATATTCATATATACTTTCACGGTAATTGTTTCAACATTTATTAACTCTTGGCTGCAATAAGTACATATCACCATTTCTTTTATGCAACCTACCTTTGCGATACACATATATGTACATATTGTGAAATATTTCATTATATGACTGCAACTCTGTGCTAAAGTAAATACTCTATTAGACAATAAAACATTTGACCGAGAAGTATCTAATTTTAGTCGAATTTTAGTAGTATATTGGCCATCTTTTAGAATTTGTCGTTAGCTCCGGAAAAATAAAGAAAAAAAAATAAAAATTATAATATTATACATATATAGTGTAAAAAACATTAATAACGAAATCGAATACGAAAGCAGCCAGCGTATTGACTCAGATTCAAGTATTATTACAAGTTAAAACGAGTGCATGGACTTAATGTAAGGCTTGTCGTTGAGGTCAAATTTTTATTAAAAATTTAGGATTGTAACGAGACGCTTGCATATATCGCAGTGTGAATTAGCTCTAATAGCTATATTAAACCATAGTAAGCTAAACAAAAGAAGATGTAATGATACTAATAAATAAAAGTACAGTTTGAAATCGACATATTATTTAAAATATAACGTGTGCAGTAATAGCAGGGAGCAGTTTTCAGATGCTGTTTTTTTTTTAATGCGAATATTTTTGTTGTGTCTTCTTTCTACATCGTTATACGTACGAGTATATACTATATTATACAGACTTTTTCGTTCTAGCTAACCAATATAATCTTTTATGAAGATCTTCATTTGTGAATTTTGTTCATTACTAAGAAAGTTATTTAGTACAGATCACGCTCACTTCTTATTTCCATCTTTCTATTTTATTTTAATTGATTAGTTATGTTTTTCTTTGTTTTGAATATTATTGGTAAGATTCTCCTGATACACCCCCGTTAAGAATTTAAATTGATCTTACCAGAAGCTTAGATCATTAATACAAGAAGTGGAAGGAAGACTGGTAAACGATTGTTGATGTAATCTAAAGTTCTCTCGCAGTAACAACATACTATTGTAATTTTTATTTTTTCATCTGTTTTTATCAAGTATCGTAACGCAGAGCAAAAATAGTCGAAGTGCTCGTTATATCACGAACAACGTAGCCTACGATCGTCGTTTAACACTTCGAAGTATCTAGTGCGGGCAATTATATTAATACGAGTATTTGAATGATTAAATGTTTATCAGCAGTATAGTTCATTGAAATATTCTTATCGTTAAGGTAATCGTACAAAGCATGCTTGTTAATTTACAACGTTTAGAAGAATTGATAATAAAGCGGTCCTCCAAACACATGATCCTCGGTTCACAAACAGAAATTAAGAATATTTTAAACTAAAGGAAAAATATAAGATTCAACGAAAATTTCAAATCAACGGCCACTCTCAACTCTTCTATAAAACTGAAATTTGAAAAAGAAAAAAATGCGATGTAAATTTACCTTTTTTTTCCGCCCATGTTTTTAAACGAATTAAAATTAGTTTGCCGATGGATTATGTTATCGGAGCCCAAAAGAAAAAAAAAAATGAATTAAAAGGCATTTTCAAAAAAATGTTTACACGAGTTATACGAATATAAAAAGAAAATAAAGCGTAATAAGTTTTTAATTATGAAAAATGAAGATAACTTGGTAAAAAAGTATAATCCTCTATCGCTTTTCTTAAATAAAATTTTCAATGACTTTTTTATTAAATTTTCAAATATTAAGTATCAAAATTTTTATTTACAGACTTCATCGTTGAGACATTGCTCTTCCTTAGATGAATTTTTTAACCGAAGGTTTTTAAAAATGATTTTATCCGTTTGAGTGGGAAAGCTCTCACTTGCAATATTCGTTGGAGTCTGGAATAATTATAATTAGTTTCACAATTCCGTTAAACTTATATTTCCTTTTTTTTTCCGAGTACAAGGATCTTTACACTGAACAAATGAAAAGGTGAAAGGGGTCGATTAATTTTATTTCAATATCAGATATTGGTGGAATAATATGCAGAGAAGGAAGCGATAGGATATAATAGGGGAGTTGTAATAAGCGGTAAAAAACTTACGTTCTGAAAAACAGTTTTTAAAGTAAATTATTTTAGTTATCTAAAAAAGTCTTTTTTAAACTCCTAAAAATGTCTCAAAAAAATCTGATCTTGTCGTTTCCTAATTTCGGATAAAATTTAATACATTCAGGAGTTTGATGTAGTTATTTGGGATACTTAATTAGCGAAATTATCATCAGCGTGTTCATCAATAACGGAACAGCTTCTAAGCGATTTCTATAAGAAAGCAATTTATTTCATATTTGAAACATTATAATATTATACATTTCCTTGGCCATAGTAAAAAAGCCTATTTTTCGTGTCAATTTTTCGTCATTTATTTCATCATTGATTGTTCAGAATTCTGTTGAACTATGCACAAAAATCCTTCAACGATTTCAAAATATAAAGCATAATGAAATATAAATGATCTCATTATTTGCAAATAAGCAGAAAAATATTAAGAATAATCATTTGAATCGTAACGAAATGTCCGTAAAATTGATACTCTTACAAAAGCGATTACGTCTATAATAACACACTATTGTAGACGATTTTTCTGTGAAATCATTTCATTAGAGCCTTCAAATCACATTGAATTATACTCAAAAAACTTCGGATTAATTTGTTTCTTTTATATATATATATATATGTATATGTATATATGTTATTTTTTTAAAATAGATCAGAAAAATTAGATTTTTTTTTGGTCCGGCCCTCGCTCTTTGGCCAGTTTTTTCAAGACAGACTTATCATTTTCTACAACTCTGTCTTAATTCCTCCGAATGCAAGATCTCGACAGTTCCTGTCTCCAGCGCTCTCTAATGTTACTAGAAAATGTTCTTTCTAATATTCATCTCTATATTTCTCCTCCTAAATCCTGGTCTGTTGTCTTTACTCTTCGTCCTTTGATTGTTCTTTGGTTAGGCTTACCTTAAATAGTAGTCCAATCCAATCCCTCTTGTAAATTGTTTTTACTATTTAGGAATCTTTCTCGACAGTCGTCTCTTCTTTCACAATCATATTAATCATCTGTGTCTATTCTCTCTTAAAAAGCTCAATCTGTTACAAGCTATTTCTCATACTACTTGGGGAGGCGATCCCTATATCCTTCTCATGTTTTATAAATCCTTTATCCGTTTTGTCCTGGACTACTGTTGTTCTTCCATATCTCTTCTTTCAAAATTAAATCGTGTTCAGAATACCTGTCTTTACCTCTGTCTTGGTGCCCTGAGATCTACCCCAGTACTTTCTACCCTTGCTGAATCTCATATTCCTCCTCTCTTTATTCGTAGATTTGGTTAACGCTTTTTGATTAAGCGGCTGCCTATTTATTCCTTTTCGCTTGTTTCTTCCTACTCTTTTACTTCGTAAATGACGGTTTTTCTCTAGTAAAACTCGAATTTTATCCCTTTTTTCTGTTCGTCTTCGTCTATTTTCGCCTTTTATTTATAGTGTCATGATAAACTTCCTTATTTCTCTTTCAGTTTTGCTAGTTTCCTTCATTCTATTAATTGTCTTTCTATACCGTTCTGTTCTAAATATTTTCCTCAACATGTCGCCGTAGCTAAATTCTCCTGTGCTTTAAGTTCTTTTTTCCCTTCAATCACTATCTATACGGACGGTTCTAAAGGGCTAAGTGAAGTTGGTTCTGCCTTTTTTGTTCCGCCTTGAATTATTCTGAATCTTTTAAGCTTCTCTCCTTTTGTTTAATTCTCTATACAGAATCGAATCTGTTGCTATTATACGCGCCGTTCTTTTTGTTTTCTCATCATTGATTTTCATAAAGTTTTTTTTTCTTTCTACCCTGGGCGCGCCAGCGGCCTTGACCCAACAACATGATAATTCAATAGACAGAACTAAATAGCCAGGGATCAGAAATGGAACTCACAAAGAACAGCAGCAACGGAACAACTGAAGGAAATGGGAAGGAAAGGATATAGGTGGCGTTAAAGGGAGTAGGGACACGCAAAGCTAAAAGTTGGACGTATAGAAGGGAGCATTCGTTGAGGAGTGCAGAACATTCGAAAAGGGGATATGATTTGAATTACAAATACAAGGAGGTTCAGATGCATGAAGAGAGCAGAAAGGAGAAGGAGACAAAGCGAATCGAAAGCGAGAAAAAGGAAGTAGAGAATGATTGATCCTGAGTCTAATTAAGGAAACAACAATGGAACGACGACAGTCAGGAACAGAATGAAACCAAGGCAGGAAACGAGGAACCGGGGTTCAGTAAGACGGTACTGCGAATAGCGATTTGAGAATAAAGATGGATACATGTCCAACCAAGGTCTGGAATGATTAAAGCGTGATAAGGAAAGAATGTTTGAAGGAAGGAAAGAATCGAGGAAAGGACCATTGCGGGCGGCTGAGCGAGCTAAAGAGTCGCTCATTCCAAATTATGGTTCAACTCCTGTTCTTCATTTTCTAATCCTGCCTTCTTTTATCTCTCTATTCAGCCATCTCTTCCTCCTCGCCTATAGTTTTTTTGATACTTGCCCCCCTTTTAAACGTGCTGCAATCTCTGCTATTTGTCGCCTTCGCTTTAACCATAATCTTCTTCCTGCATAATTTTCTCGATATTCATATGCATATACTCCATTTTATCCTTTTTACCCCTTTTCCATATACGTTCCTTGTGATGCTGATCACATTTTATTTGAATGTGTGGCCTTCTCTGCTGAACAATTGTCCCCTCTATTTGCCATTAAAACTCGATATCCCTACTGTCCTTATTGGTGTTGCTTGTGTTCTCTCGTTTCCTTCTGTTTGAAGTATTTTTATTCTCTGTTCTTAAATGTATAAGAATATAAATCTATTGCTCCTGCTTCCAATTTCTTAGGCTAATGTCAAAAAAAAAAAAAATACTCAAATAAAAGTTCAAATGCGCCTATTTAAATAAAGGGTCGTTTACTATTTGACTGACTTTCACTGGTAGAGTATGTAGGATTTTAAAAAGGTTTTTAAAATACTTCGCTCTTTCGTTGTCAAATTTACAACACTGCCACACAAAATGCTCAATCGAGCATTCTATACATATATCGCTATCTACCATTCTTATTTTTTTGAAAGTGCAGACGTACGAGTTGTCTTACCCTGATCGTAATTATATATTTCCCGTGTCATGCTCTATGAACTATATTCTACGGTTGATCTCTTTTTGTAATAAATAATAGTCTTTGCCCTTATGAATACTAATATTTTGATATTTCGTGTTCCAATACTTGACCATTAAGACTGGAACTTATTCCTTCCAATTTACTTTAATAGTCTAAATTGTGTAGTTCCCTGAGTTCTGGTTAATACACCAACTATTTTATTCCTATGTACGCTGGCACACGCTTAAATATCACCTATGTATCCTGACTCCTTAATCTAGTGATCAATTTCTTAATTCTAGTTTCAATATTTTTTTCATCTAATGTTTCCCCAGTTTCGTTACAGCTGCCTATGAATCTGTTAGGATTAGAAATTTTAACTTTTTTGATCTTTCAACACAATTCAGTGTCATAAAAATAGATTTTCTCAATGTATGAGGAGCCAACATAAGATAGCTACTATATTCTCGATATTTTTTCATTGATAAATGCCGCCGTCTGAATTCCCTCTAATCTGTTGAATGAGTCGTCGCTGTATGTTATTTCATAATTATTATAATAAGTACCGATTATCTTGTCAAGCTGTGTATTATTTACATAAGTGTTCATAAATTGAATGCCATTTCTTTTCAGTTCAATATTGATCGGGGCCCAAAATGCGCTTCAACCTAACTGGTACACCGGGAACTTCTGGTTCGGCACAGTATTCAGTTAAAAGAACTCTTTGTAACTAAGTATTACTGGAAAGACCGTTTTGTTAGATCAGCATTTCCTCTCCTTTACACTATATAACTCTATATTTGTGCTTATAATAGGATTATTAAGAAAATTTGTCCGCCACATATTGCATTCGTCCGTTTTTAATGGTGGTTCCGCGGCTTCTGCCTGTAATGTATAGAGGTGTAAATGAATTAATCTTAAACATGTAACCTTACAGACATGTTCTGCACTATTTGCATAGTCTTAGTGTTACTTTTATTAAAGTTAATGAATCATCCAACGTAATTTAAATCTGAACGAATCAAAGCTTTGTATAATGTTAAATCAGAGATGAAGTGCGCGCCCCGTTTGGTACTAAAAATTGCTCAAAGGACATTCATATCCTTCGCACTTCTTATTAAATATTTGATTTCATTCAGTTTAATTCGAAGTCAAATATAACTTCACGGTGGTACACTTATAAGTTGACTGAAATAGACTGAACCCATTGTTCATTTTAATAAGCGGAGACGGTAAATCATCTTTTCGCAGCCGAAAATGAAAAACATTTTTGGAATTTCTATCACGAAATGTTATTGTTAATAGTAGAAAAATACATGAAAGTGAAACGCACCGTGCCATCGGACGGTGTGCACCATTGTGTATGCACGGTATATGACTAAGAAAATTTTTGGAAAAGTGACTAAAATCTAACACATCGCGTTGTTCCAAGTTCATAAAAATTTTCCGAAATAATTTATATTTACAAATTAGGTACGAAATCTGACGATATTACGAATATTGTAGGCTATCTGCAATATATTCAAACCGCGTACTCTGCTAATAAAATCGAATTGTAAATATGATTCCTCCTCGCCAAGCTGGTTTTTTCGTAGGAAGATTTGAAGGAAATCAAATCGATATTAAATATACGGATTTTCAGAAAGTATTTGACACGGTCAGTCGTTTAGTATTATTATTACGTAAGGCTATATTTCAGCTTGGATTTTCAAAGTCGCTTGTTTGCGTCTATCATCATCTTATCTGGGTGATAGGAAACAACTTGCTAATTTTAATGGTAGTTTTGTATTCTCTTGGTCCTCCAGAATGTTTCAAGCATCGAACGTAGAGCACGTTGTTTATTATTTTTCCTCTTCTCTCAATCTCTCCTCTATTTTTTTTTGTTTTTTAAATCTCTCGCTATTTCGCACGCTATCCCCTTTCCCGATTTTAGTAAAATTCTAATAGTACCAGATTCCAAAAACGATCTTTTATTCTTATATTCACCCGTCGTTTGATTTTTCTATGCTCCGCATCCGTTTTACCATTTCTAACCTTGTATTCTCTCGCCTCTTTTCCAATTGTCTTCGGGCTCCCAAACACGTTAAAATTAAAGGCAACGAAAAATTTGACTTGTCTGCCCGCTCTGTAGCTTTTAATGAGTTTCCTATTGGAAGATTCTCATAGTATCCTCTTCGTATTCAAGAAATTTCACCACAAATTTTGGAATGATAATTTTTTTTCTTACTTTACTAACTGAACTTCTTTCTATCTGCCTATTGGACGTATACCTGTGATTTTTTTACTGAGAAAAATAGTCTTGAAAAATAGAATATGTGAACATACCGGCGCGGTAATAAAATGTAGCGTTATTTTTTACTACAAGTGAAATACTTACCGGGCACGGAGATGTTGTGAATATTTTAGGAACAGCATCGAAAAAAATATTTGCGTTTTAGGGGCTTGGCGGGTGTTGTGGTAGATTCCAATTCTATATAAGCCTTTTAAACGTAAACCGCGGAGTGGTAGAGAGGTTAGCCGTGAAGAGAGCAAGTTTGGTTAGTTAACGGAGTGGCACTCTCGGACGGAGTGGATCTCTTTAAGTGTTGCGTACGAGGGAACTTTAATACTTGATATTGTGTGAAAAATGGAAAATGTTTCATTTGACGTGTGGTCTGTGTATAATGTTGTCTGGCATGCGAAAAAAGATGAAGGGATCCGTTTCAGCGCAGTGGGTGGGCGTTTCTCTGCAAATTGGCGGATGTCCCGAAACTTGGTTACGAGTAACAGTGCGCTTATACCTGTACAGAACAGTCGGCTTCGTTCAGACTGCAGAGTTGTAATAATTAATTTCGAGCTAGTAGAGAAAACCGAGAAAAAGAACTTTGTCCGATGAAAAAGTGAATTCGGAGCTGTTAGTAAAGGCAATTAGCTTTCGGAATTTTAATAATAATCGGGTATGAATTTTTTACATATTTCGTGAAAGAGGTATCCGAGAATCAGTAAGACTACCCTCAATATGGTTTAACTGTAAACAAGTCAAGGGAAAGGTTAAGCATGTTTCGATAGAAGCGAGGATGTTTTGTATTCGAATGTACAGATAGATGAGATAAATTTACGGTTTAATCGGAATGTAAATAGTGATTTCGGCAGGGTAAAGTTGGAGAGGAAGTTCTTCGGCTTAGCGAAGGATGATAGGGATAAAACATGTTGGAATGGTGTCGGCGGAGACATACGAATTTGCAGTACTAACTTCTGAAATTCTAAATTCCATGTTCTGTATAGAGATTTCTTCGATGCGTTCTTTCGATTACCTTTAGACTAGGGCCACTGTAAACGTTTTGCATATATGTTTATCTAATCTGACATACGGTTTGAGGACGAAATTTGGGCCCAACTGTGAAAATCTCTCTCTCTCTCTACACTATTAATAGTTGGCCTGGCCGACATACTGGAATGTTGAGTAGCCTTTGTACTGGCGCATTTAAAATAATTAGAAGGGTTTTATACCGCGGCTGACAGAAGATACTGCAATTTTGCAAGGTCGCTTTAATATTTCGGTAATTTCGAGGCATAATGCAGTCTATGCCGTAGCGGTTTCCTATCTAGTCGTCGAATTTTAACCTCGTACCGGATTTATCTAGTAGTTGTTAATTAATTTCAGATAATTTTTTTTTCTCCAATTCGGATTATCTTTTTTTTCGTCAATTAAATTTTTCTTTTCGTACAGGATTAATTCTTTCACAGTTTTCCAAACGTGAACTGTAACTCTGGTGAGATTTTTCCCGGAGAGATAGACACCCGTGTAGTGGTGGATACATTTTGTATTCGATCACTTACAAAATTCTAATGTTTTGAAGGAAATAAAATAAAATTTTCACGCCGGAAACTGTACGGATTTTATTACAAAGGTATCAAGATCCGGCAAAAAGATATTTAAAAAGTATCTCCATTTATTTCGTTGGCCTCCCGGAATCGTGATCAACGAAAATACGGTTCACGCTGTTTGGCGAATAAGCTTTCAACTAAAATCAGTTCGCACTATAATACGTAGAACCGTATTACCGATTATAATTTGGAAAAAATATTATTAGCCGAGTTGAGAATAATGAAACTCGACACCTGATTTCTCGTTTTACTAATAGATCTTAGGAAGTTAAAATTAATCGAAGATCCTCGCTTTTTATTTCACACGACCTAAGTAAGCTTTCCCGCTTATTTGTAATACTCTGGATATTTAATCGGTTTGACTTTATACCAACAGAGATTTGTTATGTGAGGGAATATTGCTGGCAGTGCCCTAGTAGAGGTTGACATCTTGTGATAAAAAAATAAAAAGCTACACATATAGGTATATTATTATGCGGATGATCCAGTCTCCTGATCTTCGACAGTCGTCAAATGTATTTTAAAATATCTGGGCGGCAAGACGTAAATAAGGGACCAATTAGGAACCGATATTGGTATTAAATGAAAAAAAAAGTTAAAGCGATTATAACAGAATAGGACAGACATTAACAGGTATATAATTGTAACGATAATAAAAAGATAGAAAAAAAGTGAAACTTCACCCACACTGATTACGCATCATTAGCTCATAAAGCCTAAACTACTTGTTCCAGAATCTTTGAAATCAGCTTGCGTACAAGTCCGCAACACAGTGAGACATTTTCATGTTTCCCCTTAAAAGAAGTGGGCTTTGTACAGCAATTCAGGCGTCCGTCGACATTAGAATGTCGTTCGCTTCACGTTCTCCGTCGACAAACGTCGCCGTGCAACCTGTGATTTCCTTTATACATATTAAATCGCAACGTATGCGCAAAAATATACATTTAACAACTAACTACCGCTAGTACAAGGTTCCTTATTTACATCATTATCGTTAGGGGTGGTAATACTGAGGAAATGACGTGTGAAATACACAAACCTACGATCTTCACAGGTCTTTGTCGTTATAGGAAACACTTTTATCTACTTCTGTTGAATGCATACTCGCGTATGTGGGAAATCGGTCTCATTAAATGCTCCCTTATTAATAATCAGTCGTATCTAAGTAAATATATGAAATTTTCGTAACGCTTTTCGAGTTTATATGACAAATTAAAGACATAAAAATGTCAAAAAAAGATAAATATTCTAACCAGTCGCCTATACACTATAGTAACATAAATTCAAAACTAGTAACGGATAATAGATACAGTCAAATATTCTGAATTACAGTTATTAAGCGGGAGTTGACCAACGCGAGCATTTGGACAATTTACAAAGGACAATCATAAAATCTATTTCCTAATTTCATGCAGGAAAATAGATTACTTACTGCTGAAGAACTATAGTAAGTCCCGACCCTTGATAAGGTATCACGAATTGTGAAGTTAAGCTTTTTTCATAATGGTATTAAGCTTAATGGATCTGAAAATAGATTGGGACCAGTTACTTTCTGAATGGATCCGCCTTTACTGTCCCCGAGATAATTCTCTGGTATAACCAATATTCAATTTCAGGATAGGCTTATATATCTAAAAGTGACCTGGATAACCGGAACGAAACACAGCTCTCAAAAGACACCCCTGGTCTTTGGTAGCTAAACAAAGTACAAATTTCGCGTTTTCTTTCCAACGATATGGGAACATATTTAAAATCACAGTTAATGTATAACTAGATCTGATGGAACATTCCGGTACCTCCCTAACAAAATTAAAATGAGAATACAGGCAACACATGTGTGGCAGCCAAAATCTATAACAGGTTTTGTCCCTAAAAAAAGTTATAAAAAGCGACATCGGAAAATTCTAATGACATTTTTCCATTATGGGGAGCTATAGAAGAGCTGACTACACACACATAACGGATTGTGTTCGTTGTCAGCATCTATATGCTGCACAGAATAGTATCGTGTTAAGCACGGTTTTAGTTTAATTAAGAATATGCTAATTTTACTAACACGGGCGCAATTAAACTGCCACATAGCTTAATTTTTTTCTATTATTATTTTATGATAAAGCCGTTGCTCTGGGGATTTATTTAAACTGATTATTTTATAGATATTTTTTTATTTTTTTTATTTCTTTTTTTGGTTATTTTAAAATTGTTTATTTTATCATGTTAAAAAATGTTTCGTTACTTCGAGCAGAAACCTCAGTTTCGTATCTGTTTATTTATTTATTAATTTATTTCCTTTCTAAACAAAAACTTTTAAAATGTTTGTGTACATCTTACGTATTTAGTATTTTATTATTTTGAATAGATAAGCTAACCTTGACTGAGTTATATACATATATCGTTTAGTTGAAGGTTCGAGACCGTTGGCGTATTCATGATATGTACAAATTCTCGTAAGTACACATTTTATCTATCGCGTTTACGTATACATCACGCTTTAAACAACGATTAACATTGTATCCTACAGTTTACACAACGGCGCGTATTAGGTAGGCATTGATTATTAAGCGTATTTTATATTTTTTCACAACGAATTGAATTGAACAATGCTACAAATCTTACTACATATTATTAGTCTTGTTCATGATGTTGTCTCTTGCAGAATTTCTGATCCTAGCAAAATGTTCGTCAGATGGAACCTTCGAGATAGTGGTCATACACACGGTCTCGTGTCTACTATGGGCTAATTTTCAGGTATTTTCATCGGTCGTATACACTATACGGCCCTTCTTTTTTTTTTTTTTTTTTTTTTTTAATGATCAACAAAACTTATGCGTGGTGCGGGATATTTTATCTCGATCGATTAAAATCTCTTAATTGCTTTCGACTGTTTTCGCTTGGACCTTTTTATTCGAATACATATGATCATATTTTTCTCTCGATACTGTTAAAACAACTAGAGAAAGATATGTTCGTGATCGCCCATTCTTACACTCCTGACTCTAGCATCCGTTAGCCATAGTATCAGATGCGCGTGTATCTAAAGACAACTTTCTGATCGTTAAGGCCGAGTCTGCGGCTGACTTGTCCGATTACGATTCTCTCGATTTTTAAAACAGCCCGGAATCGTTTTTCGACGCTAGTTTCATCTGCGGTGTCATTTCGGCGATCGGATGTTCAAATGTTCATCTTTCGCGACCTTTACATTGAAAAAATTCCTTTTTTCCGTAATCCTCTAATTTCATCTTCCGTACTAGTAACTGCTATCAGAATTTCCAATTGGCTTTTCGTTTGTTCAGCAGCTCGATTGTATGTCTTAATCGATCGTTTCTTGAAGGTGTGACCCATAAACGGAATAATCTGTCAATTCGCGTCTATTTTTATTGACTACGCTAGCGTTTTACCCTGATATTGTGAGTTTCAAACGGTTTTTTTTTGTAGTTTCGTTATTTTTTTATTTTTTCCATTTCTTCATCAATGTTCTTCGTTCTCGTTTTCGATCTAGTTTCATTTCACAGATGTGTAATGTGTTTTCGCTGATTAAAACGCCCTTATTTTATGTTCATTATTCACGGAAATCATGTTGCAAGTCGTTTAAATCATCACTTATACTAAGCGGCTGTATGTAAATCAACTTGATAATATTACCCGGGTGAAAGAATGTATCGTAGAACATTTATAAATTTATAAGCGGATTAGTATTACAAATGCTAAATAAGGATTTGTTGATAACAGCTGATAATGCACGGACGTGTTTGCTCGCACTTGTTCAGTACCGCTCGACTGAATTATAATCAGATCATCCGGATCATTCGTAAAGTCAGACCCTCGTAGGTTCTATAATCGGGATCTTAGACTATAAAAAATCTCGATTCCTTCGAAATCGGTAATAAAATTTGATTCTTCTTTGACTCATCGTTGTTCATCATGGTCTTTTGAGTTTTGGTTTGGAAAATGTGATTGAACGTATTGCGTTGCATATAATTTTGCCTTTTCTTCTGCTCAAACTGACGAAATTATCTTTTCCTCTGTTTCAGTTAAGGTAATCATTATCCTGTTCTAACTGGGAAATCGAGTTTATGCTTCTTTTTTTTTTTTTTTTATCGTTTGATGTGTGGGTAAGTGAAAACTCTCAAGTAGGCAGTTCAAGTTCCGAATGGAATCATTTTACAATCACTAGGATTACTTTTCACTATGAAGGTCTAATATAGGTTAATGAAATTTCAGCTCGGTTTGATTTGTTGTATGCGCAGTTCGATCATGCTTGGCCGTTTGAATAGATATTTCACGTAAAAGCGGTCTAGGGATATTGTTGGTGTACGGTTCACCTGCCCGATATACACTTTTTTACGTAAATCGTGATCGAATTCAACGTCATTCGGACCATGGGAAAGTGTAGAAATGTTTATTTTAGTGAGAACTTTGATGTATCAGTTGTCTGTAATAGTGAAATATTGCATAATATTAATTTAAAAAATCCCCGGAGTTGTTTTGAATCACATCGAAGCAAGGAAACCAGGTTATCTTGGTCACATCGTTAGAGGAAAAAAATACAAAATGATCCGGCTGCTGATTATAGAAGAGGTAAACTCGAATGGAAAAGATCAATAGGAAAGCGGCAAAACTGATGGATGAACGATTTTAAAAAATGGTTCGGTTGCACGTCGATAGATATACTCAGGTTAGAAGGACGGTCATTGCTACGTGCATCGCTGATCTCCGAAACGGAGCTAGCGTATGAAGAAGAAGAATCAATTTATGGCAGAAGCGAATTTTTAAAATCGGATCGTTTTAATTTAATTTCTTCTCGGGGTTTTCACGAAGTAAGCTGAACAGAAATTTATTTTCACTGGCTTCGAAGTCGGTGTTTGTCCGTCATTCGGAAGTCATTTTGGCTGCGTTGGTTGTATGCGAGTGCAAAAGGAAAATATTAAAGCTTCGTGTGTTTTTAACTTCGAAAAACACCGCATCGCTACTATAGATGCACGCGGTTTTAACAGTGTTAATTATGGTTATAATTACTATGTAAATTCACATAAAACAAACTAGTTCGACTAACTGTATAAATAATTTTCCGATGGGAAACATGTCGGGGAATTATTTATACAGTTAATTTTAACTGGTTTTTTCGTAAATAAATTATAAATAAACATTCGATGTATACTTATCGAATATTTATTTTTGCATAGTCTGTATTTAATTAATATACGAATGTAAAAATGCTTATGATATTTTTCTTTGTTTTGCGGATTTAGTTAATTATAAAAAAATAAAACATTTCGTTCGGAAACATGTGTATCTTCTAATGATAATTATTTAATTATCATTAATAATAATTCCATAAATAATACGGAGTTTAATTAGAAAATTAATTGCTGTTCTTGATTTTGGTTGAAATTGTTTATACGGTTTTTATTTCTCTTTAATTTGATGTTTTTCAACTGGATTATGAACCGCTAATTCCGATTTTTTTATCGGTATACTTATTATTTTTATAAAGAGATACACGTTGAAAAAGGAAACAATTTTGACATTGTGATTGCTACTATTTGTTGAGTGAATCGAGTGCGATTATGGTTTTGAATAAATCGATGTTGTCGATAATGTTACGAACTCATCTCCACCTGGCGTAAACGCTCCTATCGATATTAATACGCAACTCAAAGAAGCGAGACAATGATTAAAACTTTCATTTATATAATAATGATTTACAAATGTTTTTTGATGACGTACAGTTTTATAAAGGAGACACGTTTATAAAAAATAAAATAAATACGATAATTTCTATGTAAATCTATGGCATAATAATTCCGGTTTAATAGATTTTGTTCAAAAATACGTCTCATACTCGTCGATTTTTAAAGTAATTAAAAAAAAAAGCATTTTTTTCCCCACGGTAATTTAACTTTAGAAATAATAAAAAAAAAAAAAACGAGTAATAGAACAAGTTTATGAGAGCGCAGTGGACATCGGGGAAGGGGGTTTTTCTATTAAAACTCTACCAACGCCTGTTGATTCTTGACGAGTTCAGTCTGCAATATATGTAAATATTTGGATGCTATTGGGAAAGCGGCATACGTTGCAGTGTGCGTTTAACTATTGCATATTATTATGCTATTTTCATCGGTGCATCCTAATGGGGAAATGTGTGCATTTCTCCGTCATAAACGAAATTGTTTTAGAATGAATATTGCACGATTGCTAGATTGATATGGTAGCGGGAGGAGTAAATTTCACCGGTCAGCGCGCTGAGTGCAATCAAGCAGACTTTTTCTATTTTGTTTTTTGATTTTTTAACAATGCTACAATTCGCATTTCTTGTTTGATATTACAAAACGAGAAAACTGTACATAATAAACGAGAAATTTCAAGCAATTACAATCTATCGCGAATCGTTCGAATTTTTTCAAAGATGCCGATCTCGCTTGATGGAATTAACAACGTAAATGAAGTTTGCTTTCCAAAGCGAGAACTTCGAAATATCATTTCCAGTACGCCAAAGTTTTCTGTATGAATCGCGCGCGCCACAACTTACGTTTCTCATGCTTTTGTGTCGTATCTATTATCCGAGCCATAAATTAATGAAACAAAAAAGTTGATAAATATAATGCATATCGCGCGCACATACATATTTATATGTTTAAAGTTTAAAAATTTATTTTTGCTTTCTATTTTTCATAATCTATTTATTATTTTGTAGAATATTCGGTTTTATTGGGTTCTTTGGTTTTTCACAATTTATTCTGCTCTAGTAGTTAAGGTGCTTGGCTACCAAACCGTTTGTTTGGGGGGGAGGCATTATTCTTATAAAGGTTAAACGTATATGCATACAATGAAAATAAATATCGTATTCATTTTAAACATTGATTAATAACGGTAGTTAAAAGTTAATAACTTCCAGTTTCCAAAAATAGAAGTAACTGTATTATCAAAAAATACGTACTACTAAATAAATAATATATATATATATATATATAATTAAAATAAAAAATCCACTACATAAAAGAGATTTAAAAACGGATCTCGTAGATAATTTTTTTAAATAACAACATTCAAAGTACATTATGAAAATAATTAGATTTACAGTTAAAATTGACGAAAAATAAAAACAACTTAAGAGCTATTTTTAAATCTTTTCGGAAATTCATTAACAATAAATGAAAAAATAGACGGTTTTATGAAAACACTGTATAGAAATTAATTTTATATATGAACTAATGACTTTATACTATCAGGCTGAGAATAAGATGATCTGCTATGTTTTTGCATTATGGAAGTGCGTTGCGAAAGTTGTAACAAAAATTCCTACGCAAACGATAAATTAAATTTATAGATTCTGAAAATTTTTTTTTGGTTTCCAAGAAAATAAAAAAGTCATTATTTATGGACACATAGCGGACAGAACTAACTCAATAGGAATTATAGGACATCATCATCTGAGGGGTCCAGGGTATGTCCAATAGCGAGATCTGAAAGATCGAATTAATATAGATATAAACAGTATCAATGTTGGGCTGCTGTGTTTATAAACGTCAAAACAATGAGAAAAAAAGATTTATCGATCGTTTTTTAAAATAAAAAATAACCCCCGTTTTCAATAAAGCACAAATAAAAAGAAAGAAAAAAAAAAAGATAAAATAAAAACAAAATCAATCAGCTTAAGTGAAAAAACGCAAAAAATTTGTAAGTAACATTGAAAATCACGAAGTAATAGAAAGTGACAGGATCACGGTAAATTAAAATCGGTATTTTGTGGGCGAGCCGTGACTCTAATGACAGCATTTAATCATGAAAGCCGTTTTCGAGTGTAATAAGATGAAATTTTCAACCGATGTCGATTCGAAGTGAGACTATCGCGTAATCTTTTTGGTCCAAATACTCCCACATATTTCCAGTAGCATTACAGCCCGATGACTGCGGTGACCTTTCCCGTACTTTAGGGCAGTTATAAAGTAATCATTAACCAGTTTTGTATGATTTATACTCAGAGTCATTTGATCGAACTCGAACGACCCCCAATGGCTAATTTTTCTGCACTTTGGCGACGGTTTTCCACGCAAAATGGAACTAATAGTGAACGTAACAAACCGCATAAACCATGCTTCATCGTCATACTTCCGTAAATTCTACTTTTCTACGCGGTTTCCGCCAAACTCTCTGCTTTCAAGAAGGCGTTAAATTTTCATTCATTACTGAAAAGTATACCACTCCAAAATTCCCTATCGGCTATAATTTCAAGGCGAATTCCAGGCGCGTTCTACTTATTAATCGCATTGCTGGAAAGTTTGGAGCAGTTTGCGAATTATGTTCCGGTGTTTTTGACGAGTCAACGAATAGTATGGGCAGAACTTCTTTTTTTTTTTCCCCAGTCGTACAACGCGGTAACTAATAATGGCGCATTTACATATTTTTTGCTACCTCGGTGTAATCTGCCGATTATCGCAAGCTGAAAGTTTTCCAGAGTATGATAGATTGAATTCTACGTTCTTATTTATATCCTTGAATAATGTTAACCGTCCTGCTCAGTTACAAATGAAATGTGATGAACGGACATCGTTCGAATAATTAAAAATCGCCGATTAGCTCGCATCAAATGATACAGTTCGCGATTTTCAACCTATTATGGACTAGTAATGATTTCCGCTCACTTATTCAGCGGATAACTTCACGTACGCGAACGAAGCTGTTACGTTACTCGCGAGTTGGTACACTGATGAGACATACTGACGTATTAATATAATGTTTTACTTTTACTTCTTTTTTTTTTTTTTTTCTAATGTGATCACTGTGTCTATTACTTTTTTTATGCAATGTTTTCTTTACACCATTATTCGGAAAAGTTCGTTGTTTACATATTCGAAAAAAATTTGACAAAAAGCAACACTGTTTTTCCTTCTGTTTCAACACTTATCTATTTTTAAACACTGTGTCCCATTACTAGTAATTCACTTTATGTATGTCCCTCAGGTGGTGTTGCAAACTGAAATTTTAAGGAAGAAAGGAGCGCGTCCTTAGCCGCTGTATAGTGAAATAACCAGTATATACATATATATATATATTAGTTAACCGAGCCATTGCCAATAAGCGGTCTGTAATCCAGGAGCGGCTACTAGTGCAAAACTTCAGGCTGGCGATTCCAGTGGTGTTAGAGAAATAAGGCATGAGCGTCTTGGGAAAGATTAAAATTTTTTACATCGTACGTTTGCCTTCGCTGTGGTTACTGTAAAAGCCTTTTAATGCTTCCTCCGCTTCAATAGCATCCCGTTACCTTGGGGGTGAGATTTTTATCCAAGGGCTAGGATATCTTCCCTGAAATAGGGATTCTCCTGCTTTCTATTTCCTTTTCTATTTACTTCTTCACTATTTCTTATTTTACCTTTAGTACTTTAAAAGTATTTTTGGTTTTTCCGTTTTCTTTCCAATTTATTCCCTGCCGTCGTTAAAGTTATCCATTTTCCTAAAAAGCGATTAATCGTACCAGCTTAAGTGTCTTGGCTGCGCCGTTGAAATCTTTTCTTAAATATCTCGTTTCGGTTCTCATGGTTTTTTCTTGCGCTGCCAATAGTAAGTTTTTAAAGCTTTTCAACTTTACTTCTGTAACGTAAAATTAACCTCAAGATAAGAAGATGTTACCCTTTTTTTTTTTTTTTTTCTATTTAATTGCACGTAATTTTTTTATGCAATTTGAAGGAAATTTCAAAAACTAAATTTTGCTGAGCATTGCTGGCTAAAATTTAAGATGGTATCACCGATGATGCTGCTGATCTATTAAAAGGAAATCGGCGGGACCTAAAGACCCTCTTCGTGTTAGGGCCTTTTCCCCCTATTTTTGGATACCAGTTGTGGTTATTTTATTTCAAATTACAATATATCTTTTTTCTTTTTTTTTAATAGGTCAAATTTCTTTTTTTTATTTCCAATTTTATTTCACAGCGCAGTAACACAATGGGCTTTGTAATGTTAGTTTATTTTACACCTCGGGCGAAGTCAATTTATCGTACATTTTTCGGAGACAGTTTCGGGGCGAAGTGGTCTACACATGTTTGCTTGGTGCTGCTTTTTGGAACTTTTTGAAACGGTTCAGCAATTCATAAACTTATCTGCAGTGTAACTAATCTTTGGGCCAACAGCCGGGAAAAGCTTCACTATTTGTGCTTTTTTTTTGTATCCTCCCTCCCGGCACGGAAAATATCGGTACCTCAACGCATCGGTTCTGGTTGCAATATGCGCATTCCGTTCTGCCGAGACTTGACACTGTTGAGTGTTTTGCCTGTGTCGTCTTACGATTATGCGGCTATCGCGTAATTGTATTTCTTCGCGTTGATCTTAAATTTCACTCTCGACTGCCAAAGAATTTCAAGCTTTTCCTCGATATTAGCCGGTAAAATATTGCACCCGTACTCCGGCGTTGCTATTACGCTGTTAAATATTCGCGGTCTTCGTAGAACCATCTTGTTGCGGTCTCGCTGGCTTGCACAGTTATTTCTTTTGAGAATAGTTTCATCGTTAAGTTTGCTTTAGATGTTCAGAAGTGCCTTGATGCAATGACGACATTTGCGAATTAATGTAACCGACGAGGAGAATATCGAGAGGGTAAAACGTTTGATTTTCCTCTTTTGCCGGCAATTGCGTAGCTAATTGGGCGCCGGTACCAGCTGAAGCGAACTTTTTGTACCGCGGAGAGAATATATTAATGACCTATTTGGTATTGTAGGCGAGCCTATTCGTGCATTATTCCGATCGCGGTTGTTCTATTCCAGCTTGAGAGGATCTATCGGGTAACTTTTTTTACTGCGCACGATACGTACAAGATGAAAAAGAAATCGAGATTCACCGAAAAACGCTTTCGGTCAAGCGGTATTATTTTGGCGGGATTTTCGCGTTGGCTGGACCGTTTCACGAGGGTGAATGACATTACGATATACATATATACAGAAGGGGAATTCTCTGCAACAAAGTGTGAATAAGTTAGTGCGAAATTGAAACAAGCTAATTTTACATAGGCAGCTTAGACACAGCAGGTCTGTTGACTGTTGGCCTTTGTATTCAGGCAAACATTTGTTTTCCGATTCACCAGATACTGCTGCCTGCAACACCGTCGAAAGCGTTAATTTTCATCTTTTCAACGGTGATTTAGCGCATCGCGAAATATCCCAGTTTTATGTCTAATTTGTCAACACGTTCGGACAGAGTAGAGTTCCGAATGGTGAGAAGCTGATGGGAAAGAAGATAACGTTTGATAGTAAACCTGTAGTATAGCGAATTCTTCTCATGATGTATAGTGTCTGATGACGATCTCAGGACCACACGTCTGTGGTAAAACCGAAATTGCGTTTGTCATAAGTTGGTAAAATTACCGAGATTTTTCCGATTTGCCTACTCTATAGATAAATCAGGACGAAGAGAAATTATTGAGGTCCCTGTTTGTTCTACTATCTTAGTTGCGTCACACTCGTGAAGGTTTTACTACGGCTTTAGCGGGTTTAAATAGTGCCGTAGTAGGTGTTGTCGTGAGACAACACGTGTGTCGCTAGGGAAGATCCATTTATTTCGATTTCGGCGGCTGCTTCGTTAGGTGCGTAATCACCGATGGCAGCGCGGGTGTTTGTACGCCGGACCGAGGCGAAATGTAATAAATGACGTGTAGGTGTTTGCCGTCGGAGTGTCGTGAGTATCATGGATATCGTGAGTAATCGTCTGCGCTTCGAGACGTCTGCAAAAGCGGAATAATTGGATTCCTGCGGCGCGGATTGTCGATCATCTCTGCACGGCGTACGAATAAGCGTGACCGCAGCGTGTTTTCCTTGACCAAGAGGGCTCTTGACCGGGGCTCGGTGCACGCGGTTCGCGGTATCGTGCTCGGCAGCGGAGTGGGCGTGCGCTCGCTATTTTCTCGTTGGAACCGGTCGTCGCGTTCCGGTATCGGCAGTCGTTAAGAATTTCGTCCGTTCGTTCGTTCGGGCCGTTTTGCGTTCCGATTTCGCGCGACGTTCTGATTTCTCGCTCGGACGCAACAGTTTTTCCGACGAGAAGCCGCTGCACCGTGCCTCTGTTATTAATAAATCGCGTACTTTTCCCATTTTATTTAGCCGAAAAATTTTTCGTTTTTCTGTGTGCGTTTTTTTTTTTTTGTTTTTTGTCTTGTTTTTTTTTTTTTCTTTTTAAATCATTTCCCGAAATTCGGAGTAAAAATATTTTAATTTTTCGTTTTAATCTTTTTCGATAAATCGAAATAAATAAATAACGGACTAAAATAAATAATTAATTTTCGAAATCGGTGCTTTTAAAATTTCACTTACGTGGTAATTTTAATGTGCTTATTGTAAATGAAAATCCGAATCGACGAAATAAATAAAAGGGAAGAAATGGTGAGTATCGTTCTTTGCCGGTTTTTTAATATTATTGTAAAACTTTTGCACTTAATTAATCGGTAAAAGCGGCCGCGAATTTTATTAAAAATTTTACTCGATAAAAGATAAAAGTGTTACATTTTTTATTCATTTAATGCATTCGGGACCTATTTCTGTAGCTCGCTCTTATCTATATGGTTATCAAAAAAAAAAAAAACCTTATCTGATAAACTAGGTTTTTAAAAATCATATATTAATAATACTAATAATAATAATAATAATAATAATGATGATAATAACAACAATATAATTATAGAGACTGAAAGTGTTGATATTGAATTCTGAACTAATGTTATTTTTTTCGCCAATAAGATCACAAAAATAGTAATTTCATTTTTTTCTATGTAAATGGAACATATTGAATATGAATAATCGAGAAGTGTAGCAGCTACCGATGACGACGCGAAAGAAAATAAAACGTACCGACTAAAGAAAAAAAAAGGATAAACTAAACTAAAGAACGGATAATGATTCTTTAAGTGGAAATATTCGAGTTGTTTTAGAAGGAAATTTTATTCCTGTAATTATTTAAACATAAAAAGAAGAGACCAAAAAAAAAATTATCAGTTACCATTAACTAATTAAATATAATTAAATTATAATATTCTTAGACGCGCGCTGTTACTAAAATATTAGTGAAAAAATTATTTTTTTCTCTTACAAAACATGATAAAACCGGTAACTGCAATATAAATAAAAATAAATCGTTGCCTTATTGTTTTTTGTGGAATTATTACCCGGATGTAATATTATACCGCTTAAGTATTTTCGTGAAGTTATAATTTATTCAAAAAAAAAAAAACTAAAAAAGAAACTGATAAATATTTAAATGCTGATGCGGAGTTCCGATAGTGTGGTCATCTGACTGAGTAGCTCTTCTGAACATCGTTGAATTCTCTTAAAACTGCTATATGTTGCATAATGCTTGATGCTGTATCGATGATTGGCTGTACAGCAGTCGGACATAGAGTTATCGATGGAAACTTATGGTCGTTATAGAAAAAATACGTACACGAAAGAGTAGAGTTGGCTGCGACTGATATAATTATTTAATTTATTAAGCAGCGGTGTTTCGGTTAGGTATGATATCATTCGAAATGTACAAAATTTTACGAAATGTACAAAATTTTACGAAATGTTTATAGTTTTTTTTTGTCCCGATATTAAACGCCATTGGCCACTAATCATTAAATTAATCCTTCAGCTTATTTAAATCAATACTTTTCGCCGTCGCTGGGAATCAAACTCATGACCATCAAGAATAATGAGAGGAAAAAAAAAGATATATATATAATAATACATGATAATTATTCTGGCGCGCCCAGGGTAGGAAAAAAAAAGAAAAAAAAAGATAATTATTCAACTCAATTCTCGATAAATATTAAAAAAGAAAAAAAAAAAAACATGTACTCTTTGTGAAAATTTAAATATTTGTGTATTAGCTGATTTTATCCCAAAGAAGACGTAACCGATCGAGCGGACGACAAATTATCCTATTACCAACTGAATCGATTTTTCAGTAATCTGTCGAAGTGCGACATTTCCGAGTTAACATGAAATTATAAAATACATCAGTCCCCCCCCTCCGGAAAATACCCGGCCATATTTACGCTGCAAAATTAAAATCTAAAAAGAATTTTTCAGTCTTCACACTTTTTTCTCTATTTTCGCCAACCGATCTCACCGTATACAATCTTTACTGTTAGAAATAATTATTTAGAACTGCGAGAATAGAAAAAGAAAACTAGTGTTCTTACACTTTAATTTGGAACTATCGCAAGTTACCCGCTTAAAAAGATATTCGATTTGTAGCCTTCCACGGTATTCTTAGAAGAAAGTTGAGAATTGTTATAGGAAAGAGAGTGTGTCGTTGCTCGAGTATGTGCATTTTATTTTTTTTATTTTTCAGTACCTGTCCAGGTAATTGTATAATCGCGGAAAATTATTATTATTTCGCTTATAACGCCTGATATTATTCGCGGCTAGCCGCTCTTTTGTATGTTTCTTCCATAACGACGATAATAAATAGTAACGCTAGATTATTCTGTAGCCGATCTTATATGCATTATTCCATTTTACTGTGCTTCCCATCTCTTGGTTACTGGGGGGAGCCTGTGCTATTTTGTACATTCCCAGGTATCCCCCCCCCCCCTCCCATTGAAATCTGAAACTAATCGGTATTTCGCGGGCTTCTTATCTTTTCGAAATGGAATTAATTTGCGCATCGCGAAAAATTAATAATTCCTCCCAAAAGAAGCCGACATGATTACGGGACGAATTTTTAGATAACACAACCATATTTTTTTGAATAACGACGAGTGAAAAATATTTCAGTGATAAATACGCGGTAACTATTTTTACAAGTAAATACCGCGTCTATCTATCTGAAATAAAGTAATTGACACGCCTATCTTTTCAAATGGGCTATTCCTGGACATTATCGAAGGTAACGAAATAACGGACTGAGCAGCTGGAGAAGTAAATGTTAATAGCAAAATGGAAAAGAACGCGATGAAATGTAAATTTAAATTATGAAAATATAATAAAACGTCGACTAGCTTCGTATCAACAACAATAATATATTCTCACGATGTGTGATGTACATTAAATGGATTGTTGATTAGTCGGTATTTTATTTTATATTTTCATCATCTGAATAAAAATTCCTGCGAGTTAAAACGTGTTTTATATTTCATTTAGTGCTAAAATAATAGTATGAGAAATCATATGATAGAAATACCGTGGATGGAATAGGTGCTGAACAGTGATGAATTGTAAACGGAATACAAAAAGTCAGTATACGGAAGGGGACATGGTTTACAAACGAAATGAGCCGCAAATTTATACCGAATGGGCCGCATAAGTACTCCGGGAATATTATATAAACTCGCTGAATAATATCGAGCAATTTATGCGAATATGGAGAGGTTGATTCAAGTGAGCATTTTACGAACGCGAAATATATCACAATTGTAGAACGGATTTTGTTGATAAAATATTGCTATTGAGATTATGTCGATAATAATTGCGGGCTGTACAGAAGAATCGGCGCGGGAGCTTACTTTTATCCTTTATGTAATATTATTACATAAAATACGAACTTTGAAAAATGAGTTGAGAATAGGAGCTAGACACAAAAAAAAAAAAAAACAAACAAAAAAGCACAAACTTATCTATTTAAAACAAAGTAAATAATACTCTTGACTGTTTAAAAAAAAAATCGATAAAATCTCGAAACCAACACTCTTCATCTAAAATACGGTGTAATTTGTATTCCGAATGTATAATAATAATTCGTATGAATTTCATCGTGTATCCGTAAGGAAGGATATGTTATTTATATTCGGCGGATCTAAATTAGTATTCTCTCTAAAAAAAATCCGATAATTACACCTCTTCTTTTGCCAATCGGAATTACCCGTCTGCACTACTCTACAACCTCAGCACTATGATTTTCTACTTCAGTATCATTTTATAATAACTTCCTTATGCCCGCCTAGATTCGATTCCATTCGCTCCCCCACTGATGCATGCTTTTCATATTGTAGTTTGAAGTTTCATATGTGTGTTTTTTTCTTTTTAATTCTGTTATAGAAAAAGCAAATGAAAAAAAGCTGTTAAATATCGCCAGATGCGATTTATTGTAATAAAAACATTATGCCGACTGTGTTTTGTAAAACTATATTTGTGGCAATAGTATAAATTATATCTCTCTGTATATTACCTGTGTAATCTACATGCGATTTTGTATTTGATGAATCCTTCTCCCAAATTTAACGATTTTGTTGTTCATAGAACGGAAATGGTCAAGAAGGTATGGTAAATTTCGAAAATTCGTGTTTCTCCTAAGAACGATTGCGCCTCTTATATCCTGTCTTTTTCGCTAATATCGGTTACTTCCTACTAACCACATTTGATATCGTATAAAGCATATATAATTGATTCCTTCCTTTTCTAATTGTTTCGTCGGGTAAAGTTCCCTCTGGTGGCAAACCTTAAATAAAAGAACAATTTTTTATGTACATGCTCTCAAGAGTAGAACGCCGTGAAATTTGTTTATGCGACCGAAGGTGAAATGAAAAATGTGCTGCACATACATGTAGCGTTTAGCCCCAATTCTTATCGAAATCTTAAAATGGCCGTTTTCTTAAGAATCATTAAACCGACGAATTATATTAATTTGGAGTAATTTTTGCCAGCAAAATAAATTTTGAGTGGAATACACACTACCTTCTTATTTTGATACTAGGCAGCAAAAAGTAATTCAAAAAATTTTTAACAAAATCCTGAATCTTCCCTTACGTAAACTCGAACAATCTTAGTGATGTGCGTTCTTATTCTATTAGCGATGTTGAAGCATCGCATGATCAGGGTGTTTTGAGGAATTTCAAACATTTGAAAAGGTTTCTAATAGCGAAGAAACATCATTTCAATAAAGATTATCATACTCAATAAACATTCGTTAAAATTTATTTTCCAGGCAAAAAAAAAAAAAAAAAGAATGTAATTCTATCAAAAAAATTGCTGAAAATCAGAAATTTTTTTTTCCAGTTCTTCCTAAATGGACGCTGCGTTAATTCGTGTAAGACTTTTTTTTTTCTTTTTCTTCGTATCCGTAATGACACACAAATGTAAATAAAATTAAAATCCGAAATATATTAATTTGAGAAAAATAAAAATCGACACGACACGTTTCTTGTCGAAATCCAATTGCGAGCTTATAAGCTAATTTGAATGAAAGCGTGCCCTTTAATCAGTTAGCGAATTAATATGTTTTCATTTTTTGTGCGCTCTATTCAATTCCGAGTAATTTTTTTTGTCATAGAATTTGTGGATTTTTAATAGTACGGCAATAAGCAAAAGTTTTTCCATTTTGTTCGCTAATACTTTGCGTATTCGTCTTTTTAAAATGAAAAGTGGCGTTACTTTTGCGTTCATTATCTCACCGCGATGCCGGATAATTTATAACATTAATGAATCGCGCCCCCAAAAAATTAGTCGTTAGGCGAAGAAGTCTGAATGTCAACTTTTTTCAATGTACTCCAGTTGAATCTTGGCGTATTTTATTTACCGGCGCACTACTGTGTGATGATGGCGGTGTATAAATCGCGCATTTCTCGCTACTGAGAAGATTAATAAAAAAAAGTGCCCTGCTAATAGGTGGATGTTGTTTCAAGGTAAAACAACAAAAAAGAAAAATGGTAAATAATTTTCGTTTCGTGTTTCTCATGAACATTCGTAATTTTTGTGGTTCCCCCTTCACTAACAATGGCACTCTTTACAAATGTATCGTTGCGGCTTTTAGATATACGTAAATAATATCTGTGTAGTCAATTATTAAAATTATTATTTCGTTTTTTTAAAAATAGACGGAATGGAGAACGAAAAAGAAAAAAAACTATGGTTTCTGAAAAATGCAAAATGACTTTAATGGAGTCGCAATGGACGCTTATAGAAAATGAGAAATTTACTTTGTTACCGTTACTTTAGAATGAATTCTTTGCAAGATTAAACCGACAACGAAAGATTTGCTACATTCTATAAATGCTGATGATATATACACTATTACTAGTCCAAAATAGGTTGAAAATCGCGAACTGTATCATTTGATGCGAGCTAATCGGCGATTTTTAATTATTCGAACGATGTCCGTTCATCACATTTCATCTGTAACTGAGCAGGACGGTTAACATTATTCAAGGATATAAATAAGAACGTAGAATTCAATCTATCATACTCTGGAAAACTTTCAGCTTGCGATAATCGGCAGATTACACCGAGGTAGCAAAAAATATGTAAATGCGCCATTATTAGTTACCGCGTTGTACGACTGGGGGAAAAAAAAAAGAAGTTCTGCCCATACTATTCGTTGACTCGTCAAAAACACCGGAACATAATTCGCAAACTGCTCCAAACTTTCCAGCAATGCGATTAATAAGTAGAACGCGCCTGGAATTCGCCTTGAAATTATAGCCGATAGGGAATTTTGGAGTGGTATACTTTTCAGTAATGAATGAAAATTTAACGCCTTCTTAAAAGCAGAGAGTTTGGCGGAAACCGCGTAGAAAAGTAGAATTTACGGAAGTATGACGATGAAGCATGGTTTATGCGGTTTGTTACGTTCACTATTAGTTCCATTTTGCGTGGAAAACCGTCGCCAAAGTGCAGAAAAATTAGCCATTGGGGGTCGTTCGAGTTCGATCAAATGACTCTGAGTATAAATCATACAAAACTGGTTAATGATTACTTTATAACTGCCCTAAAGTACGGGAAAGGTCACCGCAGTCATCGGGCTGTAATGCTACTGGAAATATGTGGGAGTATTTGGACCAAAAAGATTACGCGATAGTCTCACTTCGAATCGACATCGGTTGAAAATTTCATCTTATTACACTCGAAAACGGCTTTCATGATTAAATGCTGTCATTAGAGTCACGGCTCGCCCACAAAATACCGATTTTAATTTACCGTGATCCTGTCACTTTCTATTACTTCGTGATTTTCAATGTTACTTACAAATTTTTTGCGTTTTTTCACTTAAGCTGATTGATTTTGTTTTTATTTTATCTTTTTTTTTTTCTTTCTTTTTATTTGTGCTTTATTGAAAACGGGGGTTATTTTTTATTTTAAAAAACGATCGATAAATCTTTTTTTCTCATTGTTTTGAGGTATATTCATTTTTAACCACAATTTCCGGATATTAAATTTGCACACTCTAATATGGTGGGTCATACAGCAAATTTTTCTTGTTATACTATCTACGTAAGACACAACAGACAAATACATTCATATATAATCATTCTCTAGTTCGGAATTAGCGATAAGTTAAATTTATCTCTCAATATGTATATGTAAAATATTCGTTTTATATTATAAACTTTGAAGTGAGATTATATTTGGTACTTAATAGTATGTTTAGAGCGTTGAATATTTGATTAGTACTCATATATAAATATATAAATATATATATATATATACATATCTATATAAACTCGGCCATTTTGGCTTCGCAAGGGGCTGTGCCCCTTGACCCCTCTTGTTTTCATTTCTGTCTCTTTCTCTTCTATACTTTGTATAAAATGATCAAAATTTACAACGTAATTCTTACTGGCATCGACACAAAAAAAATAACATAATCATAAAAATCCTATCCTAACATTTAACTTTCATTATATAAAATTAAAACATTTTTTCGTTACATTTTTCGTTATATATTTCGTTACATAAAATTGTGACATTTTTTAAATAACAATAACAAAAATCCTATAAAATATAACAAACGTTACATAAAATTGGGACATTTTTTTGAAACATTTTTTCTAATGGGGGGTAGCCTAAGAATTACGTTGTATATATATATGTACATATTTATACATTGAAATATAATAACAGAATAAATATATAACAAAATAGCAAAATTACAAAAACGTTAACAAACTGAATAATAAATAAAACATTCTTGAAATGTCTTTTTTTTTTTTTTTTGGTTTGTTTGTAGTAGGGAAGGGGGAAAGGAGAGGAATTAAAAATATAAATTTATATTGTTCGAATACGTGGTGACCTGAATAATTTAGCTGCATTTACGGAAGAAAACCGAACAATATTATTAAAAATGAACCTAAACGTGATTGAATTATCTTGGTAGAGGATGAATTTGGTATATGCTACTGTGTCGTATTCTCTAGGAAGTTTCACTAATTTTCAACTGAAAAAGAAATTTGAAACATGTAATCTAAAACTGAAACAGATCTAAATTTCAATTTATATTAACTAAATTCATCTTTATTCATTTCTTTTTCCTAGCTGAAGATTTTCAGAAACGTTTCTGGAATGTTTTAATTAATATTCAATCTTAAGAGATGTTTTTGTTATTAAACAGGACGGTTGAAAGATGATTCAAATTTTAGACCATTTCCCGTATTAAACTTTGAAGAAATTTCTTCGTCCACAGATTGATTTATCCCCATTTCGGTCTGATATCTTATTAATTCCACATGGTAGTTGGAATGTGTAAATTTCTCGTCTTAACTGCGGTTACGTGGGTGTTATTATTATACCGACTGTGCTTCCGAAGATTTCTAAGGCGTTTTTCTAGCTATTAAATAGAGCTTATAAGATTTATTCTGAATTTATCCGGCTAAATTTAGATTAATACGAATCAAATGTATGGTACTGATTTATTATTACACGTTCCAGTTTGGAGGTGACCCACTTCATTTGAAAAAGTGTGTGTGACATTAACAGTAAATCTATCTTCGTTCGACACTGACGTTAAAGCACACACATCATTAGTGACTCGACACTGGCTCTTTCCTGCGATTTCGTTTAGTTTCGAAATAATAGCGGACATTTTTAGAAAAAAGCGTCTAGTTTTTTTTAAACTAGGCAAAAATAATATTCTTCTTGCAAATTACTTAATTCTATTATTTAATACGCGCATTATTATTTCTTAATTATCTAAATAATGTGTATATAATTTTGATCATTGGCGCTTTCGAGCATACTGCGACCATGTAGGTCTCGACCGCATCAGTTATATATATATATATATATATATATATATACATGTATATTTGTATTATTTGTAATAGGGTTTATTTTACTGTAATTAGTACTTAATACTTTCTGATGCGTAAATGTAGTGGTTGTAATCTTTTCGTTTACAGTCAATTTCCGGCTCGGAAAATATAAATTTCGTTGTTATTTAAAATTTCCGGTGTGGGTAACCGTATTAATTTTCGAAAAAACCAAAAATAATTGGTCCCAAAATCTATAAATTATCACGAAAAGAACAAATCGAAGAATCTTTAATTCAAAATGTATGGTATATTGAGGTATTAAACGTAGGTTGCCTTCGAGAATTTAGTATTCTGACTTTAATGATCGATCTATTTTGTGGGTAAATTTGTTTGCATACGGTCACTACAGCAATGGGATTATGAAATATCGGGGTCGTAATTCAGAGCTGTGATGAATAAGCAATCATTAAAAGACCGAATAAAATCCTTAATGGACTAGTTGAAGATATAATAAACCAACAGATGGGCACGTAAATGCGGTGTTTCAATTTCACTCGTCATAAAATGTGACTACAATCAGCTTCAGTTGTAGTCTCTTGCATACATCCGCGTTACGTGATAATCAGCGGTCTAGTTCTGTGTAGCAGGTACGAAGAGAGGTGGTCACGGTACTCAAAATTGAGCAGCATAACGAAGCGATCGTATAGGTAAGTTTTTCTTTAAAAGCTGTTTGATGCAAATACAATATTGAAACCAATTTCAACGAATAATATTTTGACTATATTGTACGCCAGAGGTAATGGACTTTATAGCAAATAGATTAAAATGATAATAAACGCCGCTAATTAATCGCAACTGATAGCGTTAGGAGAAACATTAAAATCGATATTAAATTATTTAAAAAAATATATATAAATAAAGAAAATATAAATTTCTTCGAAATTGCGATTAAATTAACGTTGACAAATTTGTTGTTATAATAATTAATAATTATCTCAAAACGACAGAGCTGCGAAGCGTCAATTACATGGTCGGCAACTGCACGCATTTTCTAATGTAGTAGTTAATGCTATTTTTCTTTAATGTTTGTTTTCATTTTTTCTTCTTCTTAACAATCGCATTGGGAAAGGAGCTGGTTAAATTTTGATATAATCAATCAGATAATACGAGAGAACCGGCATAACAGAAATAATGAACAAGGAGAGGAATGGAAAAAGGAAGTCGAAGAATAGAGAATGTACTAAAAAAAAAATATATATATATACTCGGGCGGCGTGAGCAGTGTGGGAAAGAATTTAGCGAGAAACAATTTAAAACGGGCCGAATAATGAAGACTGCAGCTAAACGACGACGACCAGAATAACTGATGGGAAGTGAACGATACGTCGAGTGATGAAGTTGCGAGATAGGGAAAGGGAAAATAGTTGCATCGTGGAATTAGAATCGAATATTTAGGCAAAGTGAAAATAATGGATATCAAAGAAGTCGGAAGACGAATCCCGCAAAAAGTTATTAAAGGAAGCTCCGACACACAATTACATCAAACTGTCGCAGTGTAAAATCACTTACATATAGGGAAGCGACATGGCGGAATTTGAAGACGTCCAGGAAGTGATTCGAAAGATGGGGAAACAGAAAACACTGGCCGTGAAACAGGGACGATGGAAATTACCAAAAAAAAAAAAAAAAAAAAAAAAAAAAGCCGTGAATGAATTAAGACAAAAAGAAGCAAGAGGTAAGACACTTTATTCTTTGAAGTTGATATTTCGCATTGTAGGCGGATCATCGAAACTATAATAAAAAGCAAATGAAATCGTAATTCGCGGCGGAAGCCAAAAAGATCCCTACGGAAAATTAATTAGCCTCTTTCGAGGAAAGCGACCACAACGGGTTGAGGCGTTCGAAGAAAGGAGATAGTTCGATAAAACAAAAAAGGAAAAAGGTACGCGCGCTTAACGTGAAATTATAATGAGTTAGAGTCTGGGGTTTTTTGTAAAAAGCTATTTTGGAGTATTTTGGATTATTTTCGGCATTGCTGGAGAAATATCAAATGAAGAGGCGAGAAAGTCGAGTCGAGTAGTTTTTTCGGAGCCCACTAATAATGCACTCTAGACACTGTCATGCCTGTACTTTTCTAAAAGTGACGTCATTAGCATAAAAACTGATGATTAAAAATTCATTTGTAATTACGTAAGCTTTAAAAAGTGTTTTTAAATACAAACTGGATGTTGACCTGTACAATTTACATCGATTCGATTCGTTATAAGATTTCGGAATAGGTTCATTTAAATTTCACATACAACCGTGAATCTACATAAATGGCGATTATTAATTAAGAAATTTATACTGAAGTTACCTTACATTACCGTGCATTTTATGCTTGCAATACAAAGGAATAGTTATAGGTAGGAAATAATATTTTCTTCTTTTCAATATTAACTCGTTTGACCTTTTTTTTTTGTTGTTTTTTTTGCTTTATCGTGTAATATTACTGGAATATCTGTGAAATCTCTTTTTCTACCGTATTTAGAGCATTTTGATTACTTAAAACATCCGCACATTACAAAAAATCGGGCGAATTTCACGTAATTAATTAAACAAAAAGTGCGTCTGTCTCCTACTCTCCAACATCAAATACTAATTTTTGAAAAGACACGGGGATGCGACGGCTATCATTATCTAGTTGGTAATTCGCTTGGCGAAGCGTCACTTAAATAGCAAAAGATAGGATAGCTTTTTTGTAAACCATATGTGTGATATTTTTTTCCCGTACCCTGGGCACGCCAGCGGCCTTGGCCCAACCAATAGATAGAACTAAATAGCCAGGCGGTCAGAAATGGAATGGAAAGGATATAGGTAGCGTTAAAGGAAGTAGGAAGACGCAAAGCCTAATAGTTGGACGTATAGAAGGGAGCATTCGTTGAGGAGTGCAGAACAATCGAAAAGGGGATATTATTTGAATAACAAATACAAGGAGGCTTAGAAGTATGAAGAGAGCAGAAAGGAGAAGGGGAAAAAGCGAATCGAAAGTGAGAAGAATGATTCGTCTTGAGTCTAATTAAGGAAACAACAGTGGAACGAAGACAGAAAGGAATAGAATGAAACCAAGGATGGAAACGAGGAACCGATTGAGTAAGACGGCACTGCGAATAGCGATTTGAGAATAAAGATGGTTACATGTCCAGTTAAAGTTTGGAATGATTAGAGCGTGATAAGGAAAAAGAATGCTTGAAGAAGGGAAAGAGTCGAGAAAAGGACCAATTACGGGCGGCTGAGCGAGCTAAAAAGTCAGCTAAGTCATATTGGAATGACTAGGAGCCCATGAAATCGATAGGGTGCCATATGTTCATGAGAAAAGTAAGGAAGATTGTGTTATAAGAGAGAACATAGGGAGAAAATTTGGAAACACGGACAGAGCTATATGCGATAGAATTGGGATTCTGTGAGGCGTTAAGCGCCAGTGGTTTTTGATATGAAGATAGGAAGGAATAAGATTGGGTGAAGAAGCGGGGAGGCGTTTTATTAAAAAGCGATAACTGAAGAGTGAACAACAAATGAATAGAGGTTGAGTGGCAGATTCGGATAAAATCGTAGGAATGGAAGAAGATTTTAAAGTGCCAATGCATAGACACGCGGGCAGGAATTTTGAATTGAGTCAAGTTTGGAAAGGAGAGATTTGGAGACATTGTCATAAATGAAAGAGCAGTAGTCGAGTTTGGACCGAATAATTGATTTGTTAAGAATTAAAAGAATAGACGGGCCACCGCCCAATCTGAGAGGAGATTAAGTCTTTTGACCGAAGAATTATCGATATAATTAATAGGCTCATGAAATACGTAAGGCGACTATTTAAGAAAAGACCTAGGTAACATATGGAATTAACAGTGGGAATACCAGATACACTGATGTTTATAAGAACATGGTTAGAGGGGCGGAGAGCAAAAATTATGCAGGAAGACTTGGAGTAGAAAAGAGTGCGACAAGAGAGGGAATTGCTAAGAAGGGACAGTGAACGATTTAACTCGTTGTTGGTGGCGGAGGACAGATCATCTTAGATGGAGTAGTAAATGCCGAGACTAGCTAAAATGATTTGATCAGGCGATAATAATCCGTTCATTAAAACGGGGCCTCCATCTTGAAAGTATTGAAGGGGCAATCAGGTATAAAAAATATCGTGCGCTTGAGCGAACTTGGTTACGTGGCTTTTGCGTGAAATCGACCTACTCGTCAGGACACCGCTAAAGCGTGTACAGAGATCAGATTAGATGAGGACAATTTAAGCACTGCCTAATTTTATAACCAGAATATTTACTTAAATCTGCAGATCAGTTAAACGGTAGAGTTGCCCATTTCAATTTTGATATATTATATGTACATTTGCGCCCCCATTACATAAAATTTCTCGTCCGGAAAATTTTTGTTTTCACGCGAATCGACAGTAGGTGAATCGCATTCTACGGTGTTCGTAAGTTGTGCTGCAGGAAAAATTCAGACAGATCAATTCGAACCGTAACCAAACGGACAACTTAAACCTAATGCTAACGTGGTTTATGTTTTAGTACAGCTAAATTAAACCGGAATTTCCGACTTTTACTCTACAGGGGCTATATTGAAAAGTCAAAAAAAAAAAAAAACGACTATAAAATATCTTTGCCAATGTTGGAGCGTATTTATGCCTACTCTAGTTTTAACAATTATTTTACTCTCCACAATCCTGACAATTCCTTTTGCCTCCGTCACTCATTTTCGTTATCTCCATTCTTTCGCTTGTTCAATTCTTTACTAAATTTTGACCGTTTCCGCTTTTTATCAGCTATATGCAATTGTTTCACGATACTGTTCGAGTGTTCTCTCATTTGTTGAGGTATTATATCTTTTCCATCAGCTGTTGCGCTTCTTATATATTTTTCCCCCTCACCACACTTTGGTATGTATTGTGATTACTTCCTTATTAATTAATAATATCTGTGTGATTGGAGGAGTAATAATCGGCTGACTCTAATTGTTTCCCCGGTAAACCTGTTGGCGAATCAAAGAGAACTACGGAATCTTCACTGAAAAAAAATTCTCCGTACTTTTAATAGGTGTAAAATTGAAAATCGCAGTGAAACAGTAGAAAGTTGTTCCGATAAAGAATACGGTGTTGCGCTCAATTATACAGCTTGGAAAAACTCCGGCTATTTCTGACGTTGAGGAAAAATTCTTCAGTTCTTCGGAGATTGTAGAACTGAAGAGAAAGAATTAGATCGAACTGAAAATAACCGGATAACAGGAAGCAGTTTGCCGTTTCGGTCGTTCTAGAGTGCAGCAGTGGCGAATCGCAGAACTTGTTGTTGTGTCAGCGCTGGTTTCGTCAGGATTGAGATATGCTTTCGAATGATATTTACGTTATTAAATTAAATTGGCGAGATAGTTAATCGACATTTTACAGCTGGAATCGGCAATTCGAAATCGCCTCTTAATTACACTGTGTCACGCTATTTTAATTCGCTTTTTTTATTTGAAATCGAAAATATCCGCAGAAACGATACTAAACGGTTATTGGTGCGCTGTGTATTCTAGCTCGGAATACTATTTAAACGAGTGAAGACACTAGTCTTAAGGGAATTGAACTTTGTCAACCGTCCTGCGCCATTAACTAAAATGTATACGAGAAATACTTTTAGCACTTTGGATAGGTTTTTCCGCGAATAAATCCACTGTTGGCTATAATGTGGTGCGACGGAAGTCTGAAAAAAATCTATTACGCTTTCGCACCGTTTAGTTCTGATCTGGTGTTGACAAAAAAAGGATTTCGAAAATGTTAAAAGTATTTTTCTTCTACATGAATTTATAATAGTATTATTTAGTTTATATACAAAAAGTTTTGTATTCAAGTGTAAACAATTTCATTGGTTAATCACCCCGGTGTGTACTGGCTGCCAAATCTCATTAATCCTTTATGAAATAATTAACTCTTGTCCTGTCCAATGTTCTGTTTTTCAGTATTCCCGGAGATGTGTCTTACATGCTTTAAATGTAAAAAGTACCCGGCGCCTGAAGTATTCGGTTCTTTGTCGTACTTGTAAATTTTGTATTTGCTATGGGACGATAACGGGAAGTTAGCTAGCGGAAATTCCGAACTGTTAATTTTTAAAACGCCAAGTAGTTCGTCTTAATCTTTCAGTCATCGGGTACTGCTCGAGTGCGACCGTTGAAATTTTATTCTATGTGAAAGACTCGGAACCGATTAGAATCATTTGATTTACACCGTCATACAAGTCCGAGTTGCGTAGGCGAAATTCAGTATGATGATACGAATTATACGACTATTGGAATAATTTTTTTTCAGATTTTTCCTCGTCTATTTCTGTAACGAGCAATTCTAAGGCTCGCTAATCCGGTCGTTCTAGTTGTAGTAACGCTATCGCGACTAAACGTAACGTATTGATATTTGTTTTAATTTCATTTTTTCCAATTGTCTCGCACTTTTTACAGTTATTTGCGCTTAATGCATTATATAACGGTCTGTCGATATGAATCATTTTTTCTTTATTCTCTAATTAGAAAAAAAAAAAAATACATTTAACGGTAGTCGGCTTCCAAACCGTGCCGTGGGGGTTACTCTTCTGTTCTAGACTCGAGTGGCTCCTAGGTCCGAAATATCTTTTCCGCCCTTGTCATCATTGCTATCTTATTGAGTCTTCACGATCCGTAAAGCCATTTTAAACTGGTTCATTTTTCCTACGAACGTATCGCATTGCCGCTTTAATTTAATATGCTTAAAGAAGTAATAAGAAAATCCTGCAATTTTTTGGATTTTTATTTAATTTTACGGAGAATGGAAAAGATAACTGAAACCATGCTCCTCTCCCTTGTAAGAATTATAGAAGACCATCATTTGGGGGTCTAGGCGGCTTTGCTATTACCGAAGGATTTCGTTACATATATATATATATAATATAATTACCAACATTAAGTATTTTAGTCCTCGTTTTTCCCGCCAAAGCACAACTGTGCGACTCTGATATCATTTTTATGATGTGTAGCTTTAAAATCCACTAACATAATCACTAATTGAGAGCTTAATTATAGCAAAAAAATGTAATTATAATGTTATTAAATTGTTTATTGTACGTAAATCAATAATTCTCCCGCAAAATTTGATAAAACAAAAATATACTTCGTAGCATTTAAATATGTCGAAATTTAGCGAGCTACACCGACACATAGTGTTAATGCGTTTACGAACACGAGCGAACTCGTATTAACTATGCTTATCAAATTATTACGCTGCCGCCTAATATTTGTTTTCTATGTTTCCAATTCTATATTTAATGTATTTTGTGGATCATTTCGAAACTAGTCGTTGTTTTATTAAATTTTCATAATTTAAATAAATTGCTGCGGGTTAATGTGCTATATATTTCACTCTGTGTTAAGTGATAACGGAATATATATATATATATATATACATGTATAAATATACATATATATGTATATATTTATATTGAACTCCTAGGAGAATTGTTAACTTCATAGAGTACAAATACGGTAATATTAATTGGCAACTAGAGTGCCACAAAGTATGGAATTTCTCCCTTTAATAATATGGCGATAATTCATTACAATATCTCCGGTGGTTCTGAGCGTTGTCAGATTAACCAACTTGTACATACCGGGTAATTTTAAATACCGTAGTAGCGTATTATACATAGGAATAGTATATATAAAAGGTAGAGATATTATCAAAAACAATTGCGAACACCAGACGATTATACTTTGTGTGTTTGTAATGGAATTTTGGAATGTATTTTTCACCCACTTCCTGGTGTTCGAATGATTTGAAATTTTTATCAATTGTCAGAACCCGATCACAATGCAATACTATGCAGAAAAAAAAAAACGCGCTTACACCCACAAATAAATTAAAAAAATGTAAATATTTATAAACGGAATAATTTTTATTTCCCGCGAAAATACAGCGGCTTGACGGAGGCAGCCGGTCACATTATGGTTCCCGTCATGGTGCGGTGCCTTGGAGAAAAAGACGGCTACAGACCCGTTGCTTTTGTCGAGCCGCCATAACGAGCCAATCTCCGATCTTTTTCTTTCATAGTATTGCATTGTTATCGGATTCTGATAATTAGTAAAAATTTCAAATCATTCGGACGTTAGGAAGTAGGTGAAAATGGATTTAGATTGCGGTTAAGGCGCTTGGCTACCAAATCAGATGTATCCCAGGTCTATACCTAATCTGAAATAATTGAGTACCAGCGAAACCTGGGAAAGTAAAGGCGGATCCCAAGTAGAAAGGAACACTGGCCCCGGTATTCTCCTTAGATTCATTAGAACCTTAGGTACGTTATGAAAAGCTTAATTTCACAATCCCTGACGACGCCTTGCCAATGGGACTTATACCACTTACTGTATTGTATTGTTGAATTTACAGAAAGGATGAATTTTAGATGCAATGTAGTAGCGTAACTATAGCTTTAGTTGAACACAGAAAATTATTATTATAATCAAATATGATCCTTCTGTAACATTTCCTTCAAAACCAAAAATATTAAAAATAAAACTATAGTTTAAAAAACTAAAAACAAATATGCTTTTTATATGTGAGATGCGCTAAAAAGCGTAAAATAATTTAAATTCTTTTACAATACTAACCTTAGAGTACAGATTTAGACATAAATAATTAATTTTATTTCACAATAAAAATTAAGTTATTTTACAATATTAACCTAAGAGTGCAGAGTAGGACATAAATAATTCATTTCAATTCAAAATAAAGCATGAGGTGGTTTTATGTCATTTAAATTTGTTGAGGAGTTGCATGACTACCGATAAAATCACCCCATGCTTTATTTTGAATTGAGATTAATTACGAATGTCCACTTCTTCACTCTGGTATTGTAAAAGAATTTAAATTATTTTATGCTTTTTTTACATATAAAGCATTTGATTTTAGTTTTTTTTTTAAATATAATTTTATTTTTCCTGCAGTCGTAATATTTCATTTTATATTTTGTAATATACATATAATATCGCGGTAGAACATACGGCCGAATCTGTATGAGAACTGAAGAAAATGAGGCGCCGTTTAGGGATATCTAAATGGTTAGTCTTTGTCGGTTGTCTGTTAGCAGTTCTCTTTGGATGTCGCGTATACATATATGGCACGGCGCGGTTGCTAATAATACGATTTTCGACACTGAATTTTCTTTGTAAGTTGAAATTTTTTCGATTTCCACGCAGTCGCCATACTATATTTACACGTCTTCGAATCTAGATATTTTCTATTGTTAATCGTTACTCCCACCTAGGGTTTGCATTGTTCGTGTGATTAGTAAAACAGAATAAACTATATATTATAATAAAGGAAGCTTCTTTTTATTTCTTATTACAGAGCAAAGGTAAATTAAAAACATATGCATATATTAAAGTGTCAATGTATTCGACGTGAGAAACGCGACAACAGAACATATATATATACGTAACAGAATCAACCATCGGAGAGACCATCCTAATCACAACGAACACACACACACACACACACAGAACGTATTGTATTAATTCAAAAAATATCTCGGCTGATAAGAAACCAATGTACATTACACCATATATATTAACTCTGAACCATTTGGTTTTTAATCGTACTAATTGTAAGATAATACAGATTTACTGATAATCGCTTGCCGAAAGACAACGATAAATACAAAACATAATATTATTTTGAAATGTTGTGCGTTCTGATAAAGGTATATATTATGGAAGTAGATAATTGGATAAGTAGAGACCGTAAATGTTTTTCATTTTGTAAAATTTTTCCGCTATCATTACGCGGCGATGATTCTATTTCGATGACACTCGTGTCGCTACGTTAATTTTTCGCTTTAAGGCGTCGCTCCGATTTCTTGACTACTCTCCCGATGATTATACTTCCGAGATATTCGTAGTTTGTCGAATTTTTCTTCGCATTTTGCTAGAGTTGACATAAAGAAGCACTACTGAGAATATTTTCACTGCAAGAAAATTCAAAGAGAGTCAGTTGAAGAAGGAACTCTACGAATTTCGACACGATGCTTGAGATCCTTAAACCGCGGAACAATTAAAATCGGCATAGCGATCAATTGATGATAAAACTTGAAGGAGCTTATGTACCATCGTTAATGACTATAATTAAGTAAATATTATTAAATCGAAATTCTATTGGTGTTTTTGTTTGTTTTTCTTTTATTTAGTGTTGAGAACACTTTTTATCACTCGTAACAACTGTGGTAATGCTACAGAAACGGACTAAGTTCGATTTGTGTAAGGCTGGTGGTAATTTCTCCGTGCGACTGTTAACGTTCTCCGCGAAAACTCGGACAAGTTCAGTTCCTGAACGAACAGGATTAACTGCTCGATAGTAATGTTTTACCATCGTGTTTTCCTTATGATTTAATGATTTATGTACCACCGGAATCGGACCGGACATTTATTTGAAAGCCGATCACTCGGATATTTTTAATAGAGTGATCGAATGTAATCGGATCGGCTCCCCGATAGTGCGAAGATGAAAAATTCATTTATAACGACGCTGAATTTCGGCAGGAAAGTTGTCAGTGTGTGGCGCGTCCTTCGAAATTCTTCTGAAATAATTTTTCACATCACTTCACACAACGCATTTGCTGCCTTCAACCTTCGGTAGGATGGATTTGCCGCGGCCAAATTCGGGATGTGTACACCGGAGCGTGCTAATGTGGCAAATCGGTCAAAAATTGTATTATTTCGCCATAATGTGTGTGTGTGTGTGCCGATAAGCATATACACGTGTAGACACATATTAGCAATAGCGCGAATTTCTCAACATCGAGCAAGATATATGTATCTTAATTCAACTAGCAAAATTATTAGCGGAAGATTAGACGCGGCAGAGGGAAAATTAGATTTTGGAAACTGGATTTTAAAATTCGCATTACGGCTAAAATATAGAGACACACTCACTCGCATAATGCAAACGATATAATAATAAGAAAGCGAGGTGTAAATTTTTGATTTCTAACTCTTTTAGAAAAAGGAACTTTGGCATGCTTCACTGGGGTGGGTCCGGGAGCAGATTGGCCTCCACAGATTGACCGCCGAAATGTAAAATTGTCGCCGTAACGTAGACGAAGAAAATTATAAAGAAATTAAGTTGACTCGCGTAGATGGAAATAACGCGTAAAACCTTTTTTATTAAACAACAGTTGTCCGTAATGAGTCTTTTCATTTTATGTAAGAATTATGCGCATGCGCGCACACCTTGTGAGCTTTATGGGACAACGATCGAGTAGATGTTTATGCGGAAAACGAGAAATCGAAAATCTTTTTACGACGATAACGGCATAAAAAATTATTCACATCACGAAGAATTTCAATTTTAATTTTTCTTTTTTCTCGCTTTTTTTTTGTTTTTTGAGATATTTCGGACTCTCGTTGGCAAATAAGAGATCGTAAAATAAGAGATCGTAAAATATAAAAATTTCTCAATGTTCCTGGAATAAATTTTTCTTGGGCTGGTAAAAAAAAAAAAAATTATATAGCATACAATTTTTTATCTCGTTTTGAAAATCAGACGCAGCAAAGAAATCCCCAATAACTCTGTTGTCGTCCGGTTGTTGTGTCGATAAAAGAAATACGTACGTGTGTGTATCTTTTAGTATTAATATTCAAAGAGAATAAAAATCTTTTACCTAGTTTACTAGGTGTAACTTTTGCCACTGTTGTGTATTGCGAACAATCGGCATAATCGCGGAAAATATCAGAAAAACCGAAAAATGTAAGTATTTAACTGAAAAAATAATTGGTTCCACCTGAAACATTCTTAAAAAAAAAAAAGTAAATAATCCGTTTCCACCATATAGTCGATAATTCTGTTTGAACACTTCACAACTGCGCGAATATTCCGGAATTTCTGATACTGAGCGCTACTTGTTTTAATAATTAAACACTTTTCTCGCATAAATTATGTTTCGTTTACTTTAAATAATTACCTAGCGTATTGTGATAATTATTAGGATTCGAAAGTAAAAGCGACATACCGAATGCTCATCATCGTCATCATCATCATCATGGTTACTCGTCGGAGGGCGCGGGCGATCACTAATCATTGTCGATTACATTTTAGGCTGCCTTGAGTCTGCCAATAATTGTTGTAGTAGAAAAGACACGTATATATTAGTGTTAAATTTCTTAATAGTTTGCGGCCAATCTGTCCTCCTTCTTCTCCAGGACTTTTCTTCCCTTCCATCTTATATGAGATAATTTGGGGTATTAAAATTTGATGAACTCGTTGTTTCTATTACGCATTAACTGAATCGATAGACACGTACACTTTTATAAAATAATAATATATTTAAAATTAAAAACATTGACGCGTTTCGAAGCTATTAGCATCACAGTATAATACAGAAATGGATTATATTTAATTTTTCTTAACTTTGATTTTTCTTCACGTTAATTATGTAATTGTTCTTAATCGTTATAGCGCGACAGTAAATAAATAAATGTTTCAGTTTTAATCTTTTTTTTTTTTTTATTATTTCTTTTCTTGCTATTATTTTACACCTTGTCTTATCAACTATTTGGTAATCCCTCTCTCCTAACAATATCTGACCGTATCAAGATATAAGTGATTCCTTCCTATTCTAATTGTTTCTGGATAAAGGTCCCTGGTTGACAAGCCCAAAAAAAGAAAAAAAAATACATGAATAAACAGCCCATCCAGTGAAGGGTGTAAAATTAATTTATATATGTATACACACATACTGTTGTATTCTCACATATGCATACATACCATACAACAGTCACCCGAATCCACGCTCGCACACACACACACACACATACACATTTATATATTTATAAATTAAGAATACCACTTTTTGTGTTTCTATTGCTTCCTTTTAATGGTAAAAGTGTTTTTTCTATTATGTTTTCTTCATTTTTCTTTTTTTTATATTTTATTTCTTTTGGAGCATTATTCTATTTGCTTTCACCCTGTTGCTCCTTTTCCGTTTCTTGCGTTTGTTTAATTTTTTTTTCCGGTCTAATCTCCATCCATCAAAATGTTTGCCTCCTTTTTTTTTTTTTTTTTTTTGTATTTTGTCTTTGCGTCCTGTTTTTGTACTTTTCCGTATTATCCTCCATTTGTGTTTCGGTAGCTACTCTTTCTGTTTGCTTTGTCATTTCCTTATTTGTTTCCCTTTTTCCTATTAATCTCTTTTCGTCGCCATCCAAACTTTCTAAACTTGACACTGCGTATAGGTTGTTAATTTCGATTTCATTACTATCGTCCACGGTATTTGTATTTTCTGATGTTGATGGGTAAGATCTTTTACATTGTTGTTTTTACACTTCTGTCGTAATTTCTTCTCTTTCTTATTCATTATTGTATTTGTGTTTTTTGTTATCTCGTTTTTTCCCCGATATGATAGCCGGTCCTCTGAAATGAATATGCGCAATTGTTCATTTTCATAGTTGGTAATTAATGATTCCGGTAAAATTTGTTTATTTTCCTCAGTTTCCTCAAGTGTCGCATATACCTGTCTTCTAAAGCTACAAATATGTTTGTACCCTTCTTCCGCTAAATCCGCTTTAATAAAGGATACCGGTGAGTTCATTTTTATATCGGTGTTGTTTTAATGCATTTTCAATGATATAGTGTGGTATATGCGGCGATACATTTGATATTATGATACGTTTTGCCGCCGAGTTTAATAATTTCCTTATTTGTATTTTGTTATTTTTTATTTGAATTGTGTGATGTACTTTAGTGATTTGTTCCACTAAGTTTTTATTTGATAAATATATACACATTCTGCTGTTTACGCGATGCAAATAAAACATTACTTGATCCAACATATTTTCCTACTTCGTATATGTAATCTTTTTGTTTGATTTCGCTTATTTCATTTAGTATAATAGCTTGTTGTCTTTCTGGGAATAAATTTGTTTGTAAAACTGTACTACTGTACGATAAGTCATATTTTTAGATTTAAGTTGTTCATAATTATCTGCTGGCCCTATTTGGGCCACTTGTTAATTTATCTGATACTGATAGTTTTACTTTACATTAATCTATTTAATATATCTGACGTAATAACATTAGATAAGAATTCCCTGATTAGTGTATTATCGAATCTGACTATTATATTTCTTATCACTTTAACTTATAGGCGCGAACCGTACACTTCACCTGTTGTAACTGGAGCACTAAGCAGTTCTTTTGTTATACTATTAGGATGTCCTTACAATCTGGCAGCAAATTGATATAATTTTCGAGATATTCTCTGAATAGTAGTTCCCAGTTTGTAGTAATGTTGTATAATTTTAGCTTAGACACTTTTTTTACTATCTGCTCACTAGCAGAAGGTATAGCTGATGAGTGATCTGATGGTAACTCATTATATAGCATCAGTGAAGATTGTTGAAATACTTTAATAAAAAAAAAAGAAGTCCAGTAAATTTAAACTTTATTCAGATCTGTATGCGAATAAGTTGGCCACTCTAGGGGAACAGACATCACTGTGCGTTTCATCAATAGCTGGAGTTCTTTACCTCTTGGAACAGAAAGTCTTGAGCGAAAGTAGATGTTGTTTTAAAAAAGATTATCTGCTACCTTCCTCCTCCGCTTAGCTTATACGTATTTTTCACTTTTCGATACATTTCATTATTCGGTATACTTCATTATTGATAATAATACTTGATAATAATAAAATTATTATGCAGAAGAAAGTGGAACGTAAGTATTGAAATAATGCAATGTGCGAAAAGGTGATTAATAAGTACGTTCATTTGCGATTGTCGTCACGTTAGTGTCTCTGCAGATTACGTCAAAGAGGGGCCGAGTTTGCTATTGTGTGTTCCAGTTATTCACACAGGTAATTTAATCCGGGGAAGAACTACTTTTCAAAAAGAACTTTACAGCGCAATTATAACATTTTCTTCCGCTTTTCAAGAAGTACCAGGAATCGGCTAAATACAGTGAAAATATAAAAAAAATTACCTTTTTTTCCCAGAGCATCAACTATATGATAATCCGGTATGAGTGAAATTTTTGTAATGTCAATGTGCGGCAGTGTGATATTCTGGCCGAACAAAACAACTACCTAGTCCGTAGCTGGGGCTGCGTGAAAATGACTTTATTTGCCCTTTTGGAAAACTCGACTTTTACATTGCGTGTTTATTGTCAAATTAACGCGTAGATCGTAGTTGTAAAATTACTCGGAATAATGAAGGTAACATTTAGGAAAAATAGCCTCTACGTTCGATTCGGCTACCTTGAGTTTAACGAGAGGCATCTCTGAAACATCATGCAATTTTGGCAAAGAGATTTCGTGGTCCTGAATGAGATGCGATTTTCCCGTTATTCGGAGAAAGCGATATGTAGTACGAAATTCGGAATGAAAAATTGCATTAGACGGTAGAGACGAAGAAATACCTAATCAAACGTGGCGGATTTTTCGTGAAAATTTGCGAAGACCAGTTGATGTCATGGTGATTAGAGATAATCGCGTGTGCGGTACAGTTTACTTTTGTTTCTGCGCAACCCGATGTGAAACGGCTGTCAGCGTGCTTGCTTGAAGAACCAGAAATGCTCGAATAATTCTCGAGCGACAATGGCCGCGAGGAAATAATGTATCGGTAATAAGTCACGTTGATGTCAACGATTACGAATAGAACAGATTTTAACGGTAATCAGAGTTTTTTGTCTTTTTTTCTTCGAAAGCCATTTTATTATGCGCAATAGTGTAAAACAACGTATATTACGAATTTATATTTACTACTCGTTTTGGCAATTTCTTTTCAAGCTTGAGTGAAGTGTTAAGCAAACATCGTGCCTCCTAGAATTACTCTCTATTTTTACGTTTCCCCCGCTAGCTCTGGAGCTGTTGCTTCGGTACCTTGTTATTTTTCAGGTGTTACTGTAGCGGGGCAATCTATGAAACACAGGTCCCCTCTTCTACCAATCGGCGGCAGCATTTTATATTACTAAAACAAGTTTCAAACGGAAAAGAAACAGTGATTGCAACGGTTTTGCGCCGAAGAAGCGACAATAAATTTCTTAAAATGCGACAAAACATCTTTTTTCGAAAGCGAATTTTTAAAAATGTTTTTTGTAATTTTTTTGTCGGACAATTAATCTGATCAATCTTCTTACGACGCGATTCACTTGAGGAACTACGGGCGCGCGGCAGAAAACCAATTTTACCGTTGCTTTCTAACTTTTTGGAATGTCCTTCATCCGCAGGCAATATTATAAACATTAAATTTACAAACTACCCGTTCGTAGTGTTGCATCACTCTGCATGGTTTGCCCTTTTTCATGATAAATTAGATTCACAAAAGTACAACATACACGTATCACGGTTCAGGTTGTCTTTTGAAAGGGAAGCCATGATTTTTAAGCAAAAAAAAAAAAAAAACTTAAATTGGAGACATTTTTGGGCTTGTGGGCTACGGACATTAATTCTATTCGTTCGTTGGCTCGATTACGAGCGTCGAGACTACCTATCTGTACAATCTAGCTGTACAGAACAGGTAGCGTTCTTGGCAATTATTATATGCAACGCAGGTGTATACGCGCAAGATTACACTCGGAACTGATTAGTAATCGTTCGATTTATCGCGCTACAAATGCAGCCCGTGTGTGTCTGCTGTGTACTGACCTAGCGCGCATATGATGGTGTACGTGGTGGGATGCCACTGCCTTCCACGTGATTATTAGTAGAGTATATTTATTTATTTAATTCTTGTAATAAGTTCGTCGTCGCTCGGGATCGAACCCGTGACTTCCATGTCGGAAGTCAAGCGCTCTAGCAACTAGGCTACGGACATTAATACAAGAGGAATTTATCTCTATCTTGAAGCAATAACAGCAGAATATCAGATCCTATCTGATGAACGAAACACACCACTGCGCTTAATACGCGATAGCCATGACCACATTCTCGGACAATTTGTAAAACTTAAAAAAACAACGGAAAACCAGTAAAAAGTGAATTTTCGTTTACATTCTGTTAATTTTAATCCGGATTTTCATTTGGTTTGGAAATTATGGTTGAAATTTTGCCGGATGTACTTGGCGATTTACGTAATTTATATACCTTTTTTTTTTTATTTATTTTTTTTAATGTCTCCGTTATTGATTTAACATGAAAAGTATGCGATAGCCGAATAATTGTTTACATAGTACATTGATTTAAATCTTTCGAATGTACACCCTTATGAGATGTTTTTAATAAATACAATTAAAAAGCTTCAAATTAATTGGAAAAAAAACGTAGAATTCTTCAAGCGGACGGCGATGTTGCGTATTTCGCGAATTATATGAGAAAAAAAACGATAAACAAATTTATTAACCTAGGCGAGGACTCAAACAGCTAGAGCGGGGACTGTTTACAGAATCTCCGATAGCAAACAAGAGGATGAAGGAATGAGAACTGGGCCTTAAGGACGAATAGGCGAAGGTAGATAAGAGAACGACGAGGGCATACAAAGAATGCGAAATTACCAAAAAACAACGAATAAAGGCGAGAAGAAGAGAAAAAACAGAACCAACAGTTTCGAAACAACGAATGAAAAGTAAATAATGAGGGTAAGCAGCGTACATCGAAAAACAGACGGTAACGTATATTTTCCACGGTGCTCGTTCGCTGATTAATAAATATTAAGTAAAATCATTTACTACGGCCTATGCTGAAGTGGACCTAACCGGACTATAAATAAAGGGAGAAAATTTTGGGCGTCGAAAATTATGGAACAGGATACAACTAGAAGTACCACTAAGTCGAATGATTGTCTTTATTGAACGATTACCTTTATCGAATGATCATCGAACCATTTTGTCTACTGAATAATGCCAGCATCGAACGACTAAATTGCATTGAACGATTGTTTTGCATTAAACGACCTTCTGTATTATACACTGATGAGAAGCACAAATTTCACTTTTTGCAATAAATTTATTATACGTTTATAAGCAATATTCCAGCTGATATTTTGCAATGGCGCTTTTTATAAGTTTCGAATTAATATGTAATATTTCTGATTTTGTTCGAATGTTTATGTCGAGTTTTTAAAAACTAATGCGAAGGCTGGTATATTTGATAATTTATATATATATATATATATATGTGACCTGGTCTATGAAAAGAGGGCTTACGTGTCAAAAAATCATTTTGCACTTTTTTGCCAATTCGGATAGAGTTTGAGACACTTTTTCACATAGTGAAGACCAGAGAGTCATAAATTGTTGAAAAGTTTACTAAAAGTTAAGAAAAAGAAGAGTACAATTACAAAAAAACTAATTTTTTTTTTTAATCTGCAATAAGGAAAATACATCGATTTATAAGATTCAGAAAACATTATTATATGCCAGAAAAACATATTTTACACAAAAGAAACATATTCTACGTGAAAAAAAGGAGCCCAAGCAACAACTAACGAAACAAATTATTTAATTTTAACAGCTGTTTTCTCAAAAACCTGTTTTCGCACGTAAGCCCCCTTTTCATAGGCCGGGTCACATATATATATTTTTTTTTCTTTGATACATTTTTAAGTAATGTTTGTGAAATGCAAAATTTCAAACATGTTAACATGCACGAGAAAATTTTACGACTTCGTCGAAATTTATCGGGGGGGGGGGGGGGGGAGGTAAACTTTATGGAACTACTACTTTACTTCTAATTTCGCATCTGTGACTTTCGTAGGATTATATTATAAATTTAACGAGTAAACGAGAATTAATTTGCCGCGAGTCTCTTCGAAGGCCACTAAAAGCGGAGTAATTAATTCGTTTAAGTAGGGGACAAAAAAAAACGCAATTATATACCTTAATACGATATCAAGTATTATTAATAAGTAATCAATAGAGCAGGAGTGATGTGTGCGTAAGGCAAGATATACGCAGCAGGTAGTGGAAAGATCGAGTCTCAGCAAACTGGAATAACTGAGAAAGGAGCGTTGAATATTTAATAAACGCATGATCAGCGGCGAATCGGAAACCGCTCATTTGAATAGAGAGGATAATGCGTGCGGCAAACTAAAGCGAAAAACGAAAACGAAAGGAGCGTATTTTATTTCTTACTTCTCTTCAGTTTGGTTTGTTTTGCCATTTTGCACAATCTTCTTCACTAATCTCGCCTATTTTTTTTCTTAAACTTGGCTGAACTTTGCGCCATCTTTCTAAAAAATGTTTATTCTTCGTTTCCTTTCAAAAATTTCTTCTGCTATCCCTAATTGGACGGTAATTCCACGCTACTATCAATTACCTATTTCCTCCTTCTAACCGTGTTTACCGATGGTTTTCCGGTCGGTGCCTCTTTCATCTGTACACGTTCTAATATTTCAGTATTTTTTCGTCCCTCACCTTTTCATAAACGAATTAATGACCATCTTACGTTCCATTATTTTCATTTCCTCTAATCATCTTTTCTTCGAGGGGTTTTGATTACTTCTGACTCCACGAGGAAGGCCCTTCAATTTCTCCTTACTGACCGTTTCTACGAGTTTACTATTCTCCGTACACTGTCGTACACTGTGTTCACTTATCCGCACTCTTTCTTCTTCCTATTTTGTGGATTTCGAGCCATTCGGTCATCTTTAGTAATAAATTGGCTAATTCTTCGTCTTGGATTGCTGCTTCCGTGTGCTTTTTTCTTATGAAAAATCGCGCACTCTAATCTCTCTCTCTACCGTGTGTAAAATTTTCATCTCAGATTTCAGTCGGATGTATTTCTAACAATTATTCATTTTTTACCTATTCAACCTCCTCTTAATTTCTTTAACTTTACTACCCTTCCCTATCGTTCATTTTCTTGGTTGACGGTAATACGCAGTGCTGGTTTCATCGCGCAGTAAATAATAATAATAATAATAATAATAATAATAAAATAATATTTTAATTATTAAGATTACTTTTTTTTCTTCCCTCTATGTTATACGCAGAGAAATAATCTTCAAAACCACCGCGACCAGCAGTGACGATAAAATTATTTCACGACCTGGTCCAGCAGGAGGAACACTAAAAAGTTTTTTACAACGATGCCTGCGCAATTTTATATACTAAAAATAAAATGAAAACGCCAGTTCTAATCGACGAGGCTGTTGTGCAAAATCTAAAATCTTATTGACCTTTCTACGAGTTCAGTTTTGCCTATATATATTTAAGTATATACGGAATAAACGATTTAATATTTGACAATTGTAACGATCCATGCGGTTTACTTAAGCCCGAAGGAATAATTATCGTGGACGTAAAATTACATTATTACGATTTTCGAACAAATCGCTATTTTCGATTTTTTAAATGATATATTATTGAAATTTTACCTACACGGTCGATCGTTGAAAGGACACAATTTTAAATACACGCATAAAGTATAATAATGTGTAATAAATTATTAAATTGTACGTGTATCCAATAGCGGCAGGATAAAGTTGAATTTGTCGCTGTTCTGATGCTCCCGACAATGGAGGAGATACTGCTGTCATTATTGTTTGAATTTAAGTTATAATAACCGCGATTTTAATCTTCTTTCATTCTGCTTGACAGTATCGGGTATTGTAGCGTTCCAGATCTATATCATTTCGGAGTCTTAACAAACGATACCATTATAACAGAATGTTCTAGATTTTCTAGTTAAGTTTGTAGAGGAGCAAAATACTAAATTAACTGAGGAGAAATTATAGATAATAATCAAAACGAATCAGATAGATTCAAAAAAATTACTTTTATTTTTATATTACGATAGAGCTCTCTACTTTTATATTATTACTATTATTACGCACTGGTAAGATCCTTAAGGTTAGTAACATTTTTCTTTAATTCTAGTTAAGCATATTAGCAATCATGACGATTACATATTATTAAATTTAGTTTATTGGTATTTTATACTATTATCATTTATATATACTACGTTATAATATCCGCCTTTATACAATATTTTTTTTTTATTTTGAACTTGCCAAGAAACAATTAGAATAGGAAAGAGTCAATTATATCTTGATACGATATCAAATGTTATTAGGAGAAAGTAATCAATACATTATGGGAATAATGTGGGGAAAGGGAAAAGATAGGATATATATGGAGTAGCAATATAGAGTAGGAAGACCAAGTCGTAGCAAACTAGAATAGAAAGCAGAACACTTAATAGAAAGAAATAAACACTTAATAAACACATGGTTCGCATCACAAACATGCTCTTCGTTTGAGTGAAGAATATGGAGAGGCAACCGACGAAAAATGAAAACATGAGAAAGGTACGAGAGTACGGCTTAAGAACGCAAACGAATAACAGAGGCAACAACAGAACGACGAAGTGAAGGAAACAAAGAGAATCCCATAGGTTAACAGGAAAACTAGGTTGAACAGGCTAATAAAAAAAGGAACAGTTGTTATAAAAAAAGGAAATGTACACATCCGATACCATAATCTAAGATGAAAACTTTTACACAGCGGAAGGAGATTAGAGGATAGGATTTTTCTTAAGAAAAGAAGCGAGAAGCAGCTGCTACCCGAGTACCAAAGAATCAGCTAATTCATTACGGTGGATGCTCGAATGACTAGGAACCCGTAGTAAATATCAATATAAATGGAACGAAGGGAAGAAAGAACATAGATAAGTGAGCGTATGCGGAGAATGATAAAATCACAGGAATGATCTCAGGTAGGGGAAAGTATGTAAGGACAAAACGAACTGAGTCGAAGGGAAGTCAGAGATAAAATAAGGGTTTTCCTAGGTACGAAACGCCAGTTCCTAGAAATGGAAAGATAGGAATGGGTAAGAGTAGAGGATGCGAGTGATACAATATTACGTTATATTTTTATATTTTATTTATTTATATTATCGTGTTTATATTGTAACGCAGGACTAAAAAGCACAATTTAAAATCCGGCATTATGTACTTTATTACCTACTGTCCTTCCTATTGTTATTTTTATTTTTGTTTTCTATCAGTATAGAAATTTTTTTTTTTCATTATGTAACTTTTTACGTTTTTAATTCACACACAATGATTTTCATTTTATTCTGTTCGTTTAAATCGTAATGATTAGAAGATATTATGCCGTTCGTTTTGCAATTCATCGTTTTTTTACTTGTATTTTTCTTTTTAATATGCCACCACTCGCACAGATTTTTGTGCATAGATGGGAATTGTATAATAATCTTGAAACTTGATTATTATTATTATTATTATTATTACTGTTTTTAGGAAATAATCGGCAGAAAAAATAACAAATAAATGACACTTTTATTATAAGAAAAAAATCGTAACGTAGGGACATGAAAGCAATCAGTAATGGGAAATTAAAACCAAAAAGAAAAAAAATAACTAAAGAGAAATAAACATTTATTATTCACTCAGATTAAAGTCCAGGCGAGTCCTCTTTGACTAGGCAAAATTCGAAAAAAGGTATATAGACTAATAATTTATCACGTAATTAGCAGAGAGCCCTAGATAAACGGCAGCAGATTGAACGGGATTTTGATCGTGTGATAGCGAGAAAGTGACCCGTCTATTTATACTTAATAATTTACGTAGTTGGATAATTGTCTAGCCACTTGGTGCGAATTTTCCCATCAAATGTCCGATGTCATTTAATAATTTACCACTACTGATATTTCAAGTTTATAGTCTACACAATGTTAAAAGCTACACCGTTGAATTCATTTCTAAGCGTCGACTCTTCACTCTCCCTTATACCACTACCACAGACACACGTACAACGGCTTTCATCTTAGCGGTTCGCTAGATCGTTCGGAATTTTCGCTAACACAACGCAACTATGTTGCTGATAAATTCCATTACGTCATTCGCAGCGTATATATTGTCTATAATTGAACTTTAATTAATTTTTTCCTATTTTTAATATTAACGTAAAGTGGCAATGTTTCATGTCGCCGGTAACATTTTAATTAAAACCGAATCTTCTTCAACAGTTATGGAAGACTATCATTTGAAGGATTAGCAGATATTTTCACGGTGGGGTCCGAAAGATTAAGATATACACACACACATATATATATATATATATATATATATATATATATAACAAATATTTCGTAATTTGCGTATTTGTGAAGTGGGTGATCCTTTTTTTAGGAATTTTGTTAGTGCCCACTTGAACATTTCTAAATCCGCTGGTATTTCCTCCATGGTGCTTACATAATTTTAATGTAAATTGTCACAGAAGTTTGTAAGAGTCCCACTAAAAGACGTAGTTTCTTCGGCGTAGTTTAATTCCGTTTTCGACTTTAAGATTTTCGATTTCGCGCATTCACTTCGGTTGATGTTCTCTACATATTTCTTCTTCCTTTTCTGAAACGCAACAATCTCGAGTTGTACTTTTTTCAGGATTTCTCTTGACACTTATCTTCTTCACAATTACCATTATGAACTTTAATCCTTCTTCCTGTGTGGAAGCCGATCTTTTCCGCACTCGCACAACTTCATATATATCATTTCCACTTTTTAGAACTTTCTCCTAATCTGTTCTTTACCGTATTTATCGGGCTTTTTGTTGTTTTCTCTTGTTTTTCTTTATTCATATTATTATCATTTTTCTCGTAACTGTGCTCTTTTCGTTGTCTGTTGTTCGATTTTGTAACATTTCCACTTTTAATCTTGCTCAACAAGTTGCATGTTTGACTCTACGTTTACGTTGGGATCGGCGAATAATTCACTTGACGCACTAGTCTTTAAGAGTGTGATTTTTTTGATTTTTTTTCTCTTAACTTTCAGCGACATGCTGTACTATATTAAAACGCGTACGGCTAATTTTAGAATGCTTCGAGCTGCAATTTTGGTGATTGTACATGAGATAATTGGAAGGCGGATACACGTCTTGTAGAGATCAAAAAAAAAACTGTTCTTTAAAACCCAGAGCACATGAATGATGATCTCCCGTTTTTATTAAAAAATAACAGTTATCGCGCGAATTTCTAACCGAACAAATCGAATGAAAATATTTTTATTTTTTCCACCACAAAACGATATATACTCGTACTACTTGAATATCGGACCATCTCATCGGTAAAACGTCGTTGTTTCCGCACTTAGACAGAAGGCACAGCTCAGTCGACAGTGCTGGGATGCTACGTCCCGGTACATCATGCACGTTATGTTCTCTGTTAAACAGATCCGATGGTCGCTGGGGTCGTTTCCTCGGTCAGTAGTCGCACTGATCGAGGATTCTGCGATGTAGGAGACGGCGTTAAAATAAACTAGTTTTTTGGGTTTAAATCGGATTTACAGACACACAGATGAATAATAAAAGAACGAATCTGTCACTGAAACCCACCATGTACCAACGAAGGAATCACTGATCATAGTCATCCTTTGTAGCACACACTGCTGCTGGCTGAGGACAATGTAGCAATTAAGAACTGTTCTAAACCACATCAGTATGCCTTATCCAAGGCTAGTGCGTCACCACCGGTACTACAACTAATATTCTGCCCTAATAGCCCCGAGAATTCTGCGTTGTAGGAGACGGCGTTGCCGCCAGAGTGGGCTATTAGGGCAGAATATTAGTTGTAGTACCGGTGGTGACGCACTAGCCTTGGATAAGGCATACTGATGTGGTTTAGAACAGTTCTTAATTGCTACATTGTCCTCAGCCAGCAGCAGTGGTGCTACAAAGGATGACTATGATCAGTGATTCCTTCGTTGGTACATGGTGGGTTTCAGTGACAGACTTGTTCTTTTATTATTCATCTGTGCGTCTGTAAATCCGATTTAGACAGAAAAAACTAGTTTATTTTAATGTCCACCGGTTAAATTACCTAAAATCAGCTTAACTCTGACGCGCATATTCGACCTGTCGATTTCGATATTACACTATACGCGGTAGTAGTCGTAGATGAAGATTAAGGCTAGGGACACACGAGCGTTAATTTAACACGCGTTATGAAGTGCTACGACGTCCGTCATGACGCTCGTGTGTCCTTAGCCTAAAACTGCGAAATCGAGACATTTTCAGACACCTTTAAAGAGATTTCTATTCAGATCCGTTCATCATTACCTGGCGGTATTATTCGAACTACATCAGCTCTTGCATGTTACTGAGATATAAGTGAGAAATTAGTTGGAAATTAGAAATTAGCGAGAAATTGATGATAAACGTAGATTCCGGAAAACCCTATTGCAGTTGTCTGTAATTTTGTGTGAAAAATGAACACCGGAAGTTTCATGTTAGCGAGCTTTCCATTAACATGCAAATATTTTTGGCAGTTTTTTTGAAGTACCAGCGATTTGTATCCTGTGAAAAAAAGCATACGCAACGTTATTATGTACTACAATGCGGAGCTTTCATCTCCTTTTATTTTCAGTACCACCTTAAAAATACTACCTTTTTATATTAATCACGTCTCCACATTTAAACGAATTAAAGGTCGAATTTTCGAATAGGAACAATCAGTGAATTCACTTGTTCGCTGGATGTGCACACTTTTGGTTTAACCTTCACTAGTTCTACCTTAGCCTGAACCTAACTTATAGCTTGGTCGGCTGGAAGCTTCGAGTGTACACAATTGCACAGTTCAAAAGTCTCTTATAAAAAGTGCGGACATTAAAAATATTTAACAAAATTACATCGCTGTATATTTTTAAAAAATGCGTGGTAAAATCTTCTAAGTATTCTTCTAAAAAGTCGAATTTTAAGAAATTACTAGCCGATTGGAATTTTTTTTATTGTAGTTAGAATTTCACAAGGAAGATGACGAGTGGGGTGTAGGAGATTGTTTTCATATAGAATTTTTAGGGTACCTCACACCTACCGTTATGAGATGCGTAAATATATTCGAAGTAATATCAGATATTGACCCGGCTCATTTGAAATTATTCAGTTTAAAATCGGACTCATTATTGTATTTAATAAAGGTTTAAAAGATAACCGAAGTAAGGAACAATGTTCAGCGAGTAAAGCCGCACAAATGCAGGTTGCCGAGTTTCAGAAAGAGCGGCACTATTGTTCGGGCTCGAATGTTTCCTTCATCCGATGGAGACGCAAGTAATGTGAAAATAAGCACCTTCTGCTCGCTTAAATGACTTTGCGGCTTAATCGAGGACGCGCAAAAAAGCGATGCCGTAATCGTGGACATTATTCCGCGTTTGAAACTTGTGATGATGATCGCAGCAACCTCAAATGCCGGCCAGAAATAGCCTTTAAGTAAAACGTATTTAGTTCGGGTGCGCGCTTATCGGACAAAGGTTGTTGCCTGCCGGCGTGTTTGTCAAAAGCACGCCATCCGATAATTCTCTTTACGCGATTAAATCGCACTTGCCGAACAAGGTGGTGCACCGAAAAACCCAGGTCGGCAGTATCGGACACGTTAGCCCATTTCGCCGTATCATCTTTATCGAAAAAAGTGTATCGACACGAAAAGAAAGTTTTCTTGTCGGACAATAATTGTGTATCGTGTCAGAAATACTGCTAGAAGAAGAATTCGATTTCAAGTCTAGCCAAAATCATATCTAAGATGATTGTAAAATTCCGTTTTTACGTCCAGTTGCGGTGACGGATATATCCAACTTTTATCGTTTTGAAAAGCATGCTTTTCTATATACCTGTTCGCTTCGAAGAAGCCGCGCCATCCTGAGAAAATAACTGACTTAGACGTGTTTACGGTAAGGGTATTATTATTTATTTTTTTATTTTATTGAATCCCCGAAGCTTCAGTGTGCCGTATTTAACTGCTGTGGCTATCACAATACACTGTGCGGGGTTTGCGACTATATTACTTTAGCTATTCTGTTTATTTTAAGAAAATGAATGATTGAGTATGTCGCTGTTTGGGAGTTTGATAATATTTCGGGGAATGTTTTATGTGGTAGGAACGTCCGTATTGATGCGAATACTGTGCAATCTACTAATATGTGCTGGACGGTTGGGATGAAACTGCCCATACAGAAAGGGCACTGCGTTGGAGAAATTCACCCATTTAGAAGATGGTCGTGCGAGATTGCGGTATGACCTGTCCGCAGTCGGCTGATCACACTGAAGTCACTGCGGGAAAAATTTATTAGGGACCACCATGGCTCGGTTGTTGACTTTACTTGAGACAGAAAAGTCTGACACGCAATCCATTGTTCCTTCCATTCTTGTTTGATTTTCGCTAAAAATAATTGTGCCATGGATGAAGGGGGAGGTGAATATCTGTTCTGCGGAGCTCGTACTGCTGACTGCGCCATTATGTTCGCCTGTTCATTATTCGGTATTCCCGCGTGACCGGGAACCCACATAAATGTCACCTGGCCCTCGGACTTCTGCTGTAATTATTAATGTCTCTTTGTTAGGTTTGCAAGATGAAATATATTGTAGCCCGTATAGGATGGCATACATTTCTGCGTCTAGTACTGCGCAGCCATCATCGAGTAGTCGAAAAGAAAACGCTTTATCTAATACTACGAATGCACATGCTGTCGGCGATGTGGTTGTGGTGGGGCTTTTTCTAGCACCAACTGTGCAGACTATAGCGTGGTCGGTGTATTTATTTATTGCATATTTAGCTGTTTCGATGACGTTAGTTGGTAGCTGTCTGAAATTGTTTTTAAGAGATACATCCGTTTTTATTATTGCAGAATCCCATGGGGGGATTAATGCGAGGTTTTGATGCATTGGGTTTATTGGGTTTATGTTATTTAAATCCAATATGTCGAGAACTTCAGGAACAGGGTCATTTGAGAAGTTTGGTGTGCGTGAGGAATTACTAACAGCCAATTGAGTACGCGTTAGGGACAGAAGAGTATTGCATCGTCTATGGTAGTTTCTATGGTATGACAACGGCGGGCACCCCAACAAATAATTGCACATGCTAGATGCAGGAGTGGTTCGATGAGCTCCTAGTATTGAACGAAGGGGATTATTAAATCTTGCTATTGGCTAAAAAAATATGAAACAAGAAAACGGAAAAACCCTAATTGCGTCCATTGTTACTTTAGTTCTTTTTTAAAAGATTGAAGTTTTTTTTTTTTTCTAAATTTTGGAAGCGGCTTGGAAATATGGGATATAACGTAAGTTTGGCAGTTGAAAAGATATAATTTGATATAATTTAACAAATTGTTAAGGACAATAACTTTTTTGTAAATCGACAGTCCATTTAATTTTAATTACGTAGACACTTTTTTTAAACATTTTTCTTATGGGTTGATGGTGCGTGTTTACGTGTTTGCGTGTTTGCGTGTTTGCGGAGAAATTAAATCAGGTAGTAGGGAAGCGGTATAGTAAGTAAAAAGAGTTTGGAGCTTTTCGTAAAGTTTTCGAGAAGTATCGTGCGACAAAAAGAAGGTATAAACTAGAAAATTAACCGGATCGTTTTTGAATGAAAGTCGCGCCAGGCTAAGAGATGTTTTCCGAGCTCAGTTCAGATTTGTAAATGTGGTCTTTTTTCATTTCTAAAGTTTGAAAACAAAAAGCTCATTTTATTTTTACGAGTAGAATCGAATAATCGTTAATTTTTTCGAAATAAACTAGAAATGAATTTTTCATTGATCCGATATAACCGGAAATAAGAATAGATAGATAGCGGGCATTATTTGATTCGGTTCGAATAATTTCATTTTTCAGATCGAGACCAATTTAATCTAATCTCAATGAAATTTTACACTTATTAAATACACCGGATTATTGTAATTCATAATTTGTTTCAAAGAATGCGCTTAAAACAGTTTAAATTTGATTATAAACATTAGCATCGACCACATATACAGTGTTCGCGGGAGAAATGTTCATTTTTGAGCGACCCGTTCTCTTGTAGGTTAGCGTGAACTGGCAAAGAGGACGATGTATGATAAGTTGATGTTTACATATCTATTAACATTTGTCAATTTCTACACAGAATAATACCGATGAATGCGAAAGACAAATTCGCTGAATCATTAGAATGATGTAAGTCCGTTTGATAAGAATTCAGGATGACAGTCTGCCATCCTTTCTGATTTACAAATAATAATAATGACAATTATAATATTACGGTTTACTCGGCTCGTCTCAGTCTGCCATATTATTTGTTTTTTATCACCCCGAATGGAATATCGCGTTATCATTTAAAAAGTAAAATTATCGAAACAAAAAAGTTATTACGAATGAAAAAGAAAGCAGGTAGTTGCAATAAATTTTTTCCTACTTTTTCTTTTGACCCGTCTGTAATTCTTATCTTCAAATCGTTTCGTTGGAAAATCAGTTGAAACGATTGTTATGAGAAAGGACGACTGTTCACGATTTAATTTATAATCTTATATTAATTACAACGTAATTCTTAGGCTACCCCCCATTCGAAAAAATGTCCCAATTTTATGTAACGCTAAATGTCCCAAAAAAATGTCCCAAAAAAATGTCCCAGAAAAATATCCCAGAAAAATGTCCCAATTTTATGTAACGTTTGTTATATTTTGTAGGATTTTTGTTATTGTTATTTAAAAAATGTCACAATTTTATGTAATGAAATATGTAACGAAAAATGTAACGAAAAAATGTCTTAATTTTATATAACGGAATTTAAATATTAAAATAGGATTTTTGTGGTTATGTTATTTTTTGTGTGTGTTGATCCCAGTAAGAATTACGTTGTAAATTTTGATCATTTTATACAAAGTATAGAAGAGAAAGAGACAGAAATGATAGCAAGCGGGGTCAAGGGGCACAGCCCCTTGCGAGGCCAAAATGGCCGAGTTTATATATATATATATATATATATATTTGTTTTCTTTATAGTGCAATTTAAGAGGGCTGCTGGGCCCACGAGGAGTTCTCCTAAATTACTTATTTATAGTTACTTAGTAGTCCCTTCGTAATGAGTATTTTTATCCGCATATGTTTTGCTTAATTTATCTAAATATACTCATTAGTACCTGCTAACGGGTATACCGTTTGCGTTTGTGAAACGGCTACCGGGTGTCCGTACGTTGATTAAACTTAATGTGGTTGGTGTTTCTAAACTTTAACTTAATCATATATTATAAACTTATATCTTATCTAAATTTACTTATTAAATAAATTTATTGCGCCATTCTTAACCAGGTAATTTATTCAACGATTGTCCATGATCATGCCCCCCGGCGCACCAGTAATTTCTTTTATCTTTTCATTTTCTAATCTTCACTTTTATAAAACAAAATTAAACTCAGCCTTCGTACGTATATCTACCAGATGAAAACGTGTAATAATCAACCGCTGATTTATCTCTCCACTAACCTCCTTATCACGTTTTCGCTTTCATCGATCAGATAAAAAGGCCGGTGAGCATGATTTCTCTATCGACTTTTATTATTATATTTAATTATATTATTTTGATGGGAATTATTTATTTTCCGTTACACGATTAAGCGTTAAACGCAATTTCATTTTCACCGCAGGAAAACAAAAAGCTTTGCCGTCCGCGTACAGAACATACGGCTTTGTCCCATAATTTCATATTCAAAAAAACCCCACCGCCAAAATATCACATACTTTACGAATAGCCAGCACTCCCAGTCTTCGATCTTCTGGGAGCAGTAGTGTAGTGGTTCTAATTCTTTGACAGCGTCCGTCCTTTTTGATTAATTTCAAGTAATTAAGTATTTCAAAGTCCTAATCCCACATTCGAGAGTACCTCAATAGCCTTTGTACATATTTAAAACTTGTGCGAAATTAATACAAAAAAAAGTGAAGAAAGTTAAAAACGTATTTCTCTGTATTCCGTGTACGTTTAATAAACTCTCCACTTGTCTGCTAAAGTGTAAAAACTATAATAGTCCCCCCCCCCCCGGGGCTGCTACAACGATCTTGTATGCAACAACATGCACAGTATTGCAAAGGTCTCCTCAGTAATTGATTGTATTTTGTAGCGCGGATTGTAATGATCTTTCTCAACATATTGTTGGAATATGTTTGTTGTTACTGATCGACTTTTTCGTACATTTAAGCCTATTCTGTCACTGCAATTCGGTGAGATACATATTTCCGAAAATTTCATAGTGAGTAACTCTACGGCTAGACTCGAATGCGGTTAGAAATTGCAGGGTACGCTAAGGAATTTATCGAAAATACCACGAAAGATGAAGTGAAAAAATACCGATAAAAATCCAAAGCCGCTGAAGAAGGAAGCTGACGATTGCGCAAACTGATGTAAAACGCGTCTCGTCAAAAAATGCTGGTATCAACGGAGAAACAAAGGAAAAGGCTTACATGCAGGTATAGACGAATGAGAACTCTTTCAACTTTTAAATCATAAATTACGCTTTACTCTATGAAGCCTTTACCGTATTTTCATGACGTGATACTTCAGCTATTTAACTTGAACCCTTTCTCGGCCGACATTTGAATGTTTACACGATTTGAAAAATTTCGTGAAATCCTAACGTTAAGCAAGTTTTTTCGTTTTCAGTGTATTTCAATGCTGAAAATAATTCTCATATAGAGTTGCTCTTAAACTCTGTCAATCATCTTAATTTGCGAACTAAGTTCCCTTCGGACGGAATTTCGATATAAACCCCAGCTATGAATTTTTGCAAACGTGAAAAAAATACGTTTGTTTTTTCTGAAAAATTCCTAAACTCCTCCGTCTAAACAAAAATCAAATTAACGATTATCGAGCGGGTAACTGTTAAATTGTGAAAATGAGTGAGGTAATTTTTTCCTTTATCTTATTAATTGTCCTTGAAATATATGGTCCGTTGTTTTTGGAAGCGCAGGTTTAGTTCGGTTAAATGGCTGCTTATGTATCTACTAAAAATTCTAAATCGGCCTCTGTCCCGGTAATTCGAATTTTATTTACGAAATATAGACGATGCAACCGAGTTCCGATGCGATCTGGTTACTAGCGCACCTTTTCCGGATCGAGCTTAGACGATCCCATTATTCCCACTAAAAATCGTCAATATTCTTCCGCCACTTGACGAAAATTCCTTTTCTGCTTAGGCGATTTTCAATTCGGATGTTTATTTCGTGCTATGCCCCATAATATCAGTTTACTTGCTGCCCAGTCACACCGCGCATCCCTCATACACGAAATCGATCTGCTTCCGACAACCGCTAGCCAGCAGCTGGATCTTATTTAGTATCGCTCTCTCTGCTCTACTTATTAAACGCTTTTTATTTATTATAAATACAATAAATATTTTCAATTTTTTACCATTTACATTTCAGTATAAAACATGTTTATCGTTTATAGAAATGTAAATAATAAAAAATTGAAAATATTTATTGTATTTATATTTTTTTAATTTTATTTACCCGGAACTAAAATAATTATATAATGAGAACTAATAATTAAAAATATAATAAGATCAAAAATTTTACGTAACACCGGGGGATTGAACCCGCACCTTATTTTCAAGTTGTACAAATAGACATATTTTTTACCACCACACCACGAAATAGGTTTGTCACGATTCGCTTTTTTTTTTTTTGTTTAATACTATATAAATGTAATAAATGACGTGTTTAAATTTTTATTAAATTAAAAATTGATTTTTTAATATTTTTTTCTTTTGTTTAATATACTTCATTTTCGAATAATCAATCTTCCGAATCATTTGCATAAGGTAAACATAATCTGAAATTTACTGCACATTTTTGTTCGAACGGCTATATGTATATTATCCGTTAAATGCGGCTGCTAAAAATTTTCCCGCGTAAATCAAAAGGGTGCATTCTAATAATATTTTACACAGTTCATATACTCATGGTCTTCTATCGATGTGCAAAATTTCATCAAAATCGGTGACCATAACCTCTCCTTGTAAGTCATTATTCTTCTTCTTCATTCCGCCGTCTCTGTCCTACGTTGGGCGATCATTGTGGCTATTGTTGATTTTGATTATACGACTTCTTGTAGTTCGGGTGTGATACATCCATATCACCCCTTCATGGACATTTTTCGTCTAACTGGTCTTCTCTTCCCTTCAAATTCACCCTTCCGCACTAACTGCAGAAGATGACATTTTTCCGGATGCCTGGAGATACGGCCAAAATATTCGAGTTTTCGGGCTTGTATAATTTTTAGCAGTTCGGTTTTTTTTGGCCATTCGATTGAGAAGTTCCGAGTTCGTGACATGGTCTTTCCATATGAGATTTTGAGCATCCGTCGGTATACGTATGAAAGGCAGTTAATTTCTTCTCTAGGCCTTTAATGAGGATCCAACTTTCCATGCCATAGAGCAGTACTGATCAGACGTAGAGCATCTTATTAGTCTTACACGTAATTGAAGGTTTAACTCCTTTTTTGACCATCAAATTCTCTTCATACTTAGGAATGCTTGGCTCGCTTGTTCGATTCTGGTGCGTATTTCAACAGTCTGATCCGTGCCTTTGTGCAACCAAGTCCGCAGGTACTTGAATTTGTGGACGCGTTGGATAATTTGATCCTTTACTCGCAGTTTCAGCTTTGTGACACAACTTTCTTCTGAGCCTCTGTGAACAGCGACCCATTTTGTCTTACCTAAATTAATTTCGAGAAGAGTCAATATTAGACTGTTTACATCCGATACAACAACTTGCATGATTTTTGTGTATGTTTTTATGTAACTTATGTATATGTAAATGTTGTGTGATTTTCATTTCGAAAAAAAATTAACGTACTGAATTGAAATCATTTTTATTTATTTTTTTTTGTTTCCAAGAATTCCAGAAGATTATTATTAGGAGGTCCGCGGGAGGTGTATCATCGTAATACATTTAAAAGTCGGTATAGGTCACACTTATATCACCAGTTTTCCGGAATGCGTACGACGCCAGTTCAGAGTTGTAATCTTTTGAAAGAGCGCGAAAATTTAACAAGAATGGACCCGGTATTAAGTTGATAAGAAACGAACTGTTACGGACTTTATAAAGAGGTTTATTGCAGTGGACTGTTTGTTTTGTTTTTTTTTTCTCCGGACAAGAAAAGCGTTAAAAACGATGGAAAGAGGTCGAAGATTATAACTTTAAGAAGCAGCGTATTAATCTAAAGTTCGAACATCTTGTGAAGTTTTTCGCTTTTGACGTTACTGTTTTCGTCGCAATCGATATATATTTTTTATTGAGTCGGAAAAGAAATAAAGAACTTCGAATAAAGATGAAGTGCAACGCTGCACGAGGAACTGTGCTCGGGCAGGGGGGTTGTTTAGCATTTGAAGAGCGATTTAAAGTGAGGACAACTACAAAATGAGACGATTTTGGAAACGGCTCTTATATCTACGAGAACTTTTTTCGAAATTTCACTAGAAACTTTTAGTCTGCAGTCTGCTGACTGTCGAATTCGTACATTCAGCGAACAGCTCGTAATTAATTTGTTCCTTCTTATTCTTCATTAAAGCCTATTGAAAGAGTTAAGTAGACTCTCTTTATGAATCTGCTACCGATATTATTATGCTATTCTGGCCGATGTAATAAAAAAAAAAAAAAGAGAGAGAAAAAAAAAGAAAAAGAAAACCTTTTAAACGAAGGAATACCAAAAAGAGGACGGAAATTTCAATTTCACCGTTCTGCAAGGGACTGTGATGCGCGAATGAACTTTGCTATTTCGAACGAAAATTAAAAATTCGGCTAAACATTATTCTAATTAGTCAATACAGACGCGTCTATGAAAACATTTTATAATGAACCGTTAAAATAAATGTAATTAGAAGTATCGTAAACTTAACGGAACGCTTAACTTATGCTTAGTAACGTTTTATAATTGCGCCCATCCTCAGCTAAGAATTAAGGCGCAATTATAAAACGCACTTGTTACTACGGCGCTTTTACTTCGAAAAGGGTATTAACGTTTCATATATGCTGTATTCATAATTATTTTAGAAATTTAGAATTTTAACAAACTGAACATGGTAAATTTTTCCGAATATATATAATTTAATAACATACTTTTCGGGGGGGGGGGCAAAAGTAAATTTAATTACAAAACGAGAAAATAAATTTTAACTCGATGTTAAAGGAAACAAAAACTTTACATTTTTATTGACCGTTTTAGATTGAGGAATAACGGTGTTTAATTTTTTTTTTGACAATCAAAAAAAATAATTTTGATTTTAGACGAGATTGGGCAGTGGTGTTTCGTATGGGTAGAACCGGGTTCGATTTCCGCTGCCGTACATTAACGCTTCCAAAAATTTTACTTATATCGGGTTAATGTTCGTAGTTGACGCGTCCAAAAATAAAAATTAAAAAAAAAACCAATCAAACAAAAAACCGTCCAGTGACCATTACAGAATTTTGTGCATTTCTATGTTCCTTAACTTTTCGCTTCCGCGATTGTTAATATTTCAATATTAAATATATTTTTTTTCCACTTTACGGTGAACTATATTTTATTTATCTTCATTATGTTCCATTAAATCATATTTAAATACCATTTTACGTATAATTATTTAATATTCTCATTTTTTACTCACTATATTTCAATGTTTAATTTTATTAATTATAATCGAAAGGTTCGCTTGTTTTACTAAACGTTGCTTTATTTTTCTCACTAAAAAAATTATCGACTGAATTTAAAAATTCATTACTTCTTGTAAGTATAATTTTGATTTTCATCTTATCTTAGTTCTATCGAGAATTTAAGTCGTTTCATTCCTTCAAATTGTTCATTTGTAAATGTTCCACGATGTAGCAGTTGTTATAGAGTAATATTCAGTTGCTAAATTATTAGCTTTTTTGCGCAAAACAAGATTGCCGATGATCACCGGAGCGGGCTCTATATTTTTAGTCACGGGAATTGATAATGTCTCTCTAACTGTCAAATATCAATAAACCGACGCCAAATAGCGGAAGGGCAGCGAGCGTTTTAATTACCTCGAAAGCAATCAGTCTATGGAAAAAGTTTTCGAAATACTTTCAAACTTTCCGAATTTTAATCAAACGAACTGCAGAGCAAAATTGGAATATTACAAATTTAAATAGAATTAAACTGCTTTCAAAATTTATTCTATTACTATTATAATGCGTTTGGCTCGTTAAAAATATTTCAAAATTATATTTAAATGTAAAATTTTAAAAATAATTCTAATACCCCGGCGGTCAACTGTGTTTATCTGTAGATTATTTAACTGAACATTTATTTTGGTGAGAGTGTGCAGCTTTAAACTTTGAAATTTTTTAAATTTCATATATTAAATATTGAAACGGGGTTGATGCTAGTTTAGTTCCAGGCTCGCCACTACGACCCCTAAATCCGCAGACAAATATTTTGATTATATTTTATTTTATAAATATTATCATCGATGCTATTATTATTACTATTATTATTATTTAAGTCATAAGTTGTAGGTGGGTGTACATATATATGCATATGACTGTATATAAGTGTATGCGAAAGTATTTTATGTAAGTTTAAGAGTGTATTATAATATATATATATAAGTAATCATGGGGATGTGATGAAATATGTGTAAGTTTAGAATTGTATATACCTATATACATATAATTACTATATTAAATTTTAAGATTTTATTGTCAATATATATATATATATATTGATACGGATTCGGTATTTACTGCGCTATCTAGCGATGATGCCGAGCTAGAAATTACTCTCTGGCTAGAATCATCACTTTTCGATCTCTCGGCAGCGTCGCATTGTTCGTTATCGACGGGGATTACGGCCGGGACATTTATACGACCGACTTTGTAGTTTCCGTTTTTGCCGAATTTGTCGGTAGTGGTATGTTAGAGGTTGTGTAAGTGTCCTGGTGTATGCGGTCTGCGACAACAGGGTAGCGGCTGTCGGCAATGTGAGTCGAGAGAACCGATATAATGTACGAATGTATATGCCTAGATTAATTGATAAGATTCTCGTAATGTTACCGTTACTTTTATACACAGAGAGGGAGTTACCGCGAATATTCGAAAACGTCAAGTCGTTGTATCAAGTCCTCTTCGGCTAGTCATCTTAAAAGATTCGTTGTTTCGTAGAAAATTTGTGGCTATTGATTTATAAACTTACATATTATTTTTTTCTCTAGTCGCGACTTCGTCGTCAACGACGTATAAAATTTTCTAGTCGAGTCGTTGTGCCCTGGAAATCGTCGTAATCTTTTCATTGTTACTGTTTTTTTTATATTCGTATGCCGTTCTAAATATTTGTGTTATGTGTCGTTGTCGGATGCTATTTGCAATTCGACCAAAATATACGCGTTGTGCCGAGAATTTGGTCTATTAATTTGACCGCAAGAATTTTAAATAACACTCGGCCCGTGCCTGGGTGATACACCTCTGACAGGTGACCCGCACCCTTGCGGTTTTAGAAACTTTTGTGATAAACGAATTCCGAAAGCAATAAAAGAAAAGAATCAAACTTTGACAGAAGAAAAAGAGAGAATTCATTTCAATATATATAAACTCGGCCATTTTGGCCTCGCAAGGGGCTGTGCCCTTTGACCCCTCTTGCTTTCATTTCTGTCTCTTTCTCTTCTTATACTTTGTATAAAATGATCAAAATTTACAACGTAATTCTTACTGGCATCAACACAAAAAAAATAACATAATCACAAAAATCCTATCCTAACATTTAACTTTCATTATATAAAATTAAGACATTTTTTCGTTACATAAAATTGTGAAATTTTTTAAATAACAATAACAAACATCTTACAAAATATTACAAACGTTACATAAAATTAGGACATTTTGCGTTACATAAAATTGGGACATTTTTTCTAATGGGGATAGTCTAAGAATTACGTTGTAATTAATATATTGTAATGTACACACTAGTCTGCATGTAGTGTTGATCGATTGTTAAATAATTCGTACTCACTTACGATCACAGGTTTCTGTATATATCAGGTGAGAGAATATATATATTTTTAAATGATTTAATTTTTACTATTATTTCTGGCTTACGATTTTTCTAGACAACGCGTATTAAGTTATTACTGGTTGATATTACGGTTACCAAGGCACTTGACGTATTTTAATTTATTATTATTTATATTATTACGTTATTACATTTTTTTACGTTTTTTACGTTTTTTTATTACAAGTATGTCATGTTTATATTATGAACTCTAATTTATTGATACTAAAGATTCTTCAAAGGAAAGCGGGACATTTTTTTATTACAAGTATGCCAAGTATGCCATGTTTATATTATTTATATTACGAATTTTAATTTATTGATTGTAAAGATTCTTCAAAGAAAAGCTGAACAAAAGTGAGATTGTTCCGGTATTCAGTTATACACGATAAAAATCAATGGCGTGCGTATACATCGCTATTCGTTTGTCGGAGAATAAAGTGGTAGCAAATTTCTTAAGATATTAGATAGATTTTGAAGCGTTTCAATGTATTAAATAGAATTGAAGATAATAAAATTTACATTAATATGTAAATCAAAATTAAAGGACTCTTGTTGTAGTTTACGACAATATAAGTATGCATATGCATATGAATATAATATATGTAAGTTAAGAACACACAATACATAAATAAATAATCACCTTCTAAAATTCTTTAGATTATATTACCAATATATATATATATATATTTTAGAATATGTACAGGTGAAACCACATATGCGCAATACTGCACGAGCAGTAGTCCGATACAAATTTAAGCATTAAAAATTGAATAAACTGAGAAATTACGAGTACTTATAAGTATAAACATGATTTCAGAAGTAAATATTAAAAACAATTAATAATGGTAGCAAAATACAAAGGAAGGTGAGTGTGTTAAACAAAAAATGTACAAAAAGCAAACTGAAAAAACAAATAAATGGTTTATCACTTCTAAATTTAAAATACGATTATAATGAAATGTGATAAACTAGTATTAACGTTTTACAAGATGAGATAAATATATACACTAATACAAGTTTACGCACTATAACTAACTACATAAAAATAATCATGGACTAAAATATAGAATAGTCTTATGTACACACAAATGTTCACAAATTAGCCATCTCCAGAGATCGCGAGATATATTTAACAACAAACAGTCATATATACATCAAATCAAATCAAAACAAAACCAGCTCCGATTGAATCATCGCTTATACTTTCAATCTTAAACACCTACATTAGCCATACATAAACTAGTATATTTACATAGTACACACCCGTAAAGAAGCGCACAGACAGAGACGCACACATCTATGCAAACAAATACGCGATCATTCGTATACGCGAGTGCGCATACGGTGAATAGAAACAAGTAAATGCACACCAAAACACAACCCATCGCAAATATACCAATGCATGGATACATATATAATCCTCTCTCCAGTGCATGCTGGAAAGGACAACATAGATGTTAAGAAATAAGTAAAATAATAATAAAGGTAAAAAGGTAAAGTAAAATGAACTAAGTGCGGTAGAAATTCTAATAGCTAGGGGAATTGTAACAGAAAACAGTAGAAATACAATGAAAAAGTAATGTATGTGTTTGTAAAATATGTAAGTTTAAGAGTTTATTAATTTAAGACAAATAATCACAATATTAACACATAACAACGAGTAAGTTGTAAACATGGGCCAAGCGGAAATGACAGTTTTTGTCATTCCAGAACTGTCTCATGTGTAAATAAAGATTTTAATCTGCGGCTCACCCGAATTAACGTATATGCAGGTAATAACTATGCAGTTTTTATGTTAGATTCATATTACTTTGTAAAATAATGTTTATTCATTCATTCATTAATTTGTTCATTATTATTAAATTAGGGATTCAAGTTTGTTTATATTAATTTAAAAAACTACATCGATCTATCTAGTCGATCGCTAAAATAACAATGCCTGCAATAAAATATTAAACGAATTATAAATAATTTAAATAAAATACGTGTATGCCTACTGTGGTTCTCCACGTTCCGCGATGACTGTTAGCGATGCACGATGAATTTGCATGTGAAACCTGGTTTAGTAGCGCAAGTTCGAATTTAAAAGGAAAAAATTACTTTAATCAATGTGAAAATTTCAGACGTCAAAACTTTGACTAGGCAACTTCGCGTTGGCTGTTTTTTAAATAATTCGTTTTACATAAGTAAGGTTGCCCTTTTTCCTTTCTTCTGACTACGACGACAACCGCGACTGGATCTAATTAATCGTAACCTAGCTCCAACTCAATCCCTCACCACAGACGCTCCCGTGGTGTGTTCTTCTTTTTGTACTGAAAAACATACTGGATCCATAATGTCAAATTTAAACGGAATATAATTTTAAAAGGATTCGTTAAATGACAACATAAATTTTAATAATTAAAAATTTATTTTAAAATAACTACAAGCATTTCTTAAAAAATTGTTGTTATATTTAATGCAAGAAATACTCTATCGTGTAATAAGTATATAAAATACTTTAAAACGAGTCTCTATTTACAACGCAATTTTAATTATCAAAGCGAAAATTTAATCGTTCTTTTTAATTTTCTCAGGTGCCACGGAGCAGTTATATTTCGTTGCAGGTATTGTAAATGTTAATATGGTGATTTTCTGTATCTGTTCAATTGAACTTTAATCGTGGAATTTAATGAATTTATTTTTATACGATTATTTTAATTCTAGGTTTAGTCTCCGGGTGTTTTACAAATCATTACCCTTTAAACCGTACTTCTGTTACTTCCAAAAAACTTACTATAGTGCTCGCGCAGATTTAAAATTTCACTACTAATTAAACTTTTGCGCAATATTAACAAGTAGACAATAGCAGTAGAGCAAGAAAAACATTAAATTGAAAATTTATATAAAAGTGAATTTTTAATAAAACAGGGAAACTACAGTGGAAATCAAAACAATTATTTAAAACTAAACCATTGTTTACCGCGACGACTTTTTTTTATAATTATCGCCTTTAAGAAATTGTAATGACGATGATTAATGTACCTCCAAAAATCAACCGATTTCCAGCTTTCCCTTCAGTTTACGATAGCCTGTGCATCCTTTTCAGCCTCCATGCATAGTACACCATTCACCCTTAGTCAGCAATAGTTCCATATACATTCTAAGCAACTTCATATTTATCCGCCACTTCTTGAAATTGTAAGTCAGAGCCCCGTATTCTCATGTTTTGTGTTTTTCGTTACCGACTTCAAAAAAAGAAGAAGAAGGTTATTATTATATGTTCATCGCATGTTCGTTCGCGGAAAACTTGTACTCATGCGGACCGATTTTAAGGATTCTTTGTTCACTGGAATTTAGCGGTGGTACCATGTGGGTGCGCCGCTGAGTATCGGTAAATCCAGATAGTCGGTAATTATCAAAACACGTTAAAAACTGTTCTCCTTTAGATAACTTTTTATTAATATGACAGACGCGATTGACCTAAAATATTTTCAACATGAAGCGTGGAGACATAATTTGGAAAAATTAAAGTATCATCAATGTTAATTACCACGGATAAATACAGACTGGAATAAAGAAAACACGAATTTGAAATCGTCAGTTACAAGCTTGTCACTTTTAAAAAAGTTGATTTTTAACAAGATTAAAAATTTCAGTATTATGCTGAAAGTTGTGAACGAACATGTTTAAAAAAAAAGGTACCGATACTTTAAGATTTACTATAAAAATTTAGTAAGAATACTCTAAAAACGTAGAAAATAATTATTCGATAAGAAGATAATGTATATCACAATGAAATATATGTACCTTATGGTGACATAATAATTTTCATATAACATTAATATTTATTAGAGTACGCACCAAATTAGGAATATCCAGAAACAACATTATTGTAATTTGTAATTTCCGCGCCGACTCTAATTAAGGTATTAATGTTGTATAAGTATTATCGTAATATTACACACACCTTTAAGTGTTTATTTCACTGTAAAATATATAATTATTTTTTACTATTTAATGCATTTTTAATAAAATTTTATTACCGAATAATTTGCTTTTTTAAAATATTACATATTTTCTTTTTAGCTGAACTTACTTAAGAAATTTTTAACTTTTTAATTTGTGTTTGAATTTATACGAAATTGCAGATTTTTATATAAAATCATTATGGCTATAAATAGTGATTTGTCTAGGTTTTTTTTTTCTTTTTTTTTTCTAAATTCAAATATAAAAAAATAAAGACAAAAACAGAGATGTATTTATTTATAAATAAATAAAATACGAATCAACCGACATGTTTTAGAGTCACACATCAAATCATGGAGTATTCGAAACATGTTGGTTAATTTTTATTTTATTTATTTACTAATTAATAGAGTTCTGTTTTCATATTTATTTATATTTAATGTTAATACATAAATAGGGGTGCTTTTATTAGTGTTTTCTGCTCTTGTTTTTTCCGGAGTATTAACACATTTATTTTAATCTCGGTTATTTTTATTTTACAAACTTTGTTTATAAAATGATCAAAATTTACAACGTAATTCTTAGGCAGGCCCCCATTAGATTTTATCACGAAAAAATGTCCCTATTAAAGTACGACCAATAATTTATTGATAAAAGTTTACAACGTAATTCTTAGGCAGGCCCCCATTACATTTTATAACGAAAAAATGTCCCAATTAAAGTACGACCAGCAATTTATACCATAAATTTTACTAAACTACTGAAAAAACTTAACATAACATAACACATATAAATAATACTTTTCTCGCGTTTCCATGGTATTATTAAATTATCGATATAGTCTTTACATGCTTGTCTCTATATTGGGACTTTTTATTCATCAACCTTCACAGTAATAAGAAGTGTATTCATTATGTTTCTAAAAACGAAAACCGCCACCGAACACAAACGTGAATTGCGGAAACGAAAATAGGACGACGAACTGTGCAATAGCGAAGCATTTGCCACATTCATACGTAATGATACGCTTTTTAGTTCGAAAACGACAGATGAAGGAAAGTTTGAAGCGTTTGATAGCATTGCAAGTCAACCGCCCCTCTGTTATACTAATAAAAAATAATAAGAAAAAAAAATGATCAAAAGGTGCCGAATTTTTTCATGTTTTTTGACGTATATTCAATTTTTGTTCACCAATTTTCATAATTATTCGCATGGTACCTAAGTTGAATGGTACTGATTCTAATGGACAAAGAATCAGTAAAATCGGTCAATATAAATATGAGTTATGCGTAAACAAACAAAAAAAAAAAAAACGCTACGAACGTATAACCTCCTTCTTTTTGGCTGTCAGTAACAATTATAATATAACAAACGTTACATAAAATTGGAACATTTTTTGTGACATTTTTTCTAATGGGGGCCAGCTTAAGAAGTACGTTGTAATTAATATAAATAATATATATATATAAAACTGCTCTTTGGGCCTCACTAGGGGGCAAACTCACTAGACAACCAATCTTTTATCTTTTACACTTCTTTTAGTAAATCGTTTTTAATTAATTACGTCATTCGTACCGCTCTTTTACTAAAAAAAAAAAAAAAAAAAAAAAAATGTAAACAGCATTCAGCCTTTATTATCTTATATAAAGTAACAGGATAAAATCATAGGACTCATTATCACTTAACAACAAAACTAAGACAACAGATGTAGTGAACCCAGGGTTAAGAATGGCGTAGTCATTTGTATATATGTATATATTAATTACAACGTAATTCTTAGGCCGGCTTCCGCGAGAAACAATGTCTAAAAAAATGTCCATAAAAATGACCCAATATTTTTGTAACCAAAAAAATGTCCCAAAAAATATCTCAATTTTATGTAACGTTTGTTCTATTTTAACGCTTAAAATTTTTCTATTAGATTTTGTAACGAAAAAGTGTCACAAATTTATGTAACGATAAAAAATGTCCTTATTTTATGTAACGGAAAAATGACTTAATTTTATGTAATGAAAGTTAAATGTTAAAATAGGATTTTTGTGGTTGCTTTGTTTTTTATGTTTGTTCGCACATAACTTAAATTCATAAGGACTGATTTAGAATTACGTTGTAAATTTTGATCATTTTATACAAAGTATAGAAGAGAAGGAGATAGAAATGTAAGCAAGAGAGGTCAAGGGGCACAGCCCCTTGCGAGACCAAAATGGTCGAGTTTATATATATGTATATAAAGAAGTACTTTAGCCATAAAATACGAGAAGAAAATCTTTTCACCGCTACGATACAGGAGAAAATTCGGGGGTAAAGACGACGGATGGAATATACATGGAATAACTGGAACAAAATCAGTTTTAGAAGTAAAACAAAAGGCCAGGTAAAGACAACTGTAGTAAAACGAGGTGCTCCACCAACCTCCTAAACAAGAGATGTAAATGATAATGATGATGATGGTGATGCTGATGACGATGATATATATATATATATATATATATGAAAAAATGGAAATAGAAAATTTTACAGCAAGAATGAATATTGAAATTTTACTCGCAAGCCAGCTATCGTGGCGTATTTTATTAGTTAACAGTGTTTCGTTCGGGTAGAACTGGGTTCGGATCCCACTGCCGCACATTGTAGCTTCTAATAATTTTACTTGCGCTAGGTTAATGTCCATAGTTAACGCACCCCAAAAAAAGAAAAAAAGCTTTATACCCAACATAAGAGTTATCGAATTTTATTCGTTTATGGAGATTGTAGAAATTATATAAATTTCCTGAAACTTATTCACAAACTTTCTTGTATTTTTAAGAAATATCAATATTTATACTTCGGTGTATACTGTATACATACATATGTATGTATGTATGTGTTGTGCCCGTGCGTGTTTGTGTATTATTATAGTGATGTTCAAGGTTGAGAAAATTAAAAGTCGAATTTGTGTTGAAAAAATGATTGAGCTAATAACAAAACCGCATTACGGACTAGTAGGTGAACAAGAGCCGAGCCGATGGTTGTATGTTTTCGATTTCAGTTATGACTTAGTTTTTCAAATTTCCCATGATCTTATTTGTGCACAGAGTACGAAGAGGAAAATTCTGGCTAGGATGTAGATGTGGCAGCTAGTTCATTCCGAAATGCAGTCAGTGAAAACAGAAAATGGCATTGCAACATAGCAGCCTTATTAATTATTTTTACAATTTTCTCATTATAACTGTTCCGCTCGCTTTTTCTACCTCTGTTTTTTAATGTTTCCTTACATTTTCTTTTTTTAATTAAATCTCGATCATCCCTTTAATACTGCACCGAAAAATTAAAGTTTTTGATAACTCGTTTCATATTCCGGTAGCGATGTAGATTTCTTATCTACCGTTTATTTTATTATTAATTTAGTTTCCGGAAATTTTAATACTAAAAGAAACGAAATTTATTATAATACATGTAAACTCTACACCATCTCGGACCAATTCTTCCCGAGTAAAAAGTCCTTTATATCTTTTTCTTCAAAATTACAGTCTATCATATCTAATGGAAAAATCAATAAAAAAATTCGTAAATCGCGTTTTTTTCAATTTTTTCCCCCACAGGTGATTTATGATAAAAGTTGGCGCGATGCCACGCCGTATTAACGAGTTTTTTTCCTTTCTTGTGGGGGGGGGGGTCAGCTGTGGACATTAATCTAGGGCGAGTGAAATTTTTGGAAGTTTCAGTGCACGGCAGCGGGATATCCTACCTGAACGAGACGCCTCTGTCTTTACTACGTCGCCTCGATAGCTGGCTCGCATTACCAGCTTCGCTAAGATGAAAATTTTATCGTAATCATGCCGAAAATTGAAATAGAATTTATTACGATATTTAAAGAACCCCTTTTTAAATGACGTCATTGTGGGGAGATGCTGTTGACACGCGGTTTTTTCGCTTTTTTGAATGATACTGTTTTCTGGCAGTTCCATTATTGGTGCGCAATTGCGATCAGTAAATTTCGAACAAATTTGAATTTTGTGAGAACATTTGGAAAAGAATAATTTAGTTATTTCGTAAAAACTAAAATCGCGATATGTGGAAGTTAAATTTCAACAAATTCGCGTGGTTTAGTTGTTTAAAAAAAAATTGAAGTTGCAGGTTTTAATTTGAAAAAATGTAATAATGAAAATTGTTCGTAGTTTTTTCCTTTCGGGAACCAAAAAAATTCATCGATACATTGTTTATATGCCGTAGTTGCCTGTGTGGGCGCACAATATATTCTTGGTGCGCGTGGAATTTCCGCGCATATTATAATGGGAAATTGTTGATGCTTGGCTTTTTCAGGTCACACCGTACATTCATCTTGTTATAACTCTACCAGCGGCATTACTTTTATTTTTGTAAGTGTTACTTTGGGTAAATGTTGAAACGATTTTATCGGCTAAACGAATTCGGTGTTCGTATTTGACGCGGATATTCAGTAGAATTAATTGTTCTTTATTAAAATTAGTTTTAATGTCGAAACTATTTCTTTCGCAGATGACGCTGTATCCGAACGATTTATGATCACCATAGGCTGTTGCTGTGTTACGTTTATCTCTTAACGCACCGCGTGACTTTGATTTATTAAGCGAATATCATGCCAAAGCGACCGGACCGAGCAAATATTAAGAGAATAAATTAAATACGCGATCGTCGGGAAAATAGGGAGGCCTATGCAATCTGGTGCTTCAGTTCTTTTTGTTCTTTGTTTTTTTTTTTTTTGTTTTATTCCGTACGTATCGAAAAGACCCATCGGCAAGCGATAATTTTGCTCGTGACGCACAGTTAACAAACTGTGATAACTCGATTTAAAGAAGTAGGCAGGAAACATTTGAATCGTTAAGAATTTTTCGAAATAAGAAATTTTAGATGGTAAGAAGAATATTTCACTCCGAAAACCTAATGTATTAAGTCGCGCATCTAACTTCCGTGTTTAGTTTATTCGTCTTGGGAACCCTTCCGAAGTGTAGCGGTCTAGGACATATAATTGTTTAATTTTATAGAAGTAGGTTCAATTAAATCCGCGTGGATGATACAATATATTTAGGCACTTTGGGGAGTTAATTTTTTTTTGTTCCGAATAAACCGATAATAAGATTATTATTAATATTGTAGCTCCGTCTGACAGGACAGTTAATAATTCTTTGAAGTTAAACTAAAAAATCCGAATACGATGCATCACAAAAACACTAAGTAACAACAATAAAATATTTTATGCTTGCCAGACGATTTAATATCGTTAAATTTACAATATTTCCTATACAGAAATGTCGATATTGTTACATTGTTTTCAACATAAATCACTGCTATCCCACAAATCTTCCCTAAACATTGAATAGAAGATGCACAACAGTTAGATACGTTTATTTATTCGACTCTCAAATAGTCTCGACAGTAATATCACAGACAAAACGTTGCTCATCGAGGGACGCTGAAAATTCGATCGTAATATTGAGATTTAATAGTTTGATATACTGCACCGCGGCTATTCGGAGTAATCAGACTAATTTTAATAGTGTAACTCGTTAAAAAAGAATAATACCGTAAAGATGGAATAAAGATAGCCGCGGTCTCATACATTGTAAATAAGGTCTTCCTTTGAAGAATTACGTATATATAGGATTAGATAATCTTTGATTTTTTTTTTTTTACTAAAGGAAATTTGCCTTGTCGCTACAGCAATAACTGCTGTCAGTGGTTTTTCATTTCGAGCAGGTGAGGTTGGTGTTGATGCGGAGAGTAAGTGAAGCTCTAGTGCTGCATATATTGCGCTTCTAGCACCCTAGCCAAAAGAAGGAACGGCAACTGAAACTACGTGGTCCATAGTTGGCCGAGACAAGAAGAAGAAGAAGACAAATATATATGTATATATGCATGTATTATTAAATAAAAGTATAACGTGACGAGAGAGTGAGTGCGTGAATGTGCGGGAACCAGTTGCTGGCTGGTGGTAAGTGGACCTATGTCGGTAATCGTTGGTGGATGCGCACGGTGATCGTTCAGCGAATATACGATTGGTGTACCAGCTATGGGGAGGGATATCGGAAAAAAGAAAATACCGATAAAATTCCCCCCCTGAAAAAAAAAAGACTGGAAACTGGCAGTTTGGGTTCTTGTCGAGACTTGTTTGGTCTTATGTAGTCCTCGTCCTAATAAAGGTTTACAGGTTTACAGAAATTTCCGAAACATAAGCAGTTTCAAAAACAATATCCACCTAAAGATATACGAAGGAAAACGATCTAGCAAGGCAGATGGTTTAAAATTCCGACTTTTTGCAAAAACCGAATTAAATAAGTATATCAATTCGATTACCTCTGGTCTCCTTCCTACATTCGTCAAGAAGCACCAACCTGCTGATAAGGAGTCTCAACCAACCGGCAGCAGAGCTAGAGTGGTGATACATACAGTTACAATTATTTTTGTATAATTTAACTTTGACTTGTATATGTGTAGATATCCAGTAATTTATAGGTCGATATCGAAAGATTTATATGATAATTTTGGTAAAACAAAATATCTAAGATCCTTAGATCCTATACATTCTGCTGCCCTCCGATCTATCCTTTCTGCTCATCCCTCTTCTCCGGTTATAAGTTTGTATGCACTGGCAGGTTGTCCCCCGCTGTCCTACTATAGGAAGTACTATAACTTTAAAGAATTGAGCACCCTCCTTAGTAGTACCAAAACCCCGACAATATCTCCTAATGTGAGGTTTGGGAATGACCCAGTGCCCGAACTTTTTTCGGTTATGGGTCGTTTGGAAATCTTTTCAATCCCAAGAACTCTGCCAGACTTCGCAGCAACCGCACCACCTTGGAGTCAGCCAATTACAAACATCAACATATCGCTGACAAAATTTAACAAAGCACAATACCCCTCAAACATAGCACAAATAGCAACAAATATCATAGCGAGCTACACAGACCATGCATGCCTCTACACAGATGGAGCGAAGGCAATAGGTTATCAGTCACCGGCGGCATGCTCCTTCGAAGTCTCAGGGGCAGCAGATTCAGTTAGACTGCACGATTGCTGTACAGCACTGGACGCTGAAATATACGCGATGGAATTTTGCATCCAACACTATACCGATAGCAACCCCCAGTCCCAAAAGGCCCTACTCATAACTGACTCTCTAAACTCCCTTCAACTCATCTCGGGGATTAAATCCAACAACCCTCTGGTAAGGAAGGTCCATTACCTATTATACAGGTTATCACATTTAAACTCCGAAATGTCCTTCCTATGGGTGCCGGCTCATGTTGGGATTCCAGGCAATGAGCGTGTCAATCGAGCAGCTCAGGCGACATTGTTCTCTCCAATGCCACACAACCCCCCTCTTCCCCCTACATTGGCTCATTTATTTATGCAGCAAACTGGAGAAGAATGGCAACAGGAATGGAGATCTTCAAGTACGTTTCTCCGAAGCATAAAAACAACCACGGAGCCTTGGTGGCCCACAGACGGAACATATTCACGAGCCAGGTACCCCCAAATGTCTGCCCCTTTTGTAGTCAACCGAGCGCCCCTCTCGAATGCCCCTCTTTTGCAGTATCACGATCCATGCACTTCACCACTTCCTCTAGTTCTACGATACTGTCAAACGCTCCGCCCGCGGTCGCAGCTGTATTAGCTTACATGCGGAGCAGCGATCTGTACTATCGCGTTTAATCCCCTTAAGTAGGCTCCATGTGCTGTAATAGCCCCAGTAGTTAAACACGGCACATGGAAACCCTCATATACAATCTTATAAAAAAAAAAAAAAAAAAAAAAAAATCATTTAAGCTGCTTTTAAGCTGATAATAATAATAATTTTAATAATAAAAGAAAAAGAAAAAATTAAACTATCAAATAAAAAATTTAATACGTCCGCGGCGTATTCCAAATCGTGGTGTCATACTTGAGGGTTTTAGACGGATAAACACTTAAAACCGTCTCAATATACAAACTAAGGAGTCAGACAACTTCTAGAGGTGATCCAACGAATAACGTACGTGCATCAAAGCACACAGACATTCAGTGTCGGTTTTGCAAATGACACCTTCGCATGCACAAACGATTTCACCATAGCCATCCTCATATGTCTTCACATATAATATAAACACGAATATCGATATATGCGAAAATTTTGTCTCATACATGTTCTCGCAATATTCATATATATACTTAGTCTGCGGATAACACTGAAAATCGGCAAGTGTATGAGATATTTTATCCCTGCGAGAAAGTTACAGTGATTACGATAGAATCTTCAGCCGAAAAAATACGAAATAGGTCGATAATTTTAAGATTAAAAACCTTTCATGGAAAAAAGTGTAGAAACAATGGGGTTATACAATACATAATCAACTATTCAATAAATTCAAAATAGAAAGAAATCGCAAAAGAAGTTTCTAAAAAGGCCTGAAAACTTGAATAGATATTGATTGGAGTTCCGATCGTAATGCCGAATTCCGAAAATAAGGCACACGTTCTAAATGCAACGACAGCACCGTGTGATATCCAATTCGTATAACTGCGTTAGAAACGTTAAAGCAACTCTAGTAAATCCATCTTTACAATAGCGAACAACAACAAATAATTACTTATACGGCTCCGAAGAAGTAATTATACACACGAAAAAATATCAAGAAGTCATATGAGAAAAATTAGTTTCGAAATGATTAAAAACTTACCAGTTAAGGATGATTAATTCATGTTTTTACTTATTTTTCATCCCTAAGCTCTTGGTAAGGACGCTTCGGTGTCCATAATCAGCTTATTAAGTGATCTAAGTAAACCATTTGAAAAGAGATCAGCCTTTCAAGTATTACGATGAAAGTAGAGTATTTTATTAAATCGGTTCCGATTCGAAGATCTTACAAATCTGTTCAATGAAAACATAAACCTCGGATTAATTTTAATCTCGACGAACATATAGCATACGATGGTAGATGTAATATTTAATTAAACTTACGTACCCAGATTATGTGATAATTCAAAATTAAAATCTTATTTACGGAAGAGAAAATTTTCTATAGGTCACTGATTTTAGGACGGTATTTATTTATAATACATTAAAATCCAAAATAAAATATTTCGAAGACAATTCTATGATGCTAATATCAATTTTTAGAATAGATCTAATAAAGTAATTTCACCAATAAAACTAATTAAGTCATTAAAACAATTTACTGGAAGAAGACGGCATATCCGATTAAACAAATGGAAGGGCGACGTTCGCGTCGAGCACTTGATGAAAGTTTAAAGGACAACACACATTCAAATGGCAACAACAGATCTTCCGTCTATGGCCATTCTCCTCAATACCGCTCTGTAAATAAAAATTTATCATCCACGATTCGGCCGGAGTTACAGCACGATCAGACTGCTGCCAGAGCATTCGACGGGACCGTTAAAGAATACCGAACTATTGCGAAAGAATTATTTTAAATATGTACACCAGCAACAATTTTAAGCACAATACATGTGCAAAAAATAATCGCTAGGAAAACACGAAAATTTTCTGACATATGGGCGCATCCGATTAAACATTTATTAATGATATAGGTGACTTACCAAATGTTTAGCTACGGCTACAAAAAATATTAAGCACGGAATGACTTAAATAAATTACTTTTTCCTTTTTTTTTTTTTTTTTTTCGACGCAACTTTCTTTGACGACCTTGCAAGAATAATGATAACATAGCGCGATACTTTTTTTTTAAACTCGCATTTAAACAATTAGTTTCTCATATGTATTCTCCTACGCTGTTCCTAGCGGTTGCTCATTTAATTTTTAATTAATTTTTTTACTCTATTTATTAATTATATTTTTTTTGAATATGACGTTAACTTATCAAATGTTTCATTATGATTTTATATTATAGATTGTGCAGCTGTTTTATTTAACCCTGTAAATGAATTTACACATGCATCAGTACTGAACATATTAATAATCGGCGTGTGAACATCTCGGTGGGGGGGGGACAACTTTTTAGCGTCGCTAATAAATACATTGTTGAATTGCTCCAAAATGTTAGTTGTCCGCTTTCTTTAAGAAAGCGGACAAACTTCACAGAACACACATGCGCGACACATACATCGAAATACGCACCTCCGTTGATACGCGCGCAACAAAACACAAACAAGTCACACTCGATGATGCTCCCATACCACGTATATACTCTCAAATTTGCATGCAGTAGTGGCGTATGCACTGAACATGCCAACGCATTCAAAAAGTACAAATACATATCGCTAGTAAGGATTTTGCATTTGAATTCTAACTGGAGATAAGTAATGTATAATTATCAGTAAAACCCCGTTAAAATTCAAGGTAACTGCGTTAACGTTACAATAATTAAAATTCCGCTAAAAACAAAAATTCAAAATGATTTGCATAAAAACTACCAATTCGCTCCACTGAATAAACGACCATGCTGACTGTGCACACCCTTTTCTTACGAAAATACTTTCACTCGTCGATGCCAGTAAATTTCCAACGGAGTGCGAATAATCTGTGTGTAGCCGAAAACAGTTGCTGTTTCCGGTGATTCCATCGGTAAAAACGTGTGCTAGGCTGAAATATTCATGCAATGATGTTTTCATGACGACCGCGATGATATTGCTGTAGTATCGTTTTTATGTGCTAAGTATGATAGTATTTTCTGCGAAATATTTTATACGAAATATTTTCTATTATTTTAAATTTGTGTGTTTTTTTTTTTCAATCTGAGTTATTGTTATCTTTCAGCGATCGATGATCAATCATTAACTTTCTTATCATTTCTTTTTTAATCTTCACGTCTTGTGCCGTGAATTACTTTAATATTTGAACGTCAATAATAATGAAAACTTTTCAAGAACGAGTTTAATTACATGATCAGTTAAATACTGTAAAGATCAAAAAATAGTTTCTTCAGGAATTTCTTTTTGGGTCGATAAGTGGTTAAGTGTACATATAACTCTACATGTATACTAGGTTCGCTGGCCGCTTCACGACCAAAATATTCTGTTTTACTTTGTGAATTTTTAGAGAGGACCGCAGCAATCACATAACGTTTATTAAAAAAAAGAAAAACCAAAAAAAAAAGTGATATGAATAGGTCAATAAAAAAGTGAAATTTCGATTAAAATATCTCATAAACTAAAGTCGCTAGCATAGAGGAATACGTTACGTTTAATTATTTTCAAATTGAGATGTTGATAATATTTATTTTATCAAATTTATGTTACAATGATCAAATTCACTTTTTTTAGAATTTAAGAAGTAATATTTTAAGTCGCCGGGATGCAATTATTTCAAAATTTTTGTGAAAACAAATTTTTAAATTTGGAGGTTTTTGTATTTTTTCTACGTGTTTTATTAATATGTCAGTTGTAAAGAAAAAAAAAAAAAATATCAACCGTCAAGAATTAGAAGTTATTTTTCTTGTTTTAAACTTATCTACACATTTTCACTTTTATTTTATTTTGTACACTAGGTATCGATTTATGGCCGGTGCATAAGAGGCTCCGGAAAGGCCTGTGGACGTTTTTTACTTTCCAGTCTTACCGCTTTAAACGTGTACACATTGTTTCTTATTAAATATTCTAAAATTTTGACTTTCGTATTTTTGCGACACTCTTTAGAAAAAATACGTCGACTAAAATAAAAAAATAAGTTCTGTTGCTTCTGCGGATTTTTTTTTAGAATTATTTTCTTAAACTCGATTTTTACTTTTTTCAAAATTTTTGGGACCCTTCATTTTACAGTTTTCGGAATTTCCTAGTTTTTTTCTGTAATCTGATGAAGAAAAATTAATTTTCTAACTACTATAGAAGTATTGGGCTTAGTACATTGTGTGAACCTTAAATTCACAATCCCCGACGCCCTGTCAAGGGTATGAGACTTGCTTTACTTTACTATAGAAGGTGCTATCAATTTTTGGTTTTTCAGCTTTATCAGATATGTACACATACGTCTATATACATATGTATACATTGTATTATAAATGTATTATTATATGTAGTTTTAGGTTAAAAAATATACACGTATGAGAAAGTAAACTAATTTGTTTAACTCTAAATACTGAAATAGGTTAATAAAACCTTCTTATTGCATTTTTTAATAAGTTACATTCTTTTTCTCCAGAGATTAAATAAATAATTTGCGTGCAAGCTTTGTTTGCAAAACAACAACCGCGAAAAAATAACCAAAAAATAACTTAATTATTACGACTATAAGAAATTATGCTAACGAGAAGTTAGAACTGTTTACACTAACTCGCGAATAATCCGACTTTAATTTGATTGCGGAGGAATTTTTTAAAACAAAAATAAAGTTCCATGCTGTTAATTAGTGACAGCTTTCGCTGTCGATTTTCTGTTTGGCATCGAAAGTAAACACTGATTATTCGAGAAAGGGAATTAAAGAACCCTTTCGAAAGAATATCTTTGAAGAAATATAACGGATATAGATGCATATAGACATACATATATATAAAAATATAAAGCTTACGTAAGTAAAATAGAAGTATTAGATTGAATTCAAGCCGTAAATACAAAAATGTTGCAGTAATAATAATCACGATGATAATGATAATAAAAAGCATTTCCTGTTCGATTAATGAATCGATTAAAACTCTAAATATTTTAAAAGATAAAAGTGATGCAAGGAATAAAATCGATAAATTGAAATTAAGCCATTTTCAAAGATTAAATTCACTTTTTTAGACGCGCACTTCAATTTAAAAATGTTACGCTAATTCTAGAAAATTTTGAATTGACTTAAAATTGAAGCGATCTCTTTACCTTTTATATTCGTTAATTTCTTTTAAACACTTTATATATATATGTGCTTGGCTACCAAGTCGGAGGTCACGGGTTCGAGACTTGTCTCGTCCCGGATCCAAGTCGCTCCCAAGTTTACCCAGTCTGAAATAATTGGGTACCAGAGAAATATGGGAAAGTAAAGGCGGACGAGAGAAAGGAACTGGTCCCAGTATTCTCTTTAGATTCATTAGGCTTAGTACATTGTGAACCTTAACTTCACAATCCCGACGCCCTATCAGGGGTATGGGACCTACTTTACTTATATATATATACATATATATATGGTCAAAAACCGATTATGAGGTCGCGATATATTCTACAGTACCTCGAGAACGTCATCCATAATTCTACTCTCCGCCTGACTATGGAAGCATTTCGATTCATAGCGATTGACAGTCTACAATCCGAATTATTAGAATGACCTCCAGATAATCGTCGTTGGTTTCTTTTAGTCAATTTTGCAGTGCAGTCTAAGGCTTCCTTTCGCCTTCTAAATTGTTTCCATCTCCTTGAAGCTATTACAATCAGTTCCGGGCCTTCTTCAACAACATCTTATCGACAATATAAATGTTCCAAGCCGCCGGATAATTAATTATACAATCCTGCCTCCATGTAAAAACAACCCAGTTGGGCTGAATTTTTTAATCTACTTTCTAAGGAGAGAATGTCTGCTCGCCTAGGAAATTAAGAAAGAAGTTGTGATGCGCACCTCCGGATCATTACACTGACGCATTTCTGTTTAACGGATTTGTTGGTTGCTCAGTTGTCAGGGATGAAGTAGTCATCATACGCTATTCATTTCTCCAGACCTTTTCCGTTGTCTCAGCTGAATTATACGCAATTTACCTCGCCGTGTAATTCTTCTCTGACTTTGATGATCAACCGCCAATTGTTTGTTCCGACTCTTTTCTAGCTCTCAACGCTCTTTACGACGTTGTTCAAGTACGATTAACACCCGGTAGCCAAAGAACTGATCAAAAACTGGTACTGGCGGGGCTGAATCAACCCAGAATTCATGGGAACGAACTGGCTGATAAAGCGGCAAGGGAGGCTGCTGCGTTTTTGCCAGTGTTCCAGATGTTCCAGTTCCGGCATCTGACCTTAAAAAGTTTATGACAAAGCAAGTGACAGCAGACTTCACCGAATAACAAGCTTCGGCAGATCAAGCACTGAGTTGAACCTTGGATGACTTCGCCTTCAAACCGGAGGGATGACGTCATCAGCAGGGTTGTGTCATACGCGATCACTCATGCGTATCTTATCAACAAAACTCTGGATACACAGTGTATCGTTCATGGTGTTATCCTCTTCGTCTCCCGTATCTCAATCGACTGTCCCTAAGGCTAAGCGCGCACGAGCGGTTTTTTGGCCGCGACGGTTATTTAGTCGCTGTGTGAAATGGTGTGTGCGCACTAATGGCTAAATAACCGTTTTCCTGCAACATGTCTTTGGTTCAGTTTCAAGTAGTGAACTATGAAGTTCTATCGGTTGCATTATTAATTCGTCTCGGCAAAGTAAAAGAAAAAAAAACAAACGTGGATGCCACCATTAGCGAGTTAAAGATTATTAAAGGACAATAATAATGTGTTTTACTTTATTATAATTTATTCCATTTTTTTCTTCTTCTTCTTCGAGAACTCAGCAACGAGAAACAATAAGAAGCGGAAAAATCATTATTACGATTCGGTCAAATATTATCTATGGATGGTGACTTGAGAAAAAAAAAATATATAGATGATAGGAAACCAGGAAAAAAGAAACAAACGATTAGAGCGTCACAGATAATTGCATTCTTAAGACAATATGAAGAGAAACTAAAAAGGAGAGAGAGATAATTTAAAATATGATTGTTTTTCTCTATTAAGGAAATTCTCTCCTTATTTCGAGAATTTGATTTAAGTTATATTTTTAAAATAGTCAGGACAGTTATAGATAAACTACGATGTCTTAAAAGTAAGGATGCTTTTACAAAATTGCAAGTAATTATAGAAACCGTCGTTAATTTATTATAAATGTCGCTAAATTTTAATACTCGAATAGTTGCGTGGAATTGTAATTCCATTAGAGACAAGTGTGACGAACTGCATGTTTTTGCAATTAACAACAAGATAGATATCATTGCACTATCCAAAACTTAGACAGTACTTGTAGATTCAAATTTCTCGGCTTTTTTGTTTATCGAAACGATGTTAGTCGTAGATGCGGCGGGGTCAGTATACTTATAAACAAAAGATGGCAGTTTGATCCTCTTCCCATTCCGCAATTAAACTGCGTCCAAGCTGTAGGCGTAAATCTTCACACGGATAATAATAACACTATTAGCATTTTTTCCATATATAAACCCCCAAGATGTACGTACAAATTTGCGGATGATATTCTGTCACTGTTGAGAACTAATAATAAAGTCATTTTGATTGGTGATTTTAAGGCTAAAAATAAACTATGGAACTGTTTCAGTAATAACAGGGCTGGTAATATCCTTTACGAAATTTCTTTACGTACTGGTATTTGTATTTCTGCGCCTAAAGAACCTACTTACTTTCCTAGCGCCAGGGGATTTCGAAACAGTGTCATAGATATCGTGCTGACGAAAAATGTTGCGATTACACCTCCCATATCATTAAGTTGTCTGTCTTCTGACCATAATCCCATATCTGTTGTCATGGTGAGTAATAAATTGCATGTTGTAGATAATTACATTCCTGACTTTCAAAACGCAAATTGGGACGAATTTAGAAAATTTATTTCAGAAAATATTATTCTAAAAGCGCGTATTGGCAGCGTGACTGATATTGATAAGCATCTGAACACTCTCACGAACTTAATCATTACTGCCGCTGAAAACTTTATTCCAAAGATACCAACCAATAGGTTACATAATAGTTTGCCTACTTATATGCTTGCGCTTCTCAAGCTTAAGAATTATATTAGAAGATTATACGTTAAGCTTCGTTTTACTAGCCCTTCACGGTATTTAAAAATTGGGTTGAATTATATTAATAATCTTGTCAGGTTTCTTCTACGTAAAAATAAAAATGATAATTTTAATCGCATGCTGTCTAATGTGACAGTAAAAGACAATCGCCTCTGGAAAATCTGCAAACTTTATACTAAGCAGCAAACGTTTCTTCCTCCTTTGTATGACGCATGCCTAGATAACTACGTGTATAGCGATTCCGCGAAAGCTGAGTTACTAGCGGCAGAATACTTCGCGACTCACACCCGAAATTGCAAACTTACGTCGAAGTATCAAACAAATAAAATAAATTCCACTGTTAAAAACTTTCTGACTCAGAATCATTCGGCCGATAATATTCTACTTGTTACTCCCAAAGAGATACGAGACAATATTAAAGCCTTGAAACCTAAAAACACTTCTGGAATTGATAATATTCCTGCTATTGTCATTAAAAAACTCCCCTGTAAAGCCATTGTTGAACTTACTAACTTGATAAATGCTATGCTTAGATTTGGATATTTCCCTAACAGTTGGAAAATTGTAAAAATCATTACTCTCCCTAAGCCCGGGAAAGACACTTCGCAAACGTCAAATATTCGCCCTATTAGCCTACTAAATAATCTCAGTAAGATAGCAGAAAAATCTATATTATCTCGACTTAAAATGCATTCCAGCAGACATCACTTGATTCCTAACGTTCAGTTCGGTTTTCGTCCTGGTTACTCAACCACTCATCAGGTGGCGAGAATTACGGAATATATTTCGCATAATTACAACTGCAATAAACACATACAGGTATGGTCCTATTAGATGTTGCAAAAGCATTTGATACAACATGGCACAAGGGGATTATTTATAAAATGATTCTATACAAATTCCCTCCTCATATTATTAATCTCCTTCATAGTTACTTGAGTAACAGATTATTCTATGTAATTGTTAATGGAGTTAGGTCGTCCACTAAAACGTGTTTAGCTGGGGTCCCGCAAGGAAGTATCTTAGGTCCCTTTTTATTTACGTTATTCCTATCTGATTTTCCCGAGCTGAGGGGGGTGCAGGCCGCGCTGTACGCCGATGATACGGCACTTTACTGCAGTTCTTATATACCAAATGCAATTACAAACAAGCTGCAAGCGGGACTTAATTGCGTTTTGCGTTATTTTAAAAAATGGCAAATAGACATAAACCCGAGTAAAACTGAAGCCGTATTTTTCACTCGCAGGCGCCCCATCATGCCCGCGGAAATAAAAATTAATTCCAAAATAATTAGCTGGTCGAATCACGTGCGCTATCTTGGAGTTATACTAGACAAAAGGTTGAACTACTCGGAGCATATAAATCAAGTGTTCATAAAAGCTAATAAAAGAATTTGTACCATCATATCATCCATTATTCAATCGAAAGTCGTTTCTTAGCATTAATAACAAACTAATTCTATACAAAACATTAATTGGTGCCCTATAATAGTTTGCTATTTATGTCCAGTGTGGAGTTCACTTTCTAATGCTAGCTATAGTAAGCTGCAGTTATTGCAAAACAGATGTTTAAGATGTGTATTAAATGTCCCTAGATACTCTAAAATTGTAAATATGCATCTGACCTTAGGACTACCTTTTATTAGAGATTACGTATTAGATTTAACAGGTAAATTCTGCGAGAAGTGTTTACAGCATGAAAATGAGTTAATCTCTGCAATTGGTAATTATGATTCTACGCAACTCGAGTTCATGTACACCAGATACAAGCGGTTTATTATACAAATTAAAATGTTTGTTCCCGAGTAACCTTTACCTGTTGCTAAAATCATACCTCGAAGATCGTCATTTTCAAGTACGTTACGAACATACCTACTCAGAAATACATCCAGTTTTAGCAGGCGTTCCTCAGGGTTCAGTGTTGGGCCCCACGCTGTACTTGTTATACACAGCAGATTTTCCTGCGACAGAGAATGTGCAGATGGCTACATTTGCGGACGACACGGCACTACTGTCATCACATGAAGATCCGAAGAAAGCTAGCAACAATCTACAAAATGCTCTTACGAAGGCTGAAACATGGTTTAAAAAATGGAAAATCGGGATAAACGAAAGCAAATCGGTGAATATCCATTTTACTAACCGAAAAGTTGAAGTCCCACCCGTTAAGATCAATAACATAGATCTTCCTGTACGAGCAACGGTCAGGTATTTAGGTTTGCACTTAGACAGCCGATTGACATGGAAACACCATATACAGGTTAAAAAGAAAGAATTAGATATCCGGGTTAAAAAAATGTACTGGCTGATAGGGAGAAACAGTGTACTGACAACGGACAACAAACGTCTAATATACACAACTATTTTGAAACCCATCTGGACATACGGGGTTCAACTTTGGGGTTGCGCTAAACCGTCAAACCTGAAGGTAATACAGACTTCCCAGAATAAGATCCTTCGGTTGATAACCAAGGCACCCTGGTATGTTACTAATCTAACCTTACATCGAGATTTGTGTATAGATTATGTGGCTGATGTCATCAAAGTTCACGCTAAAAGACACGCAGACAGACTCGATTCTCATCCGAACACTCTTGCTAGAGAATTGCTCGATGTTACCGATAATGTAAGAAGACTGAAACGCCAGAAACCGCAGGACCTTGTTTAAGGTAGGGGTAATCGGGTAGGTGCCATTGGGTACTCCTCCCTTCATGTTTAAGTTCATTCACACGTATTACTAAATGTCCTTGATGGACAGCTCGTAATAGTGTATAAATATAAAAAAAACCAAAAAAAAAACCAGATACAAGCACAGAAGGCTTAAACACAATATACTGTAGTATTAGTTCTAGTGGTGTAGCGTTTAAGTTTCTTTACTTATCACAATTGTAAATATTATTTTGACATATATTATTTTTATTTATTTATTCATTTATTTTTATTTTTTTCTTCTTTTCTTTTCTCGTCCGTGATGCACAGGTTTTTTTTAATTCCTTTTTTACCTGTTGTTACAATTTAAGCTGTAATTTATCATGTCTATGCATTGCTTTTTCATTTCAACTTCAAGTCGTGCGGTAAGCTATAGTTGGCGGTACGCAATTATAAGTCTAATATTATTTTTTTTTTCATGTTGTTTCTCGATTGTTTGTTGCAATAAACTTCTTTCTTTCTTCTTTCTTTAATAATAACAGAACAAAAGGAAGCGGCAACTAGAGGAGAATCGGAACAACGATTAGGTGGGATAAGTAGATAAAATTAACGATTATCGCAAGATAAAAAATGTAAATATGTAACGATCGAAATCCGAAATGGAATTTAAGAGGAGATCAGAAGGTGGATTTTTTTTTTTCTCTTTGAAAAAAAGAAAGCGGGAAAAAACAAATCAACGCGAACAAAACGATAGAAAAAAAGGAAAATAAATTATGGGACTCATAGAATGACGGGAACGGACAGGAAAGAGGAGTAGTGAAATTTTGATAACAAACTGTTCATTAAGAATAGGGGAAAAGCGATGTTTCGAACAATCGGAAGAATAAGATTATAAGATTAGTGTCAAGAGAAACGTCAAGGACTGGTAACGTGAATTAATTTTTCGCCTAAAGCTACATACACTCGCGGCTCCATTCTGTGCATAAGTAGTTTTTACAAATTAAACAATTTGCTACGAGAGCTGATTAGGCTGAACAGCAAATATGGAGACGGAAATTGCGACAAATCTATCGATAAGAATAAGAACGCGCCAGCTGAATGGGATGGAAACACGACTGTAAATAAAGGTCTGTACGTCACCACACGAGCACACTCGATCCTTTATTTAGATTACCGCTTTTTGACAACTAAACGAGACCACTCTAATATGTTGACATTCCAACAATCTTTTTTGCATTCGTATACGTTCGTTTCGTGGGTGTTATATACGTGTGTGCGTTACACTGAAATCACACAATTCCCGAATGTGACACTGAGTGTGCAGAATTCCAAACAGGTAATGAAATGCGCATAATAGCTTTACTCGTTTCATGCTCACGTAACTCTTATATAAATACAAATGTAAAATAAATCACTTCGTATTTAATTTTTCGTTACGCTAAACCGCACTAACTATTAGTGCGTTAGATAAAGATAACAATTGAGTGTAATAAGTAAATGAAGGACAGTGTAGGTTACATGAGCTGCACAATATACATGGAATGAGGAAAAATTATTATACCCATTTCATGAAAAAGTATTTTTATCCTATAAAGATTTTCGGGTTCAAAAATATTTTAAATGCAGCAAATGCTAGTGTTAGCCAGCTACCGTCACGTATTTGATTAGTTATGTTTCGTTCGGATAGAATATCACGCTGTCGCACATTGCAACTTTCAAAAATTTCACTTGCCCTTGGTTAATGTCTATAGTTGACGCCCCCCCCCATAAAAATCGAAACAGGCGAAACCCATTTGGCACGTTTTACGAGCTGTACGATTCATGAAATACGGAAAAGGTTCCACACTTCATTATCTTCCCGCAACGTATATAATACATATACGTATATATGATATATATATATATATATGATTATTGTATAATATATAATAGATGGTTTATTTCTTTTTTTTTTAAATACATTTTATTTAAATCCACTATTTATATACAAGCACATGTTTGCAAATTTAATTGTACACAGCTAACGCGCAAAAGTAATTCAAGGATACTTTTTATTGGCATTTTAAAAGACTGTGTGGAGGAATTAATTTGAATTTTTTCCATCACTCTGCCGGTTAAAATTTTCGAAAGGAAACTAATTTACCGAAGAGCTGGCGCCATTTCGGACATCTGATGATTTAAATATTTGCTATGTTTTTCTGCTAATGAAACCGGGTGTCCACTACCGGCAGGCTTATTTTGAACATTATGAAAGTTTACAATGGACTAGGACTTCTACTAAGGAGATAGCAAATAGGATATGATTTTTGCGTTTATTTTTACCTTCCTTGCGGCACTTTGCGGCACCACCTAATTCAATTTCAGATCGAGTACATCTGTCGAGAAGCAAAGGCGGTCTAGAATTCGGTCTCAAGTATCGCACCTGTTGAGTTCGCTGATTGAATTAAAACTTGATTACAGTTCAAGTTGATGAAATTATACAACGTAGCATTGCGTATTCATAATCGTATAAGGTTGTTTTAATGGTGTTTTTGTTCGTGATAAGTAACAAATTACGATAAACCAACGAGGATTGTGTAGATATAGACGGGTGACATCCGGATGATCTGGTAATAGTAGGTCAATTGCGGAGGTAAGTAACAAACAGAGATTATCACTACGAACAATGAATTATGTGGGAAAGGAGATAACGCGGATGACTGCTACATGAACATAGTAATCGAGTGAAAATAACAATGGTAGTAGTCATAATAATAATGATGATGTAAATAATAATTACTAAACAATGATAAATTAATATATGGCCACTGCGAAGAATATGAAGAATTTTTTTTTTTTTTTTCTTGTTTGGGTTTTCCCTGAGCTTGTCAGCAACGGACGATTACCCATCAACACACGTGTACATAGCAGCAATTACGAGTAACAAGGAATGGAATCTGACAAAGACAAGAATTTAAAAAAAGTTGTAATCGGGCAAATTAACAATCAACAAACACGTTCTCGATGCTTTATATCGCGCTAAATTATGCAAATCTTCTAATTAGCTAACGGAAATTGAATTAATCGCGTGAACTGGCCGCGATAAAATAACGGTTATTTGTAATAATAAATGTATCGCTAATAAAATAATTACGAATGAACGGTTTATCGAGAAAGGTTTGAATGTATATGTACTTATTTTTTACATAGCCAGAGTAGCAGTTATTGCAGACAAGAGCACGGCTGAGAGAATTTTTGAGGATATTGTAAACGGCATTTAATCGTAACGGGAACTCGTTGAAAAAGTAGAAGTAAAAACGATGGATACGCTGTTTTGCGGATATATGCATAAAGAATGAACGCGATAAAAAGGAATATAAATTGTGGATAACAACGGGAAATTGATAAAAACAAAAAAAAAAACATTATAGCTACCAAAAATCTGTTACATGCCAAAGCTGCGGATGAAATGCCTAGAATAAGTGGAGAGGTAATTGTACTTTTCGAAAATAATCGATCACAAGATCGAATAACTTTACAGTGATCAATCCTCAATAGTAGAGATAACATCGCTATTCGGTAGATCAGGAAACTTTTCTTCCGATAAATGTCGTAAATAATAATGAAGAAAGGAAAAATAAGTCATTAAGACGATTAAAACTCGATGAGATACAATTTCGAGAAAAATCGACCAACATGAATAGCTTAACTAGAGATGGACGAATTCGAATTAAAGACAATATAACCTATTATCGTCAAGTCCCACCATCTACACCAGAAATGAAAATACGAGAACTAAATCCAAATAAGCAAATAAACAAATAGAAAAACCGGTAGGTCAAACAAAACATATTGTCACTATCGATCTAGGAAAAAGTGTGCAAACCTATACCAGTAGTAACAAAATAATTAAAAATTGACACGAACTAAACATAATTGATTTTAAACATATAAACAGTTGGAAACAATCTAAGGTTAACTGTAGAAACTTATATTCAGATCAGGAGGAACTGAGTTGGGCATTGAAAAAAATGCTATATTAAAATATGTGGATTATGTGAAACACGGCTTAAAACAGGCGACACGTTTAAACTAGGTCTGATAGAGAAAATAGTAAAGAAGGTGGCTTATTTACATCCTTCGGTTAGATGCAATTGAAATATTATTAATATAAAACTCGAGTATCCGTGAAAATATCATTAAAGATTAAGATGTTTCAGTTTCCCTAATGTATTGTCCTCCGGGTTATAAAACAACCGCGATCGATTGGGAATTAATATAGACGGTAATATGAAAAATCCTCTATTAATTATGTGCGATCTGAACGGTGTACGTCGCGAAATGTCACACGGAAATATTTAACGGAATTCATAAATAAACAATTGTACATTATTAATGCGTCGAACAGTCGACGGATATAGCAACAATGATTAAGACTTAATGATAACATCAACAGGACTCGCTTCTGCGTTGGAATGCGAAGTCTTATCGGATCTACCCGGAATAGACCGTATTCTGGTAATTATGGAAATTAACACTCCTCGTATTAAAAAAAAAGGAATAAATATAAAAGTCGATGCTATATCTCTTGCGGAACAATATCAACGTGTAAATTCATAAAACGAGTTTAGGCGCACGCTTTCCTATATAATGATACGGAATCGTCTATGGTCATTTAATAAAAAAAACCGAAGAAGCGATTGCGAGTACTGCTTATTGTGGATTAAGTGGCGTTCAAATTTTGTTCTCGAATTTGTTTTAAAGGTAATATTTCTGAAAAAAACGTAATTGAAAGAAAAATTCAGTTACAAAGAGAGAGAGAGAGAGAGAGAGAGAGATACATTGGCCGGTAATCGGAAAAGAGCATACAGAAAAATACGGTATGCTATATTTAGCATGATGCCAAAAAAAAAAAAAAAATAATAAAGATACTGAACAGCTGCGTCACGGATTTACTTGAGACGCACGGTGTTTGTATTGGTGTTTCGATTTACGTAATCGTCGCATTATTTGTGAAGGTGGTATACGAATGATTAGACCGACGATTAAGGGTGAACATTCGATGATAAAATAAAAGGGAAAAACATGATGAAATATGAAGGCGGCACGATTGGACGGTTTTCAGAGCTGATAATGGTATTAAATATGGGAGATGTCAAGAATGATCGACAGGTGAATCATCCATGACAATCATTCTCGCGAGTATTTTATCGTTTAATTTCCACGGCGGTAACTTTTATAGTGGCGGCAGTAACGAGCAGGTGGAAGCCGAATTCGATGCAAGGAAAATGCCGAGCTGGAGAAATAAATGCCAAAGCGGACGCGGAAAAATGTCGAAATTACCGAGCGACGAAAAGCAGCTATGAAAAATGGAACGGAGCGGCCGTTTTCAGTTATGATGGAACGTTAGAAAGCCTAACATGTGTGAAATATGTACTTGAGAACCGTCTGCAAAGAAAAATTCGATTAGAGCGCCGAGTATTAAAACAAACAGCCGAATCTTCGGATCCATCAGAGCAGTTGCTTTCGAATTGGGTTACTGTCACACATTGTGTGTGTGCGTGAAATGTGAAAACAATTGCGTTAAATTGTTTTTCCTAATGGGCCGACGGGGAAGGGCTAATATAATTTTACACTGCTGAAAGAGAAGAACGACGTGTTAAAAAAGTTCCTAGTCTATAGGCTTCTTTATAAGCCTATATCATCTCGAATATGACTTAAAAGTTTCCGATCTCAATTGAAATGAAAAAAAAAAAAAAAGGAAAGAATTTTGCAATAAATGAAACTAAAAATTTGGAATAAAATGGAAAACAAAAAGTCAAACAGGATATCGATGCTTAATCCTTGCGTTGGTGTAAAAAGTATACCGGCGTTTTTTAACCGACTTCAAAAAAGGAGGAGGTATTCAGTTCGACTGTATTTGTTTTGTTTTTTTTGTTTTTTTTTTCATGCGTGTTACCTCAGAACGTTCTTCTAGGTGGACCGATTTTGATGATTCTTCTTTTATTTGAAAGGTGCTGCTTCTCATGTGGTCCCATTTAAATGTGATTAAGATCTGATCGGTAGTTTTTGAGTTATCCTTAATAATGCGGGAGTTGAAGCTTTTTCGATGCTTTTCATTCATGATTGGTTTCTTTGAATGTCCATCCCTCGTGAACGAACGTACCTCTTTGTATTCCAATCTGCTGTCACTCAAACTCCCTACTCCTTATTGTGCCTCGTATATCTTATCGTTTCCGTCGATCTCAGTTGTTCCTATCCTCAGTTCCTTTATCTTATCAATAGCTGACCGAATCTACATTTAACTGATCCTTCTCCTTCCTTTCGTTTCTGGGCGAAGATCCTTTGTTGATATGCCCAAAGGGGGGTTAATAAAAAAAAAAAAAAAAAAAAATGATTGGTTTCACCGTCAAGTTAGATTTATTGACTTAAAATACTATAAATTTGCCAAATTACCATGGAAATATAGCTTTTGATGTTTTCACACCATGGAAATGCAGTTCAAAATAAAGAAATCGATTTTTTTTAAATATAAAGCACGGAGAATAATGTGAAAAAAATTGATTTTTAACAAGAAAAAAATTCAAGCATAACGCTAAAAATTGTCAAATAAAATGTTTTTTTACAAAAAAAATAAATACCGATACTTGAAGATTTATTATAAAAATTTAATAAAAGTACACTAAAAAGTAAAAAATAATTACTCCTGATAGGAAAGTATATTTCGGAGTGATATAACACCTTAAGGGTGATATTATCGTAATTCTTATACAACATTAAAACCTTAATCAGAGTCGGCATGAAATTCATATTAAAATAATAATTAAAAACTGCGTTAAATGTTCATTAAATTGTTCCTAGATATTGTAATATGAATTTGATGCCAACTCCAAAAAGTTAATGTTGTATAAGAATTACGATAATATCACCCTTAAGGTGTTATATCACTCCGAAATATACTTTCCTATCGGAAGGAATTATTTTTTACTTTTTAGTGTACTTTTATTAAATTTTTATAAAAAATCTTCAAGTATCGGTATTTATTTTTTGTAAAAAAGCATTTTATTTTTTTTAAATTTTCATAAGCATTACTGCCGTTGATTGCTTTTTATTCCTTTGTTCGATGGGCTGCTAGATAGTAGAAACAGGTTAGAAATGTTTTACAAAAAAGCTTTTCAATATTAACTCTTTTCAATGTGCGAAATACCGCGCAACCGTAATAGTTTTGTTTTTATTTTATTTCTTTTGTTCGCGTCGGCTATTGTCATTACATCAGCGCAAATGAATTTTTGAAGTGGCAATGTGCGGCAGCGGGATTCGAACCAGATCTTACCTAAACAAAATACGACTGCCCAACCAATGACGCCACACGGTAACAATAGTTTTGTAGGCAGCACTTTTTTTTTTTTTTTTTTTTTTTTATGGTACGGACCATGTAGCCACTTCTAACAACATATGAGATAAAAAAAAATAAAAAAAAATAAAAAAAAATAAAAATAAACAAATTAAATGAAAAATAACTCTAAACAACTGACATCTTTAGTGTTATAATCGACTATGAACATGAATAAGGCAAGTCCTTACAACAAGGCAAATACATTATAAGGAGGAGGAAAAGCCTACAAGGAAATATTAAGTTCCTGAAAAATATATCTCTGCTTATGTCGAATAATTTACAAGAAAATAACATTACGATATTGATGCCCTGCGAGTAAATCATATCGTGACCGCTGAAGATTTAACGTTAGACTTTGAAAATCTTGTGAAATTCGCGTATGTCCTCCCATACGAAGTCGACAGATTAAGAAATTTCCCGTAGTAAGCCTCTCCGAGATAGTTAACGGCACATGATAATACCATGGGCTTGACGGGGTAATTAGTTGAACTGTATTATAGTATCTACCTAGGTTTGAGTTCTTCTTTATATTTATCCGATTTTGTTCTAATTTTCCGAAACAAATCAGTAAAAGCGATGAAAGGATATGGAACGCTTCCGGAAGCAGCTTTCTTGGCCAACAGATCATCATTATCATTTCCCTCTATTCCGCAATGACTCGGAATCCAATGAAATTTCAAATTCTTTCCTTTATTAATTATCTGAAGGTATTTATTTTTGATTTCGTATATCAGCAGGTGTAATTTTTCTAAGCGCATTGCACTGCATCGCTGACAGTGAATATAAGATGACACTGATAATTAGGGGTATCTTTTGACGACATCAAGTGCGATTGTTGTTAAAAACACCAAAGCCTCATCTATAGCCGATAGCTCTGCATTGTAGACCGTCGTCTCAGGCGGCAGCTTAAACTTCTGCAACGTTATTTCCTTCATAATAAAAGCTACACCTACTGCGCTACCATGTTCCTCGATTTTAGAACCGTCAGTAAAAATTATAACAGAATCTTAATAACCGTTATATTGATTAGATAATTAAATCGCAATGATATGACGCAGGACGTTTGACGTTTTCATTTTTTTTTAAAATAAGCTTGTAATTGATCTAGCTGTAAAAAATTTATATCATAGTGAGATGTAAAATAAAGCGACGGATATATATAAGCGCTGGACACTACATCTCTAATGTAATGCTATTCTAGTTGACTGTAAAGGCTATCAACAAATCTGCACCCTGCATTAAACCTAAAAATAACAGAAGGTGTAAATAAAAGGATTGCCAATTGAATAATTTCACTGAAAACCTATCCGTTAAAACATTCCTCCTAATAAATAAAGGAGTTCCGCGTGTAGATATAGTATCGGAGCTGCGCGGACGTTACCGGAAATGAGTCTCATAATGAAGTAGTTACTCCAGTTTATTTAAATTCGTTCCGGTAACCGACCCATAAATAAAAAATGGATCCATAATTAAGCGAATTAAGAATTTATATAGAGTAAACTCAAAATCATCGGATCAAAACTCCAAGCTCTATTACATAGAGGCTAGAAGAAATTTGTGATCATAGCGTAATTATTATATAAAATTTGAAAATGTGTTTCAAGTAGGCTTTGAATCCAAATACAATCCTAAATATTTAACATTAGTTTTTGCTACAATAACCTCGTTGTGGATTTGAATGCTCTTGAGTATTAAATCTTCTTAAAAATGATGGATTTTGATTTGGAAGATGTTTCTACTCTTAAGCGGGCCATTAAAACCATGCTACGGCTCGTTGATTATGATTTATACAATTTGTAATTTGCTGTAAATTACAAAATCATCGTGAAAAAAGCCGGAAGTATGTGAATATTGAATAGAATTAGGCTCAAGACTGAACCCTGCGTCAATCTTCTATAGGTATGTCTAATATCTATATATAAATAGGCAAAGACAAAACAGTTCAGTTTTATTAACCGATTTTTTTTTCTTTTTTCTTTATTTATTTTATTTTTTTGTTTAGTAGCTATTGATGAGATCTTTAGTGTTATCAGTAAGAAAATTTCGGAAACAGTTATTTTTTTTCTTCTTTAAATAAACAATTAATTCAAAAAATGAAAAATGAAATAGCTATATATAGCTAATAATACTGTCCTTATTAAAATGTTTTAATTTTTCTTAATAATCATCATTATTGGCTTTTTTACAGTGTACTAAATCTTATAAGGTGTCATTTAATATCGGTAAATTAATGGTTTTTTAAAAATTGTGATTTACTGTTATTTTATTGCATTTCGTTTTTATTCAATTATAATGGTACTGAATAAGTACATATAAAAGTGTGTATGTTTTCAGATATACAATGAACGAATTTGTATAAGAGTAGAACATTTTTTTTCGGAAATATGCAAATTCATATATGTTTTCTTCAAATTTTTAATAATAATTATGGTTGAATTTCGACCAATGAGGACTAACACTAGTCGATATTATTCTGTGTTACCGGGTTTAAAAGGGATAAAATTCGATTAGAAAAAGCAATATATTTGGCTAGCTGTGCTGGAACTCCTGTTGACATTAACTGATTGAATAATACAGGAATCGATACATAGGAGGGCAGTACTTTAACCGATAGTAAACAGTAAAGCTTGAGAAAAAATTTGAAAATCATAAGTGGTACACAAAACAATCATCAGAAGTAATCATACTATATACAGTATGTTAACTAATTTGAACATGAAAACAACCGCGGCTTTCGTAGGGCATAGTTGGTTAGGCAGTGCTGATTCGTTTCCTGTAGGATTTAGTTTCAATTCCGTTGTCGCATATTGACACACATTTTACTTGCGTTCGGTTAATGCCCATAGTTGACGTGCTTAAAAAAGAAAAATTAATCGATTACATAACTTATTATTATTTTTTAATAGCTTTTTTCGAATGCTTTTACAAATATATTGTTCGCAACAATCACGTTTGATCGTTTCACTTGAATTGTTCGCTCTGCCAAAAAGGAGAAACATTTTTCTGTTTTTCTACGACTTTTTGATGAATCCGCGTCATATGAGAAGGAAGAGATTTAATTTTAAATTTCCACACAGAGATGATGATCTTTTTAAAAGTTGTCACTTTCAGAATAGTCGTCTAGTCTTCGTTTGATCGTTATATCGATGTAGAGAATATTACGGATTATATATAGCCTGTCTAGAATTTGGTAGACTACTCGCGGTTTTTAGTTTCACTACGACAATAAAATTATTATATATTTCTCCCGGCCCTGGCTTTATCTTTATCAAACTATTGACGGAACAATTTCGCTGTTCTTATTTGGGTGCTGTTTGAGCGATATTTTCCCCCCGCAAAGGAGTGTTCCTAGAAGATTTTTTGCCGACAAAAAAGTTTCTACTAATGGTCATATGCTAGTAATTACCTGTCGTTAAGTATCCTCGACTTCTCAACCGGTATCGGACTATAGGTGAACTGATAACCTTAGCTGGGGGCCGTTTTCCAACGTGTGCTGTATGAAATACGGTACTGGTCGAAGGTTTTGTGGCAGATCTCATTGTCAGTGTCGGCGGAAAGCCAAAATAATGATCGATCGATTTAAGCGAAATTTCTGCGCATACGACCTAGCGACAGTGTAGAGTTTCTCGTATTTCTGTTTTAAAAAAAAAAAAAAAAAAAATCGTTTACATATCATCGAATTATGTATGAAAAACGTGAAAATAAATTTTATCTCTGATCACAGTATACGCTAATGTAAAAGTGAATAACTCAATCACGTTCGATTATATGCCTTAAATAAAACAGATTTTAGAATTAGAAATACTTCAGATTGCGCGGCGAAGAAATATTGGATCAAAACACGAAAAAATCGAGAAAAATACTCAGCGGCCTTTGAAACACGAATACATCATGGTATCGATGCAAACTCGAAGAATTTCGATGTTAATAGGCTCAACCTAAAGAAGAATCGTAATAAGACATCATTACCTAGTGAGTGCTGCAATCGTGCTGAAATGTTTATTACTAGGTGAATCGACTTAAATGCAGGATAAAATGAGAATTGATGCTATTTGCAATGTGTTTCCTGAAAATAGATACGGCTCCTTCCACTTTTCTCATGTGTACATAAATACGAATAAAATGCTAAATGTGCTTACTAATATAAGTGATTGTCGCCTGTTTTTTTATTTTTTGGCGTCAGCTTATATAATGTTTTTTTGTTTTCTTTTTTTTATTAAAGTAATGTCAACCCCGGCCAGCTAGATATCATTCGCGTATCACGAACAAAGTTCAATTTTTTCGGTAACAATGGACAATTTTTTCCCATTTGTAGTAGATATTTCGAAAGTTTCGAATTCGACATATTACTGCGGGCCGCTCGGAGAGACGGTTTAGAAATGAATATTTCTTTGGAGGCGGCAACAGTCAGCAATTCCCTTAGATCTCCTCTACTTTTGGAATTTGCAAATGAGTGCGTCGTTGTTTTTGCTTTATTTCGTTTTATTTACTTTTTCAAACAAGGTCAATTTCTTTTACATCAACCTCGTTACAACTTCGAAAAAGTTCGGTGATTTTTTTTTAAAACTATTCACGAAACTAAAAGTCTAGAAGAATTTTGGAAATGTGTAAGCTTTAATAGAAGGTTAACATTTTTAATTTGAAATAAAAGGGGTCGACAGGCGGGCAATAATTATAAAAATTAAAATTTCCGTTCAGGTTTGATGAAAATAACGCGGCGCAATTAAATCTTTTACTTTTTCGCGAAACGTCTAAAAAACAAATTAAATCGAATTATTTAAACGACCATTATCCTTTAAACCGGCTGAAAAGGGGAAAAAAATGTGTTTAATAAAAAAACAAACACAAGCAGAATAAATGAGAAGGCCATGCGAATAATTATGCGACGACGCTGTCAAGAATTTTTAATTTTCCAGAATTTGTGTGGTATGCATGTCGGATATAAGAGTGCGAACAACGCGACAACTTTGTATTATTATATGAAAATTGCAGATAATATATTTTATACAACTGATTCGCAGGAATTTTCCCGAATTCGAGACATAGCATCCATATTATCATCATAAATTGAAGAAAAAAAAACCTGTCAAATCACAGACAGTAAAATTTTTGATTCCTGTAAAATTTTGAACATGTCGGCTAAGGACGTTACCCAATCCAAAAGTATGACAACATTAATGATTATAAAGGAAAACTATTAGAAATAGAACGTATGAATATGAAGCTAACAAAGGAATAACCAAGGGAGAAGGAAAAGAAAGGGTGCAGTGAACGCTGTAAGACGTAGGATAAGACGCAAAAGACGGGAATACAGTATCGCGCGTTCTGAAAAAATAAAAGGACATTCAAATACAATGTGATTCGCATCACAAATGAAGTTTGCTTCTGACGGATCAAACGGATAAAAAAAAGAGACTGAGTAATGGAGAAACGGAAGAGCGAAGCAGGAAGCAAGCTGTGATTTAACCGAAGTCTAATTACGGGTGAGATAGTTGACCGCCTCATGTTGGGGAAATTAAGAAACCGCGGAAAAAGAGGAGGAATGGGTTGTATCGATAAGTAAAAGGAAGCAGGATTGGAAAAAGAAGAAGGATAGAGATCGGACCAACAGTCGCGGTGGCAACGAAAGGAAAGAGGAAGAAGACTTTGGGTCGGAATAACTCGTTGTCTGAAATTCCACAATGACTAAAAGATCAGTACGGACAGAGCGGGACTGAAACAGATGTGAAATTAAGGAGCGTGTGTGAAGCTCGATAGGATCAGCGGATGGTTAAGGAAAGGGAGTAGCAATGGCTTGTAAAACGCCTTTTCAATCAGAAGATAAGAGAACCTTGAATATCTTGTTAGTGTTATCAATTTCTCCCGTTCTATACGATAAAGCCGGGGGGGGGGGGTGTCCCCAGGCGGGTCAAGGGGCGGAGCCGAAGAGCCGAGTTATTAATATATGTACACGCTATTAAACAAAGTAAGATCATTAAACATCTTACACGGCTGTTGCGAAGGCCTATTAGTTTGAGTGCTTGACTACTAATATCGTAGATCACCGGGTTCGATTATCCTGACGACGGGGGAAACAGAAATTAAATAATATTGAAATAAGGGGAAGAAAAATTTAACGATTAATTAAATTAGTAGTACAAGTGGCTTAATGCCAAACCGAAGTACATCTATTGGTGAGTGTCATTTTTAGCCCGTGATGCGCTATATTTTTTGTCCGATTAGTATATCCCGTTACGTGCTAAGATTTCTTTTAAAATAAAAGGCGAGTACAAATCACGTCTTTCTCTTATGCTATTATCACGTTCTATCCTTATAAAGCTTTTATGGGTTCTCATTCATTCCAGCAATGCGGGCAGCAACAAGGCAGATTGTTTAACTCGGTCGGCCGCTCTCAATGGTTCTCTCTTTAGCTATTTTCCAGCTTCAGACTTTATCTTCTCTTTCCCAAAAGACTTTGGTCGGATGGATACCCTTCTTTATTTTCTAAAATCGTGCTTCACATTATCATCTCATGCAGCCGGCACCCAGTCCTCAGATTCCTTTCAGTAGTAATTCTAATATTGCCCCCTTGATCAGATTAAGAATTAATCATTCCCCTCTCCCTACTTCTCGTTTTTCCCTATAAGTTTCTCCCTACTGTCCTCTCTGCAACATCGATTCTTCTTTTAATTGCGACGTAAATCATGTCTTCTTCGAATGGTTCGGCTATTGATAGCGAACATTCTCTTTTGTATTCGAAAATCTTGGCTCTAAGTCTTTCGGTTCCTTACAATGCTTCTTTTATCCTTTTCTTCTCATCTCCAGCAATAATTCCTTTATTTCAATCCTTTCTTCTTGTTATCTCTTAGAATCTAAATATCTAATATAATACATTCAAGTAGCCGAGTCAAAACCAAAGGCGAGCCCCCCCCCCCCTGAACAAAAAGAATAGTCAATTGAAAGTGATTTTTTTCAAGAGGCCCGAAGGGTACAGTTTTTTATATATATTTATTTTTTTATTTTTTTTTTTTTGGGCGCATCAACACGGAATATTTACCCAACACAAAGGACTTCATCTTATCAGTTGTTTTGCTCGATTCCGAGTGTCGAAACTACTTACTTGTAGAATCTAGGTTACCGAATAGGTAGTATTCATAGCAATTGCTATATGTAACGCTAGTGTACACGCCAAGACTACACTTGCAACTGATATTGTGATTGTTTGATTATTGATATACAAATGTAGTCCCGTGTCTGTGTACTAACTAGCGGGCATATGATGGTATGCATGTTTGACATTGCCTCCCATATGATTCTATTAACGAGTATTTCATTTAATTGTTCGTAATAATTTCTGTTGTCACCCGGTTTCAAACTCGAGACTTCCGTAGCGGAATCCAAGCTAGTAACTAGGCTATCGGGACGACATATAATATGCTATACTATTTATGTATATTTAATGGAAAAGTAATGTTTTTTAACAATTTCAATTAAACAGTTAAACCAAACAAATTTTTTTTAATTTTCATACGGGAGAATAAATGTGAAAGTGATTTCTAGTGTTTGCTGTTGAAAATAAAATGGTAAAAAATGACGGAATAAGAAATATCTTTATACGACCACAATTAACCTAATATACCAATGTTACATTACAAAAAAAATCCAGTTTTTTGGGAGGAATAGTTCATAAATTTTCGCGCGCATTGTCCATTTTTATTTTAACGCGATCCGATAATTGTAATTTATAGAAGAGACCGGAATTTAGAAATTGAAGAATCAACGACGGATAAGGATAATTAGAATAAAAAAGAAATGAACGTATGCGAACTAATAACGATTAGAGAGATTGTTGGAAAAATTTTGGAAAAATTTATGTTTATATCAAAATCTAATTTATTCTCGCATTTTGAACAGAGATCGTCGAGTCGTTATTCCGAAATATAAAAGAAAAAACAAATGAGTTCGAGATAATGGAAGAGAAAGAGAACAGCCGTTTGTATTATTATATCGGTAAGGGAATACGAAAAATAGAATTCGTAAATGGACCCTGTGCAATCCCAAAATTCGAAACGTCCGGCCTAATCATTAAGCTATTTTCACTTGTTGTGAATCGAACAAATTAACTCATCACCGAGTACGAATACTTGAAGCATTTTTTCAAACGGAGCCACTCATTCATTTTTAAATTATCGTCGGGGCTCGTTGAAATTTTTGAAACAATTCAAGAAACAACGATTATAATTTCTTGCCAAGATAGCAAAAAAGTAAATACATTACTCGGGATTTTCGCCAAACTAAACCGGAACCCACATGCATGCTGTTAACATCGAGAACGGCTCGTGAAATTTAAATATATGCAAATTTCGTGGCGCTAAAATATCTTCATAGTAACATGAAAGATGAAAGAAAGTGCCGAAAATGATGACACATACTCTCCACTTTTTCGGGTGTCTTTCTTTCGACTTGAAACACCAAAAAGCGGGCCTAAAAGAGGAAATACGAAAATAGAAATTCAAAAAAAGGAGAGAATTAGTTTAGCACCTCACTCCTAAAACCGTTTTCTCCTATTTTTTTTTTTTTTTTTTTTTTTGGAAATTGTAAAATTTTCGGTAAGCTTTTAATTGAACTTGGCCAAAGAATTAAGGACTATTATACGTAGAAAATTATTACCATCAGTTCCTCTGATAGGCCTTAAAGTCACTTCTCTGCCAGCTGATGACCTTTTGTATCTTTTGCTACCGAACGAAAACTTGTTTTTATCGTTGGCATATTAGAAAACATCGTTTACGGCCATCGAAAATCGTTTAAAAATAAATATTCGAATTCAGGCGGAAAAATTGATGTAGTAAAATACCCGGGAAATTGTTTAAACTTGTAGGTTAGTTTTAACGTGCCGTTATCGGTATTAGAAAATACACGTTCTACTTTTCCCTATTTTTTGGCAACAGTGGAGCGCGCTGAATCATTTATATTTAAGCGTGCGAACGCAATTGATGCGTCGGTTTGATGGCCGGCATTTTTATCACGTTTTTTTTTTTTTTTTTTTTTTTTTTATTATTTTTTCATTCCTGTTATTACTATTTTTTGGCACCGGATTTTATTCTTTTTAAAGTGCAGCTTCGGTTCATCACGAAGCCTCTTTTATCGGCCACTTTTATAAAATTTACTAGATGGCGACCTTGACATTGTCCGTTATCGTTGTGCGCCGACAGTAATCTCCTAATTAGTCAATTTTCTGCTTAACCCGATCATCTGTAACAGTTATCATCAAAAGGAATTCGTCGTCGGCTGTTTTTTTTTTTTTTTTTTTTTTTTTTTTTTTATTATTGTCCGCCAATCAACGAGATGGCGTGGTCAAGGTTAACCCCCGCGATCGGTGGAGTTTGCGCGGTTTACGTGCGACCGATAAACTAACGGACGAAGATATCGCCACGGATAATTGCGATCCGTTTTCGGGAGCGGAATGATTTTTTAATTGAAATAAGAAGCGAATACTCCGTTGTTTCGAAGGTGTGTTTAATAATTTGCGAGAAATTTTGAAAGCAACTGAAATGTCGATACAAAATTCTATTTTTCATTTTTATCGACTTCCAATTTAAATTCCTATATCGAGAAGATCTTTAGCCACTACAATAAAAAGATTAAAAAGCAATACAAAAGTAATTTTAATTAATTTGTTTTTTTTTTGGTGTAAATATATATATATATATATATATATTAATTACAACGTTATTCTTAGGCTACCCCCCATTAGAAAAAATGTCCCAATTTTATGTAACGTTTGTTATATTTTATAGGATTTTTGTGATTGTTATTTTAAAAATGTCATAATTTTATGTAACGAAATATGTAACGATACATATAATGAAAAAGTGTCTTAATTTTATATAATGAAAGTTAAATGTTAGGATAGGGATTTTTGTGATTATGTTATTTTTTTTGTGTGTTGATGCCAGTAACAATTACGTTGTAAATTTTGATCATTTTATACAAAGTATAGAAGAGAAAGAGACAGAAATGAAAGCAGGAGCGATTAAGGGACACAGCCCCTTGCAAGGCCAAAATGGCCGAGTTATATATATAAATCTATATTTTTGCTAAATTTCATTAACTTCATTTTCTTTCGGGCCTCTTATTAATAATATAATTAGAAGTTTAGCTGAAAATAGCGAAATGGTTGGCGAGAATTTAAATGCAAATAATGTTTTCGATATGCAAAATATCGGATATCGCAGGATTCTTTACTAACGAAATCTATTTTTATAGAACATATCCAGTATACTAAATTTTGTATCCAAGAACTTAAAAATAATATTATCAAGAAGTATTTATAATGTAACCTTACGATTATGATGGAATTCGATACTATGTCTGTGTTATAAAGATATTTCACGGAATCAGAAGTTATTAATGGCGAGTTATCTATGGAGATTTTGGTTTCATGAGAGCAGCGTCTGTTTCGGCGGAAATGGATGGCTGTTGACTTGGTTGGAGAGAACATGAAACCATTATTTGTCGCCCATATGTAAAGAGAGTCGACAGCATGTGGAAGAATTTCATTTCCTAGCGTTATATATCTGAGCAGGTGATGAACATTACGAAGTCGTCAACGAAAAGAGAAAAGCGAATTGGAGCATGGATCTGATCGGCTATGCTATTTATGTCAATATTGAACAGTGTCGGACTGAGGCCCGACCCTTGTGGGATACCATTTTGGAGAAGGTAAAGTTGGGAGTTGATGTGACCTAGACGAACATAGAATTGCCTATGTGAGAGGAAATTCCGGATGAATTTTACCAAATGGCCGCGACTTTTTCACTTATGCAGCGTTCAAAGTATGATGTATCTCCAAATGACGTCGAAAGCTTTGGTGAGATCAAAAAACACAGCTAGAACGTGATGTTTCTGAAGAAAAGCAGCTTGGATAGATTATTTAAGAAATAGTAGTTGGTCTGTTGTCGAGTAACCAGTTCTGAAGCCACACTGGTGTTTGGTGAGCAGATTATCCTTTTTTTTTTTTTTTTTTTTTTTTTATTGGCCTGAACAAATACAGTTCATTTGGCCAGCAAGCTACACTATGAATAGATATGGAAAATTAATATTAACAGATAAGGAATAAAAAGCAGAGAAGGAAATTTCATTCTATTCTACATTATGGCCGCAACAACAGAGTAGTGCCCACAATGATCAATGAAATTAACCAAAAAGAAAAAATAAATAAAATAAGAAATCAAAATAGGTTATCATTCTACAGTATGGCCGCAACCGCAGAGCAGTGCCCACAATGCGCAATGAAATTAACCAAGGAAAAACAAGGAAGAAATTAAATTGGGTTATCATTCTACATTATGGCCGCAACTGCAGAGCAGTGCCCACAATGCGCAATGAAATTAACCAAGGAAAAACAAAGAAGAAATTAAAATGGGTTACCCTTCTACATTATGGCCGCAACTGCAGAGCAGTGCCCACAATGCCTGATGAAACTTAATAAACAGAGATCAGATTTTTCTTTCAGAGGAGAAAACAAAAAACAAAAAGACAAAATGAGAAATACAAATTAAAAATTGAAAAATTCCCATCTTACAATATGACCACAGTTGCCTGGCAATGTTCACAATGCCTGATGGGAAAAGGAAGTTGTAAGAAAAATAAATAATTGAATAAAGAATGTAACAAATAGATTGATAAAGAATAAAATGAAATAAAACTAACTGACTTCATCAATAAAGTAATAAACTTCAATAAATAAGAAAAGAAACGAAAAAGAAAAAAAAGTAAATAAAATAAAATAAAAAAATTCTGGTTCCTTTAATAAAATCTTTCCTTAATTTTCTTTTTTCTCTATCTTGTTCTTTTTTTTTTTTTTTTTTTTATTTATTTTTTTTTTTTTTATTTTTATTTATTTATTTATATATTTTTTTTCTATTTACTAATATTATAATTAAATCAAAATGTTATTATTAATTATAAAGCGAACCATAATAAAAATTGCTGTATGTCCAGAACACAGTAAGTAATGAACACTATATCGAGGGAACAATCCGCATGAAATTAATTCTTTATAAAACCTTTTCCTATTGTGCTCGTATTTGTCACAGCTGAACAGCAAATGATTAATGTCATCAATGAAGGTAGACCTAGTATGATTACTGTTGCATCCAGAGGAGTCTGCAAAATTTAGAGGCACTCGGGAATGCCCCATACGCAATCTACAAACTAGTGTGACATACTTACGAATAAGACGACCGGGGATAGACTGTGGAATATCGAAATACCAAGGAAGCGAAGGTATATCAGACTGAACCATATTGTAATATCTACCAGTATTCTGCCTATCTCTATAAGTTATCCAATCCTCCAAGGCAGTGGCCTGTGACTCCTGTGATATAAGTCTGAGGAAGGAATGAACGGGAATATAATTCCATTCAAGGCAGCGCATTTAGCCGCGGCATCAACGTCATCATTTAGCCCAATCCCGCGATGACTGGGAATCCAACAAAAGTTTAAACAGCCATTGTTATTAATAATTTGAAGGTATTTAGTTTTGATCTCGTAAATAAGCGGGTGACATTTATAATTAAACGAACTATGATCTAGGGCGATCAGGGCACCCAGGCTATCGGAGAAAATTGTAAATTTATTATCCGGGTTAAGAACATTTAATATGAAATCAAGAGCCTTATCGATAGCCAACAGTTCGGCGGTAAAAACAGATGCATCAGGAGGAAGCTTGAATTTTTGAATTGTAACGTTAGCTACAATGAAAGCGGAACCAGTGAGACTATGGGGACCTATGAGCTTAGCACCATCTGTAAATATTTTGATGCAATCCGGATATTTGTTATTAATAAAATTATTGAACCACAGTACGGATAACGATAGATTAGTATCTTTAATTTTCTGAACTAACGTGGTGTCAATATTTATATTTATTATATTAATGAAAAACGTATAAGAGAAATAGTGAGATGGAACCTTAGGAATAAGAGCGAGGCAGTACTTGTGATAGATCGAGATTCGTCTTGCTAATAATGGTAACTTAGAAGAAACAAATCTCCAATGGGTGCTGATAACTTTGAGTTGATGCACTAGAGAGGGAAATCGGTAATTACAATATTTGAGCGCATATCGATCAGTAAGAACATTCCTTCTTATAAATAGGGGAGGTGTTTTATTCTCGATCTGGAGACAAGCAATCGGAGAAGACCTCAGATTACCGGTAATAATTCGCAGGCAAAGGTTTTGTATAATATCAAGTTTAGACAGATTAGATCTGGAGGCCGAACCGTAGAACATGGAACCATAGTCAAGACGAGAAATAATTAGGGTTCTAAAAATTAAGTTAAGAATTGCTGGATCCGTGCCCCAGGAGCTGTTACCAATGGCTTTCAGCAAGTTAGTAATTTGTAAGGTTTGTTTATGGAGTAGTAATATGTGGCGAGACCAGGTAAGCTTATCCAAATGCATCCCCAAATACTTAACGCAAGTAACCATGGGAATAGGCTCATCACCGATGTGAATTGCAAGATCACGAGAAAAGGATAATCTAGTTGTACAGATGAAAAATGCTGACTTAGCGGGAGATATATTAAGCCCAATATCATGTAATGTTCCATTACAACGAGATACACAAAGTTGATTTTCGCGAACACAGCGAGAGACATTCTTATGAATACTATAGATAACAAAATCATCAGCATATGACAAAATTCGTGAGTTTGGGAGTATCGGTGTATGAAATAGATTATCCTTTTTAAATAGCCCTATCAAACGATTGTTAACAATTTTTTTGGAAAACTTTGCAAAGTACAGAAGTGAGTGAAATAGAACGATAGTTTGTAATCAGAAGAGGGCTCTTACTCTGTTTAAGAATGGAAATAACTTTTGCTATTCTCCAGCTGTCGGGGAAAGTATTTGAGAGCCAGATTTCATTGAATATTGATAAAAGCAGATAAAGAGTTGGTTCGGTGGCATTCTGTAACATAAAGATACGGACACCATCAGGTCCGACAGCTGCTGGGTTTGTGGGATTCTATGCTCAGTTTGTTCGCAGCTACAGAGGGTGGATAGTTGGAATCGCTTGATTGATCAGCTAGAAATTGTGCAAAGGAGTTCGCTATTTCAAGCAAATTTATACTTATTTTGTTGTTTATTAATGTACTGCTAGGAAAAGTTTGGGAAAATTTTTCGATCAAGTGATTGAATTTTCTTCCAGACTTTGGATGATGATGTTTTCAAATTAATAGCCTGGACAAATTGTTGCCAGGATTTTCGGTTTGCTTGTTTTAAGACGAATCGAGCACGTGCTCTAAGTCGTTGGAAGTCAATGTGATTCTCTATGGAAGGAGACGATTTCAGTGTTTTCAGAGCCTCTCTTCGGTTTCTTATGGGTTCCCAACATAATTATATCATTTATTTGTACAATATAACATCATCTAAAATAATATTTCCTATTACAATACCTTAACATGATAACTTATATATTACAATAATACAATAACTTTCGATGAAGTGTCCACAGAAGGAGGAAAAGTCTGAAGTGACGTTGGTAGTGCCGATGCATATTAATTCCAGTCAGTTTTGCGATAGTTCCAACGTCATTTTAGAGGGGTGAAAGCAGGATTTGAATAAGTATATTGTACTATTATGGGGAAGTGATTACGACCTGCAAGATCTTCGTGGTTGTATACATTCAAGTTTCCTAACAGTGAGGGTGACGTGAGAAAAAGATCAAGTGTTGACCAGGATTTGTAGGAGAAACTGTAGTAAGTAGGATCATCAGGATAAAGTAGACCTAGGCTTCTTGTTGAGATTATGTCGTCCAGAATTTTTCTTCCAGGGTTCCATCTTGAGGCTCTCCATGAAGGGGAGTGAGCGTTGAAGTTTCCATAAGGTATGAATGGTTGAGGTAGAGATGAGAGTTGATTAGGTATATGGAATAATGGAAGAAAATGAGGTAAGAAGGAGCAGTCGAGGGGAAGGAGGAGGTTGTTTGTATTACAAATCCGAAAGATGGTTGGCATCATCCGAAAATTCTTCAGATGTATAGCTTTCATCTGATGCGAAGTTTCGGTTTTCATCTGGTTCCAAAGGGACTGAGTTCTTAGAATCTTCATGTGTAGTTGCGAACGGGATTAACTTGTTTTTCAGTTTTGTAAAACGTGATTTCATTGAGCGGTATTTTAGGAGGCTGTAGTTATCCGTTATAATTTTTATAACACCTTAAAAGTTTTCAGTGAATTCTTTTACTTAGGGAATGGGGTCTTGATGTCCTTTGACCATGTTCATTAGAAGTGAGAAGTTTTTGAAGGATAACGGGTAGATTCCAGTCTTAGATCCATTGTCAATACTGCTCTGGGCCGAATTTAATAACTGTTTTGTTGATATCGGGGTGTCTGAAATTATTTCACGTTTCTTTTTCTTTTTTAAAGGTTCCGTCGATTTTTCTTGGGAGGCGTTTTCTTTTGAATTCAATATAGAAGGTTTGTGGTTCGATATAGGGGTTTTTAAGGGCGGAGTAGTTGATGAGGGAATTGAAAAGTTGATATCTTTGTCGCGAGTAACTGAAACAAGGTTATTGCATTTGACGAAGGAGCACCTCTTTTCAACGTGGTTGTGTTATCGTTTGTCGATTTGAAGGGAATTTCTTCTGTCTGATTTGTTAACTGGTCTTCATTTACAACTTCAGTTATTATTACACCATTTCCGTGGTTATATTTTTTTAAATTACGTCGATTTCTATGTTGGATGGACAGCTGGTTGAAGTGTGTCCGTCTTCGTTGCAATTGAAACAACGAACTGTGTCGTCATTGAGAAATATACGATATTGGTCTCCATCGTATTGCAATATGGCGGTATTCGCAATTTGCAACATTTTCAGGTTTCAAGTAAACCTGTCTTCTAAAGCTGAGAATATGTGCTAAATCCTCGCCTGAGATTCCTAGCCGCAAGAAACTTCAACAGTGAACGAATAGATGCGCTCTTCAATAACTTCGTGTGGAATATGTGGAGGAGCATTTGAGATGATTATTCTTTTGTATTGGTTTACATAACGTCTGGCTGATAAGTTGCGGTTACTAATTTTTATCGCTCCTGATTTATTAAGAAACTCGTCGATGATTAGTTTGCTTTGTAGATAAATGCCTCCTCGTCAGCGAGACATACGTGAACAAAAGAGTATGTCATAAGGGTTTACGTGTTCGGCGAGAGAGATTACATATTGATTAATACGCAGATATTCAACGAATGGGAAAATGATACGTCTTTGGTAGGGAATTGAAGATTGGAAGATATTTTTATAGGCGCTGTTGGGTCTCGTCTGTAGTCAGACCGAGAGCCATCGTCGTTTTGAATAGACCGGGGTTGAAGTATTTGATAATATTTAAACGATTACCTGGATTTTATCAGCGAGCGAATTAGAAGGTAGAGTACAAAAAAGGTAAATTTAACACATACAAGAAAAAAGAAAAAAAAAAAGAAAAGAGTTAAGATAAGAAAGAAAAAAACTAGCTTAGGAACACGTGATAAGCGATAATTTAACGCGAGTTTTAATTAACAGATTTATGCAAATACTTTCTCTCCCTCTCTCTATAAAATATGGCTATGGCGGTGTCCAATAGTAAATGGTCCTCACGTTCAATTAAAAATTCTCAGCTCCTCTTCTATCTGTGCTATCGGATTAAAAAGCTTCGCTGGTGCTGCTGTTATTCGTGAAAAGTGTGTCTCTCTATTATTCTCGCTGAATAAACTTCATTTTCTTCATTATTTTCATCATTTCTTCTTAAATACGCTATTTTATGATGCCGCTATTGACTGTTGCCCTTCAAATTAACGCCATTCTTAAACGGGAGTGGGCGGTAATAGAAAAATCTTGTTACAAAATCTGTTTCGGTTGTGAACTTTTTTAAATTTTTTTCTAACCAACGAAGGGTTGCGATGAGTTAATCTTAACATTCGGTTGAAAATTGATATAAGAAAGAAAGAAAGGATCGGGTTAACGAGTGCGGAAGAAAAGGTTGTAATGTAGAAATCATTATAGGAAGTGAGAAGTTCAAACCGCAGCAGCAGATGAGTATAAAGAATATTTCGTTTAGGGCAGAACACGCAAATGAATGGGGGCAGTATGCAGATGGTATAAGAGAAAAACGGTAGCCGGAAGATGGGAGCAAAGTGTAGTTAAAGCGCAGGTGACAAATACGAAGAAGAGGAAAGTCGTAGAGCCATGAAAAGCATGAGAGTCAAGGTTAGAGAAAGGCGCCGTATAGGTATTTGATTGGAGTCTGTAATGGTATTTCTTAGAAAGAGATAAATTATTATTTGCAGCTATCTTCGGATGAAATGAGCTAGCACAAATCTCAGTTCCTCCGATTCCCACGTGCCCAGAGATCCATAAGAGATCAACAGAAATAGAGCGCGTGAGAAGTAGTCTATAGACAAGAGAATATGATGGGCAATGAACTGATAAAAAAAAATCGGTCAGACGACTTTCAGCCCATTTTTGGAATTAGAAATAATTGGGTATTTGTTGAAGTGTCGAGGAAATGAATATTACAGTTTGAAGGGTGGCAAATAATTTTGCTGTCTGCAACGAGCGGAAATTAGGGGGGAATCTGAAGGGATTCCGAATAATCGTTTGCTGTAGGAATATAAAACGGGTTCCAATGGATACTCTTGGAACCTCATCAGTGAATATAAAGGTAATCAGAGGAGAAGGAGGAATTAATAATACGGTGAAACGCTAATGATTGACGGACAAACGGTTTTGGATGATGAGGGAAGAGTGAATAGTTTCGCGGAGTAAAAAACTCGCCATAATTAAAAAGGAAATGAGGAAGCTTGTTATGAGATACTGCGGAGAAATAAAATTTATACAACATGAGAAATAAGAGAGAGAATGGACGTTTTACTGAAGGAAAAGTGCCAGTTTTGACGAATATAGAAAGGTAGGAAAGAGGAAATTTGCAAGAAGAGACCGAAATGAGAGGGCGATATTCTAAATTTTTTGAATTATGTTTATATGGCACTGAAAAAAAGCATAATGCAACCGTTAATTCATTTACCATCGATCGATGCTCAGTACGGCTCCGAAAAATAAACGAACGCTGTTTTTTTCCGTCTGAAATTAATGTACAAAAAAGTAAAAAGTACATTTTGGAAATAGGGGATTTTTTTTGTGTGTTTCGAGTTAACTGAAATTAAATCTTCTATAACTATTTTAGAAGAATCAGGCAACTGGTGGTGTTCCTCTTTGAGATCACACACACACATATATATTTATATATATACCCATATACCAGCTGTTGCTCCGCGGTTTTGTCCGCATGTTAATGCTTGTTTAAACCTTCAATTTTTCTTCTTTTTGTATGTCGTGAAATCTATATTTCCATTAAAGAATTATTTGTTCTATTTATTTCCTTTTTTTTATGTGTATTAGAATAATAAAAACTAACTTCACAGTCCACAAGTGCAAGATACAGTAGTTTACGGAAATTTAAATTTTTGAATCGATATTTCTGGTAGAAAATGTTATTATGGAAGTTTATAAGTTAATCTTTTTTGAAACTAACTGTAGTATTTTAAATCACTTTTCGTAAAATACATCGAACAATAATTATTTATTTATACGGATTCGGTATTTGTGTGGCGATATTTTGACAATGTCGGAGAGAAAAATTATTATTCGGTGATAATTCACTTAATTTTCTTTTTCTTGGACTTGGTCGATTAGCAGCTTTGGTCGGTCAAAGAATCTTTACGTGGCCGGCCGTGCTGGAATGTACTGATGCGAGTGTGCCCGGACTGTGAGCGATTTTTTTTTTTTTTAGGTTTGTAAAATATAAACATTAACCCCTAAGCAAGAGGAATTTATATCTATATTTTCAATTATACAACAGTCGGTTGTCGCGATAGCCTAGTTGCTAGAGCTCTTGGCTTCGGAAATGTGGGGTTCGATGCCGGGCGACGATAGAAATGATTACGAAAAATTAAATGAAATAACCGTTAATAGTCACATGGTAGGCAAGGTCAAACATGCATACCATCATATACGCATTAGTGGGGCTGTATAGTAGGCAGACACATGCAGGACAGCATTGTAACGCGATAACAAACGATGGTGATCAGTTCCAAGTGTAGTTTTGCGTCTACATTAGCGTCGCATCAATGAAAATCTGGCAGCAGCTATAAAATGTATCTCTCGATTTCCGTCTCCAGCACGGCAGATTAGGCCAACTTATCCCGCTAGTGAGTGCCTACACCCAGACGTAGGTTGATATACAGGCATAATACATCAGAAGGATTCGAACTAGGTACCATCTGAACGCAATACCAGTCACTGCTTAACCAACTGTGGTGCGAGAGCTAGCTGACTATAAGTATGCGAGCCGAATGTGCAACAGGAGCTGAGAAATACGGTAGTATTAGTCACTAATGACCTAATTATTTGCGGATTTTATTTGTTGAAAATATATTCTGGTTTAGCGGAAATCAATATTAGGCCATTTGCTTTACGTTTTTTTTTTTACTTTTTGGGGGGGGGGTAGGATGGATATCTACGGTGAGCTTTCTTCGGCAAGAAATCGGCCGGTCGTAAATAGTTTTTCTTTGTTATTTGGAAAAGCCCAATGCTCATCGAATTTTCCGAAGATTAAAGAAGAAAACATCTGTAGTGAAATTTTCTCGCCATTTCTAAGAAAATGTTTCCGTCGAAATGTCTGCCGAATAGTCACGAAAATAATAAAATATAATCAGAAAGATATACCAGGAAACATTGCCCGCCGAAGCAGAGGCAGTCGTAAATTAATATGAAAAATTAAAATAAAATCATTAAATTTTTGTTACGCATTTCTAGAATTTCTCACATATATATATATATATATATATATATATATATATATTTAAATAAAAGTTACATAAAATTCTGGAATCCTGTGCACTTACGTCGACGGTCGGCAAGAAAAAGCAGTCTTCGTAGGTGTAAATAACTCTATTGTGAACGTTTGAAAAAAAAAATTAAAAATACGTGTCTTAAATGTACACGTAAGGGAAAGCATTAAAACGCACTGCAAAAATTCTGATTTGCGCAGCGGCGAGATTGGAAAAAAAGGATTTATTTTTTCCCGAGCGTACTGTGAAGCAGCCCGCTATTTCGAAATTACGGAACTCTGCGTTATAACGAAAAGTTCAGAAAGGTTTCGGCACAAGTATCGTACTAAAAAAACAATTTTTTATCAGCCCCCGTAAATGTACATATGTATGTTAATAACGGAGTATTGAACGAATAATGTTATTGCAGTTTCAAAACAGAGATGCGGAATTTAATATTACGTAATAATAGATGACCGAGTTTAAGCGAAAAATTTTCAGTGCATGATGATGTGATGCTTGACTAAGCTTCTTTCCAATAACGAATTTATTTCGCAATAAGCTATGACGCATAGAACTCTAGAAGGGCCTTTGATATTTCCCGTTAAATCTTATTTCTACCCCGTAGTTATAATGCTTTGAGATTTCTATTTATGTACTATTTATTTACTTATTGGTTGATTTTCTTTCTTAATATCGACTCGATTTCCGGATAAAATTAATAATGCAGTTTATATGTATTTTTTGAAATAAATCGTTAAAACAGCTTCCTCGATGGCTTTAACGTTGTGCATCGAAGAAAGACGCAAATTGTTCCAACTAAAATAATACCTATTGGTAACTCAACATCGCATTCTTTTACCAAACCGTAGTGAGACATTTCCACTAATCCAATCATTTCTGGCCTACTTGATTAGTTAATTGTGTTTCGTTCCGGTAAAATATTCCGCTGCCGAAAAATTTCAAAAAATTTGGCTCGTGCTGGGTTAATTAGTTGATGCGCCGAAAAATAAAAAACAAAAAAAAAAACAAAAAAAACAACAAGCTAACTGGTGTAAAAGAACGTTTTTGTCGAAGGTTAATGGTCAACTATATTGCTGCTGTTTCATTGGTTGGAAACCGAGGTTCGCACTAATATTGAGAAGTTGTTCGTCTTACATTTCTAGCTGGTAATGGAAAGTTTTGTTGGTCGGTTATAATTCTGAAGATGAGTGAAAAGTTTTTTTTATACTTTGTGGCATAAAATTCAGCAAAGACGCATAAAAGAAAAATTTAATTATTCCACAAAAAATATTGACCGAAATTCCCGATTTTTTCGAGATTAAAATTTTCGACTTTTTATAAAATTTTCCTATTTATTAGATGTTTATTTAAATACATATATATATATATATATATATTAATTACAACGTAATTCTTAGGCTACCCCCATTCGAAAAAATGTCCCAAAAAAATGTCCCAGATAAATGTCCCAATTTTATGTAACGCTAAATGTCCCAAAAAAATGTCCCAGAAAAATGTCCCAATTTTATGTAACGTTTGTTATATTTTGTAGGATTTTTGTTATTGTTATGTAAAAAATGTCACAATTTTATGTAATGAAATATGTAACAAAAAATGTAACGACAAAATGTCTTAATTTTATATAACGGAAGGTAAATGTTGGAATAGGATTTTTGTGGTTATGCTATTTTTTGTGTGTGTTGATGCCAGTAAGAATTACGTTGTAAATTTTGATTATTTTATACAAAGTATAGAAGAGAAAGAGACAGGAATGAAAGCAGGAAGGGTCAAGGGACACAGCCCCTTGCGAGGCCAAATTGACCGAGTTTATACGAGTATATATACATATATATATGTATATATATATATATATATATATATATAAGTAAAGTAAAGTGAGTCCCATACCTTTAGCAGGGCGTTTGGAATTGTGAAGTTAAGGTACAGTGTACTAAGCGCAACGGTACTAATAAGAGTAGGAGTTCCTTTCTCTCGACCGCTTTTATTTTCCCAGATTTCTCTGGTACCCAATTATTTCGGACTGGGTAAACCTGGATATGTATATTAATTACAACGTAATTCTTAGGCTACCCCCATTAGAAAAATGTCCCAATTTTATGCAACGTTTGTTATATTTTATAGGATTTTTGTGATTGTAATTTTCAAAATGTCACAATTTTACGTAACGAAAAATGTAACGAAAAAATGTCTTAATTTTATACAATGAAAGTTAAATGTTAGGATAGGATTTCTGTAATTATGTTATTTTTTTGTGATTGTTATTTGTTTTGTGTTGATGCCAGTAAGAATTACGTTGTAAATTTTGATCATTTTATACAAAATATAGAAGAGAAAGAGACAGAAATAAAAGCAAGAGAGGTCAAGGGGCACAGCCCCTCGCGAGGCCAAAATGGCCGAGTTCTATATATATATATATATCTAAAATACCATGTAAAGACATTTTTTTAGCTATCACAGCACACAGATGTGCGGTCAGTATTTAGAGATACTTGCGGTTGGTCAAACACGGACCTGACCCAGAAACGATAGAAAGAATAGTCAACTAATTAAAACTTAATTCGATCGGAAATAGCTGAAATAAAGGACCAACAACAGGGACAACAGACTGAGAGGAGAAGGACAAGATATATTAGGAAGCACAATGAGGAGCAGGAAGGCTTAACTTTTGGAGGAGTAAGCAAAGAGAAGAACGTTCCGCAGTTAATAAACTGAAGGATAGGTGCCGTTGCTGTCGATTAGTTAGCAGGGATACTAGTAACATCGTCTCTGCTGTTCAGACTCGGTGATCTGAAAAGTCTGTGCACATACGTAATATACGTGCACAGTAAAAGTGCTGCTTTGTAGGGACCGGAGTTCCCCGGAACATAAAGTCGTGGGACGACAGAGCTATATAACCGGCACGATGAAAGTAAAACGTAAAAATAAGCGGTACACACTTGTATATATTCTACGTAGTATCAGAGAAATGACGGGCTATGTAGATCGATTGCGTCTAACGGTGTTGCGCTTATAGTGATTTACAATAGAACGTTGTAACGAAATTATGATAATTATTGAATTATTCGAAACACTTCTAACCTCAATTATTTTCCTAGGCCGCGATTGGATAAGTACAAAAATCGTGGAGTACTTTCTCAAGGCAGATTTCGATTTTCGTCAAATTCTTCTTCCGGGGTTATTTACTATTTTCTTTTTTTTTTTCTTTCAATCGTTCCGTTATTTCTTAATCTGATTATACATTACAATACTCGTTTTTCACTCGATGAAAATTATTCGAATAGTTTTTCTTTTATCTCTTTATGGTTCGGCTTTTCTCAAATATTTACCGGATTTTTATGCTCGCTGATAACATCGGTCGTCTTATCACGCAAAAAAAATATGTGCCCTAAAATAATTATTATCTCGTTTACAAAAATTCCGCATTAACGTCACCCGACGTTTCGACATTCGTATTTTGTCAAGCTTCTTCCGAACACCAGTAGCATCGAATCAATTTATTAATCAGCGTATACGTTAGAATGCGCTCCAAACGATTTCCAATTACGGCATTTAATACGGAACTTCAGGTTCGGCTTGTTGCTGTCCGTAAGTGAAATCGAATGTCAGAGAAATTTAAAATAACTCTCTTTGCTATGCGCCAGCTTAGTTTAAACCTTAATAAATTGCCGCACGCTTGATTTATATTTACATATACTCGTATGCGCTGTTAGACATATGTGTTATATAACAATTTGTAAAATAACAAATTAATAAGTGATTATAAAGTAAAGCAAATACCTTTGATAAGGTATCATGGATTGTGAAATTAAGCTTTTCATAATGTACTTCAGGATCTAAAGGATCAGATGAGAATACTGAGGCCAGTTCCTTTCTACTTTTACTTTCCCCCAGATAAAATTCTCTGGTACCCAATTATTTCAGACTGGGTAAACTTGGGAGTGACTTGATTCCGGGACGAGACAAATCTCAAAAACCTATGACACCTCTGATTTGGTAGCCAAGCACCTTAACCACTAGGTCATCGGGCTGCCTTAATGAGTGATTAGAGAGCATGAGGTAAAATAATATTTAATTTTATTATTCATTCCGCGGCCAAGAAACCATCAGCTTCGGAATAAAATTAAATATTATTTTATAAAAGTGTATACTACTCGTATTTATACAGATTTATTCTCTAAACAACGAAAATAATAAGTAATGATATAAATCTTAATGTTAAAAACATCTTAGGATATTAAATAAAATAGGCTAGAAATGTTTCCAGGAAAGTCCCACATCTTTAGCATTAGAAAGGGAAAACGCGTGAATTGATGAATATAGACTATATATTAATACAGATTTGGTGTGCGTACATCTTACGGCAGTGTGCGAATTATAAATTAATTCTCGTGCTATTCGTCTATTTTCGTTATCTCGGGCACAACATCGTCTTTTATCCGGTTTGGCCAGCTTCCGTGTTGATTAGTTTTATTGCGATTTGTTCGGGTAGCACCTAGTTCGAATCCCGCTGCCGTACATTGCAACTTTTAAAAATTTCACTTGAGCTGAGGTCCATAGTTTACGCGCTAAAGAAAGAGAGAGATAAAAAAATGCCCGGTTTATTGGATGCGCCACGATTAAGATCGGGCGGCATTAAGTAGCAAAAAATTAGTGTAAAAATCCCGCCATTATGTCGGGGTAGTTCGAAATTGTTAATTGTTATAAACTGTTTAAAAGTTCCGATTTACGCCATGATGTAAAGAATTTACAAAATTTTAAAAAATATTAATTTTTTTGTCCAGTGTATGCTTATTTGACGCGACCAAATATTATTGGTTTTTTGTATGTCATCGTTTGTTTGCGGAATAAAATTGTTTTTTTATATATATATATATATATATATATATATATGTATTTTTCTATTTCTTATGGTTTTTTTTTTCGTGTTTCTTTTCTCATCTATTCATTTGCCGAAGTTATTGTCTCTTTTGCGAACGACACCAGGAACAGCCGCTTCCTTAGTGTAAGTATTTCTTTTTTTGTGTTTATTGTTTTATTTTTATTTATAATGGGAAAAAAAATGCTCAGAACGAAATAAGAAGCGATCCAGTTAGCGAATTATTACTTAGTGAAAAAAAAAGGAAAACAAATAGCTATATTAGTAAGATAAAAAAGACAAAAGATCGACAACTGTATTGTGTTTAAAACAGAATAAGAACGTTAGATTAATAGTTTTACTGGAAAACAGTATTACATATTAGTTATAATTAAATCCATGGGTAACATTTATACAAAACTTTTATAGTATAAATTAAGTTTCTCCGTTATAACAAATTTTTTCAAGAGGCTTTGGTTCTTGAAGGGGGTGTCCTCTATTTTTTCCTTCGTGGATCCGCCACTGCCTAAAATATCTAATAAAGTTGCCGATAAATGATTCACACTAGAAGCGTTGAGAAATTATTATTCTGGAACTTGACACGGTGCTTTCTAAAGCTTGACGGGACTGTTCGTGGAAGTATCTGCTTTTAAATAAATTAACACATTTTTCTTCTTGCCTCTTTGATCACACTAATGTGAACACGATCGGATGCTCCCGCTGCTTTCTCTTTTTTTATTAAATTTTGAGCATGTCAGCTAAGGACGTTACTCAATCTAACGGTATGATAGTATTAATGATTATAAAGGAAAAATATTAGAAATGGAACATACGAAAGAAGCTAACAAAGCAATAACCAAGGGAGACGGAAAAGAAAGGATGCTGTGAGCGCTGTAGGGCGTATTGATGGCCCACTTGTTTTCCTATTATTCATTACTTCTAACGGTTTGAATAAATATGCTAAAAGGTTCATTAAAAATGTAAATAATTCCCTTTTATTTACAGTTTGTGGCCGTAATGATGTTAAGCCAAAAAAAAAAAAGAAAAAAAAAGATTTTTTTTTTATATTACATTATTTTAATGTATTAAGAATTTATAACAATTAATGACTTAATATCAAAAACCGAACTGATGGAGATGTTACGTAATTAGTAGAACAATTTTTCAGACAGTTTGTCGAGACGATGACATATAAATTCAACGAATTTTTCACAATTCTTCTTATTTCCTTGAGAATAGTTTAAAGTTTTAAAAGAAGGGTGCAGGCGCAGAATGTATTTTATTTTTTGGAAAAGAAAATCTTTTGTAAAGATTTTCCTGGTCATAGTTATGTCATCGTTTTGCAATATTTTTATAAGCTCTACTGACGACGACAGGCCATAGTTTGCTTTCGAGATTCGGAATTTTTTTATTCTTTTGCAACGAATTCAAGGGTTTCCCGTTTATTCTAACAACACTGCTCGCCTACTTTCGCACGTGTTTGTCTGAGTAAGATTATCGTAAAGTATCGAAAACGTATCGAGAATGTATCGAAAATGCCGTTCTATTGGATTTAACTTTATCCGTACAAAAACTGCTTGCGCCGGTTTCAGAAATATTTGAATTTTATTACGAATTTTTGTTGTAAAATTGCAGCTAACACCAACCAACAGCAAGCATTCTAGATTGTTCAGAAATACATTGTGTATATACATATATACTAGGGGATTGGTCTCGCTGGGGCCCGTTCCTTCGGACTTTAAATTATTTTACTTTGTATATTTTCATAAAGCTGCAGCGTTCACATATACTTTTTTTTTTTTTTTCCCTAAAAAAAAAAGAAGTCCACCGTACGTCAATTAAAAAAGTAAAATTTAGATTAAAATATCTGAAGAACTGAAACCGCTGGTAGGGTAATATATGTGAGAGGAATATAAAGTAATTACAAGTAAAGTAAAGCAAGTCCCATACCCTTGATAGGGCGTTCGGGGTTGTGATACATTTAATTCTTTTTCAAGACATTATTTAAAAGAAAATCAATACCGTAACTTACATAGAACCGGCCGTAGAAGTTTTTAAACATTTTTTGTTTAAAACTTGATTTCCACATTTTTCAGAATTTGGGCTCTTTGATTTTAAAATTTTGGAGGTCTCGTATTTTTTCTATATTCTAGTGATTGATATACATATCATTTTAAAAAAAGACGAACTCTCCAGCTACCACGGAAAGGGCTGTGAATTTTTTTTTAGCTTCCAGTCTTCCCGCTTTAAGAGTGTATTTTGCCAAATTTTGGTCCATAAATATCAACATTTTTCGAGTTTTATATTTTTCCTGTATTCTGGAGACCTAATTATGTAGGTTAAAAAGAAAACAATACCTTAATTCATATAGAACCGTCTGTGGGATTTTTTGAAAAATTTTTTCTTCAAACTTGATTTTAACATTTTTCACGCTGGTTGCTTGTCAACCAACGATGTTGCCCCGCACCCCCCTCCGCAAAACCCGTCCGGTCCTTGTTCGGTAAGTCAGCCATTACAACCTGCTAGCGCAAGTCATTCCGATCAACTTCCGATTCGACCGTTATCTCCGCGGCACACAGGTAATAATGTTACAATTGTTAACTCGCCGTCCACAAACCGGCCTGCGTTCGATCCAACTTCCGATATTAATCGTGCGTTTAAACCGATCGCTCCGCTTACCATTTTACGCACCGCAAATAATGATTATCAACTTGTAAATAAACGTGCACACTCTAGCGGCACAAGTGAAGAAGAAAATCACACACATAAACTCCTAAAAGATGATAACACCTTATGTTTAAAAAATAAAAATCACACTAATCAGAAAAACGCTAATAAAAATAGTAAGCCAACACTCTACAAATATAATCGCTTTCAGTACCTCGCAGAGGAACCTACTGATACTGACTCAAATCAGGATATGTGCTGTGAAACAATAAGTCCAGAAAAAGTATGTGATGAGAATATGCAGCAAAAAGTTACAAAAACGATCCCGATAAATCCTCCCCCAATCTTGGTTAAAAACATTACAAATTATATGCAATTTATAAATGAACTGAAGCTCTCTGAGCCAAATCAGCCGTTCGAATGCAAAGCAACAAAAGGTGGAATTACTATAAAACCGGCCACTCCAGAATGCTATAGACATATTGTACATATTTTAAAAATAAAAAATGTAAACTTTTTTACCTATCAGCTATCGCAAGACAGGAGCTTCCGCGTTGTCCTCCGACATTTGCATCACTCCACGCCAACTGAGGAAATAAAAGCGGAACTTGAAAAGCATGGTCACGCAGTAAAATCAATAACCAACATTCTACATAGGAAAACAAAAAACCCTCTTCCACTCTTCTTTATCGATCTTCATCAATCACCATCTAACAAAGAAATTTTCAAACTGAACAACCTTTTTCATTCTGTGGTAACAATAGAAGAACCAAAAAAATTTCAACAAACGCCACAATGTACAAGATGCCAGAACTACGGACACACGAAACAGTACTGTAATTTACCTTACAGATGTGTAAAGTGTGGTGATAAACATGAGTCAGCTAAATGCACAAAGCCTTATGACGTTCTTCCAAAATGTGCCTTGTGTCAAGGGCCACATACAGCGAACTACAGAGGGTGTCCTGCCTATAAGGAGGAACTAACATTCTTAAATCCATATACAAGAGGACTCAATAAAATACACAAGACCATTAATACAAGTGCGGCAAATTTTCCGCCATTAAACAGAATAAATTCGCAAATAAACAGCACTACCCAAGTAACAAGACCGACTTATTCAAAGGTAGCAAGAAATCATATGCCAGAGCAACAACGTAATCTGGACCAAAGTCCTGAGAAAGCGCATATCTCTGACTCCTTATCATCCTTTTTAAATGAATTCAAAATAATAATATCTTCATTAATAAATCTCCTCACTAAAGTCATAGAAAATCTATTACAAGCGAAATGAATACACCTGCTACCGTTACTCAGTCATCTCTTTCAGTAGTGTTATGGAATGCAAATGGAATACTTGGAAAGAAAACCGAATTGGAGATTTTTCTTAAACAAGGACGAATTGACGTAGCGTTAATAACGGAAACGCACTTAACTCCAAATAATAGATTCTTTATAGCTGATTATATCACTTACAATTGTAGTCATCCGGATGAAACGGCTCACGGCGGAGCAGCTATTCTAATAAGAAAGGAAATAAAACACTTTCTTTCTTACTCCAGCTCCTCTCCCCAAATTCAAACTATCTCAATCACGTTAAACAGTTCTCGATTTGATTTTTCACTCGCAGCAATGTACTGCCTCCCAGGCTACAAAATAACTGAGAATGAAGTTGCTCAACATCTAATAAAAATGGGAAGAAATTATATATGCGGAGGCGACTTCAACGCTAAACATACTTACTGGGGATCAAGACTAACAAACCCCAGAGGTAAAATTTTCAGGAAAATCATTCAAAATTTAGGCCTACATATTATAGCCTCGGATGAACCCACATACTGGCCATCGCACGCAAACAGGTTTTGCCAGACATACTTGACTTCTATATTGCTAAAGGTGTAAAAAAATATTATCATTCTTGCAAATCCACGGCGGACTTATCCTCGGATCACGCTCCTGTTAAACTAATAATAGATTCTATCCCTATAGAAACCTATTCTAAGCAGCAGCTAACGAATAAAACAACAAATTGGGATCTACTTAATGCTCTCCTTAACAACTGTTTAACCAACGTTTCTCTTAGAACAAAACAAGATATTGACAGCCGAGTGGAATATTTAACTGAATCCATACAACTAAGTGCTAAAAACTCCACAAATTTTCCAAATAGTTTCAACAAACGTAAAGTGCACAGTCTTCCAGCAGAAATTCGCGAGCTCATAGCTGCAACTAGAAGAGCACGAGCCAAGTGGCAGCGTTTCAGATACCCAAGCAATCGTAAAGTATACAATCTTCTAAGAAACAATATGAAAACTAAAATCATGGAATACAAAAATGCATCTTTCCAAATACATCTTAAAAAACTAAGCACAAAAGACAATACACTTTGGAATGCAACAAAAAGCATCCTGAAAGAACATAACTCAGACTATCCTATGCAAAATGACTCTGGGAAATGGGTTAGAAGTGAACGCGAGAAAGCATGTTTCTTTGCTGAGCACTTATCCGGAGTTTTCAAGCCGCACGGAGAAATGCAAAACAAAAATTTTGAGGAACAAGTTCAACAATACTTAAAAATTCCACTTGAATCCTCTCCACCAGTTAAAGCATTCTCACTTACAGAAGTAGAGCAAGAAATTCGGCGTTTACCAGCCAACAAAGCTGCAGGCTGTGATGATATAACCAATGATATACTAAAACACCTAAACAGAAGTGTTCTTATTCAAATCCTTCACCTGTATAACGCTGTAATTCGCACTTCTTACTTCCCTGAAGCTTGGAAGAGGTCAGTGGTAATTATGGTTCTGAAACCTAACAAACCAGCTAATAAAGTTTCGTCGTATAGACCCATAAGTCTCCTGTGCTCAATGGCAAAAATTTTAGAATCACTTATTTTGCGGAGAATGCAGATAACGATACAAGAATCAAAATTAATTCCTACTCATCAATTCGGATTCAGGAAGCGTCACTCCACTATCCACCAGTGTCATCGGGTGGTTGATGCGATTTCTTCTTGCTTTCAAACTGGTCGTTACTGTGCAGCTGTTTTCCTTGACGTGAGTCAGGCCTTCGATAAGGTCTGGCATCAAGGACTACTATTCAAGATTAAAAAATCGTTTCCAGCGAAAATTTTCACTCTCTTAGCTTCATACCTTGAAGCTAGGACTTTCCGAATACGTCACAAATCCGAATACTCTGATTGGTACCCGATATCAGCCTCTGTACCACAGGGCAGTGTGCTTGGTCCAGTATTGTACTCCATCTTCACTGCGGATATTCCAACAACAGCGTATTCATCAGTCTTCACATATGCGGACGACATGCTTCTTATGGCTGCGGATAGGAGACCGGAAATTGCTGCCCAGTTAATACAACAGCACCTTAAGGTATTAGGAAGATGGTGCACAAAGTGGAAAATAAAAATTAATTCAACAAAATCAGCCAGTATAACTTTCTCTCTACGCAAAGGAGTGTGTCCACCAGTTCTATATGAACTTGAACCAATTCCACAGTTAAATTCAATTAAATACTTGGGCATAATCTTAGACAGAAAGCTCACTTGGCTACCGCATATATTGCATTTACGTAAAAACCTCGATGCATGTACAAGAGCCTTATACTACTTAATTGGAAGAAAATCTAACTTATCTTTGGAAAACAAAGTCCTAATATATAATACAATTCTGGCCTCAAAGTGGAAATACGGAATCGAACTGTGGGGTACTTCCGCAAAAACTAACTGTAAACGTATTCAACAATTCCAGTCGAAAACATTGAGGTCAATGTGTAATGCTCCATATTACGTAAGCAATGAACAAATACATCATGACTTGAACGTGAAAACAGTAGCAGAAATTTATCAACAAAATTATCAAAACTTTTATCAGGCGTTACAGATGCATGAAAACCCGTTAATTCGAAGAATGTTCACAACAACGCTACCGGACAGACCGCGCAGAAGGCTAGGAAGGAGGTTGTGCCGTGATATCCTCAGTATATCAGTAACCTGAACAACTTAGCACACAGCTGACTGCTCAAAGGAGCTACTGCTGAATAACTTATAAATTCCTGTTAATAGGCTCCCGCACATGTGCTAATTGTTAATACATTACAGGTGCACATTGGAAAAAAAAAAAAAAAAAAAAACATTTTTCAAAATTTGGGCCCTTTAACTTTAAAATTTTGATGGTATTATAATTTTTTTATGATTTCCCGAAGATAATTCGTCGATTAAAAAAAGATTAACTCTGTAGCTACACGATTTTTTTTCTTGTAGCTTTATAAGTTATATATATATATATATATTCATTCATTCATTCATTCATTATCTCCCCTACCATTCGGTTGGTGGGAAACCTATTCGTACATTTTTACCTGTACCGATATAGGTTGTGTAGCAGGCAATTATTATATGCAACGCAGGTGTACACACGCAAGACTACATTCGGAACTGATTAGTAATCGTTTGAGTTATCGATATACAAATGCAGTCCCCTGTGTGTGTCTTCTGTGTACTGACCTAGCGCGCATATGATGTTGTACGTGGTGGTTTGCCATTGCCTTCCACGTGATTATTAACGAATATTTTAATTTAATTCTTGTAATAAGTTCTGTCGTCGCTCGGGATCGAACCCGTGACCTCCATAACGGAAGTCAAGCGCTCTAGCAACTAGGCTATCGCGACGACATATATATATATTAATTACAACGTAATTCTTAGGCTACCCCCCATTCGAAAAAATGTCCCAATTTTATGTAACGCTAAATGTCCCAAAAAAATGTCCCAGAAAAATGTCCCAATTTTATGTAACGTTTGTTATATTTTGTAGGATTTTTATTATTGTTATTTAAAAAATGTCACAATTTTATGTAACGAAATATGTAACGATAAATGTAACGAAAAAAGCCATAGTATCCAACTGTGTTTTATAGTTTCTGTTTGAACACGCACAAAAAAAAAAAAAAAATATACATCCTCTACTTTCCGTTCTCGGGCCGTTGTTATAAGCGAGTAGACACGATTAATAAGCGATTACGAGTGAATGTGTGCGTACACCGAGAAAGCATCGCTTCGGAGTAGATTAGGATTAGAAATAGGATGGGGATTAGGATTAGAAATAGGACTGGGATTTGGATTAGGAATAGGACTGGTATTAGGACTGGGGCTAGGACTAGGATTCGGCGAATTTTACTTGCGCCAAATAGAGGCGGCTCAATTCATTCGGACAAATTGTGCTTCCGCGCTCGCGGTAGCCAATGTCCACATGTCCATTTTAACAGCCCCCCGCCACACATTTACATAAATAATTTTTTTCTAAAATAAAAAAACGTTTGCTCGGGAATCTAAGCTAACTTGTTCAATCTCACATGAGAATGACAAAAAAATTTGAACGGGATTTTTTTCTCGACTTTACTACACGTCGGGGTATTATGTCTCTATTTAATATTTCAGTGCATAGAAACGAATATAGAAACGAACTTTTACATTAGTTGTTTCAAATGCTGCCGATCATGAAGCTTTATTTGAAGCTTTACATGCTGTACTTTAAGGAATCGAAAAAAACAATTTTGTTAAACGCGACTAGGAAAATTATATTTTCAGATTCTGCGAATTTTATGTACGTATGTGTTGCCTAGTGGAATTTTCCAAATATTTAATTGAGTAGTCAATAGTGTAAACGAGGGTTAATTCATGAAACATTGTTTCTAACTGATCTTCCGTTGTCTTATTTTCGCTTCGCATAAAATATATAACAGTGCACACCGCCTCATTCTGTAGTCTTGAAAAAATAATTTCGCTTTACGTGATAGCAATTCTTCACATATAAATTATAAACTACATCGTGTTCATCTTTTAAAAATCACATTACTTCGTAAAATCTCTATTTTAAATAACCATTTTCGAGCGAAAATAACTTTTATCAGACAAATACATCTATTTCAATTTAAGACAGCACGGAAAACATTATCAATGATGCCGCACCTATTCGTTACTACTCCTAACTCGTCGTTGTTGCAGCTGTAACTGCAGTACTCGCCCGATTATTGCACGCTTGAACTCGCTCGTTCTCGCTCACTATTCGCATCTACTTTGCTTAAGCTGTATTAGATTTCGGTTATCGGAAATTGACACTTCCTTGCAGTGACTGGTATTTTTATCTGTCTCCTCTAATCTTCCGTTCTTATTTCCCTTTCGAATTTCATTTTCTTCCCTATTCTACGGTCGCTTCTATCATTCTCTTACGCTGTTTCAACCAGGCTTTATTAACTTCTTTGTAACTTCATTCGAATGAAGCCCGCGATGCTAAATGCTCTTTCTATCGAACGTTATCTCCTATATTCTCCTTTATTAATTAATATGTAGGCTTATTCATTAACGCGTCTTTCTCTCTGTCATTCTTTTTACATTTTGGCGTGTTTCTTCATACATTTCCAATATCCGACACCTTGAGTGAACCATACATTTCTGCTAATACACTAAATTTTTGGAAGAATGCGGTGAGATCGGTGTAAAAGTTTTTAAATTAACTTGCCGATGAGTATCGGTGTTTTACATTTGTATAATACCGCGTAATAATGGAAAATTAAGTGTGGACGCATACACACTGACGACGTTATTGCATGATTCGATGTGGCTGCGCACCTAAACGGTCTTCTTGCGTTATAATTTCTAAGGGCGGTTCACAAGCATCGCTCGATATGTTAAAATTAAATTCTTTAAATTCATTCCGCAATGTGAATCGATAGTTTGAATTAATTTCCGCGTTGGGCTAGTTTTCCCACTGTTTTTTTTTTTTTTTTAATAAATTTACCCTCCGCGAATTAGCTAGGTCAATCGGACTGCCTAATTTGCCGGTGACGGGTAAAAGTTGTTAATAATAAAAATAATAATCGATAAAAGGTCGTCGCTTAAAAGGTAGCGACAAAATCATTTTATACGGAAATATCGATGTCACATCTGCACTGTGTATTAAGAACCGAACGTGTACAATCGACCTTTATAAAGGCTTAGTCACGGAGATTGCTAGTGCTACGGAAATTCCTACGAACGAAAATAGTAAAGCAGCATGACAAATGATGTCTGAAAATTAATTTCGATTCACCTTTAACGATAGGACAAAGTTTTCAATACCTACCGATATATATATATATTTCTAATTAGTGCGATTAATTTGACTCGATGGTGGTGAAAAGTTCTACGAAAATCTAAAAACTTTTCGAATCTAATTTTATTTCGATATAGGATATATTATAATGTTCGAATTTTCGAGAAAGCCCGTTTTGTACCGATATGTTTTCTAACTTTCGAACAACTAGCGATTCGGACGTTACGTTCTTCCAGCAGATTCAACTCGGGCGCATGGTTCCTATGAAAGTTAATTTTGAAGATCGCTTTCGAAATCCGTTATAAAATTTACTACTTAAGCTGTGCTCATTGTCGGCTCGTTTACGAAATTTGCAAGATAAAAATCGTTTTTTATCCACCCTCTCTAGCCTAATCTAATTGACCGATGATTGAAAAAGTGTACCCCTCGCGTCACAAGCCATTATCCGGAATGTAAGGAGAATTTCACAAAAAGGGATGGTAACACTTCGAAAATATATCGTTTAATTTCAGACATAGTAAAACTACGGCGATTTCATTTTAATTTTGCTGAAATGAAAAAATGAAAGACAATCTAAAAGAACTTTTTTTTTTTTTTATCATCATCTCAAAAATGCGTGGAACAACACGCTGATGATTTTTTTTTTTTTTTATTTCACCATAATTACGGCATACGGCAATTACTATATCTGGGACGATCTGATTTGTTTTAATAAATGCCAAAGTTTAGGCAACCGTTGCAGGGACATTGACGGAGATCTTCTGTAAAGCAAAATTTAGTTTAAAGGACAAGCGGGATGTTGCAAATTTAGTACAAGTTGAAAGTACTTATATGGTGAACTGAAAGATAACATGGCTGGGAACAGAAAGGGCAGTTTGTTGGAATCGAAGTCTTGTGGAAAACGTAGTCATGAGACACAGAAATGTAACTAGTTCTCAAGCGATTAACTATTGTAAAGTCATGCCGCGACGTATCCTCCTGTGGCCACCAAGCCTCAGTTATCTATGGATCTTAAAAAGGTCTGTTGAGAAACCCAGGGGGACGGACTCCATTCCTATTTAGATTTATGCTGGGTTGGTCCCTTTATTGATACGATGGTTGGGCGACATCTGAGCCTATAGAACAATAAATTGCTGTTCGTGCAGTCACGTCTTTCATTACCAGGCACCCCCCGGTATGACCAGTAACTGATAGTACGACAGCCTGCAGTTCTCCTTCGTGAAGTCAACCGTGATCTGTTGGATTTGACAAAAAACCAGTTTGTGTTTGGGTTGCAAGCTCGGTACGGAATAGAGAGATGCAACTGAGTCTGTAATTATGACTGCGGGTAGGAATTAGCTAGGTAGATATGCTGTAAACAGTACAGGATACCGTATAACTCAACGTTGAATATAGTTAAATTATTTAGTTTTCGAACAATCAGTAATAATCGATGTACGAATAATGTTTCTAAACATTATGCGCGCTTAAAGATGTCTTTGTTAGTTTTTTTTTTTTTTTTGTTTTTTCTTAGATTCGAAAAATTACATAGAGTTTTAAAACTTTTAACAGTATACACTGTTGTGATTAACATGATTCTCTTTTCCAACTTCAAAGGGAGGGGGATTGGTTATTTTATTTGAATCTATATTTATCCGTGATAATTGTATCATTGATAATATTTTAATTTTTGCCTTAATGAAAATTAGTTTTTTTCTAATTACGCAGGGCCGTGCCCAGAATTTGGAGGGTAGGGAGGTGGATTTTTTTTTTTTTTGCATATTTATTTTATAAATAACAATACGTTTTCACTAATATGCATACTGTTAATCAAATCAAATCAAATCAAATCATATATTTGGAATATGTACAACGGTAATTATATATACTAAATAATAATTGAAGTCGCAAATGGGCTCCTTTAGAGCGAGTAGCGAATGTAATAGGAATATAATTTGTGTTTGACATGAATATTTAAGAAAGCTAAACTAAACACGTGCATGTTGAAATTATTATACGCGGGCCACTCTAATACATCTCAAAATTAACGAATATGGTACATACAAAAACAAAAATGAAAACTGCATAGTACAACATTAGTAGGCCACGTTTACAAACAATCTTAAATGATAAAATTTACAACTTACTTACAAGTCAGTAAACAAGGAAACAAGTAAGAAGTAGTAAAATTCAGTAAAAAGCTGCAGAAATTAATAAAAGTTAAAATAAAAGAATATCTAGAATAAAATCTAAAATTAATCACACACATTCCCCAGTCCCAAAATACTGGTAGCTGGCTTCAACGATAATACGTAAGCTAAAGCTAAAACTAAAAATTATATGCATGCCAATAATAATAATAATAATGGTAATAATAATAATTTCCATCATTTTGATTTATGTATTAATAATTTGCGTAAATGAATTACCGTATAAATATTAATAAAAATTACATATTACGTCATTGATTATATCTGTAATAAAAAAATTGCATAAAGTATTAATGAAGTACGTAAAAATATGGAGCATATTTTTTCTTTCTTTTTTTTTTTTTAATGTAAGAACACCCTAAAAAATCATCAATATTTATTTCAAATTTTTGATTTTTTCCAGATTTTTGTCTATTTATAATAATTATTTCAGTTCTAATGGGGGGTTACCCCTCTCCCTTCCTCCACGTGGATACGGCATTGTAATTAAGTTTCTATACTTAATATTCATAATGTACTCATAGTGGTGGGAGGACATCGTTGAAAATCGGTAAAGATATTCAACGGTAATCAAAAAAAAAAAAAAATGATAAAAAGGGAGAGATGTCTTTAGAGGAGCTTTTATTATTATAACAGACGTGATCGATATTTAAAGTAAATATTAAGTATGGAAAAGTATTTAGAAAAAAACTAATTTTTTATTAAGGCAAAAAATTAAAATATTATCAATGATACAATTATCACGGATAAATCGGCTTTTCCAAGGCAGCTATCATAAATGTTTACCGTATGAAGTCGGTCTTCGTTCGTAGAAAGTAAATTGATTTCCGTAAATATTTGTTTATATTTTGATTTAATTGTAATAATTCCTATTTTAGGAGATGGTAATTGTTCGTTTATATAAAAGTGACAGCTATCATCGTCAAATTCGATTACATGTAGTTTATAAAATTAAACGTGACTGGGAACATTATAAGGACTTCATTATCGGGGTAATTCATTATCTAGGTTACCAAAATAAGCAGCGCAGCTGAATATGACAATTTGATATCTTTAGGTGGTTAATAAAGGTGGTTTTTACTTTTGTTTTTCATCTGGGTATTGTGGGTGCTGTTAACGCAAGCGTGGCCGTGATACTGCATAGTGATTAACTCTAATTCCCTTTCGTCGTTATGAGTGCCGTTAACTGTAACCATAGTGCAGCATGGTTGCTCTTACTCTTAATTCTCATTAAGCATTGTGGGCGGCGTTGTTAACTCAGGTGTGGCCATAGCGTTGTATGATGATTCTTTATTGCACTCCGTCGGGTACTGTGAACCTATTAACTCAGGTTTGGCTATGAAATAGCGTTTTGCACAATTATCACTTCGTCGAGTTTCGATTCAGTTGGTTTTATTTTAAAGTTAATTCAAAAAACTAAATAAAAAGGAGATTTTAGGAAATTTAAAAGCATTTATTAATATTGTTAGCAAATGAATCTTCCTTACGTATTGCATAAAAGTGCAGGAAATTTGATTACTTCGAACAAATTCAATTACATACAAAATAAGAAACAATGACAGTTTTTGATGTCGGGGTTAAAAATTTTTCATGGCATTTCTGTGTTTTTTTATTCATTTACCAGTTCGAATTCTTTTTTTTTCTTTTTTTTTCTTCTTCTGATAAATAGCTAATTAAAAAAGTAACTTTTTTTCGAAAAATTACGCGGTACGCCTAATTTAAGTAGTATGTAAAGTGCGTGTCAGTGTATTTGCGCATTTTAGTTTATGACAAAAAACCGTTGAACGATTTAAAAATAAATTTAAACCGAATATTCCTCTCATCGTGTTCCTATCGGAAAATTATAATAAATCACGAAAATGCTTTTTTAAAATTGTTCTTCGACTTTTTTAAACTATTACTGAAAATAAAAATCGCTGGATCTGCTTAATTATAAAAAAATTCTATAGAAACTTCCTGTTTAATTTTCATTTATATTGATCAGTATTTTGGTTATTCTTTTTTTTTATATGAAATTTACTTGCACTTGGCAACCGCGTGCACAATAATTAAGGGCTCTCTATTGTTGCGCAAGAGCATAGGGCAGAACTTACGTCATTTTTCTTTATATATTAGAGTATCTTCTTGAATTCGAGGGGGGAGAGAGCGGAGACTGTAGATTAGAAAAGCCGAAATTGTTCAAGAATCTTGTAATCTGTGGGGCATTCTGTGTAAGAATTTGTTTAACAGGCGGGACCGCCATCTAGACGTAGCGGAACACACAAGCGGTTGAGGGATTTTCCAAAAAGCAATTAGGCTGCAGCCGCGTGTGGTCTGGGTACAGTAGATGATCGGTTTTATCGAAGGCAGCCGTAGCGTGGCAAACTTCTTAACAGTTTAGGTGATCAAGATCGACATTCTTGGACTCTTTATAAGATGTTGCAACCTACGTGATAGGTTTGGAAATGTAACTGCGGACCAGAAGTTCGTCGAAAAAGCTCTTGTGGATCAACTGTTTCATTTTGGTGGATGGACGACAGGGTTGAATTACGGCTTTTGCCTACAGTTCTAACGTGAGAGTTAACATTTTTCGTTTATTAAACGTACGTTTTATCAGAAATCTGTTACAAATCCGTTACCAGATGTATATCCCGAATTGGTGCAGGGTCGGAAACAAAATCTTTCTCAGGCTAAAGAGTAATACAATTACTTTTCTATACTATGAAGAACAGTCATCGTTAAGACGGTCCGGAAAGGATGCGCAGTGGCTTGCTTTTCTATCAGCATAACGATAAACTGTGATTATGACTCATAACACGCTTTACCGATAAGCGGTTCTTTCTCGGGATTTGTCGTATAACGATTACAAGCTTAAGTTGCACGATCGGAGGTTATTGTTAACCGCTGGCCGTGAAAGCAAAATCATCTCGTTATTAAAAGTTAAATGGCAATTTCAGGACGGCAATAAAGAAGATCCAGGAAATTTCTCCGAAGATAAAACAAAGGGGGACTTCAGTGGAGTATCGCCAGTGGACGAGATACTGCAGCGAGGGAGTTTCCTGAAATAATTTGTAGTGTGAGTTTCTTTAGGAAATGTACTCTGCTGAGGAGTAAAACTGTCAATGTTTAATTAAGACTGGAGCTATTTAGACAAATTGAAACGAGTAACTCGGAGTAGAGCTATAAGTGTTGGAAAGGTAATAATTAAAAGTGAATTTAAGCGAACAGATTTTAAGTTGGAAGCCGTATTGATGCTAGGTCAGTCTGCTAAATGCCAGACGATTATTGGCAACAGATGGCCACACTCCAATTTTTCACAATCTAGGCTCTTCTCTCAGTGCTACTCTTTTCAATATCCAGACTATTCGCGTATGATATCTCTTTCTATAAACTTCTTTTCTTTATTCTTTTTGCCGGTGATTTTTCCCACTGCAGCAGCTAGTAAAGTGCTTAATTCCTCTCTAAATATACTGGAACATTCTTTACCTTTCTACTTTTAAATCATTTTTACTTACCCCATTTTAGTTCGCTTTAACTTGTACGCCTATCTTTCGCTTAATTTCTTCCGCTATCTCGGTATTTTAATAGTTCGCTTTATTTACGAAATTAAAATAATAAACTTGTTAAAATCCTTATCATCAACCAAACGGCGAAGCTAACCTGATATTTTCATTTTTCCTTGTACAAGTCGACTGTTCGCTGTTCATTTATCTTATGCATTTAAATCCTTTCAAGTTGGATATAATACAGAATTCCGGCGTTATCTTCTCTCCTATTCCAATAATCCTCGCTCAATTACGCCTTTTCAGTTCGACACCTACTTATTTAGGCTATCGTTTTCTTATTAAGGGCCCATCATCCAATTCTTCCCGATTTTTATTCTTTCGCCGGTAAGTGGTATACACTTTACTCCTAATAAAATCTCCATTTTAGCCCTTTTCTTCATCTTAATTCATGTCCAATCCTGTAATAATAATAATAATAATCAAATCAAATCAAATCAAATTTAATCAAATTTATTGGTATTTACTAAATTAACATAAAAATACAAAAAAAAAAATGTAAGTTCCACAAATGCGCATGACTGCGCGAGCAGTGCGATTATTATTATACAAATGAGATTGATACTATATTGATAGTAAATCCGGATACAATTACAAAACGCATAATAAAATAAAATATTATATACTAAAAACAATGCTAGGAAGTAAAACATGAAAACCGGTACGATACAATGCAATACAATGCAATGGCCAAACAGATATTAGCTAAAAATATTATGAGTACAATTTGAATATGAAATAAATATTAATATTATTTGGCCACTGCTTACAGAATTTAATTTTATCATATTCAGTATAATATTTAAACACGTGTGTATTTCAAACGTCGGTAAGTCGTAAGTATCATATAAATTGGGATTTACTATTTACACATACACTTCAAACTAAAATAAATAAGATAAATGAATAACTATTAGATATCTATAAACATGCGAACAGCTGTTAGTATTTCGATAATTTTATATAATCACTGTATCTAAGAAATCTACAGTACTTCAAATTTTAATTACATCCACACACTTTTAATAAATCCTGAAATACTGCACTAATACCTAGTATGTTATGATTTCCACTACAGGAATTTTAGTTTAGTTGTGCTAGCAACTAAGGTAATAATAATTCTACAGCTTAACAATTCGAATTTATTTGGATTGATATTTAAGACAAATCAAATCATATGTAATTAGAATTTAGCATTCTAAGCCTTAGTCAAGAAGTAAGCCTTTAACTTTTTACGCCTTTTTCTATAATTTAGTATCCATATGTTATGCATATGTGCAGGTAGCGCATTGAATAATAGGCATCCGTTATACTGAAGCTGATGTCTGGAATGATACTTATTGAAAGAAGGGGTTTTAGCGACTGTTCTATTTGAGTGCCTTGTAACACCAGTTTTAACAGAGATATTGAATTTATGTTTATTTTTCATTACAAACATTAGTGCTTCTAGTTTATATATTTCTTTTATATTCATTAAGTCATTTTCAGCATTGTTGAAAATAATTCTAATTACTTCCTTCTGTAAGTAGGCTAACGGTTTGATGTGGTAATCTGCAGCATCCCCCCAGTGAATTATACCGTACGATAAGACTGGTTGATATAAGGATAAGTATAAACGCCGCAGTTGGCTATTATTAAAGAATTGTCTAAGATAATAATAATAATAATAATAATAAGCGTCTATCGTTTTAACTATATTTCGATTACGTTTCCAAAAGTATTTTTTCAAATTTCTCTCCCAAACTGTAACTGAAGAAGAATTTCACAGCATTATTTAGCTTTCCTCTTTTGCGAGTAATCTCTTATCATTTAACCTAACTCTTAAGTTCTTTTTCCACTATTATTCACCTATACTTTAATTATACTTTATTGACTTTGTCTTGCTACCCCGTCTTCCTCACCGCAATGATGCATTCCCTTTAAATTCTTTTTTTTTTCCAAAAGAATTTTCTTCTCATTAAAGCTCTTTTCCTGCTCCTTATTATACTTCCTATATCTCTTGTATCATTCCTTGTCCATTACTCTCTTGCTATTAGTTCTTTTATATTAACAATTTCCGATCGAATTAGGGTCTGATTAACTAGCTCTTTCCCTCTTGTCGATCCCGGGCGAGATTCCTGACGAGTCCATTAATAGAAAACCGAAAAAAGAAAAAAAAAACATTATCTATTTTTTTCCTCTGCATGTTCCACATTCATGCATTTTAAAATACAAGGGACACTTGATTATAATTCTTTATAGCGCCATACTTAATTTCTGAACGTCGGCGACTACCTATTCGTACATCTCACCTGTACAGATGTATAGTGTACATAGCAATTGTTATATACAGTACGAATGTGTACACACGCAAGACTACATTCGGAACTGAGATTAGTAATCGTTTGATTTACATCGTTTTACAAAAGTGCAGTTCCGTGTGTGTCTGCTGTGCACTGACCTAGCGCGCATATGATGTTATGCATGTTTGCCTTTGCCTTCCACGTGATTATTAGTGAATATTTTTATTTTAATTCTAATAAGTTCTGTCGTCGCCCGGGATCGAACCTGTGACCTCCGTAACGGAAGTCAAGCGCTCTAGCAACTAAGCTATCGCGAATGCCTTTTATTTTTTAGTTTTCTTCTTAACAATAGATGGCGCGTTTCACGAGAGGTAAGAGTTACGTTTGTTGTAATCTTAAAAGAATACGTTTATTTGACACTCTAAACCGGATATGGCTCATCGTAATAGATTATTTTAGATTTTTTTTTTTCTTGCATCCAATTAAATATTACCAGAACAGCAACGCTGCTTAAGTAAAGCTCTAAAATGTGACTTTAAAGTTTCGCGAAAACTCTCGAATTAAAAGACGGTATAAAAAATCTACCGGCTATTTTTAAGTTTACAGTCTGATTTTATCGCGTTTTCGCTGATATACATTAAAGAACTTCTGCGGACGTACTAACATTTAAAGTTCAAGGTCAATATAAGTGTGCGGTTTGAGCTTTCGGCGCGTTGACATCTGCAGAATTTAATAAATCGAAACCGCTCAGAATTGTTGAACAGTCTGTTTCGCCGAGGCTTCTGTCTTCCGTTTGAGTGGGAAAATAGAAATTATGTTAATGAGTTAAGGAATTCGGGCGACCTGAACTTTGTAATTAAAGATATGAAACTGGACTTTTTTCCCTTTTCCGACGACACTATTCACGCTGTTAGTTTTTCCGCCTTCTACCATTCTGATCCGGGAAATTAATTAATATTCTTGAAAAACGCTTAAACTTTACGAGGCCGCTTGTTTCAATATTAAAAACGGGAATGCATTTTCCCGCGCAAATTGTCGGCCCGTCTGAAAGAGAAAACTTTACGAACGCTAGTAGAGAATGCGGAACGAAGAAAGGGAAAAGTGCCGATAAAGGAAATTTCAGTTGCAAGGCGCATTTATTACATTGTCCGCCAGCGTGTACTGCGGACGAGCCGTCGTTTTGGGTCGAATGCGCTGCCGAGTGCAATGAGCCGCTTCAGACCATTCGGTCGACAAGGCAACTTAGCTTATCGCATGTAAATTTCGAAACGGTAATTATCAGAGATTAATTTTTAACATTTTTCGCAATCGCCACACCGAAAAGTACCGCCGACTGATACGCCGAGCACGTGTAATCCATTTTGCGATTCTGCCGAAACTTTGCCTTAATCCGATCCGGAATGACGGATGAGCGCATTTCCTCTTGCTGTCTTCGGTGAAAAGTTACTTTACAATATTCCGCCAACCTGTTCTCTGTAACAGAGAGACTGCCTTTCCCGCGTCGATTCATTAATCGTTTAACACGGCATATTGTGTCATTCGAGCCAATTAACGCGCTAACTACGAACGGATTTTTGCCCGAGTTGACCGGTATAGTTTACAACGAAGCAGCATCGCCGGAAGCGGCTGATACAACGGGGGTAGTGGAAAAACGGTTGTAGAGATGCGCAAATCAACTCCACTAGAGTAGTTTTGGGTACATACATATGTATATGAGTTGTTATTTCCGACTGCGGATACACATAGTTTATCTCATACCTAGCGTATATTATCGTAATCGTAGGCTGCATATTCAATTCCAACAGCCCTCTGAACGTGCAAAGCAACATAGCGTCCTTGAACGTGATGCACATGCGCGCAGGTAACGCCTTCGGAGTTGCGATATATTAAATCACCGGGCCAAAGGTAAATCCGACTACTGTCTGTCCGGAATGACAACATTTTCTATTTTCTTTCGGAGTTGAGATTAAATCGCGTAGCATCGGAGCTGTATGTCCGAACGCGGATATATTTCCGAGGATATAACTCTGAGTTACCCCCATGCCTAAGCGGTTGCTAATTCACTGAACGTCTCGCGTGTAAATCCGATAAATTTTCGGTCGCGAAATCAACCCCGGAAACGATCGGAATCGGACGGTATCTGGTCAGCGAAACCTCTTTTCAACGCCCGTTCAGAACTTCCTGCATTCTCCGTGTTTTCGAGCAACCGATGTTGATTCCCTTCGGTACCCCCGACGGTGTGATAACGGAATGAGACGATGACGTTTCACCTTGAACATTCGCTTTTTCAGGTCATCATTCACGCTTTTTGTCTTTTCGTTCATCTTCTACTAATGTACAAAACTTCTTTTTGCGCTTTTCTGTTTGTCCTAGTCGACGAAAAAGAAATGTCGTCAACATCTCGAAATCTTTTCGTTCTCGTATAAAATGTTTCAGTTAATGTTCGGGCATCTCCATCTTATTCACAATATTCAGTATTCTTCTTCTTCTTCTTCTTCTTTGGTCGTAATTCCCCGAAGGAATGTCGCGACCATTACACTATATTCAATTTTTTTCCGCCATTGTATGAGATCATTCACCATCCGTTTACATTCGATAATTGATTTTTCCAAGCGAGATAAATGGAGTCCGTGAAATAATTTTCTACTCTCGTTATTTTCGAGCGGAGCATTCAGTGTTCAAGCATCTCCATTTTATTTACGATAATTAAAGCGAGATAAATGGAGATCAAAGTCCGTGAAATAATTTGTAAAAAGAGGGAGGTAAGGGGGGTAAATCGATGTTAATATTAGAAAACGATTGGTATTAGGGAACGTTATGGAATCAGTTGCTAGTGCATTATTATTTTTAAAAAATTGTTGAAAAACTATCAGCCGAAGGTGTAGCTGTCGAAATTTTTTGTTTATCGCTGTATTTTCGGCGTTTAAACATCCTTTTGACTGAATTCTGCTGTACAATGTTCAAGAGACTACACTAAAATTAATCGGTGGAGGACTAGCGCGCATCCGGTGCTATACGGAAATATTTGCATTATGAAGTGTGTAGAAATCGTATTGTAAATTATTGATTATTAACTTTAAATCCATTACGTGGTAATATTTTGTGAATTTCCGAACAATCGACTCTTAATTGTAACGGTACAGGTGAGTACACGTTGTTTTTCACGCTGGCTTGTTTTGTTTGTCCTTGGGTTTTTGTGTATTAAAGCACTACAATTACGCATATCTCTGTTGGAAACTCTATTTGCTGTTATTCGAATATATGTAGTTTCCCGCGATTACTGTATTTTGATTCGAAATTTCTGTTAATATTGCAAATTTCATAAATGCGTAAATCTCTTGAAAAAGCAACACCGCAGCCGATTATTTCTCAAATGTAGCAGATTACATGCTACACATTGTATATCCCTTATCGAAACATTGTGCTCATAATGTTGGCGTTAAATCGTGTCTCCTGTTAATATAAAAATAACATCCGCTTTTTCGTTTAAAGTACTTTTCGGCTGAAACATCTTCTTCGTAGTCGTATGTCTTAAAGCAATACTCGGAACCCTGTTTACCTAATATATATTTGCAAAATACCGGGGTAGGATTTTTTCATCCGATTGATCGGCTTTTAGACAAGTTTCCCTCAAAAATCAATCTTTCAAGACCAATTCGTTTGATTCTTCTTTCGTCGTGTTGCTCAGTTTCGAGCGTCGTGAATCATCCATAATAAATTGACCGAATGCAATCATGCCATTCGGTTTGTGTCGTGCTCGTGTAAGCATTTTTCGAGTCTTTTTCCCGTTATTTCGGCGATTTGATCGATATATCTATTTGGAGGTCGGCCCCGGGCCTTTCTCTTCGGGGGGCTTCCTTTGCATAATCACTTTTTTTCCTGTGATACTGGTCCGCCGAACATGTCCAAAGAATTTTAAAAAACGGCAATGGATTTTTAGCAGCGATCTTTCTTGTGTCTCGATTTCGAGACTGATCAATATAGACCAGTTTGTGCTCTGTTTATGGAATAGTTAGCATGCGGCGCTAGCAAAACATCTCAAAAGCTTCTATTCTATTTTTGGTTTCCATGTTTATTGTCCATGTTTCGCAAGTATATATGGCAATAGGGAACACCAACCTTTTTTCACTATTCTCATCTTAGTAAACTTGGGAAGGTGTGTCTATCTTTCCACATACGTGCTAAGCATTACTTTTTGGACTCTTGCCAGTCTACTAATTTCCACAGTACAGATTTCCGTGTTTGATATAAGTGCTCCTAGACAGACGAGCTGATCTTTCACTTTGATTCCGCAGAGAATTTTTGACATGGTTAGTAATCATTACTGCTGTGCACAATTAGCATTTGACTTTTCTGTCTGTTCGAGAAGAGATCGTTTTTCGCGCTTACTTTTTCAACTCCCTCCCACAGTTAGTTTATTTATTTGCGTGAGGATGTTACTAGGGCTGTGTCGTTTGCATACCGCAGATTGCATATTTTTTTTCACCAATCGTAAATCCTTTCCAGCCGTCGATCGCCTGTCGAATTATCCATTCTCCATATTATATATGTGAGAGGTGACATCGCATACTTCTGTTGTACGTCTTTTGCAGAAACGGTGTTGAATATTTTCTATGGTTAGCGGAATTTTCACGTTTTAGAAATTTCGACGGTGACACCAAGTGCTTTGCGGTTCAAGTTTCACGGAGTCTTCTACACATCATATCCCACTGAGGTGAGTTGAACGTTTTTTGATAGCCTACAAAACACACGATCACTGGCCTAAATTCACAGCTTTTTTCTATTATTTGACGTACATTTATAATCTGTTCTCTCGTTCCTTTTCCAGGTAGAAATCCCGCTTGTTCCCGAGGTATCTGTGCTAGCAGTGCACTTTTTTAATCGTTTTAGAATTATATATATGATTTTTTGTCGGATGAGAAATTGACGTAATCGTTCTGTAATTAGAGCAGTCGTCGCGTTTGCCTTTATTTTTATAAATCGAGGTAGTTCAGTGTTATACTCCTATAGTGTCATATTTTTCGATATATCGCATGCATCGTACGTAATCCATCTTCTTTAGTAGCCAAGAGCATTTTCATTACTGCTTTGCGGGGTTTTAATTTTTTAGCCGCTTTCTCTACTTTGTAAAGAAAATCGCTGGTTCTAGCTCATCTTAATAGGTCGCTGAAGGTCCGTGTGAAATGTGCGTTAGATTTTTTGCAAAATCTCTTTTCCATCTATCCGTAATTCCTTCCATATCTATCCTGGTTTTCCGTTTTCGTCCTTTATACTTCTAAAACGAGGTTCGAACTTCCTAACTGCTTTAACCAATTCACGATATTCTGGCTTCTTGTATGGTCAAGCTTGCTGTTTTTTCTGGAGCTCTATTGTTTCAGCGGTAATCCACGGCTTCTGCGTTTCTCCTTTCTCCTTGAATTCTTCGGCAGCTTCTGTCATTGCTTTCTTTGCTTCCGGCCATATTTCCTCTGCCGACCTTTGTTCTGTGGTATTATGTCTTTGCATAGTTTACTACGCTATTTTACGGTATTTTTCTTTTTAGCATAGGTGCGAGAAGTTTTTGCTATTTGGTACGTGCTGCTGATCGTCCTACTGATTGTCCCACTAATTACTTGAGCCGTAACAACGGGTTCATGATCAGGTTTGCTATTCCATACAGGCTACGTTTTTATATTGTTTATCGATGAGCGCGATCTCCTTGACACAAGGACGTGGTCTATTTAATTTCTATCGTAGCCACCTGGCGAGGTCCATGTATATAAACGCCTCTTATAATGTTGGAACATTGTAAATTTTCATCATAGAATTCTAGCAGTTTCTGTATTCTTTCGTTCCGTGTTTCCATACCGTATTTGCCGAATACATTTCTTAGATTGTCTTAAGTATTTCCGAAATGCATTGAAGTCGCGCATTATAACCAAAAATTCATTTGCCGCCAGAAACTCTTGTATCGTGTTTCGTAAAGTATTATAAAAATCAATAATTAACTCTTCCGATGCGTTTACGGTTGGTGCGCGTATGCGATCACAAAATTTGTTTTTACTGGATGGGTGTTTATATAGTTATTGCGGCTATTCTATCGGTTACTAACCGCTATCTTACAACTTTAGGAACCTTACGAACACTATGAAAAGCTCACTCTATTTTTGGATAGGTCTCCTCCTGAGAAGTGGATGAAGTTGTCTGTGCTGTTCATGAAATGACGGACTCCTATTTTCATTGCGACTTTTTTAGGCCAACGATTGCACATTTTTCTACGATGGCCAGTTTCCCAGGTCCTAGTGCTCCTCGAATATTCCATTGTTTTATAATTCGTTCAGGAATTTACGTGAAACATTTAAGTCGTACACGGAACCTTTAATATATTCCTGCAACGGCTCAAAGCCGTACACGATAATCGAAGGGTCCGCGTTAATGTCTCCTAAATGGCCAATGAGAAGACTAATTAATTAGAGTTTTCTTCGTACATTCCTTATTATTTAGAACCATGTAAGTTCTCCACGGTGCACTTCTTGTTTCGTTAGACAACATTTTACTGTATCTTCAAATCAGAGTATTCTGCGACGCGTTTGAAATGGTTCAGAAAATTTATACGAACACAAGTAACACATATCCTCGATAAGGTGGTCGTGAAAGTAAGCTTTTCACATTAGGCCTAATGGATCTGAAGAGAATATTGGAGGGTCGTTCCTTTTTGTTGGCTTTTCCAGATTTCTCACCCAATTCCGGCTAAATCTGGAAGCGATTTGGATCCGGATCGAGACAAGTCTCGAATGACTTCTGATTTGGTAGCCAAGCGCACTTTTCACTTTATTTTATTTTTTTCTATAATTGTGTAAGTTTGAAATTCATTCCTAAATGATTAATCAATTCAGCGGTGTCGAACATTTGCGCGGTATATGCCCCGATAGCTGTCCCATCCGGAATTTAATTAATTAAAATAGCGAAATAAAATCGAAATAAAAATTAAAACAAAAAGCATTAGTCAATAATTAGTGTAAGAAAACTTATTCAGGAATCGAATAGAAAGTTTACCAATCGCGAATTCCCACGATATTCGATAGTAGAATTCGGAAAAAGCATTGACAGTTTGACGGTATAGAGTCGTTGATTACTTTTCGAATCAAGGCCGCTATTCTCGGTCAATAGCGGCGTTAAAAATGTAAATTACCTTCGAAATTCGACAGTTTGAGCAGTCGTAAAATATATCGCGGTAATATCCAGCTTTATGTAGAAAATCGGATGCAACATTTTTCTCGTGTAGGTTTTAATGTTTCTCATATTAATATACATATTTCCGTGTTTCCACGCTAGTATAATTGTATATAATATGCCTTCAGAAATCGCCGGGAAAGAAAAATTCACGTTATTCGAAATAAATAAAAATGATGGAGCTTTTTCTGTAAAAGTTTCATAATAAATGAATGTGTTAAAAAATCGAATTAAACACTTTTTCCCGGTTAGTTTTTAATTTTGTCGACAACATCGCGAGATTCCGAATATAACTAGTCTCTGCCGTGTGCCCCTTAACATTCGATATTTTTATCGGATGTAACGCATAATTTTACATTTGACGCTTCTGCTAGAAACAACCGGAACACATTAACGTTTGGTCTTTCGTCAGGGGTGCTGATATAACGCTTTCTAGTAAATAAGGGTAGGGGGGGGGCGCCTGTATTAATCCGGTTTAACGGTTAGTTGTAGAAAAATTAGTTTTTAATTTTTCCACTCCCAGAATGTCCGTGCAGGTGGAATGTGTTCGGTGCTGTGTCTAGGAATGTTTTATCAAACACATAACAAAACTGTTTTATAGGTTAATGAAAGAAAAGAAGAAAAAAAATCGAAATTTTTTACAAACTTGTAAGGAAGCCGTTCTAGAAGTAATATATAAGAAGACTTAAAAATATCGGCGAGTCGAGAAAAAAAAACTCGTTAAATCTCGTTAGAGAAAGGTGGGTAATTGTTAATTAAGAAACTTATTTATTATCGAATTGGTTTATTGGCACAGAGGGTTGTTTTTATGATTACTCGGATTTGCATAAATGTTATCTTTACCGGTTTGAAGAGATAAAAATTACAGCGAATATAAAAGAACCGAGTTTGTGTAAGAAAAGTTGTGTATATGTGATCGATTCGATTCCACATTGAAGGCGACTTGGTGCTATTTTACGATCGTTGATTGCCGAAAAGCGTTCCAATATATTTTCAAGGCGATCCGTTGATCAAGCACTGCCGACCGTCTAATAAAATCGGTCACCTTTCTTCAGGACTTTTCTTTTTTTAATTCCGCTCTCGACCGAATTTCGAACCTATCGTATAACCGGTATCTTTCTTTCATTATGTCTTTCTTTTTCAAAAATAACAACAAAAAAACTCGTTCTTATCGGTAAATTATTGCTTTTTCTGCCATGGTTCCGTGTATGGCAAATATTACCTAGGAATGGCTAATTTTTACGTTTTTATGTGACGGCAGGGAAATATGACGGCAGTTTGGCTACGTAGAGCATAGAATTAAAAAGCGCCCTGATTTTAAACCGATTCGTATTTAAGTATGATGAATTACTGAAGACTATCATCTGAAATAGTGGCACAACGGATCCTTAAATAACAGCATAATGATAACAGTAAAAATAATAATAATAATAATAATGGAAAAGTAAATGGTAGAGTAGTAAAGTTGAAATTTAATAATCGGGTAGTTAATATAAATGAAAAATTTGGTTGATGGCCAAATGATTTTACGCCGGGCCAAAAAAGAAAAAAAAAAATAATAATTTTCCAAGATTGGGGCACGGTTATGCTTAGGTGCATGTGCGTATATTATCATTTTTATCTTCATAATATAACATACAACGAACTTCTTCAATCTTTAAATCGCAGTACTCAGTGAAAGTAAGAATTCCAGTACCAATTTTAGAAACAGTTTTGCAGCCGAATGTATCATTCTTTCACTTACAAGCTTGCTACACACTTTTGTTAACTTTTATTATTGGAATAATCTTCGACATATTATTATTTCTTTATTACTTTTTTTTTTTTTAATCTATTTTAGCCCGTATAATCTTCATTTCTTCTTTCGCTCCCTCTAGATTATTATTATTATTATTATTATTATTATTATTATTATTATTATTATTATTATAATTATTATTATTATTATTATTACGCGTTTAATTAGGCCAAGAATCTCAGGAAGACAAAAAATAGTTGAATTATTTTTATACGTGTAAGAACCGAGAATGAAAATAATTGGAAGGTAAAATAAACTAGAAGATTATGAGAAAAGTTGCGCGCATACAGTGGAATAGTAAATAAAAAAATAAAGATTAAAAAAAGGATCATTATTCAGCGGAAATTCAAGTAAAATTATCAACATCGCACAAGGAAAGCGTTAGCGAGAGTAAAGAAAATGGTGTAGAAGCAAAAGGAAATAGCCGCGGAACGTATCAGGGGAAAAATTCTCATGCGGTTAGTGGATAAAGAAAAATGGGGAAGCTGAAGTTGGAAAATTGAAAATTGAACTAGGAGTTCAACCATTATCCGGGAGTGAGCAGCTCGAGAGGAACCTTTGTTAAAAATGGCACTTCTTTTCGTTCTCACGATGTTTCTCGAAACCTTCTTAACCTAACATAGTCCACATCATCTCTATCCGTATCACCCTTTCGTATCCTATTGACATTGTCTCCATCTACGCCCCCCCCCCCCATTTATGATCTTCGTCAGTTCCCTCTTTCCGCTTTTATCAACTCTATCGCGCAATCGAACAGTCCCTTATCTTTCTCGTTGATCTTTTTAATCGTTTCCTCTCCATGGGTATAATCCCTCACTCACTCACCGTCTCTCTTGGAATTCTTTTACCATCATTTCCATTCCTAAAAAAGGTTCTTCCTTATGTCCAATTTCCTTGCCATCCTGCATCAGAAAACTGTTCGAAGGTATGTTGAACAGTTTGGTGACTAGAGCATAATAATGTATTTCCTAACAACATGTTTGGCTTTCTGGTAGTCGATTGAGTTAATCCTTTTTTGTTTCCCACTTCTCCAAATCTTTTATCCAAAAATACTATACTTTGGCATCCTTCATCAATGTATCCTGTGTGCCTCTGATAATGTTCATTTTCTCACTTTAAAAGATAAGATTCTCTTATTCTGGCAGTTTTTTCCGAATCTAATACACTACTTCTTTCTATTCGAATATTCTATTTGGGCTATCGTTTTCTTGCTAAGCTCTACTCACGTTCTATATATCCGTTCTCACTATTTCTAGGAACTGGCGTTTCACACCTAGAAAAATCCCTATTTTATCCCTCATCTCTGTTCGGCTTAGTTCGTTTCTCTCTTACACGATTTCCTTTGACAATCTCCTGTCTATTTCTTTTTTAATTTCACTGAACTCTGCCATCCTCCTAAAATGTTTACCATGCGTACTCTTTGGAAATTTCTTCCACAGGCCCTAATTAAACAGGAATTCCACAGTGCTTTCAATTCTACATTTCCACCTCATGTAACCCCGTATTTACAGAACGGTTCGAACAGATCTGTCGGTGCCTCTCTTATCCTGATTTTTCCGAATCTTTTCGTCTACCTTCTTTCTTTTCCACATTCATAAACGAATTAATGGCTATATTTCATTTCCTTAAATCACCTTTCTTTTAAATTCTTAATATCAGGTTCCATGTTCGCTCTTCAGGACATCTGCTCTTCGCTTCTTTTTACTTTCTTTCTTCAGAAAAATTCTCTAATTTCCTTCCGCCGTATAAAAGTTTTCATCTCAGATTTTGGTATCGAATATATTCGCTTGCTTTTTTTCTAACAATCGTTCTTTCTATCTGTCTGTTCAACCTAATCTTCCTACCAATCCGTAGTTCTCTCCTTCGCTTCGTCATTCTGTTGTTGTTTCCATTATTCGTCTGTATTCTTAAGCAGTACTCTCTTTCTCTCGTTTTCACTTTTCGTTGGTGGCCCTCTCCGTCCTCTCTATCTGAATGAAGAGCATATTTGCGATGCCGATCATGTATTTATTAAATGTTCATTTCTTTCAATCGAGAGTTCTGCTCTCTATTCCAATTTGCTGCGAATTGGTATTTTTACTTCATAGTGTACCTCCTATATCCTGTCCTTTCCTTTTCTTCGCACATCGTTCCCATTGCTTGTTCCTTCCTACTGATCTGATCCTATCAAAATATAGCTGATTCACTTCCCTCCCTAACTTGAGTAAAGATATCTGCTTTGCAAGCCAAAAAACAAAAAAGAAAGAACCCTGAAAATGCCACGAGAGATAGTGCGGAAAGGAATGTTAATGAACTTATTGAATATGATCAGAGATCCGGATCAGGTAGGTTTAGATAACGTGGAAAATTAAGCAGCGGGAAGTTTCAAGGGGGCTGCCCGGAATAATTCAGGTTAGGGTGCAAAGTTAGCAGAGTGCTAGCTGCAGGTGACATCTTTTTGTAAAAATAAGGGATTTCGCGTACTTCAACAACAGCGATTTTGGAGAAACAGGTTTAGAATGAATCGGAGACCGTGGATATTTAAAAAGGTTAAGGAAAAGAATACGCGGTGAAAATTAAGAGATGAATAGTGAAAGTAAAAGTAAAGTTTTAGGGAGTGAAGAATGAAAGTGTATGCAGCATTGGCGGAGAAGTAGGCGCACAAGTTCTTGATCATACCGGGTCCATACTGACTGATTGTAAGTAAGGGCGAAAAAGTGACTGTGACATTCTTGATAAAAGATCACGGGCGATGTAGACGGGTTTTCAGGAAGCTCGTTGTTGACGCTTTTCGAAGAAGCTTGTCGGTACTAGATCGTGTTCACATTTTCCGTGTGGACAGGATTTTAGTGTGTGTCCGGAAATTCACAATAGTGCTCGTTTAAACTTCTATTCGACGTTCGTGTTAGGAATTGGATGAAATAACGCAGATTGCGAGTATAGCAGAGGACATTGAAAAAGCATGTGAACGTTTCGATAAATAAGGTAGAATTATGAAATAGAAACAAAAATAGAACGGAACAAAAAAGTCTCTGAAGTGAAAAGCGGCAAAAAAAGCGTATATTTTCAGGCATAAAGAATAAAAATGCTAAATCAAAATTATCCTCCTTTGTCATATTTGATGTTTGTTATTTTTAACCGTTCATCGCATTTAACAACTTTGCATCCGGCTGTCTCATTGGTCTTTTTCAAATGAATAAAAATGCACAAGTACTGATTTTTCATGTCATATCGACTGTTCGGTATTAATTTTTTCCTATTTTATTTTCGCTTGAAATATTTCTGATTAATACCCGCCTCTATTTTACAAATAATTCGTACTGCTTATTTAACCGTGCGAACTTCTAAAAGTTTTCTAATATTTTTTAAATGTTTAAAATGAACAGAAGTTTCAGTTCATGATATTTGCCCGGGTTTTCTTTCCCCGAGATGGGGGGGGGGTAGTTTACGGGAATTGAGTTCATCGTTGCCACTGACTTTGTGTAAATCTAAGCGGGAAAAAACTCTCTGAACGATAGAGTTGACGCAATGGATTAGAAGAGAAAGGGAAAACCGATGAAAATAAATACCGTTCGAAGAAATGGAGCGGCGGTTGTGTAATCGCAGCTTTTAAGAAGACATTAGAGGTAAGAGTGAAGCGAAATACGAGTCCCGAATTTCGCTAAAGATGAGCCGAATTCCTTCGGTGGCTGCGCGTGCACGAAGCTCTTTACTGAGAACTTATTCACACTCATTAACGCTTATTTTCGCTTATTCACGCTTACGGCATGGCCGATTTTTCAATACGGATATACGAATTCTGCGATGAAAATTGAACGCTGAAAAACAAAAAAAAGAAAGGTAGCTCGAGGATTTTTCTTATGATTTCCGTTTGCGGTTTATCTTTAATGGTTCACTTGTTGGCCGGTCGGGTCAGTGTTAAAGTTTCGTCAAGAAAAAAACATTCGCGTACTGTTCCAGGAATGATGGAGGAAGCTCCAGGCATTAAAACGTCCGACTTGGCAGCAGTACCGGCCCACGTAGAAGATGTAAATTGCGAAATTGGCATGCCGTGGAGGCGGTCGGTTGCCAGCGGTAAAACCACAGTCGCAACGTGCTGAGTGGAAGTGAAGCTTTTGTTGTAAATTCGTCCGCAAATAGCTGCCACCTTTGGAGTGTTGCAGAGGCCGAGTACATAAGGGACTTTTCGTATATGTCAATCTCCGGTTGTCTTTCCGACGGATTAATTGTCGAAACCATAGAACCGGTAAAGCTGGACAATTTTTTTCGTTATTCGACAGGCAGTTGTTGAAAGTGGAGGCGCTCCGCATCGTTATCAGCGACACAACGTTCGACATAAACGCGGCGATAAAGTGTAATTTTACGTTGCTCTTAGCCGTTGGCATTTGGTCAGTTTTCGCGTTTAAAACCGTTTTGCGTCACGATTATCGAGGAAGATAAGATGACAGGCCGAGAGTTCTGCAATCGTTGAAAAGCGTTTCTTCTACTGCAATGCGCTTAAATTTTCGGAATTACCTCCTATCGCCGGTTTTAAGCTTCTGCCTGTTCTATCTGATAGACGCGCAATACGTGATTCCTGAAACTACTGATAGGTTAGCCCCGGATCAGGGAATGAAGTTACTGCAAAATTGTACTCGGACCGATTTTTTCAAATGAAACAAAACTATAGTTACGGCCAAATACAGTTGATAGTTGTATACTACGGATAAAGCAACACAAGTGAACGATTCGGCAATATTTTCGGACATGATATACTGCAGTACTAGCTGTAGAAGAGTCGGTAGAACAGTGAGCGCAGTAGGTATAATAAAAAGTCTCGAAGTGAACTAAAAATTGGGCAATTAGACTAAATGAGGAAAAGTAAATCGGCGCATGTTAACTTTAGCAATAGACAAACTATCAACCGATAATAATCAACGGAGAAATTGCCTTCACTGAAATCTATGTCAGGTACCTTGGCGCGCGTGTATTTAGGTGAAAAACTGACGTGACGAAATTGCCCAAGAAAAAAGAGACGATAAAAATAAAACTAATCGAAACGGTTATTGGGCCAAAGAAGTGCGCTATAGTTAAATAATAAACTTCTACTTTACAATAATTAGACACCAAAATCGAGCTAGCCGACTGTGGCTAAACTGCCCCCCCTCCCTCGTGTATCATTTTGCGAGCCCGGAATCATATTCTCAGGAAGATAGCCGTGCTAGGTGGTACGGAAGAAATTCAGTCATTCATTGTGATCTCCAAGATGGTGCCGCAAGCGATTGAATCAATGGCCGGCAAACATTAGCAATGATTGCGAGAATATGTAAGTGCTGGAATAAGTAAGCTGAGAGATCACGATATCCTGCGATCAACTAAACTGTACGAGCTAGCCTAGACTGTTCCTAAATCTAAAGTTGACTTCCGTTTAGAAGTAACTCGTGGCAATGAACTAAGCCAGCAATAGAATAATGCTAAATATTCCCAGTAAACAGATCGCATTTTAGTATCACTCCAATGGTGTTTCTTTTGAATAAAAATAAAAATAAAATGTGCGGTCGGATTTTGTGTACGGTCGAAAAGAACAGACAGACTGCGACGCAATTAAAAGAAGCCCATCCCGCACGTTCAGGTCAGTCGGAAAATTTTCGCCGGTACGTTCGGCATGGGTCGCGAGTTCGCAGCACTTTCTCCAATAGAGAGAACGGTATTGGCCGATAGATGTCGCACATTCCTACAACACGCGTCCTATTCTTGCGATAATTGCTCAGATTGGTAATAGTCGTTGCACATTGTTAAATATTTTCGCATAGTCTTAATATTTCGTCGTAATAGCTAAAAATTTTCGAATATCTTTAAAATATGTTGTATCAAAAAAAGGTATACATATATATATATAATGTTATATATACATATATTAATATATGTATATACTCATACATAAATATATAAATATATATATGTATATATACATAATAGGCAGCGTGGTAGCCTAGTGGTTAAGGTGCTTGGCTACCAAGTCGGAGGTCACGGGTTCGAGACTTGTCTCGTTCCGGATCTAAGTCGCTCCTCAGTTTACCCAGCCTGAAATAATTGGGTACCAGAGAACTCTGGGAAAGTAAAAAGGAGGCCAAGAGAAAGGAACTGGCTCCACTATTTTCCTTAGATTCATTAGGCTTAGTACATTGTGAACCTTAACTTCACAATCCCGACGCCCCATCAAGGGTATGTGACTTACTTTACTTTATATATAAATAAACATACATATATATATATATATATGTATATATACATGAATAAATACTTTCCCAGTCTTTCGAGCGCTGAAGAAATTAAACTAGTCCGACATGTATTTATATACTTTTTGGTGAGACTTTACTTAACAGACATCAGTTCATTTTTGCTAAAATTTTGGTTAATTTATTTTCTGCTATTTTGCACTTTGAATTTGAACTAATTCAAAATGCGAAAAACCGCAAGAAATGAACGAACTAAAATCTAAATAAGGACAAAAAACATAAGAATGAACGAGACGAAAATTAACAACATAACGTAAATCAATAAGAAGATGCCATTTAAGAAATAATGAAAAAAATTATCGAAATTAAAGATTTTTATCAATTATGATTATAGTATGACACGTCAAGCAACTCCTAAATCATAGAATAGAAAAAAAAAAAAAAAAAGAATTTTTAGTGAAAAAATGTGACCTAACAGGAATTTAAAAAAATAAATTGGAAAAAAAATTAATAACCCATATCTACCTAGCTAACCCCCGCCCACAGAAAGTCCTCATAATTACAGATTCATTAGCATCTCTCTATTCTATACCCAACTCGCAACCAAAAGACCCACTGGTTTGTCAAATCCAACAGATCATGGTTGATCTCACGAAAGAAAATTGCAAGGTGTCATACTTATGGGTTCCTGGTCATACTGGGGTGCCTGGCAATGAAAGGGTGGACGTGGCTGCACGGGCAGCAACTTACTGTCCGGTGAGCCCAGATGCCGCCCAACCAGCATCGATAAAAAGACTACTCCAACATAAGTCTAAGCAGGAATGGAGGTCACACTGGGCCTCCCAAAACACCTTTTTAAGCACAATAAAAACATCAACGGAGCCTTGGTGGCCACCGGAGAATATGTCCCGGCGCGACTTTATAATAATTAATCGCTTAAGAATTGGGCACATATCCTTATCTCACGACTACGTGTTTCACAGGACTTCGCCTCCCAGAACCTGCCCTTTCTGCTCTCAACCGTGTTATCCCTCAGTTCAGCATATCCTTTCCGCGTGTACTAAATTTACAACATCCCGTTCATCATACAACCTTAATTTTTCTCTACAAAAGATCCTCGCCAATACTCCCGCAATGATCGTCCAAACCTTGGCATACATTAGAACAAACCAAATCGCTCCAGTTATTTAAACTTTGGTAATTACCGTATGCCGTAATGACCTATGCAGTTATACACGGCTCATGGTAAGGAAAAAAAAAAAAAAAAAAAAAAATAACCGTTTTTTTTTTTTTTTTTCGTAAAAATTAATGATTTCTTCTTCTGTGTAGCGATAACTTTCAGGGAAAAAAAAAGCTCACACGACATATCCATACAGCGTTATTTCGCGAGTCCGATCACAAAACTTAAAAAAAAAAAAAAAATCAAATAAAATAAGAAAATTAAAACGAAATAAATCATAAATTTAAAAATTATGTAAAAATGAAAAAATGGGCATACCTTAATGGAGCGACCTGGATAAAAGTCAAAAAGAAAGCAGTAGCATATAACGGATTGTAATTTTTTTTTTTTTTAAAATTAAAGTGGTAACCAGTAAAATCTACCATCAAACCTATTAAACTAAAACTAAATTAAAAAGAAAAAAAAATTTATATAATATTCATTAAGAAAAATCGATACATTATCGATGAACTATATAAACAATACGAAAATGAACTGAAGGCAATAGTATAATACGAATGAAAAAATTAATATTCATGTCGAACAATTGACGAAACCGGTCGGACTACTTTATTATATTTATTGTTTTATATGGTTCATTTTTTAATTATAATCTAGATTAAGTTATATATTTTTGTGTGAATTGCTGAATGTCATTGGTGTAACAAAAAATATAACATCAGTAACCGACATTTTTTTTTTTTTTTTTTTTTTTTTTTTTTAATATTTACTATGGGTTCGTCAGAATAACGAATCATTATTTAAATTGTTTACATTTATGACGTCTAAAGTCTTACCACTTTTTTGCGAGTAGTTTGTAAAGTGTTTTGGTACATGAACTTAAACTGTTGATCAGAATAAAATATTTACACTGCGGTGTAAATGTAAATAAGGGCGGTGGTAACACATTTGCGTGATGAATTGTGCGGAACGACGCTCAGGTGTAAGACATCTACGGGTGACAAAAATTAATACTGCAGCTCTGTTCTGTACCAACTCATCACGAGACGTATTGACTATTTGACCGAGTTTTAGGACATTACCGAAAAATTTAATAATTTGTTTCTCTTAGTTCTAGTTAAACTCGCAAAAAACTGAAATAAATTCAATATTGCGAAATAGCTCGTTGCGACGGAACATGTTGGTTTTTTTATGTATCGCATATCCGGTTCGCGATATCAATTATAAAAATATTTTATATTCTTACGAACGTAACATTTCCGATACGATTGCGAACATAACTTATTTGAAATTTAATTAATATCCGAAAAGTTTAGAGTTAATTTAATATAAATATTATTCGTTATTATTAAACGAGCAAAGTATAATTAACGATTTCGATGCAATTTCAAGGGATTTTTTGTGATCTGGAAATCCCGATTGACTACACTTGTATTCTAAAGATTTTCACTGGACGAGTGAGGAAGGGAGCGAACTTGTAATTAGGGCTTTTAAAAATTAAAAGTAAGAGAAATATAACATGAAATCGAAAAAAAAAAAAAATTAAAAATTATTTATATTTGCACGTAAGTTCGTTATTTGTTTATGAAACGTCAGATGATAACCCTATCGTAAAAAATACTTGTGTTTAAGATTTTCTTCTTTTTTCGTTTTCAAACGAGACTGTTTCGCGAAATTTTTAGTTATACACGGCCGCGGAGGATAGTTAGCATAGTTAAGGTGTTTAGTTAGCAAAGTAGGGGTAGGTTTTCGAGGGAATCATTTAGTTAATCTGAAATAGAATATACCGGGAAAGAGTCATCTAACGTGTCAATACCACAAAAAAACTCGTTACCAGAATCACCTTTATTCGTTAATTAGTTTTCTCCATTTAGCCGGGATTGGCTTTCTCCAGTTATTCTTTATGTTGATCGAATAATAAAAGTTTTATTCTGCGCGAAGAAGTCGATTCCAGATGGCGCTAACGTCGATAACAGCTTTATCTGTTTTTACGATGACTGTTGTTGGAAGCTTCTTCTCGCAGACTGCTTATGATGCGGAAACGCAAAAGCAACAGCGACCAAACTTTCGCTGTCGGCGCGACACCAAGTCTGTCGTCGCTGCTTCATCTAGGTGTGTATTTCTAAGCCAGATTAGAACGACATATGTGTAACAGCTTCGTCTGCCATCTCTCTTCATTTATTATTCACATTTCCAAATCCCGACCAAGACTGGTAATGGCTGAAACGTGTCGACTTCGTCGATAAAAAGTTGTTCTTTATTTTATTTTTTATTTTTCTTTTTCTTTTATTTTTCTTCAGAATATTCTCGCTCGGATTACGTACCTGACGGCAGAATACTAAACTGTTTTACGTGTACAAAATGTATATATATATACATGTGTCTATATATATATATATATATATATATATATATATATATATATATATATATATATATATACATATGAATGTATGTATATAATGACGCCAGCGAACTTTGACTTAACAAAGAAATAAAATTATTACGAACAGAGAGACTCCTCTTGATTTTGTCAGGTACAAATCTATTGTCTAGCGTCGTTTGCGCATTGCGACATGTTTAATTCGGTTTATTCAAACCTTCAGATTACAACTGGTCACAATCGCAATCAGTATTTACGTTCCTAATTAAAGTTCAGGTCTGTTTCACTGCATTCACCTTTTTTTTCTTTTTTTTTTTTTTTTTTGGCACGCCAGCGGCTTCGACCCGACAGGAAGAAGGTTAAAATGTTATACGATAAGAAATGAAAAACACAAAGGAAAGTAACGGGAGAATAACAACTGGTGTTGGGAGGGAAAGGATAAAAGATTGAAAGGAGCGCCGTTCAGCGACAAGAGTTGAAAGTGTAGGAGAGAACATTCGGTATAAAGAGCAGAATATTCAAAGAGAACGTGATTGGAGTTAGATGAAAAGGACAGTAGGGAGAAGGTGAAAGGGAAAATCGAAAATGCGAAAAAAAGGAAAGAGAATGGTTTAACCTCAGTCTAATTGAGAAAATAATGGCAGAGCGATGAGAAGAGGGGATGGAACTGAGAATAGAGGTAATAAGGGGAAACGGTCGGAGAAGAGACAAGTCTAACCAAAGTCTGGAAACCTTAGGATAGAAAAAGGACGTCTGAGGTAGGAAAAAATTATCGAAGAGTAGACTATTGAGAGAAGCGAAACAAGGCCTGTTTTATCGTTACCTTCGGTAGTGACCACAGGAACCCGGCATTTATGTCTTAATACGCCTTTTTCGTTTTTTCTTTTCTACTTACTAATGTAGTATTTATTTTTAATTCGGCGGCCCTTTTATCGTATTTTATTTTTATAAATGCGAAAACTGGATAGTTTAATTGGTTAATCCGCTTTTGACCGTATCGCGACTTGCCGAATTAAAAGTGCAAATCCAAACTTTCTACACTGACACGCGTTACTTGTCGCTTTTAAAACTTTTTGGTAGGAAAGCCCGGAACATCCTCGAGTTGTCGACGAGGTGTTTACTGACGATCGTCGATGATGTCCATTGGTGTTACGCAGACATCGAATCGAGTATTTTCTTCAATATTGTCATCAGATGGGAGAATTCACGGTATGTTAGAATAAAAATACTCGGGAGTAACGGTTGATCATACATTATTCTTTTTCCGATAAATTCAATTTTAAACAATATTTTATAAATATAACTTTTATTCGGAAAACCTTTTAATAAATATCACACTAAACTACAGACGTGTTTCAGGAACCTCATTCGTGGTATTTTTACAAAATTATAAATACTCGGTTACTAGCATTAGTACCCTGGTGAGAATGCACAAACAACACGCAACCCATTTGTTTTTAGATCATCGCTAATCAAATAATCAAGTTCGTCTATTACCCATCGCAGAATGTATCCCATTTTTCACTTCGTAATAATGTTGTTCAACCGATTTAATTCAGACCACCACACCTGTTTTAGATCTGCGCTGTGTGTTGCGCTAATCCTAGTTCTCCTGTAACATCTTGACTTTACACAGTTCTATTCTTTGCGCCAGCGTCGACGGACTTGGTGAAAAACTCAGTTGTCGGTTTTTGAACCGGAAAGGGTAAAACAAATATTAGAGAAAACGAACGGAACGGCAAAAAAAAAAAATAAATACATAATAATAACTGGCGAGGTCGTCAGCTGTAAAGCAATGGTGATCGAGTTGCGTTCGAATTCGGCCGTTGCACATGCTTTTGGAGAGAAAAACCCCTCTGGGTGAAAGTGGGTATATGACCGCTCCGCGTCGACAAATAAAAATAACAAACGTGTCGACAGGTTATACATATATATATATATATATATATGTATATATATATATATATATATTTCAGAGGAATTTGAAGGAAATGGAAAAGGAAAGATAAAAATAAATCAGAGCAGTACGGCATTTTAGACGGTGCTGGAGACTGACGGTGATTGAGGAGCGGGAGCTGGATGTGGTTGTTTGTTGTTCTCCGTGACTGCTCTTGGTTGATGATGAAAATCGATAATTGTTCCATTCACTCTGGTGCACAATTGTTGGCGGAGTGTCGGATTGCAGTTTATTTATTGCAGCATTTTAATCGTATTGCAAAGGAAACTCGGCGGAGCATGTCTGCGACGGCGGTGTTTATTTTGAAAATGCGATCGAGTGACTAAGTGGAAATTTAAATTTAAATGCGCTCTTAAATCGCCGGGCGATATTTACGGGGCCGGGCTCGGTGTTTAGTTTACGATAAGTGAGTAAAGCGACCGATTTCATTGTAAATATTCTGCGAGTTGTCGGTTGAACTTTTGTGAACTATGCTGACGTTTCGCAGCATCATTGTAACCGTTTACTACTTTTTCAGCGGGCGGGAAATGAGTTAAAAATAGCGCTGTTCTCTGCGTACGCTTTGTGCCTTCGTCCGGACAAAGCCATGAATAACAATACCGGATAGTTTATCATTAAAATTTTTCCCGTTAACGGCTTTCTTTTAGGTCGACCGGCGAACAAAAATACAACCATTTCCGACAATTTGCTCTGAAACGTCTGCTTTTTTGTTTTGACTTTTTCCTCTTTTTTCTTTTTTTATTTTTTTTTGCATTTTTTTCCCGCTAACAACAAATAGGAAAGAATTAAACAAACGCCTCTTAGTGCTAACTAATCCGTTCAGACCGTACAGCACGCCTATATTTCGAATTGAAATTTTTCTATTCTATTTCGAGCAATTTTTTAAACTAGGCAACGTATCGTTTTTTGTTTTTTTTCCGTTTTTTTGTTTTGTTTTGTTTTTGTTTTGTTTTTTATTCGTCGAACATTCTTCATATCTTCCGCGGTGTAACCTTGAGTCTCTAATTTATGACGGTATAAAATGTGACATTAGACCTATATTAATCGATATTCAGCGATAGTTTCTTTATCTTGAGGCTCCCAAAAATTACTGAAATCAATGAGACAGAACGAGATTCTCAAAGAATTATTCACGAGATTTTCGTTATTGCACGGGATTTTAAGGTATCCGCCGCGGTCAATTCGTTAATTTTACGGCTAGGCATGTTATCTTAACAAAATTGATCGAAGAATCGAATTTGTTATTCTTTTTGCCTCATTCGTGTAAATAATATTACATGTTGCGGATAGTTTTAGAGTTGCCAGGGATCGCGACAAGGAAATTAGCGAAATATGAAGCGCAATGTGTGTGCTTTTTTGTTTTAAATTAATTAAAAAAAATTAGGTGCCATCTGTAACTATCCAAGCGAGCGGTAGAGGCGATTTAGTCCATTGTTTGTTGTAAAATTTAAGAGACTGTTCGAGCAAAGTCTGCTTTATTCGGCACCACTACGCAAAACAATTCCGACTATTTTGTGAAACATAACGATGACTAAGCGATTTTTGTTCAGGTGCTAGGCCGTATTTTTCTTTTTCTGATTATTATTTTCTAAAATAGTAGTAGAACTGGTGATAACACGAATTCACGTTATATATATATACATATATATATATATTTTTTGTTTTTCTGTTTTTTCTTATTAATCCTATTAATTATGAATCTCTGTTTAACTCGAAACACTTTTATGTACAATCGGGAGAGGGGTCGTTATATTTCCTAGAATAGTCAAAATTGCTCTGTGTAGTAACGAATAAATCGGACTTTGCTCGAACAGTAACTTAAATTTTACAACACATAATGGAGTAAATCCCGTCTACCGTTCTGCTGGATAGATACACAGATGGCATACGAAATTTTTTTAATTAATTAATTAAAAAGGAAAACACATTACGCTCCATTGGTATCCATTGGCGGCAAATTTTGTTCTAAGCTATCCGTCCCACATACAACATCATTTATATAAATAAGGCAAAAAAAATAACAAGTTCGATTCTTCAATTTTGGGGCACACCATTTTAGACTAGGTCAGGTTTGATGAAAAGTTATTTTCACTTATACTGTTCTTTTCATTTATTTCATTTTATTTCATTTTTTTTTTTTTTTTTTTTTGGTTTTATAAGTTCTCTATTTGCGTTCCTTTTTATATAAAATTTTTTTCCCGTTCCAGATGGGGCTCTGGGATCTCTATTCCCGCTTTACAGGGCCAATTCTCCCTGGATCCATGCTTGATTACCACTTTCTAAACGTTTCCCTATATTTCAGTGCAAAATTAAAAAAAAATCACCTTCGTTCTGCACAAAAAAAATTACAATTTCCGTTACATCACTTAAATAATCTTTCTTATATTTCCCATTATTTTAGTAACCTTCCTGTTGCCCCTATTCTCGCTATTTATACTGATGACTTTCTAAAATTTGGAACGGTACGGGCGGCGCTTTTAACTAAATTCTTCTCTTTACCACCCGAAAACCTTTAGACTCTTTTTGCTTCATATTCGCAGCTGGTCAATCACTGTTTTATTCGCTATTTCATTTCCCATTACAAAGAGGATCTGTAAATTGCTCGAAATGGCTCTTTCTACTCCTTGCGATATTTTCCCATCTCTATCGGCAATTTATTTGATTTCTTTATCCTGTCTATTTCTAATGAAACAAAAATATGACGTTAGCTTTCTTTATTGTTAAACCAGTAAAAAAAAAAAAAAAAAAAAAAAAAAAACCCGGTAAAAATAGTTTTCATTCTATATGCGATAGAATAAAAATGCAGTTCTTATTTCGTTTTATAGCACCTGGTTAGGTTAATTAACGTTCTGTTATAAAAAAAAAAAAAACAAAAACCAAATTAGGTAGAACTTTTTAAGAAATATTTAAGACAGCTACCGTAGTTGGTTAGGTAATAATTGTTTCGTGCGGGTAGAATATTCACCTGCTGCACATTGACACACGTTCAAAAATTTCATTTGTGCCGAGTTAATGTCACAGTAGTTGACGCGCCCTAAAATAAAATAAAAAAAATAAAAAAAAAATAAAATTATTTAGGTCAGCTGGTAAAAGAAAATTTTAATTTCAGTGAAAGATTTGCAGTTTTCTATTATGGTTTTTTTTTTCCTTTGGCTTTTCGAAGGAAATGGAATTTTTTCATTCTACTCAAATGGTTACGCATTTCATACGTTTCAATGGGCTGTTAGAGAAATAAATAAATAAATAGAGATTTCTGATTGCATAAAGGCGGGAAAAGCTATTCCACAGCACGTTCTTTTGATAAAAACTCGTTTATAGGATAAAGCAAAAATGGAAAATTATTTCAATTTTACCGTATACGCTTCGGAAATGATTAAAATTAACAAATTATCGAATTTAATTTCTTCGTATATTCACAGTGAAAATCAATAGACGTGTTACAACGGGACATAGCGCGACTAGGGGATCAAAAATGTATATTATTCGTAACATTTATAATCTCTCCTCTCTCTATAGAATCTTGTTGGTGTCCCCTATTAGGTGCCAAGAGGTGAAGACTGCGAAGATGGTTTCGAATTAATCATCGGCAGAACACTGACGAATTTCCGAGAAATCTGTTGATGATGTTCATTTCTGGAACTGTGTTCATCAATGAAACATCTTATTTCATCTACGTAAGCGACTTTCGAACAACGACGCCCGCCGAGCCTAAATTTGTGTTTGGGACGCTTCGCAATCATGCTCTATATGTAAACAAAATGACTGCTTATCTATACGCTATCATGTTCGCAGCGTCAGACAAGCTATAAACAGATATCTATGCCTAACGTCCCCTACATCAAATCCACATATTTTTACTACGCCTAAAGAAGTTAAGAGATGCATTCGTACATTGCGAAACACAAACTCTGTCGGAAATGACTTGGTGCACATCCGCATGATCAAGAATCTCCCAAAAAAAGCTATCCTCGGGTTAGTCAGCCTTTTTAATTCCTGCCTACGCTTAACTTATTACCCTCTATCCTGGAGAACCTCAATAACGATACCTCTTGCGAAGCATGGAAAGGATGCTTCCTTTGTGCAAAATGTCAGGGATATTAGTCTATTAAGTGATATCAGCAAAATCTTTGAAAAAATAATCTTAATTAGACTAAACAAGTACAGTGACACAAATGCTATTTTTAGGGAATTGCAATTTGGATTTAGGCCTAAATTAGGTACGACAATGCAACTTGCCACTTTATGCGATACAATCACTGACAATTTTAACCAAAATAAACATACCGGTCTAGTACTCATCGATCTTGAAAAGGCATTTGATATCACTTGGCATGAAGGCATTGTATTTAAATTAATCAAATATGGATATCCACAATACTTAGTATTGCTTATCAAAACTTATTTAACGAATAGACAGTTTTACGTGCAAATTAAAAATGTTAAATTTAGTAAGAAATTTTGTGCCGCTGGAGTTCCTCAGGGGAGCATCTTGGGTCCCTACCTTTTTATCTTATACATAAACGACCTTCCGCTTACACATCATGTAAGTCTAAATCTTTACACTGATAACACTGCACTTGTCGCCACATCCTACCGAATTGATACGATATGTCGACGACTCACGGATGCCGCAAATAAGTTAGTCAAATACTTCACTAAATGGAGAATTAATATCAACGAAAATAAATCTGAGGCAATTATATTTACAAAGCGCAGGCCAACAATTAACAATCACGTTAAAATTAAAAACAATACGATCGAATGGAAAGATGAGGTAACTCACTTAGGTATGACACTAGATAAAAAACTTACGTTTACAAAGCATATAAATCAACGTATTTATAAAACTCAGCGTAAGTTATGTAACCTGTTTCCGATTTTTAATAGAAAATCATGTCTAACAGTGTCGAATAAGTTCATGATTTATAAAGCGGTATTACTACCCACGCTATTATATGCTGCTCCAGTCTGGTGTTCGACCAGCCATAGTAACTTAATGAAGCTCCAGCGAATTCAAAACCATTGTTTTAGAATTATATTAAATAAGTCACGATACACACGCATTAAAACCATGCATGATTATATGCATTTTCCGTATGTAAATGAGATTATAAAAGAACGTGCAATAAGTTTCTTTAATTATTGCGCTATGTCTGACATTATAACTATAAACAATATAGGTAGGTATAATTATCAGTCCTTAAAGCATAGATACAAGAAATATAAACACAGGCGAATTAAACGTGTGTTACTCTGACTATTTTTACAGTCCTATATCTCTGTTTCTCACCAAATTGTTAATTTCTTTCCATGAACTCTTAGAATTTCATCTAAATTGCGAGATTATGCTAATTTTATGCTGAGTCATTAAAACTTAAACTATTTAATAAGCTAATGTGTCAGGTTTTTTAAACTTTTCCTGTCTATAATTATAGATTCCTTTTCTTGTTTATCATTTTCGTGTTCTGATATATATATTAAGTTATCTGATAAGGAAATCATGTTTTTCCGGTACAGATTACCCGCTTAAGTTATGTATTGTTATTTGTTAAAAAATTAAGCGCAAATATACGTTTCTTCTTCTTCTTCTTCTTCTATATGTAAAAAGAAATGTACGAAAGAAGAAGACAAAATTAGTAAAAACGGTACTAAAGTAAGCAACTACATTAGCCAATTTACTCCACCTGTTTATGATAACGGTGAGAATTTAATTAAGTCTCGAACCGTTAATAAATTATTTGACTCCTTCAATCTCAAAACAGCATATCGGAAGAATCACTCGACTATTGTCTATCTTACTATTAGTGATTAATGTTCAAATTAGTAAACTAATAAGCAGAATCTGGAGAATGAAGCAGGTCAAACTTTTCATACAAAATTCTCAATATAAAGATTACAGACAGTGAGTATGTAGAATATGTCACTTCTGGGGAAATAGCCAATCAGGAGCGAGTATTTCGTCACATGACCACGACCCCTTCTAACCAACCAATCAGAAGCCAGTATTTAGAAACGTACCCATGTGCACACACACACACACACACACACACACACACACACACGTGCACACAAAACAGCTTAGCATGAGTTAGCAAGTTATATTAGTGTATATTGGTTCGTTATAGATGTAGTAAAGCACATCGCCAAAACACATTCAAAAACTACAGATTTGATAGGAGTTAGAAAAGTTTAAAGGTGGCTGGCCAACAGTAAGATATATAGTCTCAAAGTGTATTCAAACATTAGCAGATGGTACTGATTAGCAAAGTCTAGGTAATCATAAATGTATCATCAAACACATAAGCATATAAAGCAACTTAGTACAAGTCAGCAAAATTATAATTGGCTGGGTGAAGCCTCCTTCTAACCTCCCTACTAGGTAAGTGTTGTTACTGATAAGTAAGTATTTCCATTAGTAGTGTCGACAGAGAAAACATGTTGTTGCATTAAGGCATGTTGGACGTTCAGATATATTGTTTTTGGTTTTTATAATACTAAGGATGTATTTGCAGCAAGCAGAGTGATGCAGCTGATGTAAAACATTGTGGAGTGGTGGTAAAATCTTATTGGAGGGTGTAATGTAAGGGGGAGGCAGCGTGGTAGCCTAGTGGTTAAGGTGCTTGGCTACCAAATCAGAGGTGTCAAAGATTTTTGAAACTTGTCTTGTCCTGAAAGCAAGTCGCTCCCAAGTTTACCCAGCCTTAAATAATTAGGTATCAGAGAAATTTGCTGGAAAGTAAAGGCGGATCCCGAGTAGATTCTCCTTAGATTCATTAGGCTTAGTAAATTATGAAAAGCTTAATTCCATAATCAATGATATCTTATTAAAGGTATGGGACTTACTTTACTTTTAATGTGAGAGGGAAGCATGGTCATTTGATGGAGTATTGACTTTCGATTAGCCGATCAAAGGGGTGTGGTCATGTGATTAAATACTGGATTCTGATTGGTTGATTGGAATGGGGCATGGCCATGTGATGGAATACTCGCTCCTGATTGGGTATCCTTCTAAAACTGACATATTCTACCTACTACTACACTGAGTACGCTCTGTAACAATAAGAGGTGTAATGGCTATTAAAGCGTTCCAAAAACCAAAAATAAAATTGTATTTTGATTAAAAGTTTTCGATTAATATTTTGTATTTTGATTAAAAGTTTTCGATTAATATTTTGTATTTTGATTAAAAGTTTTCGATTAATATTTTGAATTTTAAAAAAGTCATTACTTTGCCCTTGATTGTTTTAGATTGCAAGAAGAAAAAAATCATCCTGATAATCTTCAAATCTGTTTTCCAAAATATGATCTTTTTTTTCATTTTGTTTTTATCGATTATATGATGAAACAAAAAATATACTTGTATTAATTGTTCGGCGTAGTACCCCTTATATGGTCAGTTATACATATCAGGTTTATGTGTGAATTTGCATAACCGAGGCGAAGAATTTTGGGTTGTAAACGTGAATAGCTTAAAGTTACGAACCGAAATAAGGAAAAATAAATAAATGAAAAAAGAAAAAAACATTCGAATTTCATCTTGACTAAGATATTTCAACAACGAGTGTAACAATATAATTTTTCAACAAGCAACGTGTGGTAAACTTTTTGCTGTTCATCGGAGCGTCCCGTTTGAGGTACGCGTAAAAAAGCTTACAATATGGTTCGCTAAGCATTCCCAGAAAGTAGTTCCAAAAAAAAAAAAGCATCATTTGAACACATTTTCGTTCACTTGTATCCGAGCAATCGAACCGGGATAAATTCCGACGGAATGTAATGAAATATAGGTCTGCTCGAGCCCCTATTACACCGAGCACCTGCCTTAAAGAAGACGATATAAAAGGCATCGTCGCACAGGTAAAGACGAGCTGCAACATGAATTGTAAGAGACGGCGATTAGCAAGAAATTTTGACGAAATGAAGTAATTAAAAATAAAACGGAGGACATTTTGTTCTATTCTGCGAGACACCTTCAACGCTGCCGATTTTGTTTCAGCATGTTAACGAAGTTTACTACTCCTTTTCTAAGTGCAGTTGTGAATTTGCCCCTTCACTGCTGCCAGCTAGCCGAGTAAATCGCGTCTAGTGCTGATCGATATCGACAAAAATTGTACTCAAGCGGCTCATACTTCCATCTTCGATTCAGTTATTTTTTTCCTATCTGTCCAGCTAATCTTCCTTTTCGAAATATCCTTTTCAAACGTCGTTTTTGCACGCAGACGGCTGCGTTTTTATGCGACAGTTTTTAAAATATATCTGATATCTGATATTGTTTAGGAAGTATGGATTTCCTCGTATCCTTTTTTATATTCGAACATGCTTTCCTCTATGTAGACTGCAACGTTCAAGTCCGGTGCTTTGATTAATTTCACTCTTCGCGTGTTCTCAATTTACGTCTCCCGCTCCCTATAAAGCCGCTTATTTTCGAATTTCGTTCCCATTTCAAAATTCGTTTCCGCAATTTCGAATCAATCATTTTCATTAATCGCTGATTTTGCTCTAATGTTTCCAGTGAGCCAAGTGAAGTGTAAAGGTCCTACAATTATGTTGGAATTGACTGAGAATGGAGTGCATGTACACATTTTTCAGAATCTTGGCCAAAGAAGAGTAGCCCGAAACTGTCGTGAAGAGGCCATTGTTGGGAATTTGCATTTTGATTTGACACCTGTTTCTCGGTAAGCTTTTACGATAAAACTATAATCTTCCCTTATTTTCGTTACTTTGCTCAATGCACTCCGCGTCAAATCGGCGAGCAAATACTGACACTGATTATGGTGCATTACCTGCTGGCCGCGTTCGTGTATAAAATTAAAGACGATTCGGGATGAGTAGGCACACGCGTCTAGGCACCTAATGAAATCTGAAATTGCCGAGATGTCGTTCAGTAAAAGAGAACAGTGTTCGTGATTGGTTGAAGCGTAATTCTTAGAATGCGAATAGGTAGTGTTTAACTGATTAATTAATTATCGAAAGAATATGTTGTTCTCTGATAGTATGCTTGGCGAGAGAAAATACGACCGACATTTGAAAAAGCAATTATCGCCGGCGTTTGAGAAATAATTTCGCTCAGAACGAATGCGTATTTGTCATTTGGAATCGCTTTCAAATTTGATTTTTTTAGATTAAAGGAGCGAAAGCGAAATTGCCAGTTGTACAAAAAAAACGAACAGAAAATCTTACAGAAAATCTTACAGAAAATCTTACAGAAAATCTTACAGAAAATCTTACAGAAAATCTTACAGAAAATCTTACAGAAAATCTTACAGAAAATCTTACAGAAAATCTTACAGAAAATCTTACAGAAAATCTTACAGAAAATCTTACAGAACTGTCGTCTTTACTAGAGATTAATGATGGGTTAATTTTTTTTATCATTCGCGCGGAATCTTGAAATATCGCTTGCCGATATTTCCGACCGTTTTTCAAATAGCACTTTGTAAAAAAAGAACGCCGTCCTCGTCTAATCGTTATTTAATCATTCGGCGGCTACTTTCTTTAATAACCCAGATTAATTTTTTTCTTTTTTTTACCGAATGCTTCAGCAGCGTGTGTCAGGTCTTTTTTGATTTCTCCTCATTACGTATACTATAATTCCAAACTTAAAATTCAGTCGCATCACAACTCGTCCTCTTTAACCGCCTCAAGTTCTTAATAAGCGACAATTAAATTTTTAGCAAAATTTCACAGCCCATTTATTTCGGTTGCTGCTATCATTCATTTAAACCATCTAACGGGAAAACTGTCCTTTCTTCTTCAGTCGGTTCGGACACCATTATGCAAATGTTTCGGAAATCCGAATATCTCGATCCTTAATACCACGTCATGGGGGCACTGCTAGACCACCGCATGCAAGTTCCTTTGCATGATGTTTATAGAAGACCAAGTTTCAGTCGACGTGTAATCCTAAAATAATAATCGAAAATCAAATCATTTATTATTATTATTATCAATACAAACTCACAAATGCGCTGCAAGCGCGAGTAATGGAAACAAATTGTTAAAATGATAACAAAAAAAAAAAAGAAATATACAAACTAATTAAAATAAAACACTATCTGTTAGTAATAACGTGATTTACGGTCGAGTTATAATATTTTTACAAATAATCGGACACATATGCCCACATGAGTACATTTTTTTTTTCACCCTTTTTTTATTGATTTCACCTCTACATCATAAACTAAAATAACTTACCTGTAATTTGAATATACTATATTGTTAGCATATGTTCGCAATGCTTATTTAATAAATACAAAGTAAACCAATAATAATAATAATAATAATAATAATAATAATAATTGTAATAATAATTATTATTATCAATTAATTTATTTAATTCAATTATATACATGCTTAAATATTAATATAACTGAAATATATTTACCACAAATGCGCATAGTTGCGCGAGTAGTGGTGATTATTATTATATAATTGTCTAGGCTCTGTTGTTTGTTGTATTAAATGTTTAACTTTTTACAAAAGCCAACCTAGTTATTGATAATTTTCAATTTTATCAATCATATCGGCTGTTGTTCACAAAAGTTTCCATTCATATAAAAGATTAATAATAATATTAGATACAACTTACGTCTAAATAACCTTATAAGATATTAACCCTCAGTTGCATTGAAAAATACAATTACCGACATATTTTTAAGTATTGCGTACTTACATACCAGAATTTTACACATTTTACCACATGCACAAATAAACCCACATATTCCACAAATCCTCATACAGACAAGTACTGCACACATAATCAACTCCTCCACACAATCTCCTCAAATAATACACACTAATGTTAAATAAAGCTTAATTTGAACTATGCTACATTTGAACTCTGATCATCCTCTAATGCTACAAATAAAAATAAACAATAATTATAACAATGTTCTCAATAATATTTTTTTTGTAAAGTTTATAGCGTACAAATTAGTACTAATAATACTACTAATAATAATCAAATCAAATCAAATCCGTTTATTATTACTATTACCTTACATTTCCCATCTATGCGCATATTTGCGCTAGCGATGGGTATTTGAAAATAAAAAATACAACAATGAAAATGAAAAATCTTTACAATTTTTAAACAAAATATGAAAGTGAAATACTAAAATATGAAAGTGAAATACATTAAATTACATTAACGTAGCGCGTGCGTCTGAATTAAATGAATAATAATTGTAATAATTATAATAATAATATTTGCGTGGCATTTAAAACTTCATACATCATTTCGTCACAAAAGCTTAATGGGATTTTCTTATTAGGTAAGCGCGATTATTGTTATTTAACTGGTGAACATCCCTAAAGGTTTTGATGAAATTAACTATTTTAGGGTCTAGAAATCGATTAGAGTTATCTTCGAGAAAACTCTACTATCACCGTGTTTAAGTAATCATTTTATTTTTAGAATTTCTCTTGTTTATTGTGTGACACAAACCCGAGGAGACAGCTTCCACAAACGACGCCTTTGTAAAACTGCTGGACTTGTAATACGCGCACGACATGTAACAAACTGAAAACAGACGATCCTGTTTATGAAATTAATTAGTACACTGATAGATTTGAAAGTTCAAATTCGAGCGATAAAGGAAAAAAAAAAGCTTGATATCTCCGCTAAAAGAAACTATTTCTTAATGGCCCTGTGACTGTGTTTGCATGCTCTATATTTTGACCGTTGTTATTCCATGTTGTTATTTACTTTCGTCGACACAACGCGATAGTTAGTATTAATATTTACGTAATTGTAAATTTGATTTTTACTCGTTACTTATTAGGATAACAAAACTGTGAGAGGGCGTTTCCGTCGTCGACCGAATTTCCAAAACTTGAAGGAATATTCGAACGCGCTAGTTTTAGAGAAAATTGAAACCAAATTTTAACTTTAGAATTATATGTATGACGAGAGTTTGTGAAGGATTTTAAGATTCATTTTTTCCGGTATTCAGACGGTGAAAATATTGTATCGTCCTTTTTAATCGTTATTCTGACGCAGACGTTACGGTTTTTGGAAGAAACAGCGGAATGGAAAACGATATTAACACAACTAGTAGAATGGTTAAAAAGCAAAAATGTCAAATTCTCAGTTTAATTAAAACTAAAGGTTTGTCGCAAAATTCAACAGTTCCAGCTGTAGGCAATGGTGAATTCTACATGGAAAGGATGTGGAATTATTTAATAATGCCAGTCGGCTTTTTTAAAAGAAAAAAAAAAGGTTTCGATTGCGTGCTGAATAAAAGACTGCGGTTTGGTAACGTAAAGAACGCGGAAAAGAAAGAGAATCGAATCAGAGAAGTATGTAGAGGCGTATTAACGTGGAATGAAGTTGACCCCGCTTACAAAAAACTATCAGACGTGTTCCAACAATGGACCAGCAGCGCACATGAATATGGAAAATGGGAAGAACGGGAAAAAAGATAAAAGAATCCAGGTCGGAAGCCCCTTTCTGATGTTCGTTGAGAAGCGTCTTTATTTCGAAAAAAAATACGGTAGCCCGAAATAGCGTAAAGTATGTCTATGTTAAAACACCTCTCAAAGATTACCCGCTATCAGCTGTGATATTCCCCTCATTCCAGCTTCCCGTTCAGTTTGATCTACGACGTTGCAAAGATATGGCCCGTTAATTTATCAAGTCCGGGCTATTCAGGTGCACGAGGTCGTTTTCCGTTTGTTTCGGTACGATCAGAGTCGTTTTCAGGAATTCTCCTCACGGCGTGCTAAAATAATTAAAAATTTCGGCCAGCGGCGTTGCGTGCTTGACAGATCTGAGAAAGCAAATATGAACAAAAACCGAAGTCAGTTCAAAAGTTTAAAAAAAAAAAGTGCTCATAATATACAATGTTAGTTGGTTCATAGTTTATTGTTTTATCGGTAAACAATAAATAAACGATGATAAATAGACCATAAAGAAAATGGAGAAAATACATTTACGGTTCCGGAAAAATAAAAAGAATAATTACACCGGATTCAATTAAAGAACGCAAACGACACGTATACACCAGTTGCAGTGAATTTTATTCCTTTTAATGTGATTTATAAGTGTCCGCTATTCAAACTCAAAAACTCTATGAATATAGTCGACGATTTTATTATACACGTCCAGGTTTGGAGCCACGTTTTCATTTTATAAGAAGTTTTTAAAGTTTTTTCTATAAACATCGTACGCAGAATTTTGAAAATAGTCCCTTTTCAAACTCTTTAAAACTTTTTATTGTCCGGCATTCATCCGAGCGCAACTACCGAAGAAGTTGGGACATTCTCTTTAAATCTAAAATGTTTCGCAATATATTTCCAAATTTAAAAGAAACACCTCGCGCCATTCGTCTTATTCAAATTAAACAGGTAATCGTAATGACCGGATATTATAAGGCAAGTTGCTGCGTAAATTTCTCTTTAACATATCACAGTAGCCATTTTGCCTTAAATCGAGTTCATGTGAAAATTCGTTTCTACAAAGAGCGAACTATTCAAATTCGAACATTAGTATACTAAATTATTTGTACAATGTTTACGAGAATATTAATTGTTTTTAATTTAAAAACGAATTTTTCTGCTCTAGCGATTATTATAAGGAGAAAATGCCGCTGTCTAATTGATTATGTACAGAAACATTTCGAGGTTCTTACCATTTCAAACTATATAGGTTTTCTTTTTTCGTTCTTTTAGCGCTAGTCCTGGAATTGTGTGAGCACTTTACGCATTTCAGATGTCTCTTTAACCAAGTTTAGAACTTTGAATTTTGTGCTGATTTAAATGACACCGATTTGCAGAGTGCTGGATTTTTTTTTTTTTTTTTTTCTATTTCTCAGCGTATAACTTTAGAAGCCATTGTGGGACATGCAAACGGGGGCCGTTTTTACATCATCTGAGGGTACAGGTGTTGGTCATTCTAAGACGGCACAGGGCGTCAAGATCACACCTTTGTACAGAAGTTTTCGCACGAAATGCAAACTGCGGTTTCGATGAGTGTGACTGCTGCTCCGTATATGCGGAGTCAGTTGATCGGAGAACACCGTCGAAATCATTACACGTCATCTTCAGTTAGAAATGGGTCAAGCATGCAAAATCATTCAGATTGGCGCTGGAGTCTACCATCGTCATTTTATATCGACCGGATTATAGTAGTTGGTGTCTTTAGGTTTGTTGCGTTCGGTAGAAAGACGTATATTTCTTTTTATTTCGCTTTAAGGTAGATGGTATAATATTCGTGGTAAAAGCAGAACGGGGAATGTGAATATTCAAAGGCGCATATGAAAAAACGTTTTACCGAAACAGATGTCAGTTTACTCTTTAATGTTCGGTAATTTGGGCCGCGGCGAATAATGAGAAAATTATTTGACAGAATTTGGCGCGGTGTTGCCGTCTAATTAAATTGAATTTCACCGGCGACGAAATGTGTAAAGGGGAAAAAAAGGAAAGTTACTCTTTACGACCATATTATACGCGTAGGTTCGTTTCGACGAAGAAATATGTAAAACGCGAGAACGGTGGCCGAGATGATACTCATGCGTTCCCGATCGAAAGGGAAGTTAACCTTCAGTTTCGGTTAATGCTCTTCTCATCTAGAACAGCTCCAGCGAAATTAGGATAACTAAAATCAGTAGGAGAACAGACCTCGCCCGTTGTCTTACCTAAACCCCGGCTTTTTGAAAATGTCAACGACGGCGATATAGACGCGCTGTTGCAGATGATTTTTTTTTTTTTTTTTCGATAATTCGAAATAATGTAGTATTTTTCATTTTTTGGATAAAAATAATTTCGGAAAATTTTTTATCAGGTAAAAGAGGGAGCACAAAAGCGATGGAAATGTCTTGAACATAAAAGGTGGACGCGCAAAATATAGGATTTTTTAAGAAAAAAAACACGTTTCTTCTATGCGAATTAAATAGATTCGCAGTAAATGTAATAATTAACACTTCTTATTAGGTCTTACCGTGATAAAAAAGTAATCCCATTTTTCCATATAGTTCAGACCAATTTGAAAGCGATTTATTTCCCTAAAAATACGTGTAGTTGCTTTGAGCGGTGCAAACTAATTTTTCATCCAAATTCGAAATGTGTACAGCCCCATCTGTCGAATTTACCGCTAGTGTGGCTTCTTGCTTTATCCTCAGCCAACATGTTGCCTTAGCATATAGCTATGTAATATCGAATATAGCCCGTGTAGATGTTATCATCTCTTTTCCGATCAGTATTTTAATTATCTTGTTCTGTCCGCGTCACGTCTAACATTCGACGAGTTCCTATGTGTGTATCCTTTTCGCAGGCTTTTTTCGTTTTTACGCATAATATCTACGATATTATCGTAGATAATTCTATTGCAGCAATTATGACGACTATGACACGGGGCCTTGTCAGTTTTTCCTGCGCTTTTATCCTAGTAAGATTTTCCCTACGATGCCAGCGACGTTATCTGACGGATGTTCATTTCTTTTTTCCGACTGATACACATCTTATATTTAAATAACCAAATAGTTTTAATTCAGTTCCTCTTATAGTATACCTTTAAAAAAAAAAAAAAAAAGAAAAAGAAAAAAAAAAGCATCCCAATAGCAATCGATGGAAGAATAATATTATCAAAAAATTAAAAAATAATTGAATAAAAAAATGCACTAAAAAGTAAAAAATAATTACTCCCGATAAGAAAATATATTTCAGAGTGATATACCTTAAGTGGTGATATTTTCGTAATTCTCATACAGCATTCATACTTTAATTAGAGTCGGCATCAAAATTCATATTATAATATCTAGGAACAATTTAATGAATATTTAATGCTGTTTTTATAATTATTATTTTAATATGAATTTCATGCCGACTCTAATTAAGGTATGGATGCTGTATAAGAATTACGATATCACCACTTAAGTGTTATATCACTCTGATATATATGTATTTTCTCATCGGGAGTAATTACTTTTTACCTTCTAGTGCATTTTTTTATTACATTTTTATAATAAACCTTGAAGTCGGTATTTATTTCTTGCAAAAAAAAACATTTTATTTTACAATTTTTAGTGTTATACTTGATTTTTTTTCTTGTTAAAAATCAATTACGACGACAGATCGTTGACCGAAATAACGAGGTTACGAAATCTGTCCTCCGACAATGAAGGCTACACATAAAACACCTCGAGCATTATTAAGGATAACTCAAAAACTACTGGTCAGATCTTGATCAAATTTAAATGAGACTACATGAGAAGCACTAGCTTTCAAATAAAAGAAGAATCATCAAAATCGGTTTACCTAGAAAAAAGTTCTGAGGTAACACACATAAAAAAAAATGCAGTCGAATTGAGAACATTCTCTTTTTTTTGAAGTCGGTTAAAAATAGCCAATCTCGATTAGATCTGTACAAAAAGCAATTCTTCTTCTTCATTCTAAAGGGTTAGCCTTCTCGGTGCGAATTTTAGTTTCCATTCTTCTTTTCCCATTGTCATTCTCTTCGTATCTGAATATTTATTACAACCAGCCATTTCGATCACTTGTCCCACAAACGTCTTCCTCGGTCGACCTTTTCCTTTCCTGCCATTAATTCTTCCTTCAATTATGTTCGTTAATTAATGATCGTAAATTGTGATTTTAATTTTTTTGCCCCGTTAAAAATTTGAATAAAACTGAAACTAAAAGGTTATGTTCAAAAGAAACTCTTAAAGAAGTCTGGTCAATTTGTTAATGGTAGAGGAACGTTGGCAGAAATTAAAATTTGTATACCTTTACGGTTTGTTTCTAGTACCCTAAATGAGAGACATAATCCTAACTTTCTCCATTTACAGACATTTATTATTATTATTATTATTATTATTATTATTATTATTATTATTATTATTATTATTATTATTATTATTATTATTATTATTATTTTTGTTATTATTTATTATTTATTATTATTATTATTATTGTTGTTGTTGTTGTTATTATTATTATATCTTTTTATTAAAAATCATTTTAAACTTCCAAGTAGTTACTTCCGGTTGTTTCGAAAACATAGTTTTTTAGCGGTAAATAATACTTTCCCGAGACGGATTTTAATAGCTGAACGTTAAAATTTTTCCATAATGAAATACCATTTTAGCAGAATGATTACTAACAAGAGCGCTGGTAGTCTGTTCTCAACACCAGCTAGACGCCCACATTATGCTTAAACCTGCTACGGTCATTTTTTCTTTTGCTTCCTCGTTAAACAGTCTATCTGTATTTTAATCTGCTTTTTTGATGTGCTCTTTCTGGACCATCAACGTTCCACTTTATCTAAGATTAACTGGTAACTTTAGGCACTTTTTAATACATTTCCGTTGTTTTCTCCGATGCCGGTATTGCTTTTAAATACCGTCCTAATACCGGAAATTACCTGTTTACTCTACTCAGTTTCCTACATTTAAAGACGTTCGCTCTTTTATCGATAATTCCTTCAACTTTACAACATCCTGATCGTTGTTACACCTCATTTTTCCCCTGCCTAGTCTCAAGAGAACCCGAAAACAATTATAGCGTATAGGGTAACATTTTTTTTTCTAATAAGCTCCCTGTATTGATAAGGTATCATGGATTATGAAATTAAGCTTTTCATAATTTACTAAGCCTAATGAATCTAAGGAGATTACTGGGGGGAGCAGTTCATTTCTCGCGGGATCTTTACTTTCCCAGATTTCTCTGGTACCCAATTCTATTTCAGATTAGGTATAAGCTCGGGAGCGACTTGGTCCCGGGACGAGGCAAGTCTCGAAATCTATGATACCTCTGATTTGGTAGCCAATTAACTTTAATCAATAGGCTACCTGTATAAGAGAAGTTCAAAACACAGCTCATAAATATTATTCTTATTTCGTTTATGAAATTATATGCGACTTTTTTCACTGATGATACGGTGTATGTCGCTGAAACTGCGGGCAGTTTTCGGGAAATTTTACGGTTTCCTTTGAAAGAAATATTGAGGGAAGTTTCAGGAGGGTAAAACCAAACCATGTTTGCTAAGTAGCCTTGTGCGCAAATGTGACTGCAGCGAGTAAAACAATTAAGAGTACGGGGAATGCCACGAGAGAACGTACTGTATCATTTGATTTTTTGATGTTCCGTAATTTTATTGCAACGCCACTGTGAATAAAGCAGACTTAGCAAGTTTCCGCTGATAATGAGAATGATGGATTCAGAGATTGCTTCCTACGATAAACTGGTGTCTGTATTTTTTTTCCATGGCTGATAGCCATATCTAATTGTATGTCAGACGACGTAGTCGGTGAACGGTGTGAATGCAAGTGTTGGTTCAAAATGCTATATATTAAAAGAGATTCGAGTAAGCCAGCGGAAATATTCCGAGGGTCATGGTTTTATTAAGTGTGATATTTCTTAAAATTGTCTTCTGTCTGTGTTGAATTTAGATCAGACGGTTAACGATGTCGGGCAATTTTGATGTGGCAGGGGAGCTATCTTTGTGTCTCTTCTAAAAATTGTTGATAGAACGAATTTTAATGACATCCGTAACCTTGTACGAAGCGAAAAACAGCCGATTACCGAGATAAAGACCTGCGAATTTTCTACCGGCATCTCGTTAAAAGCGCCGAATGGAACGCACTCCGCAATTTATGACGGAACAAGCGTTGTATTTAGCTCTGATTAATCGCACTTGCTACGTTCAAAGTGTCAAGAGGACATTTTTCATTTTTTTTTCTCACATTTCAAAGGTAATGGTTATAGTTGTATTTTTATAGCTGCACTATGATCGCTAATGAACCGGTTTGTAAAAGTTTTCGATGAACCTTCGCAAATACCAAGACTTAAAACACGTTTGGAGTGCATCGGTCGTCGAATAACCGGAAATGAGGTACGATATTTTGCGACAACATTTATGACAACTGCGAAGAACATCTTTTACTGATGAAAATGGCGAATGCACAAATACGGAAATATTTGACCCTTGAAGGAAGTCTCTCGTTATATCTACATAGGCAGTGATTAATCTTTGGTGGAATTCTTTCTCACTCTTCCTTCGTATCCCCCCCCCCCCCCCATTGTCACCGGTAGACTTTTCTGCAACCCATGGTTAGCACAACTACTTGGGCGAATTTCATCCGTCCTACCGAGTAGTGTTAGGACTAGAATGCGAAATCGTAGTAATATTTTTTCAGCTGCGCAAAGGTGGATTTTTACCTGAGTAATGGCACGCGAGTGATAGAAGGTAACATTTTTATTTTTTCTTCTGCTACAGCCTAATTATACGCATCAATGGCAACGTAATCTTCAAAGGTAATACGAAAGAAAATTACGAAGAACCCCACTATTAAATGTAATTGAAATTGCACCAGAAATTGGAAACAATTATTTTTTTAAAGGAATGGCGTAATCAAAGTATTTCCCTTTATGAGGAGGTAACGTGGTCGTAGCCCAATAGTTGAAGTGCGTGTCTATCGAATCAGAGACGTCGTAAAATGTTTGAGACTTACCTTGTTCCCGGTCCAATCCCAGATACATATATATATATATATACCTAATCTGAAATTGAATATCGGTAATACCAAAGAAATCTGGAAAAGTAAAGGCAGATCCCACGAGAAATGAACTGGCCCCAGTATTCTCCTCAGATTTATTAGGCTAATTTTTATTAATTTTTTTTTTTTTATTCTTTTTTTTGGGCTCGCCACTTCACTTTTTTCTATAATGTATGGCAGCGGAATTCGAACGAGGTCCTACCTGAAAACGGGACTTTACACTATACTAAAAAATCGTCGCTATAGCTTAGTTGTTAGAGAACTTTACTTTCGTAGGTGCTGGATTTGATTCCAAACGACTACGGAAATCATTATATGTAAATAAATAAACGCTAATAGTCACGCGGTATACAATGGCTAAGTAGCGCACGTGTACACATCCGCGCGGGTTGGTGTATAGATACACGTCGAACTGCAATTATACATATCGATAAATGAAACATTGTTCGAGTATAATCTTTCGCGTGTGCGCTCACGTTTTTTGAATATAACAATGATCGAGTTTTTATATACACACACATACGTACATGTCAAGTTGTCAGTGTAATTTATATTGCCAGCTCATTTGAAATGCAACATACGTCACAGTTAGATATTATTCCTACACGCATTAGGCTCATTTTGAATTGAGTTTACTACTGCGGTGAAAGTTAGAAGTGTCGAGTATGTTATACTTGTTAACCGATTTTAACGTAATAATTAATATTTTAGAAGTAACTATATCGCTTTTGTTTTTCTAGTTGAAATCATTGGAGTATTTAACTGCGGCTGTGAAAGACACATATTTATATGTTGATTTGGTTGATCTGATGTTTCAAATTCATTTCTCCGAATCTTTCCGTCTCCCTTCCTTTTGTACTATCTTTACGACCGAGTTAATGGCCATTCTACGTTCCATAATTTATATTTCCTCCCATTGTTCTTCTTCCGAATATTTAATTATCTCTGACTCCATGTGTGCTCTTAAAGCTATTTCCTCACATGTCCCCTAGTACTCCGCTGACCTTTTTATCCTCTGTATTCGCTCCCTCATTCACACTTTTTTCTCTCTTCATGCTATCCGCATTGGTATGCTCTGGATCTCCAGTCATATGGGGATAGAGGGTAATGAAATGGCAGATTCCTTGTTTCAGATTGCTGTATCCTCCCGTTTTTTTTTTGTTTTTTTTTTTCTAACTAATTTACTCCCATTGTGTAAAAAGTTTCATGTTAGATTTTGGTCAGATTTTAACGTTTCTTCTTTTTCTAATTAACCTTCATTTTATTTTTCCATCCAATCTAATCTTCCCAGGCGGCCTTAGTTTTACGATTTTCCTTCGCTTCGCCGCTCTGTTATTGTCCGTATTATCCGTTTACGTCTGAATCATACTCTTCTTCCTTCCTCACGTTTTCGTTTTCATCTCGCTCTTTTCCTTAATTATCCTCTCCATCCTGACGACGAAGCCATCTGTGATCCTGACCATTTTTCTTTGGGATGTCCATCCCTCGTGAACGAATGCACTCCTTTTTGTACTCCAATCTGCCAGCACTCAAACTCCCTGCTCCTTAGTGTGCCTGGTATATCTTATCGTTTCTGTCGATCTCCGTTGTTCCGATCCTCAGTTCTTTTATTCTATCAATATTTGACACCGACTCTACATTTAATTGATTTTTTTCCCTCGTGTCGTTTCTGGGCGAAGATCCTTTGTTGGCATGCCCAAAGGGGGGTTATAAAAAAAAAAAAGAAAAAAAGAAAGATGTTTCAAATAAAAATCAAATTGTTAAAAAATCTGGCAAAAAACAATGGCTACAATGAACAAATAATAGATTAAAACAAAATCAAAATATATATAAAAACCAAATAATAATAATAATAATGAAAGTTGGATAACATTCACATTTATAAATAATAATACATATAAATTAACTAATATATATATGTATATATATTTAAAAACACTGCTACTTAAACTCATTGGAGTTTTTAGACGCATTAACTTTTTATCTCCCTCTATTCCTCTCTTCTCTCCTTCCTTTCCTTCCCTTCCCTGTTTTCCTCCTCTACTTCCTTTCTAATCATCATCGCTGGTTATGGCACTCGGTGCTGGTATAGTGTAAGGTAAAAAAAAAACAAGAACTAAAAGTAGTAGCGTTCAAAACTAAAAATAATTCAAAAAATATAATATACATTTTTAAATACAAAAAATAATAATATATATGAAAATAGTCGTGGTATATGCAGAATAAACACTGCACAAATTAAATCTTCATAGATTGGTCCAGCAGGTAGAAAAATCAAATGCAGATCTAAAGAACATATAAAATATCATTTAATAATAATGAAATCGATAAACCGACATAGCCGAACAATTAATCAAGGATTAACAATAACCTAATTCACTGGAAAATATAATAACAGTCTTGGGCCTTCTGATAATAATTCAAACTTGATGAATAGAGCTGAAACTTATCGATATAAATAAATAACATAATAATAACCGTGTTTTCAATATTAAAATTTAACTCTTTTTTAATTTTTGCTCTGTATATGTATATTCTTAATTCATGTTTTGAATATGTTGTCCGTTAAATTCGTTGTTATGCAGTAAACAATAGCCCGCTTTTTAACCTTTCGGTTGCGCGACATAAAATAAATATATTTAAAAAAATATCCCGCTTTTGATTGCAGTTCATCGGCCTATTATATGCATATACACACGCGTAGTCCCATTATTTTCTGCAGTGTCCCTTTAGTTTTATTTAATTACACACACTGTATTGTTAATTAACGGTGCGCTATTACGCCGAAAACCTTTCTAGATTAAGTCATTTTAATTTATCAAGGTAAATTTTATTTTACACTTTCGTTATCGAGCTAACGATTTATTTTACATTTATAAGTATTACTAAAAAAAAAACAAAACAGGCATGGATTTATTTATATTTAACTGTCGCTAATTTTAAAAACACAATCGACTCTTCCCGTTTTTTTACTGGTCGGTAGATATAATGAAAGAGGATATATCAACGTAAGCAGACAGTTCTATCAACGAATGACAATGACCTTATTATATAGGAGAGCGAAGATGCACAGACAAACCTATGTGTCTTCGGATGTGAAATTGTTATTATATAATAGAGATAATGAGTAATAATAATACAGAATAAAAACTTACGAGTCATTATCGTGATTGCATTTAAATACTTTTACCTCATCGGTATTTAAATAGTTCCGTTCCCGGTAGCTACGGACGTCGCACAAGTAAAATTCACTCGAGGCCAATTTTTTCTTTAATCCATATACTAGCGGGGATGATCCTCTGTGATCATCACTAGCTGTGCTTATGAATAAAATTCATCACGACTGAAAGGAAAATCGTTTACACGCTGTCAGTAGCGCAGCGCTTCTGGGTGTGAACAATTTCTTATCACACCGGTTTAGATAACTTTTTCAATTTCTCTCTCTCTCTCTCTGTCTCTGCCTTTCTATCTGTCTATCTTTCTCTCTTTTGTATGAGTTGTCGAATTAACAGTGTGTAATGTAATGTGTCTGTGGCATTAAGTGAACAGTGGTTCTTCAGCTTGCCGCGCACATTCCTACGGCTATGAAGTCAATAAATCAATCTTTCGATTTGTTACTCGGAAATCGGCGATTTGAACGGGCTCGCATGATAATAGGATCCGTCCAATCGTTTTGAAACTTCTTGAGAAGGAACTACACATCTCACAACGGCATTAGTAGGAAAGAAAGCTTCGAATAAACGAGCTTTCCTCTCGTGAAATCGATCAGTTCAGTGATTTTTTTATAACTCAATTAAACGGCTAAATTGTTTTCAGAATTTTTCAAGCTGGCCGACCGAAAAATCATCAGAAATGCTTATTAAAAACTCGCGCTCCACCCGCCATTTTTGTTTTTCATCTGACTCGCAGCACTGGCCAGTCCCTTTCAATGTTCTGAACTATTTGCAGCATTATACGGTATAAGATTAGACAACGTATTGCGACCCCACCTGAGTACTGATTTATTTATTAATTTGAAGTTTGTTTTTTTTTTTAAAATTAGCACCGATTTCTGCTCTTTTGAATGATTACGTGGTACTGACAACAAAAAAATTAATCGTAGCCCAGTATCAATGGCGAAGGTTTCCAACGAGCAATTAGTTTTTTTCCTCTTTTTCCGGAACGGTTGTATCCTTGTTTGCATCTGTAATCGAAAGAATTACGCGCACCCATTAATAATCGGATGCGACATAGACCAGATGCGGTAGCGGAAACACTGGCATTCAGAGCACTTGAGGAACTACTAATGGCTGCAACCTCTGAAAACGCGGAACGGGCGAAAAACGACCAGTTTTTGGTTTCTGCATCAGGTCCTCGAAGAAGTTTGTTTTTTTCTGGGTTTTTTTTTGATATGTTTATTTTTTTTTTTTTTTTTTTTTCGGTTTTTGTTTGACAGTCTCGGATAGACAGAGGGAATTTGTGTCACGTTTTCGATATGCTTTAAGATACGGTAAATTGAATAGTGCGAATTTATTGCGACGACCAAGTAACAAAACTGCGTCATCAGTGATTAAAACAGGATAGCAGAGGGTATTGAAATTACGGATATGCTTTTTCCGGTTTCAATGACGAAGCTTTTTTGAACGACGAACAGACTAAGCTGCGATTTTTAATGGCTTTGGAAGCTTTCACACTGCTTCCGTATCATTTCGATGCTGTGACAGGAAACTTTCGTTCTTTTTCCGACTTTGACCGTTAACGAAGACGTCGCGTAAATTTTTCGTTTTTCACATTTTTAGCACTCGTAAAATTTTTGCGCTTCCGAAATCTTCTCATTCTGATTTCTTAGCTGCTTTCTGTTTTCAACGCAATCGAGAACCTGATTTAGAATTTGCACACGATTTGCTGAAAAGATAAAGACGTTTTGTTTCACGGTTTGATTTGAAGAGGACGCAAAAACGCGAGTTCAAACTTTCGGTTTGAGGGAGAAAGGGTGAAATAGAAAAAAGATTGGATTTAGAATTGAAGAAAAAAAAAGAAAACATATAACCCGCAAAATATATATAATATTTAAAGGCCCAGATTTTAAATAATCGAGGAGTAAGAGAGAAAAATTTTGAACAAGTGTGTGTGTTTTTTTTTAATTGATATATTTTGTAGGAAAAATACTTCATTACTAAAAATTTTAAACTTCGGTTACCAAATCGGAAAATAGATAATAACTTTCAAAACAAACTTTTAACTAATAGGACATTTTCGGAAAAAAATGTTATCTTTTTTCTGCATCTGTATTCATTATAGTGTTTAAAGTTGTTCGGATTTACTTATTTGTTTCGTTTTATTTAAATGCGAATTATATTTTATTCTGGATAAGTTTTACGTTCACGGTTTTCGATCTTTTAAGAACCAACGTTTAGTATAAAATTATTTTAATTTTTGCGTTTACTGAATTTCTCTTTACGACATTCTTCTTCGCACAAGTACAAAGTTTCACTATCTGCTCGTTAGGCAATGCAGTGTAGTTTGTTGTAAATTTTTATTAAAATTATAAACGGCCATGTTCTTCATACGATTTTTTTTTTTTTTCTTGTTTCGGTCTTTTCCTGAACTAGCCAATAATAGACGATTATCCATCAACACGTGTAAATAGAAGTAATTATGAGTAACAAGGAATGGAATCTGACAAAGAATGCTATACGAAGCATGGAGAAACAATGACAATAAACGTTGAAAAATACCAAACCATATGCATCATGAAAAGAAAAGGAAAGACACTGCAGAAGATAAGAGCAAAAGGAGTTAGCTGTCCCATACCATGGCCACATCTGCAATTACAGAGCCCACAGTACCAACGGACAAGGGAATCGGACTGTCAATAATTAAGGAAGAAGAAACACGATGTTTAATTAAAATACGTAGCGATAATGATAAAAAAAAGTTTATTTCATCTTTTTTATTTTAGCAAAGGAAACGAATTTAAAATATTATCAATGTTAGTTACTATTAAAACATAAATATATATATATATATATATATATTTTTTTTTTCTTTAAATGGGCTCGGTGTATAATAAAATTATTACGTTTTTTTTTGTTTTTATTGTTTTACGGTGAAGGACCTTGATTGACGAGCCCTCAAATATAATCCTTGATATAGGGTTCTTAGTCAGATTCCATTCCTTGTGACTCCTAATTGCTACTATTTACACGTGTTGATGAGTAATCGTCCATTGCTGACAAGCCCAGGGGGAAAGGGGGAAAAAAAAAAATTTATTTTAATGAATATAAATTTAAAATATTTCTCTCGCACATACCGCTCTGCTAATTGTTTCAGTAGATGTATCAATTTCATTTTTTTAAGCTTATTATTCGTTTTAATTTAAAAAAAGAATAAGCAGTAGATGGATATTGGAAGCCCCCTTTTTAAAAAAAAAAAAAATACAATTTGAAACAATTAAAAACCCAAAGGTTGGGCCACTAAGAAATGGGCTATATATATTATATATCTGTTATATCTCTTTGTACATATAAAAATATTCTTATCAATAATAAGACGTAATCCAGAAGAAAAGGAAATACCTTGCGCATAAGGTCCGAGAGGGAGGAATTTTTGTTACAGCGATGCAAGGGAAAATAAAAAGCAAAACAACAAGAGGAAGGAGTCGAATCGACATGATAGAAATTGACGGGAAAAAATGCAGCAGCTAGTTCAGATGTCAAGGAGCCACGAAATATAGAAATGGTGTGAGCAATCCTCAGATTGGGGCCGCTACTTGATGATGATGATGATATATAGATACAGCTTAAAACATTATTAACCTTTCTTAAATAATTTTTTGTGCAGAAGTTGGACTTTTCAGAAATAGGACAACACAATATATTCGTACCCTTAATGATCTTAAGGGTACATTGTAATTTAATTATTTAGTAATAAATCATCGTTGAGTCATCTTTCGAAGAACTTTTGCCTTCGTTCGGTAGATGACTTTATGCTACCCGGATTACGAGGGTCCGTCAGCTTCGTCGCGAGTTGCTTAACGTGTTCGAGGGAAATTGGATTCTGAAGCTATTCGCTATTTTTGGGGTTGAATTTTAAAACAATGCATCACAGAAGTTCACGCGAATTCGCTTCTTTTTTTTCTTTCTTGTTTATATGTTTTTCTGCAATAAAGTTTCACCTGTCGCGATAGATCTTTTGTATTTAGACACATGACCGGTCCGGTTTTATAGTATTAAAAAAAAAAAAAAAAAAAACGTCTATTTTTAACCCTGTTTAGATAATATTTATTTATTCGTAACTAATATTTGTTTATTTGTAAATATTCGTTTAATCATAAATAATATTCTTTTATTTATAAATAATATTTCTTATTTAAATATAGATCGAAAATATCGTTTATCGATATGTCGCATTTCATATCGATATGATCTGTGGCAACATTTAAAATTGACCGTTGATCAACGGTTAAAAAACATGGCCGTTTTTTATTGTTTGTTATTCGTTATTCGTGCACCTCGTGCAATTTACTAAAAACAAATCCTGTCGTTTCAATGTTATTTTGAATACAATTGGTTTTTTTATTTGTTCATCATTGCGAGTAATATTGATTTGCATCCGGCAAATAAATAAACTAAACAAACCCAATCATATACACGCATTTCTCGAAATGACGCTGACGTTGAAAGCGAAATAAAAAAAGGGTGAAAAATGGATTTATAAATATTTTTCAAGTAGCGTTATCTGCGCTATTAACTGGATATTGTTTACAAGAAAAATTGAGAAATATAAGAAATAATATAATTTGGAAATAAACGCAATTTTCGCTCACGTATGTGCTCTTGCAGCTTTTTATAAAAGTTTTATATTATTTCCGTGGTTTTAAGGAAAATCAATTTCTTTTAAAGATTCCACATCCTCGTGGAAGAAAAAAAAAACTTTCTTGAGCAACCTGAATGCATCACGATGATAATAATCATGACTTAACTGGACAGCTTTCAGTCGTCTTTGGTGCTTAAGAATCGTTCTACAGAACTATTATAGTAACTAATCTTAAATACAAACCGAGGTTACAATTTGTTAGTTACCGGCGGTCTATTTAGCGATGCAAAGAAACAGCGAACTGCAGAATCTGACTGAAAAGCTACTAGCCAGCTTACGAGTATCCCCGCACGTCTTGACAATATTCTTCGACATAAAGAAAACATTCGACAGTACCCAGAGCAAATCATAGATCTATCACCTCATCGGAAAGAAATAATTTACATTTCAGCTCCGTTACATTCAGTTCTCATATGTGTAAATAAGTGACGCACCTGTAAGGCTCAGTTATAAACTGTACGCTTTTTAACACTGCCTTCAGCAGCATAATCAATGAAATCAAACTTCTGGTCATCTCAGTTCTGTTCGTGGAAAATTTCGTTCTCTTCCTTTTACGCGGGATCACTTGGAGAGGGCATACTGAAAACTGCGGCAAAATCGTCCGAAAACGGTCTTTAAAAGTAACCACTGTTTACAAAAATGCAGGCGCGAACTGAGCGTCTCTCGATAATAATCACATAAAATCTTCATCTTCAATTGAACATCTCGGCTTCATCTTTGATGATCAATTCCAACGAGAAAAACGCATTACTTCAATCAAAAAATCGTGCACTCTCAGAATCAACCAACCTCGAGAAGAAAAAAAAAAGAAAGTAAACAACACAATACTGCTTCGAATGTATTTTTTACGTCAGAGAATACGTTGCTAAGATAGCTGAAACCCGGTTTCCAGACTCTACCTTTGTCAACCTATCCCTTTTGTTCTCTGCCATGACGATATATTTTCCACCTGTCCTAAATTTATCTGGTTCATTCTACAATTTAAATTTTCTCTTCCTTAACACAGTACTCTTCAACAGGAGTACACATATAAAAATCAAATAATAATCGCCCCGATCGTGGAATTTCCAATAGTTGCCGTTTGCCGTAATCATGGTGACGCAAGTAGATGAAAAAGAAACGGGTAATACCCCCGTATGTTTCATACAGAATTATGACTTGGATATGTCTTTCGGATGGCGCTGTAATACGATTACATGTTTCGTTTCAGTAAAAGCATGAATTGAAACAGTCGATGGTCGTAAATTGAACAAAAACTCTATTGTGAATACTGCCAATTTTGGTTAAAAATGTCGCGCATTTCAACAGCTTTAGAAAATTCCTTCTAGAATTATCTGATGTAGAATTTGAATTAAAAACAACCTTATCTGGGGTTATCAGTTATCGTTGTATTATTAAAACCTGAAGAGAAAACAAATATCTCTTTTATACGTATTCTTTATCGGAAGACAAACCGTTCAGGGTAGTAATTAAGAATTTACACCATTCCACAGATATAGCTGACATTACAAAGGAAATCGAGTCCAGAGGATTTCAGGTGAAAAGTATTACGAATATTCTACATTACAAAACTAGCAACCTTCCCCCCCCCCTCCCCGTGTTCTTTTTAGACTTGAAACCATCGAAAAAATATGTTGAAATATTCGAAAACAACCGCATCTTAAATACAGTGCTAGTAGTTGAAGAACCTAGAAAAGATTCACGGCTTAAACAATGCAAAATATGTCAATTATTCGTCCACACAGCCAACTACTTACCGTTACGTTGTGTTAAGTATGTTGGGATGCATGATATTAAACTTTGTAATAGAAGCCCATCTGAACCCACAAAATGCGCCTTATACGGTGGTAATCGAGCTATAGGGGGTGGCGCTCAGTATACAAGCAGCAAATTGAATTCTACAATAAAATACGCTCGTCTCATGCCTGGGCCCGCGTAAATATCAACGTTCCCGATGTTCCCAGAGATAGATATTCTGATGGAAAGCTAAGTGTACAGCGAATCGGGGATCATACGCTAATTGGGAAATTTCTTAGGGGTGTTCAGCAAGCATATGGGAAAGATGGGAATTTTTACAGAATACTGCGCGGAAGCGCTGAAATATATCGAAATAGACTATGTATAAAATATGTCGGAGGCTGGCCTCTAACCAAGAAGGGGTATATGGCGATTCAAATCGTTCCGAATTTTTTCAAAATTTTTATTACAAATTTTAACTGTACGGAATATGAAACGATATTATGAAAATTTTAACGAATTCTTTGCTCGATGGATTTTTTCATGATATGTTGTAATTTTTATTTAGAAAAAAATTGATGGGAACGAAAATTAATGCGAGGAAACATATACCAATTTTTGTGTTAGGATTATTTTTATTCTTCCGTTCGAAAAAACTTGAAAATATATTTAATGCATTAGTAATAATAATTTGTTGACTTTTACAAAACTTTACAGAATGATGATTCGCTTGTAAAATATTGCCCAGCTCATTAGCACCTACTGAATTGAAAACAGTTCTCAGGACAATTAGAATACATTTATTCAGTTTTTCGATGAGATTCCGATGATTCGAATTTTGACGAATCCATTATTGCGATAAATATGAGATTATGAACAATAAAAGCATTCGCTTCACGAGATGTATTATTGCTGTGAAAGAATTTTCATCTATTAAAATTGGTAATATCGGAATTTACCAATTTTATACGAATCGAATTAGTGTAAACGATTCTTTCCTGCACCTTGTCGTCGCGTAAAGCTACATCGTCATTTTTCTTTTGAGAACTGGAATGGTTAAGTCAATAAGTATACTCTACGTATTCATGAAGGTTAAACTGAGATTTTGGATTTGGAATCCTTTGAGTCTACGTTTACATCAGGAACTCAGACTTACATGTTCTATTTTAGATTCATATGTTAAAATTATCATCTTTAAATATTTTTAAGAATTAAAAACATATTATTCTGAGATTCATTAAAAGCTCTATTTCAATTAAAATATGTTTTTTGTTTTAATTTTTTTATCTTTATGTAATTTTATTTTTTTATTATTATATTCGCATCTTTTATTGCGAGTAACTCTATATCTTTTTGTTTCTCTCTCATTGCTATTTTCGTGGACTAGAATTTTCGGCTTTCGTCTATTTCCGATTGCGTCAGACGTACACTGATAAATAATGTTTTTCCTTGTTTTTGCTTTCACTTATGTTTTCATTATTGCAAACTGATAAATACGTATTTTCCGTTTTATCGATGTTACACCGTCTGTATAATAATAATAACAATAATCCTAACGGGTCATATGTAAAATTTCAGTGGACTATATTGAAGAAACTTTTATTTTATTTATTTATGAGACTAAGAGACACGGCAAGAAATTACAAAATTTCGGAAATTTAAAACAAGGAAGAAAAAAGAAAATAAAGAGAAATTAACAGAGATTAACGGGAATTAAAACAGCTTTAACAAATTAGAAGAAATTGAAATAATTAATTAAGGACGGTTTCTTCATCGCGCAACAAATCCTTCAAATTGTATAGCATTGCACATTATTTCCGATAGTATTCATAAACTGGACAATAATCGATTAGGAGGGTTTCGACGGGAAGAAACTTTAGAATATTAAATATTGCTATTTTTTGACTCCACTTTGTGCTGATCTTTTACAAACTTTATTTAAGCGTGTCGGAGCCTACACATATTACTAAGTGGCATGAGAAACTAATTTTTCGCTCAGGTTGCGCGTTACATGGAAAAATGAAAAAGCGCTGGTCTTGTATATAAATATATATATATATACATTTGTGTGTGTGTGTGTGTGTGTGTGTGTGTATAAAGAATTTATAGAGTAAAACAGTTTGTAACGTTTAAAGAAAACATTTTTCCAATTAACCTCTTTTATTTCTCTAAACATTTTACGATCTTTACTGATGGTTCCAAAGGAGGACCCCCAATGGAGTTGACACAACTTTTTTTGTCCTCCTTTAGATTACTTCGAATTCTTTAAACTTACCTTCTTTTGCTTAATCTTTTGTGCTGAATCCACTGCTATTCTGCGTGTTCTTCCTTTAATATCTTTATTTTCTGTCAAATACTTAAAGCATGCTGCAGGCTATCGCACATCTGCTCTTCCTTCTTACACAATCGACTATGTTATCCTTCTTATTCGCTCTCCTTCTTTCTCGTTTTATTCAAATTGATCTCTTTTCGATTTCTGGTCATGCCACCGGAATCGAGTGAAATCTAACTCATTCGCTTTTCTCTCCCGGTAGGTTTCTTTCCGTTTTCTCATCCTCCGAGTTACCCGCTATCTACAGCTGCTCATTCCAAACTTTGATTTAATTCATACACCTCCTTATTTTCTAACTCGGATTCCTTTGTCTATTCAATCGCGCTCGTCCCCCCCCCCTTGGTTTTTTGACTTTCCTGTCTTCTTATTGTGTTCATTTTACACAATAACCACTTTAGTTGTGATCTCGATCGCATAATGTTTGAGATCATTCGTCACTTTTAACTGAACAAAAACTTACTTTTTACCTTTCTCGGTTTTTATCAAAAGTGTGTTCCATCATACGGGGTGTTTCGTTCACTCTCTCCCTTTCTTCTCCGTGTGTTATCCAAGCTCTTGATTCTCTTTGATGTTTCTTTCCGCTCTTTTCCTCAGTTCTCGGGCCAATATTCATGTTGACGATTCTTTCCCCCCTCCCAAAAAAAAAAAAGCGAAAAAAAAAGATCAACAAAAATTCAATATCATTTTTAACGAAATTCCGAAAAAAGCGACTACGAAGCCATAACTGTGTATGTTATGTATACGAGCTCTTTTTTCTCCATCTGTGGAAACGATCATTTAATTGTATTTCCGCGTGACACAAACGGCAGTGAATTGCGGAAGAAGTTTAAGAGATAATTTTAAAAAATTGAAGAGGGAAATATTGAATTAGTTCGGGACATTTCATTTTATTTAATCGGAGAGGTAGGCTATTATGAAAATACGACGTTGAATAATGATGCAAAAACACAATAAACCGATCGGAATGAAAAATGCCGATGATGAATTATTACGCCGACGGATGCAGCTGAGACTTCGACAAGAAAGACTGATTGATGCGAGACGATGCTGGAAGAACCGATGAAAAATAATCAGACCTAAGCGAGCGTGATCGCGCACGCGTATTTATCATTATTTCATTTCTCTTTCTGCGATATTTATATCGTTCAGTTCGTTCTGGCTGCAAATTGTAATTGTTTCGACCAGAACGAGCCGAGTTATTCATGAGTCTGGAGAAATTCGTTTCCTCCGGATGGGCGAAATTTGAAAATTGATGCGAGAGAGCTCTCTGGATGACATGTTCGCAATGAACTGAAGCATCGGGCTGGCGCGAAAAATTAAATTACTTAACCGATCGACACGAAGAAAATGCTTAATAGTAATACCGAAATGGTGCATTAGCCTCCAATCGGCGCACATACTTAATCGCCGATTGTGAAAAGAGAAAAGAGGCGATCGGGCGCAATTAAAGCCTTTCAGAGGCAACAGCAATGTTTTTTGTTCTCAGGCAGGTCGTCCTTAAAAAGAATTTTTCGTCCTCATACTCCATCCGTACCTCTGCGCTAGAGAAAACACATTAATACAAAAATTTATCGCTTAAATATTCTGAAAATAAAACGCTTATATATATATAGATATATATATATATATAATCGCAGAGAAGTTTTAGAAAATATTGAAAAACAAATTTTAATAATGCAGCGAAACAAATTTTTGATTTCGAATATCATCGATCTGTAAAGTTTTTTCGTGATACGGAGTTTTTTACGGTTATTTGTAATATTTAAACAGCGAATTTAGAGAAATGTGTAATTGTAATCGTTCGATGCAATAACTTATGCGAGCCATCTGTTTCCTTGTTGTCGAAAATCAGTCAGTTGCAGATGTTAATGTAATACGCGGAGAAATAATTGTACCTCGGTGGAGCTGAGAAAAAAAGTTGAAAAAAGAAAATCTAAAATTGCGCGCCATTTCTCGGGAAGAAGGTAATGTCGGAGCAGTTACGTAAATAGAATGTAAAATTGAATAAAAATATTGCACAGCCGAGCTATTGTATTTAAATTCTAAAGATCAATATGCAAATGCGCCCGCTGTTACACAGTCTCGCCTTTTAAACACTTTAGAACTGACCCGTTAACTTGTAGTTACAGATTTGTACGCACTTACTTAACAAGAATTTACATAAGCTGACGACGCGGGGTACAACGTAATACAAATTTTTTTGCCCCAACGAGGAATCATTCCTGATTCCTCTACAATTCGTAAAGAAACGATGTTCTTATTGCAGCTTAGATGAGGCTTATTATTATCATCTCTTTTTCTTTTTTTTCTTTTTTTGGCAAATAAACAGCAGTTTTTTCCTCTCCCTTTTTTGTTGTTTTTTTTTTTGTTTTTTTGTTTTTTTACCTAGTTAAGAATTAGCATCATCGGGATTATTCAAATTTTATTATTGAAAAATTATTTATCGTGCTAGTTGATATTAATAAAATTGTTTTAGCGTTGTGGTAGTAATTTCGGAACTTGTCGAATTTTTTTTTTCTCGCCATCATTTTTACGTAAATATTTACATGTTATTACTGTTAGAAGAAATATTTTTTGGGTGCTGCTAAACTTAACGTGTTTCAGACTACTTCGAGATTTTGACCTCTTTTTTTTTCAACCTATGTGTAAGTTCCTAGTTAGAATTAACCTCGTTCTGTGATGACTTTTATGTATACAAAGACCGCGTAAAGTTTTTTTCTTTTTCGTTATTTTTAATTTTTGAAAAAGAAAAAAAAATCGAATAAATCGTATGTAAATATTTTTATGTAGAAATTTATAGAAGCGCGACGAGCGGAGGAGCGAAAAAAATTGCATCGTATCTATAACGTTCCGTTTCATTAGTTCAGAGAAGATATTGAATAATTTAAAAATAATTCGAATCTATTTCCGTGTTTATTTATTATTTGTAATTTTTAGGATTCCTTACACATATAACGTACGGAATCCTAATAATAAGATGGTTCAGAAACGACAAAAATATTTTTAAAAAATCAATAACTCACTGACGGTTTAATTTATGAATTTCGAAATTTAGACGGTAAATTATAATTAAAATTCTCTTTAAAACGATCTATAACTTCAAGATGACCGATTAGCCCCGGGCGGCAAAAAACCATCAAGAATAGATAATATGGTATTTAAAACGACCTCAAAAATTACCCCTAAAAAATTCACAACGCATCATTGTGAATACCCCGTTTAAAAGTGAAATTCAAAATATAAAACAAAACGCAGAAGCTCTTTCATAAAAGCAAAAAAGGTTACGACGGTTAAAACATTATTTAAATCCACACCTTTTACGGCAAAAAAAAAAAAAAAAAAGCATGTTCACATAAACAATAGCCCGAGTCAAAAAGTTAAGGAGACCAAAACGTCACGCAAATATACGCATAAAGGACCGCCTTATAGGAAAACTATAGCTGAGATTAAAACTTTGTGTTTAAGACCCTCGAGGAGCTGAAAACTCGAAAGTTTCGAAAAAAATTTTTTTTTTCCCGATCATTTGATATATCGATGGAAAGATAGAGTTATTTTTCGGGAACAAGCCCGTATTTCATTTTCTTATCGATACGTTCAAATTTGGCGAAGAGTTGGAAAAAGCGCAAAAAAAACGAAGTTTAGTTCCCCTTGTTAACTAAAAATTTTGAACAACGTTAAAAATATGCCCATACTCGTTTATATTTCTCCGGTTTGGAGCATCTAGGTTTCTAACTTTAAAATCAGCCCCTCGAAATTTTTTTAAAAAATAATTTTTTTTTTTGCCGGGCATGTGATAAGAAAGCTATTTGTCAAGAGCGAAACCATATTTCATTTCCGTAATGAAACGTTCAAAGTTGGCGAATAGTTCAAAGAAGCGCGAGATAGGGGACACATCTCTCCTTATTTATGGCGAAAAAAATCAGATTTCTTTATTTCGAATTTAGTATTATGTAAACGTAAATTATGGTCTTAGAATCCTGAGCGCATGAAACATCATGCTTGACTGAACTTGTTCATTTATATTATCTTACTAGAAAGAAAAGAACGGAATTAAAATAAATTCTACTCCAACAATTTTTCATCGATTTCAGAGTGACGCGATCAATTTTTTAGTAGTGGAAGAAATCAAAGTTTGGCCAACGATCTGGAGCGTAAAATATTGAAAATAATTACCGCTCTGCGAAATTTCGAAAGTTTACAAAAAATAAATTAATAATTGTTACGAAAAAGAGAAAAGATTAATAATAATCGAGCTGTGTGTATGAGGAGGATCTTCAAAACGCATCAGTGACAATTTATATTATTTATCAAAGCGTTTATTAGAATTAGTACCGAATAATAATAATAATAATAATAATAATAATAATAATAATAATAATAATAATAATAATAATAATAATAATAATAATAATAATAATAATACATTGAGATCTTGACTTTTTCGCCGGGAATATCTCTCATCGATGGTTAAAGTTTATATATAAATCAACGTCTTAAGTTTAATTACTCGAAAAACAATACTTTTGTACTCACGCCTGAATTTAGGGCGAGGGGGATGCAATCCCGCGCTCAGCCTTATAAAGGGGACCGCAAGAGGCTTCCACGTCCGACATGGATGGGTAAACGTGCAAATAATAGATGTTTTTCCAAAAACATTTATATTGCATATAGAATATTTGTAACCTACACTGATTACAAATTGTGAGGCGGAAAGATCTTTTGCGATATTAAAAAGAATAAAAAATATTTCACGTTATACGTGTTATACTTGCGCCGAAGTTAATACAAAAAAAAAAGGAAAAAATGTTTCAGCTTTGTTCCGTTTGTAAATTAATTTTTTTCGTTTAAGAGCAACGTAGCCAATCTAAATATTACTTCTCCGCATTGGTTTGCGACGCCGACTCTACGATTTCTTTGAATGTTCTGCTCTTTCCGTTGAATGTTCGTGCTTCTACCTCCGGATCCCTGGGCTTGTCTCTTTCTACACCCTATAACGCTTGCTTCCTTCTTGCGTTTCCTTCATATAGTCTCTATTATCGTTTCTTTCCTCTTTTCAATTTGTGGCTGTTTTCTTCCTTCTAATATGTGTTAATTGCAATGCCGGGTTAAGATGGCGAGCCAGAAAAAAAAAAAAAAGAAGATCTATACACTCGAAATTCCTTCTGATTTCGCTATGGGTGACGCATAACAAATGGTACAATAGTTAATCTATAATCAATTTCAGCGGACCATGCCATTGCTAGACGAAAAAAAAAAAAAGAACTAATATCATACCGTATTTTCTTGTTGTTTATGTGTACTGGGGGGAATGTTGTTGCATTAAAATATATTTATATAAATTCCAAATAAGTAAATTAATTAAAAGTAGTTTAAAAAAAAATACCGATACTTGAAGATTTACTTTGAAACCGTAATAGAATTGCACTGAAAAAAGTAAAAAATAATTACTCGATAAGAAGATAATATATTTCAGAATAATGTAGATAAGGGGGATATTAAGATTAGCTGGGTAATGAAGAGTATAATATATTTAAATTGGCAAGCTTGTATTAATTATTTTCTTTGGTCGATTCTACATTTTCGTATGATAATTAACGTTAATAAGTGTCTTTTATATAAGTCACTCGCGTCAATCTCCGGTTTATTTTAAAATTTTAGGTTTTTTTTTTTTTTTTTTTTATGTCCTCACTTCGGATAATACCCAATAAGACAAATGTATTATGCGTTACAGTAGTACAAATTGTGTATGATGGTGAGGATAAAACGATCCATCCAATAAAGTTTTTGGTGTTAGATCATCCTTAACATTGACTGCGGTAAATTAATACAAGTGTGTGTATATGTTGCTTACGGAAATTAATTTCCTGTAACGGTAAAATCGTTAAACATTTGAAAATTCTTAGTGTTACATTATTATCAGCGTGCTATTACATCGAGCTAATATATGAGCGAAACGATTATCCGGAAAATTACATTTAATACAATTTGGCGAATCAGCACAATTTTAAATCGGTGTAGATAGTCTTTAAAATTTCCGTGACTAGTGAGGAATTGTACGTTAAAAAAATTTGGTAGGTAGATTGTTCATTCTATTTAATATGTTTAGGGAAGAAAGTGTAAGTAATACTATACTATCCCATATGGTCTGATATTGCGTTAGGTAAATGTAATAATTATTTAAACTGCTTTACGTTAAAGGCGGTTTTATTCTCTCACAAGTAAATTTACCACTTTCGTAATAGGCATTACTGAAGTTAAGCGAGGATAATGCGAAATAAATTTATCTGTTTACTAATTTCAAACTGCAGTATTCCATAAGTAACTTTATGATTTAATTAATTTAGTCTTTGATAACAGCTTTTTTTTTGAAATCTTTTAAATTTAATTATATCTGCGCAAATAGCGCTACTACATATATAGGTAAAATGACTGTCCCTTATATAGAATATTGTTCTTCTTAGATTCATCAGGCCTAGTACCGTTATGAAAAGCTTAATTTCATAATCCACGATACTTTAACCAGGGGAATGGTACCCGATTTACTTTACTTAGTAAAATAATCAAATAAAACATTTACAATAATTAAAAGTTGTAATGTGGAATTCTCTAAAACACCGTTGAAACATTCATCACCCTTCCTTATTAAACTGCAATTTTAAGAATAGATAACAAAACAGCGCGCGGTGGTACATCTTAAGAAAATGTGAACATTATCGATAGTCGATTAATTTAATCCGTCCCGATGAAGTAACAACAAAGCGGAAGTTATCGGAAATGATGGGAAATGATGGGAACTGATGGGAAATGATGGGGTTTCCGCTGGAGAAGTTGAAAAAAAAAAGTACCGAATTTCAAACACAGGACGATAAAGCGGGGAGCTTGTATGAAAAATATGCTCTCGATATTTCAAATGCCCTCGAAGCGCCAAAATTTCGAGCAGATTGAAAAAATATAATCTTTTTTTTTTCATCGTCTTTATTTATTAAACTCGCCATTTTCAGGTAACGGAACCTTATTTCGGTTTCCGGCAGAAACACTGCCGAAGTATGCGAAAAATAGGGCGTCTGCATTGTTGATAGCGTGATTGCTGTTCTCAGAGATTTCCAAGCAATCTCGAAATGTACACATTTCAGGGAATATTGCATGAAACATGAAGCAACTTGTTGTGCGACTATATATGTATAAACCGCGATTATTCTTAACACAGTGTCCATCGCGATACATCTTGACCGATTGCTTTATTTTCTGTTGACGTTTTTTCGTATCGATTGATTTTTGTTTTTTTATTTACGCGGGAAAATACCTCTGCTGCTTTAGTTTTGCCAGTCTAAGAAGCATCATATATTTATGTAAAATTTTTCGCAACGATTCAGTCAGTTTTTCTTTCTCTTTTTCTTTTTTTTTTTATTTATTTTTATGTTCGGTGTAAATATGGCGCAAATTTGGAAGAAACAAGTTTCGGAAATATTTCTCAATTCTTTGACTATTTCCTCGCGTTTTATAAAACAGAATTGCAAATTTGTAGCAGAAGCGAATTTATTAATAATCGTAGTTTTGTCATTGAATGCGCGATAGCAACGCACACAATAAAGGTTAATGAAATCGCATGCAAAGCGATTTTAGCTGTAAAAACCAAATCGATGATAATGGCGCTATTTTCATTTTAAATTTTTACTTTGTAAATAAATAATGCGCAACCTATTGGTAAATTTCTAGTTATTTCTTAATTATATTTAACAACTAGTTGTTGCCGCGAGGGCATTGCCCGGCGCATTTTAATATCTATTTAAATCTTACATTTTTTCTGCGTTTTTATGTAATTTCGACTAAAAGTTTTATTATGTATAATAGTTGTTCTTTCCTTTTCGGTTATATTACTTATGTAATAATAATTCAGCACATTTTAAAAAAGTGAGATAGTTGATAAGGATTTTTCCTCAGTGTGTGTAAATAAATTTCTGCCGTATAGAAACTATTGAAAAACTCTTCTGTTGTAAGGTAATGTGATTTTTCGGTAATTTGAATGTTTTAAATTTTCAAATGAAACCAATTTTCTCTTTTACAGACTATTACAGGGGGGGGGGCGTAGTTACTAAACCGTGCATCGGAATGTTTTAAAAAGAACGAATAAATATTATCATTAAGAATTATTTATGACGAAACGTATTTGCATAAGTAATATTCCGGTTATGTGCCCTTCGGAAATAAATTTGTGTATCTTCTATAATATTCATAGGGGTAAACATTTTTCGAGGTTCTATTGTACTTTAGTAGTCGTTTTATAATTTTTCTTTTTTTATATTCCATAAACTGTGTTCACTTTGGACTTTAAACGCGCGCATAATTTTCATTTTATTTTGTTTTCTAATTACGAAATTTACGTAAAGATTCTATCCAACAATAAAACTGAAGATTCTCTCGGTTTTCCGGTGACCTATGACTGTGGTGATGATAGAGCGGAAGTCGACAGTTTCGCTTAATTAAAGATTTTCTGTTATTCTGTGTAAAGGACGGGTCACTATTTCGCCAAATGAACTTTTCATTCTTCGCTGTCTATTTCATCAATTTCTTACTAAAGGCATCAATTTAAAAATATTTCAAAATTTACCTGTAAAATTACTTATGTAACGAATTAGTAACATTTACTATCAAATGAAGAACAGTTTTTTTTTTTTCGTTTTTTTTTTTAACCACTTAGTTTCACCCTATCATCATCATCATCATCTCTGATCGAAGTTGGTCATCATAGCTATTCTATTTTTGTCCTCGGAAGAACTGTGCAGTAGTCACACATAGCCATGCCATCCGCGTAGTAACATTTTTCCTCTGCCTAGTTTACGATGTTCTTCGACATTGCCATTCAAAACTAGTTAAAGTAGTACATATGGTAATGGTTTTCAAAATTACCGTAAACTGCTAATATAATACAAATAAAATCAATAATTGAATATTAGTCGTCCTATGTTGCAGTTATACGATGTTATATTTACGTTATACGAATTTCACACATGTATAACAACACTCGATTATTTGTAATGGAAAACATAAATCGACACTACACTAAAACATTGTTCTATTTCTAAAGCTTAAAACATTTTTCAAATAAGAAAAATATCACCACGCGGATGATGACTACTGCCGAGTTCTTCCAAGGACAAAAATAGAAAGCTATGATGACTAACTTCGATCAGGGATGATGATGATGATGATGATAGGGTGAAAAGAAAGAGAGCGGGTAAAGAAAAAAAAAAAAAAAACTGTTCTTGAAGTTAAAAAAAAGTACTGTCTGACTAGTTTTGTCTGGATTAAACAGTTATTTTATTTGTAGTCCATGGTACCTTTTTGTGGGTGTCGGTTTATGTGCCTGTAATATTTAATTTTTTTTTTTTTTTTTCGTGGAGCCTACAGTGTAAAACAGTTCGCTTTGTTTTAACACTATTTGCAGTACTTCTGAATTTATCACGTGATCTGTGTACAATATCTACAACATACGAGACGATATATGCACACTTCCAGTGCTTCTATTTTTTTTTTTAACCGGGTCAAAATTTAACTCGATCTATACGGTAGAGAGTAGAACGGACAATAGATAGCATCGATCTAATCGCGGGTCAAAGCCGCTAGCGCGCCCAAAAGATAATATATAAAGTAATATTATTATTTTATATTAGAAAAAAAAAAAAAAACAGTTTTACTTGCAAAGTTGCGATTTTACGGGTCGTTCGATTTTTGTCTTATTTAGGAAGGTTTTTCTCGCCCTCTCTGTGTGTGATCTTATCTTAATCAATTGAGCTATTTCCTTGCGGAATCAAGTGGTAGTAATCTTTCGGAATTTTTCCTTTTAATTGATGATGCTGGTTTCATTCTATTCTGTGTAGTGATAGCAGCATTTTATGTTTTACTGACATTTGTTTTCAGTCCAAATTTTCCGCTTACAACGATGATCAAGCATTTTTTGGAGTTTCGTAACATTTGAAATGTCAGGCATATTTCCAATGTTAATACTATCATCATCGTCACTGGGTGTTTGCTTGAAAATTCCTTTCGACTATTATTAAAAAATAGCGATTGTCCTTGGCTCGAACCTTTTCCATCGTAATGTGTATTTCGTTTGGTTCGATGACTTCAGACTTTTGCAGTGTTTGGATCCGATAAAGTTTTCCTGTTAATCTGCAGATTTTTCAGTTTATACCGGTGTATCTTCCAAAATTTTCATTAGCTTGACGTGTTTCGCACAGTCGAACGCGTTTCTGTAATTCATGAAACGCAGCAAAGCTTGTAATTTATATCTCGATATTTCTAAAAATTAAGTGAGCAAACGCTTCACGTACATATCCTCTTCTAAAACCAAATTGACTTTTGCCAGAATTTTCTTAATATTTTTTTTATAAATTGTTCTACGGTTGAAGATCATCAAAATGTATAACATAAGACTAACTTAAATTCTTTTTTTTTTTTTTTTTTTTTTTTTGGTAACGTGATAAATACAGATTTCAATCAGTCTGTTGGTAAGACATCTGTTACACAGCGTTGACGAGTTATTTGATATTTTAAAGTAGCGCCATTGGATTAGTTTGAAAAATTCTTCTTGCATTTTGTCTGGCGTCCCGACTGCTTCGCCCGACTTCAAATTACTTGTAGTAGACTTTTTTCAGACTCTTCGATGTTTATCTCGAAATCATGAATTACACTCTATGATAGGTCTGCAGTTTTCAGATAAACTGATTACGTACTCCTTCCAGCGCAAGATTCCCTTCTTTATTTTCCGAGCATAATGTTTCCATTTTTGCCCGTTTTGGCTTCCTGGGTCATCTATTTAGCGAATTTTTTCACTTTTTTACGTTATTCGGACATGAGTGTTCTGTAATTTCTCGGTATTATACTTGATATCCGGCATCTTACTTCGGATTCCTTTATTCAGTGTTCGCTATTTTTGTATAAATTTCGCTCGAACTGGTCATCTTTCGTTCACTAAGCGGCTCTTCTGGCAGGTGTTATTTACTCTTAACAAAGTAACTTACATTTACGTTGTTTCGTTTCCATCGTTTTTCTCATGTCGATTCAGCGTTTGCTATTTTAGGTATTTCCATTCCTTTACGCGTGGCTCTATTGAAAGTTATGGTTTGTATATGGTTTTCTAACTTCCCGGAGATTGACCAGGTGATTGAAATCTATGCGAAAAAGCACAAATACCGACTCCACAACCATCCAAACATCGTTGCGATCGAGCTCCTTAACATCGGGAACGATACGAGAAGGGGCTTAAGAGAATGAAGCCGCACGCACTTTTGTCTGCCTAAGCAATCTATTAAAACTATCATAACTAATGACCTAGGCAATGGCCAAAGTCAATTAAGAATGTGATTTTTTTTTGTCTTTTTTTCCCTTTTAGTTTATTTTTTATTTTTACTATTAACAGTATTTGTGTATGCCCTTGGCCAGTTCAATAATAAATAAAGAGTTTAAAAAAAAAACAAAAACTTTCCGCATTCTTCACAAATAGCAACCAATGAATTATAATCAGAGACGATAACATCAGCAAACGTTGATTCAATATATCGATCTTGAATTGTTTTCCGACACAAGTATAAAATAGATTTGGTTCAATTATTAGCATGTTCTGCTTCATACAAAATTGTACTAGTGCTGTCTCCCCTGTTATTACGGTCTCGAAGTCAAAAATTTCCAACTGTCTGATTTTCCTTCACCAATTTCGGAATTCCAACCCCTCTCTTATAATGGTCCCGCAAAAACTGTGATAAAGCGCCGTACGGACGATTAGCGCTATTTAGCGGAAAAAATGTAACGTGAAATTGAAGTTTGTTCGTTTTCGAACCGAAACAGTGATCTACGAAGGTTTAACGTGAAATAGCCACTGCGTAACACACTCGTTGGATATTAGTGTATTCGGAGATCGACTACACAGACTCTACCCGCGTCATTGTGTTAAATGGATAATATGCCGGTCGAACAACGGTATGCGCTATTGTGTGCGTCGTGGATGAAGGGCTGTGTACTAACGATCGTTGCCTTTAAAGTTTCTGGCCACGATGATAGCTGGTAAGATACTCCTCGGTAGTTTCTTGTTACCTTCTGGAGAATGTTCTGTTGGGATTTATTTCCGGTTTTAAGGTGCCAGAGGCGCTCGCTACTCGCTCTAGATTGATATTCATAAATTCGACTCAAAAACACGTATGTCACAAATAAGTTATATACTGATAGTTCGCCGTTGTTATGTAACTGCACTAAAATCCGTAACGGTATTTATTAGCAGAAATACTTCCGGCCAGCGAATCTCTTCCCGTTTCTCTATCAGCATATTGTATTGTGAACTCTACTTCAGCTTTCGTCTTAAAACGGCTGGAGCACCGCCGAAATAGGAAATTACCACCCTGCACGACGCGGAGAACTCTTAGATGGTGGTTGTTCTGTTTCTCCGTTAGTGCGACTTGCATTGTACGACGGTCGAGGGACTAGTTATCGAAGAAAGCAAATCGAGTTACTGCCAGGAGACTTTTTTTTTTTTTTTTTCTTTTTACTCGCGTCAAAAATTAATATAAATATATTTTTATTTATTTCCGTATACATATGTATATAACTTATACTGCAAGAATTCCGTTTTCCTTTTACATTTCATATCGAGTGTATTTCTCAGTGTATTAACAAAAGAGCTTCCCCCTCATAGGCCGTTTGATGCACATGGAAAATTTATAAAAATGATGCACTAAAATCTTCGCCGCAGAACAATCGATACGAGTGACGGTTGTTCGATTATTCTTGACATTAGCGCACACAGACAAACAGACAAGAAAAACGGTTTAACTTTTTTAAATTTTTATGCTATATTTTTACTTCGATATAATACTTTGCCGATTTTTTCTAACTTACGGTTTATTTCCGAGTAAATTAAATTTTGTTTTAAAATAATAATTGTTTCGTCGAAAAAGAAAAAAACAAAGAAAAAAGAAATATACGCGTTGGCTGAAATTTTTTTTCCCCTTTTTCTTTCTTCGTAGAACCTTTCGAGGAGGGTGGGCCGAATTTGAATTTGTAATATCAGTTGCACTTTTCTCTATCGGGGGTACCTTCTAGTTTATAATATTCGCATGTTTAACACGTATTTTAATATTTCTCGACTTTTAAACATTGCGAAACTGTACACTGAAAGAAACACGTGGCTCTTCAGCCTAAAAAGGGGGAGTTAAATTAATTGGTTATCGGAAGGATTAGCACTTTTTTTTTTTGAATAATACGGCTTTTGATGTTTGTTGTACGTTCTTAAAATTTCACGTTTGACGGATTATCGGTTGATGAATTTTTTAAGAGCGATTTTTTTAGGCATATTCTTGATATACACATATACATTATTTTTTTGATGTTTTCTATAAGATAATGGTTGGTTGTTCGAATTCGACGCGTTTACTAACTATGCCATCGCATTTTCACACAAAGAAACGTGAGAAATCGTCGAGCTTATATCGTATTAATCCGGCAGTTACTTAAAGTGTTATTGCAAATATTAAAAAATAAAAATACGTTACAAAAAATTGTAACTTTACAGCGTTGCTCGCGTTTCGAATGTTTTTAACCAATTTCACACTGAAAGTGGAAATTATTAACAGTTGACCTTAATAAAATATAACCATTAAAGTATCAAAATATTAAATAATTTACTAATCGGTAACTCGTAAATAATGATGAAAACTTTAGTTGTCGCATGATATAGCATACAAGCATTTTTGACGTAATTCCTTTAAAGAGTTAATGCTAGCCAAAAAAAAAAAAAAAAAAAAAAAACAAAAACGATAAGTAAAAATAAGAAATTATTATTATATTGAAAGAAATAAATTAAACTAATCAAAAGTTCCGAAAACCTGGACCAATTTTCGATGAGAAAAAAAAAAAGAAAAAAAAAAAGGTGAATCTATACATATTCTATTGAGAGTAAAATTTGTTTGCAACCGAAAATAAAACTAAATGTTTAACCAATTTTAGGTCCGGAAAATTACCTTAGTATAGATGTTCTCAAAACTTTTAAAATAAACCGTTTTTCGAAAAATATTCCTTAGACCAATCGTACAACTTATCTACTATTAATCAAAAGTTTACTTAACTTGTTAAAAAATATCACGATCGTCATTTAAAAATGACAGGTGTAATGAAATAGCCCAATCGATCATCTGTAGTATCGAACTGATACTACAACATTCATTCGCTTTTTGTGTTAAGTACCTGAAACAATTTTTAACGTTAGAAAATAATTAGGACAAGCTTTTTCCTAAACAGGTAATTAAGTGAAATGCGCGCGAATAATGTTTTCCCAGTAAAGCGAGAATATTACATCGATTAATAATGGCGCTTCTCCGTTTGATTAATGAACAAAAACTTTATTTTAATTTAAATATATTTAATAATCGCATACTATTCGAATAGTCTACGATATTAAACTAACATATGAATAGCGGTAGAAAAAACAACATCTGCAGGGACTTTCGCAACATTACGAATATTGCTGCAGTAAATTTCTACATTTATTTCATCAATTTTTAATAGACAAAAATATATTGAAAAATTGTAAAAATTGTAAAAATTGCATGTTACATTTTTAATCCCAGCCGGCGAATATATGTTTCAATTGTCAGACTTTTAATATAAATAAAAGTTCGCGTCACCTTAATTTTTTTACAAATGAACTTAATGAATTCAAATTATATTTATTATTATATATAGAAGTAAAAATAACATTTTGAAAAAAAAAAAGTATAATTATAATAGCGGTAAAATTTACATTTCATAACATCAAGAAAACGTGTAAATGGAAGCAGCTTGTTTGGAACGACGAATTTTATGTGTTTCCTATATAATGGAAAACGGAGTTTGCGAAGCGAAGAAATTATCGTAGATTTGATAAAAAATTGAAATATTACTTATATCACCGCTCGTGATTGCAGCACTATTGAATTGATTGTTTTAAAAAGGCGCGACGCGTGGCCTTGAAATTTATGCTGTCCAAATGGGTGTCGTTCGAACCAACCAGCGCACACCACATTTACAGGAGGAAAATAGCTAGAAAAAACCGCTTCAAGGTCGCAGCGTTATTAATCTGGTCGATCTTTTTCTTCGAGCACTTTGAAGCACCATCGCTTTCATCTGATCCGCCATGTGTGTTAATTAGTTCGGATGTGTCAGCCTTGGCTGGCATCGGGAATGCGAAGAGGAGAACGGTTTCACTAAAAATAAACTAGGCGATTGTTTCTTTAGAAAAGGAAATTATTAAAATATATCACACTCTCTCTTATCACAGTGCGCTCCTATTACATTTCAAAAGCTAGCCGTATGTTTGACGAGATTCCGCGCAGATTTCCATTCTTACAGCAAGTACACCAAATACGTATATATCTCGGTCCGCTATACATTATTTACTAGCGGCGAAGGAGCCTTCGCTCGGGTCATGGTGCGTTTATAAGAACACGAAAAAATGTAAGAAGTCGACGATCGGATAATAATTAGTCGGTAAAATTTTAATAAATCGTAGGAAAACACACAAAAAACAAACAAAACAAGTGCGATAGAACAATAATCTATTCAATGTCGGCTACCAAATTTCTGAAAATTAAAGGAGACCGTATGACAGATACAAACTCTAGAAAGAAAGAATTTCTCGAAATTTTAAATTGCCTAATAAACGGACACACGTATAATAAATATACAAATTAATACAATTTCATCACCTCGGGCTCACAAAATTTCGGATGATCTTCTGAGACTTACCGCGAACGATAGAAAAAAGATAGAGATATGAGGTTTTGTGCATATGAAGGTACACTAGTCTTTAACTACAAAAAACATGTTTTATTTTAATTTGTACAATACAAAATGGCAGCACAGCAGCGCACGCAGAAAAAAAAATTTCGGTCGGTCCGTACGGGCGTACAGGTCACAATTTTTAATTTGAAACGAGAAACCAAAAAGTTTTTTAAAATATATAGCTTTAAATGAAGTGTGAACATTGTAGGATTTTTTCGAAAAAATCGGTCGAAAATCGCCTATAAAATCTGTAAATATCAATTTATCAAAAAAAGAAATAAATCATACGATGTTCACTAGAAAATCTTATTTTAAAGTACTAGTCAAAATTTTAAGTCAGTCGGATAAAAATTGAGGGAGCTACTGGTACGCCCAGTTTGAAAAACACAGTTTCTAGATATTGCTGTTTAACGTTTTGAGTAGTGGGATTTTGTTGAAATTTTCATTTTACCTCTAATCTGCTATGCCTGCTCTATATAATTGCCCTTCTAATTTGAGGGTTTCCTCCTTCTCATTCTTCCTTGTCGAAATTCTCTGCGGGCAGTTTTAGCCTCTTCGGTGAGCGATCGCTCGGAAAGAGAAATGCGCGTCGCATCGGCTTCGGTACAGAAATTGTAGCAATTTAATCCGATTGTTGTATCCAATAGATCCATAACTTCCATTAATCCGTTGTAATCTTCGTTGAAGTATAAAGTAGCAATGTAAAGAGCTGTATCGAGAACAGATTTGCCACTGGAGGTGTTTTTTTTTGGTGCCATAGACCGCACAAGAGAATTCAAGCTTTTTCGTTGGAGTTCTGCGTGAATCCGCCTAAACAACGGGTGAGAAGGTTGTGTCGTTGCTTTTAACTCTTCGTAAATTGGCTTCACCGCTTCGAATACTATCATTGTTACGGCAGATTTGTGCTTAAAATTAACCATGTCTCCACCAGAGTTGTCTTCTCTGCTTGTCAAGAGCACCACGTTGTCAGTCCTTTTGGGTACAAATGATGTTGTGGCTTCTTGTCGGTCGATATTTCATAGTATGGACTTACCCAAATAGCATTTTTTATATCTCTGATGGAATTAGTGTGACGTCTAATGGCGATGCCATAATAAATCGACAACTGATCAATTAATTTTACCCGTCAATTTGCCCCTTCAGTCCTTTTGTTTTCTATACCAAATTGCTCAAACGAGTACCCAATTTTTTTTGAATGCGATCTATGCATTCTTTCTTTTCTATGTTTGGATTTTATTTTCTGCTATAGATTTAAATGTTTTACTATCCCCATCTTACACATAGTAGATGTGTACTTAACGTCACTGATGTCTTGTGCTCGACCAAATATATCGGTCGCGGCAACTACTTCCATTTTTCCTGCCGAGCCTTCATTCGCACTGTTCCTAGTGCGTTTCTTTCCAAGTTTCGAATTCAGCAGTGTCTTCTTTTGATTTCCAAAATGCACATGCCTTGCAGAATTTACTTTTGATGCCATCTCAACACTAACAATTTTGCTGGAGAAGCCAAACACCAACTGTTTGCACGTTCTAACGGACTTTCTACAAACAGATGATTTCTTAGTTGGGGTAGAAGAGGCATCTATCAATCAAAATTGAAAGCTATGGAAGTTGAGAAGTGTCGATGTAATTCATATAAAGAAGAATAAACCCCCCCCGGTCGGCAATAGTTCTCTCACGATAACCTCAACGGACATTTGTAGTCCAGTTATGGATTATTCCTATTTTAATTTACCGCACAACAACAATGATAATTCGAATAATGATAATATTAACCGAGATAAAAGCTGTGATAATGATGTAGATAAAATTAATACGAATAATAAAAATAATAATATTTCAAGCAACGAGGATATCTCTGTCTCGCTTACATCTGAAACAATTAATAAATACAACCCAGTTTACGGTAGCGATACAAAACACTTCAAAGTGTTTGTCGAAAAATTAAATACTGATGATCAAGAACAATTTCGTTTATTAATCAGTGCGCTCAAAGTCGCCGAAACTCTCAAGAAAATCAAACTTATGTAAAGACGTTAATGAAATTAAAAAGGTTGGGCGTAACAGAGTCATTGTCAATTTTGCCACCGCTGCCTCGGCAAATAATTTAGCTGGAGACGATTTCTTCCTGTCTCATGGCTATAAGACTTATATTCCAACGTATCTGACTTCCAGAATGGGAATCATTAAGGGTGTCGATATCGATTATAACGAACAACAATTATTAGAAATGATCTTGTGTGAACCATATATGATTAATTATGTAAAACGACTTAATAAGCGTGTTACTGTAAACGGCGAGACTAAATACGTTCCAAGCTCTACAGTTCTGGTATCCTTCGAAGGACAAAATCTTCCTTCCTATATATACATGTGGAATGTGCGTTTTCCCTGTGAACCGTATGTCCGAAGAACCAGGCAATGCTTCCACTGTATGAGATACGGACATATCGCAAATCAATGTAAGGGCAAACCTAGATGTGCCAGATGCGGAGGAAACGGCCACATTGAAGCTCAGTGCATCAGTCAAATGGTTTTGTGTGTTTTTTGCGGTGACAATCATAAATCCACAGACGCGTCTTGCTCCGAGAGAAAAAGACAAAACAACATTAATCAGATGATGGCTGACTATAACTTAAGTTTTCAAGAAGCTTCACTTGAAATTCCGAAGTCCTACAATCAAAATGACTTATATTCAAACAAAGTGTACAACAGGTTTGCACTACTATCGAATGATGATAACTTCCCGTCCCTTCCGTCAAACGAACCTGACAGAGATACTCCTAATATTCCTACTTACAAACCACGTCCGTTCTCCCGAAAAACTGGCTTTTTCGATAAAAACCAACTACTTTCCAAAAGCGATCCTTCTTTAAAACGCTCAGTCTCATTCTTTTCCTCAGATGAAGATAGGAGAAGCAGAGAAAGGAAACATACAACGAAGAAAATAAATATTGATACGCAGCAGAGAAATGCCTCCAGCTCTGCACCTGCTGCTACGATAGTCAAGTCACCTCATCCCGTTGTGAAAAGTAAAATGACAGTAGATTTACCACCAAAAAATAAAAATATTAAAGATAATAAAGTAGTACTGAAAAAAAAGCCTTGATTAACATTTATGATATTATATATTTTCGAAACTTTAATATTACTCGAATTCTACTCAAGTATGATCAATAATACTATTTTTTTTTTGTTTTTTATTTATTTATTTTTATATATATATATATATATATATATACCTTCTTTGTAGAGACTTTTATTTTTATTTTTTCTTATTTTTCCTCGTATAAATAAAAGCAGGATTTTTTATGTTTAAACAAGTTTAATTCATTTTTTTTTTCTTTTCTTTTATTTCCCTTCTTTCTTCTTTCTCCTTTTTTTTTTTTTTTTTTTTTTCGTTATATCATGCTTCGAGTGTTACAGTGGAACGCTAGAAGTATTCTCGCTAATAAGTGCGATTTAGAGATATTTTTAGTTCAACATGATATAGATATTATCTTATTGTCCGAAACGTGGCTTACTGCCAAAAAAAAATTGCATATTAATAATTTCAGTTGTTACCGTGAAGATAGGGGAGATGGTTATGGTGGTGTGGCGATTTTAGTTAAGAATTGTCTAACTCACCGTAAAATCAATCTAAATCTTACAAGCCGTAATAACGATACAAAATCTAATGCTGTCGCGGTCTCTGTTAATATTAGGAGGTTTTCTGGGATATTTATTTCATATTATTCTCCATCCAAGCACTCAATTGACCCTACAATGTTTGTTGAAGCTTTGGAAAATATTAACAATGTCCCCATCATTTTAGGCGGGGATTTTAATGCCTTGAATAGATGCTGGGGTTGTAGTTGCAATGACAGGAAGGGTTGGGCAGTAATGGATATCATTTCCAACTCCAATCTCTGTCTTCTTAATGACGGTTCTATGACTAAAATAGGAAACCCTCATTACTCTAATAATCCAGTGGATTTGTCATTTGTCTCACAAGATATATTCCTTGATTGCTCATGGAGAGTTCTTCCTCACTCGATGGGTAGTGACCACTATCCGATCGCTATTGATATCGATATAAAGACTTCCAACAGTGTTGATGCGTAGGCACGCTGCTTTGAACAGACCACTGTGAGATGGAAACTTTCAAAGGCAGACTGGGTCAAATTTCGAGATACGCTTGACTTGGGCCTGAATAACTTTTACTCTATCACTGACCCTATAGGTAAGTATAATCTATTTCAGAGTGCTATTTCTTCAGCCTTACAGGAATCAGTTCCTCGAGCATTCTTATATAGAGGGAAAAAACAACCTAAGCCATGGTGAAACATCCAATACGAATTAAAAATTAAAGAACGTAATGAAGCCTTTAGAAAGCTTCGTGCAGAAGGATCTATGTCGTCGTATATAGAATATAAAAAAATTGCTGCTGAAACACGTAAAATGCTAAAATCTAGCAAAAGAGCTGCTTGGAAAAATTTCTGTGGCAAGTTTAATAGGAACACGCCATTAAAAGATATTTGGTTATTAGCGAAGCGCTTCAAGAACAGAAATGTGCAGAGCCACACTGCAACGAATGATGATTGGTTTTGTGATTTCGTTTGCACAGCAGCTCCTCTACATGTGCCAGCTGCGGATGAATTAGACGAATTTAATCAATCCACACAAGCAGACCCGGTTGACATGCATTTTCTACTACAACCAATCTCTTACTCCGAACTCTTTATACCATTGAGCAGGAAAAAGGATACAGCTCCGGGCATAGATGGGATAACATTTTCAATAATTAAAAACATGTCGGAAAATGCTAAGGGTACGCTGATAAACATTTTCAATGGCCTCCTACAACATTGTTTAATTCCTGAGGATTGGAGACGATTTCTGGTGTATTCGATTCCTAAGCCGGGAAGCCCCTCTTCGCTAGCACCTGCATATAGGCCAATTTCCTTGGCATCCTGTCTAAGGAAAGCATTCGAACTGGTCATGAAGAACCGTCTAATTTGGTGGCTTGAGAATAATAAAGTACTTTCCCATAATATTTTTGGATTTCGCCCGGGTTTAGGTACCTTAGATTATATAGCTGAATTTTTGAACGACACTTATAAATCTTTTATTGACAAGGAATTCCTTCTAGCATCCTTTTTAGATATAAAGGGGGCGTTTGATAATGTTTCTATTCCTATCTTGTTTGAGCAATTAATTAGGATTGGAATACCATACCCTTTAACTAATCTTTTATGTCGTTTATTTACAAGGAGATCACTCCACTTTATAAATCCGATTTCTAAAGAGACTGAGGTTCGGACAGCGTATAAGGGACTTGCTCAGGGATCGGTGTTAAGCCCGTTGTTATTCAACATCTATATCTTAACAATCTTTTCTACTCGCCTTTCTACAGCATCACATATTTTATCATATGCTGATGACTTTGTTGTATATACCAGACATAAGAATCTTTCCACATGTATTCAAAATAATCAATTTTCTGTTAACGCTTCTCAAAACTCTCTTCTAAAAATTGGTTTAGACCTGTCTCCATCTAAATCGCGCGTAATGTTATTTACTCTGAGACCGTATTCTCAACAGAGCATTGATATTAAAATTTATAATCAAAAAATTACAGTTTCTAAACAGGTTAAATATTTGGGTATATACTTGGATTCCAGATTAACTTGGAAGTTCCATTTACAATCATTAATACAACTGGTAGCCAAGGCATTTAATCCGCTGAAAGCTACTAGCAATACCTTTTGGGGAGGTAATCCAGTAACCTTAAGTCTTCTTTATAAAACATTCATTAGGTCCAGACTTGATTATGGTGCAGTTTTTTATGGATCGAACTCAAAATCACTCTTGAGAAGAGTAGACGTTATGCAGAACCTCGGACTGAGACTTATAACCGGAAATGTTAAGTCGTCTCCTTCTATAAGTCTCCAAATGGAGACTAAGATCCCTCCCCTTCATATAAGAAGATCTCTTTTGCCAGACAGATTTTTAAATAAATATTGCAACTACCAACTTCGGTCAATATTAGATAAGATAAGTAAAATATCCAAGGAATGGAGGTTTGTTCGACAGAAAAAGCCGCTTTTAGTCAAAAGAGCCAATATTTACATTCAATATTGTGAAGCTCTTATTCCCATGCTGCCATCTGGCTATTTTAGTCTACCGTATGGTATTAATCTATGCAGCATTGATGTAAATATAAATCTTTTCAACAATTTAAATAGAGATTCTCTTCCAAACCAAGCAATAAACTCCTATTTTTTACAAACAACAGAAACTCAATATCCTTCCTTTTTAAAAATATTCACAGACGGAGCTAAGTTCCGGGGTGCTAACAGTAGAGTGGGTGCTGCATTCATTGTGGATAATAACTTAATATTTAAATTAAAACTCTCTTCTGAGGCGTCGATCTTTACAGCTGAGCTGCTTGCTATTGATAAAGCTTGTAACTTTATACTGGAGTCATTGGATGTTGAGAGAAAATCTTTAATATGCTCAGACAGCCTTAGTAGCCTCTTTTTTTTTTTTTTTTTTTTTTTTTTATATATATATCTTGCTATTTTACACCTAGTCTTATCAACTATTTGGTAATCTATGGAATAAGTTAAAATGACATGAATAAGCAACCCAACCAGTGAAGGGTGCTAAAATTAACTTATATATGTGTATACAAAATGTATACACACATATTTTTGCATTCTCATGGACACATACATACCATCACACACGCACACGCACATACACCCTCACACATCAGCACACACACATATTATTTATACATTTTTAATTTATAAGAGATCTTGAGGTCGTTTCCTATTCAGCCTACGTCCCTCGCTTGGATTACTCAGCAGTTCTTTTGCTGTACTATTAGGATGTGTTCTTTCAATCTGGCAGCATATCGTCGGGCAGCAGTTTCTGTTTCATTCTTTACAAATTGAACTCCAAGATCTTCACGGATCGTGATGTTGGTTATGTACCATGGAGCAGAGATGATCGTGCGTAGTATCTTATTCTGCACTCTTTGCATAATTGAAATGTTGCTGTTTTTGGTGCAGCCCCATAACTGGCAGCCGTATTGCCAGACGGGTTTAAGAATTTGCTTATAAAGAACCTCTTAGCGCTCAGTTATAGTAGTTTTAATTATCGCTGTCACCCACTGATCTACGATATTAAGTTTAAATACACACAAATTATAGATAAAGAAGGTACCGTAAAATTCTGTTGGATTCCTGCTCATCACGGAATCATTCTTAATGATTTAGCTGATCAAGCGGCTAAGGAAGCGGCATTAAACAGGGTAGTATACCCCTTTATACCATCTACGGACCTTTTGGACATGATTAAAAGGAACAGCTGTACTGATTGGAAGAACTTCGTTAATAGTTCGCCTAGTTTAGGCAAGACATACGAAAATGTCCAATCGTCTCTACCAAGTATGCCTTGGTATAATAATATTACTTCTATCCCACTTAACTTAATTCGACGTTTTGTCACTACTATCTGCAGACTTCGTTCAGGTCATACTAGAGTGCGGCTTAATTTTTTCGATGGTAACCATTTTCATTCAAATTGTAGCGATCATGTAAGCACAGCGTATCGCGAGGATATCAACCACTTGTTATTCAGTTGTGAGGCCCTATCTACGGATAGAGTTCTCCTTTTTGATCAGCTGATGTGCTGTGGTTTATATCCTCCATTCTGCATTTTTCAATTACTTGTTTGTGATGATCACACATTGTTTATTCTTTTCTCATTTATCAAAAGAAATGGAATTGCAATTTAAAAATCCAAACTTTTTTTTTTTTTTTTTTTAAATTTTATTTTGTCTACTCTGGGCGGAGTGATTACTAAATTTATATTGGCGTTATTGTTGATTATCGAGCTTATTTCATCGAGCATTGTGGGCGCTGCTCTGCAGTTGTGGCCGTATTGCGAGATGTGGTTAAGGTTAATTTATATATGTGATTTTTTTTTTTCTTTCTCTTTCTGTTTTCTTAATTTTCTCTGAGCATTGTGGGCACTGCTCTGCAGTTGCGGCCATATTGCAGGACGAAGTTACTTCCTTTATACTGATTAGCCAGTAGTATAAGTAAGGTTTAAATAATTAGATAAAAACAAGAAAATGTCTTCTTACTTTTTCTTTTTTTTTTTATTTCTTTTTTTTTTTTATTTTGTTTTGTTTCCGTGAATTTAGTATGATCTGAACGTTAGCTTGCTGGCCAGATAAATTTATATTGTTCGGGCCAAAAAAAAAAAATAAAGACCTCAAACGCATGCTTCTCCGCACACTCGAAAAACCACTAATATTGCTTTTTTTTTTTTTTTACCCCCCCTTGGGTTTGCTAGCAAAGAGCATTAGCCCAGCAAAAAGGAATAGATACATGGAATAGAATAGAAATTATATTTTTATTCTGTCGACAATGGAATCAAGGAACACCCCTAGGACAGGAACAACAGAGATAGTAGGCAGAGAAAGAACATAAGAGGCGTTGAAAGGAGCAGGAAGACCAAGCTTTAAAAGATGACAATAAAGTAACTCACGCTCGCGAGATAAACCGGAGCACTCGAAGAGCACGTGATTCGCATCGCAAACATACTGGGAACCTTCAGGATCCAATGGACAAAAAGGAGAAGCAGCCAAAGAGAAGCGATTTAGTGAAGAAGGAAGGAGACTATGCGAGAAACGGAGGCGAGATAACTGGGAAACTCATAGAACCAAGGACGAGGAGGAGGAACAGGATTAATCAAGAGATAAAAGGAATTAGGATTAGTGAAAAGAGATACATAAACAGAATGCCAAAGTCTAAGACGGCAGGATTTAGTTGGAAGAAGAATATTGTGTGCTGGAACCCTAATAATAAAATTCCCATTGGAAATAGCAGCTTTAGCAAGAAGGTCGACGGCTACATTTCCATCAATGCCTGCATGTCCTGGAATACAAGGAAAGTCAATCTGGGTACACGTCGATGAGGATAGATCATGAAGAAGAGAACGAATAGAAAGGATAATAGCATCAGTGGAAGGTGAAAGGGAAGGTGGAGATAGCGCTAGAAGAACACTTAAAGAATCAGAAACAATAAGGAATTTGGCAGAACTTGCAGAAGAGGAAATATAAATAATGGCTTGTAGAATGGCAACAGATTCTGCAGTAAAGACAGAACAAAAGGACGGAAGTCTAAAGGACTGAGAATGACTGAACTGATGGCACAAGAATGACGCCTCAACTCTGCTCGGGCTCTTCGATCCGTCAGTAAAAATTAAAGAGTAATCGAGGAATAGAGAATTTATTATATTAGTAAATTCCACACTGACGATATGAAAGAGAGAGAATTTAAGGAAGCATAGCATGAAGATGATATTTGGTGGCTTTAACAATTTGGAATAGACGTAAGAAAATAATGGAAGCTTGTGATGGGAAATGACAAAAGGGGAGAATTTAGAAAGGCGAATAGATATATAAAATAGTATAAGAATTTTATTATAAGAAAAACGCCAGTGACGAAGGATAAAAGAATAAGAGGTACTGATATTTGACGAGGAAGTGGAAAAACGTTTGATGAGAAAGTAATAACCCAAATAAGATCTACGGATGAACACAGGACAGATGTTGGATTCAGATAGAATGGCTGGGATAGGAGATGACCTCAAAGCTCCGAGACAAAGCCGAAGGCAACTGTTTTGGAGACGATTTAATTTGTAGAGAACTGATTTGGAAGAGTTGCCATATAAGAAACTACAATAATCCAATCTAGAGCGTAAGAGAGATTTGTACATCATTAGCACAGAAGGATCGCCTCCCATCTCGTAGGTGAGAGGGCTTTAAGAAGGTTTAAGACTTTAAGAGAGGAAGCATATAAATGGCTGATATGTTCATGGAAAGACAAATGAGGGGAAAAAATGATACCCAGATAACGAAAAGAACTGACTATCGGAATGGAATGATTTTTTAGATTTATCTCAAATGAGCCCGGTTTGTAAGGCCGAAGGATGAAGACTACAGCTGCTGATTTAGGAGCGGAAATGAAGAGATGAATGTTAAAAAGGGCCTCTTCTAAAGTTCTCAAGGAGCTGTTTAGTTCCTCATTGGCAACTAGAAGATTACGGGAAGAGGAGTAAACAAGGATATCATTTGCAAAAAATAAAAATTTGGATTTTACGGAGAGAAAACCAATTTTGGAAACATATAGATTAAATAAAGTAGGGCTACGGCAAGAACATTGCGGAAGGCCTTGGAAGACCTTCCTCGAGGCGGAAAAGGAAGGAGCAGAAAAAAGGAGAGTTCTACTTTGAAAAATATTGATAATTAGAAAGGATATGGATGCAGGGATATTTAAAGAAATCATAACGTTTTTGAGCGTGGGAAGATGGACGCTTTCATATGCACTGGCTACATCAATAAAAGCTGCAATTGTAAATTCTTTGGAAATAAATGATTTGTAGATGTCAGCAAGGAACAGACTGATACAATCTGGAGGGCCTAAGCCAGGACGAAAACCAAACTGGTTGTCTGGAAGCAAGTAATCGTGTTCCAGCCATCAGACCAGCCGTTTGTTAAGCATGCTCTCAAAGAGTTTTCTTAGGCAAGAAGCTAAAGAAATGGGCCGAAAGGCAGAGGAATTATTCTTGGAAATTGGGATAACAACGAAGGTGTTCCATGAATCAGGAATAGAACCAGATTGCAGAAAGGAATTAAAAATGATTAAAAGAATTTGGAGAGACTTTACAGATAGGTTTTTGAGGATGGAGTAAGAAATTTTATCATGGCTCGGACAGGAGTTGGAGGAGTTTTTCAGGGAAGAAAGAAGTTCAGAGAAGGAAAAGTTAGAGGAAAGGAAATGAGGCGATGATGGGTAAGGAGGAATTAAAGAATCCACTTCATCAAAGTTAGGGACATAATCAGGAGCTATGGAGTCAAAGAAAGAAGAAAGAGTATCCTTAGGAAGATTGGAGCAGGATGGGCGTTTAGAAATAGAATTTCTAAAAGCTTTAGCCAACTTCCAGACTTTGGAAATAGGAGTCAATTGAGAAAAGGAAGAGCAAAAGGATTTCCAAGCATTTTTTTTGGCGTTTTTGAGAATATATCTGGCTCTAGCGTTCGAACTCTTGTAAGTCAAGAAATTATTAAAAGTAGGTTGAGAGCGGAATGATTTAAAGTTAGACAAACTTTGATTGATAGCAGCTGTGCAGTCCCCATTCCACCACAATGATGAAGCCCTTAAAGAATGACTTTTCCGGGCTTGAGGATAGAGTGGGGAAGACAGTGTTAGAGCAGAGAAGATAGAATTAGTAAAGGATGAATATTGTGAAACAGCATCGTTTTCTACTTGTATTGCAGGAAGGTCTGAGTCCACAATAAACCGAAATCTATTCCAATCAGTTTTATGCAGGTTCCAATCAGCATAATGCAAAGGCGTAAATGAAGATGAAAGAGAAGGGAGATGGAAGTCATTAAGAACAATGAGGATCGGAACGTGGTCACTGCCGAAGGTACCATCTAGAGTTTTCCACGAGGATTTAAGAGCTGTGTCGGAGGAAACAAAAGATAGATCGATAGAACTAGAAGTAGACGATGATTTGAAGAAGGCGTGAGAACCATCATTTAGGAGAACTAAATTATAATTGAAAATTACTTCCTCTATAATTGTGCCGTTCCTGTTATAACTGGAACAACCCCATAGAGGCGAGTGGGAGTTCCAGTCGCCGCCGACCATGAAAGGGCGAGGAATAGAATTCAAAAACAAGTCAAATGAGAAATCGCGTAAGTTATAGGACGGTGGGATGTAGGAGGAGACAAAATTAAAACTTTTACCATGACACAATGGGATTGAGACGTGAACTAAATTCGGATTAAGAGGACTGGAAGAAAGGAAGGAAAAACTATCATGATGAATGAAATGTACATCTTTTCTTATAAGAAAAGCAGCTCCGCCATAGCCGTCGTCCCGATTCGAACTGACTAAGGAGTATCCTCGAATTCGAATATTGGAAGATGGTTTGAGCCAAGTTTCTGACAGGAGAGCAACCTGAATGTTATATTGATCCAACAAACCTTCGAGAGAGCATTTATTGACATTAAGACTTCTACAATTCCATTGAAGAATATTTAGCCTGTTTGACATCATTTAAAGTACAGAAAAATAGTTGGAGAGGAAGGAACCATGTAAGTGTAGAAGAGGAAGGGAAATAATACCTTACAGCCTGCAGATTTGGAAGAGAGAGGAAAATCGGAGAAGGAATGAGTGTAAGCTCGGGTAGTCCACGCAAAGCCAGTTGAAAGTATTGAATAAAGACAAGGAAAGATACGGCAAAAGAAGGGATGCAAAAAAAGACAATGGGGAGACATTTGTTTTCCCAGATAACTTACGAATGAGGAATATGAAAACTTATTGCGATGCTCACTGAGGAAAAACCACTTTCTCTCTCGCTTTCTTACCAACTTAATTAGGTATTTTTGCTTCACAACTATGTTCCGAAAAACAACTATATGACCCAGTTACAAGTTCTTCCCCCCATAATCAACTTTTTACATCACTCTTGAATACTTTAGGCAGTGTTTAAGCCAATAAAACAAAAAAAAAACGCCGAAAAAAAGCCACAAGGTGATATTACTCCTTGAAAGAAAAAAAAAAATGAGAAAATGTTTCTTCATTTTTCTTCACACCTTTTTTCTCGCGGGAACCTTTTTTTTCCGATTCGTCTTTTCTGCACGGCGTCCTTTTCGAAGAATTATTTCCGAGCTTCTAATTAAAACCATCGCCTTGAAATTAAATAACGATCACCGATATGAAAAATACTGATTTTGAGTCGTGCCTTTAAACACAAGATGAGGCTTAAAATATAATGACGCGATTAGACGTTTATACTAACTTTCATAGGCGATATTTAAGCATAGGTAAGAACAACGTAACTTACTCGTATTATTTTCGTGCTTAAAATTAATCCGGTTAATTATTTTCTGACCGCTATTGTTCTCCGGACAATTTTATAAAACATCGTTTTAAATATACAATTAACGTAAGATAGATTCTGAAAAGTCTTAATTAAAATTTAATTCATGGCTGTAGATAGTCGAATTTTAGGGTGAGGAAAAATCAGTGCGGGGATAATAACTCTGTCACCGAATGTAATAGTTCATTGGCGCCATTTATTTCCTTTCTGAACGGGCCAAAACCCGTTATCTTCAAAAGAAACATACTCGGGTAATTTATGACGGACGAATCGGAGAAAGTGTATGTATATCCGTCACTACCGGCGATTTCGACGCTAACCGCTTGTCGAAACTGACTGACGAGTATTAATAACAAAGAGTACACCAGCAGCTCGACTATGGTAATTACGATTAACCTAGTTTCGCATTTATTTTTTCGCCGAACGCGAATGATTTCGTAACTTATCTTCGGCAACGAGATTTATATAAATCAATTTTAAATCTTAGACCGCGAACAGTTTTGGCCCGCAATTAAATTCAGCTCTTCCCATTTGCGGCAAGAGGCAGCCAAAATTTATAACTGATCAAGTTAACTTGATGAAACAAAGTAATCGCACGAACTGGAAAAAAAAAGTGAACCTCCTACACATTCCGTTATTTAATGGGAATAGAGGGGGGAAAAAAACAAAAGTTACCGACAAAGGCTTTTTGAACTGGATAATACTGTAAGGGAGCGCTGGAATAATTGTTTTGAAGAGAAAAACCTTTCACAAAGTTTAACACGGGGTTTTTATTCGATTGCAAAAGCTGAAATTCTCATCTTTGTGATATAGTTTCGCAATTGCAATCTGTTCGTATGCTATGTCACAGCATCTGTTGTGTGTTCACTTTCATACTAACTACTACTATACTACTACGAGAGTGGAAAGAAAAGAATTTCAACAACGGAAGTTCGACACGAACGACGAACAGAGAAAACTTTGAGAACTCCAAAAATTGGAAAATTAGGCTGACTCGAGAGATGGAAAGTATTCGTTAAATTAAATTCTGCAGTGAAATATTTTATGCACCGGTAGAATCTAGAATTTTCTTCACAAATATTTAAGCCAGCAGCTATTTCGTCATTCGTTGGGGGTGCTATTAGAAATATGAAAAATAGCCTCTATAAAGAATGATAAAGTTTCAGATGTGTTGCAGTGGAAGATATCGATGGAGCCTACGATAATTACATAATTTTAGTGAGAAGCAGAGATTCGAGGAAAAGTATAAACGGAACAACAACGTAGGGTCACTGTAATTAATTCCTTTTTTAAAGGTAGAAACGAGGAAGACGAGATGATTCGGAAAAAAATTTACCAGAAGAAAATTTGAATTTTAACGAGCATTTTTAGAAAGAGAAACAATGCGATGCATTCAGCTCGGCATGTAAATACATCGAATGCAGTGATATTTTAAATTAGAGAATAATTTTCATTTACTAAATGCGTATCGAATTTAGTAAATGAATAGCTTGAAATTTAAAAATTTAGAATTTCGATAGAAATGTTTTCATAACATTCAGGGGATTATGCAAAATTTTATCGTTAGCATCGCTGAAACAGTATCCATTTTATTAACTAGAAATAAATGCGAACGTTTGTCAGAACTTTTCAAAACCGCGTCCAACTGTGAAGATAATACGCGCGACCTGGAGTAGTACTAGCAAGTCCAGGTACAAAAAAAAAAAAAAAGGAGAGAAAAGAATTACGGCAGTCGAAAGCCACTTATTAGTGAAAATACACGAGCATTCCGTCAACGGGAGCGAGTTGAGAACGCAGAATGTGCATGCATAAATTTATAACTTTCGAAAGAAAAATCGCGATCGTGACGAGAAAACTGCTAAATTCAAATTTCCTTCATTAAAATACTTATTCTAATTTATTGATTAACTCGCAAACGGCAGAGCAGTTGACAACTACTGTTATCATTGCAAAATTGAAACCCGCGAAGAAGGGGGAAAATAATAAAAGTGATGGCAAATTTTGAAGAGAGCGTAAGCATCTGTCGTTAAGAAATGATCGTATAATAGAATTCGAAAATGAGTTTTACCGAAATTATTCAAAATGTCCTTTTTCGCACGGCTTTTCTGTTCGCATACCTTTCAATACCCGCCCTTTATTATTAGCGGCTGAATCATGTAATTCGTTACAAGGTCGAACTAAAACCTTGAAATTTATACGCTTCTGACTATAACGAGGGCTGCACTCAGTATTGCATGTATCTCTTTACTCAGTGATGAATAAATGGTGTATGGTCGAATTTACATTAGCAATTTTTTCCATATATGTGAAAGATGATAGTTCGAAGGAAAAACAAGGGTAAAAATATTTTACGTACCTCACATTGTCTGCGGAACCAACCTGATGAAACTCATTTAAAAAATCGATTGGAAAATTAAATGAAAATCGTAAGATTTCTTTTTTGTAATATTCGATGAAAAGAATACTTTTAAAACGAACCTGTTCAGGCTGCTCCCTCCGAACGTATGTGTGTTGTATGTGATATCATTTCATATAATTGTCCCGCGGAGATCAGATTATTCTGTTTTCTTGTACAGCATGCTAGATCAAAAATTCCGATTCAAAAAAAAAACAAAACATTAAAGCCTTACCAAGAAATTTTGTGCTATTACCGAAAATGTTATACGATTGAAAATGACCGTTTTGGTTGGAACTTTTTGACTCTGCGAGCAACGGTAGAGTTACTGAATTCTGAAAAATAAGTTTCCGCTCCATCATAACGCGAGTGAATCTTCAATTGTTGTAATTTAACAGATTGTTTCCAACGCTTGGTCGTTCTGTTGTTGTCTCCATTGATTCGTCTGCGTTCTTAAGCCATACTTTATTATCTTCCTCTCGTATTCATTTTTCATTGGTTTCCTATCTATATTGTCCTCTCCACCCGAACGAAAGCAAGTTTTCGATGCTCATTATGTGTTTATAAAGTGTTTATCTCTCTTTGTATTAAACTTTCTGCTTTCTATTCCAATTTGCTATGAATCGGTATTCCTACTCCGTATTGTGCCTCCTATACCTGTGTCTTTTTCTTCTCCATATATTGTTCCCACCATTGTTTGTTCCTTGCTACTAGTAATGTCTGACCGTATTAAAATATAACTGATTCATTTCCCTTTTTAATTGTTTCTAGCCCCCCCCCCCAAAAAAAAAAAAGAAAAAAGAAAGAAAGAAAACATACTCAGTTTGCCTAAAATTCGCTGTAATTTTTCGAAATACAGCTATCGCTCCACTCTCTATCTCGCTTAAAGCACCGGAAAATATTATGCGCAAAACTGTACATAGTTTTAAAGACCTCTTTATTCGATTTCCTAAACCAGAATAATTATTCTTAATGAGAGCGGGTCATTTTCTCTTATGCTATTCGTGGTATTCATATTTGGAACACGGGTAATTTGTGTGGTTACGAGTATTGAAAATAGTGTATTTCTCGGTAGGGCTGACACAAGCCATCTACAAAAGTTATTCACTTACAGTTCGCGGAACTTTAGCATATCGATAACGTTAATCCGGCGGACGAATTAAATCTCGAAAACAATATGAGCATAGAGTATTAAAAAACTGCGGTAGTACCTCTAGGAATTCTGAGTCGGGTATTTCATTAAATGATTCGCTACCTACTGCAATTCCAGTCGGATTTATTTGATCTTCTGGTTAAATTTCGGCTTTCGTAGCCGAGATAGTAGAGGAAATGTATAATCAAGTCTTGCGAAGAAACGTTTGGCGGAGGTTCTCTAAAGCGCTTCTCATTCAACAACAGGTAACTATATGGGGTAGCGCGTCAGTTTTTTTCTGTGTTCAGCAAGGTCTGCGACGGCTTTCGTAGCCGAGATAGTAGAGGAAATGTATAATCAAGTCTTGCGAAGAAACGTTTGGCGGAGGTTCTCTAAAGCGCTTCTCATTCAACAACAGGTAACTATATGGGGTAGCGCGTCAGTTTTTTTCTGTGTTCAGCAAGGTCTGCGAATATTGAGTGAAGATGTTTATGAAATGGGGACCTTGGAGCTTCGTCATCTTTAAGAATAAGATAAGCAAGATTCGGTACCTAATCGATACACAGGACTCTGCTCATTATTTTCTTCGTAAATGTATGAACAATTCTACGATGCCTTTAAATTGGTCGGAATCTTCGCGCTCGTTAACGAAACTTCCGAATTCCCAGTAAATACCTTGCATATTTTGAACGTGGGGAATTCTGATATTTCCCAGATAAGGATAAAATTAACTTCCTATTATCCAAGTCGGTCCCAGGTATATACCTAATTTGAAATTGAATATTCCAGAGAAATGTGGGAAAGTAAAGGCAGCTGAGAGAAAGGAACTAGTGTATTCTTTATATTTGAGTTGTAGATAATATTGTCCATTTTCTGTTATTACTTTATTAAAAATATTATAAAAAACGTGTATTACAGAAATTATATTTTAAAAATATTAAAAATAGCCGACATGTTTCGGAGTTTCGTACTCCATAATCATGGCATTAATAAATAAAGTTTTTTTTTTTTTTTTTTTTTTTATACGAGTAGTTAGTGCCTATATGGCTATTACTCGATTAAAGATCATTTATATATCATTGATTATTTTTGTTTTAATAATAAAATCAGTAAGCATTTGGAGATTGTTTATGTCGAGGATACTTTTTTCTCAGTTGATTATCGCGATGATGGTTGTACTTCTGGCAGGTTAGGATAATGTGATGAACTGTCAGCGGTACGTTGCAAATGTCGCATAGCGGCGGTGGTTGATTACTCAGTAGATATGAGTGAGTAATTTTTGAATGCCCAAGGTGTATTCTGTTAACCACTGTTTCCAGCTTCGGTGAGCAGACATTACCAATGATTAGCGGCCAAGCGTCCACGATTTTCTTTGAATATCCAAGTATACTTGGCCGGGCCTGGAACCGCTCATTCCACGAGTGTAAGATTTCCCGACTGTACCACTGTGTAAGGTCTTCCCCCAGCATTATCGGAAGATATGTATGAGTTGGCCCTCTTGCTGCATGATTCACGATGTCATGGCCATCTATTCCTCGATGGCTCGGGATCCAAACGAAAGAGACACTGGTGTTTCGTTTATTTAATTCAGTGGTGATAAGCAGTATTTGGTTCGCCGTTGCCACAGTCGAATTCATCGCTTCAATATACTGCAATGCTAAGACTGAATCGGTCAGGATCGTATACTGGTCAGATGGCAATTCCGATATCTGCAGCAAACATTGAAGTAAGGCTAACATCTCGGCCGCAAGGACTGATGTCATATTCGGCAAGCTGAAGGAATATATCCTTTTCTCGATGGAAAAGGCATCTCCGACAAGTGATGATGTTTTGGACGCATCGGTGAAGCATAGAATTGAATTAGGCTGATGGCTCAAAACGTTCTGAAGCCTTTTACGGATGTCCGTATTCGGTTGCGTTTTAACGTCGGCTGTAAGTAGATCGCAGCAGATATTTGGGGTAAATTGACTCCATGGCGGTGACACTGTTAGGATTCTGCTCATGATACCACGTAGCAGCCTCAATGGCCTTTGCAGTCCAATTTGTTATAGCTGTTTTTGCATATGAATGCGATTTGGATGACGCTGATGAACAGCGACCTTCACTGAATACTTAATAGCGAGCATCTTCCGTCGGTAGCAGAGCGGTGGGGTGCCACTAAGATACTGAAGGCTAGCGGTCGGTGAGGTTGGGAAAGCCTTTAATGCAATCCTCAGTCCAGCGTTCTGTATCATATCCAATATATTCAGTAATCGGTTACTGGCGGACGAGTAGATAATTGAACCGTAATCGAGTCTCGAACGAATGAGGGCCTTATATATGCGAAGTAGGCTTGAACTTCTTGGTCCAAAGGTCCTGTTACTCATCATTTTCATGATGTTGAGTATTGGTTGGCATACTTGTTTAAGTGCAAAAATATGATTACGCCAAGTCAATTTTGTGTCGAAAACCAATCCCAAAAATTTATATTCAGTTGTGTGTTGTAAAACTGAATTATTAATTGTCAGGTTTAGCATGTTTTGGTTACGTTTTTTTGTAAACACCATGTACTTGGTTTTCTGCGGAATAAATAAAGTTAAAAGTTAAAACGATATCATATTTGTCATCTTATTAAATACAATATATCGATATGTTAGGATTGATTCTTAATTTTAAATAGCGGGTTATTATTAATTATAAGATTATTATTAACTAAAATATCTTCAAATTTATTAATGTAGTATGTTTCGGCGCTATTAAATAGGTTATAATTATTAATATATTTTATTATTTCTAGGTCGTCTTTTATGTTTAGTTTTAATCTATGTTTATTAATAATAATATGTTCCGCAACAGATGATTTATTAATATGTCCGTGTTTAATAGCAGCAATATACTCGTTATAACGGATGCGGAAAGTGCGACGCGTTTGTCCTATATTGTATATTTTGTTGCACGTGCTACATATATACACCGGATTTATTATATTTATCTATATTTATGAATTTATTGGTATTAATTAATTGATAATATAAGTTATTATTTGTTCTGTACGATATTTTAATAGATTTACGGAGTAGCTTGATAAGACTGTTTTTTGCCCGGGTTAGTGTATGTAAAAGTAGTCCAGATCTGTTTAGTGTTATTATTATTTTGTTTATCTTTTTTATCTTTTTTTCTATTTCGGGTACATTTAAAATATAGTTTATCTATTATATCAGTTTTAAAATTATTATTTAGTGCGATATTTTTTATTGTATTAAGTTCTGTTTTTTTAAATGTAGGTGAATACATCCTGTTTGTTAAAACTGTATAATAAAACAAACTTTAATAACAAACAATATAGAACAATAAATTATATAAATACCTATTTAGAAACGTTTTCGGGCATAACCCATAATCAGCTAAAAATAACTTAAAGGAAACTTAAAACATACCGAAGTGAATATAGGGAATACATGCGTATATATAGTAGATGTAAAGAGGAATAAACATAGCAGGTATAAAAATCAATAGGTTGAAAATGCTAATAATTAATATAAAATATAAAATAAAACAAGAAGACAAAAAGTTAAATTTTTATATTAAACAGTGGATTATTATTATTAGGTGTTTGGTCATTTAAAATATTATTTTTATATTTATTTATATAATAATTTTCTGCAATGTTCATATTATTACCTTTGTGATAAGTGGCCAGGATGGTTACAGTATTTTCTATTGAATTTGGTTTATGTTTATTTTTAATTAATTGTTCTGCATTTATTATAATATATCGATCTAATCGTGTAATAATGACCGAACAATATAAATAAAAATACAATAAAAATCAGTCCATGAATATGTCGAAGAACCGATCGGAGTAATTTTATGTTTTTTTAAATTTTTTAATTTTCAATATTTTACGTGTAATAAGTTTTATAATGGACGTTATATATTTTGTGTATATTGAACGCATTTATATTTCTATATAATAATAATAATAATAAAAATATAATGTTTGTAACTGAATTTAACAAGTTTTTTAAAATCTTATAGTTATTTAATTATTTATTTATTTTTTTGTAAGATGTTTAAAGTTTACGGTAAGTAGAAACCATGACAACTGTTAAAACTTATTGTTGGAAGAATGCTATTTGTCAGTTTGTGTGTTATTTTGTCATTCTTGTGGCATAATGAAGCATGTAGAATAATAAAAGGAAAACTCCGGTTTTTCTTTTTATTTCATTTATTAATTTATTCAAAAATAAAAAAAAATAAAAAAACAAAAAAAAAACAGTTTTTCCATTACGGAAATTTGAATAAATAGCGCAGAATTGTGAAAGTTTTTTTATTGAAACATCTATACCGGTTTAGTATACAATTTATTAAAAAAAGAGATTAATTGTAATCTGTTCAATCGCGTGAAATTTAAATATACACGAGGTGAACAGTAATTTTAAACTCAAAAGTGCGCTGAGCAAGCCGCTCATGCGTGTACTTGTATTTTTATTTAAAACACTATAAATTATACGTATGTTATTATTGTTTTGTTTTTTTGTTTTTTTTGTTTTTATTCGAGTATTGCCAAGGATATTAATCTGACGCGAGTGATAATTTTTGATATTTTCAATAATGAGATACCCACTCGCGAATGAAAATCGTTAACTAAACTGCGCTGTATTGGCTACTGCAGCATACGCAAAATTCAAAATATATCCCGTTAAGGAACCTTTGTTTCTGTCGCTCTTTTATAAAATACAACACGAGAAAGTAAATAAAACGGATAACCGGAATTAATAAATTTCTGATTGGCCGGAACGGCGTTTCGATATCACGTGTGAAAAAATGTTGCCTAATGGATAACCCCGCTAATCTAATATACAAAGTTTTAAACTACACAGATAGAGTTTATCCGAAAAGTCGATGAACGGTGACCTAGCTCAAGTGCTCCCCATACGCGCTGCTAGTAGTAGATGAGAAATACTATCGTCTGGGGGATCTTAACGGGCAGATGAAGTACAACGAACAGAGATGGTAGCGGAAGTTATGGTTTGGAAGCCTATTATTCGCCCGGCCTTTCGAATGGACTTACATATATTTCGGGTCATATACTTTTATACGGAAGTTACCTAGTTTATTGTAATCTCAGTTGGCTTTTTTCACGGACGCCGAGTTTCATTTGGCTACGCTCGTAAGAAATTTCGAAAATACAAATTACGTGCTTTTATCGAGAACAAAACCTGTCTAACTAGAAAAAATTGGTTTTTCGACATTTGTAAAAAAAAGAAAAAAACGAAAACTGTTTTCAAAAAAAAAATCGTATAGAAAATTTGTGCTGTGAAAGAAAAAGTCCAAATACCGACTAGCAATCCTCCAAAAAAAAACAAAAAAGAAAAACGGTCGTCTCGATAGTTTAATTGCTAAAGCACTTGAACTCCGTCAAGGAAGACTATTATCCCAAACAGACATATTAGTTTACAAAAATAATTAAATAATCGTTAATAGAATCATTAGAGGAACATTTACTTTTTTTTATGATCTCAGCATTTACCATTTTTTTCTTTCTCCCCCCCCCCCCCTGGGCTTTTCAACCAAGAACCTAACCCAGGAACACAAATAGAAAGGAAAGAAGCAAGAACAACTACCTAAAAGATTAAAATGCTATGCGATCAGAAATGGAAAGCACAAAGGAAAGTAACCGAGGAGTGACAGCAGGAGTTGGGAAGGAAAGAAAAATCACTGAAAGGAGCAGGAAGACCCTGCGCCAGGAATTGTGAGTAGAGGTGAGAGCACTCCTATAAATTAGTAAAGCGCTTTATGTTTTTTCCTTGTTTACAAGGGTATTCTTTTTTTATCTAATTCGTAATACAAAATATTCCTGTTACGCAGGTGTGCTGATATAATGAATATCAGAGATCGGAAGATGAAGTGGCCATCCATGTCAAATCGATTACTGTAAGTAATATAATTTACAATTAATCTTTTTAATTAGATCGGTTGTTTTTTTTTGATTTTTTTTAAATTTTTTGCGCAATGGGAAATCAGTATGTTTATAAATTGACAATGGTAGACGATCGTAGCCGTTTTATTTTTGTTTATTTTTTAAGTACACATTAGACTGTTGATACGTCACTGTGAAAAATATTCCGATATTTACACCTTATCATATTTTTAACGCTTCATTTAGCTCTATATATATGTATGTTCGGTGAAATTAATAAAAATGATGCGACTTCACAGCATTAATCGCACGATTTTCCAACACAAAAAGTGCGAACGTGTTTACACAGGTCAGTGTGGATGTAGAAAAGAAATCGATGTTTATTTATCAGACAAACTGTTCCGAATAGGCTAGTATTATTTTCAGGTGTGTAACGTTTTGAGCAGTTAATATCTGGTATCAATTCCGATTAATAGGTGAGCATGAGAACAAAAAATATGTTATTTTAAAAAATGCCAACATGTTTCGTAAATACACAAATTACGTTAGTACGAGAAAGGTAGTTGTTTTTTAATTGCAATAATATATTTTCTGTTCACGAGCTTTAACAGAAACTTATTACGAGTTGTTACTTTTTCAATTCTTAAATATATTCGCCAAAAAGGGGCTGGGGGGGAGTAAAAAAAATTGTATAAATACCGGAAGATGCTAAAAGAATATTAGAAAAATTTACAATTACCCGCCAAATGCGAAACAGTAGATCAACTGTACTATAAGTATATATATATATATATATATATATCGGTAGAATTTTTATTCGTGTCTGTTTGCCAGAAGTAACTATTTTTTTAAAATATCACATTTCTCAATCGACTCTAATGGGTAACTAAAAGTATGCTTATGGTAGAAACGTTTTCAGGCAAAGCCTACCTTCAGCTGGAAGAGGAAAAACACACAAACATAAAAAGGTTGGAAAGGGAAATTATACAGATGTATAAAACAGGAAATATGTTAATTTTACTTTTTGGTACGTGACGCTATTTCTGTGTTCTATGTTCGTGGTTTAAAAATTTTTTAAATTTTCCTTTCCAACATATGTTCGATGTTTATTTGCGTGTTTTTTCTCTTCCAGCTGAAGCTGAGTTTCGCCTGAAAACGTTTCTGCGGCAAGAATACTTTTAGTTATCGATTATTATTTAGGTAATATATTATTTGAGAAAAAAAAACAAAACCATCAGTGATCGAAAGCAGTCAATTTACAAGTGTATTTTTTTGTTTTATTTTATTTATATTTTTTGGGGGCTCATCAACCTCAGAAACAATTGGAAGAGCAGATAACTCTTAATTCGACCGAACTTTATGTGATAAACTCATAATAAATGCACATATTATAGACTTTAGCATGAAATCTACAATCCTTTGGCTGCCCTATAAATCGCTTCTACTAATGGTGTTAATAAATTCCTGTTAGTCATCGATTCTAACATTGTTTTGTTGACAATTTCCTTTTCTCTTCCTTCGCCTTCCGTAGACTTTTCAACTCTCCCCCTAAGTTGCTCTCTCATTGGTAGATTACATATCTCTTGTTCCATATATAGAAATCGTTAGTTGGGAATTCTTAATCGTGTCGGCATCGAGACTAATGAACAAGCTGACTGATTGGATCTGTCCTTCAGACCGGTCAATTACTCTATCCCAGCTTTTTTTCTTCTAATATTAATATTCTTTCCAGAAATGTCCATCTTAAACTATAAAACGATAATTATCCTCGTTCTTTCATACGTGTGTCCATTGATAGCGCACTAACAGTGCAACCGATTAAAAACGTGTATAACCGGCGAAGCGGCTATCGAACTCACTTTAAAATCAAAAATCAGAGACGGCCGATTTCATCTAATAAACACGTGCCTTCGAATTTGATCGGCACTTAGTATATTGAGGTGTACTTAACTATCAAACTAGAGTTATCATTTTGGGAATTGAAAAATACGCGCCTAATATCCGAAACTGAATGTAGTTATTATAGCCGTTTTTGAAAGTACCGACCATCGCAAAAGGAACTGACCACAAGTATTATTTTCAGATCGGCACATACACATTACAAGGAGCTGAAATGTCATCACATACCGTATAATACTCGTTTATCTTTAATATGTTTCCATTTTACATTTAATGTCCGGACGAAGAACACGGTGAGAATTTATCGCGGAGTCGCATTAAAAATACTACGAGTTATTTTAAAGAGAAATAATCGTGTTGCCGGCGTACAAATAATTTATAAACTACTTTCGACGCATTTACAAATTTTTAACCGATGATATAGCTCTGGGCCGAAAGAACAAGGAGAAGGAAGATCGCTATGAAAAGATTCAATTAAAAGTAACCAGTTACAATGTTTTAAGCTTCCTTCCGCGAACCTAGATAATTGCTAGATGAATGTCGCTATGTCATGGCCCACGCCTGCCGAGCCAGTTTAAAAAACCGGTTGTCAAACTGAATCGTTGAAGACCGGAGATTTATGCGAGATAGTCGTTACTTTAATAGGCATCACCGGTAGACACGTTAGATTGCCTTCATTTAATGAATCATTTTCAGTTTCCATTGTAGAGTAGACTTTTTAAATTCCTTAAAGAAAACTAGCCACTAGTGTAATAGACGGCAACCGATTATACTGCTCAGTTAAAAGATTCGCCGCGGCGTTCCCCGACATTCAACAGCGATTGAACTTTTACTGTCCACTTCATGTCGTGGAATCTTTTTTTCTTTTTCACGAATTTGTATGTTTAAATTGTCGCATATTAACAAACTTATTATCTAATTCTAGAAACAGTTTTGATCTTTTTATCAATATACACTCGGCTCGTTTTTAATATTTTGTATGGTTGCGCGGAGTCACTGGGCTAAAGATAACTCTTTTTGGAAATTATCATATTCCTATCGGTTCTTTTAACGAGTTTTTTTTTCTTATGCTTCTTATTAGCCTCTTTACTCTATGGATCCTCCCTGAAGTAAACTGGGCCATCTTCCCCGTTTTTTCATTGACTCCTCTCAATTTCTCTTAATTTGAACCCATCTACCCAATATGACTTCTTTGTTGAATCAGTCTCTTCTGCCTCAACTCATTCTTCGCCTCCTATCCGACCAATTCCCTAAAAAATACACTCTAAACGTTTCCTCCCTTGTTGCGGCGGAATAAGGACTTCAAGGCGGTCTTTAATTTAAGAATATTGAATTATAAACAATTTTTCGCCCTGTCCTTCTCTCTCCAACTTTTCGGCTTGCTAAAGCCAGATTTATTTAACTTATGGTTTTCTCGATCCATTCCTATTTTTTATGCGTGGAAAATGGCTAAGGCTCTTCCAATTATAATTATCCTCCTGAAAAAAGCTAATACCGTTTATTGATTCGGTGCTTCCTGTATGATACTTGCTTCCAGAAATCCCGACCTTTACTGTTCGCTCTTAGTTTTCCATATTTTCGTACCTATCCCTTTACTTTATCAGAATTTCGTTCATCTTTAATCAAGTCTAGTCCTCTCCGGACCTAGATGGAATTGCTTTTTCAATCTTACTGATTTTCTCTCCAGATACTTCTAAATATTTTCAACTTTTTTTTTAGTTCCGATTGCACTCCTCCTTTCCGGAACACTTTTACTATTGTCCCTACCCTAAAAACCTTGTTCTTCTTCGTTCCGTCCTATTTCTCTTGCTTTGTGTGTGTTAGGAAACTTTTTGAATGTACGTTACCTAACAATATTTCCATCCTTAGTCCACTAGATTGTATCAGCATGTTTCTATCGGACGTTTATTATGTCATTCAAAATTTTTAACTGCTGCTTTTATTGACATATTAATTGCTATCGGTAACGTTCACCTTCCCACACTTTTTGGCATAGCACTTTTAATTAATTCAATTAAAAGTTCCTTTCCTCTTTTCTCTTCTCATTATTATTTCTCTTTCAGTACAGAACTGTAATTCTTTCCTTTCCTTTCTACTCTTTCGCCAGGTCAATATTTCGAGGTCTACCTTAAGAATCGTGTCATAGAAAACCTACGTTCTTCAATATTCACTTTATCAAAATCGTTTCTATACCTCTTTACTTCGCTTTTCTTTACTGACGATGTGCTTCTCTACTCCTCGGATCGCAGTCTTCAAAGCTTTCTAATGCTATACTAGAAAGTGCTCTTTCCAGTATTCATCTTTTTATTTCTTCCCACAAAGAGACCTGTTGTTTTTACTCTCTGCCTTTTCGATCCTTCTTTGATTCGTCTTACACCTTAAATGGCGGGAAATCGCTATTATACATTCTTCTCACTATTTAGCATCTGTCTTGACGACCGTCTCTCCTTTCACGAACACGGTTAATCATCTCCATCTATATCCTCTCTCGAAAATCTCAATCTGTTAAAAGCTTTGAATAATTTTATTATACGAGAAATTATCCAACTCTCGAACGCAACACCGATACGCGCTCACGGTAAAATTTTACTATTTAAAAATATCTCAGCAGAGAGTTTTTACCGCAACTTGAACGTTATCTGGTATTGATTAACACGCCGGTAGACCATACCGATATCTAGTGTAAATATTTTTATTTAGTTCTAATTTATTTTATTCCGAACTTGACACGAAAACGTCAAAAGTGAAACCGATTTCTTATTGGCTGCTTCGGCCGCAGATAATAACCAATCACGCGGCAGAGCGCCCTAGCAGCTGCTATATATACATCCGAATTTCCATCCCTCCACATTCACATTTTTGAATTTGCACGCATCAGTAGCGTTTCCAGAGCGACACCGGTCGGCAGTTATCCAGCGCTCCAGTTCCAGTTCGAGCAGCACAACAATGCTGCAGATCAACAGCTCTATTCAGAGCTACGTGCCCACCAAGGTGCGCACCCGCGTTCGTGGTGATCAGCGTTGTTTTCAACAGTCTGATCATTGCTGCGATTTTACGAGTTGATTCTTCTGATCAGTCGTTTGGTATCCAGTTCCTGTTGGGCAGCATCATCGCTGCAGATTCATCGTTCGTGTTTTTCAGTCGTCTCCGTCATTTCTATTGTACAATTTTACGAAATATAGTTCTTTTTATATCCAAGTCGTCAATTATTTCACTCGGTCCTCCGGAATCACTCTTCGTCTTGGTCAACCAGACCAGATTGCCGTAGCAGCAATCCGCCAGTTCTGGATCGAGTCTTAAACAACCGAAGCGTAGTGACGCTTGACAAGCTCTTTTTCACACTTATTGGGAAGGCAATCCCTACTGATGTTTAACAAATCCTTTATCTACTTTATCCTGTATTAATGTTTCTTTATTCATGGCAATTCCTTCAGGACTCTTCTTTCAAAATTAAATCGCATTCAAAATACTTCGTCTCTGCCTCGGTGCTCTGAGACCTACCCCAGTTAGTTTCTGTTAACCTTGCTGAAACCCATACTCTGAATTTATAGATATCCTACTTTTTAATTCTAATAAAACTTCAATTCTATCCCTTGTTTCTGTTCGTTTTCTTCAAATTTCGCTATTTATTTACAGCTACGATAAATTTCCTTATTTCTCTATCAGTTTTTCCAATTTTTACTTCATCCTATTAAGCGTCTTTCCTTATCAATCTGTTCTAAATCTGTTCTCTAACATGTTGCCAGAATTGAATTTTCCATTGATTTAGTTTCTCTTTTTCCTACACACATCACTATACTGAAAATTCCGAAGGGCCAAATACAGAGTGCTGGTTATGTCTTTTTTGTCATGCTTTGAATTATTATTTTGAATCTTTTAACTTTCCCTTCTTTTGCTGAATTTTCTATTAAAAATCTATTGCTATTCTGCGCGCTGTTCTCTTTGTTTCCTCATTAATTATTTTCCCATAAAATACTCATAATCTCGGATTCTTAAAGTGTTTTACAGATTACTATATCTCCTCTTCCTGATCTCCTTGATATAGAATTATTATTATTTTTTTTTATTACGATTTTCGAATAAATCACCATATTTCTGATTTTTTAAGTTATGTATTATTCAAATTATCTGCACCAATCTTTCTGGGCGGTCGACCGCTGGAAGAACATAATTAATACGCAAAAGTATAATAAAATAAGCCGCGTACTGTATGTGTCGTCAGCGGCGGATCCGATGGGCTAGGAAACAGTTGAATTCGTCGCTGCTTTGATGCTCTTGGCAACGGAAGGGATATTTTAGTCATTATTCTTTGAATTCAAGTTATGAATGTGATTTTAGTAACCGCGATTTTAATGACCGCAGTTTTAATAACCGCGTTTTTAATAATCGCGATTTTAATAACCGCGATTTTAACAACCGTGATTTTAATGACCGCGAAATTCAACTGTTTGGTGGCCTTTTACTGGTGGCTTCAACTAATAGCCTTCCTTGATGACAGGAGAAGTGATCCAGACCATACCTTGAGAAAAGATTGACCGGTTTTTTTTTGATTTTCTTTCTTCTATCATCCCGTTTTTTTTTGCTTTTTTTTTTTGGACTTGTCAACCAGGAATTTTTACCGAAATCAACATTTCGAATGGTCATACGCATTCCTCTTAGCGTCGATGCATGATCGTCCATTCAGCCCTAACCGACAACATCAACGCAAGCGCGCCTACATTCCCGTTTGAAGCATATTTTCTACTTTTTTTATTTTAAATTTTATTCAAGTTTTATATCTTTTTTACTGGTCAAGTAATGTACATGTGCGTAATTTCTGTTTAAAGAATTACCACTTTTTTGCTATTTGTTTTTTGATTACTTTTATAGCTGCGTTTCATTAGTACCATAACATGCGCTTGGGTATATTTTGATTGTTGCCTTGTCGCGGACCCTAAAATTTAGTCTGATCCCCCCCGGTACAAGATACCAGCACGAAAAGTAGGCATGCACACAACAGCTTCAGCCCTCTAATGCATAATTATGGTTGGAACGTTGTCTAGAGGTGTGGTATTTTACTTTCGAATAAACGGTAACTATCATTACTGCGCAGCATAAAACATAACATGTTGTAGCATTTCTTTCGGTGTTGTCATTTTAGCACGCATTCGAATAACAAAGTATACCCTCTTTCATAATTTTCCCGCTCTCTCTTATTCACCAATACAACATGTAGCCGGACATGAATAAACATGTCGTTGTTATGTATAGTTCTTATCTTTGTAGATTTTTTATGTCTCTCCCATGCAATATGAAACTTCATATTCAAATACGACTGCAAATTTGTGTAAAAATTCTGTATTTTTGGTTGAAATACGGAATATTTTGGTCTTAAAAATGCTTGCCCGGTGTTAAAAATAACGATCATCAAGTTATTTCATCTTTTTCCACCATACGCCTCTTTTTATCTCCTGGCATCTTCCAGAGGTGCGTATTTTCCATTATAATTTTCGTTTCAAAAACTGATCAGCCTTTCTCCTTTCTTATTTCGGTTACCCGTGGCTACCAATCAATTTTACCTAATATTATCCGATTTTCTTTTGCTTCAACGTATTCTAAGGTGTCTTCCAGCTGGGCGTATATGTTTTCCGCTGCTTATTTCACGAATGGCCACGTATACTTGTATTACTGTCATTCTTGTCTCTACTTGAATTAAAATCATTCTGTGACTGACCTGGAAATGTGTTTTAAATTTATTTCCTCATTGTTTATTTGGCATTGATTCCATTTCTGCCACACACTGTCTTTCCTCAGTTACTCTCTACCATTCCAGGTGTATTATCATACCTATGTTGCCGTGAGTTCGTAAAGAACCGGATATAATTTATTGAGATGATACTTAAAATTATTTAAAATAAAACATAATTCAGAAATTTTCGTGCTCCATAATTTCAAATTACAAAGCTTCCTCAAGTGATAAGCTACGGCTTAAAAGTAAGTCAAATTTTCCCTACTTATTCGGTGACCTGAAGAGCTGTTTTTCATTCGATCTGACCATTCTCCATCGAATTATATATTTTATTTATTTCGCTTTGTACTAAATATTTAATTATAATATTAACGTTTACATACCTAATATAAATAATATATATATACATATATATATAATTAGTTGTGTTTCGCTCCAGTAAACATTCCGATAAAAACAAATAAATTCTCCTTTCGTTGGGTTTATTTCCGTAGTTCCCGAGGCCTAAAAATAAAATAAATAAATAAAATAATAACTATAATAACCGCAGTAATAATGCGGTTGAATTATTTTTGACTGAAAACCGGAATGATCTTTTATGTTGTTCCATGCGGTTGGAGCGTCGTATACGCACTGTGCGAATAACGCAGAAGCGCACTTGTGGCGGCTGTAGGAGGTTACTCGTGCAGTCCCTAACGTTTCTCACATTGAATAAAATTGCCGCTGAGTTATACACACAAAGATACCGAGATATCCCGGATAACGAGAACGATCACGTGTCAGGGGATTTGTGGCCAGACGACAACACCCTGCTTTGGCAGAATATTGAACTGATTGCAGCGAGAGATAATTAATTTTAAATATTATCAGGGGATGTACACTGAAAAATATAATTAACCGACTAAATAAATCAAGCCATGGAATTTATTTCTTAGCAACACTCCAGTTTACCAATTTAAAATTTTTTAATGCTGCTTCAAATACTAATTACAATCTTCCGATAGAATAATAATTTAATTACGGTTTGGATTTCCTTCTTAAATAATTTTATTTATTAATTTATTTACATCTAAACTGTGATTATGTAAGTGACGAGCTACAGTAACAACGTGTTTTGCTCGCATTTAACTGTCTTAATGAACTTTTAGTATTGTCAATTTATTTTCTGCAATTTATCGCGTAACCTATTTTCTTTACTCATCCATTCGCGAGATGTTTACAGTTTTCATACACTTTATAGAAGTTAGACAAGCTTATCGCTTGGTAATAGCTTTATATTCGATTTTTTGGCGTGATCCGAAGGACTCACTTTTCTTTTTATCAATGTCAACATCATTCTTCTGCCCGGGAACTGAAGTTACAATAGAAATTGCTTTACAAACAAATTACTATTTTTTTTTTAAGAATTCGGCATAATGAAATTTCCCTTTCCGATAAGTATTATAGAAGAAGTATCATCTGGGATTTCAGGTGATGTCCGCATGGCGAATTCCGATGATCGAGTATGATCAAAATTTACAACGTAATTCTGACTGGCATCAACACAAAAAAAAAATAACATAATCACAAAAATCCTATCCTACCATTTAACTTCCATTAAATAAAATTAAGATACTTTTTCGTTACATAAAACTGTGACATTTTTTTATTAACAATCACAGAAATCCTATAAAATATAACAAACGTTACATAAAATTGGGACATTTTTTCTAATAGGGGGTAGCCTAGTAATTAATATATATAACTCGGCCATTTTGGTCTCGCAAGGTGCTGTGCTCCTTGACCCTTCTTGCTTACATTTCTGTCTCTTTCTCTTCTATACTTTGTATGAAATGATCAAAATTTACAACGTAATTCTAAATCGATCCATATGAATATAATAACATAATCACAAAATCCTATAAAATATAACAAACGTTACATATTGGGACATTTTTTGAGACATTTTTTTGGGAAATTTTTCGTTACATAAAATTGTGACATTTTTCCTAATTTACGGTAGCCTAAGAATTACGTTGTAACTAATATATGCGGTAAATTTATCGAAATATGTTATAGCGTTAAATGTTAAGTAATGCATTTTTTCTTGTAGCATTCGGACGAAGAAAAACGGGCAAGCGGTTAGAGAATCACCTCTGTGCAAAGGGTAATTATGGGGAAGTCGGGTACTGGCGTAATCAAAATATAGCTGAAATTTCTTGCGTTGAGAAATTTAATCCCAAACTTCACAACTGGCGGCGTTTTTTATTTTCTTGAACATTATAAACACTCACAGAATCAATACAGTTAATATCAGCGAGACGTAACTTTGCACACAGACAGCTGAAATACAACTGAACGTGTTAGTACTACGCCAGCGCTCCGCATGACGCAAATGGGTACTACTTTCCGGATGGCCCTTGTACTTATGCGTTTTATAAATTTTTGAAAATTTTCGTAATTGAGCAGGAACGAATCTTAAATTTTTCGAGAAAGGTGTTTTACTTCTGCTTTTATATTTTCAAATCCTACGTTTTTGTTCCATTTCATTATCCCGTCAGCTCTGTTTGTTTGTGTATGTATAAGTAGGAGTTAGATTGGGATATCCAGATTAGATGTGTCTATGCTCTCGTCTGAAATTTACTACGCGCACAGGTTTGAGGCTATTTAGTATGTATTTCACATGAAAAGACTGTTCTAATGCCTTCTAGTATCTTAAAATGTGACCTTAAGATTAACGAAATCACTATTATCCTGATGAATGTTATTTTGATTCTGTGTCGTATATCGATCAAGATACCGGCACAGATGTTTTATAGGGAGAAACTATCATCGGGCTAACAAGACTTGTTGTGAGATTGTCAAGTTGCTACACGGCCGGGTGAAATTACTTCCTGTTGTGAGTAAACCTGTTTCTGGAAGGTTCGGTATTTCCCTCTGAAAAATCATCTTGCACAGGTTCTACCACAGAGGAATTTATACCTTATTTGTAGCAACAGTTTAAGTATGTGTAGTTTTCGAGGTGGACGAAAACTCTACGATTTATAATAGTTGTTACAAAACTCGTATTTATTGTAGTTGGTGTATACGAGTAGACGACGTCACGAGCCGGGGACATGCTCAAATTCACTATCGGTGGCGCTAACCGAAATGATCGTTAATCTCGTAACAATGGTTTTACAGGATACCTATGTACCTTTTGTCCGGAAGTAAATTGTGACATGGATACATTTTTGGGATAGTGTGTGATAGTACGACTATGTATGACCTCAAACTGCTAACTACAAATTGAACATAATATTTTCGATATCGTGTCGGTATAAGTGAGGGTAACACATTTGCGTGACGCATAAATTTCCCGAAACAATAATCATATTGATATTAGAGTGATCAAACCAGAATTCAAGTTGAAGAATTTGTTAGGTCGCTGCTGAGATTTTTACACGATACTGTCAAACGCTGTATAGCAGTGCAAATGAGGAGGAAAGTGGGATAAAGCACCCGCTGGAAGCACCAGAGCGATCTACTATGGTAAAAGTTGAAATTAAAAAAGCTATCAAGTACTCCAAAAGAAACAAAGCAATTGAATGAGATGGGATACCTATCGAAGTAATTAAGCAAATGGACAATATTGGAGTCGAGAAAATCTAAGGTGTATCCGAAAAAAATTAATTAACTGTGGAATAGTCGGAGGAATTGCAAAACTATACATACTTGTATACTCGTATTTATATAATAAAGCGCCAAGGAAATAAATAGACGAAAAATCAAAAAAAAATTCCTAAGACCGTTCTACGGCACTTAGAAAGCTAATTTTTTTTTTAATCGACAGCTCCAGGTCAGTGGCTTTTAAGAAAATTATAGAATGTCCAAAATTTTCATACCTTGGTGCTCAAAACAAAAAGGGAATAGATCAGCGCTAATTTAATAAGATCATTACCAATCGCATGAAAACGCGGTACTACTGTATTTACCTACGCCGTACCGCGCTTCCACCCCATCGACCGGTACTGCATTTATCTACAAAGTACCGCACTTCCACCCACCCGGCGACCATTACTAATTTGTCGTTCATCGTGTATTACTCATAGTGGACGAAGACGAAACATCTTTTGTTAACGATTCTTCTTTTGTTTCCTCTATGGTGTATTATTGGTGTATTTTTAAATTTGAAAAACGACGTTGTAATTTGGAGGTTGTGATAGGCACAAACTGAAGAAATGAGCAAACTAACGTATTTGCAATTCTACGAACAGTATCGTGATAGTGGAAAAAGAAATATAGAGACTGGTCGCAATCGTTTTATAAAAAGGGTTCGAGGAGTATGTGTTTTTCGAAAGTGGTCCGAGTTACTCAAAATTTTTATTAGAAATTGGTGAAGGAAAAATGCCAGAGACTTTGTATAGCGAAGAAAATGGAATCCTATTAAATTTCCCCGATTTAAAAATGTTTACTTCACTTGATGAAATGATTGATCACATTTATCTCGATGATGTTCTATCAAATTTTTCTAAAATGTCCAAAAGATGTATTTTATCACCAACGAATAAAATCATAAATCAAATAAACAGATTGATAATAGGGGAAAAAATTTCTGGAGATGAAATAAATTTATTTAGTGCTGATACAACTCTGATTGATGAAAAAGAAACGAATGGAGATTCCACACATGTATGTACTGAAATTTTAAACAAAATGTCAGACCCAGGAGTTCCAAATCACAAAATTACTATAAAAATTGGAGCGATTTGTATCCTCATCAGAAATTTGAATTTCGAAAAAGGTCTGGTAAATGGAAGAAAAGTCGTCATTAAATCTGTTAAAGGTTTCATAATTGAAGTATTTCGTCCGGAAAATGAATGTAAGACGTTTCTAATTCCTAGGATCAGTTTCAAATTTATAGCTGGCGACACTGATTTTAAGAAGGCAGTTTCCTATCAAGTTAGCCTATGCCATGATCATTAACAAAGCTCCGGGTGAAACATTGGATTTCGCCGCTGTTGATTTGAGGGATAATGTCTTCACTCATGGGCAATTGTATGTTGCGTTGAGTCGAGTGAGGGTCACGACGAAACTCTCACAAAACGGTGTTTTGGGGCGGATCCGGGGGGGGGGGGTTGGGCCGCGAAGCGGCCAGGTGGAAAATCCCCCTAGTATATAAATATATACATGAATTTTTTCAAAAATTATTTGCCGAACTTTAAGCGTCGTTTAGTGGTTCTTAAACTATGTATACTTTAATGCGGTTGAAGTAGTAATTACCTTAAAAATATTACGAATCATTACTAATGTCGGCTAGCTGGCTAAAGAAGGATTGTAGCTTTTATTTTAAATGAAAATTAGTGTGCTAACTTGCATAAGTGACATCGTGAAAAATGTTTAACTCCTGTTATAAACGTAGTCAAAAATACTACCAGTTCCGCTGCATAAAGGGAATTTCACGTAGTACAACGTGGTAATACTGTCAACGTATGTAATACATCATCGGGCAAGAGGATAGCAACAGACACAACAGTGTCTTAGTGTACACGGTATAGAAATAGTCGGATTGCCACGTGCGCGTTAGTATTTTTGGTTTGAGTGCGTCAGATTCATTTTCTTCTAGAAGGACTTAAAATTAGTGAACGATTTGTTTATCGTACCCTACGACGTTTCAGAGAAACAGGTAATGTAATTGATAGACTGAGAGCGGCTACGTGATGCGAGAACAAAAATTGTCGTTGAAATCGTTTGTTCACAAATCAACCGTTGTCTGCTAAGAAATCAAAAAATACTGGCTATGGAGATGAACATTGCGCCAAGAATGGTCTCACGCATCATCCGCGATGATTTCGAACCTACAAACAATGTAGAACTGATTTTTTAACAGAGAAATTAATGGCGATACGGTTCGAAAGATCGAAAAAGTTAAAACGCCTGAGGCGGGTACAAAAAGGTATTGTTTGCAGATGAAAAGATTTTTACGGTAGAGGAAAAATTTAACAAGAAAAATGATCGGCTGCATGCCCGCTCGTCGTATGATGCCAAACAAAAAGTTCCATAAGTTCAACTGGGTCACCACCACCTCAGTTCAATCATGGTTTAGGATGTATCGTGGTGCGGGGTAACGCTCATTTATTTTTGCGAAGCAGGCATTAAAACGGGTGCAAAGGTCTATGTAAACACAGTTCTAGAACCGGCTGTTAAACCTCTAAACGATACTTTGTTTGCTGGAGACAATTGGGTGTTTCAGCAGGATTCAGCGCCGGCACATAAAGCGAAGTTAGCTCAGAAGTGGCTGCAAGACAATGTTCGCGGCTTCGTAGCAACTTCAGATTGGCCCTCCGCTAATCCGGATTTAAAACTCTGGGATTATGAACTATGGAATACTCTCGAGGAATGGATTGTCGAAAACGTCATCCAAATTTGATGTCACTGAATAAGAGCACACGAGAAGCAGCGGCAAAAATTCACTTAGTTACGGTGTGTACATGCATTACTCGAAGACCGGAGCGTTTATCGTTGTGCATCGCCCGTAAGGGTGATAATTTTGAATAACTGATACGTGTTTTTTAACAAGAACAGTTTGCAATTTCCAAATACATTTTTTACTTTTTTTTGAATTTGCATCATGTATCGTTTTTACGGTACGTTCGTTGAAAGTACTGTCAGTATTTTTGGCTAGCTTTTCTAAAAAAGTGTCGAGCTATTAAAAAAGTATAGAACTGTATCATTAATAACAACACGCTAACTAAGTATAAGAATCCTCGATATTAGTTATATAAGCAGACAAATTCCGAAATAATGGACCGGATTTGTTAAAGGTGAAGGATAGGCCAGTAAATGCTCAGCGTACGACGATTAATTGAAAGATCTGTCGAGTATAACACAAGTTCTATATTTTGCAGATAACTCGAAGGTACTGTCAACGAGAAAATTGTGAAAACTTCTAAACGTCTGGAATAAACAATTAATCAGCTACATAAGTATATTAAAAACATAGGACTGATGAGCAACCACGGAGCAAAAAGAAGTAAAGCAAGGTCCCGGTTTATCTATCTGATTTCTATGATGAATATATTGTAGACAAGACTATTAGGAAATTCGGATGACAGTGTTTCGATTAGAGACACGCAGAAAAATCACTAATTTAAATAGTGTATTTAAGAAACGAGATAAAAAGAATAATTCAGCGGGTGTAAAATGACTACAAATTCAGTAAAAACGGAATGGCTCAAGAGTTCACATACAGTCATCAGAAACGCGTAAAAAGGCAGTGGACAAAATACAGATTACTTTGAAATTGTGGCGGAGAATATCCGAAAGTTTTTATTAAAACGATTGTAATTTTTTCGGAAAAAGAAGTTTCAAATAAAGCAGTTTGTCAGATTGTGAAATATTTTGCGGTGTGCAGGGAAAATTCTGAAATTGATCATTGTCGTCCGATGATAATGAGATATTTGCCGTATTATCAGCTGAATCATTAGCCTGAATTAGTGGCTGTACGATGGCGTGTGCTAACGATGGCCGGAACGTCGCGTGAAGTGAGATTATTAACACAATGCTCTCTCTGTCGCACCTGTTGAAGAATCAGCACGGCTGCCCTTTATTGGTTGACGTATGCTGCGGCAATGAAGACAGGCTAGAGACGTGGCTTCGCGTGCCGACAGGTGTTTGAAAGTTTTCAACATAGTTTGATAATATAAACGCATAATCGCGATGCTGATTGTTAGAACGCATAAAGAACAAAAACAAATATATATATATATATATCTGTATATAAATAAAAATGAAAATGGAACAATGATTAGTGCGACGAGGAGGAAATAGTTAAATGTACAGAGGAAGTGGGGAAGCTGTTAAAAGAAAGTCAATAGCACGGTGTAGGTGTTGGAAAGGGAATTTCTCGGGTTTGAAGAATTGAACGTTAACTGGCGGGGGGGATTTATGGAGAAGGAACCTATTTTGGAATATTTTAAATCTTTCGTCGACTGCTGAATACGGCTCGAACGATTGTTCTGTTCGGACCGCCGAAGCTGACGAGGACAGATTTTCGTATGCCGCGGAAAGTTAGGTTAACAATAGAGTCAACTGGTGACGCAACAGCCAGATTCCGTTGTTAACTTTGAAATTTTTATTTGAAAAGTTTTTAGCCTGCCTTTTCGAAAGCTGTTTTATCAGTTGGCACGTGCGGCCTGAAAGTGCATACGTTTATAAATAAATTTCCTCGATTTTATTGTGTTTCGAAAACGGTGTAAAAAGAAAAATAAATAATTCTCTTTTCCCTTTTTGTTTCCTTTCGTACACGAATACATAATGGCTCGTAAATTATATTAAGCTGTGTTCGTGTATTTCGCCTGTCTATGTCTAATCCTGTTCGAAGTGTTCCAGCATATTTTCGAGCGGTAATTTTTTGCGGCGAGTCGAATTTCGGCAAGCGCGGGAAAAAATTTATCACACAATTGAACAGAATTTGATTAAGTCCTTTGACAACTGCCGTACAGAGTTGCTTTTTCGTCGTTTCCCGTTCGCTTCGAAATGTCAGCACATTTTCCAGGCTTTTTTTCCCATTCGAAACTCCCCTATTCGCAATTCGCAACAATCATTCGGTATGTTGCTTTCGGAATTTTCATAATCAGATTGAAAAACACATTTTTCGCGGAATAATCTCTCGGTCATGTGCGCAGAAACGATTAAAAATCCTATTTTAACTTATTACCGAAAATTCAAAAATCTCCATTAGGCCAAAACGCTTCTATATTGTGTATTCTATACCATGAGGAGGGTACCGAATTCTATCGAAAGAAAATTAATAAATGAAAAAAAAATACGATATTTTCTGCGTTCGATTAAAAATAAAATATAAAAGTATATAGCTCAAAAATACTAAAAACGCGTTTTTTATACCAAAATTGAGATGAAAAATAGGTGTCAATCTGTTCTTCGATTACACCACTCCTACATTATTGGTTGTGACTACCCTTGCTTCAGCTTGGAGTGAATAATGTAAATGTTTTTTTTTTTTTTCAAATTGCAAATGATCGTATATCTTTTTTCCGCTGAAGTTATTTATTCGTCTGGCCTCTATGAATAATTGTAATTGAATCGTTATCTCGTGTGCGTTCGCGTTCCCGTTATCAGCTCGGTAATCAGTTGTTTCGGCAGACCGGTGAGATCGCTTCATTGTTATCTATTTAGACAAATAATTTCGGTTTCTTCGCTGCCGCATTTAACTTTTACTTAGTAACTAATATTGATTTATGTTACGTTTCTTTTTTGCTTCTACATTTTAATAATTCAGTTCGTTTAAATTCACTTCGTTTTTATTTATTTATTTTTATTTATTTTTTATTATTATTATTTATTTTCCTCTCTCTTTTTAAGCCAGTTGATCGATGAGCTCGTCTAGTGGGGGCCGCCCGGCGGCCTCCTCCAAAGATTTAAAAGCGAAACCGAATGTTTCGCTAAACTTGATGGAGGTTGACGCTGTCGGCAAGCGCAAACCGTCCGGCCCTCTCTCGCCGTCCGCGGTTTTGCCAAGCAAGGATCTGCGGCTATCTCGACCCGATTCACCTAATCTTGCCACTTTAAATAATTCTAACAACAGTCCTAATACAGCTGTCGAGAATTATATTATCGATAATAATAGTAAAAATAAAAATAATAATAATAATATTAATCATAATAATAATAATATTATTAATATTAATAATAATAATAGTAATGATAATAATAATATTAATAATAACAGCAGTTATAATAGTAGTAACAATAACGATAATAACAGTAACACTAATAATAACAGCAACACTATTAACTCCGATCATATTCACGATACTTTTTTTTTTTTTTTTAAGTGTCTTGTACAGCTGCCGGGGCTATTACGACACTATGGCAATCGGAGAGTTAAATGGTTCGAAATAGGTTAGTTGTATGAAGAAACCGAATAGTGTCTGCAATGTTCAAAGGCGAGTTGGCCAAAGACGACTGCAAAGACGCTATCCGGTGCTAGGCGCGCTGAAGCGCGAAGGATGGGCACTCCAGGAGCAGGTGTTTTACTGTAGGAGAGGGGGGAAGGGAGCAAAAGGGGCATTCGAAAGGGGGCTCGCAATTAAGTAGGAGATGATCATGAGTCAGCGAAATATGACCAATAGCCACAAAGTGGGTTCTGGGGAGGTCGGAAGGAGGGAACCAAGGGTCAATTCCGTGTTTTATCTCTCTTAGAAAGCAAGATTGTCTAGTGAGCCAATCTTGCTTCCATTGGGATTGCACAAGAATTTTTATAGATTTTACTATGTCGGTGGGAAGAGGAGGGGAACAGGGCATGGGGCACGACAGTGTTGACTTAGCAGCGATGTCAGCTAAGTAATTACCCCTAAGTCCGGTGTGGCTTGGCACCCATAAGAAAGTAATTTGGTGGGAGGATGATCTTAGAAAACACTTTTCCGTCCAAATACCCAGGACCATTCAAAGTTTTCGTTGAGAACACCTCTGACAATAAAAACATTGGAAATTTCCACCCGCTTGCGCTGGCCAGGCTCATCAGCAAAATTTCCACCTCCTTCTCCGACATTACCCCTCAGGGTAGACGGCGTATCTCTGATATCTTCCCCTCCATTTCCACCGCCAACGACTTTCTAAACAATCGCTCCTTCTTCAATTCTAACGACCTGAAAGCTTTCATTCCCCATAATACTCTATACAGAATTGGTGTTATTTCTGGTGTTCATCCTTCTTTCTCTGTTGAGGAAATTAAAGGAGGGCTTGTTACGTCTATCCCTATAGTATCTATTCGTCGCATCCTTCGCTCTTCCGATGGAACCAAAGTTCCCACCAGAAGTGTCGAATTAAAATTTGCCAAATCCTCTCTCCCTGAGTTTGTATCCATTTACAAACTTCGTTTTACAGTGTCCCCAAGTATCCGTTCTCCCACTCAGTGCTCTAATTGTTTCCTTTTCGGGCATATTGCACGCCATTGCCGTAGCTCTCTTCCCTCATGTTCCCATTGTTCCTCTAAACATTCTTTCTCTGATTGTACAAATCTCCAGGAGCCTCCTTTTTGTCGCAACTGCAAAGGTAGTCACAGCGCTTCCGATCGAGCCTGTCCCGAATGGCAGCGGCAGAAGGACATAAAAAGAATTATGGCTTTCGAGAACATCTCCTTTCACGAAGCCGTTAAAATTAAATCTTCCAGTTCCGCCTCTCCAGCCTTCTCCTATGCTAATCGCGCCGCAGCCCCTATTTCCTTACTAAACGTCTCCCTAAAAACTTCTAAATTCCCCTCTCTTCCACGTCACAAATCCCCCACTTTCCACAAAACTTCCAAACCCAAATCCTACTCAAAGCCTTCTGCTCAATTTCCTTTCGTTCCATCCCTTTACTCTCATTTACCACTAAATGGTTGTGCACTGAATCACAACGACTCCCCCCAATCCAACCCCCCCATATCTTCCAGTCCCTTACCAGTTCCTCCTATTCTTTCTCCTAATTCCTCTCTAAACGATTCTTCCTTTGTTGTCTCCCATATTTCCGCAGCTATCATGGAACTCCTTGCCTCCTTTAACATATCCTCCTCCTCCTCATTCCTTGATAATCTTTCAGCCTTCCTATCCAATCACGTTCATTTCAACTAGACCACCTCTTTCATCCTTTGTTCTTTCTTTCTCCTTTTTGACCATCTTCCAGCATCCCATTCTATACTTGTTACTCTTATTTCTCCTTTTTTCTTTTGCGTCCGTTTCGCCAAGGATAACTGTTCGCTCAGGAATCATCAACTCAAAACTTTCCTCAGTTCGAATTTTATTCCATTTTTCCTTCATGCTACATAGCTATATAATTATGGAAGGAATCCTACAAACTGGTCGTCAACCCAGTTCGTGCAGGTATTTCTCCCGTCTCTGGTTTAACAATATGTCGGAAGGAAGCCTACAAACTGGTCGTCAACCCAGTTCGTGCAGGTATTTCTCTCGTCTCTTTTTCAACACTATGTCGGAAGGAAGCCTACAAACTGGGTATCAACCCAGTTCGTGCAGGTACTTCTCCCGTTTATTTTTTATTACTGATGGTACCGCTAATGGCGAGGTACCTTTAATTTTGCCTGTATCCAACTTCGGACACGTCTTCTCTCTTCTACTTATTTTTCCACTGTCATCTTCTCCTTTAAGTTGGAAGATCGTCTACAAGCGATCTCCTCTCATGTATTACAACCTTCCTATTACCCTTGCCTTCCTTTCTTTTATTTCAGTTTCAGCTCTGTCTTCTCCCGCTGCTTTTTCTCATTCTTTTAATTCCTCTTCTTCTCCTTTTAAATAGAATGCCGCTGTCCGGCGCCATAAACATCCTTCAATGGAATTGCCGCAGCTTACGAGCTAATAATCTAAGTGTAGAATGTCTATTAGACTTCTATAATATCCATGTAGCACTGTTATCTGAAACTTGGCTTAAATCCTCCTCGTCTCTTGATTTCAAAGGTTATTCCCTAGTTCGATCTGATCGTATGGATGGGTATGGTGGTGTTGCAATTTTAATTAGACACGATCTATCCTATCTCACCCACAATATCCCATTTCTTCCTCCGCCCCTTCCTAACCACCCTAACATGATTCATATTTCTCTTGAAAATCTTCTCCCGAATCCTATACATATTGCTTGCGTGTACATCCCCCCCAACTCCAGCCTCTCTAGTCTTCCTTTGCCCTCATTCCTTTCATCCCTATCTGATCCATTTATTATTGGTGGAGACTGGAATGCGCACTCCCCTATGTGGGGCTGCGCAGGGCGCAATCCTAACGGTGTGACTCTGGAAAATCTCATTCTAAACCATAATCTTTTTCTCCACAACGATCGTTCTCCTACTTTCTTCAAACATCCATCTTCTTCTAGTGCAAACGACCTCTCGTTTTCATCTCCGAATCTTGGTCTTGTAAGCTCCTGGAGAACTCTCGACGGCACTTTTGGTAGTGATCATCTCCCCATTCTCCTAACTCTCAACAACGCTCTTCCTTCTAGATCTTTCGGGCCCTTGCACGCTCCTCACTGGCTTCTCTCCAAAACAGATTGGAATAAATTCCGATCTTTGGTGGATTCCTCAATCCCCCTTATTCTGGATTTTCCCGACCCGTCATCCCAATACAACTTCTTCATTCAATCTCTATATTCTGCTCTTTCCGCTTCCTCCCCTCCTTCTTCCTTTTCGCGCGGTCGTTCTTCCTCTTATGCCCCCTCTCTTTGGTGGAATGAAGAGTGTAAAGTTGCCTTCCAAAGAAGCACCGCTACCTTCAAAGCCTTTCGTTCTTGTTCCTCAATATCCAACTTTTTAGCTCACAAAGAAGCCAACGCAAAAGCTCGGTACATTTCAAAATCTGCCAAGAGGAACTCTTGGAAATCATTTTGTTCATCTTTCTCTTGAGATACGCCTCTCTCTAAGATATGGAAAATGGCAAAAGCGTTCAGATCTCCTCTTTCTGAGCGTCCCCACTTCTCCCATCCTTCTTTGCCTGAACTTCACTCCTTCTTGGACTCTATTGCTCCTCCGTATGTCCCCACTTTCGAGGAATCGATCATTCCTTCGCTTCCAAATTCCTCAGAACCTCATTTCCTATCGTCCCCTTTCCGCTACGAGGAACTCTTGTCCGTTCTTAACAAAACCTCTCCTTCTGCTCCTGGCTTGGACGGTCTTTCTTTCCCTATTCTTAAAAAACTCTCTCCTTCCTCGCTGCTCTCCCTTCTGAATATCTTCAACTCTTTCCTACTCTCTGGATTTACTCCTGAGTCTTGGAATGACTTCATCGTCATTCCAATTCCGAAAAAAAATCAGTGTTCCTTCCGTCCTATCTCCCTAGCCTCATGTCTGCACAAACTCTTTGAAGGTTTAATAAACAACCGTCTTGTTTGGTGGCTTGAGCATAATAATCTAGTTCCTTCTAATATATTCGGTTTTCGCCCCGGGCTTGGCCCGGTAGATTGCATCAGTACCTTCCTTGCAGATATCTATAAATCATTCCTTTCTAAGAAATTTACTGTCGCTTCTTTTGTCGATGTCTGCTCTGCATTCGACAATGTGCATCTTCCTTCTCTGGGCTCCAAACTTCTCTCTCTTAATCTACCACCGGTTTTTATCTCTCTTATACTCAACCTCTTTCAACATAGAACTCTTTATCTATCTTCTCCTTCTCTTTCCACCTCTAGATGCGTCTATCGTGGGCTTCCCCAGGGATCCTGCCTTAGCCCCACTCTTTTTAATATTTACTCTTTCGATATTGCTTCGCTTCCTATTCCCTCTTTCTCTCTCTTTTTTGCTGACGACATTTTAGTTTATTCCACCTCAGATGTTCTGTCCTCTGCCACCAACGAGTTAAACCATTCATTGTACCATCTTAGCAATGCTCTATCTACACTCCACCTCTCTCTTTCCCCTTCCAAGTCTTCCTGTATAATTTTTGCTCTCCGCCCCTTGAATCGTGCTTTTATAAACATCAGCGTATCTGGTACACCTATTCCCACTGTTAATTCCATATGTTATCTAGGTCTTTTTTTAAATAGTCGCCTTACATTTCATGAACATATTAATTATATCTATAATTCCTCGATCAAAAGACTTAATCTCCTCAAATCTTTATCACCGCTCAGATGGGGTGGAGACCCGTGCATTCTATTAATTCTATATAAATCGATTATTCTGTCCAAACTCGACTATTGTTCCTTCATTTATGGCAGTGCCTCCAAGTCTCTCCTTTCGAAACTTGAAGCAATTCAGAATTCCTGCCTTCGCCTATGCATTGGCGCTTTAAGATCTTCTCCTATTCCTGCGATTCTATCCGTATCTTCCACTCAACCTCTTTCCATTCGTCGTTCACTCCTCGGTTATCGATTTTTAATAAAACGCCTCCCCATTTTGTCATCCAATATTATCCCTTCCTATCTTTATATCAAAAATCACTGGCGCTTGGCGCCTCATAGAATTCCGATTTTATCGCATATAGCTGCTCGTGTTTCCAATTTTTCTCCCTACGTTTCCTCTTATAACAATCTTCCTTACTTTTCTTTCGACTTTAATAGCATATGGCACCCCATCAATTTCTCCTCTCTTCCAGTCCAAGCTAATTGTTCCTCTCACAATGTAGTCAACTTCGAATTCTTTCAGCTGCTGAACTCTTCTTTTCCTTGCCATGCCTTAATCTTCTCGGATGGCTCCAAGAGTGATGGGGGCGTGGGTGGTGCGTATACGTCTCCTGCGTTTCTACACTCTGAGTCCTTCAGACTTCCTCCCTTCTGCTCTATCTTCTCAGCCGAATCGATCTCAATTCTTCGTGCAATCCAATTCATATCCTCTACGAGTGGAGTTCACAAATTCCTGATTGTCTCTGATTCCAAAGGCGTTCTTCAAGCCATCTCCTCTCCTCCTTCTTATACTTCTGACGGTATCATCCTCTCTATCCGATCTCTTGTCTCCTCTTTGTTCTCGTTCCGCTCCATTTCCATAGACATTCCAATATTGAGGGAAATGACTCAGATGACTCTTTAGCTCGCTCAGCCGCCCGCACTGGTCCTTTCCTCGACTCTTTCCCTTCCTCAGACATTCTTTCTCTATCACGCTCTAATCATTCCAGACTTTGGTCTGACATGTATCCATCTATATTCTCAAATCGCTTTTCTCAGTACCGTCTTATTCAACCGGTTCCTAGTTTCCTGCCTTGGTTTCAATCTATTCCTATCTGTCCGTTCCACTGTTGTTTCCTTAATTAGGCTTAGAATCAATCATTCTCTACTCCCCTCTTCTCGCTTTCGATTCGCTTTGTCCCCTTCTCCTTTCTGTTCTCTTCACGCTTCTGAGCCTTCTTGTATTTGTGATTCAAATCACATCCTATTAGAATGTTCAGCACTCTCTAACGAACGCTCTATTCTTTACACCCAACTTTTAGTTTTGGGTCTTCCTACTCCCTTTAACGCTACCTATATTCTTTCCTTCCCATTGCCTTCAGTTATCCCATTGCTACTGTCCTTTGTCCTCTCCATTTCTGACCGCCTGGTTATTTAGTTATAACTGTTAATTTTTCATGTTGTTGGGTCAAGGCCGCTGGCGCGCCCAGGGTAGGAAAAAAAAAAAAAAAGGCCTCTTACAATTGCAAAAATTTAAGGCATATTTTAAGTAATACTCCGGTGGAAAAAAAATCGAAGGAAATATTATTACGGATAATTATCATCAGAAGAGAATCTGAGAAGATAATGACGAGAAGGAAATGGATACAGTACGATAGACGAATGATACTAAGAAGATGAAGTGACGTAAACTCTAAGAATTCTAAGAATTAGGATATAAAAAAATAAAGCTCTAGTTTACATTCAGACGAAAGGAAACGTAATTTTTTATGTATAAACCAGACCGACCAAACATCTATAGGCATATCTGAATGTGAACTTGTCAAATGAGTAATAATAACAACTGATATTTTCTTTGACAGCTTTTATTTAAACTGTTATCCTGCAGACAGTAATATCAGTCTTAAAAGTAAAAGAACAACCAATTTGATTTTTAAAAACCTAGATGACCACCTATCTAGCTTTCGCACTTGCAAATTTTTTTATTTAGTCTGAATAATTTAACTTCTGTGCTATAAAAACTCGTATTTTTATCGCAATATTTTTATTTTTTTTATCACTACTTATAAGAAGTATAAAAATTACAATTGATAATTTTTTTGTCAATTATGTTATAAAAATTATATATTTTTTTTATTCTTGCGTTTGCTAACAGAGAACATTAGTCGAGCCAAATGGAAGAAATGAATGAAGCAGATTAAAAACTATATTTTTATTTTATCGGCAATGGAAGCAAGGAACAGTTCTAGAACAGGCAACAACTGAGAGTTTGTGATGGGAAATAACAGAAGGGGAAAATTTGGAAAGGCGAATAGATATATGTATATATATATATATATATATATGAGATATAGAATAAGAATTTTATCGGAGGAAAAGTGCCAGTGACGGAGGATAAAAGAATAAGAGTCACTGATATTTAACGAGGAAGTGGAAAAACGTTTGATGAGAAAGCGATAACCCAAATAAGATCTTCGGATGAACAGAGGACAAATGTTGTATTTAGATAGGGTAGCTGGAATAGAAGATGATCTCAAAACTCCGAGCAAAGCCGAAGGTAACTGTTTTAGAGGCGATCTATGGTGAATGGATTTGGAAGAGTTACTAAATAAGAAATTACAATAATCCAATTTGGAGCGTATGAAAGATTTGTACAACGTTATTAACATGGAAGGATCACCTTCCCATCCCGTAGGTAAGAGTGTTTTTTTTTTTAATTTTTTTTTTGCTCGGACCAAATTACAACGTCCATCTGGCCAATAATGCCCCACAATCAACAACACTCAAACAACATAAAATGAAAAGCTAAAAAAATTTATAATAACCCATAAATGGATAAAGAATAGAATAAAATAAAACTAGCCACTTACATAAACAAAATAAACTGTAATAAATAAGGGGAAAAAATTAAATAGCACAAAAATTAAATAACAATCCTGTTTCATTCATAAAACCTAAAAAAAAAAAAAAGAAAATCTTATCACTAGAACAAAGAAGATAAAAAATAAACAGTGGAGCCCTAAGAAGGTTTAAGATTTTAAGCGAGGAAGCATATAAATGGCTGATACATTCATGGAAAGACAGGCCGGAGATAAAATGATGCCCAAATAACGAAAAGAATTGACTATTGGAATGGAATGATTTTTTAGATTTATCCCAAATGAGCCTGTATTATAAGGCCGAAGGGTGAAGACGGAGCTGCTGTTTTAGGAGCGGAGATGAAGAGATGAATGTTAGACAGGGCGTTTTCTAGAGTTATTAAGAAGCTGTTTAGTTCTTCATTGGCACTTTCGCGTGTATAAAGAGTTTAGTCAAGAAGTCTATTTCTGTGTTCTCTTTCATCATACGTATAAATTTCGGCCTCTTCCCCTTCACCGAGGAAGATGGACAACATCGACGATGAAGATAACGAATATAACCACCGACCAACGGAACAAACGTCGAATGTAATCAAACCAGATGAATTTCCGCCGTTATCTACCGTCGTCACAAAAGGCTTATCTTCTTATCAGGAAACATCAACTTTACAAACAAGTAACTATACTACCGCCGCTGCAGGTAATAATTCTTTAATTTCTAATGCGAATCACGCCGTACCAAATAATTCTTTCGCTCACGTTATAAAAAAAAATAATAACAACAAGATCATTCCGCTAACAAGTTTCGAACACCCATCCGATGAACAAGGAATAATTTTTCCCTACATACCGGACACCCCCATAAAGGACTATTTTATCGCTTTAAAACAAAAAATAGGAACCGCATCGAACATCATAGCCGGATCACGCATTAGTCAAAACCGTGTTTTAATATTTCTCAAAAATATACAGATTGTAGATAGCTTCATGTCAGCAGGTGCCTCCATAGAAATCTCACAACGACAAATTAAAGCAAGACGTCTGCGAAGTCCAGCAACGAAGATTATTCTTTCAAACGTATCAGCAACTATTCCAAACTCTGAAATTGGAAAATACCTAATACAACAGTTAGGGCTTAAACTCGCCTCACCTATTTCCATTTTAAGAATAGACCCAACTGATACCGAATTTGGACACATAATTAGTTGGTGGAGACAAGTTTACATTTCAAATTTCGACGAAGTTAACATTCCTACAAATTTTTTACTAAACTATCGTAACCATGATCACAGGATTTTTATAAATACAGACGACCCCATATGCTTTATATGCAAAGCAAAACATCATAAAGCCGAAAACTGTACGAATATCAATGAAACACCCATAATAACAAATACATCAACCGCAGAACCGCCCACCACGAAAAAAGAACAAATCCCCATAAACAACCCAGACACCAAAGTCTCAGAGGAGTCGGACGAAATACATGACACTCCCCATTTAATCACGAATTCATCAAATCTAAAGGATAATTTAAAACGATCACGTTCAGAAACCTCATCAAAGACAACCGAAACTATCGCCGAAACAGAGATAGTAGACAAACCAAAACAGCAAAAAAAGAGACGGAAAAAGAAAACTACAAGTCCATCCCAACAAACGTCCACTATGCTTGATCAAAGTAAAGGAAAAATGGAAACAGATGATTTATTAAGCTCCTCATCGGACTCAGAATCAGAAATAAATCACTTTACAACACCGCCATTGCCTCATTTGAATATAAAAACCGCTGACATCTCAGAAACTACATCAACAATACATCAGCAATTATCTTCGCTGAAAAAATACGTTTCTACAACTTCTGATGGAAATGAACTGTCATTCGATAAATTCATTCAGTTTCTCGAAGGAACAAAACAGTCATTAAATCCATCCCAAGTGGCACAAATATTGGACATAAATGTGTCCGAATTAGTTACCATACTACAGCTACTTAAACCGTCACTTGAACAAAAATATATGAAAGCAAGATTTACAAAAATAATCAAAAAATTACAAAAATGTAATAACACGGACAAAGAAATTTCTGACTATCCTTCCTCCCAACAAGAAGATTAACCAGAATAATGAATGCTACTCAACGAGATACAAAAATAATAAGCTGGAACTGTAATGGGGTTTTCAGGCATCTTGAAGAACTCCAAATTTTAATAGCTACATATAATCCATCTATTATATGCATACAAGAATCACATCTTCAGCCGCATCAAACATTAACTTTACCTTCGTATAATATAATATGTAAAAGTCTAAATGCTCAACCAAAAGCGCATGGCGGCGTTTTTATAGTCATACGGAAAGATATTACATACACGGAAATAAAACTCAACATTGACTACATTCAAACACTAGCAATACGCATTAATATAGCACCTCCCGTCTCAATATGTACTATCTATATTCCTCAGTACACAAAAATAGAAGAAAGTACCCACACATCAATAATAAATAATCTCCCAGCACCGTTCATATTCACCGGTGACTTCAATTCGCATGATGAGATTCTAGGTAGCAACAAAACTGATAGTAGAGGAAAACTATTAACTCGCATAATAGAGCAATATAACCTTTCCGTCCATAATACAAGCGAACCTACGCATTACAGTACCATGTACAGAACGTGGAGCACAATTTATTTTACGTTAAGTTCTAGTCAGATTGCCCATCTCATTGAGGTTCATCATCATGAAGACATGGGCGGCAGTGATCACTTTCCACAAATCATAAACATGAAAGCAAACATGGCCTCACATATAAGACGGCCAGCCCTGAATTTCAAAAAAGCAAATTGGGAAATGTTCCAGCAGCTATGTCAGACCGAGGTAGACATTGATGACAGTAACACGGATACAATGGTTCGCTCATTTACCAACGGAATTCTAAAATGTTCCGAAATATCAATCCCGAGAAACAGGCCGTTATCCACAAACAAAGTTCTAGTACCGTGATGGTGAGAAAAGTGCTCGCGAGCAATAAGGGAGAGAAGAAAGAGATTAAAACTGCTGAAAAGATTCTCTACACTGGAAAACTATACAGCTTTTCAACAGGCTCGAACAACAACAAGATGGATACTGAAACAAGAAAAAAGGAGATCTTGGAACGAATACACGTCAACACTAACTTACAAAACACCGATTCATCAGTTATGGAAGAAAATACGAGCGTTATATAAACACGTTGACCTACCAATCCCTACAGCGATATCAAGAAATAATCAGTTATATACAGACCCAGGACAAATTGCAGAAGAATTCGCATCGTTTTTTGCAAATATATCAAGTAATAATCAATTGACACCCACATCACTAGTAAACAAACAACGTTTAGCAAACGAACAACTTGACCTCAGCTCATCAAATTCAGAAACATATAATGCACCCATAAGTTTACACGAAATCCAAAATGCACGAAAATATCTGCTTGTGGCGCCGACAGATTTCACATTTTGTTCTTGAAACACGCCCCAGAATCAATAATTAACAAACTCATGCTGATATACAACCACGTATGGACTAATCAATCTTTTCCTCAGCAATGGAGAGAAGCTATTATAGTTCCCATACATAAAGCAAATAAAAACCCACTGAAACTAGACAACTATCGACCGATTTCACTGACATTCGTACTATGTAAAGTATTCGAAAAAATAGTAAATCGACGATTACTATGGGAATTAGAAAACAGAAATCTTCTTATATCAACAACACAGTGTGGTTTCCGTCCATCGCGTTCAACCATAGATCAGTTATTCTACCTACAGTCAGAAATTTTAAAAAATTTCAACAAACGAATGCACACAGTTGCAGTATTTTTAGATATAACAAAGGCATTCGATAGAATATGGAAAGAGAAATCGCTTACCATGCTATACAAGTGGGGATTCCGAGGAAATATAATGTACTTCATCAAAAACTTCTTATCGTCTCGTGTCTTTCGCGTTCGAGTCGGCTCCATGCTTTCATCGGAAAAAACGTTGGACAATGGCGTTCCATAGGGCTCCGTCCTTGGTTCCACATTGTTCATCACCGCGATAAACGATCTAGTATCCATCATCCATCCACTAATATCTTCGGCGCTGTTTGCTGATGATTTCGCCATATTCATCGGTTGCAAAAATGTAGAAGCAGGAGCTGCACTACTGCAAAGGTCAGTAAACGAAGCCCAAAGATGGGCTTCACAAAATGGACTAGAGTTTTCAGCCGCGAAAACAACTTGCATCCATTTCTGCAGATTACGGACATGTCAAAAATCGCTATCACTATCATTACAAAGCACAAGAATACCAAAATCTCCGACTGTTAAATATCTCGGCTTGTTGTTTGATCAAACCTTATCATGGAAACAACATGTAAATCAATTAAAACAGTCCTGCTTAAAAAACTTAAACCTGTTGAAGAAACTATCCCACACAACATTCGGTTCAGACAGACACACATTACTCAAAATATATCGTACTATTATTAGACCTCGCCTAGACTACGCAGCACCCATTTACGATTCAGCTTGCAAATCGACACTGTGCTCGTTGGACTCGATACACCACACCGCCATCAGACTGGCGATCGGTGCATTTCGCACTAGTCCAATAAGCAGCATATTATGCGAAGCCAACGAATGGCCTTTAAACGTTCGTCGAGATTATTTAGCGGTGAAGTTTTTAATTTACCTAAGAAGTACAAATAATATCCCTGATGTTCTACTGACGCCTGAGGTCTCGTACCGTTCTAGTCATTTAGCAGAACTTCTAAACAATCGCGCATATTTTGCTGCTGACACCAGAAATATTAATGTACCGAACAATATCCTTCATAAAAGAATCTCCGCTCTTCCACCAACACATAATTCGGAAATACGGTGCAACGTAGTGTTGACCAACAGCTCAAAATCTGACATACTCTTGTCATATACGAACGCATTGAAAGAATACAGTGTATATGGAAAGTATTACACAGATGCTGCAAAAAATATCGAAGGTACTGGATGTTCCTTTGTACATCGCCAGCAAATCATCAGCTATGCGCTTCCAATGGAATTGTCGGTAATGTCGGCCGAATTAATTGCGATCAAATTAGCCATCGAATCCGCCATAGATCAGAATTATGATCGTATTATCGTATTCACAGACTCATTACAGGCCGTCAATGCGATTAATGAATGGCATGCTACCCTGAAAAACCCGATTGTTCAACAGATACATTACTTGGGTATTAGCTCGACTATGAACATAGTAATATGTTGGCTACCAGGACATTCAAAGATAAGTGGAAACACCACAGCCGACTTAGCTGCGAAACAAGCAATAGGGAAATCCGCATTATTATCGGTTGCAGTCCCAAGGAAGGATCTTTACAAAGTTACGAAAACCCAGTTTCAGCTACAATGGAGCCGTTCCTGGGAAGAATTGTCGCTTGAAAATAAGCTGAGAAGAGTCAAGCCTACTACTGCGCCTTGGAACATCATCATAGCATCAAGACGTGATGATGTTGTATTAACAAGACTGCGCATCGGCCATACAGCACTAACGCACAAGCACCTTTTGGATCGTGCCGACGCTCCACTCTGCCAATACTGTGGCCAAGGTCCTTTAACAATAGAGCATATCCTTTCCGACTGCACCCAACATTCAATCTATCCCCATACTACTATCCAAACTGCCTTATCCGATGATCCCCATGAAATCAGAAAAACACTATCTTTCCTCAAACAAAATAATATCTATAGCTTAATTTAATCATATCTTAATATTTGGTGTCTTTGGCCACAGTAGCAGTACACGGCACCACAAAAAAAAAAAAAAAAAAAAAAAAAAAAGTTCTTCATTGGCAACTAGAAGATAACGGAAAAAAGAGTAAACAATGACATCATCTGGGAAAAATATAGATGCGGATTTTAAAGAGAGAAAACCAATTTTGGAAACATATAGATTAAATAAAGTAGGACTAAGGCAAGAACCTTGCGGAAGGCCCTGGAAGACCTCCCTTGGGGCGGAAAAGGAAGGAGCAAAAAGAAGGAGAATTCTACTTTGGAAAAGATTGATAATTAAGAAGGATACGGATGCAGGGATATTTAAAGAAATCACGATGTTTTCGAGTGTGGGAAGATGGACGCTTTCGTATGCATTGGCTGCATTAATAAAAGCTGCAATTGTGAATTCCTTGAAAATAAATGATTTATAAATGACAGCAAGGAAGAGACTGATACAATCTGGGGGGGGACCTAAGACAGGACAAAAACCAAACTAGTCGTCTGAAAGCAAGTGTTCGAAACACCAGTTAAGCATGATTTCAAAGATTTTCCGTGGTAAAAAAGTATTAAAGCGCTCGCTTCATCACAGTTAGGAACATAATCAGAAGCTATAGAGTCTAAGAAAGAAGAAATATCCTAAGAAAGACTGGAGCTAGGCGGGCGTTCGGAAAGAGAATTTCTAAAAACTTTAACCAACTTCCAGACTTTGTAAATAGGAGTAAGAGCAAAAGGATTTCCAAGAGTTTTTCTTGGCGTTTTTAAGGATATATCTGGTCCTAGCGATTAAACTCCTATATGCCAAGAAGTGGTTGAGAGCGGAATGTTCTAAAGCTAAACAAACTTTGATTGACAACAGCTGTGCAGTTCCCATTCCATCACAGTGATGAAGCCTTCAAAGAATGATTGTTTCGGACGGTGAAAACAATGCTACAGCAAAGGAGATAGAATTAGTAAAAGATGAATATTGGGAAATGGCATCGTTTTCTACTTGTACTGCAGGAAGGCCTAAGAGTCAACATCAAACCGAAATCTATTCAAATCAGTTTTACATAGATTCCAGTCAGAATACTGCGAAGGCGTAAATGAAGAAGAAAGAAGAGGACGATGGAAGTCATTAAGAACGATGAGGATCGGAACGTGGTCATTGCCGAAGGTACCATCAAGAGTTCCCCATGAAGATTTGAGGGCTATATTAGAGGAAACCGAGGACAGGTCGGTTGAACCAGAAATAGACGAGGAATTGAAGAAGGCGTGAGAGCTATCATTTAGGAGAACCAAATTATAATCGAAAGTTACCTCCTCTATAATTGTGCCATTCTTGTTATAACTGGAATAACCTTATAGAGGCGAATGAGGGAGTTCCAGTCGCCGCTGACCATGAAAGGGCGAGGAATAGAATTAAAAATTAAGTAAAATGAGAAGTCGTGTAAGTTATCGAACGGTGGAATGTAAGAGGAGACAAGATTAAAACTTTTACCATGACACAATGGGATTGAGACGTGAACTAAATTTGTATTAAGAGGACTGGAACAAAGGAAGGAAAAACTATCATGATGAATAAAATGTACATCTTTTCTTATAAAAATGGCAGCTCCGCCATAGCCGTCGTCCCGATACGAACTGACTAAGGAGTATCCTCGAATTCGAATATTGGAAGACTGTTTGAGCCAAGTTTCTGATAGAAGAGCAACTTGAATGTTATATTGATCCAACAAACCTTCGAGAGAGTATTTATTGACATTAAGACTTCTACAGTTCCATTGAAGAATATTTAGCTTGTTTAACATCATTTAAAACACAGAAAAATAGTTGGAAGAGAAGGAACCATGTAAGTGTAGAAGAGGAAGTGAAATAATACTTTTGCAATCTGAAAATTTGGGAGAGAGAGGAAAATGTGGGAAGAATGTAGACATGGTAGCCCACACAAAGCCAGCTAAAAATATTGAATAAAGACAAGGAAAGGTCCGACAGAAGAAAAGATGCAAAAGGAGACAATAGAGAAGCATCTGTTTTTCCATATAATTTATGAATGAGGAGTATGAAAACTTATTGCGGTGCTCACTGAGGAAAAACGACCTTCTCTCTCGCTTGCTTACACTTCCGACTTAATTAGGAACGAAAAAATGAGGAAAAGGTTGAGGGTCAAAGTGAAGAAATTAAGATTAACCAAGGAATAATCAGAGATTAAATTCGCTTTTAAAAACGTAATAACTGGAACGAAAAAAAACTGAAAATGATTAAATTGAAACAGACTAACCGTCTTCTTTTACTATAACCCAGCTTACTTAAAAGGAGACCAAAAGAAAGATGACAAACAGAAAAAGTAAGATATTTGAGGATGAGAATAATGAATCTAATAATTAATACTGATTCCCACGTGAAGAAAAAAGAAGTTTTATATAATTGTACATTATGACCAACCATACACTGTAGTAGTGAGAAAAGAGGAATTTCAGAACGTTTCAAGGTCACCCAAGAATAATGATGAACGTTCAAGTTGAAAATTAGTTGTGTGGAGTGTAAATGCATTGTTGGACTATGTGTATGCATGCAGGTGTAATAGTATTATTATTATTATTATGATAATTAGTATTCATGAATTCTAACTTTGAACTATTGCCTAGTCGTACGGTTGCGTCCGAGCCACATACCCCACTCAGCCAGCTCGAACACGTTGCAAAGACGCAGAATGTCGTAATAGACGCTATTACATACTATCCTATACACCAACATGCGCATTAGAGAGCTTCTTTCTATTTTTGTTTCTACAGTAGCTCCTCTGACTCCTCCAAGCGCTTCTCCAACTTCTCGATCGCTGCTTTTGTAGAACGTTTTAGCTCTTCCACGACGTCCTCCAGCTGACTATGAGGTTTACTGGATCAACCGGTCACAGCTTTAAGCATCGGGTCTATCGCATCGAATCAGGCTTTGTCTTCTATCGTTTGTTGCTGAAGGTCGTGCTTAATATCTTCAACATGTTTGTCGTACTAACCTTTGGGAAGAGCATCCAACTAGACGTTTTCCTAGCACGTTCACAAAGCTATCCATAAACATATTTAAATTAATTTCAAGTATATTCTTAATCATAAAAATTTAATAACCTAATAATTACCATATTTCAAATTAGTGAAAGAAATACAAAATTGTTTTGACGGTGGGGGGTGAATGTATGATTAAAGTTTGTTTTTGTATTATTGTTTTTGAACTTGACTGATTTTTTTTTGTATAGATTAATTTTATTGTATGATTAATATATGGATTTAAAATTATCGATAATTAATAACATTACTTAAAACAAATTTCGAAAATATTAATTGCAATGTAAATTTATTGGGAGGAAGTGTTTATTCTTTGAAATACACAGAAATTTCCTTCAAGAGCTACAGAGGTCATAATAGAATCTATAATAAAAAAACTTAATCCGGATAAAGCCCAAGGATACGACGGAATAAGAGTGAAGGATATCAGGAGACACTCGAAATTACTAACCCTATTACTAACGAAAATGATTAACTACTCTTTGAAAGAAGGAATATTTCCCAGAGAGTTAAAAATCGGTATGGTACGGCCAATTTACAAAAGTGGAGATAGAAAACAGTGTGAAAACTACAAACCGATCACATTAATTTCAGTCATAGCAAAAATAATTGAGCAGTACGTGGGAAAATATTTGAAAAATTACTTGGAAGAAAATAAGTTGATAAATAGTAATCAATTCGGTTTTAGAGAGGGAAAATCGACGATATTACTACTTAGAACACTAATATCAGATATATATAAAGGATTAGCAGTGGGTAAACAATTTCTGTTAGTTTTTTTTGAACCTTACTAAGGCTTTTGATCTAGTGGACCAAGAAATACTAATTGAGGACATAAGAAAAATGGCTGTAAAAGGGAGGTATCTAAAATGGTTTTGGAGTTACATAAGAGGAAGAGAATTTTTAGTAAAGATCGGTAATGAACATAGTAGAAAAGAAATAATGAATTACGGAGTTGGACAAGGGGCAATATTGGCACCTATACTATTTTTGATGTATACGAATTCGCTCTACCGATATGTAAAGAACTCTAAAGTGTATGTTTATGCAGATGATATCGCACTAGTTATTGAACACTCTGATATCGAAAGTGCTGAAAAAATGTTACAAGAAGATCTCAATAATGTATGCAAATGGGCGCATGACAAAAAACTATTAATTAATGCTAAAAAAACAAAAGTGATGCATATAAGAACGCCAAGCCGGTTTAGAGCGTTCGTCCCCAAATTAATTTTACACAATACGAAGTGTTTACTGATAGTAAGGAAATATGTGGTTGTGAAAAGTTAGAAAATGTGAATGAATTTAAATATCTTGGGATAACATTAGATAAAGGTTTAACATGGAGAAACCATATTGACAATATTACAGGAAAAGTTAGACAAACTATTCCAGCACTATATAAACTAAAACAAGGTATGGCATACAAAAGCTTAAGGTTATATTTCGAAGCTGTAATAATGTCCAGAATTAAATACGGAATCGGAATTTGGGGTGAGGCGAAAATTACAGAAATGAGAAAAATCAGCAAATTGCAAAAAAAATGTTTAAAACTGGTCTTACACTACGAGAGCAAGACGGACGCATTAGCTAACATCACTTGGTGGAACAAAAATAACGAAATGTCACCAAAAATGTTATATTATTACAGCAAATTACTCAGTGCTAAACTAGAAGATAGACAGTTACCAACTAGAACAAGAACCTACAGGACTAGAAATTGCGATAAACCTTGCTATGTACGATCTAGGGGGATAAACAGTAAAATAGATAATGTAGAGGAAGAGGTATTAATAAAATTAATGGGGAACATACTAAAGGAAATTCGAAATGAAAAAAATCTGGAGAGATGGAAAAACAAGGTTAAAATTTGGTTGATAGCATGGTGTAAAGAGCAATAGAAATAGTAACAAAAAAAAACAAAAAACAAAAGGAACGTAATACTAGTAATAACCACTTATAACATTGACTACGTTGACATGAGGCTCGTTACTATTTCCAGTTTTAAGCTGCTAATGAGAGAGTGGTAGTTGTTTTAAAATTATATTGTATTATTGTAATATATAAGTTATCATATTAAGGTATTTTAATAGGAAATATTATTTTAGATGATGTTATATTGTACAAATAAATGATATAATTATGTTGGGAATCCACAGACGGGCTAGTGCCTTGTGGGACCCGCAAATTATTAAAAAAAAAAAATAAAATAAAAAAAAAAAGATGATCACTGTTCTTTTTTTTCTCTCTTTATTTATTTAAAATTTGTTATTTCCACCCTTTCCGCTTAATGTAATAATTATTTGTCGCGATGAACTATACACAATGCAGTATGTTCCATGCTAGACCGCATTCAAATTTATATCACGAGGAATACTTACGTGCATAATTCGAAACACTTTACGATTTTTTCCCTTGTGTAATGAAATATTTTATAACTTTTTAATGTTAATTAGTTAGACTCATGTAAAAGTTGTTACGTGCAAATGGAAGATCACACCGTTCGTAACTGCACCTCTATTGTTCGTTTTACAGAACATTTAAAAAATGTTACACACAAACACATTACCATCATCCACTTGTTCATTTTAATTAATTAAATAATTATATTTCTGTTGCGCCCGGAAACGGGTTTTCCACAAAATTCGTTTTTTTTTTTTCTTTTTAAAAGAAAAAAACACGGAAGACTAATTTTACTTTATATATTTTATAACGCCATCTAACACATTAATTTAAATTATCGTTTTAATTACGTAGTTCTTAATCATACTACACACTCTATGTAACTCATAATTAATAATATTTGGAAAGAAGATTTCACGAAAACAAAAAAAGCTTTAAATAAATTAACGTGAACAGTGGCTGCCCTAGGATGGTACGAGCGGTGCGGCCGTAGCGGCCGCCAAAATTAACCCGAAACCACAGACTACAAAAAGATAGATTTAGCTATTCTTGATCCTTCATCTGGATTTAAAAATATTACGGAAGATATATCAGTTATAGCATCATTATCATCATTTTTGAGACTATACAATTTGATGATATTTCAAAATGGCCGCTTATCGATTCTGCTACAAGAGATGAAATAATTATTCGAGGTCCTGTACGTAACGAAATAAGTAATGAAAACTACCCAAGGCAGTATGACGGCCGTCATTTTTTAATTAGCATTTTGAAAGACTAATGTTAAATTGGGAAACATTCGAAAGAAAATGTTCTCGTAAGTTTACGTATAAAAATGCTTATAAATACATTGTCGAATGTGTTTCGATATTCGCACATTACAGGAGAGACTGAGTGAATTTGCAATGTTGTCGACCCGCATACGCTTAACAACGGAAAAGCGTTTTTAATAAGATGCCACGAAAATCCGAATATAAAATTTCTTCTTTTTTTTGTATTCTAATAGTTATATTATTTATTTTAAAATGACTGGAATATTTGAAATTTTGTTTAATTTCGCCGATGAAGAATTTTCATACGGATTAAGTTTAAGCGAGAAGAGAAAAATGTTTGCCAATTAAACTTGCGGAAAAACTGTTGTTTGTCTTTTCGGGTAATTTTTTACGTTGGCGATGTTTTAATTTTCTAACTTGTGCGTGTACAGTTCTGCGGGGTAGATTTAAAAATGCGAGTCGTCGACTCTTTCGAGTTTACTACACATTTTACAAGTTATTCGCAAGTTCTTTATAGATGACGGCATTGCGACGACGTTAAGAAACGCAGCAGAATAAGCGCCCTCCTTCGCTCGGCGCCGCGCGGTACGCTTAAAGAGAATTTAATTAAGCGGAGATTAAGCAGGTGCGACAGTGTCTCGAAATCAAATGTACACGAACGGCGACACGTTCGGAATAATTTGAAAACCGCTCCTTCACTTGGCTGCTGCTCTATAATCGGATGTTGCTTGAGTTTACGAGAAAAATGTCGCACATCGGATCTAATGCAATTTCGTCGCCGCTTCAGCGTTAATTTCAACCTGGCGCTTGACTACGGTTCAGAGACTGAAGCGTTAATACAGAGACGAAATGGTTCGTGATTCGACTGTCTGCAATCGAAAGGCGAAGGAGGCGGCCGAAAGCCAAACGAATCGTTTAATACGAGAACTGATGCTGAAATTCTTCCGAATATGCAAGTACGTTGTTGTTATTAAATTTGTAAAGTTTGGAAAAGCCGAGGGAAGTTTTCAAACATTTTTCACTCGTCATCACTTTGCAGGCTTCAGTTGCAAATGAGCCGGAATTATATTTTCCCACCTGTTTATTCGGTCGCAAATTTGTCACCGAAATGTTTCCTAAAGCCGGTTTTATAACGGAAATCCTATCTATCTTTTAATCACCTTTTATTATATTTTCTCTTTATTTCATTTTCTTCGTAACACTCAGCATGCTGTTCATTTGCATATACTAATTCGCTTCGTTTAGCTTTAAATCTAAACAACTATTATTATTATTATTATTATTATTATTATTATTATTATTATTATTATTATTATTATTATTACTATTATTATCACTGTTCACCAAACTGATATTTTCGTGTTTCTTTTCTTATTTTTATCTTTTATGTTATTTATTTATTTTATCTTATATTACATTATTTTTAGTTTATTTCACTTATAGCGTTTGATATATCTAACCCATTATATTTATTTATTTTATCTACGGCATTAAGTATTTTGTTTTTCATTCTTTCGAAGGATCTGTTAGAATTAAGAAATATATTTCGTTAAGTGTAATTATGTAAGTGAACGTGTGAATGTGAGGGAGTTTGAACCGTGTAGGCGTAGTTTATTTTTCATTTTGTATTGTATTATTAAGTTTAATTAGCTCCAAATAAACTGTAAACACGGGTTAGACATAATCTGCATATATGGAAATGTGATCCACTACGTTGCATGCAGAAGTTTAATCCATGTAAACTAACAAGGATCCCGTTACTCGGGCAACCATTGCGCATATGCAGCCTATAATTAAATAAAATAATGTAGTTTTAGTGGTATTAATACTGTAAATAAATTGAAATCGAATTGAAAATAAATTGAAATTATTATTATTATTATTTCATAGAAAGAGCGCACGTAATAAAATACTTAGGAGTATACTTTGGCTATAATTTTTATCACATTTATCTGCAACATTAAGAAAATTCAATTATTTCATTATTTAGCGCAATTTTTTGCTTCCGAACAGCTTCGAACCTTACATTTGGGTCTATAACAGCCGACTCTTGCATATGGGATTATTCGTTAGAGAAGCGCAGCAAGTTACCATATTTCCTCCATCTTTACTACGGTTATTATTATTATTATTATTATTATTATTATTATTATCATTATTATTATAGTTCAAATTAAACTTTATTTAACTGTAGTGTGTATTACTTGAGAAGTTTGTGTGAAGGTGTTGATTATGTGTGCAGTACTTGTCTGTATGAAGATTTGTGGAATATGTGGGTTTGTTTGTGCATGTGGTAAAATTTCTTATCTGGTATGTAAGTATGTAATACTTAAAAATATTTCGGTAATTGTACTTTTCAATGCAACTGAGGGTTAATATCTTATAAGGTTATTTAGACGTAAGTTGTATCTAATATTATTATTAATCTTTTATATGAATGGAAACTTTTGTAAACAACAGCCAATATGATTGATAAAATTGAAAATTATCAATAACTAGGTTGGCTTTTGTACTTGTTAAAAGTTAAATATTTAATACAATAAACAACACAACCTAGACAGATAATAATAAAAAAAAAAGTAATGTAATAATAATCACCACTGTTTGCAAGAAGGTAGTTGAGGTGATTAACAGATACGAAGATTTCACAAAGGTGTATACCGACGGATCTAAGGTGTGTATAGGTAAATTGTCACCAGCAGCGTGCGCCTACGAAATTGATGGAGTATTAGTAGGGGTCCATTTAAATGATGCTGGTTCGGCACTGGATGCAGAAATGTTTGCAGTTCTGCTCTGTCTCCAGGAGTACGACAGTTCTAACGCTCAACCGAAAAAGATACTGATTATTTCTGATTCTCTGACTACCATACAAAGTCTACAAAATAATAATGCAGAAGAAGCAATCACGTAAAAAATTCAAGGGACTCTGCTATTGCTAGACCAGAAGGGCTACCGGATTCATACTCAGATCCCAGGGAATGATCGTGCGTATCTAGAAGCTCGGTCTGCTATGTTATCCCCGATGCCGCATAAATCGGAAGGCCCAACAACGCTCGATACATTCCTACGCGAAAGAGTAACTGAGCAGTGGAGCAAAGAATGGATGTCAAAGACTAGGTTCTTGCGCCAAATAAAGCCGATGATCGAAGGCTAAGAATAGGGCATTCAGCTAAAAGTCATGCAAATCCAACTCTCCCTAATACATGTCCATACTGTGCTGAATTAAAATACCCGTCAGTGCAACACATCATAATTGAATGTCACAGTTTTCATGTAGTCCGCCCAAGCACCTTCACAACGTTAACAGAAATATTAAGCGACAAATCATATAACACTTTGAAGAAGTTCATTCAGGATGGCGGACTGTTGGGTGGTCTTTAGGTAGCCTGGCCAGCTCTCACCGTGATAACCTTAGTAGTTAAAAACGGTAATTCAATTTTAAAAAAAAACACTGTTTGCGCAACTATGCGCATTTGTGGTAAATATATTTTAGTTATATTAATATTTAAGCGTGTATATAATCTAATTAAATAAATTGATTGATTGATTGATTATAAACCCTAGTAATAGAAAAAAATTATAATAAATCCAAAATATAGAGGAACCATTAAAAAGGGAGAGAAAAATTATGTAGATATATAAACAAAATATATTCGAATAATATAAGATAAAAAATTAATAAAAAACAGAACAAAAAAGAGCATAATGAAAGATAAAACTAAATGCGACACAGCGGCAAAACAAATTGGATAATAATAAATTAAAACAAAGCGAAATGGAAAATGGTATAAGTTTTGAATCGTATTTATTATTACATTGAGTTGTGAGGGATCGTATGTGAGCGGTTAATTTTTTTTTTCGGAATACGGCCAACTAAGCACCATGAAAAATAACTATAGCACGACCCCACTAAATTTTTTTATGTTCTCAGAACAGAGAACTATTTTTCGATTTTCATTTTTTTTTCCTACCCCCCTGGGCGTGCCAGCGGCCTTGACCCAACAACATGAAAAATTAAGAGTTATAACTAAATAGCCAGGCGGTCAGAAATGGAAAAGACAAAGGACAGCAGCAATGGAATAACTGAAGGCAATGATAGGTACCGTTAAATTTTCATATAATTCGAATAATATTTTTCGGTCTTTGTAGTCGACATTCACTTAGACGTCTAAACATAATGTTCCAATTAACGTTTGTTTTTTGATCTTGTATAGATTCCGCTTTTTTGTAATCTTTGTTTGTTTTAATTTTAGTTTGCCGGTCGTTATGACTGGAATGTGATCAGATTTGTACAACTTGACGCGATTTTTTAATCTAGTTAATACCTTGCTGTACAAATTCACGTATATCTTCTTTTTTTCGGCTGATCGTATAATAGCGTATTTATAATGACAAGATCATGGGGATTAAATTTTCTCTGCCCTTCACTTTTAATAGGAAAATTCTTCTATTTCTTCGTCGTCGCTACTACTAGTTGTTGACATGTAAATTTGGGTAAGTATCCTGTCGGTTCATTTCTTATATCGTGATTTTCTATTTGTTCGTATACTTTTGACGTTATTTCTTATTTCTCTTGAAAGAAAGAATCCAACTCTTGCACCTTCGTTTTTGTGTATAAACTGGTAATCTCCACTCCATAAATCTTCATTTCCGTCCATTTGGGGTTTCCCGTTTCGCATGATTTTCTGTCAGCGTCTACTTTCTTAGTCGAAAGATCCGGCTTTCAGGCGCCGGATGCTGGCCTTCTCACTCTAGATTTTCATCAATCCGACTGGGGAACGTTTTCACGGACGAGTTGTTGACAGTCTGTTTGTTGGAGACGTAGAGTTACAACTTTAGAGACACTTCCGGTAAGTGAATTTCTCTCGTTTTACTGTCAACAATGTATGTGTGAGTTCTACTTTAGCGTTCCTCATCAGCGCTAGGCCCGCCGAAAAAAAAAAAAAAGACTACCCACTGCACGGTGTGGAACTACAGAACTTACGTGGTTGTCATTTCGTTTCCCTGCCGCGGTGGGACTGGTATTATGTTGACAGTCGAGTGACTACTTACTGGAGAAACTAGTTCCAGTTACAGCAACCCGTGCCCTAGGTATATATGTGTGCTATTATCGTAATAGTGCAACATTTGAAGTGGTAATTTGACAGAGTCAATAAAGGCAGCGATATCATTTTCAATGTTTTTTAAAATAAATCTCCAGTATAATAGACATTAATTTTTATAATTCCATTTGCACGTTATCTAATTCGTATTTTAATGACTAAAGTTCCTGCTAATAGGCGGGACACTGTGAAGATGATGCATAAAATTTGATTTGCAGTTTTCGATAGGGAAAAAAATTAATTGAGAAATTACAGTTCGTCTCTCTGCTTAACAATAAAAACAGTCACACGAAGAAGACTTCAAGTACATACGGATGAAGCTAGTAAGCGGCAAAAAGAACGCAAGTTAGAAGAGGAGATGTGCAATAAATTGAAGGCGATTTTAACACACTTCTTACGTCGAGTGTTCCAATGAAAACTTTTTAAGGTTCGAGAGCAAAAATACTTTAGGGGGAAGAAAGAAAAAAGTAATTGCAAGGGAAATAAAAAATTCCAAAAACGGGAAACAGCGAAAAGAACGAATGGAGCGCGATTGTTAAAATTTTACATGTAGCACAAATTAGACAGGCGAAGGACAGAGTGTACGTAATGGAATGTCCAAAAAGACGAAAAAAAATTGCCGTCCTCACAAATGAAAAGAAGTAGCAAATGAGGAAGAGGGGATCATTGAAGTGTTATGACTGCTGACAATTTCATTCGTAGGCCGAGTTGAGAGATTTTTTCGGAACAACACGAGCAGATAGTTAGTTTTATATTTTCATTCGGAGGTCTTTTTTTTCTTTCTTTTATTTTTTCCGAACCAGTTTTGCCTCAGCGAGGAAAAGCTTTACAACAATCGAAACGAAACAAGATTACACGTAACGACGTCGATGACAATAAGAACGGCTCAGTGTCAGCGCGTGCAAAATTGACGCGGTTAAAAATAAAAATCGGAATATTCCTGTCGGAAATTTCAACGTCTCTCTAATATCCGCGCGCTCTGTCTAAATCTTTTCGTTATTTTTCCTTACGACGCTCCTGTCTTCGCACCTTCAACCTGCTTACGTATTCACGTTGCAACTCTGCGCACCAGCTCCGCCATGTCGTCGTTTGATTTTCCGGATTTTCAGAGAATTTCCTGCGCCTTATTTGCTCGCAGAACGGAACGAAGGGCCGCAGCAGCAGCGGCCGGCGAATGTATGTTTGCTTTCCAGATTCCCCGGGAAAGTCGAGTTCTCAGGAAACATTAAACCGACAACAACGTTTTTCCGCGATCGTCTACTAAAGTCATCACAACATTACGCGCGGCCCCTGTCGTCTACCTTCTGTCGACTGCTGATCTCTCTTTTCCGCGTCAGCCACCACCTCATCCGGGCGCTCCGGACTTTTTCTTGCTTTTTCTTTTGTTTGGTTCCCGTCCTTTTGCCCTTTTTCTCGCACGCTACATTTCGGTAATATCCTTTGGCGCTGCTTAAAGAGCCGCAGAACATTAAGACGCTTTAAAAAGACGGTCGAATATAGAGTTTAATGCCACGTCCGCCGGACTATCTGCGGCCAAAAAACATTTTCGACTTACTCGGTGCGATGCGCGAACATCTCGCGTTATTATTGTTCGCTCGCATCCTATCGTTTAAGACATCCGCGCGCATTCCACAATCTTCCTCGTCGTCGTCTATTGGATATTCTCATTATTTCCGGTGAAAATATATACCGTCACACGACTGTTTACATGCATACCCGCGAACGTTTACCGTGCAGTGCTGAGAGCAACGATGATGGCACGTATCGTACGGGGCGTGTTTCACAATTTAGCAAAATCGGTGAAAATAGCTGTGACTACGTCGATATGATTGAGTTAATAAAACTATAACTTTTTGCAACCGATCCTGCATATTTCGGCAGAAAGCGAAATCTTTCTTCTCGATTTTTATCCAGACATCGCCATGTAAACGTGCTCTTCCTATTATTTTGTTCTCCTAAGAATTTTTAGTAAAACCGATCGGCAATATTTTCATTTATAAATAATTGCGTTTTATGAATTTGTATATTTTAAATAATTACATGTATATATAAAATAATATATTTTTAAGAAATCATACAATAGATTTATAACTTTAAAATGAACGCGATAATTGTATAGAATTAAAGTGACGCAAAATAAAATGGAGAAATCTACATCTACAGGTCAGACGAATCGTACTATTAGAAACTAAAATCTGCCCTAGATCATCTACGCATTGCAGTAATTAGACATATGAATACATCCTCATAACAGAATCTACTACATATGTAATCTGGGAAACTAGCAAAATACCGGAAAGTGGACAAAACTGCATACATCATTTCACTGCTAACTCCATGAGCAAATTAACCGGGAAAAATAGTAAATAATTAGATCGATGTATGTATGTATGATAGAGTGCCGTTAACTGATGAGCTCAATTCGCATTCAAAGTACGGTAGAAAAAACGGCAACGACATGTACCCGATGAATTTGTAAACAATACACACGGTGGCCGTTAGTTTCGATCTTGAATACACAACAGCAAGTTGTGTCATAAATGGGCCACAAGAGAACGCCTGGCAACGTTCATACGAGGATCCTTCACAGAACAAAACGTTTCAAGAAAGGTTAAACAGCACATTGTCCGAAACGGAAAAAACGTTTAAAAATGGTGTACAACATAGAGCTTTCTATTTGATATTGGACCAACATTATTTACTATTGGAGTTAACGAAATATCCGAAATCATTAATTCGTAATCTCTTCGCGGATATGTATAATAATAATTTACCTATCAGGAAGTAACGAAAAAACAATTAGAACAGCACTTTTGCATCGTGAAATGGTCAGAAGCGCGTGTAATATTCGAATATCTAAAAAAGCCGTAAAAACGTCAAATGTTAAAAAAATCTCGAGCATTTGACAGAAAATTAAATTGATTCAGTTACTACAAATTAAAAAAAAAAAACATTATTATTGATGTGTATAAAAGCCGAATATTATCAAAAATAGGTTAAGAACCTGTTTTTTATAACAACGGAAAGAGTTCAAAAAACTGAGTATTATTCAAAACATGGCAGTACGGCTTATTAACATATGCCCAACTTAGTCGTAAAAACTAATCTATTTTTGCATTGATAGAACCTGCCAACGTTAAAATATTTCTTCAAACCATTGTTCTCCCCACGCAAGGCAAAATACGAAGAAAAAAACAAAAAAACAATCATCCTGTCTGGAAGTAAAGAGAATATGTAAAATGCACGACACCGAAAACAAAGCGAAATCTTAATTAAAAACATCAAATTACTTGAAAAAAAAGCATATACTTGTATAACTTAAACAGTATGCTTTTTGAAACACAACATCGATATGAAGCATCTCTGGCACGAAGAATAGGAGGGGGAATAATTAAGGTCATATAATATTTGTAATTAGCCAAGCGGTCGAGTATCTTTAGAAAAAAAGGAGAAAAAAGATTTTTCAAATTCTAGATGCGATAAAGCTTAAATTTTATCCGACAGTAGAAATGGCATGCGCATGAAGTAGTTGAAAAATGCAATACTTCGGAAATAACAGATTGGACGATTAAAAGCGAGTGATAAAAAATTAAATTAGAAAACGGTTGTTATAACGCTGGACATTTTCAACCAGCAGTTCTAGACTAGCTTTAATGTGGACCGGTGGTTTTATTCGCGGCCAACGATCAGTATATTACAATTACAATTGCAATAATTCAAGATAGACAGTTTAAATCGGTAAACACATAACGTTTCTAGCAGAGGTATTACGATTTGTTTACTTAACGTTTAAAATTAACAGAAATAGTAAAGATGTGTTCTATCGAAAAGTACGTGGTCCCAAAATGTGTTTATGTTCTGTCCGCGCTGACGCGATGATAGGTCTATGCTGAAGCAGAAAATTGATAGCATGTCTTCCGTTCTTTGGCAAGTAATGCGAAAATGACACCATCTTTTTTTCTAGACAAATAGGACGTTAATCATCTTCTTCGGAGTTTCCGATATTCGACTTCATACAATTGACCGGAAAGAAGAGATTTTTATCGAATTTTAGAATTGTATCTGGTTTCCAGATTTCTACCATTGAAATCTCCATACTCGATTATATCAATTTAGAAGGAAAATTTTCGATCGCTAACGAGACTGGGCAGAGTATTGAAAGTACGAAAAGCAAAGGTCGAAAATTTAAAGTATAAAATAATAAATAAATTTTACACTATGAAAAGGTAAATTAAAGTTCTTTTTAACTTAACATACGGTATCTCCTCAGCTCTTGAAACATCATGCTTGACAGAACTTGTTCGATATACGAAAATAATTATAAAATAATTTATCTTTTTGATAAATAATTTTCATTAAAAAGTAAATTATTTTATACATATTTTTGTATCGAGGTATTCATTTATTTTATACCTTATAAATATTTACGAACAGGTATGGATTTATTTACATTGGAAATTAAACTTTTCTGCGACTAAAAAGTTGAAATTATCTGGTGCATTCGGATCTTGTTAGAAAAATGTTTAGGGTTTGGGTTTGTAGTTGTTTCGCAATCGTAACCGAAATATTCTAATTAAGGATCGAGATTGTTTCGCTACCTGTACTATTAATGAGATGGGAGCAAAAGTTTCCATTTTTAATCATGTGGCACGACTGAAACTATGCCGAAGGTTGGGGACTTGTAAAGGAGACATACAATAACATGTTTTTTTTTGAAATTAATTAAATCCGGTATCATTCTTGAATATTAATATTTTATTAGCTTTCGTTTACATCGTTGAATTCTTATTGAGATTTCATTACAGCACCAAAAGATACCGCATCTAAAGACAACTGATGGAAGCAGACCTGGGAATAGTTTTTTTTTTTTTTTTTTTTTTTTTTTTTTTTTTTTTTTGGAAATAACATTTAGAATGTCAGTTAATTTATCCATTACAAAGTTATAATCAACTTATCCTTGTAATGTGTGATCAGCGAGATTATTAAAGCGCGTCCATTAGAATGCACCACGATTAGAATTTTATTGTGAGAATTAGAGATCGGTTAAGTAGATGAACACAGATGTTGTTTTAAGTAGATGATATAGGCAGCTCTGGGACAGTGGGCGGAGCAGTGTCAAAAGAGAGAGGGTGATGTGTGACGTCATTGCAAGACCGCTACAAACGCGTGTAATGGTTTTTATAGGACAAAGATGTATACAATGACTCTTAGTTAATGATACATTAGAATTAAAATTTAAGTATTCGCTCCCTGTGAGCAAATTTATATTTTACATTATTGAATAATTAAGTGAAAAAAAATACTTTTATCGGGAAAGAACTGAAACAAAATATACGACATGCTCGACAATGTATGGTAGGAAGAGGATTTAGATTAAATAATCACGCTGATTCACCACACATGTTCAAATATTAGGCTCAATCTTAAATAATTTGAAAGAATATATTTGCAATTCAAGTAATCAATGTATACAATAAAACAGTGAATGATAAAAAAACACGTAGTTAACAAATGGGCATTAAAGGAAATATCGAGCATTATTTAAACAAATAAAAAATAAAAACTATCTTGCAAATTTCAGCAAAATTTTTAGCATGTTCCGTCTCAGATTTAAATTAGCATTCAGTTCAATAATACACGCGACATATAAGTCATACACATTCAATGTTAGTGTTTTATATTTTTATTTAATTAAAAGCGGAGTTAAGTGTTTTTTGTTTGTTTTTTTTTTTTGGCAACCCACTGACAAGTTGTCGTTTGGTTGAGCCTATAATGAACAATGGCATAATTTCATATTAGCAAAAATAATGATAATAATGCTGATTAGTAGTTCAGTGACTGTAGTCTATTTACTGTACTATAATATCTGAACGGGTCTATCGATAATATTGAGACTGTTAAGCGTGGCCGCGGTCATTTCAAACGGCAAGTTAACAGATTTCGAATATGTCTAACATTAGCAATGTGATTGTGTACTGTGAATCGAAAGTGTACTTGAAATGTACTTCAGCGATGTAATAATTCTAGAAATGCCTCTTCGGTATTCTTTCAGACTGTACAAAAGTTTCTGTATGCGTAATGGTGCGTAATTAGTTTGATTACAATTGTTTCAAATATCCTTAACTGTAAATTTTTGATGAATATTACCGAACTCGGAGACGATTGTTCTTTTTATTCAGTACCGCTGTAAGATATCTACCGCCTTCAAGATTATCCGAATTGCGTCATCTTCGATAGTAGACAGATCGTACGAAAATAATTTCTATCGCAAAGGTCGTTGTCGACACTAATTAACAACCGCGCTGAAACGGTAAAAGAAAAAAGCTGTAATCATTCGTTTGTATCTCATTTTCATTAATATAGACTTTTATAATTAAACTCCTCTATCTGTTCTTTCAGATCTCTTTCTTTTTTCCATACCTCTACCTTTGCTGAAATCAAAAGGCTATGATCCCCAATCATGGAAAAGTTAAAAACGAAACGTTACGGCATTTCAAACTCACCTACATAGATCGAGAGGGTACCGGCGAAAAACCGATTTGATTTTTTCACAAAAGTGGGGCTGTCACACACCACTTTTTTCGTTAAAACTGGCTGAAAGCCTATTTAAAAAAAAAAAAAAAAAATTATTTTACGCATAAGGGGAAAGTCGTTTTTTTTACTGGCAAAAATGTATTTTCAATTTAAAAAGTTACAACACCCACGAAAAGTCTTTGAAAAGTTCGATTTTTACGGTATTCATTTTCGAATAAAAGCGTTATTTTACGAACAGTCTAAATTATGACGTCCGCGAAAAAGAAGTTACGTCACTTTGTTCTTTGGAACCAATCGTATTCTTATGTGAATTTTAACGCAATAAGTAAATGAACGATTAATTTTTTTACGCTCTAAATAATTGTAATATTTTATAATTATGTAACTAAAGCATATTTTGAAATAAGTATCTTTCGTTCATAACATCTTGTTGTGTTTTCAAATTATAAATAATAAACCGAAAGGAATAACGCGAGATTTTCTTTAATCTTTCAAGAAAGTATCTTGTAATTTTTCATTCGTTTCACTGTAAACAGCTTGAAGAAGATGACACTCGTCTTTTTTGTTTTTACGAAGAATTTTTCTGTTTCACCGAGCAAATTTTTTTCTACGTAATTAAATAAAAATTAAGTTTTTTTTTTTTGAGGAGGGGGTTTGGCCAACCTAGGGCAGCCACCCAGGACAATTGGAGACTATATTAGAGATTAAATTTTAATCCGGTCAGAAATCGATGGCAAGGATACAAACCACCTTTGAAGACGGCAAAGCTGAGATATAGGAAGGCTGGGAATTTACATTCGCACTTAAACTACGATTTTAAAACTGCTAATGATTCCCACCAACTGAAAATAATGTTAGAAAATTTCCGTAACACACTTCATGATATTATTAGTAGCAGCACTGAAACGATTCAATTAAATAGGAATTCGCGGTGGAATATTAATTTAGAGATTTTACGAATAATTCTAAGGAAATTGCGCAAACGGGTTCAACGCTCACACAAGCGGGGAGCTAATGATCACAATGCGCGCCTGGTTATGAATTTGGTACGAAAAATTTTTAATAAAGAAATGCGAAACGCGAAAACCAAAAATTGGAAAAAATTTTGTTCCGATTCGAAACTATGGGGCCTTCCTTACAAGACTATTTTCAAAAATAAACGCCAGTTACAGATTCCTTCGTATTTTTTAGACCAGAATAATCAAAAAATTTTCGATAAGGATTCAAAGATAAAGGCCCTTCTTGATCATTTTTATCAAGTAAACTCAAACACAAATGGCGACGAAACCTTCTCATACAAGTTGCAAGAATTCCAGAGATTTAACCTTAGCGGCTTTAGTTTTAACAGTGAACTATTTATTTATTCTTCGCCGGACTAAAAATAAAGCTCCTGGCTTAGACCAGCTGACGAATAAATGTTTGAAGATCTTGAATTTCCACTATCCTAATTTACTTCAGAGCTTATTCATCGCTTTGTTGAGGTTCGGAGTCTTCCCGGAAGCCTGGCGAGCAGGAAGGACAGTTTTTGTGCTAAAACCCGGACGTAGTCCTAGTCTTCCATCTTCGTACAGACCGATTGTCTTGTTAAGCGCTTTAGCCAAGGTGTTTGAATATGTTTTGTTGAATCGTATACTGCCGGTTTTACCTCACGATGATCGGCAATTTGGATTTACTAAGTCCCGTTCCACGGCAACTCTTTTTGGCGAATTATCTAAGCAGATTGAGCGTGCGTTAAGTAAAAAGACTGCGATCGGCCTGCTGACGTTGGATATTAAAGGCGCCTTTGATAACTGTTCGTGGCCAGTCTTATTCCACAAAATTAGAGCACTCAGGCTCGATTATAGAATAATCTCAATTTTAAGACAATACTTAGATTCCAGAACTATTAAATTTATTTACGAACATCAAACATGTTTTCGAAATGTTACTCGCGGATGCCCGCAAGGATCGATTTTGGGCCCGATTTTTTGGAATTTCTATATTTCAGACTTATCGTTGATGGAGTTCCCGTCGACAGTAACCAGATATTTCTATGCAGATGATCTCTAGCATTCGCGGTCACTTCTAACCATCGTCCCTCCATTTGTAAATACTTCAAGATTACAATCAACAATATTTTAACCTATATGGAAAAACATCTTCTACAGTTGCACGAAAACAAGACTAATTTTTATTAATCATGCACAGGAAACGAAAAAGGGACTACTACAATTCGCTACATCTCTCTATACCGAACTTTAAAATGAATATCGTCGAATCACTGAAATATCTTGGTATTACATTAGACTGTCGCTACAGTTTTAATCAACATTTCAAAAATTTGTCCAGTAAAGCTACAACGGTTCTAAATAAATTGCACTCCGTGTCTGGACGCACGTATGGGATGAGCACTAAACACCGTTTAATAATTTATAATACGCTAGTTGTTCCATTATTCACGTACTGCGTATTTATGTTTGAAGAGGCTTTAAAGCGTAAACGCATTCAGGAAGTACTAGTTAAATCCCAAAGGAAATTTCTTTTGTTTATTCTCCGCGCGCATAGAACTACTTCCGGTGATGCGTTGCGAACAATAGCAGGACAATTGCCACTGCATTCCGTATTGCAGAATTTTGTATTTCAAAGGGTTAAATAATCTCAATTTGGAGTTGGATCTAAACAATAGATTTATTGAAATGCAAAATAGCTGGAACAATAGCTCAACTGAAAGATTAACATTTAGTTTCGTCCCCGAGGTTAAAACCAATCCAATCAAAATTAATAATATTAATACGTATGTGACGCAATTTCTTACTGGACATGGTAGATTTCAAAGTTATCTGCACCGTTTCCATCTAGCAGACACCAATTTGTGTTCCTGTGGAGATGCTCCTGAAACTGTCACCCATATCGTTAATGAGTGCGCCAAATGGAAATTCTTGTTTAAAGACGTAAATTGTTTTCCATTAAACAACGATAATTTATCAAAATTCCTGCACGCGGCGAATTTTATCATGGCTTCCAAATATTCGGATGTTGAAGATTTTTCATTTAATGTATAATTTTATTTTAATTTTTATATTGGTTAATTTTTGTCTCTTTCATTTTCTTTTTATTGTTTCCAATCCATGAGGTGTTCATTCAACTGAGATACTCATGGCTATGTTTCAATTACTATGTATTTATGTTATTATTCACCAAATAAATAAATAAATAAATAAAAAAAAAAAAAAGATATAGGAAGCATTATATGAAGCAGGAAAATTCAGCTTTAATAGTTGAGCGTACAGGATATTGCGTTCGGAGGAAAGACTGGAACATTCAAACAGCACGTGATCAGGATCACAAACGAAAGAACAGTCGCCAGAGTGAAAAGGACAATAAGAGGACGGGGAAAGAGCAAAACGCGAGGAAGAGAGCAAAGTATGATTGAACCGCAGACGGCAGATAGCAATAATGAAAAAACGTTTAAGAGTAGGAAAATGATAGAACCAAGAACAGGAAGCGGGTCTAGGCTGAATAGTAAAATGAGTTAGGATTGGAAAAGGAGCATGGGTACACGTACGACCAAAGTCTGACATGTATTCTTTTGGAGAGGGGAAGTATGTTGTGACCAGAACAATGCCTCCAAATCTCTCCTCTCCAGATTGGATTCTCCCAAAAAAATTTGGTTCTTCGTTTTTGCTTAAGGGCGCCCAATTCTATTCCAGCTATTCTTGCTGAATCTAATGTCCAACCGATGTTCATCCGCCGATGACATTTAGGATACAGTTTCCTTGTAAAAATACTTTCCTAAGATCCGTCTCTCATACCTCTTTATCTTTCATAAATGGCGCTTCTCTCCTAATAAATCTCCTATCTTAGTCTTTGTTTCTCATCGTTTAGACAAATTCCCTCCTTTACTAAGTAAACTTCCTCATTTTACGTTTAACTTCTTCGGGTTTGTCCAAAACTCTCTTCGCTCCTTTCATCATCTAAAACTTCGGGCTCCGCAGCTGCCAATCAAGAATTTAATTTTCTTATTAATTCCTCATTTCCTCTTCATTCCTTAATATTTACTGATGGTTCCAAAAGTTCAGAGGGAGTAGCTGCTTCCTTTTTCTCCCTAGCCAGTAATTCCGCTCAATCCTGCAGGCTGCCGGCTTTTTGCTCAATCTTTTCCGCAGAACTTTATGCCATTCTTCGAGCCATTATATTTGTTCCCTCAACTCGACCCTCTGATCGATTCCTAATCATTTCAGACTCCAAGAGTGCTCTTCAAGCTATATCCTCTCCCGTTCCTCCATATTCCCTCGATTTTATTGTTTTCCGTATACCGTCTCTCATCTATAGTCTTTCCCTTTCCCATTCCATTTTCATCGACCTTCTTTGGGTTCCAAGTCATGCAGGTATTGATGGTAACGAGACGGTGGATTCTTTAGCATGCTCAGCGTTACACTCCCCACATTTTGTTAAAAAAATTAAGTTAAAACATGTGTATTCTTAATATCATCCGTTTAAATTCCGTGTTTTTTTCATTGCTTATGAAATTCGTTCAAACGTACAGCAATATTAAAACCTCGCAGACATCCATTTATAGTCGCTTTTCGAGTCGTTACTTCATTTTCGCTTTTACGGCAAAGATTAAACGTTTCGTAAAAGCCCACTATGAAAAATGAAAGTGAAAGGAAAATTACCGATTTGGAATTACGTGGAAATCGTGAGTATGATTGTACAAAATTCCCCTTGGAACCTTATTATCTATGCGTCACTTGCTGTGTGGCCTTCAGTTTTGCCGAAACATGATATAAACGCGTTTGACTGGTTTCGTAGAATTCGTTATCATACACAACGTGTTTTTTCCTCTTGGGCGCGTCAACACAGGACATTAACACAAAACGCTAACAGAATGATGAAACGTAGGGGGATTTGTAAGTTATATCCGGAAGCGATTAGAAACAGAAGAAATTAAGGTAGCCAATACAAGAACAACAGAAGTAGAAGAAAGAGCAAGAATTTAGTAAGGAGTCCGGAGGCCAAGGTCAAGCAAATTAGAATAAAGGACTGCTCGTTTGATTTGGATCGCAGGTCAAATTTAAGATAGGAAGATGGAAGGGACACAAGGGAGACTGAACAATATTAAAACGAAAGAGGGAGGCAGGAAGCAGACTGTGATTAAAGCGGAGGCGAATTATGGAAGACGTGTTGCAAGATTCTCATTCTTCATCTGATACTTCCTCCCTCCCCCTAATCCAAATAAATTTGGCTAGGGTTGTTCATTTATTTAATTCGCAATTCTTCCTATAATGTTTATTGCGGGCACTATCCGATTAAGTTTCTGATTTTCCGTAATCCCATTTTACAGTCATATTAAATTGATATTTTTATAACGCTTAATATACTAGTTTTAACTTTAATTATTTCATAATATTATATAACTAGCTGACCCGTACGAATATTTCGCATAATATCGTAATTAATAGTATAATAATGTGGAAATAAGTAAAGCAAAGTCTTTAATAATAAATTTACTTTACCCGTAAATGTTAAATAGACATTAATCTCTATCTTCTGTATTTCAGGTCATTGTTATAAATTCTTATAAATTATTGTTATAAACTCATGCATAATGCCGAAGGACATAACCGGTAGATCAAGAGGAAAACCTCGAACCAGAGGCTGTACGACACCATTAGAACCTATCACAGATCGCAGAAAGAGAAATTCCAGAAGTGATGAAGAAAGACAAGTTCAACTTCAGATAAAAAAGAGAAAATCAGCGCAATCGCAGGCAAGACAGATTCAAGCAAACATAACAACTTTGTGTCATCGTCTTACCTACTTAACCTCCATCAACATATTAGTGCTAAAAAAGGCAATTGTATAATCTTCCGAAAACATATTGTTCTGCTCGTCTTTTTCCTAAATATAATGAAGTGCAAACACATAGTGTTGGTGATATGGACAAAAAATGCGCACACTGCACTGCAAAATTATTCGCAGACGAGTTTATTAACAATTCATGGTACATATGTTGCTACAGAGGAAAGATTGTGAGTTAGAGCCCATTAAAGTTTGTGAACAATTTCAAAACCATATAGAGCAAAATGACGTCTATACTGGAAACTACCGGTCGTGTGTCCTTTGGCATTATACGTGAGTTTATAATAATAATTTATAAGAATTTATAACAATGACCTGAAATACAAAAGGTAGAAATTAATGTCTATTTAACATTTACGGGTGAAATGAATTTATTAATAAAGACTTTGCTTTACTTATTTCCACATTATTATACTATTAATTACGATATTATGCGAAATATTCGCACGGGTCAGCTAGTAATAATTTATAAGAATTTATAACAATGACCTGAAATACGGAAGATAGAAATTAATGTCTATTTAACGTTTACGGGTGATGCAAAAGTAATTACCTGATTTAATTCATTGCACTGATTTACGAATAAAAGTTGATTTAATTTATATATTTATTTAATTTACTATATTTATTTATTTACTATATTTATTTATTTACTATATTATTTAGTTGATAGATAACACTTGCGCTGTAATGTATTGTAATAAAGACTTTGCTTTACTTATTTCCATGTTATTATACTATTTGCTGTTTATTATTACGCAGCTTACTAATAATTTATAAGAATTATTTAGTTAATAGAATGTTAGGATTAACATTAAATTTGTTTAATTAATTTTTTTTTATGAAAACATTAACTTTAAAAAATATGACTATTTTTCATCAATAGCGAGGAACATAAGCTTTAAAATGACGTTTGATTCATTAATTTTGATAAAGAATTAAAGAAGATATGGGGCACTGCCACAAAAAGACACCTTTTAGGAATAATACATACATTGATTGAATTTTTTTTTTTTGTGATATACAATTTTTTTCATGATGAATTCATTAAACTCTTAAAAAATATTTGTAACCAATTCTGTAGTGTATAAATTATTGAATATCTTATTATTGTGGGGTTACATCCGTTTAATATGTGCTTAATGTTATCTAGAGAAAGTTACGTTTTTATTGCAATTTTCGGTATCTGTAATTTTAAACAGATATAAATGTACCCTATCAGTACGTTAAATGAATTCGCCACCAAGTCTTTATTATTTATTCTATCTGTGATATTTGGAAGGTTTATAGCGGTTCCATATATTTTGATATTTGTTCATGTAATATTCATTTAAAATTACTTTAATTACATTTAACGCTTGATTTTTAAAAATGTAACAAGGAAGTCTCTGTACATAACGTTATTGAAATTGTAATTGATTTCAACCTTATCTTTAATTAAAAACATATTTATTTATTTTTGCAACTCTTATTCAATGGGCACAATACCAGACGTATAGCTGAGATTATTCTATATGCTTTAATAAGCCAGGTTACAAATAGGTTTTTTCTTTTTAATACGCTCATTTGTGTCATAATTTTTTTTTTTTTATCTTGTGTTCTAGACCTAAATGGCAAGATGCGAGCAGTATTCTTTCTAAATTATGATTAAGAACATTAATTTATTTAACAATTTTTTATATTACTTTCTCATTTATTCAAATTCATTCTTGGATCAACTTAATTATGATTATCTGCTGCATCCGTAATGTCATTAATAATTAATCCGTTTCTTACAATTGCCGCTTAATTAAAACTTGTTCATATATCAGCTCATTCTATGTAGGTAAAAAACTAGAAAGCAGTATGCACTCTTGCCTGACTCCGCGAAATACCTCGATAATCCACTATTACCTATTTTCAGTACAAATTCGGATCTTTTTCCAAGTCATGTCTAAACGAAATAATAACATTCATTTTCTCATCTAACAATATCTCATAATCGCTATGAACCGCCCTATTTCTTTTTTTTTAAATTTCGATAATCAGGTTATTTAAAATTTAATTATATTTGTACTTTTTTTTTTTTTACGTTATTAAAAGGATATCGATTCATTTTTACAATATTCAAGACGTTTGTTATGAAGTTAAAATTATTGTTCGGACACTTTTCTTAAAAATAAATCTTAAACATTGGAACACATACATACATATATATATATTTATATATTTATTTATGTAATCCGCGTATATGAAAATGTCCCACTCAGCGTTCAAATTATTCATTACTGGAGAGACAGTTGTATTGTTCTGCGCTTTGTTATGGAGGAATGTAAATCGCTTTTGGATAAAAAATGAACAGACCTTTTTTAATTTCATTAATGGATAAAAAATAGCACACAGCAAACGTATACTTTTGCAAAGTCAGACAACCGAAACTGGCAAATGCTCGCTGGGAAACTGTTTTAAGCGTTCTAGATTGGTCGACAGTGAATGCTTTGTTACTTAAAATTAATTAAAAAACGTTTTATCTCCTTCTAAACCGAACACGTAGAACGAATAAATTCGCATGTAGAAGCTTTTTTCAATGCGAAGTTCGGTCGAAGAATCGGCTTTTTCCTTAGTATTCGTTACTAATATACATATATATATATATACACGTAATTTGTTGTTTTACTGTAATTTTTTTATTAAATGGCGATTAATTATCAGTTTTTTATTATAGTCTTTCGCATGTTAGGTACAACAGGCTCGCCATTAACCTTATAGGATAGTTGATTAAGTAGCGGTATTTTATTTGAATGAAACTCGGTTTGAATCACACCTTTATACAATGAAAATGTCAAAAATTATCATTATATGAGTTGAGTTTGTTCAGATAAAATATTAGTGTGCAATAGTTTTTACTGCCCGAAGGGAGAGAACCTAATGAGAATAACAAAGAAAACATAAAGAGAGTACAGAAAAGAAATCGATCTTAGTAGCGTAATAATATTTCATAGAATAGGGTGGTCTATTTGAGACCTGGTCAGAGTTGCATCAATTCACTGGATCAAATCAGCTGAGTTTTGCCCGTTTTAGTGAGATGGAAATGGAATAGACGGGCACTTAGCGGTCAGTTATTTTTTTGCTTTCGCGTATGTCAAAAGCATTTGATATTTTTTTTAAATTTGTTTGGGCTCGCCTGCTATGGACAACATATGGATGATGATGATTTTCAGTCCCTTCAGTGGCGCGATCAGAGTTCCACTAAGAAGCATTATTATAACTAATCAACTAGGGCACTGCCATGTATCAAGGAAAAGTTCATAATGAAAAATTTTGAAATTGTTTCTTTGTGGAGAACAAAAAACAAAGAAAAGATTACGTACATTGCTATCTGCAAAAAAATGTTTTATAAGTTGCCCCAGCTGTATAATATGTAATAATTATGTTAATAAATAAATTACTAAATAAATACGTATACATATATATGTATAGTCATAAATTTTTCCGATTTGTTACGACATTTACGATGTTTTATCCCCTTTTTTTATAATTTTAATAGTAAGTTTGGGCGCCAGCACACCTTACGGTGCAGAAAAAAAACAAAAATTTTAATATAACGCTTGATTTAAATGAAGTGTTATCTGATCTAAAGACTCGCCTCAGATAGAAATTGCCCGAACGGATCTCACACGGACACAGTCTGGAGTGTTATTATTTTGCGTAGATAAAAAAAAAATTTCTCAAATAAAGAAAAAATAAAACATATAAAATCATGTGTATTTCGAAATCACCGGCTAAGTCTGTGGCTAGAAATCGTGCGAAATCAGTTTAAATGTACAACATGGCCTGAATCGAAAACGATGACGCGGTTAAACTTAAATTAATTATAACACGTTATCAACTTATGGCAAAGATAATTCCCCCATTCCAGATATAACGGTAAAACTACCGAAGTATTCACATTTACTCCTTTCTGCTCAGTACCACTTGATATGAGCTCGCTGTGAACTCTAGACACTTGCATTGCCAGCCATGCCCATAAATAGCGGACCTCTACCTCTGCACGCATTAATCATACATGGGAATTTCGGCTTCAGCTGAACCAGCATCTCGTTAATTCTGACCGACTGCTGCAACTCAGAAGATTTTTTTTTTACCTATATATATATATATATATATATATGATAGATTTCGAAATTAAATAAAAATTCCCAAAATATTTAATTTAAATGAGATATTGTTCAAAACACTGAATCCGTTTTAATAAATATAAGCGAAAAGTTGACCTACATGAGGTAGTACATTCCACTTGTTTTTTGATTTGATTTGCGCCCATTTCCCCAAAGAAATATAAAAACTTTTACTAGTATTTTATACTTTCATTTTAAGGAGAAGGCACGAGAGAATAACGGAACAATGGGAAGGGAGCAAACTATGCCCAAAACGCAAGCGGAAAATCGCAGAGAGATTGGAACGGCGAATAGAAGGAAAGTTAATAAACCATGGAAAGCGTGGAAGGGAAGGTTGGATAGACAAGAAAAAGGAGTTCGGGTTGGAGAATGAGGAAACGTAGGAGTCAGACCACAGTTTGGAATGAGCAGCTGCAGACAGAAGGGTAATATTAGAAGCTGAGGAGGCAGGAAGAAACCTACCAGAAGAGGAAGATAATCGAGCGAATGAGTCAACTAACTCATTACCCTCGATTCCGGAATGGCCAGGAATCCAAAGGAAATCCGTTTGGATAAAGTGGGAAAGGAAAAGATCGTGAATTAAGGAACGAATAAGGAGAATGATGCAGTCGGTTAAGTGAGAAGGGAGAGGAGATGTGATAGTCTGCAGCACGCTTTGAGCATCCGACAGGATAAGGAGATTGCGAGAAGCCGGTAAAGTTTTGATAAAAAGAAGGGCACGCAGAATAGCAGAAGACTCAGCATAAAAGATTGAACAAAAGGAGGGAAGTTTAAAGGACTTGAAGTAATTGAGAGAAGGACAGAAGAAAGCTGCACCAACACCATTGGGTCCCTTGGAGCCATCAGTGAAGATCAAAAAATGGTTGGGGAAAAAAGAGTTAAGATTCCGTTGGAATTCTGATCTGACAACGTGACGAAGAAGAGGTTTGGGAGGAACAGGTGAATAAAAGCAGTTAATAGGATGAAGCAGAGAGGAAAAATTGAAGGAGAAATAAGGGAGTTTATCGTAAGAGTAGATATACGGAGAAAACTGTATAAGATGGCCAGCGATAAGCGATAGAATAGGAGTCTTGTTAGCAGAAAAGCGCCAGAAACGCAATATGAAGGAATAAGAAGGAATGAGAGAGCAAGAGGAAATAGGCAACCGTTTGATGAGGAAACGATAACCCAAGAAGCAGAGTCGAAGGAAAAGGGGAGGAATGATGTCCATTGCACCCTCCTGGCGATCAATGTATTTCTAATCCTGATCATATAATGTTCAGTTGTTCGTCGCTTTCAATTGAACAAGCTTCTTTTTATTCCTTCCTCTTACAAACCGGTATTCCCGCTCCATACTGTGCTTCATTCATTTTCTCCCTTCCTTCTCCTCCGGTTATTCTAGCTCTTGGTTCCTTTCTGTCGGCTATCTCTGGTCGTGTAAGGATCTGAGTCTCTCTTTTCTCTCTGTTCCGCTGTTTTTGGGCCAATGTCCATGTTGACGAACCCATTTAAAAAGAATAAATAAAATACTTTCATTTTATTGTTATCATTTTAACTTCTTTTTTTTTTTTTTTAACACGGAACCTATACCGTGTGACTATTTTTAAAAGAAAAAAAAAAACAATTTCAAATACAATCAAGAAAATATACTTGAAAACACCGTTTGCCTGGAACCTGTGTCTTCCAGTTTTTATAGTGAATATCAGTCTGAGCAAAGGTTCGTAACTTAAAATTTTGTTAAGTAGTCATACGAGCGTGATTCACACAAAGTCCAGCATGATAGTTCATTGGAAATTACAATATGGGAAAACCAAATTCATCTTGAATCAAGTTTTACGTTGCTGTAGTATAAAGATTGGCAGAGGGTAGGTGTTTACTCCGTGCATTGGTTTCAAAGTCATTCTAAAACGTTTAAATTAGTAACGGAATTAGTCCCTTATTTCTTTCGCCGCTTACTTTACGGATGCAACAATTGAAAAATTAAAGCATTCGAAAAAAGAAAAAAATTGAGCCACATTCAAAAAAGACATCTAGGAGTCGCCTGAAAATATGTAGCGGATAATGTAGGTATCAGAGCAAAGTATCAATGAGAGAAGGAAAAATGTACATCAATGACCAGGGAAGCGGCGACCTGTAATAAAGATGATTCTCGGATATAAAAAGTACAAAAAAAACACTCGTTGAGGCTAATCCGAAAACGATCGGGCATTCAGAGGTAATTGTGATGTTGCAATTTGAGAGAATAATTATTTATTAAAAAAGGAAATCAATGTTTTCCTTACATATAACATTAAATTTTAATAAAATTTCTTTTTCCAATTAAAATTTTAACATAGTTCTGGACACAAAACAAACTGCATTTTTCGAATCTAGTATTAATAACAAACGTTAAAAAAAAAAAAGCTGATGCATTAAAAGTGACATAATATGTCAATAAACATAATTATTTTATTACAAATTTATTATATAATTTACTTTATTATAATTACTGCAGTTATTTTTTAAAAAAATTGCAGTGAAGAATTTATTTGAATGCGCTGTGTGCTGCATGCGATTTTTAAAAAATTTAACTTGCAGCGTCATATAATAAACGAAAAACATTCGGTTTCAAATAATTTGCGTTTCTTAGGGTAATACAAGATTATGTATTCCAAAAGCTGGCACTTATTTTATCTTTTTTATTAAACGTCAAGGATTATCTTCGGTTTGTGTATGTAAAAATATAGCTTAAGATGACCGTTAAATGCAGTTTAGCATTTATAATTATGCTTACAAATTGCAATATCGCGATTTCATCTGTATGTCCGATCGTTTTTGCCTCGTTCAGTAGAAAAATAGAAAGTGTGTTAAGATTAATAAAAAAAAGCAAAAAAAAAAAAAGGAAGAGGCCGCTGCAAATGAAATTTCTTGGAGAGAAAATGGATATTTGCGGCTTTGTCGTGGTTTTTTCTGTAATATAATTCCGCTGTTTTTTTTTTTATTTTTTCCTTTTTTTACCCTAATACTCGTTCGGGTTTTCCTATGCGTAAAATAAAAAAAAAGTTTTTTAGTTGCGGGAGGCGACTGAAGAAAAAAATAAACGACGATACAAAATATAATCTAACAAATATAAATGGAAAAATAAAACTTTCCAAAATTACGAATTGTGCCATTCTTAAAGTAACACCGGCAAATATAAAATCGGAACCAGCAGAAGGGCCGAAAGTTTGAAAATTGTTACAAAGTACGAAATTATATATTTTTTTTCGCTCGTCAATTCATTTGGAATCAGTGACGCAGAAAAGAACAGTTAATTCGATTTTAATACGGAGGGTGCAAGAATAAGTGGCAGGAAGAAAGGAACACGCGGAAAATAAATGTCAGCGTCGCAAATGGCTGTGCATGTGTAGCAATAGGGAAAGAGGCAGAAATGGCAGAAATAATGAAGACAACCAAAGACAATAAAAGAGCGACGAAGTGAAAGACATCAAGTTTCGAATGAGAACAGATAAAAGGAACAGCGATGCTATTGAAAAAGAAACATCCGACGACCAAAGTTCGATGTGGAATTTTTTATTTAGGGCTACGAGAGGAGACTTAAGTAGGAAATTTGTTTAAGTGAAAAACGGCGAAAAAGCGGAGCGACTCGATATAAAGAATCGGCCAAATCGTTACTTTTAATGATGCTCGGTTAAAAAGGAACAACAAAAATACGAGAAACGAGAAGAGGGCGAAATAATTAAGTTATGTAAAGTCACAGAAATGAGAATAAGGAAATGGAGATCACCGGTTGAATCGAAAGTAACAGATAATTAGAGTAAATAATAGCGGCCGGAAGAGATAGCTGTCAACTTCTTAGCAGCGAAGATCGAATAAAGAGGACTAAGTAAAAGACTTGGTACTAAGAATAAAGGAGTATATGTCGACTGTTTGGCGTTCGCAGATAATTTAACTATCTCTTTGCTAATGATTTAACGTCAGCGACGAATAAGATCAACCAACTAATAAAAGTCTCGGAATGTGTAAAAACCAAGTACACGACAAATATTAAAAATAGCCCAGGTTATTTTAATACATGTGCCGGGAAAATAACGCGAATTAAAAAGTTCAAATATCTAGGGGAATTTATACAACAAAATGGACTAGAAGAAGAAGCAATGAATAGTAGAATATGTGTATTAGGTCGGGCATATCACTTGGTGCAAAATTTCTACGATAAAAAAGCAATGAGCATAGGAGCAAAACTAAGACACTATGCTACAGTTGTAAAACCAGAAGGGTTATATGCATCAGAAACGTTAAATCTAAACAAGAAAATATTAACAAATAAATTAAAAATAAGGGAACGGAGAATCCTGAGAAAGATTATAGGAGTTAAATGGAATGATGGACAGTTCAAATGGGTTTCGAACGACAAACTATATAGTAAAATTGAACAATTGTCCGTATCAATAAGGAAAAGAAGATTATTATTTTACGGGCATATTACCAGAATGCAAGAGGACAGGTTAACCAAGAGAATTTATGAATTCATGAAAACGAAGAAAATAAGACCAGCATGGTTCAATGAAAGTGAAAAGGATATATGGAATTAATAGATGTTACTGAAACACAAATGTGTTTAATAAGGGGAATGATTTCATAAAACAGTTGCGACGTCAATCTTTAAAATAGAACAAGTTAACCGGAAGAGGTCGCTTTCGATAAGCCATAAAAATGCCTTGATGAGGGGTCTCAAGAAATACTGGAAAGATGTTAAAGAAGGAAAAAGGAAAATATGTAAAATGAAAACTTAGTTGTTTGCATAGTCCATAGAGGCTGAAATCGAAAAAAAAAAAAAAAATGTGACGAATTTCGAACTGAAGGACGAGAATATGTCGAGGTGTTTATAATAAACTCGGAGAACGATGTGTGCTCGGCACCATGTACATGAGACCTGTTTTCACTGAAGACACATCACCGGAACCGAGCATCTAGTATGACAGTGTATATATTCCGTTTTCGCTGAACAGACCATTAAAAACACGCCTTTAAAATCGAGCCCCGGTAGCCTGAGGAGAGGGTGTTTCATGCGCTGGCAGTTGATCGTTCATGTTTTAGATTCGCCGGTCTCATGACGTTATCATTAAATAATCATTTGCTACTCGGACGACGGAGCTGGGTACAATCCACGACACTTGTTTTATACGAGTTGTGTCGAATGTTTTGCACCACTCAATCAACAATGTCCTAAACGCTACCTTGTCCCTGGTATCAAGAAATCCTGTTTGGCGCTCTCGGAGAAGACGAACTTATTAAGGTGGTGCCTTCCTGGCGATTAGCGTCTGCAGTAGACTATCCAATTTCATCGTGACATTGGTAACTAGTTTGGTCGTTACCGGATCATCGAAACTTCCTGAAGCTCAGACGGCCTGTTTCACCGTTGTCCGTTGCGTCACTATCAAATATACTCTCGTCGTCGGTATCTTGTAAACTACCGCCACCCAATGACTGCCCGACTCTTCATCGACCATCTGGGTCTCGTAACTTTCCGCGCGATCCACAAATATCCTGTTCTTCATAAAACTACCTCCAACTTTGGAATTAATCTGAAGTTAGTTAAGTTTTTTATTCCCAAAAACACCTTCGATACGGAACCGACCACCCTATTTGTTGCCAATATAATTTCCTTCGAACAATAGAAAAAAGAAAACAATTATTTCGAATTGTCTATCAGCCAGGTTTCTAGGTCTCCGGTGTTTTATTAGCAGATTAATTTGGCGACAACAAGTTTCCAACATAAAATCGAATTACCTAATATTCCTGTCGGTTATTCTAGCCGTTAAATTAGTACCCATTCGTAATTATTTTCCACAATATTCATAAAGGCTTAATCTTAAATTACGACTGCCAGCCTCAGCTCTCCACTATATTCTAATAAAATTAGATATCATTCATCGCACTAAGAATTATTTCGGCTGTTTATTGCACTTTGTATTAATATCGGCGCATTAACTGGCGTTTTTGCACTAAAGTTATACCAATCCCTGCTTTCTCTTTCAAATTATATTCCCCACTTTTGAAACTTCCTTATTGCCATTTTGAAATTCTTTTCCTTTCGGCTTTTAATGACGTTTTCTATTCCCGTAATCGATGTTAAAGTTTCCGTGCAGTTGAGGACAATGGTGTAACCTACACTTTGCGATTCTGCAGGGGTATAAGTTCTAAAGCTCATCGAAAAAGCTGATCCCAGGTAACATGTAATGAAGTAATACGGGCAATACCTTAATTCATACGGACGGAGCGGAAGTAGCTTTCTTCAACCGATCTACCGCTTGCGCTTTTACACAATATCGTCCGTCTTAGCAATTCTACTACTGTTCTCGTAGACATGGACAATTTTTTGTCTTCGGCAGTACTGGGAACATGCTTCTAGTAATATAGGTTCGTTAATAGTAGCCGAGGCGTTAATAACACTTTCAACTATGCGTTAATGAACAGAGTAACGCTCAAATTACAAATAAATCATCATAGTGTGTAATTACGCCGTGGACTTCAATCCATAATCCTCAAGAATGAAAGAGTTGACACAACAACTCAATCAGCACAGCTGCCAGACCGCTGAAACTTACGGGTCCTCTCTGAATATGAAAAATGTAACATCCTACAATTAATCCCTTAACTGTTTGTCCTTTTTTTTTTTTTTACATCTAAATGTTTGTATCTGCTGAGCATATTCTATTGCAGGGCCTACAACTTGTCTCAACAAAATTTAAGTTTTCTAAACTCACGTTTCAATATTTAAGGGGAACAATGGTTTAAACTTTCCCCTTCTGTTACTTAAAGTCGACTTTCGGATCGTAACACTTTAGTTGTACACGGTTCTGGAATTTAGTAATAAAACCGGTTTTGTGTAACGAAAGAAATCGATACAGTCTATACACCGCACCACGACGAATTGCATGTAGTCTCGCCGAGATATATGAACGATGTTTTTTTTTTTCTTTTCGAGAAATGTGTTAGGGTACCTCGATGCTTTCATAATGTACCAAGAGCATTGAATCCAGCAGTTCCTCTCTGCTCGAAGTCCGCCTTTTACAATTGGCCTAGTAACTTTTGATTTCAGGTATATACCGCTGGGATGATGGCTTGAGTCCGGAACACGGGACAAACATTGAACAGCAATCTCGAAGTTGGTAATGCTGTCTTCAGTGCCTCTCTTCGTTTTATCATTTTTGCTTCAGTGATTTTTTCGATTATATTACTCTATTTTCGTATCATTCGGTGTTTAGGTTTTTCTCGTAAATTTTAATCTTCTTACAAATCACGTTTATTTTGCTCTTCTTTCGTTTTTTAATTTTTAGAAGTTTTCTAAAAATGAAAAAAAAAAACAACTACATTTAGTTAAAAGTCGATAATTCCTTCGATTGGAAGAGCTGTGACTACCTTTACAGTTGCGGCAAAAGGGAGGCTCAATTCGTACAATCAGAGGAAGGATGTTTGGAGGCACAATGGGAACATGAAGAATGAGAGATGCGACAATGACGTGCAATATGCCCGAAAAGGAAACATTTGGAGCACTAGGTGGGAGAACGGATACTTGGGGACACCGAAAAACGAAGTTTATAAATAGATACAAACTCAGGGAGAGAGGATTTGGCAAATTTTAGTCCGACACTTCCGGTGAGAATTTTGGGTTCATCGGAAGAGCGAAGAATACGACGAACAGACACAATAGGGGTAGAAGATTCAAGGCCTTCTTTAATTTCCTCAACAGAGAAAGAAAGATGAACTCCAGAAATAACACCAATTCTGTATAGAGTATTATGGAGGATGAAAGCATTGAGATTGTGGGAAATGAAGAAGGGGCGATTGTTTAGAAAGCCGTTGGCGGCGGAAATGAAGGGGAAGACTACAGAGATATGTCTTTACCCTGAGGGACAATGTCGGAGAAGGAGGTGGAAATTTCGCTGATGAGCCTGATCAGAGCAAGCGGATGGCAATTTCCAATGTTTTTATCATCAGAGGAGTTCTCAACGGAAACTTTGAAAGGTCCTCGGTAATCGGACGGAAAAATGTTTTTCGAAGTATCTTGAATATGACCGCTACTGTTGACATTGATCGGCGTGTTATTAGCGTTGTTGAAATTATTATTATTGTTACTACAATTATCGTTATTATTGTCCTGGGACTTTCGATATTGAAACTTTTGATAGCATTAGTGACATTGCTGTTGCTATTACCATTATTATTATTATTTTTAGAGTTAGTGACTTCGTTGTTATTATTATGATTATTATGATTATTATTATTATTATTATTATTATTATTATTATTATTATTATTATTATTGGGGGGAGGAGTGAACCTGGAAAATCCCCCCTCAGATACGGCCCTGACCACTACTACCATCATTAGGGAGGTTAGCTAGGTCGTTTAGTGAAAGCCGCAGATCCTTACTAGGCAAGGACGCGACCGGCGAAAGGGGCTGAACCGCTTACGTTTGCGGAAAAGTCAACCTCCATGCACCTTAGACGAGCTCATACAACTTAGAAACAGAAAAAAAAATCCGATTTGATTTCGAAGAATTGAAATGCAGAAAACAAAAATTAAAATAAGGCTGAACGTTAAACAAAAAATCAGCGGTATTTTTTTTTTGTTTTTTTTTTTTTTATTTTTTAATTTTTTAATTCCCTTAAATTGTCTGCGCTGTGTGTAACTACTATGGTCATTACAGCACAAACAAGGGGCGGAATCATTTGAATATGATATGTTAAGCCGCTCATTCTAATGAAAGCAATAACCCTGGTGATATCAATTGCCTCGTCTGAGAAGATGCGCTCTGTGTTTCGCAATAGGCGAAGTTATTGTCGTAGTACCGTGAACTTTTGGCAGGTAAACAGTATGTGAGAAACTGTCGGTACGCTTGTCTTACCGCACAAGGGGCAGGTGTTATCGATTATGTGTTTGTGGGAAATAGCAATGTGGCCGATTTGCAGCCGGCTGAGGATCTTGAAGTCATATCAGGATGTTCCTTTCAGTGGCTACCATGATTAACTGTGGGCTTAATGATTCTTAAAAATGCTGTAGCAGCTGCCCATTCAGTTCTCCACTGAGGATTAATGGCCAAAAGGCGCGAGCTGGGCCATAAAAAAAAAAAAAAAAAAAAAAAAAAAGTTCTCCACTGGTTTTCGCACGCCTTTAAGAATGTAAGCGGTGTTAGAAATTAGAATAGAGGTAAATTAAATAAACAATATATAGATAACTGAAAGTTTACGCTAGATAAATAAATAGAACGAGCTCACCGAATACTTCTTATCAATTGTTAAACGCGGAAAGAGATAAAGTTGAACGGACAAACAAAAGACCGATCCGAACAGATATCACTCGTCTTTCTCCCCGAGGTACATCTGTTAATACTTGGGAAGTTTTCGGTAATTATTTCCGGTATTACGAAACTGTCGGTTGAGATAAAACTGACTCTGTTAAACGTGCACGTAGTATCTTTACACACTTTTTGCGTCAGTCAACTGTGGACAGTAAGCAAACGTAAGAATTTAAATGGGCAGCAGCGGGATTCAAACCAGGTCCTACCTGAACGAAAATATACCTGTAACAGCTACCGGCTTGTTTTCACTCTAAACAGATTTATCATTCGAGATCTCGTTTACCGTCCATTGAAACGGATAAAGAAAATACTGGCCGCACAGTCAAGTAGGTGCGTAATTAAATATGAACAATAATCCTTCCGCTCTTGGTTTAATTTATGAAAATTTATTCCGCAACCGATCTCGTTTTACCGAATTTGTACCGAATTAAGGAGATTTCAGACTGCTTTCAAAATCGATGAGATAATTTTCTTGCAAAATAATAAGAAATTCCGAGAAGAAACAGGAAGCCGAAATAGTTTATTACTAAAATAGAGTTCGGATTGTCAAATTATTCATTGTCGAAAATGTATCACGGAAATTGTAATAGTTACAAAAATATATATACATACGTGCAATTCAAGCGTAATACGACGTACGAATTGGCGAATCTAACTTGTACAACGTAAGTGCTTAAGACGCAAGAGGGGGCTAGACTTGTTTCTCAAAAAACCCTGGGGGGGGGTCGTATTTTTCGATAATTTGCTATTTACGCAATAATGTCGCAAAGTATTAGAGAGTCAGATCGTAAATATTTTCGAAATGGCTGGCTTTCTATTAAGGATTAATGAGGGTACAACACCTTCTTTTGTCATCTCCTTTAATGTTAAAAGAGCTTTCGACAATTGTGACTGGTCCTCCTCTGTAATTAAAATACTTCAGTCCAAACAAATAAAACCCTCTACGGTAAACATTACCATCAACAACTTTTAAACTAGATGGGTCCATCTTAATGCAGTAATGAAACTATATTTCAATAAACAGTTAACCTGCGGTGTTGCGCAAGTATCAGTTGTTCCTCCCTTTGCATTATTCTGTATTCAAATAAAGAAATTGAACATTTTTATACAATAAATTAATAAATACGAACTCCACGCTGGTTTCCTGTGCAACGCTGTTTCCTGGTGGATCATCATCTTGGTGTAACTTTAGCGTAACACGCCACACGTAGGCTTTAAGAAAATTGAAATCATACGTGACAAAATAGGAAAGGACTAGCTAATGAATTATTTGGGTCTCTTTCAAATTTAGACACGCCGTTTATATATGGCTCTCGCGTCTGCGATAATATTTCTTTAGTTCTCTTTCTTTTCTAATTAACAGGTAGGCGATAACTCAAGTTTCCCTCAGATATTTAGATAATATACCGTATCGGCTAATTAATAAAGTCTTTTTTCTTTTTTAACTATGGCGATGGAGTGTCCCCCAGCCACCTGAAAAGTTTCTTAGCATATATTTTATTTAATATTCAATTTTAAGACGTTTAGTTTATCATTTTCAAATTTAATTGACAAGCGTATAGGTAAACAAAGATTACCTTTTTTTTTCTATTTCGAAAAAAACCTTTTTTGGTTATTTTTTTTATTTTGCTTCATTAAAATCATGTACACATTTCGATCCAGAGAGTTGTCAGAATTTTCTTTTTTTTGTAATCTTCCCAATAAAATCGAAAAAATATTTTTATTTAATCATTACTCGATTTTTTTTTTTTGAAAATAAATTTCTTTACCGACAGGGGGAAAATTATGTTACCATAATCGAAAAATAGTTCGTACTTCATCGGTAGTAATGTGTTTCGCGAAAATAAATTTCACAACGTTTACGTTATTATCTATTGTAACATCTCTGATAGAAAAGTGTTACAATACAAAACTATTTACAGCACTCGCATTTCTTGGTTGACTTTCAATTTTGTTAACATATAGTATAGAGGTTGTCCAACGAAACAAGTGCAAGTTTCGTTATCGAACGTAAGTGTTGCTTAAAAACGCGTAATATTACCGACAAAAATCATATTGCCACCCTTTCCTGTTTCATCTGCATAACAGAAGTAGTAACCTCCCGTTTTCATTTCTCTACGTTCAGCTATTCTTTATTTCTGACATGTTCACATTTCTAGGCGAAGAGCCACTCGTTCCGCTGACAAAACGAGTATTATACCTGATATGGACCGAAGGTTAATAAAAAGAAAAGTACAGGAGATAAATATCGATTTCAGTTTTATAAAATTAGAAAAAGCCGCAAGAGCGAGTATAAATAATTTAAAATTAAACGATATAGATCGTGTTATAAAACTGGAAAATAAATATACTGATAATGGAGATAAAAGTAGATGACGTAATAGATTTCAACGATGCCGAAGACGATGATCTTGAAATTTTCAGCGACACATCGAAATGTAGTTTGATTAGCTAATTGAATGATTTTAATTTAGTTGAAAAAAGAAACAAACTTTTAAACTAAATTAAATTAAATTATGATATAGTCTTACACGGGGGCGATCTTTTATCATTTCATTTGAATTACCGTCATAATTATCTACTATCCTTGATAGCGTATCGAATGATACTGTTATTATAGCATAGTGTGAGGACCCCTGATTTCATGGCGTCGCGCATTTCGGTTGTTTTACGAACGGATTTCTTTCGTTGGACAACTAGATATATGAGTATACAAATATATATATATATATGCAATACGTACACTCGTATTTCTGTATAGGCGCAAAATGTTTGTATTTATGTAAGTTTCGTAGAGGTTGTTTTTACATTACTTTACCGCAAAACTGACGTTGTCATTATAATGTATGTACCTGTATCTTGTTTAATAAATGTTATACACTGGTAATTCTTTGCCGATGTTTCTATTGGCTTAATGAAAGTGTCAGTGAGTTGACCACAAATCAGTTTTGATAGGTCAGCGAATGTATGTATACGCGTACATATTATCGGTTTCGAGTCTGGATTAGACGAAAATCCAGAATCAATTTATATTCGGAATAATTAACATTTCGACGAGCGTGGCCAAAAATTTTAAACGAGCCTGTATAGTTGTGGTTTTCGAGTACCTGTTGGGATGACGTAAATTGCTATGGTCCGTCCTTCAGTTTTAAACATACTTTTTTAGACACGGAGTGTTCGTTTAACCGGGAAACGTGCCGCCGCATGGTCATAATTTTTTTACGCGTTTAATAATATTTTCGCAGACGAACTGTTCCTAATTACATTTTCCGGAATATTTTTACCTGCGGCGGATGCGGATAAATTCTAGCTTAAAGAGAACTACCGGTAAGTTTCGCGCTGCCAATTATAAGAATTATTCACTTATTTATTTATTTTTGCGCCTGCTAGCTGAAGAAAATCATGAGTGCAATTAACGGAGTATTTTCTGTGACACCTATTAATCTATCGCACGAGAAAGTTGCAAAGAATACATCGATTTGAGAACTTTTACCGGGTTTTCTCTAGCACTTCCGGTGTGTGCAATCTTCCGGATCAGAGGGAATTTCTGGTTGCGCATTACTACTCTAAACCGATCAAAACTAAAACGAACTGAAATAGTAACACGGGGTGGGGGTAGAATGACTCGGAAGACGGGATAATGAATGAAATAAGAGTTGATAGAAACTTATCAAACAAGGATAATCACAAATCGAATCAAATTCTTCATTATTATTATTATTATTATTATTATTATTATTATTATTATTATTATTATTATTATTATTATTATTATTATTATTGTTACAAACTTGATATTTTCTATCATTAGAGCAAATATTTTTTCTCCTGAGCTTTTGCGCTATCTTTATTGAGCTTTATATCAACCCGTTTTAGGGTAATTTGAATAATATCACAGTTTTTCAAACATCCGTTCTAGAACTAATCGAACAAATTTATAACAAAACGTTTATGGGGGGTGTCAGATTTGGTATAAATTACAAATGTTTTAAACTTCGTTTGTAGGAACAAATTAAAATTTGGAGTTGCGTACACAAATAGAATAACTCGCGAATCTCCAATCTGGAGCCGGCTTACATTCCGAAATACAACAAATTTCATACCCGCACCCAGGCTCTATATACAAGGGTGCTATCTTATATAATTCCCTACCAGAGATCCTCAAAATTCAACGGTTAAATTATAAAAAAAGACGTAAATATCTTTTCAAGCATATCAAGGGTGATTCTGTTTGAGGGGCACATGACGTAGAATACATAGTCGGATGAAATTTAATGAGTGACCATTTCAAAACTTTATAATTCGCTTCGAACTTGACGTTGACTGGACTTTGACATCGATATGATACAATAATAACCTTAACATGATAAAGGTACATATCCATGTCTATGCGCATATCTCTATATACACATGTCCCTGAATGTATCTTATAAGTAAGTGTTATCATATTTGTGTATATATGTGCATGTGAATGAACACTTTCGAAAATTTCACTTGCGTCGGGTTAATATTAATTGACGCGCCGCCCAAAGTTTTAAAAAAAAATAAGAAAAAAAATATTTTCAAACGATATTATCCGTTAGAGTTGAAAAGTGAAATTTTAAATAGTTGCCTTCTATACCACCATCCCTGACATACTGGGGCTGTCAGATATCGGCGGTTCCGCGGGATAATAAACAAAATGAGGACACGCCAAAATGCTTTAGAAATATTAATGGCAGGAGTAAAATTAGGAAACAAAGTAAATGCGAAAATTATTAAAAATAAGGGGAAATATCGTGATTACTCCAATAAAAAAAGATCTAAATGAGGAATATTGCGAGAACGGAGTTTTTCGCGAACGTATGACTCTCTTCGGAGCTGATAAATAGCGTTCAATGCGCACTTTCAGCGTCTACGATGTCTGACACGTCTGACAACGTTCTTCAGAAAGGATACGTCGAAATCAAAAAATTCTGGCCGTGCGCTGATTACCGAAAACGAAGATCACAAAAAAAAAAAAGAACATGTCCGTCTCCATTTGAAATATGCAGTGAGAAGTGCATCTTCTGGAAATCGACTACTGTGCATTTCAATACACTGTTACATATTGCAAAGCGAAAACCAATACCTAGCTAGTCTCGAAAGAGGCGACCCGGAGCAATGAAAATATTTCGTAAGTTTTTAATCTCTTTAAGTTTAAATATTTCGTTGTGTTTTACGTTATTCGAATTTTTGTACTCGCCCTAATTTACAGACTCGATGACTTTGTTCGGATTTATCATGAAAATTTGAAATCAATTAAGGTATTAATCAGTTTCGAGAATTGCTTATTTAATAATATAACTCTAGTGATCGAGGTTTCCTTTCTTGCAAATCGATTACTGGTTTTAATTATGAAACTTACTTTTGTATAAATAATATTACAAATTATCACACCTACGTATACAAGGGGCGTTCAATAAGTAACCGGACGACATGTCCTTCCAGGTATCCAAAAATTATGAAAAAAATATCAAAGAAACTGGAAGAAATACTTTATTTTTCCACATAATTTCCAAAAGCATTAAGACACTTATCATACCGGGCCACGAATTTAACGATACGGTAATACTGGGCGGTGCATTTAGCGAAAAATTTCGTTACTGCCCCAACGTTTTTCAAGCATTTCAAATAGGGAAAACGTAAAAATCCAAAGGTGCCACATCAGACGAGTAGTAGGGTGGATGTGAAAATTCGTCTCAATTTTGATTTTTAATTCACGTGCGAACGAGAACAGACGTGTGCGGGGTCGTGCATTATCGTGCAACCGCTCTCCAGACTGCAGCCACGTCTCTTCCGATTAATCGCTCGATGAAGTGCTACCTCATGAGGATGATGGTAAGTGTACTCCGTCGACGCAACCTTCTGTGTACGAAATCGCAACAGTCGGAGTCTGTGCCGGTTGCAGAAGATGGTTACCTTCCGGCAAAGCATTCAGTTTTGGCTTTTGGCGGACCTGGTTGACCTTTCATTATTCACACTTTACTACTCGCTTCCTTTGACTCTGAGACACACCTACGCGTCATAATGCTCATCGTACGCTACGCACAGTCTGCGATCAATTTTTGCATCTTTAGCTGTTAGAAATTTGGTGACCTCTCGTAACTCACCGGCTTGGAAACGTTCAACATGTTTCACACGTGCGTACAGAAGTTTTACCGCCCAGATCAGAACGCGGAAAACGGCATTTTGTTCGTATTTTCCTCCTCTGCCTCCCACATAAATTTTACACAGTTTCACCAAACAACGGCTGCGAAACAATCCATGTCACGTTACTTATTGAACGCCTGTCGTTAACAATCTGCCGTTGTATAAATACGCATATCATACCTTCATTTATTCTCAATGGTCAGGGTAATTAAATGTATGTAAGTAAGCATATTACTTAATTTATACTAAACCTTAAAAATACGCCTATATATTGGGATTGCCTTCCTTTTAAAATTGCTTGTTCCGTAGAATTTTGTTCGCAACTTAAGACCTCGACTAATCAACTTTTAGATAAGCTGAAATTCGCCAATTAAGGGTTTTTACGAGTTTAGACCCTTAAAAATCGTTAGAGCTATTTCTGAAAACCCTGTTACGTATATATATATATATATCAAAAAATGTTTGCTCGTATTATAATTTAAAATCGTGTAACTAGATTTTCGGAAGCGGTTCTAACGATTTTGCTGCAATTCACAAATTAATGGTTTCTAGGAGTTTCGAAAAATTGGTCGAAGTCTTAAGTTTCGAGAAAATTCTACGTAACAAGCAATTTTCGACAAACGTTTAAATGATCATTTTTGAAATTCATAAAAAACGATAAGCTTATTTACATCGTGGTTTTTGAACTAACACATATATATATATTGATATGAATTGGAAAATGGAGTCACTAATTTCGGACGCCAGTTGATCGAGCGAAATAATAACAACAAAAAAAAATACCAAAAAAAATATGTATGTCCGAAAACTATTTAGTGGGCGCCAATAGCAAAAATATACCGGCTTGCTATTACCGGAAGCTCGGCCTGGCAGAGCTTTAGGCTTTTAATAAAAAAATGTATAAAAATAGAAAAAAAACCGACTCGCGAAATCCGCCGTTCGATGGCGGTATCTCTCCCGGTGGAGATATCACGGGGTAACCACGTGTCCAATAACGAAACCTATTTCCATGAAACGCGTGTATTTGAATATGAAAAAAAAACACAAATGCGACAAATTTTTTGAATATAACAAATTACACAAAAAAATACTGGTCAAAATGACGGAACGGACATTAATTATGACTAGGGTTCAAAAAGATACACGTGACGGCGTGCTCTTCCGACAACGATTAATATAAACGACCACGAATCATTACCGACTCGTGTCAACCGACTCGCGTGTACTACCGAATTGATCTCGTTAACAACTGAATTAAAAACTTATTATCGATTTACCGTTTCTAGCACGAACGAAGATTTTTCGGTACACGGTGGGCTATTCCAAACGATATAGTCGATCGCTGAAAATTACCCCGTACCTTATCAATTAACACGCACGCCGATTTTTCTAGAACGTTCTTATATTAATATGTATTTCAAATCGGCTGCTACCCTGTCTTTCCGGGATTTCACCAATTCTCTCGCGACTCTCGTAGCTACACGCTCCGTACTTATACGTTTCGACGGTAAACGCGACTGCGATTTCCCCCGCGAAGCCAGTTCACCCCCGCAACACAGCCGACAGAACGGCTGCGTCCGGAATAACCAGGCTTCTCGGTCGAAATATCATCTCCGATCGCAATTCACCGTCATTTATGCTGCCCGAGAAAAACCCGAAATATAAAATGAATAAAAATCGAAATAATAATTTCTACCTCGGACAGCATTATCAGAAACCGTATAAAACGTAATTAAAATGCTATAGCTGCCGAATCCGTCTCACTGCCCCACCCTTATTTTCATCCAAAACAGAAGTTTTGGATCATAATTCAGGTGCCAAAATACGAGAGGATTCGGACTAGCCGTTGCTGAGCTACGGAGTCCTGAACAAATCTCCACCGTTCTATCCCGCACAAGTATACCACACACTGTACCTTAAAATTACTCACACGTACACCACTGGGACCACACCAGGTCATAACTAGAATTGACTTCAAGAGCTCAAGGCTCTGAACATTCACAAAAAATTTAAAAAAATTCTAACAGCTGAAAGGCAATAACTCAAGTTCAACTTAAATTCCAACAACGTTGTTACCCATTCCGAACGACGCGGGACGCACCCCGTCAAAACCAATACGGGACGCACCCGCCAGAGACGACAACTAAACAAAATATCGGAATGGGCAAACTTAACATCGGCTTAATGCCGGAACAGGGACTAGAAAAAAACAACAAAACAGTACATCAAATTAGAAAAAAAACATCATTACGTAAATAAAATAAAAATTAAAAAAATTATTAGATGCTGCTCTCGCGAGTCCGTTGTACTGAGATATAGATATTGGAACACTTAAGGATCAAAAAAAATTTGTTTTCCTAACAGAGAGAGAGGCCCGGCAGACAAAACCGGTACCCCTTTGGAACAACTCCAAAAAAAAATAAAAAAAACATTTCGACAACCCCTGACACATAGCGCGAGCACATGCACTGGGCCACTCGACACCGACAAAACCATAAAACGCGGCCGCGCACCACAGTCATGTCCCACGCGAGCACTTCCCTCCTACCTGGCCTACTTAACCTACTGGTGGACCAGACTGGGAACCCTCTTTAGACAACCCCTGAGTGCGACCACCATCTTATTTCATGGGGCGCAAAACCTGTCCCCGCGACGGTACGAACCACCAAAAACCAACAAATTCATAAACACAACAAAACGACCGTACCGCGCGAGAGACCTCAACTTGGCCTACCTAGTGGCACCTCCAAATATAAAAAAAAATAAAAAAACGGTGGGGCCCCCTACCATCTAAACTGACCGACCATCCTTTCAATCTTCTCCGTAGAGGAATCCATCGTGGTCAACTGGACATCTTGCCAGTCCTCGGCCTTCCATAGGCGCCGGAGCTACCTTGTGTGCCTTCCCAGGGCGCACACCACCCATTGGGTGGGAAAAGAAGAAAAAGAAACAGGAACACTAATAAATTTAATTGGGAAGAAACACATCAAGATATGACGACAGCACCTCGAAACTCGCGAAAAGGTAAAAAATTAATTTAAATTACTGATAATATTCTGGACCTGGTGTACACGCAAAAAAATCAGATGCACCCCGACCTCCGGATACCGCAAACGATATACAATTGTACCCGAGGTCGCGCAATCACACTCACACATTGTCCCAGTGCTAACGAGACAACAACGAAAATCTCGAAATCGACCACAACAATAAACGAAATTTAGATAATGTAGAATTATGAAATAAATCGACCATATGTCGAACTACAAAATGCACTAACAAACAATACTCTGCACAAAAACAATAACTTCATCCAAAGGATGCCGGGTAGCGTTGAAATCACGCACGAATTTCCATAATAAAAAAACATATAACATATAAAGGAGAAAATCTAAACAAGTAGCGGGACTATGTCACTGGGCTCGGGGGACGCCTTTGCGCTTCCGGATTAAAATTTAGGAGAAAACGAAGAATATAGTAATGGAATGGAAAAATATAAAGTTTAGAGGAAGAAGGTACAGGACTCTACCACTGAGAGAACGGAGATCCGTGTTCGTCCGCTGCTACAGCCTTTTTCTAACATCACGGGTTCCAGAGAAATGAGGAAAAGAAGGCTCGAAAAAAAAAAATATATCGCGATTACGAAAAAAACAAACATATCAACCGCACTGCGGGAAATTAAAATTCGCCATCACATCGCGATTACGGATAGAGATCTCAGTCACGTATCTCCACCATTTTTTTTTCTTTCAGGTACTCCGCGTTGACAAGCACGGACGGCTTAATGGCAATCATATGCCTTTAGGTCGAGTTCAACGGTCTGTGCCGGAGTCGGGTTCACATCACCCCGTGGCTCACCCAAGACTTCCATCGGATGCTATGGCCGTATGCATTATCTGCTACCCACAACACCAACTGCTCGGACCATGAGATAAAAGAAAAATAAAATTCCGGAGTACCAGGTATTCCCTTCTCTCTTACACACCCTATGGCCGCGTCTGCTTTCACAGCGCCCACAGAGTCAACGTGTCGACCAAAGATCCCTACCGCTCCGCCGAATGGACGATCAAAGAATAGGATGGAATATTTAGGATACTAGTGAATAAAATAAAAAAAGAAGAGGAAAAGTGTTCTCGGGAATGTAGGATGGGATTTTAGGAAAAGAGAGAATTCATTGGAATACGACAGCAGAACAGAAAATTCGAAGGTTTACACCCGGCACTGAAAACGCAAGCAAACGAGCCAGAAGATCCGACTTCAGTGCTAGAAGCAAATAGAGAGAAAGAGGAATACAAAAAGAACAAGAAAAAATTAATACATTCTATCCGGAGCCGCAAGTCCGCAAAAGCCCGCGAAATACCCCAAATATCTCAAAAAAAAACATAAAAAAAATAGTTGCCACACGACATCATAGCTGGCCTTCAAAAAAACAAATTCTAACTCGAGCCAACGACATCAAAACAAATTCAATGATATGAGCTAGCGCCCACTTGAGTCTATACGGCTATATAACCCGAATTCAAATTTACACATAAATAAAATATAACTATATACATTTATATGCGGCCAAATTTATTTGCCGTCACGTAGCAAATGGCTATTATCGTATCGGTAACCGCGACCAGCTGCAACAAACTACATCGCAACGATTATATATATATATTACGCCGGTTATTCGTTCTATTTACAATTTTATATTTAATCCTATACTCACCCACACCTCACGTAAACGCGAGAGCTGGGGACTAGAGTGACAAGAACAAGGGTTGGAAAAGTCTCAATGATGTTCAAACGGAAAAAACAAGTTTTTTTTTCTTTTCGGAAAAAAAAACCGCAAAAAAACCGAACTCCGAAGCACGCATGCCCAGAGAAAAAAAATAAAAAAACCATTCTCAATTTCGAATTTTAATAAAAAAAATAAAAAAAATAAATTTTGAAGCGAGGGGTAAATGAGCATGCCCATCAGGTCGAAATCAGAACAGATCGAGCTCACTTCTCGCGAATCGGATGCCTCCTGCCTAAAATATTCCAAAAGTAAACATAAACAAATCATCTCGGGTACTCGGCAGCAACCTCGCTAACACACGACACAAATCTCAATACCCGCGCTCACCGCGCTCTATACCAGGTCGGCAACAACAAAACAAGAGAAAAAGTTTTAAAATAAATATACAATCAAATAAAGTCTCAAAGATCTTAATTCTACCGCGAAAACCAACACAAACTCGTCCAAAACTACCTATATAAACGACGAAATGACTAGAAAAATGACAATACATTCGCAAACTGCGGGAAGTCAATAAAAAATGGCCTGACTAGAACTAATTTGGGGCCTACATTCATCGGATGACTAGATAACTAACCGAAAAATACATAAACATCTGAATAAAATATGACGAAATAAGACGCAGTACACCTATCATACCGTTCACTTCCACAACGGCTACTCACGCTCGTCCTTAGGCTATTTTTATATTAGGTTTATTTTTTTTTTTACACAATCAATTTAAATTTTACATGACTAGAAAGTAATTTTAATTTTCTTTGTCGTGCTAACGAGTTTTTGACTAGACTTTGTTTTGTTTTACGCTTCCACGATGTTGCGTCGAATCCGGGTACACGGCTGCTTCCTTGATTTCGGGATTATTTCCGACGATACTTCCAGGACCGGAAACCGCAACGGGAGCCGTGTCCCTTCCAACGAGGATTATTTACGTTCATATAGCTCACCTTAACGGGCATCAAGTTCTTTAATCTGGTCTTAATTTCTGACTTGGTTTTAGACTTCTTAAATTTTTTACTTGTAGGTTTAATGTTGTTTTTTCTTCTGTTTGTTTTAGCACATTTTTTCTTTATACATTTTAATTTTATTTTACTTCTTCCACCCTGTTTGCCTATTTTGTTTTTCCGATGCCTCTTGCGACGTGTTTTAGTTTTGTTCGTTGACTCTTTTACGTTTTTTACATCAATTTGGTTTATAAGATCTTCGGTATTCTTGATATTCTTACTTCTATTATCATTGTTATCATTGTTATTATTAAAATTATTACTACTATCATCAATTTTATCGTCATAATCATTATTTTTTACCTTATCGTTACAATTAAAATTAGTATTTTCATTATTTTTTAACTCGTCATGTTTATTATTAAAATTCTTGTTATGCCCCTCTTCCTCGCAGCTCACCACAAGGCTCTCGTCCCTATCCTTGTACTCCACGTTGAGCTCGATTGGTTCCTCATTCGCCTCCTTCTCGGCCAGCGCCGGCTCAACCGAGGTTCCAGGACCATCCTCCACGTCGTTTAATCTAGGGTACCCTAATTCTTCGTTTAATTTGCTGTTCATTGAATCTATTTTTTGATTCAACGTTGCGTTGTTGTTTTTAAGATCTTCGTCTATGTGGTTTAATTTGGTGTTCTGCTCTTCCAACCGAGTATTAATATTTGCGTTGTTTTCCTCTAACTTGTTGTGTATATATTTAATGTTGTAGTCTAGTTTTTCATTTATGTTGTTCATATTTTCTTCCATTTTTTTATTATTATGATTTAGTTCTTCCTTTAGGCTTTTGTTATCTTCTTTTAGGCTTTTTTTATTTTCGTCTAATTTATTATTTAGTTCTTCTTTTAGTTCTTGTTTTAGACTTTTGTTGTTTTCTTCTAGGTTTTTGTTAGTTTCATCTAGTTTATTATTGAATTTGTCGTTACTTTGTTGCGCCAGGCTAATCATAAGTTTTTTTAACTCGTCAAACGACGCCTGCGCGAAAGATGGTCCGGGGTCTTCAAAAGCTCGACGCGTGGGGCTAGGCAGGGTATATCCCTCCGGTCCTGTCTCCGAGAGACGGTCCTGGATCTCATCCAGCTCATCCTCCTCGCTTAAATTATCGGGAATGGGTTCCACCTCCCGATAATTCCCTCTCGTCGTTCTCACTCTATTTAAGTCCCCGCTCTCCATTTTATAAACAGGGCCGCAGTTCGAAATTTAAATTATTTGGCCTATCTACCGAGAAAAAAAAAAATATATAATAATAATAAAATATGCCGCGAAAATTTTAACCGACTTTAATGTCGTACAAAATATGCAAAATGATAAAAAATATAAAATATAAAGCAGGCCGAGGGGAGATATTAAAAATAAACGCTTATCTGTTTGCTTGGCAGTTTCCCCTTCGTCCTCTGCTCCTTCCAGGTAACGTCCTTCTGACTATTCGTGTCCCTGTTCGTTCGGGCCGCCAGTTGATATGAATTGGAAAATGGAGTCACTAATTTCGGACGCCAGTTGATCGAGCGAAATAATAACAACAAAAAAAAAATACCAAAAAAAATATGTATGTCCGAAAACTATTTAGTGGGCGCCAATAGCAAAAATATACCGGCTTGCTATTACCGGAAGCTCGGCCTGGCAGAGCTTTAGGCTTTTAATAAAAAAATGTATAAAAATAGAAAAAAAACCGACTCGCGAAATCCGCCGTTCGATGGCGGTATCTCTCCCGGTGGAGATATCACGGGGTAACCACGTGTCCAATAACGAAACCTATTTCCATGAAACGCGTGTATTTGAATATGAAAAAAAAACACAAATGCGACAAATTTTTTGAATATAACAAATTACACAAAAAAATACTGGTCAAAATGACGGAACGGACATTAATTATGACTAGGGTTCAAAAAGATACACGTGACGGCGTGCTCTTCCGACAACGATTAATATAAACGACCACGAATCATTACCGACTCGTGTCAACCGACTCGCGTGTACTACCGAATTGATCTCGTTAACAACTGAATTAAAAACTTATTATCGATTTACCGTTTCTAGCACGAACGAAGATTTTTCGGTACACGGTGGGCTATTCCAAACGATATAGTCGATCGCTGAAAATTACCCCGTACCTTATCAATTAACACGCACGCCGATTTTTCTAGAACGTTCTTATATTAATATGTATTTCAAATCGGCTGCTACCCTGTCTTTCCGGGATTTCACCAATTCTCTCGCGACTCTCGTAGCTACACGCTCCGTACTTATACGTTTCGACGGTAAACGCGACCGCGATTTCCCCCGCGAAGCCAGTTCACCCCCGCAACACAGCCGACAGAACGGCTGCGTCCGGAATAACCAGGCTTCTCGGTCGAAATATCATCTCCGATCGCAATTCACCGTCATTTATGCTGCCCGAGAAAAACCCGAAATATAAAATGAATAAAAATCGAAATAATAATTTCTACCTCGGACAGCATTATCAGAAACCGTATAAAACGTAATTAAAATGCTACAGCTGCCGAATCCGTCTCAATATATACCAATGGTAATTAAAAATGGATATAATTAATGTTTGTTTCGAGATGAAAAATGTTTATATTTATGCTTTACACAGTGAATATTTAAATATCATATCAGTTTCCAAGTGTGCCGAGCGATGTTGATGACAATTTGTAATTAAGAATATTTCCGTTTCTAGGAATATTTATTTTTATTTTTTGTAACGCGGGAATATTTCAACATAAAAAAAGAATAATGTTGTGTATACAATTTTTGATTACCTATGAAACGAATTAATCCTCCGATTGATCTGCACGTTTGGAATAAATCCGAGTGAGGCTCAGTCAATCCGAATCGCTCCCACAGGGATATACCCAATTTGAAATTGAATATTGGTCTTATCAGGGACATCTGAGAAAGTATAGGCGGATCCCAAGTAGAACGGAACTGGCTCCGACTATTCTCATCAGATCCATATTAGGCTTGATATAATTATGAAAAGCTTAATTTCAAAATCCATGATACCTTATCCGGATATATGATGAAGTCTTTTTTTATACGTACATATAATTATAGTGCAAAATTATTATTACAAATAGAGCGCTGTTTGTTCAAAAATTAACTAAAGTCGTTAGAAATACGAATTTTTCTATAATAAAAAGAACATTGAAAATTGAATTACATATACAAAAAAATAATATATTTTATTCATCTTTTCCAGAGTTGAAATTCCATAATCACCGTGTACAATAACGAAATTAATGTAACATAGGGTCGCGAGCAATAAAAAGGCGATCATTAATAAACGATCAGAAACCGTATACATAAAATCTAAATTCAGTATTAAACATCGAAAGTTATCAAAATATTTAAGTTACGATCACGAGTGAATTTTAAAACGTATCATAAGAAGTTTCATGAGTTAAAAAAGTTATTGCTATACATGCTCTATTGACTATTATGTAACAACATAATATATGTGAGTTTACAAAGGATGAAAATTGAACATGAACATATTAATGGGTAATATAATAATGTTTTTTTTTTGACCGGGTTCAACATATATTAAGCCATCTACACTCTATATCATTTGCAAACAGTGTAACACTGGCCATAAATCAAAAATTCGATAATTAATTTTAAAAAAAGAAAAAGAAGATCATAAAACTAAAACCGGAAAAGCATCGACAAAATAAAAAACGGAAGAATATTATAATAATAAAAAAGCAACGAACGCTCCTGATTATATTATTGTTTAAAATGAAACTGGTAACTGCAGTGTTTTTACCGCAAGAAAGTAAATAATGAGAATATAGCGGGAAAATCTTCACATCTAATAATGTAATGTAAAGCACCGTCCTGCTATTTATACGTATTTACTATGGCTTAAATGAATCTAGAGCATCCTCTGCGAAGTTAATTGAGACATGATTAGAGCCGGGTCTCTGCGCACATTCCCGTCTACAAAATTAAGAGCTGTACATAAGTGACACTCGTACGTGATATGCATAGCATTGTGTCGAATTTAATCCCGCGCGAATCAACACCCCTTGATATTTAATTAATTTATAATCCGATGAAAAATATAACGTAAAATATCGTCACAGTTGAAACAGTGTAATAACCTGTTTTCGAATGTTTAAACCATTCCTGTTCAACCTTTTTTATTTTTGTTATTAATTTTAAAAGATTACTTCTCTACTCTGGTAATTCCATTTGTTGACGATTTGGCGCTCGGCGGTAACAGCTTGAGAATCATGTCTGTATATACACGTGGGTATTAGATTTAATATTCGCAGGCACACGGCGCTTTTGTTTTACCCGTGTATATTAATATTATTTGCCGGAAGATCAGAAATTTTGGAATTCTCACAAAACTGATCTTTCCTGCCCATCTGAAGACAGGAAGCGCAGTCAGTTCTCTTTTAGGGAGCAGAAGGTCGTAAACAACCATTTATTTTTTTCAAGATAGATTTTTTAGGTTTATACGCAGGAATGTTAGTGACATTTTTGAAATTTTCCGTAGTAATAAGAAATCCATTACTAATTTTATTCGAATAAAAAGTTAGTGCTTTTTTTTTTTGCGGATAGTATTTCTAACGAAACTTCTTAATGGGTTTAAATTGAACGTGGTCGCATCTGTTATTTATTCTATACCGACTGCAGATGTGCCTGCATATATCTTAGACAGTGAAAAAAATAAGCGGTTCACAACTAATACGCACATTCCACGGAAATATATGTATAAGACGACAAGCTCTCTGTCCCATGAACGATGACACAAACAACCAGGTGCTTGGAGAATATATTTCACCTCGCTATTTAGTTTTAATATGATTTTCACTATACACTCGTATCATGCTACAACTAGAGATTATCTTTTTCCCCTGTATTTGATATCCACTTTTTTTATAACGTCCGTTCGGGTAAATAAATTGTAATGTAAGCGAGAGAAGGGTTTTCGACCAGTTCGTTGGCAGCAGAGGGAGAATTGAGCAATTTTTATTTCGACTATAGTTTTCGATAACTTACTTTTTAAAATATTTTTGCGCGGTTCTAAGTGCACTTATTGATGTTCGGCCTAATTGATCAGAGGCAATTCAATCGACAACAACTTTATAATATTACCCGTGTCACCTGACGAATATCTGTATATTAGTAAACTTGTTGCTACTATTAAGATTCAACGAAGAGGCTAATATTATTTGAAACCGCGTTTATTGCAATCGGCCGGATTCAGCGTATTTTTAGATTATCAACGTTAATATTTAAGTGTCTATAAATTGGTTGGGAGCCCATTGTCCTCTAACGTGCTCCGTTACGATTACCGTAAAATAGGTGGTGTAGCATTGCAAAAGTGTATTATTTATAGGTAAAGCGTGTACCGTAAAACGGTGTGTAAAGTGAAGGAAGAACTCCACTGACGTTAGCCGCGGTAACTTCTCTCCGCTGTCTATACGTAGCTACGACTAGACTGGTTGTGTTACTTTAAGATGCATTTGCTCTTTTGTTAATAAACAATAGTTCAGCTGTATTCAGTAATTCGTAGTAATTAATATTTCGTAATATTTTGTAATGTTTTTTAATATTTCGTAATATTTCTTAATATTTTTGAATATTTTGTAATATTTTTTAATATTTTGTAGTATTTTTGAATATTTTGTAATATTTTTGAATATTTTGTAATATTTTTTAATATTTCGTAGTATTTTTTAATATTTCTTAATATTTTTAAACCTGTTCCAATGTTATTATTTTATTTTATGTTTATTATTTATTAATAATCGTTCAGATACTGAAGCTTTTTTTGAGGTAGTCGTTACTCATTGCTGATATTGCATATAACATTACTTGGTTAGAGTTTAATTTTCAAAAATGATACAAGGGATAAGTGTGATGGAACAGAGGATTACATTATAGGTATTTTTGTACCTGTACAGCGAAAAAAAATTTAAGCGAATGGACCACCTGTCTCAGAGGTGGTATAATCAGGAGGGAAGTCAGTTGAGGAAATCTGTACACCGCAATGCTAAAATTCAAGAAAATTCTAGACGATTCCAAAAAGTTCCAGGCAATATTAAAAAATGCTAAAAAAAAAAATTCCAAACAATTCCGAGAGTTTGTAATAATGCCACACCGGTTTACCATAATGTTTCACACCGGAATAAACCGTAATTCTCCTTAAATGTGCAACTAAAAATTTTACCCGAAATTGACGCCGATCTTAAAACCCTTTCGTATGTTTTTAAAGAAGGTGAATTTACTATGCGTTCGGTTTTAAATTTGTTTAGCCTGTGTCAACGAATTTTTTACGTACGTGCATATATATTTTGTAAGACTGCTCAGTACTGATTGCGCATATTATTCTTTATGAAGTCAGTGCCGAATTATTATTCAGACTGTATTAATTTTGTTCGAGCTACAAGAAAGAATAAAAAGAAAACGAGAAGCTGTCAGAAAGTAGATGGATTTTTCGGGATTATCAAAAAACGTTTCGAAGAGCGAATTGGAAAGCTTAAAGAAAGAAGAAAGTCGGTGTCGAGTGTGATATCGAAGAATAATTACGACTTCATTTTTTACGGTATAACGGAGACCTCGGTGTGCAGTCTTTGACAGAGCAACTACTAGACGGAGTGAATTTTTTGAGACAAAGGAACGCTCGCTAGCGGGTGAGAGAACTTGCCTGCTCCGTACGATCTGCGAGAGGTTGTCTAAGAAATGATCCGTGCCTGTACAGTGTGTGGCCATTTGACAGATTTCCGATAATGGAAAGTCGATGAATCTTGCGAAACTAGTTCGGTAAAAGGATAAAATCTATGACAAAAAAAAAGAAAAGAAAAATTTACAAGCGAAAATTTATTTCCCCTGAATGTGTTTAACTTTAGGAAGTCAGGCTACACAATCGCTATTAATTCGCTGAAAAAGTATATTGTTCTGTGCGTGAATTAAGTTCATCTTAACTGATGGCCAAATTGATTGACGTCAGGTGAAAGAATTAAAAAAAGTCTTTGAAACGTCAGTGTGATAGGCTTTTTTTTTTTTTCCAATACATATTTCCGGTAGTTTGATCGCGTTCAACTATAACGGTGGACGATTAGGACACACGTGTACTACTTGGAAATTGTACAATTAGGTTGAAAAGCGGTTAGGCGGATTATTTATTTCAGAATTTCTAGGTTAAAGCTGTCGTCGTCAGCAGAAGTAAACTCGTCCTCGGAAACTATCAGTTTTGCGCGCTTTTAATTATTCTTGTAGATTTTCCTCTTCGGAGAAGTGGTCCGGCTGATGTTGCTACACGAATTACCCTTATCAGTTGTACATAGAATCCCCTTAATCTCGGTTACAGATCGTTTAACGTTCAGTGTCCTCAAGGTTTCGTCTTCTTTAGCATTGACTGTACTGCTTGATTTTCTGTTTCCCCATTTCTACGGGAAAAATTATTTGGAAGCGATTTAAACGGCGTGCTTTGAAATTCGTTTTTCTGAATAGTACGGTTTTTGTGATTTTATTTATGTGTAGCCGACACAGTTGTGCGCTGATTTTGCTCCATTACGAAACAACGAACTCTTCCAAAATATTCGGTGATTTCTTTTTTTCTTTCGTTTCTTGAAGCATATTAAAATACTTCCAACCGCTAAGAAACTCTGTGTACAATTGTCGAACAGCCGCTTGACTGTTCGGATCGCTCTTAGCTCGAGACGTTGATTAAACTCCTATTCGCGAATATCTTAAGGGTGGTCTGTTGCATAAGACATGCTTGTGGGAGCTTAGATGTGCATTTAAATGCGAATACGGTCTGGAACGGCTGTTATTAATAGTTTTCGAATGGCTTACGGCTTTTTCTTCATCGTCGGAGCTATTAATCAGTTCGCATCTGGTTCAATTATTAAATATTTTACAATAGTCCACGCGAGTGTTCATGGAATGAAAATTCGTTTTGTGACGTGCGCACACTCGGAAGCCGAGTTTCCTTTTATGGAATGATGCTGTATCGTAACTGGTTTTAAAACACTTCCTACTCGCCGCCACATTCGATCGGCCGCTGCGCCTTAGTAGTTGGAAAATTACGTTTCCCGAAGAAGATATTAACTAAGCTACCTACTGGTAGAAGTGAGTTAATGGCGAGCTAGTTGCGTTTAGACTAAGATTAAAGATACGAATCGGCGGAATTCTAGTGACAATTACCGCCATCGGAATTGCACTAGGCAGTTTGCAGCCTACCGACAGTTACCGGAATCGGCGTTGAAGGCGTGCGCCGTAGTAACACAATTACGTAAAGCACGTTAAAACGTTGTAACAGTATCGGTAAAAATCGGCGCAAAATTTCATTAAGGGGGGGAAAAATAAAAAAAGTAAATAAAAAAATAAAATAGCGCCCCCTGCGGTAATTAAATGCGATTACAACACTGTTATATTATTGTGGAATAATTCTAAACGAGAAATTGATTGGTACTATTATGGCATACAGCGACGACGTTCAACGACCCGCGCACAAGGGAAACGTGGGAGTCGCGTTCTTTTGGTCAATGAAAGCCGAGTGTTGCAGAGAAAAGGTCAAACTGTATTTTATAGGATCAAGGTTAACAAGGGCGATAGGACTTTTCTAATTGGGCATAAAACGTTCTAGCCAGTATCCCCGCATAGGACGTTGTTAATTTTTTGAAGTTGTCGCCCAGAATGATGGTCGAAAATCCAAATTTATCGCCAGACTGGCTAGCTGACGCGAATTAATTGAATAAAATGATGAAAAACGCCACAAACGTCCCCTGAGAAGAGAAAGTGTAATTGACGTACGCTTCTAATACCAGAACACTTATTTACAGTTTATAATGTTTTTAAATTTTCGCTTGATATTTAATTTTTCACCGACGATAAAACAAAAAAAAAAAAAAAAAAAAAAGAAAAAAAGGCGTTCATTTAACAAGAATTGGACAGGCTTCCTCGGCAGACCTGTACAACACAGCGTTTATTTGCTTTTGCGTATGTGTTTTTTTGTTTTTTTGTAACTTCTGGTTATTTAGACAAATTTTAACGATTCTTTTTTTCATTATTTAACAGTGTTCCTGTTCATAAGTATTCCGTTGGGTATTGCTGAGCGCAGATACTTACAATGAGTAGTAACTACTGAAATAAACCTTAAAGAAAGCTGGTGGTCTCCTTAGAGAAATTTTCAGTAATAATAACAAATGATTTTGACGTACACAATAGAGCAATACTCTGTTTTCAATCGGAGATTAATTTCTAATCTGGATTATCAGTATCTCGATTACCTCGGATAAAAATATAGATTCCAGTAAGGAAAATTGAAATTACTTAACACTGGCTGTACCGGAGGCATTTTATCGTGTATTAAAAATTCAAAAAAAGCATTTGAAGAATATAATTTACTTATAGTTTAAAAGTTAACAAAAAGTTATACGTTTTCCTTCACATTTTATCCAATCTTAGGACTGGGAGCTGACTAACATTTAGTTGGCATGTTCAAAAACTTAAAATTTTGTGCTTTATCGAATAGTCTTCGTGCTTTTTATATTATTTCCTATTTCCACCGTTCTTGTTTGCCATAATTCCATAAGCTACTACAATTGGGTTGAGTTTATAAAGAAGAAATGCTGGTGAGAATATTTGTTTATACTGAGAAGTTAGGTGATTCATCTGTGACTTACATATTTTGCATCAGTATTGTTTAACCAAATTCCATATATGTATATAAATGTATATAAATGTATATAAATGTATATAAATGTATATAAATATATATGAATGTATATAAATGTATATAAATGTATATAAATGTATATAAATGTATATAAATGTATATAAATATATATGAATGTATATAAATGTATATAAATGTATATAAATGTATATAAATGTAATTAAATGTTCTGTTTTTATGGCTTAATTACTTATCTCCGCTCAATCATGTTGGCATCATATTAACACCCCTACTCTATACCAATCAAATTAGTTTAGATGAGGAAAGCCCGTACAATGTATTTTATAATTCAGCAAAGTAAGTAAAGTTTAAAAGTATTTACAAATATTATCCTTGTAAAGCTCTTCTGGGTAGGTACACATTACTTAATGTCTTTCCCTCCGGAGTAAAGATGAATAATTTACTGCCACCGCGATGTTCTTTCTGGTAGCACAGTTATCAATCAATGAATGAGTTGTGAATCTCTCGTGGATATATTGCGATTATGATCTGTCCATCTGATGTATAAGATGTCGCCATTGATCTCTGTTGTGGTCGCTAATCGAACACATTCTACGCAACTTTTTCCTACAGCTGTCCGGATCATGTCTGACCACCATCAGGTTGGAAAGCGGTCACGTCTTTTTCTTTTTCCCTCTAATTTTCATTCACGAATTCTCGTCTCAAATCCATTTACTCCTATCAGATGACTAAAGAGTATTCCACAGTATTCTTCTAATTACTCTCGAGGGTAATCTTTTCGTTCGAGCTGTTCGTTCTTTTGTCCGTCCACGTTATTCATAATATACATCTTCAACAGTATAATATTACTAACGCATCTATCTTTCATCGATATCGGATTTACGTAGAGACCATGTTTCTGCGGCGTAGAGAAATACTGAGAAAACCAGACCATTCACTCTAGTTTTATTTTTACTTTCTTTGATAGCGCTGGATATATATGTATATATACGTTTTAGCCGACACATGACAACACTTTTTGTTATATTTGTTCTGTGTCTAATTTCCACTTTAGATCGCCCTCGATTTTCTACTATCGAACCTTGTGATATCTTAATTTCCGCACCGTTAACATCGTGAACTTCCAGGCAATTGCCGTTTTGCCTATCTATAATCATAATTTTCATCTTATCTTTATTAATTATCAGCCCATATTCAGCGCTGTACTTTTCAAGACGACTTATGCTTTGCGCCATACTGCTTAAGCTGCCGGCTATTAGCCAGCACAATTATAGTGGAAATCAAAAAATATTCCAAGTCCCAATGCAAATCCTACAAATTAACATATAAAAAATATATATATATATATGCAGAATTTATTACTGTGAAAGGATCAGGGCCAGATTAAGGACAAAAATTCCCCGGGGCCAATAATTGCTGAAGTCCCCCTTAATTTCCCCCCAATAATTGAAGTACACATTTTTTTTTTATTATTTATTCAGTAAATTAATAAAATTAATTCTTAATAATTAATTCTAAACGAGAGATGCGCATCGAGATTTTTTAATAGCGAAAGTTTCAATTAGATCGTCAAAATTGAATTCACGAAGTATGTCGCATTCGGAACTTAACATCACCATGAAAATCAGAATGATATATCGTTGAATCATCTGAAATTTTCGAGTGATTAGTGGGTAGCCCCTTTTCAGTGAAGGGCCCGGGGCCACTGACAGGGACCCCCCCTTAAATCTGGCCCAGAAAGGATCATACATTATTAAAGATTTATGAAGATACTATACCCAATTTAAATTAATCTACTTCTGATTGCACACAATTTCTTTTTCACATAAAATATCAATCGTAAGTAGGTTTGTTGTTGAAAAACAAATACACAGAAACTGAATTGTGCGAAACATGCATCCATTGCTAACGAATTATAAAAGCACTAATAGTAATGTTACATTTATTTTTTTTTAATTTAGAGTTTTTTTTGTTTTTTTTTTCAATACAGAATAACAACATATAAATTATAGACAGCTTGCGATAAAAATACGTGGAAATTTAGTAATCTGAAAAGTTCATTTACGGATACCAAAAAAAAAAATACAGTATTGAGCTTACTCTTAATTTTTAATATATTTTTGTAGAAATAAAATGTGTACTTCTTTTTACCAGTAGACCGGTAGTCAATAAATACTCTAAAATAATGTAACTGAACTTTGAAAAAATGTTTTTATCGTACAAACTTTTTAAATGGAAAGAACTTAACTTTTCCAGATTTCATAATCTTATATTGAATTAGCAATATCGTTGCATTTATCACGTTAATTAAAATTAAAACCAATAAAAATGACGGGTAAATATTTTCGTTAAACGAAGAAAATAAACTGAAACTTTAACTTTTGACCGAAAACAATTGACTAAACCATACTTTTAACAAATTAATTTTTAGTTATTTCTATTTTCTGTTACGTATTAAAATTATTTCAATGTATTAATATCACTTTAAACTTTGATGATATATTATTGTATTTAATACAATGTATTGTAAATGTTAAGAACTTAAATTTTAAATCTAATTAACATTACTAATTTAAAATTTGCGAATTTTTGTACTTCCCATGCAGTGTGACCAGTATTATTTCAGGTGATAGAAAACTTTAAAATTAATTTTGAATAGCCAAATTAAAGTAGTTTTAAAGAATGTCCGTTTGTTAGGTACATCTTTGGCATATAAAGAATTTACGTACTAAATTTCAAATTCACACGTTTTAAATTCACAACGTAGTTCTGTACACAAACATCGTAGCATATATATGTATATTTTGCCTTTTATTTATATAGATTACTAACTTTCGACCATGTGACTCCACTGAGATACCTCCTCTTCATTGATTTTAAAGCGAGTAAATAATTACCGATACTAAACGGTGTACCTTTATTGTACTACCGTATATATATATATATATGTAAATGTGTGTGTGTACGTATGCATATATGTAAATAACGGAGATGAAAAGGAAAAAACAACATCGTCAGCGAATGTGGCAGTATTGGGAACAGAAGAAAGTAAGAAAACGTAACAGTTAAAATATCGTGCTCCAAAGTTGGCCAATTCGAATAATAATCTATGTAAATAAAATTTAAATAAAATAATACAAAATTCGAAAAAAATAAAAAACATAAATTCAGTGTATGTAAATATTAATTAATGAATTACACAGTTAAATAACTCTGTATATTTACCGATTTTTCTCCATACTTTTTTATAGTTTTCAGCAAAATGTCAAATTTTTTTTGTCTTTAATTGTTTTAATTATTTTCAAACTTATCTCTATTTCATTATTAATATCATGTTTTTCCATAATTTGCTATCAGCGAATTTTTATTTTTTTATATGCTACCATATCTATGCGCGTAAGATGATCCTTATATCACCAATGCCTCTTTTGTTTTTCCTACACATATTTTCTGGCAAGTGTTACAAGTTCATTTACATATTCCGGGGTTGTTGACATTATCGTCCATTTCGGTTATAATATTAATTAATTTCAATACGAATGCATCAAACGCAGAAATATATTTTAATAAATAAAATTATGTTTATCATTTTATTTACTAAAATATATTCCTGTATTTGATGTATTCGTATTGAAATTTATTAATATTTCGGGATTGTTATTATTATTCATTGTTGTTATCTGTAAGACAATGTTGCTGAGATTCATTATTTTATTATATAATGCATTATTAGTATTATATGATATTTTAATCATTAATTTTATTGAATAATTTTGCTATTCTGTATAATATACAAACTTTAACCAGACACCTTTATTTTCCCGTAAAATGTATTTATTTCGTTGTTTTTATATCTTATTAAATAACAAAAATAGTAAAATATACAATAAAAATGCACTATTTCAAAGTATTCTCAAATTGGAACAATTAAGAAGAAACCGCGTTAAATATTTTTATTGTTACACTTTTTTAATGTGCTTTCTTATTTATTTTTTTTTTAGAATAAATCTTGAAGACGGTACTTTTTTTGTAACGAACAATTTCAATTTAAGCATAATATTTATCTCGAAATCATCGCCGTGGCAGGGCGGATGATAGGTATAAATCGAGTCGAATTACCGCTACTACTCGGTGATCATTCGAATTAAGCCTCTCGAAAAATTGTTATTCGAGTACCAAACTGTTGTACACCAAAATGTATCGGTATTATGTGATAACGTTTGATCAGCATATCTTGATATAAACGCCGAGTGAATTCTATTATGAATTTTATTTATTATTCGTAACACGTTCAACCGTTTATCCTGTAATTTATATGACAACAAAATAATATTTCCCAATACACCTAATCGAAGAAGTAACGTTGTTCCTCTTTATTTTTCGACATTTCACGATGGACTACGAAATTATTTATCTTTACGCTGAATTATTCTTTGCAATAAAATTAGTTCTTACCAATACAAACAAAACTCTTTTCTGTTTTTATTTCATTCTTTTTTAATAAAATTGTGCAATTGTTTAAAAATTGTAATATCGTTGCGCAAATGATAAATGTTCACAATTTTATTTACTTTTTTTTGTTTTTTAAAAATAATTTTGCTTTTAATTCATTTTTCGTTGGTTTTTACAGATTTTTTTACCACAAAAATTGACCAATTAATTTATTTTCCTTATTTAACTATTAAAAACTATTTCACGAGCTTCATAGCGCTGCGAGCAAATGTTTATAATGAGTCTGTAATTTAGCGCGCAATAAAATCTAAAACCTCTTTTTTCTTTAAAAAAAAAAAAAAAGGAAAGAGATCGCTCGATGTGACATCAAAAAAATTATTTCATTACGATCAAAATAAAACAATTGATGCGGTTTTGAAAAGTTGTATTATTACAGAGCGTTTAAATGGGTTAGGCTAATTTTGTTTTAGGTTTTTTTTAAATTGTTAACGTCAATGGTAATTGATCACACTGCCTTTTGTTTAGAAATTTACATTATTTAGTTAGGTTTTTCCGAATCAACGAACAATAATCCAAGGATACCTTTAAAGATATGACCGTAATTTTACGAGTTGAGAGGTTTAACGTTCTGGTTGGCGAAAACTGACGCCAATAAAAACGGAACTGATAAAAAAGTACTTCAAGTATAGTCTGCCTTATTATCAAGTGATAGAGACATTTAATGTAAAAGATAATTTTTGGTCTTCATTTTTAATTTAAATGATTGTGTACTATTGCCATTTCTTTGGACATTATTTTTGGAAACCATGATTGCAGTCTTTTATTAATAATACATACGATTTATACAAAGGCGCACTCAGGATTTTTTTTTTGGTCGGGGCTAGAATTTAGAAGATGGGTTAGTGAGTGCTAACTTGATAACTCGACTAAGTACCTATCTATTTCCGTGGTCTGTAAATTAAAAAAATAAAAATAAATAAAACAGCAAAACCAACGAATTTTATCAAAAAAAAAAAAAAAAATGAATTTTATTTTTAAAAAAATTACAAAACTGACGAATTTTATTTTAAAAAAAAAAAATAATAATAATAACAAAAACGTAACATTATGTTTGTAATAAGCACAAATTAGATAAGTATACGAATTTAATTTTAAAAAAATTAGGTAAAGGTATATAACATTAAGCAAAAAGTGTAAATATGTATGTTTCTTAAAAAAAAATCGAAGTAAAACAAAACAGTACAAAACGAAATTATGTTTTCGAAGATTTTTTATAAAGATATCTAATACCTCATCGGCAATTGTACTTATTTCAAGGTGTATATTCAAGAGCGCAAACTAGTGTTAATGTTGAGTGTAAAATGTCAGATCCATTTGGGTCCGCTGGATACTTATCTGGGATGTAGTTCCGGATCCGTATCCGAAGAAATAACAAACTTCCCATCACTACTACATGCAACCCAACGAAGCAACGTAAAACAAAATTACTTTACATTTCTACATCGAATTCATTTATTTTTTCTGTACTATCCCGCATTACGCTACAAAATTAATTTTGGAAAAAATTTCGGAGATTTTTTGGGGGTAGCAATGGCCCCGTGGCACCCCCCTTGAGTGCGCCAATAGATATATATATATATATATATATCGCGAACTATTGAAACATGAATAGTAGAAAATAAATTCAAATTTCGGAACAATAAAATTAAAAATAAATAGGAAAAATATAAATTGTAACTTTTGGAATTCCATGCAGAAATTCAAACTTTATTAATTTGTATAAATTTTGTACAAGATATAAAAAAATGTAACTGATCACCGTCTTTATTTCCAGCCCGGGCGGGGAATTTTTCCTTATTTTCTTTTTTTAAAGGGGAGTAACAGTTAAATGGTAAAAAACAAAAAAACAAAAAGGGAACGTTGATGACGAGGAGAATGATATGAAATAACGCAGAGAGTTTAACCATCATCGCGGCAAAACGCGAGATTAGTTAAAACCAACGAAACGCCTTACAAAGGCATGAAAGCATTTGTTCAGTGTTAATCTGCGCGGCCTTTGACATACGACGAATTTTAGAAATTTATTAATAGCGTAACCGCAGATTCGAATTCTGTTAAATTTTCCAACCAATAAAGATGGTTTGTATTGTGTATATAAATAATAATTTAATAATACCATTTTGTATCCGTTGCAACGTTTTTTGTTTTTTTTTTCGACATATAGATGTTTAAAAGCGGATGTACAGAGAAAAATTCGTTGAACAGAGTTTAAATCAAACAAAAAAAAACAAAAAAACAACAACAGGTTACTTTGGTAATAACAGGAATTTAAATTCAAAAAAAAAAAAAAAAAAAAAGGCAAAAAAATTTCTTAAATAAGGGTCAACACATACTGCAGGTTAAAGTCGAATAAAAATTTCGCTTTTATAAAATTACAAAATGTTGAAATGCCGAGTTACATGAACATCCTCCTCCAGATTTAATAAAAAAAAAAAACAACATCGATATATATATATATATATATATATATATATATATATATATAACATGGGTAAAAAATGTATAAGCAAAAATAAACAAATTGGATCAGTTTTTAAACTATAATACTATATTAAACAATATCAAAGTAAGTGAATAATTGTTTAACAATTATTCTCTAAATTTAAATGGCAGATTTAATAATAATAATCAATTTACTCATAATATGTGTAAAATGTACAATTTACAGTGTTAAAACATATTTACGAAGATTATTGCAGAAGCGAAAAATTGTCTTCGCGGGTTAGCGTGTACCATGTGTTCAGCATAATTGTACAGACTAGATTGCAATACGGAAGAATTAGTAGGCAATAAATTTTAAATATTCAATAAGCCAGCTCTATCGAGAAGAAATAAATAGTATTATAGAAAGAAGTATATAGCCATTAAAGAGATTAATTTCATTTTTCTACCGTTATTACTGTTTATTACTGTGTTCAGATCATTAAGATTATAGAAATCGTTGTATGAAATGGTGTAAATAGAATTTATAGCGGCGTTAAATTGGAATGCCACTTTAAATTTCATCATATCTGAAAGAAAAAAAATATACCTACAGGAATCTGAAACGATGGTGCGGAAATAGAAAGAATTATACAATTTTCCGATACGATGATAAGCGAACTAACACGACCGTAAATTTGAGTCAATGTTACGTTTCCCTACACAACCCTTCCACCAACTGTTAGTAGTATCGCAAATTATTCCGGAACAAATTACCACACTTTTAATCGGGGGAAAAAAAAAGAGATCTGTCTACTTTGTCGATTAATTAGTGAAGTCTAAATAAATCTTTTAGATATCTCCTTATTTCCCTGGCTAATCGTTTTCTTTTTTCTCCTTCTGTATGTGTTACAAACATTATTTTCGATAAAGACGGCTTCGTTTTTTTTCTTTCTCCGTTAACGTTTCGAATAGTAGTACTTTGTTCATCATCAGAACAAAACGCAATCGAGTCCGACTGCGAAAACTTAGCTTTTAATTAGGCAAACACTGAAATCATGGATGAGCTTCCGATTGGTTAATCATTGTTTCTTGTTTAACTTGACCAACGTGATATAGCTTCTTCTTCCTATTCGAATCAAATTTTAAAACCCCGTTATCAATGTTTGCATCTTTAGATTTCGATCGCTTCTAATCTTGATAAACCATGACTTTTCGGATAATTCGAATTTGAAAAAACTTTAAAATTTATCAGAAAAATTTATATTAAAATTATTTATATAATTACCACCGATATGTTTTTTCGTAACATATAATAATCTGATGATGGTTGTTATATGTTACGAAAAAACATGTCGGTAATATTGCATAATTTTAATATATTTTTCTGATAAAGTTTAAAGTTTTTTTTTGAAACTTTATTTCGTGTTCAAGCATTTTAAACGACTGAAATCAGAAAATCTAAAAATTTTATTGAAATAACGGTTTTTATAGTTTGATTCGAATTGAAAGAAGGAGTTATCTCGGTCGAGTAAAACAGGGAACAATAATTAACCAATCAGCGGCTCATCCATGATTTCAGTGTTTGCCTAATTGAAACCCGGCTTTTTTCCTATTTCTCACCGGCTGTGTTGTACTTTAATGGTGAATAGAGGGTACCATTGTTTAACGGAGATGAAAATTGTGATGCGGCTTTTACTGAAAAGAATAGACACAACACGAGAACGGTTCAGCCGTCGCGAAAATTTTAAATTACTTTTAAATATTACGCAATCTACATTAAAATGCGTCAACAAAAAATATGTATCTCCGGAATTGAAGAAAGCGCGGTATCAATTTTTCATAGTAGACATGTTTTATCTCTTTTTTCAGCTACTAGGAGACTAGGTAAAATTAGCGTTTAAAATTGCGTAGCTTGTTGTAGGTGTGCACCACTAGATAGGGATAATAATGTTGATTCGAATTCATCCGTCAATGAAGTTTTTATCACCTTTCATATCCGGAAAAAGTCCTAGCTTTATAATAAACTTTACACGGGACATTTGAAAAGTTTTTATTTATTTTTTTTTCAATTTTTACACTTACATTTTATAATTATCACAAAAGAAAATTTTAAATTGTTCAAAATTGACTAAAATGAGGATACATGCGTTAAATAATAACATACATGAAATAGCGGTTAAAAAAACCAAAAAAAAAAAAACAAGGTCATTTTCAGAGTTGAAAAGAAACAATTTATCCTACCGCGGTTAGTGATTCTGTATCTAAAGGTATTTCGACGTCACAATTTGGTCAACAATTAACCCGGCCGTTAATCTGAGCCCGACTCATAATTACTGAAATTTAATCACGAGGTAAAAATCTCCGTTTTTTTTTTGTTTTTGTTTTTTTTTTATTTTGTCTTTGCGGGAGAAAATTCACCGATTTTAGTTATGCAAGTTTAACGTTTTTGAATATCCCCTCTTTCCCACTCCTTTGACTTTTAAAAACAAAAAAAAAAAAAAGGCGCACACAGCGCAGTAATTTTAAAAAAGAGAAAAAAAAATGTTTACAGGACATTACCGCTTGCCCAATTATAATTACGGCGGTTTGATGATTTTTTTTTAAAATGATAAGGCAACTTATTTATTTTTATTCGTTTATTCGGACAGTCCCACTCGAAAAGAATTACGAGTAATTATAATTTTCGTGTTAATTATATATATTAATAATGGATTAATGTATAATAAAAGACATCAGATCCTCGAAATTGCAGGGAAACGGGAAATTGGAGAAATGTACAATAATTTGTTTGCGTCAACGCGCAAAAAAGAAAAAATGTTCTTTCGCTAATATAATGTGTTCTCCTGGAAAATTTTAGTAGAATGAGTACGGATGCGGCCCGTTTTAAGCGTTCAGACGATTTGTACATCTATCAGACGAGGCATACTTGAATTTTCTTACGTTACTACATATTTAGACGCGGAAGCAGTGCGAACCATGGATTTTTAGGAATGCATACGATCGAGTCTGGTGATACAACCTGTAGTAATACCTTAGAATTTTTTATGAGCGAATGTGTGTGTATTGTTCTATATGCTAAAGTGTCGATCTAGGTAGGATGCGGGAAATCCAAATTTTAATAAATATGCTGATTTTTATTAAATACTAATGTGAAAATTAATTTCCTGTTTTTACACAATCCGTTCGGTAGAACGTTCGCAGCAGAGGAAACAGTGTGTCTATAAAAAAAAACTATTATTATATCAGGCAATGAAGAGAGTGCAGTGTAATATTGAAAATTTATGACTTCACGAGATATGGAATATGCGAATAATCATTATTGGTGTACAACTAAAAATGATTTCCCAAACAGGATGAAGTATTATGAAATTCCCGTTTATTACTAGCATGAGCTCTATAAATGTGGGAGTTCAAAATCTGAAATAGGCTTAAAAATTATTTTCCAAACAGGGAATAAAAACACCTACTAACAAACGCTCTATAAATATCATATCAAAATCCGGAGTAAAATCAGAAATTATTTTCCGAATAGGTTGAAGTATTAGAAGCTGAAACTGCAACCCAAACAATCTTAAACACATTACTTGATTGTGATGATCGGAGGAAAGCTGATAATATCCTTAGCTATTATCGATAAAATTGAACTACGTATACGCGTACTAATTTCGATGGCAAGTTCTAACACCTTCTTTCGTTTAATTGTAATTTTCACGCAAATCATTTATTGTAGCTTTCCTGTTCGAATGAATAATTTGAATTCTACATAACACTGGTTGTCGTCCGATTAATGAGAATTCATCAATCAGATTACACTACTAGCCGAGTATGACTTCGCGATTGGTAGGGTTGATGAAGAGCGATAACGGACTATTTATCAAGCAGACCGAGTGGAAATTTATCGAAGTGAAAATTCAAGTCGAACTGTTGGAAATTTATATGATACTTTTCTTAACCTAACAAAAGCTGATGGAAAACTATTGTTCCCGCTATTACTGCATTTCCCTGAGAAAAGATCCAATTTATTTTTCCGGGAAAATTAAGACGAAGCGACAGAGTGCAATCTCCACCGATTTCCGCTATGCCAAATGATACGACTGTTTTTCCCCTTCTGAAGGGAACATTTGCAACAACTGGAAAAATTCAAAACCAAAGTTACCGTTCAACCAGTCTCGTTTAACAATGAGTTTCTTATAATGAACTTTTCCCCCCAGTAGTATGTTACAGTGTGAACACGTTGTAAGCGCGATATATTAAGTGTGTATTTCAGTTGCGTTCGATGGTCTCCCTGGCCTGGTCATTAATTCTAAGACTTTTTCAATAACGAAAGAACCAATCAATACCGGCCGGCTATGCGTATAGTGAAAATTACGAAATTCGTTCAAGTGCGGAACAATCTTTATATGTATATCTATATATATGTATATATATATTTATATTTTTTTTTCTATTAACTGTTTTTTAGTTGATATTCTTCAATTTTCTATCTAACACTGCGGGAAAATGCAAACTTTGTAACTTCTTCGTCAAAACGTTGATTTTTTTTTTGAAAGTTTCTATACAATCCTTTAGCGCCACGTTGGAAATGTTAAATGTTTCGGGGTGGAACTGGTTATATTTTCGGCATATGTAGAAAAGACTATACGAATCGACCAGCTGTTTCGATAATTAGTGTAAGGGAGCCGATTTTTGTCCCGAAATTCAAGGAAGAAGTAATTGCAGTCTAGCGACTTTACAACTTTGATTATTAAGAGCACCGCGAGACCAAAGATGCTATTCGAAAAGAACCTATTTTCAGCTAGGAAAAAAAAAAGGGCAGTGTAGGAGAATTTCGAATCGATTTTGAGGATTTTTCAAAAATGTAAGCAACGTCGAACGTATATTAAATCTGTTCAGCGGCAAGAAGCAGCAGGTGTATAAGATCGGTCGGCGGGGTCAGCGCGCATTACGTATTCTAAAGGCCTCGACTGTGTTCGACTCGGTGCGAAATAGAGTCTGTTCGTAAGCAAACAGAATTTCAAGCACCTTATCAACATACCGATCGCGACGCGGTTATCTTTGAAAATTCCCGTAGCCTGTAGTGCGCAAATTCGTAACGCGAATTCGTAACGCGGAAATACGGCTAGAGAGAGCGCGGAAAATTATTTATAACCGTCCCCCCCTTCTGTGAATTTTCCGCGAACTGCGACCGAGGAGCAGTAACGTCGGAAAAATAGAAGGAATTGTCGGCAGCATTTTTTGAAAGCGGCGTGCCTGTGCAACGTCGCGAACAGGCTAATATGAGACAGCTGGTCCTTAGTCGGCTACTTTTCGCTTTTATTGTTTACGCGAGCGCCTTGTTCACATTCTAGCAGGCCGCTCTCTATTATAATTCATTGCGGCCGTCAACGTCATCGGCCGGCCCGAATGGAAATTCAGCAAAGTGATGCAACCAGTAACCGTTCTTCCGAATAATCGCTGCTACTTTACGCGGCAATAAATTATTAATCTCCCGCCGAACTATATTCTGCGTTCTCCGATAAATCTCCTTTCGATTTCCTTCCATCTTTCATTTATTCTTTGTCGCTACCGCTACCGTCGCCGTACCGTTATTTGACGGCGACATATTTCATCGCCTCCTTCCCGACGCCATCGCCGGTTAATAATTTGAAGAGCTGCTAATACATCAAACCGTTTTTTTTTTTTCATCGCCTAGCAAATTTCCCAACCTTAATCCCTGATCTGTAATCTCTGATCTCTAATCTCTCCGCTACTTATATATCCCGGTGTATGTTTGGTATCACTTACACTTTGACGAACATATACCTTGGCAAGATATCTCGGATGACGAAATTAAGTTCTCTTTTCATAATTAAGCATATCCCGGAGTATATATTTTCAGTTAATTTTTTTTTTTTCCATATCCGGAATTTCCCTGGTAGCCGATTAATTAATTCAAGTTGGATAGCCGGCCATCAAGAACCAGTTGTGTTCGAACACTCATTAACTTTTTGGTTTGGTTGCCAAGCAAACCTACCACGCTCCGCTACCTATCCTTTAAGATATACCGCAGCGTGTGTTTCTCGTATCATATATCTCGGCATATACTTTGGCTCATACGTATTCTGATCGTACTAGATTATAATCGACGGACTATTATGCGTCATCTTCTAATCCTTCAAAGAGTCAGTCACTTAAGTCGGAAGTCGGAATACCGAAATTCGTTGTTTCGCGATTCTGTAAACGAAGACCAGACTTATGTAAATAATGTATCATCTTAATTCGCGCCCGTCAGCTTCCCCGCGTGAATGAATATTAAAATTCCGCTCTATTCAGAGTGACTTATTAGTTGATTCGTAACACGCCGAAATAACTAAATGCACTCCGGAGTGTCATTTATTCGCCGGCAAATTAAAACAAACTCTGATACATTTTCTCTACTAAACGAGAGGAGCCATTAAATCAATTCGTATTCTTGCAACGCGCCTTCCCTGATACGTCTATTACGATTAGTCTTATATTCCTTAGGCTTTTCTAATTACATCGACAGCAAATACTATTTTACGCTATTAAGTTTAAATTCCTTTTCGCAAATATTACGCACGTGTGTAAAAAGAGAAATAAGGGTTGGGAAAATTCCTTGGACAGCTTTGTTTAGAGTATCCTTAACATAGCTTATTTTGATACTAATGTTAGATAAATTTATCATGTCGTTTGTGCCAGACTAATGTTTTATAGTTTACCAGACCCGCCGCGCGAGTACAGAGCGTTAAAAAGTCCCCTTGGAGATGTACGTAAAGATTAGTCAAAAAATTATCATTAGAATATAATATGAACACCTAAAATTTTAAAATTTTAAAGTTTTAAGATTAAAAATAAAGAGGCGAGTGACACGAAGTATTGTCATTTACCGAAGGGAAATGCAGATTCGAATAAAAATATTTATTTATTTATTTTTTTTTTTTTTTATTGAATCCCCTAAGCTTCAGCCTGTCGTATTTAACTGCTGCGGCTATCACGACACACTGTGCGGAATTTGTGACTATATCACTTTAGCTATTCTGTTTATTTTAAGAAAATTATTGATTGAGTATGTCGCTGTTTGGGAGTTTGATAACATATCGGGGAGTGTTTTATGTAGAAGGAGCGTCTATGTTGATATGAATACTGTACAATCTACTAATATGTGCTGGACGGTTAGGATGAAACTTCCCATACAGAAAGGGCAGTGCGTTGGAGAAATTGCCCCATTTAGAAGATGGTCGTGCGAGATTGCGGTATGACCTGTCCGCAGTCGGCTGATCACACTGAAGTCTCTGCGGGAAAAATTCATTGGGGGCCATCATGGCTCGGTCGTTGACTTTACTTGAGACAGAAATGTCTGACACACGGTCCATTGTTCCTTCCATTCTTGTTTGCTTTTCGCTAAAAAGAATTGTGCCATGGATGAAGGGGGAGGTGAATATCTATTCTGCGGAGATCGTAGTGCTGACTGTGCCATTACGTTCGCCTGTTCATTCCCTGATATTTTTCCGCGTGAACGGGAACCCACATAAACGTCACCTGGCCCTCGGATTTCTGTGTATCGATGACAATACGAAGGATTTGAGTAGATATTATATTTCTGGTTTTAGGGCTGGATATGGCTTCTAATGCTGCCAGAGAGTCTGTAATTATTAATTCTTTTCGTTAGGCTTGCTGAAATTGTTTTTAAGTGATACATCTGTTTTTATTATTCGGGACTCCCACGAGGAGATTAATGTGAATTGGGTTTATGTTGTTTAAATCTAATATGTCGAGGACTTCGGGCACAGGATCATTTGAGAAGCTTGATGTGCGTGAGGAATTAATACCAGCCAAAGGAGTGCGTGTTGAGAACTGAAGAGTATTGCATCGTCTATGATAGTTTTTATAGTATGACAACGGCGGGCACTCCAACAAATTGCACATACTGGATGCAGGAGTGGTTTGGTGAGCTCCTAGTATCGAACGAAGGGCAGAACTATGGATTACATCTCATGAATTTATTAAGGAATGACATGCTCGGGAGTAGGCTGGGCACCCGTACATGATTTTAGATAAGACAATGGATTTATATATTGAGAGAAGGAGCTTGGGGTGGATATTATATTTGGGATTTGATAAATATTTAATGATGCCGAGGGATTTTAAACACTTTTTCTTTAAACCTGATATGTGTGGACGCCAGGATAACCTGCAATCGAACAATAGTCCCAAGAATTTCACTGTAAATTGGAAGGGTATAGGATTATTATCTAGTGTGGGAGAAATAGAAGGTGAGACAGCACGTCTTCTATGGAATTAAATATATACTGTTTTGGAAGGAAAGAATACTAGACCATATTGGTATTTGACCAGGATTGTAATTTATTTATTGTTTTTTGGAGAATATTTTGGGCATTGGAAGAAAGGCTGGAAGATAAAGAAATGTTCAAATCCTCGATATAAAGCCGGGCAGTAAAGACGTGATGCAATTTGCTATATCATTTATAAAGAATATAAACAAGGTTGCACTTAGGGCAGAGCCTTGTGGAATGCCATTCTCTAGCGGCATAGTTGTTGAATTGGTAGTTCCAATCTTAACTTGAAATTTTCTTTCTATTAGAAAATTTTTTATATAGCTGGCTATATTGCCAGTTAATCCAACACGGTTAGTAGCTTCATTAATAGCCCCGCCGCCATACTCGATCAAACGCTTTTTCCATGTCAAAAAATATTGCATGTACGCTTTTGTCCGCGGCCGAATGCTGTTGAAATTTGCTGCTGTAGGCTCAATAGATGATCAGTAGATGATCAGTAGATGATCATATCTTACGCTCTCCGGCTTGTATACAGGAAAGGAGATTGCTCAAGGAAATGGAGGAGACATTTGTTCACCATTTTCTCCATTGTTTTGGATATCACATTTAGGAGAGAAATAGGTCTGTAATTATGAAGGAGGAGAGGATCTTTGCTTGGCTTCAGAATAGTAACAATTTGGGATATTTTCCATTGGTGCGGGATAGAGCCTGACGTCCAGATCTGGTTTTATATATATATATATATATATATATATATATATATATATATACGTAACAAGTAGAATTTTGCAGAAGGTGGTAAATATTTTAACATATTCGGATGCATAGCATCAGGACCAGGAGAACTATTACGCGTATGATGTATAAGTTGGAAATTAAGTTCCGCAGCAGTAAAATCGCAATTATACGAAGCTATTGCGTCTTGAGGGATATATATTTCTGATGACTCCACTTCGACTTTTCGAGCTTTAAATACATTTATATATGATGTGGTAGACGATGCTAAACTATTGCGCGAATGAATTTTCAACTTGTGTAGTATATATGGTTGTACCGTTGTCATTTAAATGGATAAGGGACTTAGAGCGGCAGATTCCGTTAATTATTTTTATCTTTTCCCATGAGAAGTGATTTGATGTGGTAGTCGATATCAAAGAAATAAAAGCGTGCCATGATTCTTGTTTCTTAGATCGTATTATTGATCGTGCATCGGTCCTGCATTTTTTGAACATAATTAAGTCGGAGAGGAGTCCAGACGATTTGAATTTTCGTAACGCCCGTCTCCGATATCGTATTGCCGTTTCAATTTCAGGGCACCACCACGGTACTCTGCGGGTTCGGTGGCAACCGGATGACATTGGAATTGATGCTTTGGCAGCTTTGAAAATGGCCTGATTTAGACGGTTAATGTTTTCGATTACAGACGCAGACGGCTGGCTAAGGATTACAACTTTCGGGGTGTATAATTCTCAATCTGCTTTATTATATAAAAACCGTGGGCTGCTTAGACTCTCCTGGTCTTGCGGAATTGGCGTTGTATGTAGGAATATAGGGAAATGGTCACTTGAGCATAGATCCTCCAATACAGTTGATTGTAGTTTTGATTAGCGCTATGTCAATTGTTGACAGTGTATTATGGGTTCGGCTGAGATATGTATAGGTTTCAGATATTTACGAATCCTTCTTCAGAATAGAATTTATTCTGACGGTCATTTTCAACGTTACCGCAGCTTTCGTTGCATATTAATAACCTTAAAAGATAAGATGTTCGCGAATACTCTCTCCTCTTTGTATTCCTTATCACTAACATGATGCTCAATCGTTCTATTTATATATTTCTTCCCCAACCTTCTCCACCGAAAGGAAAGTTTATCATCAGGGCCTTTCGCAGGGCTCGTATCTCAGTCGCATTCACTTTAATATTTACATCATCAATACTACTGCTCTTCCTATCAACTCAACGTTATTTTACTTTTTACGAATAATCTTCTCTACTCGACAGATGCAGACATTTTCAAATGATCAACTAAACAGTTATCTTTCCAAATTTGAATAAGCTCCTTCCCGTGTACATATTTTGTCTCGCCCACTAGTCTTCCTGCGTTGTCATCACCCTTCGTCCATACAATTAGTTACTGGTTTGTATATCTTTATGTGATTGTTCCATTCCTTTGGTTAACCACTTTTGTTAGCTAGGAGTATTCCTAAAAAATCGATGATTATCCTTTTTTGAACACGTCAACCATCTTTGCATTTCAACTTGCAAAAGAATTAATTTTCTAAAAGCTCTTTCGCACTGAAACAAGTGAACCTTATATCCTTATTATGTTGTATAAATCTATCATCATCACCAAATTTGATTATTGTTCCTTTCTGTATGGTAATGCATCCAAGTCCCTTCTCTTCAAATTAGTCATTTTCCGGAATTCCTGTCTTCGTTTTTGCCTTATAACTTTCAGATCTACTCCTACGTCGGCTATCCCTTATCCACTGATCTTGTTTTGGTTACCGCGGTTCTTCATCAAATGCCTCTCTCTTCTAGACTCAATCTTCCCTACCTCTCTATCCTTCAAAACTCTCCAATTAAGACACCTGTTCTTACTTTTATTTCACATTGTCTTGCTGAATTCAATCTATCAATTCTATCTTTCCTTCTCATTCACTGAAATTTACTGACGGTTCCAAGAGCATGAGATCTCGCCGCTTCTACTTCCCGAACAACTGACTACTTGGAATCATTTAGAGAATCATTTAGACTACCCAACTTCTGCTCGATATATACTGCCAAATTATTTGCTATTCTTCAAGCTATGACGTACATATCCTTCACTGGTTATTTTAACAAATATCTAATTATTGTTGACTCCATAAGTGCACTTTAGGCTGTCTCTTCGCCCTTACTTTCATACTCTTACGATTTCATCGTCTATCGTATTCGCTTTCTTATTTACAATCTCCTTTCTGCGCATTCCATCTCTGTCAAACTCTTGCGAGTTCGTAGCCACGTAGGAATTGAGTGAAATAAGGTGGCGAACTACTTCTTCGATGTGCGCAACGCACTTCGTTAGAAAGATGATAACATTTTCGCTCTGTCCAAGGAATATAATTTAAAGCTCCGTTTCGACATCTATGTGGGGCATCCTTTTAAAATTCTAACTCTCATTACGTGACAATTTAGCCTGATCTCCCGCTTTCCGTGCTTCTACAATTTTCCTCTTTTCAGTCGCTCTTCAATTATGTCGTCTGCACTTCCGGCCACCCACTGCTTCCATCTTCCCGGTATGGTTTTATTCTTCCCCAAGTCCGTACTGCTCGCTGCATCCTTCTGATTCTTTTTTTATGGGTGGCCCAAACCATATTTTGTTTTAGTGATCTTTCCTATTTACCGTACGGAATATAGTCTGTCAAGCGAAAGAAGTCCGTTCGAGTTTGATTTGCCGAGCACCATACTCAAATTAGTGTACCAGCGACAGGGCGCGTATTTCAATATTACCCAAAAAAATAACATAACCATATTCCTGTTATTCCTTCCCTTCATGAAAGTAATAACCTCGTTTTTGTTTCATCTCGGTACCCATTATCCGTTCTTTTTTTCCGACCTGTTTTGATTCAGACGGACCATGCGGTGTTAACAGAATTAATGCTATATTCGATACGCGATAGTAAGTAAAGTAAGTCCCATGTCCTCGATAGAGCGCCGGGATTGTCAAGTTAACGTTCACAATGTACTTAAGCTCAACGGCACTAATGAGAGTACGAGGGGAACCAGTACTGAAGGTTAATTTGAGGTCCCCTGATTTGGTGACGTCAGCGGGTTTCGGTTGTTTTACGAACAGACTTCTTTCGCTTGACAGACTATACTTTGTATCGACACTTATTGGAACTGGGGCTTTCTACTCCCTATTGCGTTTCCTATGTGTTGACCTCCCCTTCTGCACAGGTTAACTCAGTCTTTCATCCTAATATCCAATCGAATTAAATTCTAATTCCTTCAATTAACCTACAGCTCTGTGTCTGCGTAGTCACCCTTTTTTGCTATAGCTATATATAAAGAGAGAGCGAGAGAGTGAGTGAGAGGGAAAATAAATAAAAAGGGATTCTGTTGTTATACTGCTTTAATATGATTTTTTAATTGTTGCAATTTGAATTTGGTGTATCGAGACCCTAATTAAAGTATAAAAATTGTTCAAGAATTGTCGTAATCTTCCTTTTAATGGGTATTATTTTTTTATAGACTAATTCGATTTTTATTAAATTTTTAGGATAAATCTTCAAGCATCGGTACTTTTTTAAACTATTTTTTATCGTCTCAAAAAGAGGATGTTATATTCCTACTTAGCTCTTGATTATTTAGGCCGGTTTTGATAGTTCCCTTTGATAAGTACACAGCATTCAGTAATTATCTATTTAGTAGTTATTAAAATAAACGTTAAAAAATATATATATATACATATATATATATAAATAAAAGTCTCCTTAAAGGTATACACTTTCCTTTATAGCTAGTCAAAAATTAGCCAAAACGTTTTTTTCGTTGGAATATATAGAGAAAATGTGAACCGCAAAACGTTTAAAATTAAACGAGCGACGTTTGATAGTTTTAGTAATGTTATTTATTGTACGGAAATGCAAATTTGGATAAAGATGTACCGATAGTCAACTTTGTACCGCATCGAAAGTGTAGCGTCATTTTTATTATTACTGAAAAATATTTCCACTGAAAATTGCAAAAAATAGTTTTAAAATAAAAATATTAAGATTTTTACTACGAGTTTAACAAAAAATGCGTTCAAAAGTAAAAAACAATTACTCCATTAAAAACGATATATTCTAAAGTAATATCTAAAGAATATTAGGATTATTCTTTCGTAACACTTATTAAAGTTTTCGAATTCAAACTGTAAACGATTAAAAAAATTAACTGATGATTTCTGTAACTGAAGTATTTGAAAACATCATTTAATACGGTTTTGTTAATTTTTCATCTTGAATTTGCTGCCGACTATTCTAATTGTTCAAGAATAATCATAATATCCTTCTGTATATAACTTTGAATTAGATTTTTATCGAGTAATCGTTTTTTATTTTTTAGTGCATTTTTTTTTCTCTAATTTTAGAGAACTATTATTAGTGGTTTCTTTTGTTTTGAAGACGATATTTTTATTAATTTATCTACTTTTTTAAATTATCGGAGCGGTTTATTGCGGAATCGTTAAACTGTGGAAATAAAACTGAAAAAAAAAAAAAAGTAAACAAAAACAAACGCGTGATCGGAATAACATTTTGGATATGTAAATTACCGGTGTAGCGATTTTTATGTTTGTTGCAAAATAAATCGGTTCTAGTAATTTAATTACGGCTGCTCGATTAAGAAATTCGCACACGACTCAAAATCCTACACTGCCATCGGTCGCGCTAATTCCGTCACTTTGTTGCATCCGTGATTATGAAAATCTCATTTTATATTCATTAGTGCTCCACGGCGAATTAATAAAATGCACGTTACCTAATAACGAACGATTCTATATTTACGACTTTACCGATATAGATGCAGACAAACGCGTTTGCTGAAGCTATCCGCGCATCAACTACAACTGCGTCGTCCTATCCGTGTCACTTATCTCCGGGTTGTTGCATTATCTTATCTAAAGGTGCACAAATATAAAATCGAATTCGATTTTGTTTAGTTTTTAATTTTCAGTACATCCCCAGTAGACGAATTCGAACTGCATCTGACTGAAAGAACAACACAGGCTGACCGGTTCGATTTCGATGGAATTTATTCTAATTAGGAACCTTCAATATTGGCTTATGTACATATACGTGCAACCGTAAAAACTATTGGACGAAACATTTTAATTTTCCGACAAAGTAATTTGTAGACAATTTTAAAATAATTAGAAAAAATACGTATTTTACATCCTCTTTTTTCTTATTTTGCAAATTCGATATTTTGAATTAAACTTCATCAAAGCAGCTAAGAAAACTAGGATTAAAGAGATGAATAACTTATATAATGCTTAGACCGGTTTTTTTTTTAAAATAAATTTTAAATTTTACATCGCTCAAGCTTCGAGACGTGTTTTTTTTTAAATGCGACATTTAATGAAAGGACAAATCTTAATATTAAATTCAAGAAAGAATCCTCTCCTATTATTATTATTATTATTATTATTATTATTATTATTATTATTATTATTATTATTATTATTGCGTGTTTACATTATCAGTTTGCCGGGATTTTAATTAAACGTCTTAAATTATTTCGAATTGCTTTCGAAGAGAAATAACTTTAGCGAATAATTGTGTTATTGTTTAATTTTGTGCCGTTATTACGTTTGTTTTTCTAATAAATCAAAAGCTACTGAACAGATTTTCATCGAAAAAATAACGGAAATTCGGAAATATAAATTCTCAAGTTTTTTCCTGATGAAATTTTTGAACACTTTTCCTTCAATTGTTGTCGAGGTTACGCGGATGTGTTTCGTGAATACACCTCTTTAGTCTGAAAATCATCCGATGATCGCAATAATCAAGCAATGTTCCAGTTACGTTGTTCAATACGAAAAGCGTTCGGTGCAATGTGCTCGGTGTGCTTCAGGCGATGCTTGTTCTGGTAGGACAAATTTATCATCTCAAAGTAACGCGTTTTGACCGGGCTAAACAGTACTTCGGTGACTGGCGGTTCTCTGTTCGATTACATTTGGACTCTAGGTAAACCAGTAAAGTCTGTTAAACAGGAAGCTCAAAATGTACTTCATCGGCCATTAAAAGATCGTCTCTAATTTCCCGCCTTTCGGCTTTTGAAGCATTGAACGAAGTTTTCCTCCGTCGTTCGAAGTCGGTTTCTTTCGGTTCTAAAGTCATCAATAGTTTGTACGCCTGATAAGCCCTATCCGTCGAACTGATTTAAAGTTGGAGACGACGAGCAGGTCGTGCCTGTTTTTAAACGCTGTCCGACGACGCGCTTTCAACAATGGTACAAACTCTTCTCATTTGACCTGGAGGTTTTTCATCGGTGGCTATAGCTCGCGAATTTCAGGCATTGAGTTTCGCAACACTGCAGTTTTTACAAAAAAAACCTAAAGGAATCGTATTTACTCGAAGAAAAAAATGTTTTATCGTAAAATGCGTGTTTTAAAATAAAGATCCGCAATTTAATTAGAATATTCAGTAATAAAAAAAAAATTGCCATTCCCATCCTATGTCTAGAACGAGTGTTGTCGCTTTAGTTGCCAAGTTAACTATTTAAAGAACAAACAGGTTGTTCACTTGGGTTATGTGCCCTAGAAAAACATTTTTAGCATATTTTTAATTAATATTTTATAGGTAGCGCGGTAGTCTATTAAATCAGAGGACACGGGTTCGAGACTTGTCTCATTCCAGATCCAAATCGATATCAGTTTTATACCTAATCTGAAATTGAATTGATTGATACCAGAGAAATCTGGGAAAGTAAAGGCGACCGAGAGAGAAAGTATAACTGGCCCTCCTAATCTCATTAGTGCCGTTAAGCTTAGTACAATGTGAACCTTAACTTCACAATCCATGAAACCTTATCAAGGATATATGGGACTCACTTTACTTATTGTTAATATTTAACCTCAATCATTCGAGTGTTTATATAAACATTATTGTTTTATTAACTAAATCGATTTTAACGGCAGTGTCAAGAAGTTAGACCTCTCTCTCCACTTTGCCGGGGTGCAGGAAAAAGAGTTTTCTTTAAGCGGCAAAGGCAGACTTTCAAACCATTAGTGTGACCACACGCTTTCATATTATGCGCACCCGCTTCGGCCACTTACGGGCTAAGAAAAATTTCATTTTAAATGCCCAGCAACGTGTTGAGACTCTCTAAGAATATGAAAAAGAAAAAAAAAAAAGACTAAAACCAGGTTGCATTGTAGAAAAACGGCACGGAAATATCGGACTCTCATCTGGAACTAATATCAGGAATACTAAGAACGACTTTATTAAAGGTATCGTTGGAAAAGTAAGACGTACGAGAGCTCTTATTAAACTAAAAGTGTACGCGAAATTTCGGCACTATGCCAAAACGTGCGTCCATGGCTCTTTAACTGTTGTCTTTTTGGCTTTATTTTTTCTTTCGCTTCGGAAAATTTACTTCTTTTCCGGGTCTAACTTATGGCCGAAAAGAAATTTATTAAATTCACGGAATGATCTAAATCGAATTATTTTAACTGACGATGTAGATGAATGTTGTCGTCTTTAAGACAATTGAAAAAAGTGTTGACACTTTTCGATTCACGATTTTCTTTTAAAACGTGTCATATCTATAGGCTCGAATTCTTCCGAAATATACCAAATCGTTACAGCTTGTGTTGCAACAACACACTTTTTTATGTGTGACGGGTTTTATGTAAGAAAAACCGAAATGAAACACCGAAAGAGCACTCGAACTTGGCGCATGTGCAATAAATGTAAACGGTCGTCATGGCGATGTTAACTTAAAAAGCTGCGCCGTTTTTGTAGCATTTCAAAAATTATTGACTGGTCCTTAGTAAAAAAAATAAAAATGTCACGCGCCAGATTGAATCATTAATGAGAAGGAGCGTTTTCACCGGCCTCTATCCATTACGGCAGTGTAAATTCATTCATTTCTCTCTCTGTAAGCGTTTAAAATAGTCGCGTTGCAGGGATGATGGCTTCGCGTAAAGGAGTATTACACCCGGCGTGTAATTTTTATCCGTCTCGATTGGGATATTCGTATAAATTTTCATTATGGGTCCCTTTCTCTCGGATTTTAAACGTATAAGATTTTTTTTTTTTCTTTTTGACGACCGGGTGTTGTTTGTCCCTGCACAAATTTTTTATACTACTTCTATTACAGTTTCGTCTACAGCCGGCTCGTGTTCAATTGTTGGGTGCCTGTCCCGCGGCAGTACCCGAATAAAAAACTACGAGCCAAAATACGAAACTATTTTTTCCTGAAAAATGACGAATACGGACAATAATGATATTCCGAGCGACAGATATTATTCATCGATACAAAATATAAAAACTCCTTTTTTGAACTTATTTAAATTGTGAAAATTTTAAAAAAACACCGACTGCTTTCGAAATCTGTTCAAATTACTAAGTATATACAGTGAGCAACGAAAATATTCGGACACTAGGTAATTTTTTCATTTTTTAATTAAAAAGTTGTATTTATGCAAACTGTTTGAAAAAAAAAAATGTAAGGGTATGTTTAGAGCGTAAGGTAATAAATTCAGTAAAAAAAAACAAAAAAACAAAAATCATCAATAAAACCACTGAAAAAATGAATAACGTAACGTAATACGCTTTCAAGCGGCAACAAAAATATTCGGACGCGTACGTACGTCGAGCAGTGTTGGGTTTTTCCATGAGACAACGATAAGCGTTCACCGGGGGGTGAGTCATTTCATACCAAAGCCGACCTGTTCAATGAACCGCTGATCGACATTTGACATTTTACATTCATGTTTACGTTTGGTTTAAAAATTATTTGACAAAAAAATACCTCGTAAAGGCAAAAACTCGTCTTTTGAGCAACGACAATTGGTGATTTGTAATCATAGTAAAGGATTTTCTGTTCGTAAAATTTCAATTTTATTAAATATGAGAAAAAACACTGTTGGCGACATCAATAGACCTTTTTGAAAAAGAAGATCGGATAGACTCAGTTCCACAAACAGGTCGACCAGAAAAATTGTCAACACGTGATCAGCGGTTCATAATGAGGTAGGTAAAGAAAAATCCAGCAATTAGTGCGCCTAAATTATCCTACGAAACTACTCGAAAGACTTAATATTGAAGTTCACCCACAAACGATCCGTCAAACAATTAAAAAGAACAGCTACAATTCGAGAGTCGCGCGAAAAAGACCTTTAGTCAGCGAAACAAATCGAAAAAAACGTTTCAACTTTGCAAAGGAACACGCTAATCGTAATGTAAATTTTTGGAAAACTGTAATTCTTACCGACACGAAAGTAAATTCAATGTTTTCGGAAGTGACGGGCGCCTAAAAATTTAGAGGAAACCGAATACAGAGCTTAAAAAATACAACCTGAACGCGACAGTCAAACATGGTGGAGGAAGTCTTATGGTGTGAGGATGTTTCGCCGTGTCTGGGGTCGATAACTTGGAGTTTATCGAAGGAAATATAAATGCGGATATACATATATGTACGTCAACTTTCTGAAAAGAAATTTGAAATGTAGTGCCGAAAAATTGGGTCTGGAAAACAATTTCTAGTTCTACCAAGATAATGACCCTAATCATAAATCGTATAAAGCGCGGTCGTGGCTATTGTACAACTGTCCGAAGGTCATGGGAACACTACCTCGATCACCGGACATCAATCCCATCGAAAATTTGTGGGACCATTTGGATCGAAAAATTCGGGAAACGAATATTAGAAGAAAATACAGTTAAAAATAATTATCGAGCAAGAGTGGCGAAAAATTTCACCCGAATTTACAGAAAAACTAGTTGAATCGATACCCAGGAGGATGAGTGCTGTTATTCAACAGAAAGGGTTACCGACAAAATATTAAAGGCGATTTTAAAATTGAATGTTTGAGTTTTATCGAAGCTGTCCGAATATTTTTGTTGCGCCTTAAATAGACTACTTTTATTTTGTTTCAAATTTCCACTTGTTATTATTATTGTGCATCGAAAGTTTTTACTGTCTCTATTACCTAATGCTCTGTTCTAAACTTGCCCTTACATTTTTCTTTTTCAAAAAGTTTGCATAAATACAACTTTTTAATCAAAAAATGAAAAAATTACCTAGTGTCCGAATATTTTCGTTGCTCACTGTATATATATATATGTACATATATATATGTACATATATATATGTACATATATATTCATAAAAATAAAAACCACTGTAAGTTGGTGTTTTCTTCCATTAATGTATATTATACTTACCGGGGATACGTCGATAATTTATTATTAAATAAAGCGTTTACACTAGCGTATCTTAAAAAACGAAAAGTACAAACGTTAATTTGATAAATAAATTTCAATAAAATATATGTAGGTAACTATAAATTTTAGATTTTGAAGTGAAACGCTTTCGATTTCTCGTTATAATGACAAAAATGTCAACTATTTTCCTGTTCGAACCCGTTTTAATCTGTCCAGGTTTTTATTAATTTCATTGCAATACAGTCCTATTTTGCTCAACTAAACACCGTCGACAGCTCTATTTTTAATATTCTCATAAATATGCCTGTGTATATGTTGAGGGGCACGCAGAAATATTCGAATTTCGCCGTTTTTTGAACTTTTCGTAAATACTTTACTGGAAGTTTCGTTAAGGAAATATGATTCCGTCGCGCCCGCATATAGAGCGGGATTTCGAGCGCCGACATCAACATAAAAAGAATTTGTTTTCATTCCGAACTTTGTAATTTACGGCGCGAGACCGAATTTGAAGTTGTGTAACGTCGGCTATACACATAGCATATGTTATACGTATACGTGTATAAAATAGTCCTTTTTACAAACTTCTCCTTTATACAATATTTGCGACATTGTCGACTTTTAACTTCTATGGCCCTGTTACCCCACTCAGGAAAATGGCCTTTTTTTTACCGTTTTTCTTATCCGAAATGACCGGGGGAGGTTAAATTATTTGCTTATCGAAAATGTTTATTTTTCATTGTTTGATTTTTTCCATAAAGTTTCACCACCGTTAATGCGAGTAATTATTAAGCGATATTTCACCGGTTTTTTTTGTTTTTTTTTTTGGGATCGTCAACCGGAGACCTTTACTCAGAAACAATTAGAATAGGAAAGAGTCAATTATGTTTTCATACAATATCAAATGTTATTAGGAGAAAGTAATCAATACATTATGGAAATAATGTGGGGAAGGGGAAAAGGTAGGATATATATGGAGTAGCAATATGGAGTAGGAAGACCAAGTAGTAGCAAACTAGAATAGAAAAAAGAACGCTTAATAGAAAGAGATGATCACTTAATAAACACATGGTCTGCATCGCAAACATGTTCTTCGTTTGAGTGGAGAATATGGAGAGGCAACCGACGAAAAATGAAAACATGAGAAAGGTAAGAGAGCATAGCTTAAGAACGCAGACGAATAACAGAGGCAACAGCAGAACGACGAAGTGAAGGAAACAAAGAGAACCCCATAGGTTAACAGGAAAACTAGGTTGAACAGGCGGATAAAAAAAAAGGAACAGTTGTTAGAGAAAGAGGAAATGTACACATCCGATAGTTTGAGATGAAAACTTTTACACAGCGGAAGGAGATTAGAGGATAGGATTTTTCTTAAGAAAAAAAGCGAGAAGCAGCAGCTACCCGAGTACCAAAGAATCAGCTGCTGCATTACCAAAAATTCCCGAATGACTAGGACCACGTAGTAAATATCAATGTAAACGGAACGAAGGGGGAAGAAAGAACGTGGATAAGTGAGCGTATACGGAGTTTGATAAAATGACAGGACAGGTGTCGTTGTTGAATGCATCGGATCTGTCTACGATTTTTGGCGCCTCAGCTAATAATTATTTACTCGAAAGTTAAGAAATTTTCTACAGTTTAAATTTTTTTGTCTTTCCTAAGGAATGCGATTATTGTGTGCAACGCTAAAAATTAGCAGCGGAATGTGGGCGAATCGTATTTGTTAATAAATAAATTCATAATTCGTCGAAATTGAGCGAAAAGGTAAAAGGGACCTCTTCACAAGTGTGTCCCCCCGAGGGTGCACTAATCATCCGAGTTGATTTATTAATCTGGACTGTCGAAATAGAAATGTCTTTCACAGCTTTTCTTTTTATTACTGATTTTCCCTCTGTTTAATATAATTCAAAAATTACAACTGTTTGACTCGATCTGTCGCTTTTATCGAAACTTTTGCAACCGCGGCTTTCTCCGGCGCTGAACGTCGATTTGATATCTTGACGGTATTTACTAGAAGAGATTTTGATATATTGTTTGCTTAAACTCCATTTAGACGAATTACGACAATAGTCTAGGAAAAGACAGTTGGTTTTTTGATAATAATTGCCGAAGCACAGAGCGTTGACCGTTAAATTGCGCGCAATTCTTTCGGCGATACAATGGATTTTATGCATTTTGTTCGACAGCATCTCTTCCGGTCAATTATAGAATAGTTAATAATTATCTAAAATTATCGCCTAAAAATATTATATGCAACTACTCCGACGAAGGCTCACAGTTAATTACATATAGTACACTTTTCACGCGACTCGGAATATATCGTTTTACTCAACCTGGACTATTTTTAACCGTTTCGCGACTCCCGAATGTATGAAATTTTGCACCGGCTCGCACGTCATCAAAATTAGATTCCAAGACGTGATTTCTAGCTGGAATTTCCGAAAACGTTTAAGGGAAATTTTTCATTTAATATCTTTACTCTTCGGATGTTTGTTGAAGAAACGATCGATTTGTAATTATTCCTTATTTTCCTCGCCGACTAGTTAGTAAACGCGATGTACGAAACAGACCGGATGTTTTAGTACTAGTAAATAATTAAGCGAAGTAAAATAATAGCAAAGCCAGCCCCCTATACGAATATATTTCCATAAACTGCGGAAACCGTAGAAAAACTGATTCAACAATACCGTAGTAAAAAATACAATTGACGAAACTATTTCACGCTTGATATAAGTGAGACAAGAGATAAACGGAGTGTTTTCTTTCCCGCCTTATATCGAGCGAGATATTTTCTTCAAGTTTGGGAAATCCCTTGTAATGAAAACATAATCGAAAATATATTACACATTAGGTATATTATGAGTAAACTAGGAAGCTTCTTGTAAAACTATCGGAATGTAATTGATAAATTCTAAAAAAAAAAAAAAAAAAAAAAAACATTTTTACTTTTGGAAACTAACTTTTATTAGAAACGTCAGGAACACACTCATTGAATCACTTCATTTTTGCAGACTCTCTCGTAGTACTGCAATACGTCCAACAGTCCGGGGAGAAAAGTTCGCGCAAATTGGATAATTTTTTGGATTGTGAATTTGAATTGCGAATCGTTTATCAACTTTAAATATTCCCTGAGAAGAGGGGGCAACAAGAAAAAATGCTGCAAGTTCTGTTGATTAGACGGGCCGTGAAATAATGTCTCGCGTTTTAATTTTTCAAGCGGCTCTCGGGAGATTTGAGACTACATCCTAAAGCTCCGCGCGGTGAAACCTGTTCGCTTGTTGTTAATGACCCCGTCTGGGGATCACGCAATATCTCGAAGTTTCCTTTTTCATTACACTCGGATAAAAATGGTTTTTGAATTTCCGGTTGGTCTTTCTTCCCTCAATTTCTAGACAGCCGTGTAATCTATCTCCGTGTTTCATCTCCGATCACTTCACGATAAACCTTTACCCACTCTTCGTTATCTTTCCGAACATTGGTCGAGCAGTCCTCGCCTTTCGCATTTCCAATTAAATAACGCGTATAATCGTCGCACGAAGACATAGATTTCTCATCTTCCAGTTCATCCTGTTTTTGAAGTAGTTGAACAAGAGCCTCGAGCGCTTACAGTCCGGCCATTGTTTTGCTTCAACATAAATGTTCTCTTTCCTCTCTCTTTGAAAAAGCTTTTTTTCTCTCTGGATAAGGACCATCTGGATCGACATTTAGCATCACAATATCCGGCGCGATATATATATATATGCCTTTTTTCATATTGGAAAAATCACATCGTACAATCGGACGCACTTTGTACAGGTTTTGTGTATCGTCAAGAAAAAAAAAAGTATGCTATGGTGGGATTCTCCATTATATTTCTCCTTATCCGTAAATTTTGACACTTTGTGTCGCTGGCTTTGAAAATTAACAAAAATTCGGAATCTATGAAAACGGCGTAAGCACCGAATAGAGTTATTAACAATTTTAAACAGACTTCATAAAATTGATAAAAATATGATGGAGAAGACGCAGTAAATAATAAAGAAATCTCCGCTGAAGTCTAGAAGGAAGCGTAAATTAAAAACGGAAGTCAACAAGAATAAAACTTTGAAGCATCCGGAAAGGGGTCGACATGAATATGCACGAATATTATAGGTTAAAAAATTAACGAAACAGGCAGAAATAAATTCGTCGAAGGTGATGATAGCAAAACAGTATAAATGTACAGACAATAATATTTTCCGGACATGGATTTGATCATGTCTATGTGAAGGATGCTATAGTGTTTTAGAATGGAACATTTTTTTGACACCACATTCTCTTAAGAAAATCGCGCGGTTAGATGTCAAAGTGCTTTCGATGTTTGTTCTTTTCAATTAATTTTTTGTTTCTTGATCTGATTTTATTGATGCTATTTTGCTTTTTAGTTTACGATTTCTTTTTTCTTTCTCTTTATTTAATTACTGAATTTTTGATTTACCGTCAGTTTCACCTAGTTTGTAATAATGGGTGGCATAATTGGTTCTGTGTTGAACGGTCGTCTAGGAAACCGTACAGAGATTAATAAAATGATATAAAGAGAAATCTGAGTACACACGAGATCACAAATACATTGTGCGTATTCAAATAAGAACATATTAATTTAAGTGTTTAAAATTTTGTAAAGCGACGATACACATCGAAATTACCATAAACGAGTATGCACGCAAAAGAGCTGTATGTACATATATGGCGTCGCTAATTTATACGCGCAACTTTTTTGATTTAATCGAAACTCTATTCACCGTCAGCGCAAAGAGAAATATGCCTTTTTTTTTTAAAGAAAAAATATTTGCAATTAATACGACGGTATGCTGGAAAATGAGTTAATACAAAGCTAAATTTTCATTTCAAAAGATGCTCACCGTGTTAGTTGATTGAAAAGAAAAAAAAAAAAAAAGTACGAATAAGCGGGAAAAAATACTGTAGCATTGGCGTTGCAACACTATCATTAAAGAGACCTCTCAAGGGGAGATCCTATAAAGGCCTTTTCGAAGTGAAGTGACAATCGATGTGTAGTGACACTTATCGGCCAAGAAGAGAATAAAAAAAGAAATTGAATACACGAGGGTAATGACGATTATTGAAGGAAGGGGTATACTTTTTCACGTTTTTTCGAGAAAACGCAGGCATTTTAAAACTGATTTGTCGTCAAAAATATTTGCATTTTATGTTTATTTTATATTCAAAATTTCGGAAAACCATTTTTAAAGTTTTTCTTACTTCTATCTTTCATGATTTTGTTTATACGAGTACATATATATATATATATGTCTATATCTGTATGTATTTATATAAATATTTATATATGTATGTGTATGTGTATATATATATATATACTTTTTAACCGGATTTTGAGACTGAGAAAAATTTCCACTATTAGAATATTTTACATTTCATAGCAGCAAGTTTGTAGTTCAGTTATTATCGAATTTTAAGTGATTTTATTTTTTGCTCAGGATTTGCGCTAAATGTATAAGAAATCTGTAATAGGATGCCGTAAGATTTGTCTTTTAAAAGGAAATAGTTTCTGATGTTCAGTCGAACGATTTCTTTCTCTCCACGATTGTGATCCTCCTCGTACATGTGATGATAATCACATTTTCTTTGAGTGTCCTGCTCTTCGTAACGAACGCTACCTTTTATACAGTCAGCTCCTGTCATTAGGTCTCCCTACACCCTATAACTCTTCCTTTATCCTCTCCTTTCCATCATCTTCTGTGGTGTCCGCACTGCTGTCTTTTGTTGCGTCCATTTCGGACCGCTTAATTATTTGATTTATTAGCTTAGTTTTCTTGTTGTTGGGTCAATGCCGCTGGCGCGCCCAAAAAAAAAAAAAAAAAAAAAAAAGATTTCTTTTTACACAATAATCTAAACTACAAAACACATAGAACAAGAAAAGTTTCTTTTACGAAATTGATTGGGCGAGAAATATCTCGGCTGTTTCTTATCTAGACGCACGCATAACAAAGTGAAATATAAACTGTCCTAAATACGATACTGTTTAAAAAATTACTGATACTGTTTGAGCATCGTCGAATTTTTGAACCGTTTAAAAGAGTGAAATTAGCAAATTGATGATACAAAAGTCAAACTCATTTATCTCGTCCATTATCAGGGATGAATTTTGCTTAAGCCGTTTTATCAGTGCTAAGAATTTCCCGAAGAAAGGTTACGTGAACTTCGACTGTAGATAATTGTTCCGCCTGCGAAGAACACGCAATAAGCGAGTGGCGGCTATTTAAGGGGGTTCGGCAAACTGTGCGATGCCTCGAGCGGTTTAAACCTTAATTTATAGACGATTCGCATCAACAGCGCCATAACACCTCAAAGCGGAATATTCATCACTGATCAGATTACAGAGTGGTGAAAATCGAACAGTCACTGAATCTCGATACATCTCTCTCTTGACCCTCATCATCATCTTCTCCTCAACCCAAGGGTTGGTGGGTAACATGGCCACGTGTTAGATCTTCTCGTGCTCTAGCTAACTCTTTAACTTCCGCGTATGACCTCGTTCCTTTTATTTCGTCCATGAATCTCCTTCGAGGCCTTCCTCTTTGAGTCTTCCCTATTGTTTTTCCTTCTAATAAGTTGGTAACCCACATTGAGTGGCGTATCACGTGTCCTCCCTAGCCTCTTCCATATTTTTCTCGATCTACATAGAAACTCTTCTATTGGCAGAGAAGGTATAGCTCGTCTCTATCGTCAGCTTTATCCGTGGGCTTTCGCCACTGGTGGTCTCTGTTAAATACTGGCGCTTTCTACGTACTCCTCGTCTATGTCCAAAATGTACTACCTAACGCTAGTGTGCACATCAAAAGCTATTGTAAATTTACGTTCTGTTAAAGACCACTATGCTTCTGTTCAACGTTATTCACTGTCTGGAAAAACAACTTTTGAAATTTTTAATCGCTAGTTTCAACGCTAATCTGCAAATACGCTATAGTTAACGAACAAATTTACGAATCCGGAGTGAAGTCACTGACCTCGACGGTATAAGGTTGCTCTCGTTTACGCGGCCTCTAGGGATTACTTTATTTACACAGATTTCTCACGCGAGTTGAAGATCACAACAGCCTCTTCCGTATGTATAATACAACAAAAAAAAAAAAAACGTACACATAGCTGCCTGAATTAGATGCACTGCTCACTCGCCGTTTTGACGAGCCTAATGAAATCGGAAGATTAAATAATTAACGTTTTACCATAGTTAGGAGTTCGGGTTTCACACGACGAGCGGCTGCATGGGCCCTGCAAGTGACATTCCCTGCGGAAGTTCAGTATATTAACTATCTGGAAATTTCGATTGATGGTACGAAATTTTCAGGATCCAATCGAGATGTATTTTCATACAGAGGTTGAAGCTGCCTCCCGAGGTTTCGGTATTCATGGCGGAGCTCTTGACGATTGACAAAAAACCTCTGAATCTATTTTAAATGTTCTCCACTCTAATGGGAAATTTGTTATATGCTCTGATAGTCTCAGCTTACTTCTGGCTATTAAAGGTTGTCACATTTTTATCATAAATTATAGTATATTTAAAATCAGATAGAAGTGCGCTTGGATTAAGCTGAGTGGAATTATTAAGTTTCACCGGCACAATCTAGTCACCGCGGTATTCTTCTTAATGCTGGGGTTGATGAGGTAGTAGCTAAAAGCGCTAGTACATCCGAGGACCGGTTCCCGTAAGGTTAAAAAGGTACATTTTCAAAAAAGGGCGAATGATTTCATCGGGGAAAGCTGAGGAAAAAATACATCGAAAACGTGTTGTTGTTGATTATTTTTTGTGTATGATTCTTAGTGTGGCGTAATCATCAGTTGAAAAGTAAGCGTTCTGGCGCTCGAGCGACGCGCTGGGACATTTGACATGAAACGCCCCATATACGTGTTAATTTTAGTACGCTTCACTGCGGATGGGTTGCCTATTCATGTTAACTCGGATTCCATAGATTAGGGAATAGTTGGTAAGACTAGAGGTGTAAAATAGCAAAAAAAGGAAATTTTACGGAAATTAAAGTTGTGCTTTTATCGTTAAATTTTAATTGTTATATCTAAACTGACCTCGTTGTTTTCCAATAAAGTTTTCTAGCAAACAAGTTTACTACATCGTTACCGTCCGATGTTGTGTATATATATATATATATATATATATATATAAGCGTGTGTCGGTTCGATATTGAAAGTAAACTTTTTAATTTTACCATTTTTTAACACCCCCCTCTCCTGCGTGAATTGCAAAATTTGCGGAACGCATTGCGGCTTGCCTATAAATTTTACGTACGATACACTTGGTCTTTGTAAACTTTTTTCAGACGACATTAACCAAATATCTACTTCGTATTTATTGAAAAAGATGAAAAAGAAAATGTTTATTTACAGAGAAATTACGTTTGTCCTAAAAAAGTTGCAGAAACTTTTGCATAATTTCAATAAATTCTTCTTCTTTAGCCACTGAAAATGACAGTTTTATTTTATACTCGGAAGAATTTTATTTAATAGGGAGGATCGAAAAAAATCGAAATTATTTATTATAAAAAGTATATATAAGAATCACAAGACGCCGGTGGAGTAATCAAATTAAGTAAACACGCGTTAAAAGGGAATCAAGGAAAACCATGAAATCGCGAGTCCGATGATGTTTCGATGCCGATTAACGTCCTCATTAGTTGCATAGTCGTTTTCGTTTTTAGATCGTTCGTTTTATCAGTCATTATGCACACTACTTTTACTTTGAGATTTACCGAATAGTTCGTACGGAATTCGAGTGAAAACGTACTGGTTATAGTTCGAACGACAAAGTGATTACTGTAGTGCGCGGAACAGTGTAGGAAAATCGGAAAAAATTTTTGACGTCCTCCATTTCGTACGAATTTCGATTTTCCGGCATGTAGTCGAATAGAAGTGAATGAAAATAGAATGAAATGAAAAATGCGAAGGCTAAAGGGGAATTTCGGAGTGAGCTGGTCGAATATGCTTCTTCGCTGTTTATTAGTTCGACTTAAAATCGGACGGTTTCGTCGGATTTTATTCATTCAGCCAATGGCGCGCCGGTAACTGGAGGAAGTTTCTGCGGCAATATGATTATTTCGACTTGGCAAAGTGCTAAATTTTTTCACAGATAACCTCCGCTTCCGATTTCGACGACAGGCGGCGCGCAACTGTCGATTTTTCTTTTTTGGTCCCGGTCGACTTGGGCTGTTGTTTTAATTCCGAATTTGAAAGCAGTCGCTAGAAAAACAAAACCAAACCACTTCGAAGTCGTTTGCTGGCCCCTGCTCACGGTGTATAATCGTCGGCCGCGTCAGCCAATCGAATTCCCGTCGAAGAGCCCGGAAAACCGTTCTTCAGCCTCAGCTCGTTTTTCATCAGGCTCGCGCGTATTTCCCCGGGTTTATTCGAGTATACAAATGAAAATGCTTTATTTCGCGGGAAGCACGCCGAAACAGATGCTGTCTGGCGAGCCTGGCTTTCAAACTGGACGACGCGAACGACGACGAATAGCTTCGAATCTACGAGTGGAGACATCGAATTACTTTCCGGATAACTGGAGCAGAAGTTGGTGTTGTATTTTTCTCTCTGCATTTTTCTCCGACTGACACGCGCTATTATTTATTCATTTTTTAATTAATCCTTTGTTTCGTCATTATCATCATCGTTGTGTCGCCTGATGAGAAAGTAACAATTTCGAATTAATGGCTTCCTCCGCGTTCTACACCGGGAAAAAACAACAATCGCATTAATATTACTTCCTTTGCTGGACGTTGATAATCCTGAAGAATTTCCGTTGAAGAAACGGACGACGTGTTATTATATCGGGAGGAAAAAAGAAGTACCAAAAAAAAAAAAAAAAAAAAAAAAAAAAAGATTTCTCTGTCCGACAAAATATCGTTTCAACGGGAAAACGAAATAAAACAACGGATGTTGCACGAAAAATAAACCCCAAAAAACGAAGCTCGCGAAAATGGAAAAGATGTCTCAAAATATTTCATTACATCGCATGTAAAATTTCGATAAGTAAAGAACCAGTTTTTTGATGAATAAACACAATCTCATACAGGCGATTCTTGATTTTTTGTTGTTTTTTTGTTTTTTTTTTTGTGAGGTTCTCAGTACTGCACTACTGAATCAAGCGTTATGTATTACAACAGGCGCACCGTGTTGAAGTGACCCATCTATTCAGGGCGACACTCGAATTGCGCACAAACGGCACCGGGGGACCATGATATTTGTTGGACTCCAAAACTGATGGCCGCTTTATAACATTTAAGTGTTCAATTTCAACATTTTTACGCATTGTATACTTAAAAAATGATATTTAAAATCCGCCAACGAAAAACAATAACACCGATTTATCTATTACAAAATATTATTTCCTCTATAACGACGACGGTTTATTAAGAAATATTTTTCAGAATACGCCAGGTTAATTTTATAAATATGTATATTAATTGTTTAAACTTCCACTTTCATTTTTCCTTTACGAAACAAATATTATACACTACTTTTGATAGATAACTGTGATACATATTGTGATCTTCTCATTTATAATCATTAAAAATTCATTCTGGCTTTTGCAATTTGCTAGTTAGCTTGAGCTAATTTAACATATAACGGTCTATTTTTCATTTATGTTCTTTAAACTTTCTGTTATTATAATAATAGATGCCTCGTAATTGGTCGAACTACTCGAAAATTTCATACGGTCATCACAATTGTATTTTATGTAAATTAATCATCTGATATTGAACGTATTTCGTATTAATGTGAAACACGCAAGCTTTTCATGAAATATAATGTGCGCTAAAAATTCTACATATTCAGAAATTATTGTAATTTACATTATTTTATATGATTTCTATTTTATGCAACATTCATTAAATGTGTACGATCCCTAGAGGTTGTTAAAAAATATTTAGAACAAGCTAACCGCACTACTAACCGGATGATGATAGCCTATTTTTCACAAAAACCGTTAAGGAGGTTTTTTCTAAGCAACCGAAATGTCATTCCAAATAGCGAACGACCCCTCCCCCATCGAGATACGATAAGGCATTTTGGAAGTCACTGAAAGAACGACACACTTCTACTGATTTTATTATTCCTTCGTCGATTTTATCAAATCCGTGGAGTTCTTTTTCTTTTTAAAGCGGTGCGCAATTCGAGTTCTCAGCGGGCAGGCTATTTCGGGTGGTCGGTGCGCAATTCGAGTCCGACTTGTCACCGTGTGAAGTGTTGGTGCGCAATTCGGATGTCCCTCTATTCATTGTTACAGTTTCAGATCAACCACGATTTGTTAATTTTCGTTTTCGTTTTTGGCCGAGTTTTTCACCTTTTCACCTTTTTACCGTATTTTCCATTTTATATGACAATTTCATTATCTTTTAAAAATTAATATGCGTATTTATTTAAGCTACTATTTGTCGTGCTGTTTTTAAGGTGAAGTTTTAGGTGTGCCAGGATTGCTTTTAATACAGTTTTCCTTCTTTGTGTTCAGTTTATTTACTTTTTTTTTTTATGTATGTTGCGTGCAACTGCCGGGACTATTACGACACTATCGCGGTGGGAACGCTAAATGACTCGAAACGAACTTTATAATCACTAATTTTATATTTCATTCTTTCTCATATATCCAAACGACTTAATCAATTCGCTCCTTACGTTTTTTCTTATAACAAGTTCCCTTACTTCACGCTTAATTATTCCAATTTCCTTTGTACGCCTAAGATATACTCTCTTTCCGCCTTTCACAAGAACCTACCGGCTCATGTAGTCCGACAGGAATATAACCACGTCATGCAATCCTTATTTCCTTCACAGACTGTTATCTTTACTGACGGCTCCAAGACAACGGTCGGTACGGGAACTGCCTTTTTGATCCCATCACTTAACTATTTTGAATCTTATAAACTGCCTTCCTTCTGCTCCATATTTACCGCGGAGTCCTCTGCAATCCTTCGTGCTATCCAATACATTTCTTCCAACAACGGCTCCAATAAATTTCTGATAGTCTCGGATTCAAAAGGTGTTCTACTGTCTATCGCCTCTCCTCTTCCTCAACATTCCACAGATTTTATAATTCTCCTGATTCGCTCTCTTGTCACTAGATTGTATAGCGTTCGTTCCATTCAAATCGATTTCTTATAGACACCCAGTCATGTTGGCATTGAGGGCAATGAATTGGTGGATTCATTAGCTCGATCTGCCATTCAGACTGGTCAATTTCTACCCAAATTTTCTTCTTGCAATCTAAACATTCTTTCCAGGAATTTCCATCGTAAACGATGGCACGATATTTATCCTCTTTTATTCTCGAATCCTGAATCCTTCTACCTTAGCATCCAAACCCATCCTCCTCCGTACCCTTGGTACCTTGACTTCCCTCATCTTTCGCGCTTTCTTATCTCTTCCATTTGCAGGCTTCGTCTAGATCATAGTCGTCTTCCGGCATCTTCTTTTCGCTTTTCTATGTCCTCTTCTCCTTTTTGTTCCTTCCATCCGGATGATTCCGATCTAATCTGTGACACAAATCACATCTTCTTTGAATGCGCGTCTATATCTACAGAACGTTCTCACTTCTATAGTCAACTCCTGAAACTCGGTTTGCCTACTCCATACAGTGCTTCCTTTATTCTTTCCTTTCCATCTCCGGCAATCATTGCTATTATAGCGTCCTTCATATCTTCTATTTCCAGTAATATTCAATTTTAATTAGTTTCTCGCTCTTTCTCACTAACACAAAATTATGTTGGGTAATGTCCTCGACTGGCGATCCCAAAAAAAAAAAAAAAATATTTGCGTTTGCAGCAGCAAAAATTCCTAATCAGTTAGAAATCCATAAACAAATCTAATAACAAATGTTTTTCAACAATTTATCAATAGCTGATCGAATCTACATTTAACTGACCCTTCTCCCTCGTTTCGTTTCTGGGCGAAGATCCTTTAGAGACATGCCCAAAGGGGGGTTATAAAAAAAAAAAAAAAAAATTTAATTATTCCGTAATTTGTAGATAATAAAGAGAAAACTATCGCTCGCATGAAAAATGAAACTAAAATTATTAATCAACGATTATGAAAAAAAAAAAAAATCGAATAGTTCATCAATTTAATTATAGACACTAGAACTTCTCACTCGGCAAATTCGCTGCAATAGACACAGTCGAAAGGTAAAATTGCATTTCACATTCCGTACTTCATATATATCACGTTTCTCGCTGCAATACCGGCATAAATTTATTACGTGCGACGTAATTTTTTACTGGATATCCGTTTTAATGAAATTACGAAAATCGTATACACAGATTAACCAGAAACTGCTCGATAGAAATAGGCACTGAAGACGTGCGTCACATTTTCAAGAATTTACTTTCGAGTCTATCGGTCTTTGGATTTAACTTTAAATCAGAAGTCAGCTGCGAAGCATTAGGCAATTGTGCACCGTTCCGGTGTAGGATTTTCTGTGAATGTCGAAAAATCCCTTTCACGCTAGGTTAATGCCCATATGTGACCCCAGTCTAGAAAAGGAAAAAAAAAACGGTGCACTAGGGTCTAGAGTTACAATTTTAACCGCCAATTAAGATAAATCTCCGTTAATGACGTCATATTGTACGTTTTTACGATATTTTAAAACCACCGGATTTTAGTTCAAATATTTACGTATCCAATATCCCCCCCCGGTCAAGCGCCAGTCTGTTTTTCCATCTTTATGTTCATATGAAATTTAACGAATTTACAAACATCCATAAAAAAATGTCTCTACGCATTTTCTTTTTAATAACTGTACACAAAATTAGCAATATTAAATATCGGGAGAAATAATAAAAACAGAAGGGAAAGTGAAAGAAGAATTAAAAAAATACTTACACAGATAGAAGAAAATATAAATAAAATAATAAAGTTAAAGAAGAAGGAAAAAAAAACTGAATATGTTAACGAATGGATGATATGCTTAATTTCAAACACTCGTATAATGTAAAAATGGTAAAATTAGATGTAGAATAATAAATCCGTCGACGAGGCTTCTTCTTTTTTTAATTTTTTTTGGGCTCGTCAACCGGGGATCTTTACCCAGAAACAATTAGAATAGGAAGGAGACAATTATATCTTCATACGATATCAAATGGCATTAGGAGAAAGTGATCAATACATTATGGGAATAATGTGTGGAGAGAGAAAAGATAGGATATATATGGAGTAGCAATATGGAGTAGGAAGACCAAGTTGTAGCAATATGGAGTAGGAAGACCAAGTCGTAGCAATATGGAGTAGGAAGACCAAGTCGTAGTAATATGGAGTAGGAAGACAAAGTCGTAGCAATATGGAGTAGGAAGACCAAGTCGTAGCAATATGGAGTAGGAAGACCAAGTCGTAGCAATATGGAGTAGGAAGACCAAGTCGTAGCAAACTAGAATAGAAAAGAGAACGCTTAATAGAAAGAGATGATCACTTAATAAACACATGGTCCGCATCGCAAACATGTTCTTCCTTTGAGTGGAGAATATGAAGAGGCAACCGACGAAAAATGAAAACATGAGAAAGGTAAGAGAGCATAGCTTAAGAACGCAGACGAATAACAGAGGTAACAACAGAACGACGAAGTGAAGGAAACAAAGAGAACCCCATGGGTTAACAAGAAAACTAGGTTGAACAGGGGGATAAAAAAAAAAGGAACAGTTGCTAGAGAAAGAGGAAATGTACACATCCAATAGTCTGAGATGAAAACTTTTACACAGCGGAAGGAGATTAGAGGATAGGATTTTTCTTAAGAAAAGAAGCGAGAAGCAGCAGCTACCCGAGTACCAAAGAATCAGCTGCTGCATTACCAAAAATTCCCGAATGACAATGAATTCACATCAAATCAATTTGAATAAAATGAAAGGAAGAAAGAACGCGGTTAAACGAGCGCATATGGAGAATTATAAAATTACATAAATGATCAGGTAGGAGAAAACAAATTGGAGGTCGATCATGGAGTCAGATATAATCGAAAATTTGGAGGAAAGGTGATTGGAGGAAATGACAATAATGGAACGGACAAGCTTAAACTTGACGGGTCTTAAGATTATAATAATAGTTGTAAGAAATATACGATTTTATTAAAAACAAAAGAAGACAGTATTTAGCATTGTTTATCTGCTGGTTTTTTTTTTGTAAGGCGTTTAATCTTATATGGTGTTTATTCGACTTTATCCCAGTTTGACAGAAATTTAAAACTCTTGCACATATTTAAATAACATAAAGAAACACGTTTTATTTTTTAAAATATACCGAATGAAATATAAAAGTTTCTTTTTTGGCCTCCGTAAAAAACGAGCTGCATTTGGGGTCGCTTTGGCACATATGAAACAACCAAAAATGTTCGATATTCAGTTAGGCGAAGGCGGTAAAATATATGAAAAACTATTTCGACTTTGCTGCAGGTACATCAAGCATCGATAGGGAATAAGTCAACTTATCGGTGTTTATATGAAGCTGAATCTTCAAACCGGAATATATTAACGGTAATATAATTCGATGTGTTCTCTTCTCTTTTTATACACTTTATACACTTTATACACTTTAGCAAAATACTAACGAATATTAATACCGCTAGAATTACTTCTCTTTCAATAAGAATCGTTTCCGTTAAATGTTTCCGGAATGATTCTCTTTTTTGGGATTATAATGAGCCACACCGTGGGCATTTTATTTCACAAATTTCATACATTTTAATTTTTTCTCGCGTGGTCTCGAATAAAAGTTTATTACATAATAACTGACGCGAAATAATTTTTAAAAAAGTTGTAATTGAACAATATTTTCACTTACAACGTTTAGCTAAAATCGGAGTTTTAAAATATCGTAGAATATAGCGACGCCATTGATCGAGATTGATTCTGATTGGTTGTTCAAAAAATCGGATCTTCAGCCGCTCGATTAGGCGCCTGGATTGTAGCCCGGCTTCGTGAAATATGCCGTAAATTCAGTACCTTTCTATCAGGGATCGTGACATACAATCAGCTCACGATAAATTCCAGATTCAGTTACTAGCGGAAGGCGGATTCTAAAAACACTGTACGTGCTTTTTGTGGGCAAAGTCGTGATGATAAATCACGCGAAAATATCCTGAAAAATGTAAAAAATAGACATGGGATGCGTTTGGGTAATTCATTTTGCACAAAACTATTTCCCTTATTTTTTTTTTTTTCTGGGTTTATATAACTGATAAGTGTTCGTCACATCACTTCTGAAAAGGAATTTTTATTTTTAATAATAAACATTTAAAATTGTAAACCTATTGTTGTTTGTTTTTTTCATTGCTATTTGGAGTAAGTACTAGTTTTATTCATTTCGAAAAATTGCTATCGATATTTATTCGGATAAGATTGACATCAGTGGTGCATCCTCGTAAATTTTAATTCTAACCGGTGTCGTTATCGACTTGGGCGTTGTACGTATATGCTGGAATGGATTTTACGATGGTTTTGCAAATTTTATTACGAGAATATTTTTTTTTTCGTAATTTCCTTTCGCGGACTGAAGTCGCTATCTCCGTGATATATATATGTATATACCTAATATGAAATCGAATATTATACCAAAACAGTGTCTTCTGGCAGAGTAAATATGGCTGAGAAAAAGGATCTAACCCACAGTGTCTTTAAATCCATTGGACTTAATACATTACGAAATGAGCTTAATCTCACGATATCCGCTATCCTTTAACACTTACTTCACTTTAAAGGGACCATGTAAGGAGAGTGCAAATAATAATCGTGTTTTATTTCAATACAGTAGGTAGGGCGGTTAGTATAGTTAAGATGTTCGGCAGTCAAACCAGAGATGGCATAGATTTTACAGAATTGTATTGATATCCAATTATGCGTATACACCTGATATCTAAAGTCAAGTATGTCAAGAGAGGCCACGTAGGTGAAATTTCAATTTACTTCTCCGCACATTTTGTTCGGGAACGGAAAAAGTTGCTGCAGCAACTGAGTGCACGCTTACGACTAAAAGCGGGTACTGGAAGTTTCAAAGAGTCTCTAGTTTTGATAGCAATCATATGTAAAAACGGTATCTTACCGTCATTATAAAACTATAGATAATAAGGAAAAAAACCGAACACACATCTTACGAACGGATTTCGGAAGTTATTACGTGTTCGCCGAGGCACCGTTTAAATCTAAATTTAAGCTGGTGGTTTACACCGTATTAGCTTAAAAGATAGGTAGCCGCATGCGGACAGACGGACACGCTAATGGCGAGTGCCGGATAAGGCAACTCGCAAAGCCCCTCCCCCACACGTGTATCCCCTCAGAGAGCACTCATTTCATAGAGAGTGCCTTTAATTAAGCGAGCAAGCGTTCTTCTACAAAGAGTGGTGACGCTAAGTAATTAATCGGCTCGCTGCATTAGAAGCTCCCGACAAAACTCGCGCTGATATCGAATATGGCTGCATAAATTTCAACAATTACGTCATCTTGGTTGCTTACACATGTTAAAAGGCCGCCGCTGATTATAGTTATCATCAGCGTGTTTTATTAAACCTTTCTGCGTGAACTGTTCGAATTGATAAGAAATTCGCGAATTGCTGTGAGCCCCAGTGATAAGATTTGGCCGACGATTTCTTCTCTTCTGCAGTCGTACACGGCTTTATTGTAGCTCTCTCACTATTGGTTTTTCCTGTGGCCTCAATCCGTATGTAAAGCCATGATCTTCCACGAGATACTCATTTATTATTCATTTTTTAACGGTGCTTTCGGCATTTTGTGATGTTGTGCCGTAGCTACAAATCAATTTCAGAAGAGCTGAAGATAGAAACCAGGCTCCTGCAGGAAATAAATCGGAATATGATTAGATACTTCGGTGTCATATAGTCAGGAACATAAATTCCATGGAAAGAAACATTATACAGGGCAAGGTGCGAGGAAAACGTCACAAAGGAAGGTGCCCACTACGATGGGCTGATCAAGTAAATACACTAACTCGGCACAAGTTGTTAGAAGCATTCCATGTAGCAATGGATAATGGAAGGAAACGGTAAAATGAATATGATGCCACCACGTCCTTACGTAGCACAATGGACTTAATATGATGATGATGATGTCGTAGCTATTATAATTTCTCAAACCTTCTTGCGTTTATCCAGAACGGATTTTTTATTTGGTCAGCTTGTACTTTTTGTGCATCTGCTCGCTGGTTCCTTAATTTCCCCTTAATACTTCGGCGTCCTGCCATCGTTTCCATTATTCGCTTGCGTCTTAACCATTCATCGTTACCTTCTTCTCGTTTTCGGTTTTCCCTAACATCTCTGTTTTGCCCTCTTCGAACGATGTGTGGCTTTCTGTGAAATTTTAACTATATTCTTTTTGAAATGAACACTTTACATTTTACTCACAAACTTGACGTTCCTGCTCTGTATACTGTGCTTCGTATACCTTGTCATTCTCTTTTTTGTCCATCATTTTCTTTAACTTGGACGTTTTTTTTTTTTTTTGTATCATCTATCCGTGGCCATTTTTTTTTTTTACTTTTTGCACTAGCCCGTCTGTGGGTTCCCAACATAATTATATTATTTATTTGTTTAATATAACATCAACTTATGTACTACTTTATGTTACAATATAGAAATTGTTAGCTTATATCTTACTATTTCTATCTAAATATAGAATTTCTGCCCCCCATACTGCTTTATGGTGTAAGATGATTGCTATCGCACCCAAAAAAGAAAAAAAAAAAAAAAAACCTTCAAGTCCAGTTTTTTTTTTGGTAACCTTGCTGAAGAAGATTAGGGTGAACGCGCTAAAATTATTAAAAATATACCGATATAGTAAAACAGTCTAATGTGATATATGTATGTACATTTCCTCTTGAGGCGTTTTGGTGAGCTGCGATCGAAAACGTTTTTAAAGTTTTTGTACGCGGCTTGATATTTTCCTACGCGCGTAATTTTTATTTTATATATAATTTATATGTAAATAAAAAAAAAAAATATTTCTTATATTTTTCAACATTACTAAATACATTTCAAAAAATGCTAAATGAAAATCATTTCACTTTAAATGTCTAATACATTCAAATAGTCAAGTATACAAAACATTTAATATACTAACTCATTCATTTAGACGATGGTATAATTGTAATATAAATGATAAATAATGAGAGTTTGGATTTTGTAGTACGGTAATAAATAAGTTAACGCTTTTTATGTTGTAACAGTACTTAAGTTAAGTTGATGTTATGTTGTACAAATAAATGATATTGTTTTTGTTTACATTTTTCTCTCGCCGATATCCCCCGAGTGCATAATTATATAAATATACAGATAGTCCACTACATTCGACAACTGTCTAAATCTTTTATCGTTCGACGTCTTGTCCCCAATGTAACGTAACTTGCTCGGGACACGAGTTTTTGTGTGAGTAGAGTTTATCGACTGTCTATGATGTCAACTCATCGGTAAGAAAACCCGTGTGTCCACCACGGAGTCTTGCGAAAACACGCTCTAGTCTCCGCAGGACTGAAAGTTAGACTATGCCCTCTACCGTTGACAGAGAAACGCCGAGGGATTTGCCGAATATGTCATCCTAGAAAATGTCGTTAAGCTGTACGCGAACTGCACAACATCTCGGCCGTGAGTTGAATAGGAAACTTCTCTAATCGGAAGGTCTTTCGTTCAGGAACGAATGGGCTGAATGGCCTAGAACTGGACAAATTTCGTCCAACCTCGTCAATAAGTCGTGTAACAGACGACGGGAAATATCTTCAAAAGAAAACTATGAAATGCGACAAGACAAAACTATCAACAATAAAGTTCCCCTAATTGTTGCTGTCCAACCGTTCCACTTTATACCGTGCTCATTTCGCCATTTTCCGACTAGACATGCAGCAAGGCATGTGATTAGCTCGAAATTACTAGGCGCTCAGATCAGAGAAAGGTGTACACAGGTTAAACAAGCCGATTTGTACTAAAAGCAATAATTACCGCACTACATGGCCAACGGTGACTTATACAAAGGGGGTGGGCCGAAACAACTGCAACTGCTCTCCGTGTACGAAGTATGGACGTTATTGCATAGGGTTCAAAAAACGAGTGAAACGTGAAATACATTCATTTTTCAAGTGTAGTCGGAGTTCGCATGTAGACTAAGAAATTTCGTACAAAAAATCATTTATTCGCTGTCTGATTCGTCGTTCTCAAAGTGTTCTTCGCAATACACTTACGCATCCTTTCAGGACACTTTTCGAAAAAAGGTCCAAAATACGGGTGTTTCACGACTACCATTGGTAAACGCTTTATGCCATCATCGCAATATTGTGACCTTGTTTAAACTTTCCGTACCGTATGCAGTTGAGACTTCTCGAACGTTGTCCATCGGCAATAATTTCCTTCGAACACAATAACGAATTATGTTTGTTCGGTGGTTTCGATTATCAACTGATGAGCGTCGCGCAATTATATTATAGTCTGTAAGGCTAATTATTACATTTTGTTTACATACAGTTCCGTATCTCGGTTCGTATTGCTACAACGGCACTTGTTGTGCGCTTGTTTTGCTATCGAGAAAAGAATGAACTTCATGTTTTATTTGAATAACGTCCATACTCCGTACACGGAGAGTGGTTGCAGTTGTTTTGACTCACCCTCTGTATAACGTTCACTTTCTGCAATTTTTGTTGCTAGTTATTTATTTTAGAAAAGCATTTGTCCTTTGATCGCTAAATTCTTTATACTAAGCCAGTTTATATACTTTTTCCCTGGCAAATAATTCGGGTCTACTGCGATGTTAATAATTGAGCATTTACGTCATCAGAAATTAACGGAAATGCTGTTTATCTTCTCACCGAGTTAAGTATCAAAAAAGAATAAAAGTGATGTATGGACTTAGCGCTTGCACTAAAAACGGTTGCGTCCTCGTCTGGTTTTTCAAAATACTATATCGATTGTAGATAAGTCGATATATTCGAGAAGTGAGTGACAATTTCGACGGTATCGTGCGCAAAATATTCCACAGGTAAGTAACGATTAAAACGATCCGCCAATCCCCGATCGGACAGGCAATCCGGTCCTTGAAGCATCGCGTGTATATCATCAATGCGCATTTGAAATTTTTACGTGAATGAAAAACATTTCGGTAGTTTGTCATTACAAAATATATTATTGATGTTGTAAGATTTTATAAATAACAATTTCTGCCAATTGTGTTGTTTCTGTTTTATTATGTACAATATTTAAGTGCAATCTTGCATTACAGAATTACCGTATTAAGATTTCTCAGTTTATAGGAAAACATATTTAATTAATGTAACATTACACATAAAAAATAAAATAAGAAAATAAATAAATAAATAAAAATGTTTTGATAAGTAGGTCGTGTTGAGTGATGGCGTGAGCGAGAACCTGATCGCAAGCGAAAGGATCCATTAAACGCTTAATAACTAGATCTCATCGGTTCCGCTGGTCGCCTTGATTCATTCCTCAACCATTTCCCTTCTTCAGATATCCTTTCCTTATCCACCTCTAATCACGCCAGACTTTGGCGGAACATTTTTATCCATCCCTATTTTCTAATCGCCATTCGCATTATTACCGTTTTATTCAGCCGATTCCTCGTTCCCTGTCTTGGTTCCATTCTATTCCTTTCGGTCGTCGCTCTTCTATTGTCTCCCTAATTCGTCTCCGGATCAATCATTCTCTCCTCCCTTCCTCTCGCTTTCGACTTGCTCTGTCGCCTTCTCCTTATTGTTTTCTTCACGATTGTGATCCTCCTCGTACATGCGATGCTGATCACACTTTCTTCGAGTGTCCTGTCTTCGTAATGAACGCTCCCTTATATACGGTCAGCTCTTGTGTCATTAGGTCTCCCTACTCCCTATAACTCTTCCTTTATCCTCTTCTTTCCTTCATCTTCTGTGGTGTCCGCACTGTGCTGTCTTTTGTTGCGTCCATTTTGGGACCGCTTAATTATTTGATTTATTAGCTTAGTTTTCCTGTTGTTGGGTCAATACCGCCCACAAAAAAAAAAAAAAAAAAAAAAATCTCATCTAAACTCGGTTTTATAATTTTAGTAGAGCCCGTAAATAATTGTAAAATATATTAATTTCGATTACCATGTCTCCTGGCTACATTCTTCTTCATCCGGAATCCAGAGACACGCCAGCAAGGAACACTAATAATCCAGCAGCCGCAGCAAAGTGATACGTATATCAATTATATTATACGTTTAATTAATTCTCGTAGAATACTTGTAAATTTTATTCAAAGACTGGTGCAGGCAAATGTGTAATGTAAATACTAAAAAAACAAAACAGTTAAATACTATTTTTTATTAGAAATAATAACAATGATAATAATTTAATGATATAATTTTACATCTACGGTATCTGCAAAGAGCGGTGGTTGCATCCTTAAGTGCTTTATAAACGGATAGAAATATATTAGTACTCATCCCTAAACTGACGAAACGTACATTGAGAGACACAGAATTTCAAATTTTTGTTATCAATATTATCGCCACTTATCGCACTGAACTCATTTCGTTATTGAGTGATCAACTATTTTTAAAATTAACGGACGTAATATTAATCTTAAAGATGTTATCAACGAATTTAACACAAGTCTGTACGATATAGACGGCTGCAGTTGTGAAATAATTCGGAAACAGGTTAACATATATTGTATGTTGTTTCTCACTTGAAATTAAAGACAGAATTATAAATATGGTGGGAAGTTCGGATCATTTTTTCTGAACGTTCACGGTAACTTTGTCGATTACTTCGGCAAAATTTAAATTAACGGAAACCGCTTTGCGCACCTTGGTGTATCATAGGAAAAGGTATCGAAGATAGTAGTAATATTTTTGAAAAGGTTTCTGCTTGTTGCGTTTTGTTCGGATTTATCAGATATTTACAATTTTATTAGTGGAGCATGAGGAATTCCAAAGATTTGCACTGTTATAAAAGAGAAGAACAAAGTGAAGAAATAAATTAAAAGCGTTTTGGAACATGGGACTGGCTGTGTTCTATTTTTCCGACTATCCTCCCGATCGCGTCCGATGATCAAAGTGTATTTTTATTAACTTCTAGTTACGAAGAGATATTCAATTTTTCCGGGTTTTGCAGTTGACGATATAACGGTATCAATCGGAATGCTCTAAACAGCACCGGTTAACGAGATGTCGTGTTCGGCTTAATAACATTTTTAGCAAGATGCGCTGAACTAGCACACAATATCCTTTGAAATATACTGCTGTTAATTTTGTTTCAAAGTTATCATCCCATTAGCAGACAATTGCCTATCTCGATTGAGCAGACATTATCGGAAATGTACACACTTCTCTTCCACCATTAATACAAAGTTGTAATCAATATGTTTTCGCAATTGTTGACGGATTATGTTTCTGCAGTACGAAATGAATTTAATGTTACGAAACAGTGTGAATTTCAGATACACTGAAACATATTTATTCTTATAGTCCGCTTTGGTTCGTTCGCATTTAGTATTTGGCTCATTGATTTGGAGTCCTACATCTGTGCTAGTTTTTTAGTAGACTGAATCGAAAGAGTGCAGATGAAGTTTATAAAATACTAACTGTATAGATTTGGTAAATTCAGTGAGGTGGGCGTTTCGAATACGGAAAAACACTTAGACAATTAAACATGAATAGTCTAGAGGGGAGGAGTAAGGAAATAACACTTCACTTTTTGCATAAACTGATGCACGGTAAAGTAACTCTTTTTTCACTCTCCTAGAGATTGATTCAAGTAACCATTTCAGGTATCCGACCAACTCATATGTTAGCAGTACAGTTTGCAAGGACCCAACAGTATGCATGCTCCCTTCTATGCTATTTATTTATACTAAACAGCAAACTAGAGAACATCATGAGACACTTCATGTGTTTGCTTCGAAAAGCGTCGGTGATATAAAAATTTAATTGTTTAATGAAATGTTAAAAATTTATTTTACCGTGAATATATTTAACAACGTGTCTTAATAATAAATACAGTGATACAAGTCAATTGTTTCGAGCTCCTATTCTTGTTTGATCGGACAATGATATAGGTACATTAAGGGCAGCCAAAAACAGATGTTTATAACCGATAATTATCTTAAAAGTTCAAAGATTGTAACTGGTCTCAGGAGATTAAGCCCAAAAAAAAAAAAAAAAAAAAACGAAAAGAAAAAGGATGCGCCTAAAGAAATATTTGTAGCAGATAATTTTTCTTTCAACTTTATTCAGGAACAATTTGTCAAATTAATGTTCGCCATGACCTTTTTAATCGGCTCAAATTAATTTATAACTAAAACTTCGCAATTGATTAATATTCACCGAGTGCATTTGATTTTAAGGATGGCCGCGACCGACTTTCCGGTTAATTGTTTAAGTCGCTTAATCGCCACGGGCGCAATGAACATTAACTGAACTTTTGGCAAATATGACCTTTTTAAAATGGTATATTTTTGTTTTCCGCGCATTTCTTCCTAAGCGTATATTTGCTTGGATATTTCAAAATGAATTACCGTAAAGTTTTCGCGTTGAAGGGAAATATGTTTAGTGGCCTCTTTCTCTCGGAACCGTAAATGTTCTGGCCGCCAAGATATGTTGATGCGGCCACATTTGCAAGACGTTCCGACTTACGGATACGGCTTTTCGGCGAGTCCGATAAATACGGGATAAAAGTTTATCCTTCGCCGGACGCTAAAAAATATGCTGGACGTTCCGAAATAGATGTGTACGTCGGGCGGCAGATGTCGAGTACTTCTTTTCTGCCAAGATTAGGCCCTCGGCCAAATAGTGTTTAATGTCGGGTCGGGGAACAGGAAAAAAAGAAGAAAAAAAAAAGAACATTACTTCGGCCAATCTAGGCTATCCTGGAAGATATATGCGCCGTGGATAACGTTTTTACTAGTACCGCTCTCTATAAACTAGCGAAGGAATATAATTTAACAATGATAGACATTCTAAAGAATGAAAAAAACAAGCAACATTTTTTTTAGAAATGAAAACCAGTAGGCCCCAGAAAACGTATCTATCGACGAATGACATATGACAAAGAGGAACGAAGAATAATGAAACAAAATCGATGTTGACACTGTGCAAGATTAGTCTGTGACCGCTTTAAATGACTAATTTCGGAATTATTAATATTTCGAAAAACCTAACATAGTGTTGTACATCTGGAAGCTGAAAAGATTCGTTCGTTATTTAGATTTTTCGTCCGCTGCTAGTAAAAATCTTCAACAAAATGACCATTACCGAGATGTCCTTTGTTATTCAGTTCAAACGGTTACTTTTAAGTATGTATGTTCCCCGCAGATGTGCTAAAATAAAGTTATGCGTCATACGTTGATATGAAATATGAAATTTTATGTTTTGTGTATGTATGTGTGTGTGTGGAGCTATTGCTCGCGCTATTTATAATGTGCCGCGCGAAAAGGTTCATCTGTCGACCGAGTCAGCAGTGGCGTATCCATTTTTGGTCGGCGCTTGCAAAAAAGTTTCCATTAGTTGCGCGTATTTTACGGTTAATTACGTCGGCTATTGCCCTAGAAGAGAAGAAAAGTTCTGGTTTTGGGCGAAACAAATGTAAAAAGTTCGACTGTTTAAATCTCTTCTTCTCGTGGAAACACATGATACGTTGGTTTTTGGAACAGCACACATTTGTAACTTTTAACAGTTTCTAAAAGTGTTTTTTCATTTTCTTTTTTTACCGAAGATATAATTTTGAAGCAATCTGACCGCGGTGGCGATTTTTTGTATTTTATCATTATTATTATTATGTTTAAATTGCGTCAGTTGAAACTTGATAAGAAATTTCCATAAAATATCGGCACTTTTATTATCATAATAGCCCGTCAGTGCTCAGCGTGGGCGATCACTAATCTGTCGATCAGATTATACGCTGTCTTGCGTCTGTCAGTAATTGTTGTAGAGAAGACGTATTAGTGTGCAATTTCTTAATAGTTTGCAGCCAATCTGTCCTCCTTCTTCTCCAGGACTTCTCTTCCCCTTCATCTTTCGCCATATGATAATCTGGAGTAGTTCATATTTGTACCCGTTACAATCAAAGTACGACGCATTTCTCTGCGCAATGCAATTTTTTAGCAGTACCGCAGCTTTTTCGATAAACACTTTTGTTTTTAACCTCTTTTTAGCCGTCTAAGGTACCTTCAACATTTTCCGATGAAGCCACATTTCCACGGCTGTTTTTTATTTACCGAGATAGTTTCGATACAACAAAATTGATTGAATATAACATTAGTAAATGTTTCATTGTTATTGAATACTGTTCAAATTGCACCTTAATCCCAGTATCCGTGTCGAGATTGTCAGTGACATAGCAACCAAGATATTATTGACCGCTTTTTGATATTTTCATTGTTGATAGTTATAACGAGGAATTTGTTGTTTAATATTTTACGTAAATAGTATTGACATAATTATTCGCAATGTTATCGATCTAATTATTCCTTTTCGGAATTCGTATCAGTTAACAATGTCAATGAATACGATAGACATACTGTGCCCGTTAACATTTAATATTCTCTTCTTTTAGTTAATAACAAAAAATTAAAGATTATCGCGCTTTTTAATGACGTCATAAATACGCCGAGATAAGAAAAAAGCCATTAAAAAACTGTTTGAAATGTATTTAACAGAGCTTAGTAAATAGTGAATTATGTTTTTTCTAAAGAATTGTATAATTAAGATTTACTGTAAGTCTCAAAGATCACGTTTCATCTGGTGGTTCCAATAGGAACATCGGAAGAAGAAACTTTTTATATATATATATATATACATATATACACATTTATATTATAAACATATACATATATTAATTACAACGTAATTCTTAGGCTAAAAAATGTCCCCAAAACAGAAAAGAGAGAAGTTATGTCTAGAGGGGGACACCCGGTAGGAACGAAGGTCCTTTCACTTTTTGCTAGATATACAAAGTCATTCATAAAGTATACGATAAAAAATGACACAATATATACATCCCGTGTGAATTAAAACAAAAACAATAAATAAATCATCAGACTCGCTGAAGTGTGCAATTTTCAAATTCAATAAAATTTACACGTGTTTAGAATTGAGCTTATACAGTTGACCGCATACAATGCTTGCTGCTCGAATCTCGATACTCGCCCGCACGCACACACACATACCCGTATACAGAGTGAAAGAGAACGGGAGCGAAGATCGCCTGCCGGACGACACATAACGCGATTTTCGTGACCTCGCCTTTTCTGCCAGTTTACTCCTACCGACAAGCCCCGTATAAGAACTTGGTTTCCAAAAAGGCCTAAAAAATGTCTCAATTTTATGTAACGTTTATTTTATTTTATAGGATTTTTGTGATTGCTATTTAAAAAATGTCACAATTTTATGTAACGAAATATGGAACGAAAAATGTAACGAAAAAATTTCTTAATTTTATGTTATGGAAGTTAAATGTTAGGATAGGATTTTTGTGTTTATGTTATTTTTTTTGTGTTGATGCCAGTAAGAATTACGTTGTAAATTTATACAAAGTATAGAAGAGAAAGAGATAGAAATGTAAGCAAGAGAGGTCAAGGGACACAACCCCTTGCGATGCCAGAGTGGCCGTTTATATATATATATATATATATATATATATATATATATTATGCATATGTATGTATGTATAACTAAATCCTTTGAACGTCGATGCCTCCTAGATCCCTAAATTGTGGTCTTTTATTTCTTATAGAAAAATCTATTTTAATTGACTACGGCATTTTGCAATTTACCACTTACGTATATACAAATTTTCAACTGTGGTTTTTGTAATTTTTCTTACATATTGCGTTTCACCCAATTCATATACCGGGAGCCTTTCAAGAGTCTCCGCCACTATTCTGTGGGGAAGTCCCTAATTGAGCTACAAAAAAAATAAACTCAGCATTCGATTTGTCAAGGAATTTTTTATCTCTCGCGATATAATCGCCATTATTATTTAAACATTTGTCGTAACGATAAACGAGTTTTTCGAAGCCGAGCTGGTACTGCTGGGCGTCCAACTTTTACAACCAGGCTGTCACGTTGTTCTTTAGTTTATCATCATTGTTGAATCGTTGTTTATCCAAAAACCGTTTCAACAAGAGTTAAAAATGAAAATCAGACGGCGCAAGGTCTGGGGAGTATGCTGGGTGTTCGAAGACCAACCATTTCCATTTTTCGATATGCTGGAGCATCGCGCGAGAGATCAAGATTGGTTTTTTCGTCAAAAGGCCCGGTCGCTTGTTTTTTATGGTTTTCTTCAAATTATCCAACGTTTGACAGTAACTATCGAAGTTTACGGTGGTACTTCGAGGCATAAATTCGATCAAAAGAGCCCCGTAGTAGTCTCAAAAGACCGTGGCCATAAGCTTCGTCGCAGACTTCTCTTCCTTGTATTTTTTTGGCCGCGATGAATTTACCCGTTTCCACACCATGGTATCGATTTTCGTGGTTTAAAGTGCTGAATCCATTCACGAACCTGGTCAGTTCGACATTGCATTATCATCATATGTATTTTTCAATTCGTCGTTTATTTTTTTATTTGTATTAAAACATTTGATCCGATATACGGCTTTTCGCTCTACGGCCAATTTTCCCGAAACCTGTCTAGGTCGTAAAGCGAGGTATAAGTGTATACTGAATTTAATCATCAAAGATCGATTCTTGCGATTAGATAGAATTCAATGGGGACAACAATAAGACTAAAAACAAAAATGAAGGATATTGCGAAGAAGGCAGTCAGTTTAAAACGGACTGGTCACATGATTCGTCGGGATGGTTTGGTCGTGGATGTAATCAAGTTGGATCCCAGTTGTTAACAGTAGAAGGAGTGTATGCAGACAACCGATGAAAAGGTGAGCAGACAACTTTAGGCAGCGGATGGGTCCTGCTTGACTGTGGTTAAGTTCGGATAGAAAGGTTTGGGGGAAAACTTGTACATTGTATGGCATGGATCCTGGACATCTAACTTTAAGAAAATTTATTAATTTATAATTATAGGTGCATATATATACATAATGCACGGGTGGGAGACCATCGGCCGATAGCCGTAATAAAGGCTTATTTATTTATTTAATCATCATTAAGCAGAAATTAATTATCATTATTACATTATAAAATGAAATAAAAGGTACACATTTTTGAGATGTAACTTCCGAATTGAATATGAAGCTATGATTTGTCAGTTTTATTTATATTTATTACATATTAATGAGAGGAAATTTTTATTTTACGACGATGAAATTCAAACAATATACCAAAAACTGCGTACATTTTGTTATTAAATTACTTACTTTCCGCTCGGAAATTCGTTAAAATTAATATTTGGTTTTGTTCGCGGCGCTATTTGTTTAGTGATCATGCTAGCCGCTTGCCGCCTGTATAATATATGTATATACTTAGCCGGTTGTTTTTCAACGGTAGGAAATTGACGTAATTTGCGGCTAGAATGTCGTTTATCGCACCGCGATAGTTCGAATTTGTACGTGCGCAGTTAACATCTGGCCGAAAGTTACTACCGTATTTGGTTTATTATTTGGTTTATTATTGTCGGCGGGGGAGGGCAGTTCTATGTTTCGGGACTTTATCAAAGTATGTTTTTGTTTCGTCTAAACAAACATTCGCTCTGTGGGAAATGTTTTTCCTAGAGCACGTAACATTTCGTAATTGCAGTTAGATTGCAACTTTGTTCCCCGCCGTTTGAATTTTGTCGAAAATATAAATTCGAGAATGTTTCTTTTTTTTTTTTCAACCAAGCTTAAAAATTGAAAAAATAAACAAACCGAAAACACCCCAATGTTTCGCTCTGAAATAATACTTAAACGGTGGACACGCATCGTACAAAGTCCGAATAATGGTAGAGTTGGATGGCTAAAATTAGCCGGTATATCAGCAGTTGGACGAGCAATTAAATTGAAGGTAGAGGAATTTTGAAGAGCGCGCGCGGTGATTAATTGTAAGAAATACCCCAAGAGCAAGTAATTGTAGACGGTACAAGATCAGGGGTTGTTCGGTTTTTGTCTGTTTTTCCGTTAACATTTTCTTTCGGAAAGGTGAATCCGGGGAAAATTTTTTCCATCGTCGAAATGTTCACGAATAAAACTTACCCCGCTCTTTCGAAGGTTTTTTTACTTTTTTTTTTTTTTTTTTTTAATAAATAAAATAAGTATATCCGGCACGACTCACGAATGATTTAGAATTTAGAATGCGCAAATGTACATATATTAAGAAATAGATATTTAACGAAATTTTCTAAGCTCCACAAAACCCGTTCGAGTTTGAAAAGCCAGGGAACAAATTTAAATGTACTCGATTTAAATCCATCGGAAAAATGTAAATAAATGCTCATCTAACATCTAACCACATAGATATTTTTAAAATTCTTTGGCAGCACTAGAAGCCATATGGAACCCTAAAACAAAAAATATAATAATTACTTAATAAGTTCTCATCATCGACGTACAGAAGACAGAAGGTCAGGTGATGTTTTTTTGTGAGTAGTTCCCGGTCATGCGGTAGTATCAGAGAATGAGCTGGCGAATACGATAGCACAGTTAGCTCCACGAGCTGCACAGAACTTATATTCACCTGCTTCTTCGTATGTAGCGCAATTCTTTTTAGCAAAATGCAAACAAGAATGAAAGGAGAAATGGACCGCGTGCCAGACTTTTCTGTTCCAAGTAAAGTCGACGACCGAGTGCCATGGTGCTGCCCCGTAAACCGTCTCCGCAGAGACTTCAGAGCTATCAGTGGACTGCGAACAAGTCATACCGCAATCTCGCACAACTATCTTCTAAATAGGAGTGTCACCTTCTGAAAACATTTCTGTCCGGGTCGTTTCACCCCACATCAACTCGGAGACTAAACACCTAACCGGCAATGAATTCAGTTATCAATTTTCTAAAAATAAACAGAATAGACAAAGTAATGTAGCCGCAACAGTTAAGTACTGTAGTCTGCGCAGCACAGGCGTTTAGAATAAAAAACAAAAATGGCGCGATGAAATTTCAGGCGTATGTAAACAATTAGCAAACATGAGTTTTCATGGAAATACGCAATGATACGGAGTTGTTTCGGTTCATCTCATGAAACTGATGTACGAGTAAAGCAAGATACTCTTGTGACAAAGCGTCGTGGATCGTGAAGTTAAGGTTCACAATGCACTAAGCCCAACGACCGGGACATAAATTATATTAGCGTTAACGCTAGTGATAATAAATTCCGATACAATAGAGCAAATGTGGTATTAATAGATGAAAAAAAAGAAAAAAGTGGGTTAGATATCACGTGGTCAAAATTAAAATCAGATTGCGAAATGAATCCGATGAAACAGTGGAAGTCTACGCGGAAAACCTATACAATGATTGTCGACGAAATACGAAGGCCTCCTCCGGCAGACAGTTGCCTAAAGGAGAACTGTTTTTTTTCTTTCTTTTTTGGAAAGGGTGCTTTCTTGACTGGTCGTTCGGAATGAATAATTGATGTAATTAAAGGCGCAAAGAGCCGCGGATAAATGCGAGAGATGCGGTAAGGAAACGATGATAAAACATCTATTAGATGGGAAAAAGGTGGCGCGAGAATTTCTTACAAAGAGATATCTAGTGGCCTAGCTGAAATAATGTGCCAAAAACTCAGACGGTCGCATTGTTTAGGTAGGTCTGAAAAAGTTTTTGAAAATAAACATAATAAATTATATCCTGCAATAGAACTCGATTAACGGATAAGATAATATAACGCGGGTCAGACTTACTGTTAGTTAACAAATACAAGATAGCCTACAAACGGTAGAAAAATGAATAACATACACGATGAGAAAATCGTAAAATATGAGAAATCGCGAAGCAGCAAGTTAAACAGATATGCAAGTTAAGGCTGATAATACGGCCGATATTTGATAGCAGTAAGGTGCTTGACTATCAAACCAGAGGACGGGTTCTCGAGACTTGTCTCGTCCGGATTCAAGTGGCTCCTAGTTTACCCAACATAAAATAATTCAGTATCGGGGGAATCTGGGAAAATATAGGCGGCCGAGAGAACGGAACTGATGACTCTACTGTCATTAGTGCCCTGTCCGGCTTAGTACCACCATGGAATGCTTCACAATCCATAATACCTTATCAAAGATATACGTAGGACTTACTTTACTTTACTAATGATACGGTTACTATCGTTACTATTTTTCGTTGTCAGAGCGGAGAATACAGTCCGGGACATTTACACAGCCGACAAAGTAAATTTCGTTTTTCGGTCAAAATTTCGACATGTGTGGAGTTGGGGCCCGTGTATCTTGGTGTGCGCCTATCCGACGGCAACAGGGACCGTGTGCTATGAGAATTAAGGAAATACTGCATTATATATGTGCGTGCGGTCGAGCGGCTGGTAGGCAAATAGCCTGATGTATGAATGTGATAATTGATAAGGATTTCGGTAATTTACCGTTAACTGATACCGTTTGATATTGAGCAGATCTCGCTAGGTAAAAGTCGCCGTTACTCGCTGTTGTATTACCGTTTCGTATTCTAGTATAGGCAACGCGGTGTGTCGCGGTTATTCGGTCAATCGAAAACTGTTACCGTGAAATCTAGTCATCGTATTGCGGTTTCATGCAAAACTCGAATCTGTTTTGAAACCATTTTCCTTGTGTTTTCCCCCGTTAAATGTATGTTTTCGTGTGCTAGTCAGGCTGTAAGTGGTCTGTTAGGCCAATGTATCGTTTCTGTTGTGTCCGGATAATTAATTACACGCGCTATTTTTATTCTTCTCTTCCAAAACTGATAGCCGACATCCGGTAGAGTAACACTCGAATGTGACCGTAGTGAGATTTCCTCACCACCGGGACAAATAATCCCACAATGAACGGAAGGGCATAATAATAGTAATAATAATAATAATAATAATAAAAGGTAATTAATGACATAAGTAATTGTTTGTTTAAAAAAAGTTGATTACTCGGTTTCGAAAAGTGTCGACTGTTCGAAAGATACTTTTGAATTTTATAAAATTATTTGCAAACTGCAGTAATATTGTAACATTACACGCAACATGTTAATACGTGTATTTTTTGGAACGAAGTTCCTTAACGCGGCTTGCGGTAGGAGTTAACTGGCAGAAATCATCACATAAGGAAAAAACGTTATGCGTCCTCCAAGCGACCTTCCCCCTCTTTCTCTTTCTCTCTGTCTTTTTCTATTATATACGCTCGTGTGTGTGTGTGTGTGTGTGCGAGTATCGAGATTTGAACAGCAAGCATTGTGCGCGGTCGTCTGTATAATCTCAATTCTAAACACGTGTAAACTTTTAAGAAGATTAAGCGGCGTTCAAAAACTTCCCATTTGTTACTTCCGAATTTAGTCAGCCCGACTAATACTCGTACACGATTCAACACTAAATGTAAAGAAAAAAGCTGCTTTATGCAAGCTTACGTTTTAAGTTCTTAATTATTTCGATGCTCGTCAGCTACAGCCTATGTTCACCGTTTAGGAACGGAATTAAAAATGCGGTTTAATTTGTTGACTCGACTACTTTTTGTGTTACAGTTTGCAAAAATTAGCCATTAGACATGGGAAGTTTCTTGTCGATGTATGAACATTATTAAATCGCTTCGATTATTTTGACAGAGGAACGAGGATAGAAATACCCTAGCGACGACAAGCAAACCACATCACTAATACTAGAAACCTTCAATAGCTCATTAGTGTGATGATAGTCGTGCTTTTCTTAAATGTTCCTTCTTTTATTTTCGAGCGTTCTCTCCTTTATTTCAACTTTTGGTTCTCAATATTTCTACTCCAAATATTATTTTTATGTTCTTTTGTTTTATTTTTTCCTGCCCGTCGTTCCTGCTTCAGCCTTCTCTAGAGCGTCCCGTCTCGCGCCAAATTAAAAGCAAAAACAAAAAAATAAAGAAAAATTGCAGATTAAAATTTAATTTGAAGTCATTATACCGGGATCTAATTGCTGTAGGCTAAATTGGACTATTGCTCTCGGCTAATGTAAAAAAAGAAAGCAAAAAAAAAAAAAATGTTAACCAGCACAGTTGCTGTCGTCAAAGTTTCTTTTAATATCTTCTTTTTGCTTAATAGCGCGCAGGCCTGCCGGTAACTTTTGTCTGCCTAGCGAGACAGTCAAAACACTTCCGACAGTTATAGAAGACCGAAAATGACTTGCGCAATGTGAGCAAAATTAATATTTTGCGCAACTACGTCCGGTTAAAACTTGATGTCGTTCAGATAACGAGCTTATTAGTACGTAGAAAATGCCTGATCACATATAGGGAGCATATGCAATAAGACGGATCGTTAGTTACTAGTTCACCCACGAGGCCATGTCTACGCTTGTCAAATTGATGGCAATTAAATATTAAATGGTTGATATCCTATCTTAAATTATTATTATAGCAGTGATTGGAATATATCGAGCAAGAAAAGTTCACATCATCGGGTCCCAATCTAGAATGCCCCACACGCGAACACACCAAATGATCATCATAAAAGAGGTGAAATAGGTTGCACGCAGTAGTATGACCTATAACAATGAAGACTTCCCCAGATATATATTAATTACAACGTAATTCTTAGGCTACCCCCATTAGAAAAAATGTCCCAATTTTATATAACGTTTGTTATATTTTATAGGATTTCTGTGATTATGTTATTATATCCATATCGACCGATTTAGAATTACGTTGTAAATTTTGATCATTTCATACGAAGTATAGAAGAGGAAGAGATAGAAATGTAAGCAAGAGCGGTCAAGGGGTACAGCTCCTTGCGAGGCCAAAATAGCCGAGTTTATATATATATATATATATGCATGTATATATGCATGTATATATGTGTGTATGTGTATGTATTATCATGAAATATATTTATTTATAAATAGTATACTAAAGCCTTGTAGTCAATTATTGTATATGCAATATTTGAACGCTACTGATGAAACAGCTTCCGACGTAGAAAAGTAATTAATTACTCAACTAAAAGTGAACAAAATTTATTTTATGAATCAACTTTGAACCGTAGTAAGACACTTTTTTTGGCATACGTCAGGTTTATGGGAGACAACAAATTCATTGAAAAAGTGCTCTTTTTGCACATTTATTTAAAACGGGTACTACAGTGGAGGAGTCTGTATTTCACGAGGTGAATGGTTACTTAAAGGGAAAAAACTATATATATATATATATATATATACCGTTAAAGAAAATCTAATTTTTTGCGCTACGGAGGGTGCTGGTGCCGTGATAAAGGACATTTGTTGAACGTTTAAAGAAGGCAATACCTACAGTGTTTTGTATTTACTGTGTAATAATTCAGATAGAACACCTGATTGCAAAAACATTTCGGAAGCAGATTGAATGAAGTGATCAGTCGTTATAAAAACTGTCAATGAAATTTTAAATTAATTGCTCTTCAAGACCATTTGTTTCAAAATGAATACGGGATACCAAAGAGGGTCACGCGCAAAAAAAGGTTGAGCATCATAGAAAACTGACTGCACCACTATTCCCTCAAAACTTCGCTCCAAAATGAAATATAGGAATGACATTTATCTAGTGCGACCTAAGAAAGTAAAAACGCGCCTACACATTAGTAGACACGAGCTTTCTTTAAATTATTAAAATAATTAATATCCACGTTTAATTTGGTACGGTTAGTATCGCATACTTTGTAGAAGTAACTCGAAGGATATATATGAGAGCAGGATAAAACTAGAAATATTTTTGTGTACGTTGTTTTACTGAGAAGTTCGGCGGCAGCTTTCAAATTCTTCCGTCTTTCTAATTATTGTACTCAATATCTCAGAATACGAATTGCAGTCTGCCGCTTCATCTTGGTACTGCAGTATACAATTAGGTGCAGCAAATTAGAAACGACAATGGGAATAAAAATCCGTATCACGCACAAACGAGGAATAATAAAACTCTGCATAAATAGTAACGTGAAAAAAATATCCCTCACGGTTGTATCAATCGATTCCGAGTTCTGCATTCTTGTCTTACAGCAGCGAATCTTAAACTTTCATATTTTACGCACCCATTTCGAGCAGACAGAGAGAATCGTTTAATGATTCTTCACTACCGCCACGGCATCTGAGAGCGTCAGGACGCTGCCGATTCAATCCGAAAGTGGTGTCCAAAATGGTGAGCAATCTTCGAATAAGTAAAATAGAATTGTAAAAAAAAAAAAAGGCTCAAGCTGCGGATCTACAAGATTGCATGCGTTACTGGTCGCCTAGAAAACGTGTTTTTCATGGATGAGAAGATTTTTATTGTTGAGAGACGCCTGTTTCGAAATGGTCAACAGATATTCCGAATCTCGGTAATGGCCTGGGGGGACCAGAGTCAAAAGGTGTAACAAATAAGTTGCGTTGAGTAAAAGTTTATCCGAATATCGTCAGAAGCATGTTACATTCCGGTGTGATGTGAGCATGCGTAGAAAATTTACGAGTCTACAAGATATTCTTCCTAATCTGGAAAACATGTGTTCATACGTTTGTGTCTTTCCCTTGATGTCGCCAAAGGTTTACATGGAAGATTTCCTTCTGCAAGGGCAGCTTTTACTTATATATTTCCAGATAGTCACGGAGATTCCAAAAACGTATAGGAAAGTGGACACGCTAAATGTGCAACCTCCGTCTTCAACACCCACTATTGTGTAATTTTTTACGCAGCGCGGGAGCTTGCGTTTATTCTCAAACGCTTGAGCGACGTGTTGTATTTAATCCATTTAAAAATCGCCCATTTCAAAGCAGCTGTTTGGGCGAACCATTATATTGCGCGCATATTTAATTCTATATGGCATTGAGGACATTTATTCCGTTTTCGCGCCATTTCTACGGCAGACAAGGTGATTGCGTAGTGGATAACGACGCTAGATGGAGAATATCGGTACGGAATGGCCATTGTACTGCCGGTTTCTGATGAGCCTGGCCAGATGCAGGTGGAACTTTGGAGCAAGTTTTGGCCGTATCCGCTTTTAAGACGACGACGGCAACAACAACGACGATGGGAAAAAGCGCATAGCGGTAATTTTTCCGTCCGTTCGGCTGGTTTGTTGCCGCTGTTTGTTTTGACGGCTGCACGGGACGCATTAACAAACGCAGCACGTATTACGATTTCCGATACGGCTTTTTAAAACGTGATGAAATTTTCCAACGACTCCTTCACAGGCGACTTTTTTACCTTTGAATGCGGCATTTACGTGTTAAACTTGTCATCTCGAGCTTAACTTAATTTTCTGGCCCTCCGACGACACACAGCACGCGCCTAGATGTGCCTACCGATGGTTGCAAATGAAATTTCTTTTATAAATAGCTCTGCCTACGTGTACAGGTAATTTCCTAACATCTCCGACAAAGTAAACACTGAACCGTACTCCAAATTACTATTCCAGTTGGCTAATCGAATATATTTCGTGGATCTTTGCTGCAAACGCGTCCACAACCACCCCGATAAACCGAATTTATGCCGGATAGATATCAATAACCTGATTACAATTAATTCGTTTCATAATAAATTTACTCAAAAAAAAAAAAAAAAAAGTTATCAGTCAGTAGACGACAATCGAATGTTTAACATTTTCACTATTGTGTTGATAATGTGTATTTAATTTACGATAATATCATCATCACCTGAGGTATTTGAAATATATATTTTATCGAAAAATTATTATTTTTCACTTTTTAGTACATTTCTATTAAATTTTTATAGTAAATTTTGAGGTTGGTATTTTTTTTTTTTTTAAAATATTTTATTTTACTATTTTTATCATTATGCTCAACTTTTTTTCTTGCTAAAAATAAACTTTTCGTTGCATTCTCCATATTTTCAAAAATTGCCTCTGATATAGTAATAAAAAATAATAAGAAAAAAAAAAGTCCGAAGGGATCACATTTTTTTACGTTTTTTGACGAATACCCAGTTTATGTTCACCGATTTCCATCACTACTCACATGGTACCACCGCCGAATGATATACTTTCTAATGGACAAAGAATCAATGAAACCAGTCAACATGAAGATATGTGCTAACAAATATAAAAAAAAGAAAAAAAGTACGTGACGAACGTATACCCCCCCCCCTTCTTTTTGAAAGTCGGTAGAAACGATAATTTTTAAAGTCGTTTGTCTCTTCCTTCATCACGGTCTTGGTTTACTAATTTTCCTGGCCTCAGTCGCTTCATTATTTCCTCCATAACACGTTTTCGCTTCAACCATAATTGTCTTTCTTCGTCTCGTGATGCGGATCATATTCTTTTTGAATATTCTCTTCTTGTGCAGGAGCGCTTCCTTCTCTACGCTAAGTTCATACACCTAAAACTGTCTACTCTTTTTTGTGCTTCTTACATTACATACTTTCCTTCACCAGATGTTGTTCCAGCTTTAGCAGAGTTCATCTCCTCTATTTCTCTATATATTAAAATTTAATCCTTGATCGTAATTCTTAGATGACAGTTGGCGTTGCCAAATAAAAAAAAAATGAAAAAAAAAGTCGTTTTTGTTCTATAATGTTTCTAGAAATGAAAACGAGACGAGTGTGTTTCAACGTAACTCACTTCGCCAATAGCTGAGCAAAAAAATTAAAAATTGACGAAGTTTCAGCCGTAACAACACGGAACTACCTTACTTTTTGCTTAGTTTCTCATAAAGTAATACCACAGTATCCTACCGGTCTTCTTATATTTTTCTTAATTCGGCTCGTAATCCACAATAACTTCCTCTCCCGCTTCATCCAAATTTACCCTGGATACTCAGGTAGTAATGACTTCGCCGCTATAATTCGCTCATCTTCTCTTACCAGTAGATTTCTATTTTCGTCCTACAATATTTTCGTTCAAAGTTATGGGACTACTTTTATTCCACTCTATTTTCAGATCCCGCGATTTCTTTTGCCTCTATAATCAACCTAATCTACCGCGGTATCCTCGGTTTTCCGATTTTCCCTGCTTGCGGCGTTCAACTTTCTTTACGGTCTGTCCCCTCTACGCTTTTCTGCGTATTCCTTGTTTCCTCTTCGCTTTGTCTCCTCTATCATACGTAACGCTAATCCTATTTTATCGAGAATGCTCTTACATCGTTTCTGAACTTTTCTCTTTCGACTCTTCGCTCTTGCTAATTACTCCTCCAAATTCTTATTGCGCGCGTTCTATTACTTTCTCCTTCGGTTATTCCGATACACTTGAGTCCTTTTCATCTTCCACATCTGGTTGTGTCAACATCTCTTCCGTTTTACCTACTTCTTAGGCCATTGCCTTTTTGCTGGTTTCGTAGAATTTTCTGCAAGATACAAAATCAGTCGATTTATAGACTTAGAAATCCCTAATTCGTGAATTTCATTCATTTTCGCCGCCCATATTACGAGATACATAATTCTAATGCGTTTCGAAACTTCGTGATCACGAAATATTACTCGATTAAGCGATAGTATTCTGCCAAATTATAAGAAGAAACACGGCAGAATGCGCAATACGTCTAGAGCAAATAGTGAAGTTGCCTACAATCGATAAATCTGCCACGATTAAACGATTAATGTCATCGATGAAATAATTCGACTCGATACTGTTCTTATTGTCGTATTAATAAATGGTGAAATATTAAAAAGGGACCGAGCAGCTAATAAAATGCTACTATCATTTATTCCGCTATCTTGATCGATTCTGAAAATTGTTTGTTGAGACCTAGAGCTGGAAATCCGGAGAATGCACCGAGATGTTCAAATCACTTTTCGGAACGACCCGTGCTGGCTCTATACAGTATCAGCAATTTTTTTTTCATGAACAATCGTTGGATGACTTCCTTAATTAAAGAAACTACGATTTATCTACCTCGCTCATGTTGCTGCGGCAGTGCTACTATCGTAGAAAAACCTAAAAGTAGAAAAAGAAAGAAAAATTGATTCACAATTTTCAGCACAGCCAATTAAGCTATCAGAGAAAATTGTAAATTTATTACGAGGTAATTCCACATTCCAGAGAACGTATTTGTAACAAATAGGTGTTCATTTTATTATCAAATAACGAGCTCCAGCGTATACATGGTTACATATAGGAATATATAAAGCATATATAATACGTATACATGTATGAAACTTATTCTTCAAATCTATTCCCTCAGACCCCCAAATTATGGTTTCCTATAATTCTCATATCGGCCATAATTGACTACGTCATTTTTCTGAAAATCAAATGTCTTGTAAGCGTGATGAAAAAAGTTTGTAGATTAAACCGTTACACAGGATTATTTTGATTTGAGTCCCAACGTAAAAGTGATACATGGTCACTAATACATATGTGTATGTGCATATTTATTACATACACATATTACGGGAGGGAAATCTTTTTAGGTTGACGGTACAAGGCAAAATGCTCGGTAATCCAACAAGCGGGAAAGAATTGGACTATATGATGGCGAATATTGGGATCAACAAAATATGCTACATAATAAATGCAGCTAGATAAAAATTGGAGATAGTCAAATTCCGTTTTGTCGATTAAGTGATAAAGTCGCTTTTCCACGTTGTGAGATAACACTGCATCCACGAATGTTGTTATCTGATGTTACTGGTGAAATTATTTGGAAGTCTTAAAGTACGTTTGAATCGTTATCTCGTGTGCGTTCGCGTTCCCGTTATCAGCTCGGTAATCAGTTGTTTCGGCAGACCGGTGAGATCGCTTCATTATTATCTATTTAGACAAATAATTTCGGTTTCTTCGCTGCCGCATTTAACTTCTACTTAGTAACCAATATCGTTTTATGTTACATTTCTTTTTTGCTTCTACATTTTAATAATTCAGTTCGTTTAAATTCACTTCGGTTTTTTTTTTTTTTTTTTTTTTTTTATTATTATTATTTATTTTCCTCTCTCTTTCTAACCCAGTTGATCGATGAGCTCGTCTAGTGGGGGCCGCCCAGCGGCCTCCTCCAAAGATTTAAAAGCGAAACCGAATGTTTCGCTAAACTTGATGGAGGTTGACGCTGTCGGCAAGCGCAAACCGTCCGGCCCTCTCTCGCCGTCCGCGGTTTTGCCAAGCAAGGATCTGCGGCTATCTCGACCCGATTCACCTAATCTTGCCACTTTAAATAATCCTAACAACAGTCCTAATACAGCTGTCGAGAATTATATTATCGATAATAATAGTAAAAACAATAATAATAATAATAATATTAATAATAATAATAATAATAATAATATTAATAATAATAATAGTAATGACAATCAAATCAAATCTTTATCTTTATTATTATTATTGTTGTTACAAAACCCACAAATGCGCTATATAGCGCGAGTAGTGGAATTTGAATCAAAAATTAAAAAAAAAGAAATTACAATAATCAAATACCACAGAAATAATTAGTATGAAATTTCTGAGTAGTTAAATGAAATAGCACTTACAAAAAAAACAAACAAATATATGAATAATATGAATTAAATAAAAATTAAAATGAAGCTATCATAAACGTAACGAAATTAAATTTATCAGAATATAAATCTATAGATTAAGTTTAAAATTTATATATTATTAACCTTTCACCAACGCAGCCCACACATTCTTACAAAATTTCAGCTCTAACATGTACTACAGTTGTAATAACCAAATAGAATAAAATAAAATAAAAGACAAATAATAAATAAATAAATAAATAAAATAAAAATAAAAATAAATAAAAAAATAAACAAAACGATACAAAATAAAATAAATTAAAGAAATGAATAACGAAATATGATGAGTAAAATGAAATGGTAACCTTAATGTAAACCCATAAAAAGCATACATTAAAATTTAGTACCCAAATAACGACATATTAAAATTTATTAATATTAATATTCTAATTTACAAAACACTTGACTAAACCTCGGTAGTTAAAAAAAAAAAAAAAAAAAAAAAAAAAAATTAAATACAGGAAGATGTAACTCTGCTATTTTAATCTGTTATGTAATATATAATTAATTATTCGCTTACGTCTCTTTTTGAAATTTATTAAGTCAATTTTTAGATCACGAGGTAAAGAGTTAAATAGTTTGGCTCCATTGTATATAGTTTGCATGCGGGAGTGGTATTTATTGAACCGTGGAACAAAGGCAGAGTCTGTATTGGTTGATCTTGTTATTGAATTTGTAGTTTCTACTTGAAATTTAGTCTTGTATTTAAAAACAAAGTTTATAGTTTGCAGGGTATATAATTCTTTCACACATAAAAGATCTTTGTTAGAAGGGGAACCCACTATTTTAATTACCGCTTTTTGTAAATTTTCTATAGCACATATATGAGCAGACGCTGTACCTCCCCAATGTATAATACCATAACCAAGCACAGACTGGTACAGTCCTAAGTAGAGTCTCCGCAAGTGATCAGATGAGAAAAATTCTCTTAAATAATAGAAAATATAATTTAATCTCCTCAACTTTTTTTCACAATAAGAGGTGTGCTTGTGCCACGTGAGTTTGCTATCTATTAACAAGCCCAAGTATTTTATTTCATGTACTCGGTTAATAGTAATGCTATTGTTATGTGAGATTCGGAAGTTTTCCCATACATTCGGAGCTTGGTGCGTGTAAATCATAAATTTGGTTTTGTTTTCGTTTAGAACTAATTTGTTATGCTGCATCCAATAAAATATTTTATTAACATCCTGCTGTATTGACTCTTGTAGTTTATCGGGAAAACGTGAGTTCATAACTAACACTGTATCGTCGGCGTAAGTAAAGATTTTTCCATTTACTTGCAAGTTACACAAGTCATTTATGTATATTAAAAATAAATAAGGACCCAGAATACTGCCCTGCGGGACACCAGACTCTTGCATAATACTGTTGCTGTAGGTACCATTTATTTTTGTTACATTCTTTCTTTTAGTGAGATAAGATCGGAACCAGTTATATATATTTCCTCTAAATCCGCAAGCATAAAGTTTTTTTAGTAATATGTCATGGTTGACTGTGTCAAATGCTTTTCGTATGTCGAAGTATACCGCTGAAACAGATCTGCCCTCTTCTAAATGTTTAGTAATGTAAGTAATATGCTCAAAGATGGCTACATCCGTTCCTATGGTTGGCAAAAATCCATATTGGTTAATACTAAAGAAGTTTTGATCTTGCAAGAAATTTAAGAGAATTTTTTTTACACATTTCTCAAATACTTTCGAAATAGTGGAAGTTATACATATTGGCCTATAGTTTGACATTTCTTTTTTATTACCACCTTTGTATACCGGTACTAAGATTCCCGTTTTTAATGCATCAGGAAATATCCCGGCATTAATAGATTCATTAAACAAATAGCATAGCGGCTTAATGAAATAACTAATATTGTCTTTAATTATTTTTACGGAGATCCCGTCAAGCCCGAAGGAAGATTTATTCGGTAAAGATAATATAGCAATTTTGATATCGTCCTCTGTGAAATTAATAAAAGCAAATGAGTTTAGACTTACAGAGGAAAACGATTCATCCATTATCGGACCACTGTTGTTATAATTTTTAGAAATCTGTTTTACAGATTCACTGAAATACGTATTGAAATGTTCAGCAACTGTATGTTCATTACCATTTACTTTTATTGTAGCTCCTTCAACTGCGATATCTTCAATTCCATGAGAGTCTCTTCCAATTGTATTTTTAACTACATACCAATAATCTCTTTGATTCTGTTGACATTTATCTAAAAGACCTGTATAATACTGTTTTTTACTTCTTCTAACAGCTTGTTGAACCTTTTTGGATGCAGTTCTGTAGCTATTTAATAACACCTGATTAATGATAATAATAATATTAATAATAACAGCAGTTATAATAGTAGTAACAATAACGATAATAACAGTAACACTAATAATAACAGCAACACTATTAACTCCGATCATATTCACGATACTTTTGAAAACACTTTTCCGTCCAAATACCCAGGACCATTCAAAGTTTTCGTTGAGAACACCTCTGACAATAAAAACATTGGAAATTTCCACCCGCTTGCGCTGGCCAGGCTCATCAGCAAAATTTCCACCTCCTTCTCCGACATTACCCCTCAGGGTAGAGGGCGTATCTCTGTTATCTTCCCCTCCATTTCCACCGCCAACGACTTTCTAAACAATCGCTCCTTCTTCAATTCTAACGACCTGAAAGCTTTCATTCCCTACAATACTCTATACAGAATTGGTGTTATTTCTGGAGTTCATCCTTCTTTCTCTGTTGAGGAAATTAAAGAAGGGCTTGTTACGTCTATCCCTATAGTATCTATTCGTCGCATCCTTCGCTCTTCCGATGGAACCAAAGTTCCCACCAGAAGTGTCGAATTAAAATTTGCCAAATCCTCTCTCCCTGAGTTTGTATCCATTTACAAACTTCGTTTTACAGTGTCCCCAAGTATCCGTTCTCCCACTCAGTGCTCTAATTGTTTCCTTTTCGGGCATATTGCACGCCATTGCCGCAGCTCTCTTCCCTCATGTTCCCATTGTTCCTCTAAACATTCTTTCTCTGATTGTACAAATCTCCAGGAGCCTCCTTTTTGTCGCAACTGCAAAGGTAGTCACAGCGCTTCCGATCGAGCCTGTCCCGAATGGCAGCGGCAGAAGGACATAAAAAGAATCATGGCTTTCGAGAACATCTCCTTTCACGAAGCCGTTAAAATTAAATCCTCCAGTTCCGCCTCTCCAGCCTTCTCCTATGCTAATCGCGCCGCAGCCCCTATTTCCTCTCTAAACGTCTCCCCAAAAACTTCTAAATTCCCCTCTCTTCCACGTCCCAAATCCCCCACTTTCCACAAAACTTCCAAACCCAAATCCTACTCAAAGCCTTCTCCTCAATTTCCTTTCGTTCCATCCCTTTACTCTCATTTACCACTAAATGGATGTGCACTGAATCGCAACGACTCCCCCCAATCCAACCCCCCCATATCTTCCAGTCCCTTACTAGTTCCTCCTATGCTTTCTCCTAATTCCTCTCTAAACGATTCTTCCTTTGTTGTCTCCCATATTTCCGCAGCTATCATGGAACTCCTTGCCTCCTTTAACATATCCTCCTCCTCCTCATTCCTTGATAATCTTTCAGCCTTCCTATCCAATCACGTTCATTTCAACTAGACCACCTCTTTCATCCTTTGTTCTTTCTTTCTCCTTTTTCACCATCTTCCAGCACCCCATTCTATACTTGTTACTCTTATTTCTCCTTTTTTCTTTTGCGTCCGTTTCGCCAAGGATAACTGTTCGCTCAGGAATCATCAACTCAAAACTTTCCTTAGTTCGAATTTTATTCCATTTTTCCTTCATGCTACATAGCTATATCATTATGGAAGGAAGCCTACAAACTGGTCGTCAACCCAGTTCGTGCAGGTATTTCTCCCTTCTCTGGTTTAACAATATGTCGGAAGGAAGCCTACAAACTGGTCATCAACCCAGTTCGTGCAGGTATTTCTCTCGTCTCTTTTTCAACACTATGTCGGAAGGAAGCCTACAAACTGGGCATCAACCCAGTTCGTGCAGGTATTTCTCCGGTTTATTTTTAATTACTGACGGTACCGCTAATGGTGAGGTATCTTCAATTTTGCCTGTATCCAATTTCGGACACGTCTTCTCTCTTCTACTCTTTTTTCCATTGTCAACTTCTCCTTTAAGTTGGAAGATCGTCTACAAGCGATCTCCTCTCATTTATTATACCCTTCCTACTACCCTTGCCCTCCTTTCTTTTACTTCAATTTCAGCTCTATCTTCTCCCGCTACTTTTTCTCATTCTTTTAATTCCTCTTCTCCTTTTAACTAGAATGTCGCGGTCTTACGCCTTAAACATCCTTCAATGGAATTGCCGCAGCTTACGAGCTAATAAACTAAGTGTAGAATGTCTATTAGACTTCTACAATATCCATGTAGCGCTGTTATCTGAAACTTGGCTTAAATCCTCCTCATCTCTTGATTTCAAAGGTTATTCTCTAGTTCGATCTGACCGTATGGATGGGTATGGTGGCGTTGCGATTTTAATTAGACACGATCTATCCTATCACACCCACAATATCCCATTTCTTCCTCCGCCCCTTCCCAACCACCCTAACATGATCCACATTTCACTTGAAAATCTTCTCCCGAATCCTTTACATATTGCTTGCGTGTACATCCCTCCCAACTCCAGCGTCTCTAGTCTTCCTTTGTCTTCATTCCTTTCATCCCTATCTGATCCATTTATTATTGGTGGAGACTGGAATGCGCACTCTCCTATGTGGGGCTGCACAGGGCGCAATCCTAACGGTGTGACTCTGGAAAATCTCATCCTAAACCATAATCTTTTTCTCCACAACGATCGTTCTCCTACTTTCTTCAAACATCCATCTTCTTCTAGTGCAATCGACCTCTCGTTTTCATCTCCGAATCTTGGTCTTGTAAGCTCCTGGAGAACTCTCGACGGCACTTTTGGTAGTGATCATCTCCCCATTCTCCTAGCTCTCAACAACGCTCTTCCTTCTAAACCTTTCAGGCCCTTGCACGCTCCTCACTGGCTTCTCTCCAAAACAGATTGGACTAAATTCCGATCTTTGGTGGATTCCTCACTCCCCCTTATTCTGGATTTTCCCGACCCGTCATCCCAGTACAACTTCTTCATTCAATCTCTATATTCTGCTCTTTCCGCTTCCTCCCCTCCTTCTTCCTTTTCGCGCGGTCGTTCTTCCTCTTGTGCCTCCTCTCTTTGGTGGAATGAAGAGTGTAAAGTTGCCTTCCAAAGAAGCACCGCTACCTTCAAAGCCTTTCGTTCTTGTTCCTCAATATCCAACTTTTTAGCTCACAAAGAAGCCAACGCAAAGGCTCGGTACGTTTCAAAATCTGCCAAGAGGAACTCTTGGAAATCATTTTGTTCATCTTTCTCTAGAGATACGCCTCTCTCTAAGATATGGAAAATGGCAAAAGCGTTCAGATCTCCTCTTTCTGAGCGTCCCCACTTCTCTCATCCTTCTTTGCCTGAACTTCACTCTTTCTTGGACTCTATTGCTCCTCCGTATGTCCCCACTTTCGAGGAATCGATCATTCCTTCGCTCCCAAATTCCTCAGAACCTCATTTCCTATCGTCCCCTTTCCGCTACGAGGAACTCTTGTCCGTTCTTAACAAAACCTCTCCTTCTGCTCCTGGCTTGGACGGTCTTTCTTTCCCTATTCTTAAAAAACTCTCTCCTTCCTCGCTGCTCTCCCTTCTGAATATCTTCAACTCTTTCCTACTCTCTGGATTTACTCCTGAGTCTTGGAATGACTTCATCGTCATTCCAATTCCGAAAAAAAGTCAGTGTTCCTTCCGTCCTATCTCCCTAGCCTCATGTCTGCGCAAACTCTTTGAAGGTTTAATAAACAACCGTCTTGTTTGGTGGCTTGAGCATAATAATCTAGTTCCTTCTAATATGTTCGGTTTTCGCCCCGGGCTTGGCCCGGTAGATTGCATCAGTACCTTCCTTGCAGATATCTATAAATCATTCCTTTCTAAAAAATTTACTGTCGCTTCTTTTGTCGATGTCTGCTCTGCATTCGACAATGTGCATCTTCCTTCTCTGGGCTCCAAACTTCTCTCTCTTAATCTCCCACCGGTTTTTATCTCTCTTATACTCAACCTCTTTCAACATAGAACTCTTTATCTATCTTCTCCTTTTCTTTCCACCTCTAGATGCGTCTATCGTGGGCTTCCCCAGGGATCCTGCCTTAGCCCCACTCTTTTTAATATTTACTCTTTCGATATTGCTTCGCTTCCTATTCCCTCTTTCTCTCTCCTTTTTGCTGATGACATTTTAGTTTATTCCACCTCAGATGATCTGTCCTCTGCCACCAACGAGTTAAACCATTCATTGTCCCATCTTAGCAATGCTCTATCTACACTCCACCTCTCTCTTTCCCCTTCCAAGTCTTCCTGTATAATTTTCGCTCTCCGCCCCTTTAATCGTGCTTTTATAAACATCAACGTATCTGGTACACCTATTCCCACTGTTAATTCCATATGTTATCTAGGTATTTTCTTAAATAGTCGCCTTACATTTCATGAACATATTAATTATATCTATAATTCCTCGATCAAAAGACTTAATCTCCTCAAATCTTTATCACCGCTCAGATGGGGTGGAGACCCGTGCATTCTATTAATTCTATATAAATCGATTATTCGGTCCAAACTCGACTATTGTTCCTTCATTTATGGCAGTGCTTCCAAGTCTCTCCTTTCGAAACTTGACGCAATTCAGAATTCCTGCCTTCGCCTATGCATTGGCGCTTTAAGATCTTCTCCTATTCCTGCGATTCTATCCGAATCTTCCACTCAACCTCTTTCCATTCGTCGTTCACTCCTCGGTTATCGATTTTTAATAAAACGCCTCCCCATTTTGTCATCCAATATTATCCCTTCCTATCTTTATATCAAAAATCACTGGCGCTTGGCGCCTCATAGAATTCCGATTTTATCGCATATAGCTGCTCGTGTTTCCAATTTTTCTCCCTACGTTTCCTCTTATAACAGTCTTCCTTACTTTTCTTTCGACTTTAATAGCATATGGCACCCCATCAATTTCTCCTCTCTTCCAGTCCGAGCTAATTGTTCCTCTCACAATGTAGTCAACTTCGAATTCTTTCAGCTGCTGAACTCTTCTTTTCCTTCCCATGCCTTAATCTTCTCGGATGGCTCCAAGAGTGATGGGGGCGTGGGTGGTGCGTATACGTCTCCTACGTTCCTACACTCTGAGTCCTTCAGACTTCCTTCCTTCTGCTCTATCTTCTCGGCCGAGTCGATCTCAATTCTTCGTGCAATTCATTTCATATCCTCTACGAGTGGAGTTCACAAATTCCTGATTGTCTCTGATTCCAAAGGCGTTCTTCAAGCCATCTCCTCTCCTCCTTCTTATACTTCTGACGGTATCATCCTCTCTATCCGTTCTCTTGTCTCCTCTTTGTTCTCGTTCCGCTCCATTTCCATAGACTTTCTATGGGTCCCTAGTCATTCCAATATTGAGGGAAATGACTCAGCTGACTCTTTAGCTCGCTCAGCCGCCCGCACTGGTCCTTTCCTCGACTCTTTCCCTTCCTCAGACATTCTTTCTCTATCACGCTCTAATCATTCCAGACTTTGGTCTGACATGTATCCATCTATATTCTCAAATCGCTTTTCTCAGTACCGTCTTATTCAACCGGTTCCTAGTTTCCTGCCTTGGTTTCAATCTATTCCTATCTGTCGTCGTTCCACTGTTGTTTCCTTAATTAGGCTTAGAATCAATCATTCTCTTCTCCCCTCTTCTCGCTTTCGATTCGCTTTGTCCCCTTCTCCTTTCTGCTCTCTTCACGCTTCTGAGCCTTCTTGTATTTGTGATTCAAATCACATCCTATTCGAATGTTCAGCACTCTCTAACGAACGCTCTATTCTTTACACCCAACTTCTAGTTTTGGGTCTTCCTACTCCCTTTAACGCTACCTATATTCTTTCCTTCCCATTGCCTTCAGTTATCCCATTGCTACTGTCCTTTGTCCTCTCCATTTCTGACCGCCTGGTTATTTAGTTATAACTGTTAATTTTTCATGTTGTTGGGTCAAGGCCGCTGGCGCGCCCAGGGTAGGGAAAAAAAAAAAAAAAAAAAAAAAAAAAAAAAATTATTTCGATCTATTATTCAAACGTTTTTCATCATCGTATTAAATTTTATTAGCTAGTTGTGAGCAGCTATGGTTTTATTTTGTTATTATTTTATTTTTATTTATTTTTATTATATTATTTATTTTTTTTTGAAAATCAGCGAGTATTTTTTTTTTTTTTATATATTTCTCTTTTTACCCTATTTCTTTACTGATATATTATTCTTCTTCCTTCTTCTTCTTCTTCTTTTTTATTTCCGTTACATTTAGCTTTTCTTGATTGATAAGCTCGTCTAGTGGGGCTGCTCAGCGGCCTCCTCCAAAAATTCAAAAACCACCAAATCGAACATGTCGCTGAATCTAACGGAGCAACAACAACAGCAACAAACGTATATTTATACACTGCTGCTAATTTGTTCACCGGCTCATCTAGTAATATACCTTAAGAGCAACAGAGATGTTAAATTTTGTTCTATTCTTAAGAATAAACATCTCTCTCTTCAGTCGTATTGTCCGTTTGCGGACGTCGTGACCAATCATCATAAACCAGTGGATCGAGCGACCACCTGTCGCCATTCTTCTCTGTTGTTGCTTGATTTTATTAGTTCCGACAGCGGCATTTTTGTAGCAGCTGTGAGATGATCTAGGAACCTCATCGGTGGCCGTCCCCGACTCCTTTTTCCTTTCATTTTTCCTTGTATAATATTTCGTTCCAAACCATTCCTTCTCATTATGTGCCCAAAGAACCCTAGACTCTGCCTTATTATCGTGGGCAATAGTCGTTGCGTCGGTGTAATATGTAGCTGTTTTAGAATTGACTGGTTGGTTCTGTGTTCTATCCAGGATATTCTTAGCATGCGCCTATAGCAGGTCATCTCAAAGGCTTCGATTTTCCGACGTGAAGCCGCCGTTATTTTCCAAGATTCTGAACCATACCGGAATATTGAGTGTATCAGCGTTTGCATCAGCCTTTTTTTCACTTGACATGTTATGTGATGATCTTTCCATATTTTTGTAAGTTTACCTAGCGCATTCTTTGCCAGGCCTATTCTTCGTCTTATTTCTATCTCGCAGTTTCCATCGTTGGTTATATAGGCGCCGAGGTATATGGTTCCAGGTTTCGTGTCAATATTGAGCGATGGGGTAAATTTTCCGGATAGTTTATGTGCTCTGTCAACCACCATTATTGTGCATTTTGATCGGTTTAGTGTGAGATTAGCCCTACGGCTGAGATATTCAATCCGGTCCAGTAAATTTGCCAGTTCTCTTTCGCTTGTAGCAATTATAACTGTATCATCAGCGTAGCGTAGGTTATTTATTTTCCTACCACCGATATTGACTCCGCCTTCCCAATTTTCAGTTACCTGGCGCATAATCCACTCGCTGTATATGTTAAATAGAATAGGAGATAGGATGCATCCCTGTCTGACGCCTGTTTCCGTTTTGAAGTTTTCAGATTTTTCATTTTCTATCTTAACATAAACATTGTTGTTTTCGTATAGGTTTTTAATTAGTATAATTAGATGTTCTGGTACGCCCATTTCTTTAAGTATTACCCACAGCGTGTTCCAGTTCACCTTGTCGAAGGCTTTGGAATAATCTAAGAAACAGAATATTGTCGGAACATTGTATTCATAGGCTTTTTCGATTATCTGCCTGACGTTGAGTAGTTGTTCACGTGTTCCTTTCCCGGGCATAAAGCCTGTTTGTTCTTCTGAAATTTGTGGTAAGAGATATGTCTTCAGTCGTTCCATTATTACATATAGTAAGGTTTTACTCGCATGGCTGATTAGAGCGATTAATCTGTAATTGTTACAATCTTGCATATTTCCTTTTTTATATATTGGAATGTAGATTGATTCGGTCCAGTCCTTTGGCCATTTATTGCTTCTCCAAATTTTGTTGCATATATGGTGTAGTATATTAATGTGTTTCTCTCCACCTGCTTTAAACATTTCCGTAACTATTTCATCGCATCCTGCTGATTTATTGTACTTTATTTTTCTTACTGCATTCTCGATTTCTATGCGGAGGATCGGTGGTTCTTGAGTGTCTCCCAGAAATAGTGGTTGCCTTTGTGTTTTCTTCGAGTTTTGATTTGTCATTAGTTTTTGACAGTATTCACGCCACCTTTTTGACACTAAGCGTTTATCTACAATGGGTTTTCCATTTTGATCGTTTATAGCCGTGTGTCTTGCATGGAAATCTCTGCTTAGGTATGCCACTTTTTTAAAGAGGTCTTTAGTTTCATTGTTTTGCGCATGACTCTCTATTTCACCGCATATGTTCATTATAAATTTGTTTTTATCTTTCCTCATCATATGATTGATTTGGCGTGTCAGGTCATTATATATCCTGGTTTCTCTTTCCTTATTACTTCTCTGCATCTTTACTTTTTTTCTTTCCTTAATTTTATTCCAGGTATCTTCAGTTATCCATGGTTTCCTTGGTCTTTCAGGTCCTCTGTATTTTTCCGCATTATTTATCAGTACTCTTTTATATCTACTCCACAGTTCATTTGCGGTCAGATCTTCAATTTTGTTTTCTGTTATTTCATTTAGCCCTCGTATGACTTCCGTTTTGTATTTATTATTATCTTTCAGGTACCATCGATTAGTGCTTATGTTGCGCTTAGCTATATTTCGTATCCTTAGCTTTAGTTCCGCAACTAATGCATTGTGGTCTGTACCGCAATCTAAGCCTGGATAAGTTTTGACGTCTTTAATAGACGTTTTCCATCTGTTTCGTATTAATACATAGTCTATTTGATTCCTGGTTGCGCCATCTGGTGACTGCCATGTATAGAGTCTACGGGCATGATGCTGGAAGTTGGTGTTAGCTATTAATAGCTCATTTTCGGCACAGAAGTGAATAAGAAGATCTCCTCGATCTCCTCGATTATTTCTTTTTCCAAACATAAGTAGTTGCAATTAATAAAATTTTCAAAAATGTAAAATATTATAGTCTACAACTGAGTCTAGATTTCTACTAAATAACCTTACAACATTTTTCCGCGGTTGTATTAGATGTTTTTGTCCCAATGCATGATGGCACAGCTTAATATAGGTCGGTATAATGCAGTATATAGTTTACGGAAGTGTATTAAAAAAATTGATTACATAATAAAATATATAATTTAATTTTCTAATTTTTAGTAAAAGATAAATTGGATATTTATCCTAGAACAGTTTACAGTCTAGTTGAACACCTATATATTTTACCTCGTAAATTCTATCCAAGGGAGCATCATTTTCCCAAAAAGTTTCGAAATCGTCCCATTTAAATTGTGGTATATGACCACAAATAATGAATTTAGTTTTATTCAAATAAATAAACAGTTGGTTAAGGTGTAACCAGTTTTTTATTGTATTCAAGTCGTCTTGTAAGAAATTCTGAAGAATAAATAATAATAATAATAATAATAACTATAATAATAATATCAACACCAATGAAAATAACCATTTCACCACCATTAGTAACAGTAAGAATAGTAACAGTGTAAATAACAGCACTGGTAATGCTACTGATAATAATATCAACGACGTAATTAGTTATGATATTAATAAAGAACATATCTTTCCGTTAGACCACCCTGAACCTTTTTTAATCTATTTAAAGCATATCGAAAAAAATATTGGAAATGCACATCCCTTGGCCATAGCTAAATTTCTGTTTAAATCGACCACTGAATGTTTAAATGTCAAAAAACAAGGTAGGAACCGCGTATCGGTTTTATTCCCCTCTGCCGTTACGGCTAATAAATTCTTAGATCACCTTGATTTCACGATGAAAAATAATCTCGAAGCATTCGTACCCAAAATTATGTTTTCTTCCGATACGGAATAATTCCCGATGTGCATACTTCCTTTTCGGGGAGGAAGATATAGAAAGTATTTCCTCGTTTATTCCCGTTGCTTCAGTTAGAAGAATTTTTAAAAATGTGGACGGTGTTCGTCTGCTCACTCGATCGGTAAAGGTTAAATTTGTTTCTTCCGTTCTTCCTTCCCATATCTCCATTTTTAGACTAATTTTTGAGGTATCGTCTATTATTAGATCTCCTATTCAATGTAATAAGTTCCATAGGTCATACTTCTAATTTTTGTCGTAGTTCTGCACTTTTACTGCGTTCATTGCAACGACACAAACATTCAATCGCAGAGCCCTATGACTAATTCCGTTCCCGATTTATTGCTCTGAGTGGCTTCGACAAAAGGAAATAAGATGCATTATGGCCTATGAGCACATTCCGTTCACAGAAGCTTACGACATGAAAAGTAAATCTTTCATATCATCAGTCTTTTCTTACGCTGACAGAGCTGCAGCTCAACCCAGGGATCCAGTCCCTTTATTAACAAATCCTTGATCTGAAAAAATGTTTCCTCAAATGAGAGCACCAAGGTCAGTCTAATAAAAAATCGCAAACGAAAACTTCTCCTGAATTTCCTTCTCTGCCGTCCAATCGCGTACCTTTTCCATCTAATGGTTGGGTTTTGAGATCTAATTCCATCAGTATGAATAAGTCTGCTGTACCTGTTACTTCAGATGATTCATTCAATGACTCCTGCGCAAATTTCTTCGCCAGTTGAGTTGTCCTCCTTTGCATTCATACAGCTCTTAGCTAGGCATAAAATTCTTCCTCCTAACTTGAAAAATCTTTTCAATTTTTGCTGCAGAGCTTTATGCCTCGTGTCTTATAATATATTAAACATATGTAACACTTCAAATTTTGTTATATTCTTAACTCTATTTTTTTTTTCTTTTTCTGCTCTTTTATACTTTTTCTCTCTTAATAAAGCGTTTATTTTTCCTGTCCATGTGTTTCATTCTCTTACCTCGGTTTCGCGTGTATTAAATTTTTGTTTTTTCTTCCATCTCAGTCATGAGCACAAACTGCTAATAATGGTCAAAGTTACAGGTTAAGTTTTCCTTTCCTTTCATGCTTTTATATTCGATATCCCTAATGGGTGAAAAAAGAGCTTCGTAGTGAAAAGATTATCCAATAAAAATTTTACTCTTTATTTTTCGTATCAGATTTAGGATATTTTTATCCAACAAAAATTTGTAGATTATGTAGATTAAGACTGATCAACTTTTAAAAAAACGGTACCATTAACATATTTTCTTCTGTTCTTTCTTTGTGGAAAGAATTTACGGAAATCATTATATAGAATTACGGCCGATTCCCGGATTCTATTTATTAGGTATGGAATGGGAGACATAAAAATGGTGCAACCACTTATTAAACTTATAAAAATATTATTCCTTCCAACATTATACCCCAAAAACAATATTATTTCAGATCGAAAAAAAAAACCGGCTTCTACCTTCGCATTAATGAATCTTCCATCGGATGTAATCACCTAAAATATTAGGGGAGGCCAAATTTAATTCTTTGAATTTTGAACCTTGCAATTTCTCAATTACCGTTGACGAACTTCAACATGCCCTCGATCAGATGTGGGATTCACCCTATAATGATTCAGTTTAGCGATTCATTTCCTTCGAAACATTAAGATGCAATCTGGCATCTCACTCATTCCCAGATCAATGAAATTATCCAGTTGCTTTTAACAAAAATCCTCTGCGTATGGATAGTTACCGTCTAATTTCTCTTGCCTCGATCGTATGAAAATTATTAGGAAGAATTATTAATAACCGATTAATTTGGTTTTTCGACGAAAACCACTTAACAAATAGCCAATGTAGCTTCAGGACAGGACTTTTTAAAAAACTAAATTTATACAAAAATTCTTCAAAAGATCACAATCTTCTTATCTCTTTGACTTTTCTAATACGTTTAATATTATATAAAAACATAAATTCAGTCCCGTCTTATACAGCCGTTCTCAGAGCCGCATGGCGTTTTTCATTAAGAACATCCTCCAGTCACATTAATTTCATGTTCGAATAAACAGCGGCAAACCTCCTACCCAGATATTAGAAAGCGGTCTCCTTCGAGGATTGATCCTCGAGCTTTCCAACATTACTATCAAAGAAATTGTTATTTACATATTTCAGCTATTCTTGTGTTTTGCGAGAAACTGTCGACAAGCTCCCTTCATGGTCTAAACAGTTTAAGCATTATTCAGTCGTCACATTAAAATTTCACAAATGGAACATCTGTTAAATCATCCGTTTCAATGAAATATCTGGAATAATTCGAGACAATAGACTTCTCTGTAAACAACACTTCGGTGTCACCTTACAATGATATTCTAAAAAAAATAATAAAATAAAATAAATAAATCATTTATGTAAGTTCCCGCGGCAACTACGTAAATAAAAAAATTATTTAAGAAAAATTGTTGGTCTACTAAACCAAAAGTTTTTCCTAGACCACGGTAAACAATTAACGTCAACTACATTTAAATGTAGGTGAATACATCCTGTTTGTTAAAATGATATAATAAAACAAACTTTAATAACAAACAATATAGAACAATAAATTAGATAAATACCTATTTAGAAATGTTTTCGGGCATAACCCATCATCAGCTAACACTAACTTAAAGGAAACTTAAAACATACTCTTTAAGTTTCCTTTAAGTTAGTGTTAGCTGATGATGGGTTATGCTCGAAAACGTTTCTAAATAGGTATTTATCTAATTTATTGTTCTATATTGTTTGTTATTAAAGTTTGTTTTATTATATCAACTACATTTCTTTTTTGTCCATTGTATACTGATAGTTCCTATCATGTTTTGCGATGCAAATTGTATGTTCTTTAAGTGTTTCTGTCTGTCTATTGAGCGTGATTGGTTTTATTCTCAACTCTTAAAACTCGGTTTCCCCCTACAATGTTTCTTACATTCTTTTCTTACTTTTCCTTGTTGGTTGTTCAGACGTTTTTGCATAGTTTTTATATCCATCTCCTCCATTTTACCGGCTCAATGTTCTTCGCCAATGCCGCCTCTCGCCAAAAAAACCGAATTCTAAATTATAGAAAATATATAAAATACGCATTGCGTCGTTACTTCCTCTTGCTGACAAATGCCATATCGATTAGCGTTAAAAAAGTTAGTATTCTTTTTAAGAGGAAATAAAACCTTTTTTTTTTTTTTTAATACATTTTTAAAATATTTTAGCAGTTGAAATTAACAACGATAATCAATCATAGTGATAGAAGGAAGCATTTGTAATAGAAAAGTGCAGTTTGTTGGGGAAATCATACGATAACTCTAATTATAAAAATCCGTTTTGCACATTTCTAAGATTTCCTCCTATTGTAATAGTTCTGTACCGCGTATAGTTCACATTCGACTGGTTTTTAAGTGATAATTGTTTCTCACTACTTACCGTGTCGTTTAGTTTGCGTGGTTTCTCTACAGCCGTCGATATTGTCCAAGTGCTTCATTATCTTAATATAGTTAATAAGATTTCCTCGAATGTTCTTAATGTAAATAAACAATCTCGGTAATGCATAACCACGATAATTAAGGATATTATCCAACAGGCCGCGATCGGTTCAATATGACACTCAGCTTTCCAATAATATTTCGTTGCTAATGAAAATTTCGCGCATATTAAAATTTATTCCCCTTCCTTAAGAGGGTTATTTATTTATTTCTTTTTATACAAATTATATCCATTAAAAAGGGACTTAGCAATCTTCGGGAGTGTGCAATGCTCTGTTCATTTCAACCTGTACACAGTGTAAAACTGACTTTACATGACGTATACATTTCCTATATGAACGATATCATGCAATAATAGCTTGGGGGAGAGCAAGTAAAACTAATATAAAACATATTAACTACCTTCAAAAAAATGCGTAAATATCCTAATGAGAAATAATATAAAACATAAACATGAAGAAAACAACATATTAAAAAAATATAATATTCTGGATCCCAAATCATATCTATACTACTTGATTATTATGGAATGGCTAAATAAGGAAATCGAAGTAGAAAAAAGAAATCCACCAACCTACAATATTAGGAACCTACACCTTTATAAAACCTGTAAAATCAGCAACTTAAACAAGCACGAGGATAATATTAAAAAAAATATTCTATGCAAACTACTAAACTCACTACCAGAAGACATTAAACAATTACAGCCACATATAAAGTCAAACAAAGCAGAAATAAAAAAATGGGTTGGGAATAAAAATATTAAAAAAAAAAAAAAAAAAAAAAGAGCTCTTAATATCGAGTATATATTAAGTATTAATAATAATCTATATGTAAGAGCATGCGAAGATATGTGAATGTGTGGGATTATAAAATAATATAAGAGGATTAATTATACTTCTTTATTTTAATTTATATTACTCTTGTAAAAGAAAATTTAACAGTACTGATAACCATAAATATGTCTTCGGAATCGTTAAGTATAAGAAACATTGTATTATATTAACAAATAAAGAAGGGAGGCATGTGTTATTTTTTTAGGACCACGCCGACAAGCTTAAAAGCTTGGCAGGGTCCACAAACGTAACGTAATTGCAACCAAAAAAAAAAAAAAAAAAAAAAAAAAATAGCGAAAAACTGTAGGATTTATCTAAGCCGTCATTGTGAATTTTTGCCCTTTAAGGTTTAAATGTACTTAAATAAACCAAGTAAATAGGAAAAACACTTGTTGCTGTTGAAGAGGACATTAAAAATAGTACGGATATCTCACTGACGGCTAAATTAATGGAAATTCGGCCCGCTCAAGATGAGGGTCGGTCTTTTATTATCATTCCTACTATTATTAGCGAAAGGGAAATGTTATTTTTGTATAGGTACATTTTTCTTCCAGCCCGAATTATAAGAAAAAAGTAAATAAATTAACTGATATTTTAAATTCAAAAAATAACTTTATTTTCCAATTTCATAACCAAGTCTTGTTCGGTAATATTGAATTCGCGTTTTGTTAAAAAGTTGCTCACGCTTCCTTTTGCGATGACAAAATTCTGTGGTTAAGCAATCATTAATCTGCGAATTGTTCTAATTATTCAAAATATTGTCGTCCTATTGAAATGAAATAACAATGCGTAGCTCAATTTCCTTAATTATATCTCTTAAGAAGTTCTCGATTTAACCGGTTAACTATGGGATAATTTTATCTTCTGAAGTACCTCGATAACTATGTTTAGGACGCGGAATAATTTAAAAAAGTTATATACGATTGTGATCTTTTTGAATCCTAATGAGATTGTATACAGTCGAATTTTGAACTAAAATTAGAATATCACACAATTCAGCTACAGCTCAGTGATTTTTGTCTCATTTTTGTTTTTATTGAATTAAAAAAAAAAAAAAAACAACAAAAAAACACATTACTTTGAGTAATACATTTTTTCGAAAATTTAGACTTTTTCTCAAAATGACCACGTTGCATAGCAGAAAACGCTTAATACATACCCAGCAGGGGGTCACCCTCTTTCGGGCGTAGGCGAACTCAGACATTTTTACAGACTACTTACGGTGATTTTAGAGTATCATCCGTTAAACGTTATCATCTGTGTTAGTGAGAAAAACCAGTTATCAAATATTGCTATCAGAAATTCCACCAAAAAAAGACCGTTCTTCGTTAACGATTCAGTTTTTCCAAGCACGTTATATATGCATACATATTATATATAATCACAAAACACGTATTTTACATGATTTTATTGGGTTATTTACTTTTTAAAAATATTTTATATTTTTTTGAAATAACGACTTCAGCGGGAAATACAGATAAACAGACTTTTGCAATGTAAATTTAAGAGTTCTGTTAGTAATAGTGATACGAAACGGACGAAAATGATTAATATTAATAATCGGTCAAGTGCATTATCAGTTCTTTTCACTTTTTTTTTTTTTTTTTGCTAATGTATACATATTTAAATAATTACAAACTAATAATCGGCAAGTGCATTACCAGTTCGGACATATTGTCAGCTGGCGCAGACAAGTCTACATCGAGCAGGTTAATTGTTCCAACATCCCTGACTCTTTTATACTAACCCACAATGAACATGAACACCGAATATTCCTCCACTTAGACGACCACTCATGCCGCAGCTGCATAAATAAAAAAGGGAAAACTAATCAACCAATTACATCGCCTACCCCCCCCCCCACAACATCTAGACATTGACAGAGCAATGGAAGCCGACCAAGTAATTCCAAATGCGAAACGCCCTCATCCAACAACACCAGATTCTCTGCCCGGCGACCCTATATTATCTGCAACATCACAACCTGCAATAAAGAAAATTAATATCCCGTTACCGGAAGATGACAACAACCAAACAGTACAACTAGAACAAATAAATGGCCCACCAATCCAATCAGAGTTCAAAAATATTTTGAAACCACAGCCAGAAGGGAAGAACGTTTTACAGCAACAGGCCCAACAGAAAACCGAATTCAAAATACCACCAGACATGCAGCACATCACTGAGCCGGTTAAGCAGAAGTCAAAACAGAAAAAAGTCACTAACATCGACGAAGCAGTTGAGAAAATCAAACCGATGTTTGACAATGACCAATCTAACTTCATCATCAACCTTGACGATTTCAAAATATTCTTGAGTAACATTGCTTCCAAACCTGACTACATAACCTATGCACACAATTTCACACAGGATAAAGATGGACTGTTTCACCTAATTGCAGCCGCCAAACCATCTCTGAAGAGCACAAGTTTAAAAAATAGATGTACTCGCATACTGAAAAGTCTGAGCAGCCTATCCACAGATGGTAATACGTCAGAGGAAAGCTCTACCCACTAACACACGAATACTATGACAAACTTGACATTAAACATCGACTAGCAACACTCACAGACTTCACAAGACAACACAGAAACACCCAACATGGCGAGTAATAATATAATTATGCAGTGGAACTGCAGAGGTTTTATTAATCATCAAGCCGAACTAGAACACCTATTAGCCACATATTCTCCATTAGTAGCCTGCTTGGAGGAGACGCATTTACAGCCTAGAGACAAGCCAAGAATAAAACACTATAGTCTATTCCGATGCGATAATATCGGAGGCAACCGAGTAAACGGAGGAGTAGCAACTCTAGTGCACACGTCGATCACGGCTGTATCGGTCAGAATGAATACACCCCTTCAGATGGTAGCGATATCTGTTCTGTTACACAATCTATCGAGGTCCACACTAACGATCTGCAACTGCTACTTTCCCCCCAACCATATGGTACACTCGGCAGACCTTCAAAATGCCATATCTCAACTAGTAAGCCCAATGGTCATACTTGGAGACTTTAACGCTCACTCCCCACTATGGGGAGCGACGTCCACCAACAGACATGGATCAATTATTACAGTGCATTCTCCCCCCACCTAACCATACAAATTTTAACCTCTCCCATAACACTTTCTCAACAATAGACTTGGCATTAGTATCCCCATTACTGCTCCCGAAACTTAAATCATCTGTCCATGACGACCTTTGCTCCAGCGATCATTTCCCTGTATTTCTGCATTTCACAGGATATCATCCATCACCACCAATCCCAAGACCCCCAAGATTCTCATTTCACAAGACAGACTGGACGGCATACACAGCCGGAATTAAAATCCCAGCTTTTAGTGAGTCCCTATCAGACAATTTAAAGATATTTCTTAATACTATACTAGATGCTGCCTACTTATCGATACCCACCTCCCACAATTTTCGAGCTAAGAAAGTACCATGGTGGAGCAAAGAGATCCACATTGCAATCCAACAGCGTAAACGAGCACTCAAAAAGTATAAATCGTCTCGGTCGCTATCTGACTTAGTAGCCTTCAAGAAGTGCCGAGCCCTTGCCAGAGCTCTCATTCGCGACAAAAAGCAAGAGTGCTGGTCACAGTTTATTTCATCCATCTCCTCATCAACGTCAAACAGGACCATACGGAATAAAATAAAATCCATCAATGGAATTAGCACTGTCCCAAAACGCGTCCTCCTCAACATCAATGGCAGTCTAATAACGGATGAAGCTAACGTTGTCAAAGCGTTTGCCAATCACTTCACCGCAGCATCGTCATCAGAAAAGTATCCCCCCGCTTTCCGTAGCATGAAATACCATGCAGAGCAACAGCCAGTGCACTTTCCACCCGAATCCAATGAATCATACAATAGTAATTTTACCATCTCAGAACTAAATTTCCAACTCAACCACCATACATCCAACACTGCTCCTGGCCCCGACGGCATCCACCCATACATGCTTAAGTACCTCCAAATTTCCGGAAAACATTTTCTCCTACACATATACAATCAAATCTGGAATTCTGGAAACATCCCCGCGCAATGGAAGTCGGCAAATATAATCCCAATACTAAAGGAAAACAAAGACCCTTCCCTTCCCGAAAGTTACCGTCCTATCTCGTTATTGAGTGTCATTTCCAAAACGCTGGAGAAGATGGTTAATAGGCGTCTCCTGTTTTTTCTCGAACAGAAAAGTCTTCTTTCTCCTAACCAAGCCGGCGGGCGAGAGGCAAGATCAACAGTCAGCCAACTACTTAGCTTGCAAAGGCAGATACTCTCGGCGTTTCAGCGTCAACAGCACCTCTATGCAGTATTTTTCGATTTAGAGAAAGCTTTTGATCGCCTGTGGCGTCATGGCCTACTACTAAAACTGCGAACGGCGGGAATCGCCGGAAAAATGGGTAAATACCTACACAGCTTCTTAGACAATAGAACGATCCAAGTTACGACTGGTTCGTCAACGTCTGAACTGATGCTGTTGGAAAATGGTGTACCACAAGGCTCTGCTTTAAGCGCAACCTTGTTCATATATTATATCAATGACATAACTGACTGCCTTGCCGCCCCAGTAACGTCCCGGCTCTACGTTGATGACCTGAATATATCCTTATCGTCCAACCATCCTATAAACGCTCAAAATATCCCCCAAAAATCCATCGAAAATTTACAGAAGTGGCCCAATGATAACGGTCTGACCTTTTCCTTAACAAAAACAATATGTGTTGATTTCCACAGGGGACGCCAAAACCCACTTCCCAGCGTATTCCTGAGTCTAAATGGTTTTCCTATCCCAAATCGTCCATCAGTCAAATTTCTAGGCCTAATATTTGATAAAAAACTCTCCTGGCGCGATCACATACGTGAGCTCAAAGCTAAATGTCTAAAATCCTTGTCCATCCTAAAATATCTGTCGAATTACAAATACAACATAAATCCAAAACTACTCCTTACAATATATAGATCAATCATCCTTTCGCGAATCAATTACGGGTGCCAGGTGTACTCCTCAGCCGCCAATAGTGTGCTAAGATCCTTAGATCCTGTACATTTTGCGGTCCTCCGGTCTATTCTTTCCACTCATCCCTCTACTCCTGTTGTAAGTTTGTGTGCACTGGCAGATTGTCCCCCACTATCCTATTATAGGAAATATTACAACTTTAAAGAACTGAGCTCCCTCCTTAGTAATACTAAGACCCCGTCACTCGAGCCGGCCACCATATCCCCTAATGGGAGTTTTGGGAACGATCCAGCGCCTGAACTTTTTTCAGTTATGGATCATTTCCAAATCCCCTCAATCCCAAGAGCTTTACCAGATTTCGCAATAACTGTACCTCCCTGGAGTCAGCCGATCACAAATATAAACATATCTCTCACAAAATTCAATAAAGCACAATATCCGCCAAACGTAGTACAAATAGTAAAAAACACCATAGCGAGCTACACCGATCATGTATGCCTCTAGACAGATGGAGCGAAGGCAAAAGGTTATCAGTGACCGGAGGCATGCTCCTTCGAAGTATCAAAAACAGCAGAGTCAGTCAGACTGCATGATTGCTGCACAGCACTGCACGCTTAAATATATGCGATTGTTTTCTGCATTCAACACTATACTGATACTAACCCCCAGTCCCAAAAGGCCCTACTTATAACTGACTCCTTAAATTCCCTTCAACTTATTTCAGAAATAAAACCCAAAAACCCCCTGATAAGAAAAGTCCACTACCTACTATACAGGCTATCCCACCTAAACTCTGAAATATCCTTCCTATGGGTGCCGGCCCATGTAGGAGTCCCAGGTAATGAGCGCGTCAATCGAGCAGCTCAGGCGACACTATTCTCTCCAATGCCATGTAATCCCCCTCTTCCCCCCATAATGGCCCATTTATTTATGCACCAAACTGGAGAAGAATGGCAGCGGGAATGGAAATCCGCAAGTACATTCCTCCGAAGCATAAAATCAACCACAGAACCCTGGTGGCCCATAGACGAAATTTCTCGCAGAGATTTTTCTGTCTTGAATCGCCTCCGAACAGGTCACACAATCCTTTCGCACGGGTATATCTTCACGGGACAAGCACCCCCAAATGTCTGCTTCTTCTGTGGTCAACCAAGCGCCCCGTCTACATCTCACCTCCTTCTCGAATGTTTCTCTTTTACGGCACCAAGATCCACCTATTTCACTACCACCTCTATCTCTAAGATCTTATCGAACGTTCCGTCTGCGGTCGCAGCTATGTTGGCTTTCGTGCGTAGCAGCGGCCTATACCATAGAGTTTAACCTTCCTAAGTAGGCTCCATGTGCTGTAATAGCCTCAGTAGTTAAACACAGCGCATGGAAATCCTCACTATTATTTTATTAAAAAAAAAAAAAAAAAAAAAAAAAAAAGTTCTTTTCATTTTTTTTTTTTTTTTTGCTAATGTATATTTAAAAAATTACAAACTATCAACTCTACGTTATTTAAAGTGTAACATAATTGGATTGAATTTGCTTCTAATATATATTCGTTATATTATCTTTCTTTTTCATTCGTATCTAGCAAGTTTATTTGAAGATACGTTTATTCAAGTTTCTTCTGTTATCTATGATTTTAATTATATATTTAATTCCTTGACGAATCTACCTAGGTTTCAAAAAAATCTCGAAATAGGCAAAGGCGCAAAAATTTTTAAACACATAAATAAATACATTTATGTTAATACTGGGCGAGAAATATATATGGTATTATTACAAATTAAAAATTAAATATCTTGTAAATTATGGTAATCTTTAAATTAACACAATGTATAGTCTCTTCTTCTGTATATAAATATGCAAAAACAAAACTGTTCAGTACCTTTTTCTCCTCTGTTTATTAATCGATTTTCTTTCTTTTTTTTTTTTCTGTTTAGTAGCTATTGTGATGATCTTTAGTATTATCAGTAAAAAAATTTTGGAGGCAGTTTTTCTTTCTTATTTAAATCAAAAATTAATACAAAAAATGAAAAAATAAATCGCTGCAACCAGTAAATCTATTCTTATTGAAATGTTTTATTTATTTATTTATTTTTTGGCCCGGCTTCAGTTAACTATCAAGTCATTCCAATTTTTTTTAACATTCATCACTATTGGCTTTTTTACACTGTACTAAACATTAAGGTATCATTTACTATCAGTAAATGAGGGGTTCTAAATTGTGATTTACTGTTAAGAACTCTTAAATTTACATTGCAAAAGTCTGTTTATCTGTATTTCACGCTGAAGTCGTTATTTCAAAAAAATATAAAATATTTTAGAAAAGTGAATAACCAATCATGTAAAATATGTGTTTTGTAATTATATATATCATATATAACATGCTATACGCGCGGAAAAACTAAATCGTTAACGAAAAACGGTATTTTTTTAATGGAATTTCTGATAGCAGTATTTGGTAACTCGTGTTTTTCACCAACACAGATGATAACGTTTAACGGATAATACTTGAAAATCACCGTAGGTAGTCTATAAAAAGGTCTGAGTTCGCCTGCGCCCGAATGAGGCTGGGCCCGTTCGATCGCGCCTGAAAAAGCGGTCCCCCAGCAGGCGTACCACCACTTTGGCAATATTTATACTTTAATAGAATAACATGTAGGTTTACGAGAATACGTAAACAACGAGTTTATGTATAAATAATTAAAGTAATTAAGCAAAAATACATTTACGCTCCTGGCTACTAGACAGGAAATGAGTGTAAATTAGCCAATTAATCTCTAGAACTAGCTTGTACTTTTCCGTTAGTTTGTAGGAATCATTATTTTAAGTGACATTTGTTCCGCTTCATTGAACTGCGCGGATAATTTTAAGTAATTAAAAATCAAAACAAATCAAGACGCATTTTCGGAATGATCCAGGCGATGCTCTGAACGAATTCACCGAGTCCGAAAATATAATGAGATCAAAATGGGGGGTTTCAGCAACAGTAAAGGACCGCCCAGAAAAACTGGATGTTAATATTATTATATATTCGGTAAACTTACAATTTAGAATTAAGTTTTCTTTCTTTCTTAAATTTATTTTATTACTCGCGCACGTACGAAATAATAATAATATTTTATTTACTCGGGTTATGGGTTTTCAGGTAAGTAGGATAAAATTAACACAGTCGATGACGCTACCTCAATCGTCAATTAAATTATAAAGCGATCAGCTGCCAACGTTTGAGCGTTTATGAAAGGGAATTCGCTTTGAAACTAAAAGTTGCCTGCAATGCACATGAAACAAAAGTAATAATTTAAAGTAACAAAAGTTGAACACATGTTAGTTGTGTGCTGTAATGTTATCCATCGACTGTTTTCAAAAAAAAATTTAGAGTTCAAAATCAAATTTTGTTAGATTCTTCATAACTGGCGTATTTCCTTCTTCTTTTTTCCGTTTTTTTTGATATTTTTGACATTTTCATCATAATAATTTTTTTTTTTTTAGAATTTTACAAACGTACATTGTGCATTTAATCTGAAAATGATATTGTGTATTTAAGAATTTTTTTTTTTTTTTTCGAAAGATAAATTTATTTTCGTACTACGGTTTGTTTTCAATTCCGCTAATTTTACATTTCTCATCAGTAAATGCGTCAGCTTTTTCTGCGGAGTTCACGTGTGATTGGTGTCAAAACTTTCTAACGAAAGCGAAATCTTTTGCTAAATGTAATTTCTTCGATGCCAGAAAGAATACCGGAAACCTCGTTTGCGTAAGCTCAACAAAACTTCCATTTTCTGCAGCGGATGTCGTTGTATTCAGATGTTTTTACCAAAATATGTGACTCATAAAATAATAAAACGCGTTCGTATTTCAGTTAATTATCACCGCGCTTACACTTCGGGAATTCAATATTTTTGAAACCTTATGACGCTGACTGTTTCAAAAACAGTTTTCTTTTTTTTTTCGTTTACTTTGAGTTTTCCATTTCTGTGACACGCCGGAATCATTGTTTTAATCTTCTTTCACTTCGCTGGAATCATTAGTTTGATTTAAATATTTTTTCATGTTCCATTATTTATTCAATTTTGTGAAAATATTATAAGTGCTTCAAAATGAAAAGGGAATGATCAAAAAATGATGCCTATGGTATATTATAAAACTGCAAAATTTAGCTTTCTCCAATCGTATTTGCTGTATCCAGTTATTTAATTCACGCCTATTCCTTTTTTATTCTTTGCATGCGCTGTTTCGTCCATCTTTGTTCTTCGCATTACTTCGTCCGTGTTAAATTTTTTTTTTTTGACCCGGCGTTAAACCATTTGGCCATCAACCAGTCCTTCTATTTATCCTTCTATTTATATTACTTTTCTCTTGTGTTAATTTCAGCTCTTTTAATTTTCCATTTTCTTTTAGTAATACTATTATTATTATTATTATTATTATTACTATTATCACTCTGCTGTTATTTAAGGATCCCCGCCATGCCATTATCAAAACACAAGAAGAAATTACGGAATTTTTAATTTACTCTTACTCGTTATTTGTTCATTTATAAGAACTGGTGTTTTACGTCTGGGAAAATAATCTCTGTCTCGCTTTTACTTCTCTTCGTCTTAGTCCATTTCGGTTTTTTACAATCTGGTATGGTGATTTCTCGTGTTTCTTCGTTCGCGAATAATGTTTAGCTCGCCAATGTTAAATAAAAAGGTTCCACAAATTTGTGTTAATGAAATTGTTTTTTTTTAATACTTCACTCTGTTCGTCATTAGTAAATTATTGGAAAATTCGATTGCACATAAATAGCCAGCTATCGTAGTTGGTTATTAAATGTTCGGTTAGAATATCCTGCTGCCGGCATTGTAACTTCCAAAAATTTCACTTGCGCTGGGTTTGACGCGCTCGGAAGAAAGAAAAACAAAAAAATTGCACATGAATTGATTTGATTCGATCGTTATTATTATTATTATTATTATTAAAACTATATATAAGATTTAGAGAGAGTAAATGTTATGCCTTTGGGGGGGGGGGTAAAAATCGATGATGAGGTAAAGTTTATTTCGTAGTGAATTTCTTCAAAAAGAAGAAGAGAAAAGAAATAGCTTTCATTTTTACCAATTTTCTTACGATCATCTTCCCCTGAAGTAGATTATCTATTTAATTATGTTAATAGATCTATCCGACTTATCGGAATTAGACATTTATTTCGCTGATAAAAATAGTCGGTGTCAACAACGCAAAGTTTTTTTCGAAATTCAAGAAAAATTCAATATTATTCTTCTTTCGCACGGGGATGTAGTATTCACAATGCGGCCTGAAATCACGGCACGGCTTTAATAAAATGCCAATGAACATCCCCCAACATTCAATTAACGCATCCGTCCCATGACCATCCCTGCGCACGGTATGTCTCGTTAGATTTTCTTCCCTTTCACAGTTGACACAAGTTCTCTTAATTTTACGGAATACTTCGTTGTTAATACAAGAGGGTATTTTTAAAATTCTCCGATACAGATGAGTCTTAGCCGAATCTTCACGCTCTTTCGCATTTAATTGGATAGACAATTTCGAACCCATTCTTAATTTGTTTCTAGTCCTCACTCGAATTTCTTCTTATTATACTTGAGCGCGAGCTGTTATATATGTGTCTTTTCCCACTCAGTTTCGAGACGACATATCCGTTTCGATTTCGTTGGCAGAAATTAAATACGACGAAAAAACAGCGTAAATATCGATCAAAAATTTCGAGATTCGGGAAATTTCGGGGATTATCGAGTGGGATTGACTTCTGGCCGGATATTGGTAATTTTTTGAATTCTTACAGATGCCTGAAAAGTGGCATGCGCCGTCAAAGGTTGCGATGAAATACTATATTACCGAAATGGCATTATTAAACGGGAAAGAATGAGGCAAAGTGAACAGCTTAAACGGAGAATTCGCATTACAAATTCATCTTTTCCAGTTAAAACACTGGAATATTTTGCAGATAGAACGGGCTAATAACTTAAGGGGAAATATGGCCCTGATAAAACGTCATTTAAGACGCCATGTCGCTGCTGTCGTCTTATCGGTAATCTGGTTTCGGAAGTTCGGCTTGACCGTTGTTTACAAAGTGCCAGCAGTTCGTATGTATGGCGAAACAAGCTTAATAGCGAGAAAAGGCTTTGTGTCCTCACAGCTGAATGTGAACCGCGTTCGTGGTTTAATTCTTACGCTCACCGGTCGACTCGATTCGTATTGGAAGACGATGATTACCATCTTCGAAAACAGGAAAATCGGTCAAAAATATACCGAATCTGGTCTCCGCAAGATATATTGCACGTTTATTTGTTAAGTTTATACTAAATATCAAATTATTCTGTGAAAAAAAAAAAAGAAAAAGAAAAAAAAATCACGACGGAATAATAAATATGGGAGAAGATGGTTAATAAAGTTAATGATGATATCATAGGTACATTTTATATTTGCAGAGTTCGATTAAAAGGCCTGGTCAAAAATGGAATCGGAAAACATTTTTATTTGAAGAGTAGTATTTTTTTTTTTTTCTTTTTTTTCGGGTTTATTATTACTTATGATATATTAAAATGTGGAAAAGCGAAACGAATAATTAAGTTCATTAAAAGTGGCCAAAAAGCGGAAGCCGGGTAATTAAGAAAAATTAAGAGCCTCCGTTTATGTTTAAACTTTTTGTTTACTTTATGCAAAAGTTACCCTACCGTTGTTATTAAGCTGAAAATCTGCAATAATATTTTCCGGGCTACCCACGTTAACGTCTTTGAAACATCGGCCGACAGTTCCAGCTAGTCGCATATAATTGAAAACAAGGAGTAACTTCTCGGTTTTAATCGGCTTTGTTTAACAAAGTCAACCTAATAATATGTTGCTCTGTTTAGTGTTACTACCAGGAAGATTAAGTTGATTTGAATAAAGTACCGGTAATTTCTACTTTCAGATATAAGAACGAAAAAAAATCAAAAAAATCAAAAATACATTAATTCGAAAAACTAAAAAATGTTTTTGGAAGTTACTCGACAATGGCACTTTATCAGTTACCACGGTTATTAATTACTAAGTGACTGCGAAACAGGTTGGTTTGTTTGCTTTGCAAACCGATATATATATATATATATATATCATATATGTCTGCGCTTCTGTAGTTAAGGTGTTTAACTACCAAATCAGATGTGTCATAGGTTATCGAGGCTTGTCTTGTTCCGGATCCAAGGCGCTCCCAGGTTTATTCAGCCTGAAATAATTGAGTACCAGAAAAATCTTGGAAAGTAAAGGCGGATTTCAAGTAGAAAGGAATTGATCCTAATATTCTCATTAGATCCATTAGGCTTAGTGTATTGTGAACCTTAACTTCACAATTCCCGACACCCTATGAGAAGGACTTGCTTTACCTTTTTTTTTGCTATAATTGTTAACATTGTTCACAATGCGATAAGCAACTATTACACTGGTTTTTAGTGTACAGAGAAATTGGCGGTAATATTAGTAGCATCGTTGGTATTATGAGCTAACGGTGATAAAGATATTGATGGTCATGACTCTGTCTCACAATGTAACCCCGCGACTTGAACTTGGACCCCCTCGCCGATGTATTATAATATGAAACAGCGGGAGCTTACGTGATATAAGTCAATGAGACCTCTCGTTCCGGAGAAATTTCTGGACAAAAAAGTCTAAATACACTCTTAACTCTTATTAACTGGAGTAGACTAATTTCGTCGGTGGAACAAAATTCGAATTGTCGCGCTAACTCGCGCTAATTGTCGAGCTAACTCGCGCTAATCTGGATTCAATTTAAAATTTAGATTTAAAAAAAATAATAATATAAAAAGTAATTTACTAATAACTCGGGAAAACATCGCAACATTTAAAGAATGGCACGAGGACAATAGAGGCACACGTCAGTCATTAATTTCATGACAGAAGGTGTAACATCGATGTCGAAAATCGTTACGGTCCAACTGACTGACGGAAGTTCCTCGTTTTGGTAACTGAAGAAAGGAACGTGAAAATAATGCGCAGTATTTATGTTATTAAAAATTCACTTGTTCTTTATTTTACTGCGTTTTCAAATTTTTTTTTTTTTTTTTTGCTCCCAGCTCTTACCCTTCGGTCGAATAGTTTTTCTCACATCGCAGCAAACATCTCCGAAAAGAACCAAAACATCATTAATTTGAAATGTAAAAAGGTATAATTTACCAGAGTTTGATCATTGTTCTCTGGACAGAAAGTAATGGACAAAGTAGTCAATACCGGGAAAACTGTATCAATGACTGATCGATAATACTGAAAGAAAAATTAGACTCCGGTGTTGCTTTCAAACCTACTTTTATTTTTATACATTTTCTAACCTTGAACGCGCGAACGCCCTGAATTTCAAAAGCCTCCCCTACCCGGAAATTGATGGTCGTTTATATTTTTACGTGATTGTTGATGCAAAAGTTGGACCATGGGGCTGTGACTGCAACGTGAAAGTGTGTTAGTGGGGGTAGTAGAAGATCGAGAGAGTTTAATATTTCTGCTGTTTTGAAGTGGAAGTTAGAAGCTGCATATGATGACAAAATTCTGGTAGTGGCTTTAATAGGCATCAACATGAAGGCCGGATATAGGAGAAGACCGAAGAGCTCCTTATCCGGAGAGCTCTGTTTTCTACTACGCTTAATTTGTGTAATAAGTGTTTTGAGGGCGGATAAGTAGAACCATAGTTCAGTTTGTATCGAATCAATATATTATAGGGTTGGAGAATGGTGGTACGGTGTGCTCCAAATCTTGTTCCGCTAATTTTGCGTAGAAGGTTGAGTTTGGGATTGCAGCTATTAATCAGGGCAAAGATTCGTTTCTGCCAAGTAAGTTTTTCATCAAACCAAAATCATAAATATTTTGCTGTGGAAACCTTGGGTATTGTTTTGTCGCGGAGCTTCAGATTAAGAGAGTGATCACAGTTACGAAGTCTGCAGAAATGAAGATCACCAGTTTTTGTTGGTGAGAACTGGAAACCATTTATAGTGACCCAGTCTGAAATTCTGTCGACAGCGTTTTGCAGCACATCGATCTTTCTCTTGCTGTTCTTTCAAGAGAAACTTCAGCGCTCGTACTGTGCCAAAACTTTCAAGAATTACTTCATCGGTTCTATGGATATTCAATCGTATATACGGATGGCTCCGTTTCTTCAACATCAGTCGGATGCGCTGTCACTCTAGAAAATTCAGTCATCGCACGCTACTCTCTTCGTCCATCTTTCTCCATATTATCTGCAGAACTTTATGCCCTTTACGTAGCTGTAAACTACATACCCTCTAAAGAAAACTGCAACCAGAAATATCTGCTACTAACCGACTCCCTATCTGCACTATTCATTCTACAAAACCAATGGGCAAATCAACAACACCCCCTCGATAATCACCCAGCTGCTCCTTTCAAACCCGTCTTTATCATGTCACTTTCTCATGGATAGCCGGCCACAAAGGCATGCCGGGCAACAACCTGGCTGACAAAACCGCCAAACAAGGTGCTATAAACTTCCCAATTCCAAACGCTCCAGTTTAGCCGATTTCTGATGCACCGTCAAAGTTAAACTAAAAGAACGATGGCAGGAACAGTGGACTAACTTTGGTCCACTGCCATCTTCGCTACATAAAACCCTCTATTGGAAAATGGAAATCAAACCAAAGTTGTTTTCGCACGCGTCCGCCTCGGTCATACTCTTCGCATACATGCCCATCTCATTACTCGCACTCATCACCCGGTCTGCCCAAACTAAAAAAATAAAATAAATAAATAATAAAATACGTGATTGTAATTGACCATAGTTGTAAAAACATTTCCAGCATTTATTTCGTTTTTATCGTAATATTTGCGGAAATTATTCCTTTAAAAAATTTCAGCCGTACCAGGTTTTACGGTGACCTCTTATATGTGTTTCCTTCTTTTTTTGTAATTATAAAAACGTGGCTGAATGTAATTTCTTCAAACTGTTCATCGACCAGCTCTCGTCTATTTACCTTTTCTTTTTTCATCTTATCATTTTTTATATTTCGCGGATCTTTTATTATTCAGTTCCGTGTTTTTCTTTTGCAAATATTAATTACAGCCTTCGGACCACAACAGAGCTGGTTACACTATTAATTTTTCAGATACATATATAGCTCATTCGATTTCTCCCTTAATCATTTCGATTACCCTTTTTCAGTATGTATACAGGGCGTGACAAAAGAAAGTTAACGCGTTCCGAAAAAGCATGTGCGAAATTTGCGCTAGGTGCATACCGATGAAACGGGACACGGTTACCGGAACATAAGTTAGTGTACTACTGAACGAGTGTGAGATTTTTTTTTTTTTCTTTTTACCCATTTACTGTATTACAAACTGGCCATGTAGGCCATTTAGCAATATACGTAATAAAGAGAATACCGAGCATGAAGGGAGAAGCACCCAACGGTACCCACCCGATAAGTGCAAGATATGAACTAATGACTATATCATTCTTTACCCGGGAGCGAGTAATAAAAAAGGATTGCTACGAAATCTGTTACGTTTTTGCGTTTTATTTTTAATACATTGTTTTTTTACATTTTGAAAACAATATATGTACATATTTTTTTTTGTCAAGAATGACATAGTTGAAATGGACTCATCTATAAATATGAACTAGAACCCGGGGTTCCAGAGGTTTTCCCCTAGGTGAGGTCCAAAAGACCTATTTCATATGAGTGTATATATATATATATATATATATATATACACACACACACACACATACATATATATATATATATATATATAATGTATTTTCAGATTTGTGCAATATATACAAAAAAAAAGGGTCAGTGTATACGAAACATATTTCACTGAGATTACTTATTATTAATGATTATTGAAAATAACCATTATTAAAATAATGTATATCTATCCACTCCTGGATATGAAGGCTTTCCCAACGTTTTCCAACTACTTATATTTTGCGCTTTTCTCAACCAGTTTTTTCCAGCTACCTCTATGATTCCGATGCGCTTCGAAGTTTAACGCGATTACGCGGAAAGTAGAGTTTTAATAATCGTCCCGTTTCTACTCCAACAGCAGCATAGCATTTTATTGTGCAGAAGCGACCATTACTTTTGTTTCGCATGCACAATTTTCGGCCCCAGTCGGAAGTACGAGTAGTACGTTGCGAACAAAGTTTCCATCCAGTTGTGTTGACTGGTTTTTCCATGAATAATCCAGTTCCAGCGCGCGTTGGTTTGTAAAAATTACCATTAATCTTTCGAAGAACTTTTAGAATTCTCGGAATTCGACAACTTTTACATGATCGAACGCGTAGTCGTTGGACGAATTAATAATATACGCGCTGTACATTAAGAGCGGTGAATTCATTTAGAGCGGCGCGTTCGTCGGACGTCGGGTTGAAATTTTTTTAATAACTGCGAGTATTACATTCTCTGGCTTCCGGTTTAATATCGTTTCTTCTTCTACGACCATCCTTCTCGTGTACTAATTAATAGATTTTCCCGTCACTATTATTACGACCCAAAGAAATTCTCTGCTTTCTCTTAAACTTCCCAGAATCCTCATTACTTCATATCATCTTTATTAATAATTTTATCGTTTTCTTCGGCGTGTATTACGTACTCGCAAACGTTCAGCAACGTTTCTCTATATTTCGCTAGATTTCAGTCTCTGCCTGCAACGAAGGCGTACTGGTTTTTTTTTTCTTTGTTAAAACATCGATGTTCTTCTACTTTAAGGGGAGTGTGAGTGGTGGGAATATGGGGTTTCACAGACAAAGGATGCCGCCAAAAGCCTTCCAGAGCTGTTTCCTGAGAGTCTCAGACCTTAGAGCCACATTTCATTTGAGTGTCGATCCCTTAATTAACGCACACATCTGTACATGTACGTGTATATATGTCTGCACACACACACATGTAAAAGCATCATCATCACTGTCACGGCAAATTCGTACGCGTGCCCTCGCAAGTGACCTTGCACCTGTCAATTAATTGATCGTTACATAACTTTACTTGTACGTCAATTACCGTTATTCGGTAGAGACTGATTTTCGAGGATTACAATGCATACGGTTACGAACGTTCCTACACACATGTAAAATTAGTCATTATCATCATTGAATTTTGCTGTTATCAATTTTATCAGCGGTCAGAGTCTGCGCAGGAATCGTGGTAAAATACAGGTTTTCACCATTCCGATATTTCCAGGAATCGTGGAGATTTTCGTTCGGTCAGTCGCGTAAAACTTTTCTTTGTCCGATATATTATGTACGGGGGTAAGTCTATCACCTTCCGATCCCACGCACGCATTGACCACCGCCGTGAAAATGCTGTTCTCGTAACGCTACATGCAAATGTTAACGCCACCGTTGAAACCGGATCTTAGCGTTCTTATGCTTTCTATACTATTACGAATTTTCAAAAATTAATATAACTATATTTTTCATTTTTTACGGTTCCAAAAATTTTTGCGAGTTCGTCGTAGTCGATGCAAGAGCCTTACCGCTTTCGCGCACACTTTTTAAAAAAAATCTTTGAATTAAAAATAATAATATCAAGAAAAAGAAGACTGCGAATCAAAGAAAAAAACAAAAAAATATAATAAAATGTTGATTCTTCCTGGTATTTTTATTCCCCCCGGGAGACATTTTTTGTAGAAGTTAAGTATGGTTGTAAAAGCATGTATGATGCTATTTTTTCAAGCATACATATGCACACACGCTCACACATATTTACTCACCACCCTTACGTACATGCAATGTCGATACATGTTCTGCAGGTGTCTCTCTATAATGACGAAGACTAGTCGTAGACGTTCTTGTAGATTCCGGAATACTTTCGTATTGAAAATTTAAAATGTAAAAATGAAAAAACCTTAGAACGAAACAAGGTATAAAAATTTCTTTCTCCATCTACATTCAAAATAATAAGACTCGTGCGTTTTCATCAACTCTCCTCCCTCACGTGTAAAATTACCTTTTCTTTTCTCACAGCTGTATAAGTTTATTTAAGCGACATGAATAATAACGAAAAATATTTTTTTAAATAATATGTCGGAATCGAACATGTTACGAAAATTTCCAACAAAGTTTGAAATCGAAGTATCGAGTTTTGATCGTTTTTCGATAAACTCGTAAATTCGTATCGAGGAAATAATAAAATTTAATTTTTTTCATACTTGTATACTTAAGCACATGCATGTACATATAGAAAGATTTTTTTTTTTTTTTTTAAAGAAAAGATTATTTAAATTTAAATGAATGGTTACATAAATTGTTTCGGCTTGTACAACACATTAATTCAAATGGAATGAAATAATAAATGATGTGTTCGGTACTACAATGTCTGTGATGTATCCAAAAAAAAAAAAAAAAAAAAAACAAAAAAAAAACGTTTAAATTAATTATACGTTGAAGAAATGAAATAAAATGTAAAAAATATGTATTATTACATATTAAAATTCTATACATATGTATATACCATACATTGTAATTTATGTGAAACAATATAAAATATTTGAAATAATAAAATGAAAAATGTATGCAAAAAAGAAAGAAAAAGATAGTTTTATTTCACATATTATACATACCGCGCTAGCTGACCTTATTACACTGAAAGGCAATTGCTATGTTCATATTCAACCTTCACGGGATCTATGCAATTCCTCCATCTTACAAATTCCACGTCTTTTGTTAATTTTTCTAATCCGTATGAATTGAATGTTGACAGTCGACACACGGTCTTTTACTTTTATACAGTTTCGAGTACTCCGGCGTAGTGTACCACCATCGTTATAATATTCTTCATCATGCTCGTGATCGCAACATGGTAGAAATGATTTTACCGTATCATCCCCTGTTTTAATCTATCTGATGTATAAATATATAAATGTCTTCAATGCAACTTTGAAATAATGTAATTATCACATTTCTTTGGTGGCTGCAATGAATTAAATCATTTATATTGAGATTGTTCATAAGCTTCAGCGGATCGATAATGTGTTCGTATCACGTCTTCATCACCATAACGTTTTTCACCGCACAATGAAAAATATCACTCTCATTATGGTGCTTACAAGTTAATTGCGTATACCAAAGTACTCTCGATGTAGATCATCAATACTAGGTAGTCGAATGACTTTCTCCATATTAACGACTTCATAGTCCAAGTCATGCAACAATTCGCACTTTCCGTCAAGTTCCCATAATATGAGTTTTGCATATGTGGTTAAAATATATATGCGAGCCCTCGGCTTTTGGGACAATACCGTGAATACATCGCGTGCCATGAATATTTCTTTCCGATAGGGGAATATGGAAGGATTTTTCAAGTAATAACTTACCGAAGAGCGTTGTAAATGCAGCATTTCTGATGCAGACCATGCTCTGCTTGGCTTGTACAGCGTATGCAAACACCGACCGCCACGCTAGTTTGGTTACTAGATAATCAGAATCCATATGGACGCTAAAATCTACAAAATATTCCGCTATATCCATTCGATCCGTTAATAATACTGGACCAACAATTTTAGGTACAAAATATGTTGATTCTGTTGATGAATAACCATCATCTGATTGCGGCGATGGAGATGACGAAGAGGTATGCGAGTCACTATCACTCGCAAATAAATTCTGAATAAATTCGGCGGCTTCAATTGATTTTGAGTTGCTGCTTGTGTTAACTGTATTAGCATTCATGATTGACTAATATTTTAAATTTTTTCCTAAAAAACCAAAAAAGAAACCTTAAAAATGAATACCTTTAACGTTATTGCAAATTTTTTAATAATGCGTGAAGAACATAGATTCAATAAAATACACATGTTTAACATAAAACTAATACTGGCCGCTTGAATGATTCCGTTCGATGGTCTACCTCATTAACTACCTTTGAATCAAGTGTGTCAGTGGAAATGTTACATCAGAAAATGTTGTTCCGTCAGAGAAAGCTGAATTCATATATACATATATATACGAAGAAAGTAGTCAAGAACATAACGAAATTTGTGTTTGCGTCAATGCATACATGCGCGTATGTGAGCGAGTATGAAAACTATTCTTGAACCGAATAATGGTAAACAACGTGCGAATGCACTTGTGGTCTTGAAGGTATGTGAATGTTATTATATATTGGGACAGATTTTATACATTCGAAATTAGGGGGGAATACCAGCTTGGCTAATACGTTTTTTTTCTATAATTTTGCTTTCTCTTTTTTTGAAAATAACAGTATTTTTATTTAATCCGTAACATTTTCAAAACGGAGATTTTCGTTTTCTATCTCTCACGACAAAACTACTTTTGTCGTTATCGTACACGAACGCACCATCAAACTCCTCATTTACTGATACACGATGGTTACGTAGAAATGTGATCGATCTTCCTGACATTTTTTTTCACTGATACTCCTCAGGGTCCTTATTTCTCTTCGAATAGAAATTATATATCCGTCTGAAACCTATTGAAAAGAGTAAATTTTAATGATTACAACAGAACTGTTTGTTTAAAAAAAACTCAAAAACTTCTTAATAATCCAAAAAGCCCTGTACAAATAATAAAAGTACTCAGCCACGTGATAACGATCGCGACTTCTCGAAAACTGGCGCAGACATCGTAGTTCAAATTTTTGTTCTTCCATCCGTTCGAACGAGCACCATTAGAGAGGTAAAAAATATTACACCTGTCTATAATAACGAAAATAAATGAGGGGGCTATAAATTTCAGGTAAAGTGCGAACCTTCCTTTAATATAATGAAAAATTTGAAATAGATCACATGCGTGTGCGAACCCCGAATTCGGCTTCTAAGAATGCGCCGTTTCGCTGACCATCTATAGAGGATTCTTAAGCCGCTTTCGAAGGGTACAATTTTCTGTGGTCCGAAGAATTGCGAAAGGTTAAATTCGGGGAATTTCTGGACGATGTCTGTGCTTTCGTACCGCACGTGAGGATTTAATAATATATTTATTGCCGTTCTTGTCAAGCATCTGCAGCGATATATTACACTATTTTATATTGAAAACACGTGAAAAAAGGTTTTAGAGCTTGAATTAATTTTATATTACACATTATGTAGTAGAATGTTAAGTATTCGTGCTGTTTGCGTTCGCGCGGTTCCGTGAACGAGAAAACAATGACTCCAACATTCGTCACTTAACATTGGCAGCGAGCACAAATTTTAAAAATATTATCGGACATGCTCGATTCGGTAAAATTTATATTGCGAAGTTGAAAAGCGATTCTTTTGATTGCATAAAATTCAGTGTCACAAGTTTATGGCAATAGTGGCACATTTATAAGAGCAGTGAATACGGTTATTTAAATTTGTTTCCACGCATAATGTCAATTTTTGTCACATTATAAGAAAAATTTTTTGTAATTTTTAAAGTTCCTTTTTTTTCTAGAAGCTTTTTTTCTTGCTCATTAAGAACTTTCATCTAGAGTTAGAAAAGGAAAGAATCAGTTATATTTTAACGCGATCCGATATTGCTAAATAGCAGTTATCAATATACCGGAAATATAGTGTTTGCAGAAAGAAGTATATAAAAGGCGTATTAAAGTTAAATGATGGGGAAATTAAGAGTTAAATGGAATAACAACGAATAATATACGTTATGCGGACGACAGTTTCATAATAGCCGGTAGCCAAGCAGAATTACAGCAGATGATAGACAAGCTTGGAGAGCATAGTAGAGCATTTGGACTTCTGATAAACACCTGTAAAAAAAAAGTTATGGTTTTTTCGAAGAAGCTAACCAAATGTACCCTGAAAGTTAATGGCGTAGAAATAGAGCAAGTCACGTCAATCAAATACCTCGACACCACTCTGGATGACAGCTGCACCTCAAAAAAAGAGGTTCGTTCTCGAATCGAGAAGGCTTGAGCAGCGTTTTGAGAAATCTTCTCACGAGCCGCGAATTGAACATTGATTTAAGGTTAAGACTCTTGAACTGCTACGTGTTTTCAATCTTGCAGTATGGTTGCGAAAGCCGGACGTTGGATTCGACACTGGAAAAACGCATACAGGCTTTCGAAATGTACACCTACAGTCGTATGTTACGGATATCATGGATTCAAAGAAAATTACATGAATGAGCCGTGAGAAGGGGGAGAGGAGAGAATAAATTGAAAAGCGCTCTTGAAGGTATAGATCGATTAAAAACAAATTACAGTTTTCGTCGTCTTGGTCCTTACTTTTACCTAATCTACAAAAAATGAACCTGCGGAAATGTATCGTTGCGAATGTTCAGCGATTGTTGTTTATGTACACATCAGTGACTATTCTTGCGTCAGGGACAATGTGAAAAATTATTAAAAAAATTGCGAAAAGAAATTATTTTTTTATAAGCGTAATGTAGTTAATTGAATTTAACTTTTTTTTAATCAGTTGTAGGTCCCGAAGAGTTTCTCATGGGTAAATCTAAAGGATTGAGTTTCACAAATATATATTATTTATGTATTAAACTTAGGCATATTACCATATGTATACATATATTAATGACCACGGCACTTTTACATTTTTTTTTTTTTTTTTACATGTATATTTCGATACAATCTTATTACAGTAAGTAAATTAGCACTACTTTTGAAACAATGTTAAAACTTAACCTAATAATTGTCCTGTCACGAATCTTATATGGAATATCAATTTGGGTGGAAGCAAAGGGTAGATTAATCAGAAGGATTGGTAATTATAATCTAATAATAAAAACTAAAACGATATTGATATTTATTGCATGCAACAGCATGACAGGCACAAGTACGGTAAGAAACATTTTCTACGAATCGAAAAGCTTTATAGTCTAATATAAAATTACGGTTACTACTTTATGTAATATAACTTCTGTTTCTTCTTTCTGTTTTTGTTTTTGATCGATCTTTAAGCGAATTATAATGCCATCTGCTTAATCTACAATTGGAAAAGTATTTACTCTCGGAACTTCTGATTTATCAGTTGAAAATTCGCGGGACACTCACCTACAGGTTCGCTTTAATTTGCGACGTCATCTTGGAAATTTTCTAAATTCAGTTTCGGGCGGGCATGCTACACTTATCCACAGATTGAATAATAGGGTGGTCAAGATAGAAAGACTTATTATTCGCCCTTCTATTATTCTTACTTACTGCTAAAGATTCCATTTATCAACATATTTCATTTAGCAGGTACAATAACTTTCTACGCGAAACCATTTTTGCTTCCCCCTTTTTACCGCAATCGGATCTTTGAAGCATGGAAAATATCTAAATGAAAAGCTGAAATAATCGATAGCTGTTAATTAAAATTATTTACGAGACGTCTAATGTTGGACGTAAATTTAATAATAGATTAAATGTTAAAAAATACCATGATTTGTTCATGTTTCGAAAGAGTGATAAGAACAATAGAATTATCAAAGTAAAGCGAGTCAACGGAAATTATTCGAAAAATAAGGGATTGAGAGTACAAGACGAGCAAATGGGGCTATAAAATGATGGGTTATTTTTTTAGGTCGCTACTCAGCGTACTACCCCGTCGCACCAGCCTGTAAGAGTACACAGATTTTGGAGCTGATTAGATATAAACGATTACTACGTCGGAGATTTATGCAAACTCGAAACGAAGCCGACAAACACGCATAGGAAAGAACTGCGGCTGTTCTTAAAAAGAAGCTGACTGATGCACGTTCAGAATACTTCGACTACCTTCTACTGAACGCTGACCCGAATAAAACCGCTGGCTACAACTTATGGAGATCAACCAACTGTCTAAAGCAGCCGCCGAGACAGGCACTAATCCGAGACTGTAGGGGAACGTGGTGCCGCACCGACCAATAAAAAGCAGACACTTTTGCTGAGGAACTGGAAACGAGATTTAGACACTTCAATTTAGCTGGTGCTGAAGACGTTCAGTTCAGTGAAGAAATTCTTCAGGCGGAGAGTACTCCTCGAGCTCCAATCAGGTACTTCACACCCGCCAAAGTTGCAGAACAAATCAGCAAACTAAAAATTAAGAAGACCTCATGGTACTACAGTAATGTATGGAAGAGCAATTAAAACTCTTCTAGTCAAAGGAGTAAAAATATTCAATGCTAGGCTACAAATCTTTCACTTCCCAACTCAGTGGAAGTGTGCCGCAATCGTTATGATACCTAAACCGGGGAAGCCAGACCATCTTCTCGCCTCCTACAGACCAATAAGCTTACTTCCCACTCTCTCTAAAATATTCGAAAGAATAATGTTATCCAGGATAAAGGGAAATTTTAGGAACGAACGCGATCCCCGACCATCAGTTCGGTTTCCGAGTGCACAAACTCAAGATGAATACTTCGCCAGCACTTACTCATCTACTCCAATCATACCTGTACAATCGAACATTTTATATACAGTACGTGATACTCGGTCATTTATTCGGGCTATCAGAGCTGGAGTTCTACGGGGCAGCGTGCTTGGCCCAATACTCTTTACACCTTGTACACTGCTGATGTATCATTGCCAAATAGTAACAGTGGTTTAATCGCAACATATGCGCACGATACAGCCTTCCTTGTTAACTAAACCTGCCCGGTAGAGGCTGTAGGCAAAGCACAAGACTATCTTAAAAAAGGTAAAATATATCAGTAAACCTGGAAAAATCTTTTTTCTACCCATTCACACTGAGGAGAGGTACATGCACAGGTATCAGCCACGAGGGTACAGTCATTCCCCAAGTGGGTCAAGTTCGTTACCTCGGCATGTATTTGGACAAGCGACTTAATTAAAATTACTTTACGTAATTTTCGCTACAAAATGAAGAAACTGGATTGGCTACTTCACCCAAAAAGTAAACTCCGACTTGAAAACAAACTGCTAATATACAAGTCATTGTGCGTTCTTGGAGATATGGTATGCAGCTATAGAGCACGCGACACCCAATTCTAACCTTAAGAAAGTTCAGGTGTTTCGTAACAAATCTCTCCGACGTTTATGCGACGCACCACGGTTCGTGCGCAACAGTATCATCCAAAACGATCTTCGGACACCCACAGTGATTGAGAAAATTAACTTTCATAGTAATCGATGATCCCTTGATTGGGCACATCAACCCTCTTGCTGTTTCTTTGACAAATAGCACTATAGCACGATGTCTAAAATATCTACAAAGATCTGCTTCGAAGAACTACTTACAAATAATTCGTACTATATACATACCGTATGTAACTTTTTAGGCTTATATAGCCTCAACATCATTATGTATGAACACAAGAATAATTTATAGTACGTAATAGTGATTATTATTTTAAACAGTGTTGTAATTTAAAAAAAAAAAAAAAATGATTAAGATCGGAAATGATACTAACGCAGGACGGTTAAAAAAGAATCCTATACCGAAGACTTGGACGAAAATTCAAATGGCGTAAATAATTATTGCATAATTTAACACACAGTAGTGTAATCAAACGGTGTTACATTTTGTTTCAGATCGATGTCATGAGAAATCGAGGAGGACAGCTTATCCGTATCGGCCAGAAAAAGTAAGAAAGGGCGAATTGTTCTAAAATCGCCGAGAGGAGATACGATGGTTCTGGATCGTCGCGGCAACGTCACCGTGAACGATGGCATTTTATCAGTCAGAGGAAATGTGCAGATCGCTGTTAAGATAGTGTTGGTCGGGAAATATTACTGGAAGTCAGCGTCTGACGGCGACGCATAATGGAAATGTTGCAATCGTCGCCCGAGCTCCCTTCTTACATTGTTATCCCATTTAATCGAATACTGCAGCTCATTTTATTTCCTTTGGCATCTTCCAGCATCTTTCCAGCGCTCTCGTCCTATTCTTTCGACTTCATTAATCACCTGATCGACGTCAGTTCATTTCCGGTCGCTCTACCGCCATCGTCGGCCTTGAAGCTGTTCCGTCGACATTTGCAATTTTATTTCTGCTCGCTTCACGCATCCTCTTTGGCTGCAATAAAAACCGACAGCGCTCGGAGTGGAATTTATAAAGCTAACACGCTCGACATTCCGTCGGAGTCATTGCTTTTTTTATGCGGTCGCAGTCGTAAATCTCGTTACTCGTTTAATCGATTTTGCAACATCGATGCTTTGAAATTCCCCGAAGTGATATTACTACTGACGATTCTGCTGACGAACGTAACTGCCACTGGGAACGATCGTAAAGTTCGGATTTCGATAATCGCTCCGGAGAACGCGCACCAAGACGAAGGCTCGCTGAAAGCGATACTGCCATCCGTCGACTTGGCCGTTAAGAATATCTCGAACCCGCTCAGCGGACGTTTGCCGAATTACCAAATCATAATTCAATCCCGCAACTCGAATTGTTCAGCTACCTACGGCCCGTTGGCAGCAATCGAACTCTATAACGTATCTGGTAAGTGATAATACCGGCACCTATTCATCCATCGAGAACGTTTTTCTCCTGTTTTTATTCGATGTTTTTTGTTTTTTCACACCCGTTCGCGCATTGCCGAAAATAACTGATTTGCCGCGGGTGTTTTTATGAATGTGTTTTTCAGAATTACCCAATGACTTCACACTAGACACAATGGAGACACTATTACTACTATTCTTTGATGAAGTCTTGACATGAAGCAATTTTAGTATTAAAAGAATTATTAAGATTGGAACAAACATTTCCATGATATAACACAGAAATAGTCGTGAGAGTGCTGCGAAGATTTTTATTACGTCTGTATTTATGGCAAAAATGGAATATGTAAGCTTTTTAGTCAGAATTTTTATACTCACAATTGACCAAAAAAAAAAAGAACAAATAGAACAACTAAAAAATTCCGACTTTATGATTTAAAAAAAAATAAATATATTCGATACGAAGATAATTTAAAATTAAATATAGCTCAAAAATAGGGATATTGTGGTTATTCTTAAACAACGTTAATACACTTTAATTAAAGTTTCTATACAAAATAAAATATACATTTTTTTTTTTTGGTCGCTAACTAATCATTAAATTAATCCTTCAGCTTGTGTTTAAATCAATCTTTTTTTTTTTATTTTATTTTTTATTTTATTTTTTATTTTATAGCACAATTCACCCAACGCAAAAGATAAGAATAGAAAGACATATGGAGTGACAGGTTATACAAAAAAAAACGATTAGAGACAGAAGAAATGAAGGTGGCCAACAAAGGAACAACAGAAGGAGATGACAGAACGAGAATGTAGAGGGCACTGTAAGGGTTAGCAAATTGAAATTAAAGATCGCACGTTCTGAGGAAATGAAGGAACATTCGGGTAAAACGTGGTTTGCGTCACAGGTGACATTTAAGGTAGGAGGAGGAAAGGGACACAAAGGAGATTGAACAAGAGCAAAGCGGAAACGGGAAGCCGGGAGCAGACTATGCTTAAAACGAAGGCGAACTATGGAAGAAGTGATAGAACGGCTGATACTGGGAAAATTGTTAAACCAAAGAGAAGAGGATTTAGGCTGTAAGGCAAGGTAAAAGGAGTCAGGGTTGTAGAAAAGAGACGGATAGAGATCAGTCCAAAAGTCTCGGTGAGAACGAAAGGAGAGGGAGTAAAGGCTTTGGGAAGGAAATCTGCCTATGAAACGACCATTTACTGCGGCTGAGCATGCTAATGAGTCAGCAAGATCGTCACCGGTGATACCACGGTGGCCAGGGATCTAAAGCAGGTCAATTTGGTTAGAACGGGCAGTTAATAAATTGTAAATTAAGGAACGAATATAAATGATAATAGGGGGCAGGAAGAGGGTTCAAGGAAAGGAGACGCAATAGCTAATAAAACGCTTCTCGAGTCGGGCCATAGAAGGAAATTCACTAAATTAGAAGTTGAAGATATAAAAAGGATTACGCGAAAAATATCCATGAATTCGGCTAGGAAGACAGAGGGAAGCTGAAATGATTCAAAGTAGTTGAGGGCGGGAAGAATAAAAATCGCACCGACCCCCGAAGCAGATTTAGAGCCGTTCGTAAAAATCGTGATATGAGCAGGAAATAATGATTAAATTCTTCGTGAATAGTAGCTATCTTAATAATCAAACGTTTACGCCATTTATCGCAAAAAAAGAACATATTAAACGGGTATAACAACATTATAAATCAAAAACAACGAGAATACTTAATGAGGTTTTCAATTATTCCAGTGTGGAAATGTGGCGAGACCATAACTAAGGTATATGAATATCGCTTAAAAATAATCATAATATCTCCGTTTATAAGGACAGCATATTTTATTGTAAAATATTTTATGGGTCAATTCGCGCGACCTCTTAAGTGGAGATGATGTGATTGGAGCACATTGCAGAGTCGATACGGATTGTATTTTAGAAACAAACGGTATATCGTTGCGCGCGGAGTTTTAAATATTCCACACGTGTTTAATTAAGAAGTAATAAAATTGCGAAAAATGACTAGAAGGAAAGAGGTTGCGAAAAAAAATTAGTCGAATCGCGTAAAATTCACCGACACGAGCAGCACTAATGACATCCAGTTTACTTTTTTAATCGTTCGGCAAAGATCCCCGGCATCTTAATAGCCAGTAAGGCTTCAATACTTAAGTAAAGATATTAATACAACTCTAGCGTTTAAACTGAAGAATATTTCGAGATACGACGAACAAAGAAATTTTTGACTAGCATATACCGTAATCCGCGCGTATATGTATGTGCAACATGCCGCAGTAGTAAAAACGAAGTTCATGGACAACCCACACTTTCGTTATTTTGCATTCTACATTTTTCGTTGAGTTTTAAGAGGACATTAATCATCCGCTGGTTACTAGCTATCAAGCCGAATACTACATATATTCTTTGTTGATTATTTTCCTCTGTATAATTTGGAGCAGCGCTGATTAAGCTGTAAAGGTTTTTGTTTACGTGAAACATCTATTGGTGCGCCTTGTGGGTAAAACCGGACGACAAACGGTGTGACGCTTTCATGCCGTCATGCCCCCTCCACCACCACACCAAACTCGCTTGTGTGCCTGGCGCGTATTTCGTTGCATTTACGCGGGAGTGTGTACTGCGTGCGTCTCTATTCGTCTACAATATACTTGATACACAGTATATTGGCGCGTCGCCGCTTGTACATGTGTAAGTGCAGGCTGCAATACAATGTCAAATACGCGGACACGAGATCTACCGATTGACGAAACACTATCTACAAATTCAAACCAAAGGTTAGTAAATCATCTATTATAAACATATTATTTATTAATATTAATATATTACCATTCTATTTCATATTTTCGCAGTACACAAACAACACTAGCTAGTCTAGACCAAAATACCGTGAGGGGTTACGAAAACATTTTTATAAATATACATATACATACATACATACATACATATATATACATATATATACATATATATACATATATACATACATATATACATACATATATATACATATATACATACATATATATACATATATACATATATATACATATATACATATATACATATATATACATATATACATATATACATACATATATATACATATATACATATATATATACATATATACATGTATATATATATATATATAAAAACTCGGCCACTTTGACCTCGCAAGGGGCTGTACCCCTTGACTCCTCCTGCTTTCATTCCTGTCTCTTTCTCTTCTATACTTTGAATAAAATGATCAAAATTTACAAGTAATTCTTACTGGCATCAACACACACAAAAAATAACATAACCACAAAAATCCTATTCTAACATTTACCTTCCGTTATATAAAATTAAGATATTTTTTCGTTACACATTTCATTACATAAAATTGTGACATTTTTTAAATAACAATAACAAAAATCCTACAAAATATAACAAACGTTACATAAAATTGGGACATTTTTTTGGGACATTTAGCGTTACATAAAATTGGGACATTTTTTCGAATGGGGGTAGCCTAAGAATTACGTTGTAATTAATATATATATATATATATATATATACATAGTGAGTCACATAAATATTCGTACACCGACGAGATAAACAAAGAAGCGTTCATAAAACAATGAAAAACAATTTTAATGACAAATAATACATATGAACTGATAGGTATATGACTTTCTGTGTAACATAATGAAAGACAAAAAGTAAAAAAAAAGCATACTTGTGAATGGAACAAAAAGGAAAGAGTTGAATAGAACACGTCACAAAAATATTCGTGCAACACCAAAAAAGTGTCTGTAATATTTTGTATAAAGATTTCGAGCCTTAACCACTGTTGCCAATCACGTGATATGGACGACATAAATTTTTGGCAATATACCACGGGAATTTTCTTCTAATTGGTTAAGAGACGTTCTTTCAGTTCACTGATGTTCTATGATTCACGAAGTTTCTTGCTGAGGTAATCCCACGCATGTTTGATGCGGTTGCAGTCTGGGGACTGAGCAGGGTTAGGCATCACATGGGGACTATTATAGAGCACCCATCACGTGTATAAAGTGCGGTAGGGTAGTAATAAAATGAGTCCACAATTCCAAATTTTGTAAAGTATTACGTAAAAGGTCAACACATACATTTCCTTACTCATCCGGCCATCAATAAAGATGAGTGAACCTACCCCGTATGATGAGAAACAGCCTCAAACCATTATTCTTTCGCCTCCATGTTTCACAGTTTTCTTCGGATTTAATTCAATCCTCGATTTGCGCCATACTTTCTGTCGCCCACTTTCACCAAAACGGTTAAATTTAGATTCATCGCTGAATATAACGTTTTTGCAAAAACTGTCGGGAACTTATTCTGTTCACTTATGAACGGTTTCCTTCTGACGGTTCTCCCATGATACCCATATTTCCTTAGCGATCTACAAATTGTTTCGGCGGAAACTGTTTTATTCCACATAACATTTACTTCTGTCACGAGTTTTAGGCCACTCAGTCGTGGATTCCGACTAACCTTCCCGACAATACCGTTCGTGACGCGCGGAAAGCTTCCTTGGTCTGCCCTTTTGTGGAATTGACTCAATGCGATTCTCCTATACATATCGACGGATTATGTATTAGTAAGTAGTACTGCGAGGTAGTTCAAATAGCTGAGTTATTACATTTAATGATTTACCACCTTTTGTATGGTGACTTTTGCCGCATTTTTACTCGCACTTAAAGCACTGCACTCGTAACTCGCACTGTTCGTTCGTTCGTTCGTATGGAGCTAGAAAATAAACCTAAATATCTATCGAGAGTCCAGATATCCACTGGAGCGCGCTATTCGTGATGTTATGCACATCATGTCTATTAATTATATTATTATTTGAAGAAAAGATCTTACAATTATATATATGATCTAAAGTTTGAACCTCTCCACATTCGCACATGGGGCTTGCAACCATTTTCCATTTATTCAATGTGTAGGCGCATCTGCCTTGTCCCGTACGAAATCTATTTATTCTACACAATTCCCGTCGTGATAGGTCCATTCCCGGAGGTTCTATGCAAGGATCTTGAACTAAATCTGCGTTAGTGGCTTTACTAGTTGTCCATTCATTTTTCCATCTTTCCTTCCAGCTTCTTGATGTGTTCTCCATATGTACTGCCGTTCTCCAGGGAGGCCGTCTAGACTTCAATTCTCTTATCGGTTTGTAATCTTTATCTGCATGCATTAAGCAGTTCTCTGTATGTGTAAAATTTTCCCAAAGTTTTCGGAAAGCCTTTTCTCGTCTTATGTGTGGAGGGGCAATGTGAGCGAGAACAGGGAGCCAGTCTTTATTCGTTGACCTTAATGTCCCACTAATTACTCGCATTGCGGCTCTCAACTGGACATCTATTTTCTCAGTGTGTGCGCTATTCAGCCAAACAGGTGCGCAATATTCCGCTGCTGAGTAGGCAAGCGCTAGAGTTGTTGTTCTCAGCACCTTTGCAGCTGCTCCCCATCCCGTGCCGGCAAGTTTCCTTACCAAGTTCACTCTTGTCTTTACTTTCTGTGCCAGCTTCTCAATATGCGGCCTGTATGTTAACGTTCTATCCAGCATAACCCCAAGATATTTTGGGTTAGCGTTGAAATTAATTTTATCATTCCCCAGTGTAATGTTAAGTTCTGACTTTGCCATCTGCGTCGTAAGGTGAAATAACGATGTCTCTGTTTTGTGCAGGTTTAAAAATAGTTTCCACGATTGGAAGTATCTGTTCAGAGTTTCTAAGTCTTTCGTTAATACTTCGTTACATTTATTCACGGATTCGCTTTGATATGCGAGCGCAATATCATCCGCATATTGGAACTTTCTGGATTCAGTTTTAGGCATATCACTGATGTATAAGTTGAACAATAGAGGAGCTAAGATGGATCCCTGCGGGAGGCCATTATTGGTTCTTCTAGGTCGACTGCTTTTATCACCTATAATTATTTTAAAGACACGATTTGTTATCATTTCGTTCAACAGACGCATGAGCTTGTTACATGGAATCACTTTCGCTGCTTTTAAGAGTAATCCTTCTCTCCATACAGTATCATAAGCGGATGTCAGATCGATAAAAAGGGCACCTGTCTTCAGTTTTTTGTCATATCCTGTTTCAATGTAATTGGTTAGCGCCATCACTTGATGCGCACAGCTCTGATTCTTTCTAAACCCAGCCTGCTCCATAGGCAGGGCGTTTTCAACGACCATGACTATTCTATTGTATATTACACGTTCCAGCAATTTATATGGCACACATAATAGCGAGATTGGCCTATAGTGCGATACATCATTTCCATCTTTTCCCGGTTTAATTACTGCCACAACTTTTGCTTCTTTAAATTGCTTTGGCAGCTTCCCAGTGTTTCGGATATTATTGAAAAACTCTGTTACAAATTTAATTGCTTTTGAACCCATATGCTTAATAAATTCGGGATAAATTCCATCCATACCAGCCGCTTTCCTACTTTTAACGGACTTAATTGCGGTTTTCACTTCCTCAGTGGTAAAAGGAGAGCTTAGTATGCCATCCTATAGCTTGGCTAGCACCATCCTCAGTTCCGTTTTTATTGTACGTGCCCTAGTCTTCTCCACTGGTACTTTTGTTGCTTTCAGTAATCTTTCCGCAATCTTATTTGGAGAAATCTTTGGCGGTTTGATGCTCCGTTCCGCCCCATCACTGAGGTTTCTCAGAAGCGCCCACGCTTTTCGCGATGAGTGCGTGAAATCCAAAGATTCCACTGTCGATCGCCATCTTTCCCGTCTTTCTTGGTCTAATGCGTCAAACAGTTCATTTAAAACCGCTTCATCGTGGGTATTTTCATATTTTATCCAAAGCTCTTCATGCTCCTTTGTCCAGCACGGGATATACTTTTTTCGAAAACCTCTTGGTACTGAGCTCTTTGCAGCACTGATTACAAGATTGACAAACTTATTATAGCAATTGGTCGTCGCGGAAATATTTGAAACATTTTCTTCAATATATTTTGTGAACCTGGACCAGTTTGCCTTACGGAAGTTCCACCTTGGTTTCGGGGATGAGTAACAAACTGCAACTTCTTTACATATCTCAATTAACACTGGTCTATGCTAGCTTCTGGGAAAATCTGGGAGCACTGATCGACCAACATGATTTAGGCTACTTGTAAGTAGACTGGAGACAATGCATAGGTCCGGAGTGAAGTCCCTATCCCATCTTGCTGAATGAAAGGTTCCCTTGTCTTTCGCGTCAAATATAAGATTCATATTATTAACATCCATCCAATCCAACAGGAATTCACCATTTCCGTCTGTTGTATTATACACCCCCATGCGTAGCTGTGGCTATTAAAGTCACCTACGTAAACAGCCGGATGAGGAAAAACTCTAAAATTTGGCGGCCACTTAACTGATGGTGGTTTATACACGTTTATTATATGAATATTGTCAATTATTATGGCTGCCGTAAAAACACTGTTTTGGCTATACTGTGAAACTACTTGGAAATTTTGTATGTTGTTTTTAATATACATATGTTGCTATCCCATATTGTGCGTGGTGAACAGTCGCTACAATCTTAAAACCCTTGATTTCTCCTCTTTTCTTAAGATCTTCATCATTTTCTGTATGTGTCTCCTGTCTGACAATCACTTCCGGATTGGTTGATTCTGTGATCCTGCCAATGCACTCCGATTTATTACGGGAGATTCCTTCTATGTTTATTTGCAAGATCTTAAGACCTCTGAACTTCCTGTTCGTCGTCTTGTAGCCCTGAGAAGGGCTTTTTCGGGGCTGTGATATTCTAGCTCCTTTTGACAGCATTCTTTACAGTCACTTTTCCACAAAAATGCGTTTTATTAGTACGACTGCATCCAGGGGCACCACGTGGAGGTTGCTGTCTTGCCCCCACTCGCACTGTTAACTCGCACACAGTGCGATCGCTTGTCGTGAAATTACGACTCAGCGCTCTGCACCCTGTCCGGACATATCCGGATGTTCATTATCCGTTTTGCGAAAACCCCAAGGTAATGTCGCGCACTGCGTTCCGTTGTACGAATATTTTTGTGACGTGTTCTGTTCAGTTCTTTTCTTTTTGATCTGTATACAAGCGTGATATGTGATTTTTTTTTACTTTTTGTCTTTCATTATGCTACACAGGAAGTCATACCTATCAGTTCATATTCATTTTTTTGTCATTAAAGTTGTTTTTCGTTGTTTTATAGACACTTTTCCATTTTTCTCGTTGGTGTACGAATATTTATATGACTCACTGTATGTATATGCGTGAGTGTGTGTGTGTGTGGGTGTATTATCATAAAATATATTTATTTATAAATAGTACACTAAAGCCTTGTAGTCAATTATTGTATATGCAATATTTGAACACTACGATAAAAACAAATAAAAAATAATCATTTCCATCGAATTCATAAAAATTTCAATTTTCTTTTCTTTTATCAAAAATTGAAAAGAAATGAGTTTAATCTGAATTTCAGTCCATTTAATTCATGCAGTTATTATTTCGCAGATATTTGGTGGCCGGGGGTGAATCCTGAACCCTTCCCAGATACGGCCCTGATATAAGCGATAGGTGATATTATAATTAAAACTCACAATAACCAAAATAAATCTAATTTGAGACATATCGTACCAGTCAGGTATTAATACATTTTACATTTTATTATTACACATATTTATTAATTATAGATTCTTTGATTAACCATCTATTATAAGCCGGGCGTCCCGTGACTTTTTTTTTTTTTAATTTCCAAAAATAATAGACTTTCGGAATTTTTCCCTTATCTAACATACACACGAGACGAGCGCTAATGCATTTATTTAGTCAACTGTAACATACAAAGAGGTGCACTTTGCTTTATACTTTATCATCCAAAATCTTATTATGACTATTCGTTAAAGTACGGAGATATAGTAGAAATAATTTCATCGATTATTATCTTAATCGTTACCGGTATTTTACTTTTTAAAGTATTTTATTTTACTGAACCATCGTATTTATATTGTGTTCCTGAAAATTTTGCAACGTTAGAATCTCAAAAACGGCACAATCAGTTTTTACGAAGAAAGTCGTCACCTAGTTTTAGATATCTGTGTGGGGAAGATTTACCAAAAAAAAAACGTTTTTTAATACGTCACTCGAGCGCGTCCCGAAAACGGCGAACCAATTTTAAAATTGGCTCGTAGGCAAGATGAAGGTTTCAGTGAAAAAACAAAATATTGCTTCTAATCGTCTTGTTGCAAACATATAGAATTTTGCTTCGGAAAGGACTGATAAAAAAAAAAGTCCAAATAAAAATAAAAAACCAATTCTAATTAGTATTTCTGGTGGCTGTTACGCAAATTAAGTTATTTTTAATACTGAAATCATTCAAAATTTCATTCTCTTGTATTCTCTTATTCGACAGCGCTTTATACATAAAAAAAAGAATAACCTGTAATATGATGAAAAAATTGTAATAAATATTCCGAAAATCAGGAAAAATCTTTCACTCAACAAATGTAACCGGAAATTGTAAAAAAAATAATATAAAAAAAATAATGCTACAAAAATTACAAAACTTTTTTAAAGGAATGAGATTAAAACGTTGATTTTTTTTTTTTTTTTTTTTTTTTATGTTGATCTAAAATTAAACATATATCGACTGTTAATAACGCAGCGATTCGACTATGCATAGGAGCTCTTCCATCTTCGCCTAATCTTAGCATTTACTGCGAAGCTGCTGAACTCCCTCCATCTTATCATAGAAAATTACTAACAAACAAGTATCTAGCCAAAACAATGTCAAACACATCCCATCCAATATCTAAAAGAGTCATAGATTTTTTCTCAATTCCATCAATCTCAGTCCACGAACCAATCACTTCATTCACTGAAATAATCAAAAGTAATCATATTTTCCCACTACTTCAACAACAAATAAATCAACAATATCAGCCATGGCTTATATCCATTCCTCCAATAAATATCTCGCTTACAGCCTACCCAAAACCAGACTACACACCTTTCATAATTAAAAATCACTTCATTGATCAATTATCGAGATACAGTGGCCATATACACTGCTTCACAGACGGCTCAAAAAGAAAAACACACCACGTAGGATACGCCTTTTCCATAGAGCAATCATCATTTCACTTCTCTCTTCCCTCGTTCTCTTCAAACAACACAGCGGAATTAATGGCCATTTACCATTGTATATTCCATATCAGCGAAACTTATCAGTCTGGCAAATTTTTAATTATGACCGATTCCTTAAGTTCCTTAGTTTCTTTCCAAAACACTTCTAAAAACAATCCTCTTATTCAGAAAATACTCAACTTATACAACATCTTATTCCAATCACAAATAAAAATCAGCTTCATGTATATCCCGAGTCACATCGGCATCTCCGGTAACGAAAATGTTGATAATCTTGCAAAATCCGCACACCGTTCTTCCCCTCTCCTTCCCTTTATACCACAAGACCTCCAGTCATATATATGTGTACAAACTCAAAACAAATGGCAATTAGAATGGTCCCAACAACATACCAACAAACTTCATACTTTCAAAAAATCAGTCGTCCCTTGGAAACATTTATCAAGCCTCAATAGGATCGACGAAATTATTATTACTAGAATCCGTATTGGTCACACCAAAATTACCCACGGTCACCTATATCAAGGAATTCGACAAAACCCCACTTGTACCTACTGCTCCTCAGATATCATGACAATAAAACACCTTCTTTTCTCCTGCCCTTCCTTCTCTGTCCAACGATTACAACACAAAATAACCCCTCAATCAATATCTGATGACCCAGAACAATTAAATTCATTGATCAATTTTCTCAAAAAAACCCACCTATACTCCCTAATCTAAAACTTATCCGATGGGCGCAATAATCCTGGCAATTAAAAGCGTCCCAACAAAAAAAAAAAAAAAAAAAAAAAAACATATATCGACCAATGTTTTTATTTTTGTATACTAATTCGTAAAAATTATTTTCTCTCATTTTCATTAATAAATAAAAGCCTTTTTTTTTTCATTTTTTTTTTCATTTCTCTGTTACTAGAAATAAAGAAAAATTAAAAAAAAAAAAAAGGCTTTTATTTATTAATGAAAACGAGAGAAAATAATTTTTACGAATTAGTATACAAAAATAAAAACATTGGTCGATATATGTTTAATTTTAGATCAACGTTTTTTTTATTGCGGAAATGACCATCCGGCCAACTACAAAGGTTGTTTACTGTATAAACAATTACAACAGCTCCGTACAAATCCAATCAAATCACTTATTAGATATCGTTAAGCTCACAACGGATCCCCCAACCCAATGATTCACATATGCAATAACAATTAGTAAATCAATCTAATTTGCAATTTGTATCTGTGACAGAACAACTAACGAAAAATATTCTAAATAAGCTTGCCTATGCTCAGGTAATTTCAAATAATCAAAATACTGCCTTTGCCAGCTCTGCCAATAGTGACATCGAGCAAAATCTTAAATTCGTTTCTTATTAAGATAAAATCATTGTTTAAAGAAATGATTCAACAGCAAAATACAATGTTCGGTAATATAATCAGTACTATCATGTCTGCTCTTGTCAATAAAAATTGATGGACAATACACAGAAAGTGTCTTATAAAATTGCTTTGTGGAATGCAAACGGACTACTACAACATCAATTCGAATTAGAACACTACCTAAATGTAAACAATATCGATATATAATACTTATCTTGGAATTCTGATTCACCGACAAAAGTTACATGGAAATATAAAATTATACCGTTTATTGGACTAAATATCCGAATAAAAAAACTCATGCAGGAACAGCCGTAATCATTAGAGAAAACATTCGCCACTGGGTGGAAGAAAAATACGACAAAGATTACTTGCAGGCAACGTATGTCACAATAAAACTAAGAAATAATCCAATTACATTAATTGTCCACCAAAGCACAACATACAACAGCAGGCATTTATCGATTTTATTAAAACAATGGGAAATCAATTTATTATCGGAGGTGATTTCAAGGAAAAAAATACCTACTGGGCCTCGCGCTTGACTACTCCTAGAGTACGAAGCTTAAAAACGGCTGTCGACTCGGAAAAATGCAATGTAATATCTGGAGGCAAACCAACATATTGGCCAACAGACATGAATCGTCTGTCGAAAAAGGCGTCCATGATTATTTAAATGAAAGTTCAAACAATCCACCAAATAAAATAAATTTAACTTCGCCAGGCAAAATTAATGGAGTAATAAAGAAACTGAGTAACAAGAAGGCACCAGGGTACGATCTCATAACGGTACGCATTTTGAAAGAGTTATCAAGGAAAGTGTCAGTAATGTTAACCTATATTTACAATGCGATTTTATGGCTACAATATGTTCCTATATTGTGGAAATTAGCTAATGTTGTGATTTTAAAACCAAATAAACCTCCTCAAAGTGCCTCTTCTTATCGGCCAATTTCACTCTTAAATTCTTAAAAACGAGAATACAAAAGTTCATAGACAAGAAATAAATAATACCAAATCACCAATTTGACTTCCGAACTAGACACTTAATAGTAAGTGCACCGGCTAGTTAACAAAATTGAAGAAACGTTTGAAAAAAAAAAAAATTACTTCGGCTGTCTTCCTTGATGTACAATAGGCATTTGATAAAATGTAGCATCCGGGAATACTTTACAAGTGCAAAAAAATACTACCAATTCAGTATTACAATATTTTTAAATCTTACTTGTAAGACAGATATTTCCGAGTTGTAGTAAATGGAACAGAATCATCCATTGTTTCTCTTATGATATGCCAGAAACAGATGATGCACTATTAGCAACTTTTGCTGACGACATGGCAACGCACGAAAACCCAGAAAAATCCACAGAAAATTTACAAGGTGTACTAAATAAAATCATTAATTGGCTGAATAAATGGAAAATAGTAATAAATGAAAATAAAAGTAACCACATTATTTATACAAAGAGAAAAATTGTACGTAACAAATATCATATATTTATAAATAACAAGCAAATACAAACATATTCATCCGTAAAATATCTTGAAGTACACCTAGATGAAACACTTACGTGACTTCATCATATCAAGACAAAAATAACGGAACTAAATCTGAAAACAAGACAATTTCATTGGTTGCTTGGACCGCGTTCCCAATTACATACTGCGAATAAGATATTACTATACCACATGGTACTAAAACCGATATGGTTGTACGCAGCTGAATTGTAGGGATGCGCTTCTAAAAGTATAGTGTGAACAGAATACAACGCTATCAAAATAAGGTGCTACGATCCAATGATCAGGAGCACCGTGGTATATGTTCAACCAAACACTACATCAAGATTTACAAATGAAATATGTTACTGAAGGAATAAAGCTGGCGGCTAAAAATCACTTGTCGAGCTTAAAATGAAAATGCTTTTGCAACGAATTTACTACAACGACCAGCAAGTTGCGGCAGGTTAAAAAGAAGGAACGTTATTGACCTAGCGTGATTGTTCGATAAATAAATTCGGGACTGGCTAATGATCTTGAAATTCACGATCTTATTAATATTAAAATCTAGTAAATGACTATATAGTCAGTTCTAGATGTGAAGGAGAGAAAAAAAAAATGTCTTTATATTACTTTATTTAAAATTTAAACATTTGGCAGACGGGGTGACTCGACATAGTTGTTGAACCTTCAAAGATACGGAATGTTAAAAATCATCGAATATTTTTCCTAATGCAAAGAATTCGTTAATACTTTTTTTTATATTCGTAAAACATCGCAATAAATTTTGAAATTCAATACTCTATCTGCACGGTGTATTAATACACCGTTAAGGTAAAACGTTGAATTCCAAAAAAAAAAAAAAAAAACATGTCACGTGTAATGTAGTAAATCCAACATCCTAAAAATTGGTAGTAATTTCTAAAAGTTATATTAAAAAAAGTAAGTTTTTATATATGTTAAATAAGTACATCAAGTTAATTATAACTTTTAAGGAAGGTAATCGATTTTAAATATAATTAAGCTGTTTCTTTAATGTTTTTGGTAGCAGTTTTTCTAGTACGTTCAGTTGTCTTTATATGAATTCTCTCTCTCTCATGTATTAAAATACAAAGTTTTAATACTACGTTGTAATAGTCAGCTTGTCTAAGTCGTAGATGTTTATTTTTTTATTATTTACTAATCCCCCCCCCAAATATATATATTTATATATATATAAATATATATATTTTTATATATATTTATATATATGTATGTATAAATATATATATTTTTATATATATTTATATATATATACATAGTATATTTGATGCTCCTATATTTTTTTCATTATACATATTTTTGCGTCACGAACTTGCTTGACATCATTAGTATCCTACACCGTTTATCAAATTTCGTGACAGATTCTCTTTTCTAATTAAGAAACGGTAATAAATCGATTGTCTCCGATGCGGATTATTTAAATTTGGGACAAAAAAAACAACAAAGAAACAACAACTTTAACGTAATTTTTTAAATTGTTTTTCTTCTACGAATCGTAAGCTTTATAAAAGTTCCTTATACTCTTGAAGGGATTAGAACGTTATTAAGAAACCAAATCCGGGGATATACTTGTATAGATTTTCCGTTAATATTTAAGATGCAGATTAAATTTCTTACGATTCTTGCCGCTTACTGGTTTCTTCGTATACAGTCATTACAGGAACGAAAAAAAGAATGAACGTGATCATGATCATCAGAGAAAACTCTGAGAGTGCGGACGGTATAAGAACGTTTTGGTAATGGTAGCATTCAGAGTGAAGCTGAATGAATACGGGCCGTTACACAATTACTACAGAAGCGTGCCGATAAAGCTCGAACTGAGGTTTACAATTGTCAGTGAAGGTTTAAGGACCATGTTCACCCTTGAGTCTTCTTTTTCTAGGAAATATATATATATATATATATATATATATATATATATATATATAATATGTAAATTAGAAAAATCGAAAATAAGAGAAAAAAGTGCCAGGAAGAAGTTTCGGCTAATGTAAAGGGGAAAAGAAGTAATTAATGAAAATGGATGAAACCAAGTGGCTAGAACAGATGTAGCAAAATCGGGTAGAATTCGACCCCGAGTCTGGATTAATATGGTTTGAATGTGATGCGTTGCTTGTTTTTCAAAGCTTGTTATACGACTATTTCGCAGCAATTATCTTTTATATTACTTGAAAGTTATTAAGCCGTCAACGATGCGTCCATTTCTTTTGTTAATAATTTCTATCGCTCAACGTTTAAGGTACGACAAAGGGCTAATGACTCTTGGCACGCAGTTGAATATTTCTGAAACTGAATACTTCAATTAAATGCATACGGAAGAGCTTTTAAACGGATCTGTTTCAAAGCAGCATTAAGTGCGCGCCGTAAATTGTTAAAGAGTATTATTATAATTCCAGTTGGTTCTTAAACGTACAATACATATGTACAATTGTTTCCACTCTGTTCTTGCTTTTCTACCGTTCTAAGAACCATGAAACACACAGGAAAAGAAACCTACATAATTGCGGTAATTTAATTAACATATAAATGTACAAAGAATCACGGACCGCGGTATTCTGTAAAAAAAGCTTGGTGCTCTTTTTTGATTTTTTAATATTTTCAATTTTATGCAAGTTTTTGGATGCGTAAATTAAATTTTATTCAAATTTTCTGTCGCAGCTATTGCCGTTTTACGTAATATATTGCTAATCGAAACGAATAGAGAACAAAAATTCTTCTTCATCTTTGCTTAATCCTTCGGTGTTCAACGAGATCGTTGTAATGGCTTCTCTGATTAAACGAACCAGGGTTTGTTTGGAATTTTTTGAACATTTCGGCATAATACCGCATTGTCACCGTTCCCAAGAGCACCACTTTAAGGCTCCTACCGTGCCCCGAGAGAATAAATTGTGAAAATACTTTAAAAAATCAAAAAAACCTTAAGATTAATTTGAAAACTCGCATAATCCCTTTTACGATATAGGCATCAATCCAAAGAAATAAAAATTAGATATAAAATATCACGCTAGATTCTTTTTTTTTTTTTTTTCTTAGACTCGTCAACCAAGGGGAGCTTTACCGAGAAACAAATAGTAAGGAAACAAGTCGGTTATATTTTAATCCAATCAAAAATCTTTACTAAATAGGAACAAATAGCAGGAATAACTAGCGGCGACGGAAAGGACAGAATATAGGAAGCACAATAAGGAGCAGGAAGCCCAAGCCTCAACAGAAATAGGAATACAAAACGCTCCGCAGAAAGAGATGAACACTGGAAGAACACGTGATCGGCGTCGCAAATAACTGCATCATCAGGATGGAGGGGACAGTGTGGGGAGGAAATTAGGGAAAAGCGAAATCTAGATAATGACAGCAAAGAATGGCCAAAGCGCATACGAACAACGGAAACAACATTAGAACGTCGAAGAGAGGGATGCAAAAGAAGTGCCACGAAAATAGGGAGAGAGAGTAGGCTGAATAGAGAGATGAAATGAATAATTATTAGAAAAGGAGAGAGCGTCAATATCCGATATCATGATCTGATATGGAAACTTTTACATATCGATAAGAGGTTAGCAGATAGAATTTAAAAAAAAAAAAAGACAAAAAGCAGCAGCCCGAGTACCAAAGAATACCAGCCGCTTCATTACCAAATATGCCCGAGTGGCTAGGTACCCACGGTGAATATCAATATAAATGTAATGGAGAGAGGAAAGATTATGAATGAGTGAACGTATACGGAGGATAACAATGTGTCATACAAATGATCAGAAAGAGGAGAAGATATGACCTGAAGGGCGCTCAAGGAGTCAGAGATAATTAAAAAATTGCAGGAAAGTTAGTTCGAGGAAATTAAAATAATAGAACGTCGGATAGTCAATAATTCGTTTATGAATATATGGAACGGACATAAGGAAGACGAAAAGATTCTGATAGGTTAAAATCATTACGATAGATTCTAATCGGTGTTATCCTAATAATTTATAGTAAGACTTGTTTGTTTTTTGTTTTTTTTTTTTTTTGGTGGGGGATAACGTTTATCACATTAATGCAAGAGGAATTTATCTCTATTTCAAACCAGACCCTGAACGAAATTTGCTTAATTCGGTGGTGTTTGATGATCTCAAGTGTTGAAATTTATTTAATATTACATTCGGTGCAATTACATTTAAAAACGTTAACTATTTTTTTTTTTTTTTTTTGTATATATCGCAGCTATAACTGTGAAGCTAAGAAAAATATTTCTTTGTAACATGACGTAAAGCATTCAACTGAAAAATGGGATAAAATTAAAAATCTCATTTGCGGTGTGAAATTCGAACCAACATCATTTCTAATCATGCAGTGTAATATGGTAAAATACGCTTGAAATCACCGGATTACGTATATTTATGTGCTTGAATTTGTTTAACCTGTTACATTAATTAAGTTCAATTCAATTCAGTTCAATTCAATTCAGTTCAATTCAATTCCGTTCATTTATTATCATTATTATCGCCACAACCTACAAATGCGCGGAAAAATACAATGAATAATTTAAAACTGTAACATAGTATGTAACATGAATATAGAAGATAGAAATAGATTATTAAGTATTGATAAGTAAAAAGATAGATTAAGACTAGTAAATATTACACGATTATGTATATGTATAAGTTAATTTAAGATGGTAAAATGTTCAATATTCGTCGGCAAGCGTTTTAGCTTGACGAAAGTTTTGTATGTAAAAAATAATAAATTCATATTTCTCAAAAATTCATTTAAACGTGCAAATGGCACGCAAAAAAAAAAAAAAAAACATTTAAAATACAAATGAAAGAAATGAAACATCCGGTCTAAAATTTCAGCAACCGGAATAATGCAAATCGGACATGCTTAGTGTTTAAATAATTAAATTTAGATCCGTTCTAGATTACAACTAAAACAAAATAGGCTTAAATTCGTAGAAAAGCAAAAAAAAAAAAAAAAAAAAAAATTGTTAGACTTCCAATAAGTAATTTAAAATTATAACGTATGTAATGTAAAAGATGTTAAACAATACAAGACAATACACAGAATTAATTGTAATTAAACATATTCGGTTTAAATTTCGATGGCCAAAAAAAAGAAGAAGAAAAAATTGATTTTCAACAGGTAAATAAGTAAAACAAAATAAATCCGGTTTAAAATATAAATAAAAGAAATAAAACAAGATCCGAAAAAAGTATAATTGAAACAAACGAAATAATTCCAGCTTAAATTTCGATAAACAAGACGAGACAAATATGATTTATATTACATGAATATCGCAAAACAAAACAAAAAATTTCGGTTTAAATATTCGGATATCAAAAGTAATGACGATTGCCTTAATAAAATAACGTCTGAATCTCAACGATTAAAGTATTTTTTTTTTTTTTAAAAAATGAATGAAATATTAAGAGTGTCCATGGTTCAATGTGTAGAATGTAAATTTTTTTTCTAATTTCAAAAATTCGAAAAAAAAAAAATGAAGATAAATTACTCCAACGTATTTTAGAGGGTCTAATGAATATAAAGATAGAAAAGTGGAAATTACAAATCAAACAACGGTTATAATATAAGAGAATAATTAATTTTTTTGAAATTACATATGGTCCGACTGTAGCGATTATACTTATAAAATTAACTGAAGGTGCGCATTAAAATTCGTTTTTTCATTTAGTTATGCGCGCAGCTCTTATATCATATATGCTACTAAGCACTGTTAAGTTAAAAAATATTTTAACTATATTATATAATAAATTATAATAAAAGAGTGTTGGGAACCCCACGGGCATTTGCCTTGAGAGACTTACAACTTAATTAGCAAAAAAAAAAAAAAAAAGTTGTAAAATATTCAGACGCGGAAGGATAAGTCACGTTGTGTAGCGCGTTTCATGCGATGCATGTTCGTTTTACTTGTGAACTTCGCGATATTCAACGTCCAACTACCGTAACACTAGGCAGTAGTGTTTCTTTCGGATAGAACGTGATGTCTCGATTCTCAAAGTTAAGCATATAGATGAATTCCTCTTGCACTGGGTCCATGCTCACGATTAACAAATCCAAAATGAAAAAAGAAAAAATAATGATATGTCTTTTTCGAACTCAGTTAACCCAGTGCAAGAGGAATCGGTCTATACTCTTAATTTACAGAATCAGCCAGCTATCTTGGCGTAGTTGGTTAGGCACTAATGTTTATTTTTTCGGGTAAAGTATCCCGCTTCCGCACATTGTAATTTCCAGACATTTCACTCACGCTGGGTTCATAGTTGACGTGCTCAAAAAGAAAGAAAAAAAAAAAAGGAAATACAGAATCGAGATGAACTTTCCTCCCATAGCATGCCCGAAGGAAGACCACTGGATACAGAATGCAACCGGTGTTGAAGAAATAAAACAGGGAAGGAAAGGATAACTAAGGAAATACAAAGAATGCGACCGATGCTGAAGAAATAAAACAGGAAAGGAAAGGATAAATAAGGAAAATACAAGTGTACCCTATCCCCCCCGCGTGGATCCGCCGCTGATATATATATATATATATATATATATATATACTCGTATATACTTTTTGTATGAAATCCCACTGTCTAGAAATCGGATAAACTTTTGTCACGGTTACAATGATTTGACAAAAATTCGATGACGTATGTAGAGAACAGCGCAAATAATAATACGAACAAATTTTTCACTAACGAGTGTTTCGTAAACATTTGTTTTTGTTAATTAAGAATATAGAACAACGAAAAAAAAAAATAAAAAACAGCCCAATTTTTTCTAAATTGCTTGCTAGGTATGTATGTGATTAGTTCTTACTATGTTTACATTTTTTTTTGTTCTTGAATATTTGATTTTGCGTAGTTTTCTTTTGATTGTACGTTCATTTAATTGAATTGTTCAAGAATGAGATTTAAATGCAACAATCTTTCTATTTCCCCGATAACTAGAAGTTGTATTTACGAGAAATTGTGTTCGAATCGTTAACTACAGTTCGGATTACTCTCCCGGCCGAATTCGTACATATCCGGGTTCCAACGAATTTTTTTCCCGAAAAGCATTGAATTGCAATTAAATTTAAGTAATAAGTAAAAACTGAGAATTACGGAAAAAGCCTAAAACCAAAAAAATCTATGCACGATTCACAAAGCTTTCCTGAAAAAAGCCAAAGAGCATTCTTTGAACTTTTTTTCTAATTTAAATCTTTAGTAATTCGAAAAACCTTTCGTTTGCAAATAGAGGAGATATAGAGACGATTCCGGGGCAGGTAATTTTTCAATTTATGCTACTTTTTCCAGTAATTTTACCGTCCATCTAATTTCGATTTAAAAACATATCTTTTACGATTACATTTTATACACGTGTGTTTCCCTTCGGATAATTTAAATAATAATAACCGGAATAATCGAAGAAACAGGCAAGAAAAAACCATTGACATAGAGAAATGAAACACGCTGCCTATTACTATCGCTGTTATTTCTATTCCGTTTTTATTTTCATTATTATTATGATCATCGTTATCGTTATTTATTATTTTTATTGCTGATATTACGTCGGGGCTGTTTTGGATAGCTTTTATTTTTTTTCCCCGTTCTTTTTTTTTTTTTTTGTTTCTTTTCTTTTTGGAACTTGTAAAAAATTTAAATTCATAGAATTTCTCTTCTACGGTGCTCGTTCGGACAAAACGGGAATGGTAAAAGTAAATTTTCTATCATTTCGAGCATCTGCTAAAGATGTGCCCCGTAAACGCCGGTTAATATTATCATTTAAGAGGGTACTCTTGCAGACATCTGTACGACGTACTTAAGTAATTCTGCCAGTTTGAGTCGTACAAGCTGCTGCGTTTTGCTGAACGTGTGAACGACATTTTTTTCCAGCTAAAAATTGAATTTAATCGACACAATGGGACAATTTCAGAAATGGGCACGTAGTAAAAACGGCGAAACGGGGTGGGGGAGTTATGTAGCGGTGAATTATAATAATAGGAGAGGGACGGGGTGGGAACGGGAACAGGGGATGGAATGGGAGAAATTGTTATTTCGGGCTTCGTGTCTTTTGCGAAAGCACTTTCTACCAGTCCGGTAGATTTGTTGTTATTCTTCCAGCCGAGTAGCGCTGAACTTTCAGGGCGCGTAGGTCGAATTTTCAGAAAGCTAATTTACTTTCCGATAAATAATAGATAAATAATACCTCCGGCGTTTCGGTTGTCGCTGTAAAATTCCGTCTCTTATAATCCCGGCATGTATGCGTTTCGATTTGTCCTTCTGTTATTTTAGCTTCTCGCGTAAAGCCTAATCATGAAATTTGTTGACTTTTTAATTTGCCTACTACTCTAGCCAAATCTAAGACGCAGATTACATTGAAAAGTGGCTGAATTTAATTTTAACCGATAATAATTACTATCGTTGCTATTATCGTTACTACACTGTTATTGCGATCACCATTATTGTTGTTTGTTGTGATTTTTTTTTTTGCTTCGACCAACACACCTATATAATATTATATATATGTACATATCATGTACATCCAACAGTGACGAATGCTGATTTTTCCCTGGTACACTTTCGTAAGACAGAAAAATGCTTGAAAGATAAAATTAACTGGACAGACACTACGTAAATAAAAACACCCAGTTTAGAAAACCACGTTCTCAAAAATTACTGAAAAAAAAAAAGTCAAAAAAGATTAAATTTATTCAAGAGAAAAGTGATGTCTTAGATAATGTGAAAATTAAGCGATTTACATGCGAGGAAATAACATAAGATAGAAGGAAAATTACAAAATATTATAACGGCAATTGAAAAGTGAGCAATTGCAAAGAATATACATTTTTCCACCAGCAAAACCTGTGTAATAAATTTTACCAAGAGGACTCCAGTACGCGAAATTAAGTTGAAACTGAAAGATACATTCATAACTAACAAAAACAAAACGACTTTTTTGGGACTACTCATATTCGACAACAAATTAAGCTGGAAGCCGCACGTAGAAGATACGAAATTGGCATGCACAAAAGCTCTTAATCGGCTAAAAATGCTGTATGGCAAATCGTGGGAATCTGACAGAAGCATATGCTTTTACGACTATAACTCATGTCACATCAATAATGGACTGCGGCGGAAAGTACACTTAAAAAGCTGAATGCAATTCAGAATAACGCACTTAGAACCAGTCCAGTCAGTAGTTTGCATGTGGAAACAAACATGATGTCACTAAACCACACCAGTGAATCTCATTAGCACTGAAATATTATGTGAAAAACTTAGCGGCAACAGGTGTGTCACATGAATTACTACAAAACGTTCTATTCTAACTTACATAAGATCTATCGCGACAGAAACAGTTCGGAGTTAGGTGTATTGACTACTTCAATTACCTACACATAAATCGACTTACTGCCACTCCATCCGAACCTACAAATCCGTCCTTTGATTGATATTATACAGACTTGAACAGCATATGAAAAAGACTTATTAAATGCAAAAAAAAGTTAATGATCGCAATCAAGGACGCCGCTCAAAACATATGGGCGAATCAATCGAATAACAAGTTGCGGCAAATTAAAGCTGAAACATTAGGAAACATCACACAGTGCAAACAGGCGAGAAGAGATTGTATTAAGCAGAATCCAAAACTAACACACAAAACCAACACACGGACATTTATTGTAAAGTGAACTTCCACCATCATGTGTATGTAAAAAACTCAATAAGGAGCGTGAGGAAGCTTTTGTCATCCGCACACAATGATAAGAATTACCGTGGAAGAGGAGCTTGGTAATGATGAAGCTGTAGTCAAAAATACGTTTAGATTCTTAAACGCTGTAAACATATTCCAGAAGATATGATTTTTAGTTTACGTATTGAAGAATTATGATTTCTAAATTGTGTAAATTTGTAAAAGATATAACTTTCCGTTTAAATACTATAAAATTATCTGTAAATATCTGAATTGTAATGTATAGGAAACGCAAATGACCTAGAAGTCGAGCGTCTATAAGTAAATATATAATTTGAAATTTGAATTTGAATTAACAAATCTGTTATGCAGGGGTGGCTATCCAACCGGAAATAAATCGGAAATTTTGTTGTAAAACCGAAGAAAAAAGTAAAAATAGCCAAACGATAGTTTTGATAAATTGATGTACACATACTTCATTCGATAATAAATTACGAAATTCTTTTTTATTTGTACAAAATATGATGCTGTGGCGGTCAAACATCAATAGCAACAAAAAAAATTCCATTCTTAATTAATTTTTCGATTAAAGGACTTTTTCTGTAACAGCGGGGGTCATTTTTAGGATGAATAATATTTATATTTATTTTCGGGGGAGGGGTAAATTTCGGTTAAAATTTTAACGAGATGTGTAAAAATAAATTTTATTACGCATTTCAGTTTATATTGGGTAAGTTGAACCTTCTCAGTAAAACTTTTAGAGGTGCTTCAGCTCCGTAAACCCCTTGAAGTCGTATGACTCTAGAAATGTAAATTTTATACGAGTCAGAACTATACTGCAGTCAACCTCCGTTATAATAAACTTTAATATTAATTTTTGTAAAAGTAAACGTACCAATTGTATCGAGTTAGTTCTTCTTCTTTTTAAGAGACTTGCCCTTGTCTTGTAGCTTAACCTATTATCCTTTTCCATTTTTTTTCTATCTTGTGCTGTGTTCTTAATATTATTATAATCCATTTTCAGTTTGATTTTTGTCTGTTGTATCCATTTAAGTCGGGGTCTGCCTCGTTTCCTCTTCCCTTCTAGTTTCCCTTCTATTATTGTCGTTATGAAGGTGTTGTGGCGCAATATGTGTCCCAAAAATCTGTCTCTTCTTTGTTCCAAAATTATTATCAGCTTCCTTTCTTCTTCTAGGTTAGTTAGTGGTCATTATAATAACGGTAAAATGTTTGAAATGTGAATAAAAAAAAAAAAAACTCCAAAAGACTAAAAAAATTAATTTTCGTTTCTATTAAAATGTTATGTTGGGTTTACGTTCGTGTTAATTCTTGCCAAATTCCATTAACCAGGAGAAAATACCGAGAGAATAAACCGGGAACTTAAAAATAATAATGTTTCAGTGTTATAAATGATAAATCATTTTAAATAAAAAATAATTTAAAAACTTTCGTGGCTCTTTGAATTCATTTTCGGTAAAAACCGCGTCACACGTATTATTAGCTAACCTTTTTTAACATAGAGATGATGCTCTATGATTCTATACACCGCAGAAACATGTAATTTAGGTAAGTCATATAAAGAAATTTTTAATTCTACTGTGAACTTCAAAAACTGGTCTAATTTTATTCACTTCGAACAGTGTACCATGGTATTAAGGATTATGTCTGTTTGTTATTTATTATCGTTTCTTTCAAATCGAATAAAATATCACCACAAAAAGATACCGGCAAAACCTTATACGATGGAAATACCAACACGCTACATGCCGACGAAATAAAACCGAAAATTACGACAAAAATCCTGCACCTAGAAAAACCGAGCAAGAAATTATTTTAATTGTGCACAAGACAAAACTAAAGAGACCACCTTTTCGCAATCATGATATGAGGTGATATAAAAGTGCATCGATTCCGCGCTAGTTCGTTTTACAGAAAAATATCGTCAGTATATTTTTAGACTTAATACTTGAAAAAAAAAGAAAACCAAAAAAAAAATGTCGATGTGGTTAGAATTATAATTATTAAAACCAATGCTAACGGCGCTAATATTTATTTGCATTTATATAAATCAAAGAATTAACCAATTTACACGATTTAGGGCGTGAAATATAGTAAGTAAACAATATAAACTTTTTTTAAACGTTCATCATTTATGATGTCGATGTAAAGTTAAATGGAATACTGTCGATATATATATATATATATATATTTCACATGATACTGTTATTATCGGCATCATAATATTGTGTATTTACTACTTTGTGAAATATATAAATAATAAAAAGCCGGCTAGTGCCATTGTTTGTTGTTACATTTTAAAATTTAACGTTGAAACTGGAGTGTCGGTTTTTCTTTTATTACACCTTAAGTTTTTTATGTTGCGAATTGACAACACATTGCGGGAATTATAAAAATACAAAAGTTAACAGTTTGAATTGCTCTATTTCACGGTTTATTGACCTTGCGCGGTGAAAATAAAAATACTGTCAAAAGCACACAACGCATACAATAGATAGATATAGATATAGATATATGTATCGGAATGGAATTCAAAAATTAAGTTTACCCTTCCAGAATGGCGAGTTCTAAGAAAATGAGGCGATGGTCAAAAGAGAGCGAGAATGTGTTAAACCCTGATGATGTTCGTGACGACGGGTTTGCGATATTTCCCCCGATTTATAATACTGCGAAGAAATCGTGACAGAAATATTTCGCGTGAATCAAATCTTCGAACAGTTTTACCATTTGCCTGTCGTTCTAACTCCGTTCAAAGTCTTCTGCTGAAGCAGTGCTATTATTTGATTTGCCGACTAATCTGCTTCGTAACGCGAACGGCATTGTCGATTATTATTTACTTCGTCCTCAATTATAAATCCGTGATTTTAGATTGTCGAACACGTGCTGCCAGTTAACTTTGAAATTTAATCATTTCTAATTTGGCAACGTACTTTTTTCGATTGTTTTACCAGAAAGTTACCGCAAAATGTGACAACATTGCTGATAAATTTTCGGCGACTTTCGAAATTTTTAGGCCGAAAATAATAAAATCGAAACGCTGTCTACAACTTTAAGCAAATACTCACATTAATTGATTTCTCTTTTTCATCTTTCTGCTCGCATTGATGCGCTCCCGGTTAGTACAATCGACGTATAAATTACCTGCCATAGTTTTTTTAAATTAATTCATAAAATTCGAAATAAACTTAAAATTATTTCCGCTTTGTAATAGAAAAAGTTTAAACGACAACCAAACTTTTGCTGAGCGGGTATTTTCTTAGCGATTTATATATAGTGAATTAAAATTATTCGTGAAGATTACGTTTAATTTAAAATTTTTAAACAACCGAGTTATGTTTTCTGGTTGGTTTTTCTTCTTTTTGTTTGAAAGTAATTTAGGTTGCGCGTTCGTCGCCTATGTTTTTTTCTCTTTCTCGTTTGTTCGCGCGTTTCAACCGATTTTAATGATTTTCCTTAAAATTAGAAAGTGTACCACCAGTCAGCGATGCCACCATGTAAGTGTGTATACAATAATCAAGTATCGGTAAACACAGATACTTGTGTCCCCTTTAGATTTATTAATAAAACAAACGCCATTGACACTTAAAATATTATCAGTAGTATTAAGTGTGGAAACGTATATTAAAAAAATTAAAGTATTAATTAATTAATTAATTACCACGGATAAATATAGAATCGCAAATAAAGGAAATGAATTTTAAACCCCGCCATACAAGCTCGTTTCTTTTAGAAAAGTTGATTTTTAGTAAGACCGAAAAAGAAAGAAAAAATTAGTTTTTTTCCAAATTATGTTTCCGCGGTAAATTAATAATATTTTCTAATTAAAATTACGTTTATTATGTTGCTAAACTTTCAAACCTCCACTATTACGTGACGCTACGTGACGATTTCGCCATTTAGGTAGCCCGCGTTAAAGAACAAATTTAAGTATTACGCTGAAAAATTGTGAAATAAAACGGGTTTTTTACCGACTTCAAGAGTTTCACCACAAAAATGTAATTCAAATGTGCATTAAAAAGTAAAAAAAAAACAATTGTTATTATTATTATTATTATTCGATAATAAAAATTTAATAAAAACATACTACGAAAGTAAAAAATTCGATAAGAAGATAATATATATTTCCTACAGCGAGAGAGGTATTATTCCCTTAGAAGGTGATATTATGATAATTCGTATACAACGTTAATACCCTAATTAGAGTCGGCACGAAAATTAAAATATTTGAAAACAATTTAATAAAAATATTTAATGCGGTTTTTAATTATTACCGTAATATTTCCGTGCCGACTCTAATTAAGGTATTAATAAATTTGTTCTTAATTTACGCTATAAAAGATTTGTATGAATTTTACGCGCGAATTTTAATAATTAATGTTTAATACTATTTTCTAGTCAAACTATTAATGTTCCATTTTTATTCTATTTTAAACACAATACTGTTGTCGATCTTTTGCCATTTTTATTTATTTTTAATTTATATTTTGTAATTTTAATTAAAAATAGTTCAATGAGAAATATATATATGTTTTTAATTGCTCATGAACAAAGAGAATTCGGATCGGATTACTAACAAAAATAAAAGAGACATAAAGTGTCTAATAAAAATACTGTCTTTCTTACTATTTCTTAAATACCACTTTAGAGCTAGAATTTTATAATTTCGTTTTATTTCTTTCATAACTAAAAGTAAAACAAAAGTTAAATTAAAAATCGTAATAGTAATTATGTATTTTTAAAACATTTTTATGAATTTCTATAAAGGTCGCTATTTGATTTTCTTTATGAAACACGGACTATTTCTCAAATCTACCGCCTACCGTAGAAGATTTTACTTAATTATATAACTCCCCCCCCCTCACCAAAACGGTCCGTCTGGATCCGCCGCTGATATAATTCCCTATAAAGTATATGAACTTCTTATCGATTTTTTTTTGTTTTTTAGTGCATTTTTATTTAATTTCGATGGTAAATCTGGAAGTCGGTATTTGTTCATTTTTATTAAGATAAAAGTCTTGTTTCAGCTATCTTTTTATTTTCCTTCTTTTTTTTTCATTTTTTAAATAAATAAGATACCTATGAGGCCAGTTTCCACATCATTTAAAAACCGTTGAAGATTAACAATTGTAAAATATCGAAAATATCTTGAAAAATAATTACAAATGCTTCGATAATAACTATTGGAAAAGTAGAAAGAAGGAATAATAATCTTCGTATCGAATTTTTTACTTTCCTTTTCGGTTTGTTTTTATTAAATTTTTATTTGATTATAATAGTGGTAACATAGTATGGTCACTATTCTTATTAAGGCAAGGTTCATAGGTGCAAACAGGTCGCGAATTACACAATGGCTGAAGCTTTTTATGCGAGTAATATGCGTTTAATGTTAAAAAGGATTGTTATTAGTTTTTTTATTTTTTTTATTTTTTGAGCATTGTCGACTAAGGACGTTACCCAATCCAAAGGTATGACAGCATTAATGATTATGTAGAAAAAATATTTGGAGCATACGAATGAAGCTAACAAAGGAATAACCAAGGGAGAAGGGGAAAAAAGGATGCTGTGAGCGCTGTAAGGCGTACGGTGGTCAAGACGCAAAAGACCAGGAATACAGTATCGCGCGCGTTCTGAAGAAATGAAAGGAGATCCAAGTAAAATGTGATTCGCATCACAAATGAAGTTTACTTCTGACAGATTAAACGGATAAAAAAAGGAGACTGAGTAATGGAGAAACGGAAGAGCGAAGAAGGAAGCAGGCTGTGATTTAACCAAAGTCTAATTATAGATGAGATAATTGACCGCCTCATGTTGGAAAAATTAAGAAACCGCTGAAAAAGAGGAGGAATGAGTTGTATGGCTAGATAAAAGGAAGCAGGACTAGAAAATGAAGGATAGAGATCAGACCAACAGTCGCGGTGGCAAAGAAAGGAAAGAGGAAGAAGACTTTGGGCTGGAAAATGACTAATAAAGCGACCGTCTTAAGTAGCCGAACATACCAACGAGTCAACTAACTCGTTTCCTGAAATTCCAGAATAACTAGCATAATCTATAATAGATCAATACGGACAGAACGGGAATGAAATAGATGCGAAATAAGGGGAGCATACGTGAAGCATGATAGGATCAGCGGATGGTTTAGGAATGCGAGTAACAATAGCTTATAAAACGCCTTTTGAATCAGAAGATAAGAGAACCTTGGATATATTGCTAGTAGAAGCTATAAAAGGGATTGCTTGTAGGATTATGATAGATTCAGCTAGGAATATGGGGGAGAAGGAGGGAAGTTTGCACTTCTCAGAATAGCCGATATCCGGCAGAGTAAAAACCACTCCAACCCCCAAAGCTGACTGAGTAAATGAAATCAAGAAAATTATCGGTAAAATAAGGGTATTTGGTGTAGGATAGAATAAAAGGAGAGAAGACCCTGAGACGTGAAGAAATCAAGAAAAGGATTGGAGTTTTACGAGGGGAGAAACGCCAGTTGTTGAATATAAACAAGTAAGAATTAAGCAAGTATGAACTGGTAATATGAAGACGTTTGATCAGAAATCTTTCACCTAGATATAGTCTTTGTATGAATAAAGGATAGGAACCAGTTTCTACCAAAATGGCTGTAATAGAAGAGAAGTTCAAGGTACCGATACAAAGACACATGTTATGGATTTTATCAAGCTTAAGGAGAAGATATTTAGGAGCACCAGCGTAAAGAAATGAGCAATAATCAAATTTGGAAAGGATAGTGGCCTTTCAGAAGGATATATAGATCCCCACCCCCCAATATTGTTATTATTCCAGTCCCAAATGTACGTAAGGACGAAGATTAGTCTGTCAAGCCATCAATGATACGTGAAAAATAAATAAAGTAATGTTGATTGTCGGTTAAATCTGAAAGTGTTTCTGCAGCCAGTTCACGTAAAAATTAGAAAGAGAAATAATTAGTAAAACCAACTGATAGGATGACGCCAGTGAGTGAATTAATATAAAAAAAAAAAAAAGTTGCTTTGTTATTTAATTTTTTTTTTTTAACATTTAAGATATAATTTATTTACTATAACTTCAAATTAAAACATAAATCAACTGTTTAGAATATAATATTTATCTGAAATAGTTTAAAGTTTCATAAAGGAAATGTACGTGGAGAAAAGGGGGATGTCAAATTTTTTTTTATTTCCAATTTCTAGACTGAATTTGATAAATTTACCGCGGGGGCTATATGGAGAGAGCGACTTTTAAAGAGGGACCGGTGACTAGAGCTATTAGGCCTAACGCAGCTGGCAACGGTACCGGCGTAAGGCAATAACCGAGAGGGACAAACTCAGGACCAAGATTTATGAATGATATTTTAAGTACTGTTCTGTAGGCTCTTTCTTTTCTCTACTATTACTTTTCCTTTTCTTAGAAATTCCGCCAGTAATTTGTATTCTTCCAAGGTTTTCCTCATAATTTTTACTCGTGGCCGGTTATTGATTTGTAAGCATAGCGTTTTCCCTTTTTTTTTTTTTTTTTTTTTTTTAATAGGTTCGTCGACATGGACAATGGCCCAAGAACAGTCGAATAGAGAGAAAAGAGAGACTCAGATCCTTACACGATCAGAGATAGCTGACAGAAAAGAATCGAGAGCTAGAATAACCGAAGGAGAAGGAAGGGAGAGAATGAATGAAGCACAGTATGGAGTGGGAATGCCGTTTTGTAAGAGGAAGGAATAAAAAGAAGCCTGTTCAGTTGAAAGCGACGAACAACTGAACATTATATGATCGGGATCAGAAATACATTGATCGCCGGGAGGGTGCAATGGACAATAAGGAGAAGGCACGAGAGAATAACGGAACAATGAGGAAGGGAGCAAACTATGCCCAAAACGCAAGCGGCAAATCGCAGAGAGATTAGAACGGCGCATAGATTTATCGTTTATACCTTGCTTTAATCATTTCAGCGGCATTGCCAATTTCGCGAAAAAATATTCCGCAGTTGGTAGGTAATTTTATCCACAATGATACTCGTATAATAATCGCAAACAAAGCGGTAGTACTAGTCCATTTAGCGATTCATATGATAAGTTCGACCATTGCGAATTTTAATATTTTCAATGAAATTTACATCCTTAAATTTCCTAATATTCCCTTTTCACCGTTAAACTCCCGTTACTTTTAAATTTTTACAAAACTTACAAATTATTTCATAAATATTATTATAAATGATCAAATTATATCTTGAACTAAAGTTAGTAATTATATATTATCTATTAAGCGTAAAATAACAGTATCACCTTTTTTTTTCTACTTTTCACATATGCTCGGGGTCTGACTGACCAGCCCTGTCCTTAATTTGACTGTCCACCATGATTCTCTTTATAATGTTGTATAGTCCGCATGTAAAATTTTAGTCCTGGTAAATTCACTTTACTGACCAGCGATTCGCGACATGTTTTAATTCCCATTTTAACAATAGCGATCACAATGTGATGTACAACTACATATAATCGAACATTAAAAAAAAAAAAACTAGCCTTTGCCATTAGGCTTTTTTGGTTTCGAACTTTTCAACTACAGGGATCAGCCGTAATCAAAAAGAACAATATGATCAGTACAACCCGCCGATTTTTTCGATAGAAATTAGCTGTTCTGTTCGAACTGCGACGTACCTATACACCCTGATTTGAAGGAGGAAGATTGGCTGCTAGAGAGAAGTTTGATATTCACTTTATTAGGAGGGTACAAATTCCTCGTTTATGGAAAAAAATGAGAATTCCTGGCAAAACGTCACTACTCTTTGATAAAAATATCACTGTTACATAATTCATTCCTTTTGCGGCAACTCCAACTCTCGAGAGGTAATTAAATTTGAACTCCTCCATACATTGGTATCCTTCTCTTACTTTTTTTCCCTTTATTTTTTCTCTCTCCTAGCGCCTTAGAATCTAATTTCCTATCACAATAAATTTAAGTAGTCGTGTCAAAGCCAAAGGCAAGATTAAAAAAGGAAAAATGCGAAGATAACTTTTCTGTTCAGGGAAAAATACAAGGGCCGGTAGGGGAAAATTATAGAAAAACGAGAACGACCCATTAAAACGCAGATGCTTGGAAACGAGACGTCGCTCCAAAACCGGAATTGTACAATTTAAAAATTTATTAAAACTTCGAAATGGAGGATTTTTTCCCCGCTTTGTTCTTATTGATTTTTTTTATGGGTCCCCACACTCACCACTCATTCCGGAATTGATGGAAATGACGCAGTCGATTCTTTGGCACGTTCTGCTGGTCGCCTTGATTCATTCCTTAACCATTTCCCTTCTTCAGATATCCTTTCCTTATCCACCTACAATTACGCCAGACTTTGGTGGGATATTTATCCCTCCCTCTTTTCTAATCGTCATTCGAATTACCGTTTTATTCAGCCGATTCCTCGTTTCCTATCTTGGTTCCATTCTATTCCTTTCGGTCGTCGCTCTTCTATTGTCTCCCTAATTCGTCTCCGGATCAATCATTCTCTCCTCCCCTCCCATCGCTTTCGATTTGCTCTGTCGCCTTCTCCTTATTGTTCTCTTCTCCATTGTGATCCTTCTCGTATATGTGATGCTGATCACATTTTCTTCGAGTGTCCTGCTCTTCGTAACAAACGCTCCCTTTTATACAGTCAGCTCTTGTGTTATTAGGTTTGTCTACTCCCTATAACTCTTCCTTTATCCTCCCCTTTCCTTCATCCTCTGTAGTGTCCGCACTGCTGTCCTTTGTTGCGTCCATTTCGAACCGCCTAATTATTTAGTTTCTTAGCTTAGTTTTTCCTGTTGTTGGGTCAATGCCGCTGGCGCGCCCACAAAAACAAAAAAAAAAGCATTCCCATTTAAGGTAAAAATGGAAATGGTGAGAAAAATTGTTTTAAAACTCTTTTTTTTTTTTTTAATACTTAATTTTTACACGCACTTTTCCGTTTTTTCCCATTTATATAATTCTTAAGCAACTTCTAAAATATAACTAAATAAACTAATGCTCTTCCCGCGAGATTCGAAATTAAATAAACCAAGAATTTCGAAATGCACCCTTTAAATTATGGGTAAAAGTTCATTAAAACGGAATGACATCATTCTTACGCCGGAAATAACATGAAAAAATGTAACGTTTTCCTGTTGCGTTTATGAATTGCTACGTAAACAGTAAATTATTATTATTATCTTTTTAAGAATGACGAATGCTAATTGAAATTCATTCTTCGATCAGAGGCATTATTAGCGGTAAAGATGCTCGAAATCATCGGGTTCTTATCTACCTATATCTATCCATATGTATACGTTATTTTTTTTTGTAATTATCGATGAAGAATAATTACAGTATCAGAATCCATGACATGAAATTTCTTTAACCATTAATGAGATATTAGTCATGTAATCGCCTATTATTCTCGCACAATAGAAACTCCATGTAGAACCTTTTCAGAATAGTGAGAAAGAAATATAACACCATTCCTACACTTAACGAAAATGATTCGATCTCTATCAACACTTAAGGAAAAATTCCAACTACTTGCTGCGAACTTCGTCGCCAATTATTCCCCTTAATGATCTTGGAACAATAAACGAAGTGACCAATACGGTAAATAACTTACACAATGCTATCGAAAAGTCCCGTCAGGTTCTGAAATCTCTAACATCATAATCTTAAAAAAAAAAAACAAAAGAAACGGGAATCGATAGAATAAATAACAGCTGCTTCAAAGCTCTATAGCCCAAAGGTTACCATGATTGATACTAAAAGCTAATGTCTGCCTTCGTCATGCTTATTTTCCTCCGGCATGAAAAAGTACAAAAGTTATACTGATCAAAAAACTAGGAAAACCCCTCCGAATCACCGTATCGGCCGATAAGTCTTCTCCAGCAATATCGGACTCAAGAAATATGTTACCTCCCCAATCCCCAGCAATTCGGGATTAGAAGAGAACACAATACCGAAATGGCGAAGTTGGATATCAAGGCAGCTTTTGAATCACTTCGGCATGATGGACTTATCTACGAGATGATAAAAAAAAAAAAAAAAAAAAGGTGTTCCCCTTCTTACATTACCAAATTGTTTCGGAGCTTCCTCAGCAACAAATCCTTCGAAATGCATATAGGGCAATACCCAATCAGAGAGAACCTTTACAATGAACCCCAAACGGCCTCAAGGAGTCTGCTTATCACTAGCACTCTACGATATTTTCATGTCTGATTTTCCTTCATCTGACGGTTGCGTGACACATCAATTCCCGGGGACGACACAGCCATCCTCACGTCAGACAAACTTGTAACTAACATCATCCAAAATTTACAATTAGCCGTAGGCCAAATCCAGGCCTATTTCACTATGTTGGAAATATGTATATATATATTAACCCCGAGCGTGCTAAAAGCAGAAAAATCTGCTATATCCCACAAAACCCATTGAACTTCAGGGGTAATATTGTGGATTGGAAAAGTAAGATATCTTTTAGGCTCCCAAAGGTTAAGTTTTATAAACACATTGGACGCCTACTAAGTGAAATTAATCTGCCAACAAAATTACTGTATCCTCTGCTGTCCAGGATCCCACCACTAAGTGAATAAAGAAATTACGCATTTCTTTATTATACCACCGCCATTCACTATGCCCGTATGAGGGAAGACCAAGTTGCAAAAAATAAAGTGCTTAAAATGATTTTGGGTTTGCCCTGTCTCTTCGCAACAATAGAAGTATATAGAACATGGCAAACCCTGATATGGCTCCTAACAGGATTGACTCTGGTTAACTAACCGGATCTTGCCTACCATCGGATTCTCTATATATCAGGGAGCTCGGAAACTCTCGACACAGAGGCTGATACTTGAAATTATGACCGATCTTACAGATTGTACATAAGTGTCTTACGTAGGCTTTTTCATTTCATTTTTCCTACAGTTGCCTTTAGAACTCTATATAGAACACTTGTGATTTAAGATATAACGTAGCAAAGAGCTCTTAATTAATTAAGCCGAAGTTATTTTAGCCGGTAAATATTAAACTATAAAAAATTAATTAATTAAAAGAAAAAAGAGGTGTACTAATCCAATACTGTACAACGAGAACACCGGACCCTAATTTATTCATAATTTAACAACATCTAATGTCGTTTAATAATATCCGTTTCAACGGCAAAATTGTAAACACACGAATGGTTACTTCCATAGTCGATAAGAAACTTTGCTTGGAAAAGTCTTTTGTGGTTGCCTTTCGTACACGACAAAAAACTATTTTGCATTCTGGAAATGTTGGCGCATTTAATAGTATCGAATGATGAAAGGTAACTTTACCTTAGCGAAAGAATTATTCACTACCGCTAATGCAACGGTGTACAATAACCTGTTGCGTTCTGTTTCGTATGTCTCTTTGCGAGTTTTTCAGACGTATCCGCAGGGAGTTTTAAAAAAAGCTACTAGGTATAAAATTTCAATTTTTATTTAAGTCGATTTAACTTCTCTCTTTATGAAGTTTACTTATTTTTTCCTCCTCGTTTCCGATTTAAGTATTGATCGGCTAAGAAATTTTAAATTTTTTTCTGAAAAAAGAATTCTAATAGCGGTAGAAGATCGACGTGGGTTAGTACATGTTAGGAGGCAGCGTAATATGAGCATAGTGAATTTTTACAATGACGATCTGACAATTTTAGCCGCTTGCTATAATGCGATAACTCTGTAATATCAGTTACGGTCGTATCATTTGAAGAATACACTATTTCTTGAACGCATCTGCATTATGATAAATTCTAAAATTAGTTAATGTAATTTTATTTTTAAAAATATCATAAAAACCAAAAATTCTTCTATATAACATCAGTCTTGTTATGTAAAGCTAGAAAATTTAAAAAAAAACCTAGCATTAATTAACAATTTCACTCACAATGTCGATTTGAAGAAAATAATACATCTGAATAATTACAATGTGCACTAAACCTATATAACCAATTGAAGTTTTCTTATTACCCTCTTTGATAAAAAAAAAAAAAAAACAACTGTAAAGTGTTATAACATCCCGAAATTTCCTAAACTTCCACATGTCTACTAAGGTTTACTTTTTCTCCAAGTTCTTCTATTTTTTTTTTTGCAGATTTACCACATTTTTCTTTGTGCGGATTAGATTTTGTTAGTTATATATTTTGCGTGTTTCACTGATTTAGTAACGTCGTACCCAAATGTAAACGGTTATAACTAAAAGAAGAATTTCCGTTACGATTTCTAAAAAAAGATGTCTCAAGTTAAAATTGTAGGAAACATTTAATACCATTTTTAATAAAATGTCAATATAAAATATGATTCATAGAATTATAATCGATATCATTTATATTCCACAGCATGCTCTTGGTAGACGTTACACATAAGCGTCTTCTTCGTGTTTTTTTTTCTCATTAACCCCCAATCTTTTGGAACGATTTTAGACGTGCTGCTAATCAGATTTATTTGCATTTAATCCGTAATTCTTTTCTATTGTTTATTTACACATGTGAATTTTTTTTAGAATTTAAATAAACTACGATGACTCAAAAATCATTGAAAAAAACAATTAGTAATAAAAAAATTAAATGAACGAGTAAATAAATAAATTATTTATTTACTTTTCAAATAAAGGAAATAATTATTAGTATTTATATTAAAAAAGGGGGAAAAGAAAGGGAAAAAACTAAATGCCCACAACTATATTTGAACCCGCGAGTCGAGTGTGTACTTATCACGAACGTTACCACTTGAATGATTCAATTTCAGAGATACATTCAATCAGATCGTCGGTACCTCAAGGCAGTTTGCTAGGACCTTTATTGTATTCCATCTATACCGCGAACGTACCAATTACTAATCTAACATTACTAGCTACATTCGCTGATGACATAGCAATACTCGCGTCTAATACGAATGTTATGCAAACGCTGCTGTTCAAAATCATCTGAATCCACCAGAGAAATGGGCATGTGCCTCTTGCGCATATCGTTCAACCCAACTAAATGTCGTCACATTTTATTCACAAACAAACGAGTAAGGTGTCCAAACTTGACATTTGATTATTCCACAAGTAGACCCTGTGCGCTACCTTGGGATGCATGTGGATAGACTATTAACGTGATCATGTGGAAAATACAGTAAAATCTATAATAATTAGGGCTAGACTACTATTGGACGAAAATCAGTACTAAACCTAGTCGCAAAGCGGAATGTTTATTTATGGACTATAGCTCCCCAGTATGGAGATATGGATTGGAGCTATATGGAACAACGTGTCGAACCAACCATCTCAGAGTGCAGTAATAATAGTCCAAGCTCCCTATGTACGATGAAGTTCTTTGAGAAACTTCAATTTAGCTCGAATCCCCATTCATATACCAAATGTTCACTATTGATCTTCCAGCCAGATCTAGTAGGCGACTGAAAGGGAAAAAGTGGTACCGCGATGCACTTCCGATTACCTAAGTGCTATTGTACTGTTCTCGGAGACACTACGCATAATCGTTATGTACTATGGGAAAAAAAATAAATAAAACACTTTCTTCTTGAAGACCTGAATGGGGCAATTCGTTGGAACTGATAGGTTATCATTCGCGTCTATTTTTCCTTTTCTTATTCATTCCACTTTTCCCCAATCTTCTCCTACCTTTTCTTCTATTCTTATATCACCATTGTTTATGGCAGGCTGCTGTCGGTACAATGAAAAAAAAAAAGAAGAAAGGTCACGGCAATTTCAGGTAAATTATTCTATAACTTATATGTATATATAACCAATACATAAAGTGTGGAGAAATTTTAAATTCGTTTTTCTCGATTACAATTTAATTATTGCACCTTAATATTTTACACATAGTGTACTTCCCACATGGTATACTACCACCAAGACAAAGATCATTGAAATTTGTTCCCCCAAGGTCGTACGGCCTCCTCGTTAGAGACAATGCAAACAACTTTGATGTGCATATCCTACCAAAGACACACATACGCGTCAGGATTATCTATGTAAAAAAAAAAAGTACTAAAATGTAGAAATTATTACGCCAAATTCTTCGCTCACCCGTTTCATACTTTAACAATGTGTTTAAGCGCAGAAAAATAAATAATCGGGCGTAATGATAAATTTACAGACTAATACTGGCGAGGAATTTCCAAGAGTGTCAATATTTCTTTTTTTCGAGTTCCATAATGAACAATCGCGAGCAAAATTTCGTTGGGAAATATTTAAATTCACGTAAAATGTTTTCTGCGCTCATCGAAACACTGCTAATGTGTAGGGTGCAGGCAAAGAATCAATTTACGCATTAGTTCTGAGGAGAAGTGGGCCATCTTTTGGTTTTCTATTTGTTGGATTTTGGATATCGGAACTTTCAGATATAATCGAATGCAATTTAGTTACAGCACTAAACATGTTTGCGGTACTTCTGAAGCAAAGTCGTTATTTGACGGCAGAAAGCGCTGTGTTCAATTTTTACTGGATTTCGAACATTATCTACGACGTTACAAAGTTCAAAGCTCTTCTTGCTCGATCGGAAGATGATTAGTCGGTAAATAGCCGAAACTGTAATTTTTGAATATTCGCCTCTTAGAAACTGTTCCGTCCGGACACGTATGAAATTTGGAATATTATTTTTTATCCGGTAGTAGTCTTCCCGAAAAAACCCTAAACTAGCCTTTGGGATAGAGGAGGTGTCGCGGAGAACTCAAAATGTAAATCTTGCACAGCGCGCGTGCGATTTTATGAGATTCTGGCGCGCACCCCGTTGAGCTTCGATTCCTTTTTCCCAAATAAAATGCGAGATCGTGTTTGGTTCATTTGTTATTGAATTTTTGAATGTAAGGGATTCCTTAAAATCCGCCAATAAAAAAAGTTTAAAGGAGTGGACCGTATTTTGTCAGAAAAAGTTACAATTATGAAACTAGATCTCGAAAGGTTGCCAATTCGCTCATCATGCGTGTTTAATTAATCGGCGTGTTTGTGAGTTTGGTGAACATAACAGGAAAGCGAAGAATAATTTACCGGTTTCGTCGTGTTATTCGATCAGGCGATAGTTTTATTTCTCGCAACTGTCCGATTTTATTAGATTCATCGTCGACAGATATTGTCGGATTCCCCGAGGACCACAACATCCTCGCTGCGTCATTATCGGAACAAAATATTTCAACGAGTTCCATTTATTTATCGCGCCCCAGATTACTTTTTTTTAATGGCTTCGCTTTTTTGCAGTCATCTATATTTCCGGTTCCTCGGATTACGTGTCGCTCCGGAGAGAGATTTTCAAAGCAGCGTGCAGAGGCCTCTTCAGAGTTGATTACAGTACTTGAACGGATTTTAAGAAATGGCCTAAAATTTCTATCGAATTTTGAATAAAGCGAGACTAACTTTTTTTTTTTTTCAATCTTTCAATAAATAAAATGTGCCCCGTACATTCATCTATTTACAATATATATTCAGTGATGGCGAATAGAGGTCAGCTTTTTTCTCTCTCGGTAATCCTTTATCTATTCAGCTAATTATGCTCCGAAGTAATTCCAGCATCATCGAAAACTTTTAAATTATACCGGATCCTCTATACAGCATAGAAAAAAACATAACTAAAAATAAAAAAGTTTCCTATTTTTTTGACTATTATGCGAACATTTTAGTAATACCGCTTTGCTGAACTGTAAACATAGAAATTTATAAAACGAATTCCATACCATCGCTGAGACCTTTAAAAAACGTATTTTTACAAAATCGTTAATCGTTTTGTCGTCTCATCTTCCTCATGTTTTTGCGGCCACTATTTCCATTAAATTGATAAGCGAAAAAAAAAAAAAATAAAATAAAATAAAATCCGTACTTTTATAATTGTAATATTGAGAAAATCTAGTTTCATAAGGAGACGGTAGATTAGAAGGAACAGGCAGCTGCATAAAATCATATGTAAATGCGTGCGAGAGACGGATTGATATAAAGATGATGGTGTTGAATAGATGTGATGAAGAGATGACAAAATCGGACTGCGAATTATACCATGGTAGTAAAACGAACTGAAACAGCAAGCGCATGAAAGCAGGTACTGCGAGAGCTTTAGTGCCAACGTCGTAAAACGAAAAGAAGAAAAATAGATAAGCCAAAATTAGCGCGAGTTGTCGCCCCTTTCGTGCGATGTTTAATAGATGCCTGCATAAAGTTTTTCGTAGATTCATTTTAGTTGAAAAATTATTTGGAAAAAGGAAATTTGAAAAAATAAAACCTTTTCCGACTGGTTTCTTTTTATTTGTTTATTTTTTTTAAAAGAAATTCATTATTCTCACGCGACAAACAATTAGCTTCGGAGTGAGGAAACATCAAAAAGCAAATTAGTAGGAAGAAGATATTCTATAAGGTTTTTTTACTTTTTTTTTTTTATTTTTATGTTTTGCCTTTGACCGTCCAGGCTAGAACATAGAGAGAGAACTGTACGAATTCTACACGTACAAATATGTAACCCGGTTTTCGTGGCAAAAACCAGAATTTTGACTGCAACAGTATGTCCTGTCCGGAGACGATTAAGTATTGAATATCCTTTCCTACTTATGCCGTCAGAGGGTCACCAGGGGTCGGTAATTGATTTAATGCTTCGTAGTAAAGTTTTTTCTGCAGTTCACTCAGACCTCCACTCTTGTTTGCACATGCTCATGAATGTATGGGATAGTGTCGGAGGGGGAGGGGCAGATCTTCTGGCATCGGTGAGTACGTGCTGCGAGGTCAACTTTGTCGCTCTTACGTATTTCGGCATGACTCGGAATCCGTAGGAAAAACGTTTAAATCATCCTGGATTCTTGCAATTACTGGGCTTTTGCTATCTCTTGGCGGCGTGTATTGGATTCAGAAAAGGCCAGTGAATCTGTAATGAGCAGTACTCGCCGGTAATGGCGTCTAGTTAATTTGACATGCTCAGTACATGATTCCACATAATTCTTCATCTAGGGATGTACCTACATTATTTAATCGATCTCGATTTGCTAGGCTGCTGGTGCTCTTCCGCCAGCTACGATGGATTTTGCTCCATCACTATATGTGCGTAGTCTTTATTGACGGTCTCGAATATATTCGCACGCTGTGAATGCCTACGATACTAAAGGAGAGATAAGTCGATGTTTATATGTATATCAAAAGGTTCCAAAAGGGTGGTTTCAATAATCCAGAGTGGATTTCGGAATGAAACCTTTGCCGTAGTTCCGAGAACTCCTGGAACGAAATCACTGAGAAAATAGAATTATATGGTGAGTATTTACTGCATGGAAAGGGTTTGCACCAAACTCAGTAGATGGCTCAGATACAAATGATTAATACTTCCTATAGTACGATGACGGAGGACATCCTGCCAGCGCATATAGACTTACAGATGGCGAATAAGGGTACACTATGAAGAACACCCGCAATTGATTATTGAAAGAATTAACGATTTATATACATATGTATCGAAAAAGAGCTTTCTATTTATACTGCATTTAGAGCTAGATAAATATTTTATGATTGGAAGAAGTTGAATACAATTCAACTACATAGTGACGACAGGATAGATAATAGTCCTAGAAATTTGACTTTTGCATTAACCGTTAGTAGGCAATTTTTTAAAGTTAAAAAGATACATTGGAGGATGATAGACGCCGTTTATGGAAATCGACACATGAAGATTTGAATGTTGAAAAGTCTAAACCGTTACTGTCACACTACTGTTGTTATTTTGCAGGATATTTTGTGCACTGCATGGAAAGTTGAATGACAAGGATATAGTGAAGTTGTCAATGTATAACCGGGCAGTAACGGGGGCGGCATAGTGCAGTTTGTTCGTATCATTGATATAAAGTATAAACAGGGTGAATTGCAGAGTCAAGCGGGACATCGTTCTGAACTGAGTTGACGTCAACGTGCTTATCATAAATAGTTTCCCATGTTATACCAGTTATCCCAACGGACTTTAACTTTAGCATAGTTTCGTGACGTCATAAGCGATCAAACGCGTTTTGTAGGTCAAAAAAAAGAAAAAGCTTAAAGATGCTGTTTATTCGGTACGATGATAGTATTTCTCTCTGCAAACCAAGCAGGTGATCAGTGGCGGGTCTTTTTTTGCGCCCTTCGGCTTGTATCGAGGATAGAAGATGGTTTAGTTCTAAGAAAAATAAAAGCCACCTATGAACCATTTTCTCGAGAAAGTCGTCGAAAGATCACTTAATCATGATATATAGGTGTCTATAACTTTCTGGAAGGAGCGGATTTTTACCGGGGTTTAATATAGGGATTACCGTAGCTGATTTTCAGGCATTGCTGTTGAGTATACAAAAGAGAATCTATTGCTGTCACTGAAGATGGTTCACGATGTTGTTGAAAAAAAAAAAAGGAAAAAAGGAATGTTGATTTTTGCAGCGGCTTTTGTATTCGTTTGTTTTCTCTACTGGTATTCGAGGAGCTCAGCCGGATGTGCTAGTTTTGTGAATGCGGACGGCATAGATAATTTTATCCGATGCTCAGACTGGAACCAAATGTGTCGACATTTATGCGGGGGTAGCAAATTGTATGGAATTGAAATGCGCATTGCTCAATTCTCTAGCAGCATTCGAGGAATTTTTCCAAATACCGTCAGTCAAACTTGAAATAGCGAAATGGCTGCGCATTCATTTCCTATTTTACACTTCTTGGCCGTTAAATACTAAATTATGTAACGACTCGCACGTATGTTCTGTTGTAATTTGTTCAACAAACTAGCACTATTCCAAATTAACCGAATTTTTCTGCCCAGATCCCGATGCGGAAATTTTACATAACGAACTATGCGCCGGCGCATGTGGATCAAGATTGTCCGGAAACATGTCTGATGCTATTTTATTGCTAAGGGAATAGGCGTCGGAATTTTACCCCGCTCTGTAATCGCCGTTTTCTCCTCTATTGCAATTTACTGTTTTATTGCATACCAGAAGACCAATTTCGCTGTACCCCGTTATTTTCTTCGAATTTAATCTCTTGTTTTTCACTTTTCTAATTTTCAGCGTCTTAAAAACGACTATATTCGTAACTAATACACCATTTTTCAGAATTCAGCTAATCCTTTACTTAAAAAAAAAAAAAAAAAAAAAAAAAAAAAAAAGCGTTGCCATTAAAAAAACATTTTGCTAGATTGAAAGTAGCAACTTCACCAGCTAAAAGCGGAACTTTTTTTTAATTTAGTCAGTTTAGTGGTCCTCCAATCTCCTATCAGCGACCTGTCCGTATGGCGCAGGCATTTTCATTTTTGTTGTCTCGAAAGAGTTATACGCCGATATACAAAACGGCTGATCAACTATCCGCCAAAGCTCCGTATTATACACTACCCTAACTCGCAATTTATTTATAATACATCCTTATTCTACTAATTTTTGTTTAGTAACACCTATACGTAGTTGTCAAAATTCTATAGGCTACTTTTTCAACCAGCGTCCCTTTCCTAAATAACATATATATGTTTTTACGGCGACTCGTTCCAAACTTTTTCGAATGAAAAAGTGCACAAATTTTTAATAGCAAAAATTCGGTAATTGAGAAGGTATTTTTTTACCTTTTTACCTTCTCTCGTTCTCTCGATTAACGCGTGAAAAAAAGGTAATACTAATGAACACTTTTCGAAAAAAACAACTCCATTTCTGATTTCAAATCTGATCATTGTTTTTCAACGCGCGGCAAATCATCACACACCGATCGGTTTACACTGCGGAACCGCAATTTGCCGTAAATTCCGGTCCGCTCTGCGTACATTATATTCTAAAACAATTTATTTTTCAATCGTGAATGTTATAAATTTAATTCCGAATCGGTTTAGTAACGGATGTATTATTTAAGAAAAAGAAGGTAAATAGACGCAGTTAGCGTCAATGTTTAATATTCATTTTGATCCATCAAGAAGACCGTTACGATTATTCCGATCGAAACTCGCCTAATTTTTCAAAAAGAAGTTAAGGAAAAAATAAATTTAAGTAAAAATGCGGTAATGTCAGATCAGTATTAATTCAGTATTTAAACGCTATTTCTCGCTGTATTATTTCGGAATAAGTATTTTTCTGTTCCATTACTATGTGGTTTTTTTTTTTTTTTTACCGAAAGGAATTGTGTTTTCCAATTGTATCATTATCTCGTAAACATTTAACATTTATCGTTTGTATAAATGTTAAATTTAATAATAATAATAAAGATTATCGTTGTAATAATTATCCGATAATCATTGAAATAAATTCTATTCGATTTCTATTCCCCCTCTTTTTTAAATATAAATACGACTATTTCGAAATTATACGTAATTATAATTCTTTTTTGCGTTGTAGAGTAATTTTTATTAATCGTATTTATGTGCAACAATTAAATGGACCATTTTTCATTATTTCCCGATTTACTATTCTTGTTTTCCTGTTATCAGCTTTTAGGTGTCTGATTCTAATTGGTCTTGGTTTATTTCAGTTTTTACATGGTATTATCTACCGTTAATTCTGTTGTTCCAGTATTAATTGTTGTTAAAGTCTTTTTTTTGGGGGGGGGCAGTTTTCATGATTTACTTCTAATAGTTTATATGTGAGCACTGTTTTGTAGTTTTTTTTTTTTTTTTTTTTTTTTTTTGGGGCTTGTCAACCAGGGACCTTTACCCAGAAACAATTAGAATAGGAAGGAATCACTTATATCCCGATACGATCAGATATTGTTAGGAGAAAGAAACAAATAATAGGAACAATTTGTGGAGAGGGAAGAGATAGAACATAAGAGGCGCAGTACGGAGTAGGAAGACCAAGTCCCAGTAAACTAAAGTAGAAAGCCGAGCACTCAGCAAAAAGAGATGAACACTCAAAGAACACATGGTCCGCATCGCAAACATGCTCTTCGTTCGAGTGGAGAGGACAATATGGAGAGGAAACCAAGGAAAAACGAAAACGGGAGGAAGGCAACAGAGAATGGTTAAAACGCAAGCGAATAACGGAGACAACAACAGAACGACGAAGTGAAGGAAACAAAGAGAACCACGGATTGGCAGGAAGACTAAGTTCGGGCAGACAGATAGAAAGAACGATTGTTAGAGAAACAGGAAACGTACATATCCGACCAAAACCTAATATGAAAATCTTTGCACAGAGGAAGGATATTGGACGAAGGGACTTTTTTAAAAAAGAAGTGAGAATAGGCAGCAGCCCGAGCCAATGAGTCCGCCGCTTCATTACCGCAGATGCCCGAATAGCTAGGAACCCACAGCAAATCAATTTGAATAGAATGAAGGGAAGAAAGAGCGTGGATAAGTGAGCGAATGCGGAGTATAATGAAATCACAGGAATAATCAGGAAGGGGAGAGCAAATGGCCTGAAGGGCGGTTATGGAGTCCGATATAATCAAGAATTTGGAGGAAATGTGATTAGAGGAAATGAAAATAATGGAACATAGGATAGCCATCAATTCGGCTGTGAATATGGAGCAGAAAGATTCTGAAAAGCCAAAATCTGGGAGGATAAACGAAGCACCGACACCATCCGGTTTTTTCGAGCCATCTGTAAACACAGTTACATGCAAGGGAAAATCAGAATTGATATAACTGCGGAATTGATAATGTATATGTTGAAAAGAGTAGGACTGAGGGAGGAACCTTGAGGGAGACCTCGGAAAACCATTCTTGAAGATTCAAAAGAAGGAGCAGAGAGGTGGATAGAACGATTCTGCATGAGATTGATAATAAGAGAAGTAAAGTGCAATGGAACGTTAATTGCTATCATCTTATCTTTTAGAGTGGGAAGATGGACATTATCAAAAGCACAGGATATATCGATGAAGGAAGCCAGAGTATAGTTTTTTAGGATAAAGGATTGGTAGATATGGGAGACAAAAAGACTAATGCAGTCGGAAGGACCAATACCAGGCCGAAAGCCGAACATATTGCTAGGAAATACATTATTATGCTCTAGCCACCAAACAAGGCGCTTGTTTAACATACCTTCAAACAATTTTCTGATACAAGAGGCTAAAGAAATAGGGCGTAACGAAGAACTTTTTTTAGGATTAGGATTGATGATAAAAGAATTCCAAGAGGGGGGAGTTATACCTCTGGAGAGGAAACAATCAAAAAGATGTAGGAGAAACGCAAGAGACAGTTCAGAGAGGTTTTTAAGGACCAAAAAAGGTATACCGTCAAGACCTGGAGTGGGACTAGAAGATTTGGAAAGGACAGATTTTAATTCATAAATATTGAAGGCAGAAGTTAGGAAATGCGTCTGGGAATTATGCGGAGGTGAAGTTGGATACAGTTCATCAACGTTAGGAACATAGGCAGGAGCAACGGAATCAATAAAGTATTCTAAGCTAACTTTAGAAAGGTTGAGATTTGAAGGACGTTCAGAGGATGGGGATTTGAAAGCTCTAGCCATTTTCCAGATATGAGAAAGAGGGGTATTCCTAGAGAATGAAGAACAGAAATTCTTCCAGGAGGACCTTTTTGAGACTTTAAGTATATACCTAGCTCTTGCGTTCGCTCGCTTATGAGCAAGAAAGTTTTCCGTAGTAGGGTCTAAACGAAAAGTTCTAAAGGTGGCACGACTGTAGTGGAATGCGCGGTTGCATTCCTCATTCCACCAAAGAGATGAGGCTTTATTGTAATTGTTAGATGTCTGATGACGGGTAGGTGAAGATAGGGAAAGAGCAGACTCAACGGAATTTAAAAAGGAATTATAGAGAAGTATGGGATCGGAGTCGAGTTGAATACTAGGAAGTGATGAGTCGACACATGAACGAAACATAGTCCAATTTGCTTTGGAGAGGTTTCACCGAGGAGAATGTAGAGGCCTGAAGCAAGTTGGAGAAGAAAAGTTAACTGGAGTTATTAGGATAGGAACATGGTCACTACCGTAGGAGCCCATAAGAGTTCTCCAGTTATAATTAAGACCAATAGTGGAAGAAGCAAAGGTTAGATCAAGAGAACCAGAAATAGTTGGATATCTGAAATAGGTTGGGGAGTGATCATTAAGAAGAATTAAATTATTGGAAAAAATACCACTCTCAAGGACGGAACCGTTGGAATTGTAGGATGTGCAACCCCACAAGGGTGAATGGGCATTCCAGTCACCCCCGATAATAAATGGTTGCGGGATAGAGTTGAAAAAAGTGGAAAGAGGAAATTGACGAAGATCATAATTAGGAGGAACATAGATGGAGACAATGTTAATGGGATGTGGAAGGGTGGGACGGATAGAGATGTGGACTATGTTGGGTTGGTTAGGAATAAGAGGTAAGTTCAGAGAAACGTTGTGGGTGTTGAAAGATATGTCATTTTTAACGAGGATAGCGGTACCACCATACCCGTTGTAGTAAACTTCTCGGAATAAGATCCTTCGGTTGATAACAAAGGCACCCTGGTATGTTACTAATCTAAGATTTGTGTATAGATTATGTGGCTGATGTCACCAAAGTTCACGCTAAAAGGCACGCAGACAGACTGGATACTCATCCGAACATTTTTGCTAGAGGACTGCTAGATGTTACCCCGATGATGTAAGAAGATTGAAACGCCAGAAACCGCAGGACCTTGTTTAAGGTCGGAGCAATCGGGTAGGTTCTATTGGGTACTCCTCCCTTCATGCTTAATTTCATTCATACGTATTACTAAAAGTCCTTGCTAGACAGCCCGTAATAGTATATTATATTAAAAATAAATAAAACAAAAAAAAAATCGCTCTTTATCTAAAGTATTTTCCTTTGTTTTTCTGCAATTTCTGTAATGTACATGTTTAACAAAGCGTGTGAAATTTGGGAAATACTACACCGAACTTCAAACGAAATAACTGCCGATTAATTTGTTGTTAGAGCAGTGGTTAAATATTTAGTATATTAAATGTTTTTAACAGTATTTTTTGTCAATTACGTTTTTCATATGATTCCGTCAATAAAAATTATTGTTTTTTTTTTCCGAAAACAAAAAATGTGAAGAAACTTTCGTGTGAAAGGTGCCGTTCCTTTAAGTACCTGCCATTCAGAATTACCTTTTTCTACCTCAGTTTGAATTCTGACATTTATGACATGTTGTCACCAATACGAGATAATCCGTACACTCGTCTGTTTTTTTTTTTTTTTTTTTTTTGTATTTACTGAATAAACACAGTCTTAAATTTAGGCAAATTAAGACCGAACCTTTTCTTCTACTAGTACGCCTACTTCATCGGAATCACTTTCATCGTCGTATCCGCTACATCGTGATTACACGCATTCGCTAAAAACTCTCTTAGCGTTTCACGGTGTCCTTAACAGGGCGACTTAATATTTACCGTTTTTTGGATAACGAAAAATTATTTTTCGTAAAAATAATGAAAACAGTTTCGAATAATTAAACTGAATACAGACATCAACAACAACCTTCGTGTCAATTAAAACGATTAATTAAATGATGTGATGAAATTAGACAGGTGTCTCGAAAAATACGCCAGCGGAACTCTTTTAGAATTAAGACGCTTTCCGTCTACAGTTGGTTAATAGACGATTTGCCATTTTGAAATGTAAACCGGTAGTTGGCAAACAAAGTGCTAAATAACCAGCCGAACCGATGAAATCCCAAATGAAATAGTATCCAAAGGCAATTAGCACACCACAAAAAGAGATGGTTCAGAAAGAGCCGAAAAGTCACTAACTCCATAATGTGCCTTCGGAAATCGGTTGCAGTACTGCGAATCAGTTTCAAAATTTACTAAATAGAATCAATCGATTTAAAGAGTTGTTTGTAATTGATTATGGGTTTCTGCGCGTGGACTTTTGGTCGAATTGCACCGGAACAACGATATATATTTTTTGGCCGGAATTTGACCTAAAATTTTTTTGTGGCGGAAAAATTAGACAAATAAAACGGTAAAATTCGATCGAACGTGTTCTGTTTCCCGCGTAAAGTTAATTTCAATTTAACCGTTATTTATTTACTTCGTCGCGACTCGTTAAAATTGATCTCGATTGAATTTAACTAGTACCGTACTGAACAATGGGGGGAGGTAGTTTGCTTCTCGTCCAAAGTGACGTTCTCTGCACCACAGCCAGTGTGAGCCGACGTATTACTAGCACGCTTACCTCTGTAGAGAAAAGAGCTACGGAGTTTTCGGAATGTGAAACGGATAACGTTCTCCGGCTGAAGCGGGACTTGACGCGAAAATAAATTCAAATTACCGGTGGGAATTGCAGCCTACTAATTAGTACGGCAGCCGAGTTGCGACTCAGACTTTACAAAGTCATAGCTTTTTAAATTATTACTTCCAGTTGATGACCTAATACACGTTGCTGACATATATTTGTTGCTGCCGTTGCTGGACTCGATCTGTCTCGGCGCTCACGCTGTAACAGCTGGAACAACCTATGTTGTAACAAATTTCCCAACTGACCGTACCTTTTCTCTTCGACTAACCTGACACAATTCACTCCGACCATATTCCGGTATTCTTTCCGAGAGGATATCCTAGAAACTCGTTATTCACCTCTCCGCCGCTTTTGTGACGTTTATTTTTGTTTCTTATTTTTATTTTCCCGAATTTATAACTACGTCATCTTTAGCGGCTTAACAATTAAGCCCGACAATTAGTTACCCCGTGGTCCCGTGGCTAGCCAGGTGTTATTTTAACCGTTTAAATCTTTTTCCGCCGAGCGCATGACATATCGTGCTCCCATAGAAAAAATATGTACGTACAAACACGTGCTAGTAATTCCTCTCTATTCGAATTAATCCTTGCTCTTAAAGACGACCACGTTGAACATTTGAATAGCATTTTTCGTTTTTTCCTACGATTTTAATTACAGGGTTAAGAAGTATTCACAGTAAGCTACTCAGCACGAAAAGAATTACACTAAATTACACTGGTGAATTTGAATTCCCAAAAATTAGACGAAAGGCAATGAAGTAGGTACATTTTCTGTTATATTTCTCCGTGTAATAGCTCGCATTTTAGATTTAAACAAAAAACAAGAAAAAACAAACGCAAATCTCCGCAGATCCGAGCTATGTCGAAAAAAACGAATTAAATAACTCAGCGCAAACGATTAGAACGAGTTCATGTGAAATAAAAGTAGCTCGGAGAAGAAGAGCTACTCCAAAACGAAATGAAAATTGAACAGCGACCAAAGGAATTCGCAAAAAACTGAGTGCGAATGAAGTACAGGAAAAGAGATGAATAAATTATGTAATGTTCGACATAAGTACGGAACGAATGAAAAACGTGAAATTTTTCGCCATCTTTAAATCGGAGCAATGACCCCGTGTAATAACGGCTGTGGTAGTTACTGGAAATCACTTCGTATCTACTTTTATGAAATAAATTTAATTAAATAAATGAAACAAATGAACGAAATAGGCTAAAGTAACGAAATTTAAAACAAAAAGCAACAAAAGATTTGTAGCATGTCACGAATAAGGAAATATTTTTCGTACAGAATTTACTACATGTTTAAATACACGTTTTGCTTACATTCATATAAAGCTGTTTGTTTTTTTTTTTTCAGATAAAAAATAACGTAAACTACACTTAGTTATGTCATCCTTTAGGAAGGAATTGAAAAAGGAAAAAATTAAACTATTCCGAATCAGTAAATCAAAATAAAAATTAACTTGCTTCATTATTAGCAACCGATGAAAAAAATTAAAAACGATATTTTTCAAAAATCGACTGTTTTTTTTTTGTTGTTTTTTTTATTTAAAAAAGGAAAAAAGTTACGGGTATTAACGTTATTTATTTTTTCCAGTTATGCTATCAATTATACGAAAAATACGATTTGTTAGTGCTAAGTATGTTAGTCCATGTAACTCCAGGCGTATATAGTGAAAACTTAAAATATAGATTCGAAAAATTAACACTTGGGCCGGTTTCATTCTCCGACATTATGTAAGTTATAAAATTGTAGTAACATTCAAACCACCTAAGCAATACTGAAGTAAAAGGTACGGTAGACTAAAATCTCTGTTCTTTAAGATGTTTTAGTTTAATTTTTTATTTATATTTTAAATTGCACCGATTTTTACTTGATAGAACTGCTTCAGCTCTTTCAGTTGAACGTTTTGCTTTCTATTCAAATTCGTTGAAATACTTCCTATTCCTAATTGCGCCTCTTGTCTATTCCTTCCTCTCGCATCTTGTTCTTGCTTTATTGATTACTTCTCGTTAAGAATATCCGATATAGGATTAAAAAATAATTGGCTCTTTTTTCCTTCTAATTGATTCTGCATAAAAGTAGAGTTGTTGTAAGCCTGTTAAATGCAGATTTCGATTTCTAAAAAGAGGCTATTTATTTATATTTCGATTAAATTTGTTTTAATATTTTATTACCGTTTAATTGAATTTTGCTGTATTTTATTCATTTTCGTAATTTATGTATTTCGGTTAGTTTTTAAATGCCGTTAACATAAAGATAAGAAACGGCAAGTTTATGGGAAAAAAAGTGCTTATTAAGAAGTGAAATGCTACGAGGATGGTTGAATTCTTGAAGACTTCAATTTTCATGGATGTAAAAGAAATGATGGAACATGGTGGTGAAAATATTCCAAGAATATCTGAGGACGCAAAAGAATGTAATTTGAAAAAATATCAAAAAAAAAAAATGAATTCAGTTCTTTTGTAAGAACTAATCGTAATGATTTAAATTTGTTTTTTTTATTAAAAGTGTGTATGAGGATTTCCGTGCACCATATGTTAAACATTACTGGGGCTATTGTAGCATTTAGGAGGACCAAACGCGACAGTGTTACCGCTGCTCTACGTGAAAGCTAATACAGCTGCGACCGCGGGCATTTGATAGTATCTTTTACAATCGAGACACTTGGAAAGGAAAAAGAAACGTTGAAACAACATGGGAAAAGTGGAAACAAATACAACATATAACATTCAAGAAAAATGTAATTGTTATATACGGATGGCTGAAGAGATATTAATAAGTCTACTGAATGGAAGGAAAAAGTTCAAGCGAAATGAAAACAAATGAAATCCGAAGTAAAATACGGGAGACAAAAGAAATGTAGTTCGATAGAAAATGTCGAAAAATCGAAGAACTCATATTCAAAAATAATGCTTTCAACCTACATCAAAAAGTCGAAAGAATTCGTCAATATTAAATACTTAACAAATATTTCAAGCTTAAAAGACAAAAATGAAAACATCATTCTGGAGATAGGTAAGAGAATCCTGCGCTGCAAAGAGTACTAGTAATAATATTAGTTGAGAAGACGCCAGACTTAGCGTAGATAATGTAATTGTCTGCAGAAAGCCTGCAATTAGAAGAGATTATCTATGTGCCGTGAAGAATCCGAAGTCAGCCAGAGCAGTTGGATTGTTGAAAGTAATTCAAAGGAACCTTATTACCATAAAATCCCTAGATAAATTCATTAAATACACTGTGCCAGTAACAATGGTGCTTTACCATCAGAGTGATTGAAATCTGTATTTATCACGATACCGAAAAGAAGATCAATGTTACCGACAGCAGTAATTAATTCTCATGTCATACATCTCGAAGAACTTCCTCAAAAACTAATCCGTAGAAGAATTTATGAAAAATGTAAAGAAAATACTGGCGAAAATCAAACTAATTTTCTGGATATGGAATACGTGAAACAATATGGTCACTTAATTCCTAGCCCGAAAATGTCGCGATGTAAATCACAAGCAAGCGCTCTCTTTTACTGCGTTCGATGCGTGAAACATGCTAATAGAAATTTCGGAACGTACCGGAATAAACTGGATAATCGGGAGATTAATAGGGAAACTTTATCCGAACAAAACGGCAAAGGTCTGAAGTGAGAACGTAGAATCAAAAGAAATACCCATTAAGAAAGAAGCGAGACAAGGTTGCATATTGTCAACATTACTTTTTAATATATACTCAGGAGCAATTTTTGAGCAACACTCAGTGATGATAACGGTATTGACGTTGGAACTAGGCATATCTGAAATGTAATATTTGCTTCAGACGCAGTCCTATAATATCAAATAATACAGAAAAGTTACAGAGAAATGCTTGATCGTGTTACCAGTGTAAGCAAAAAATCTGGACTGGAAATAAACGTCAGTAAAACAAAGTGATTAACGATGCACAGCAAAAGCGAGACTCGCACCGACATAAATTTAAAGTTAACATCGAAACCAACTTCCAGTATCTTGACACAGACGATTAAGATAAGATCACGTATAGAAAAAGGGTAAGAAAGATATTTCCAAGTGTGAAACATTGAATGATTCGTAAAGTTGTGAAAAATCGGATGATTCGTAAAGAGTCTTTACAAGTACTAAGGATGCGAATAGATCGATGTTATCTACCGTCTGTTTTACTCTATCGTATAAAGAGTTTGATTCTAACTTCCGTGCTCGAAATGAAGATAAAAGCATTGGAGTTGTGCATATGTCGTCGTATGTTGAAGATATGGGCAGATCGCGTGACAAATGCTGCAAGGAATGCCAAAGCAAAGCCAATTCTAATTACCACTAAACATTCCAGAAAATTTAAATTTTACGGTTACATAAACCGGCACTCAGAAAAAAGTGTACCGTCTACTACTTCAACTCCAGTTTTAAATGGTTCTATCAAAGGACATTGTAAACCAGGGAGGAGAAGATAAATGTCATGGGAAGTAGATTAGCGCAGGCGGTTAACTCTACCGTATGGTTGACATAATGTTCCAAGGACAAAGACAGAGTAACTCTATAATGATTAACTTCGATCGAAGATAACATGAAAAAAAGATACAGGTTATAATGTTACAACATTTCCATTTTTAAGACTTTGCTTACCAGAACATTTCAAAACGTAACGCAGACATATAAACTGACTTTTTTAAGATTCTACCATTTAATAATTTATCGCAAACAAGTATCCTTTTGTGAAAACCAAAAATACGAGATAGCTCGGGCAAAATTAAGTTAAATTAGAAGTACGGGGGGTTATTCTTCAATAAATGTAAATATTGTCGGAAGTAGTCGCGTTAAAACTGCCCCCTCTATTTTTCATATTTAATTTAGAAAAAAAAACAAAAAACGATATGAGTAAAAAGAAAACTCCGATAGTGATGAACAAAAAAATTACGGAAGAGTCAGTGCTAAAAAAGTCGCGTAATGAAAAAAAGAAAAAAATGAAAATGCAGCATTGGATTTGAGGAAATCCGTAAAACTATCTAAATGTCGTATGACCACACTGAGCTCTAGTGAGAAAGCATTGTTGACGAGATCCAGGAAGGGTTCTTTAAAAGGCTTGCTGTTGAAATTTTAGTTCGAAATAGTTTTAAAACCGTGTCATGGCGGACGAACTCGCCTTTTAAGATACTTGGCATTTTTATAATATCCATTCGAAAACGTACAGGTATTAAAATGAATCTTTGTAGACGGACAGAACCGTACATTCAGCAAATTTTGCTACTTACTGGTTTATTTCTACTGCTCAGTCATGTCAAGATACGGAGAAGAAAAAAAAAAGGAAAAAAAGGAGTATATTATAACGGGGACCGCTCTTTAGGGAGCGAAAAAGCAGGCGTGAATCTTTCGGGCGCAAGCAGACTCAGACTTTTTTACAGACTATCTGCAGTGATTTTCAAGTATCATCTGTTAAACGTTATCCTCTGTGTTAGTGAGAAACACGAGTTATCAAATACTGCTATCAGAAATTCCACTCAAAAAATACTACCGTTCTTCGTTTACGATTTAGTTTTTTCAAGCATGTTATATATGCATACATATATATGATCATAATATTTATTTTTCGCTGCTCATTCTCAAACTCAAGATCCCGATTTGGCAGCTTGACGTCGGCTATCTAACGTTCGAAAAACATTAAGCGATAACCAGTGATCGGTAAAACATCTGCACGGATATGATTGTATTAACGGCACAGCCAATTGTGTTTAAAAACTACGCTCCATGGCAAATCTGCTTTATACAAATTGCCTAAGTCGGTATTATTATTTAACGGTTTTTTTTCTGATGCAAACAGCTTACACCAGTCATACAATATCGGCTATCGGTGGTGAAGCCGGAAACTTTCCAAAGAGGTGGGGGGATTTAGTTGCCACGATTAAAATTTTCATATAATCGTATCATACGCCAGTTATAATGGGGTCACCCTCTTTCGGGGGCGAAAATTCTTTCAGGCGCAGGCGACTTTTTTACAGACTATCTGCGATGATTTTCAAGTATCATCCGTTAAACGTTATCCTCTGTGTTAGTGAGAAACACGAGTTATCAAATACTGCTATCAGAAATTCCACTCAAAAAATACTACCGTTCTTCGTTAACGATTTAGTTTTTCCAAGCATGTTATATATGCATACATATATATATGATCACAAAACACATATTTTACATGATTTTATTGGGTTGTTAACTTTTTTTAAATCTTTCCTATTTTTTTTTGAAATAACGACTTCAGTGTGAAATACAGATAAACAGACTTTTTCCATGTAAATTTAAGAGTTCTGTTAATAATAGTGATACGAAACAGATGAAGATGATTAATACTATTAATCGGTCAAATGCATTATCAGTTCTTTTAATTTTTTTTTTTTTTTTGCTAATGTATATTTAAAAAATTACAAAACTATCAACTCTACGTCATTTAAAGCGTAACATAACTGAACTGAATTTGCTTCTAATACATATTCCTTATATTATCTCTCTTTTCAATTCGTATCCAGCAAGTTTCGTTGAGGATACGTTCATTGAAGTTTCTTCTGTTATCTATGATTTTAATTATATATTTAATTTTTTGACAAATCTACCTAGGTTTCAAAAAAATATCGAAAAAGACAAAGGCACAAAATTTTTTAATCACATAACTAAACGTATTTATATTAAAACTAGGCGAGAAATATATATATATATATATATATATGTATATGACATTACAAATTAATAATTCAATATTTTTGTTTTGAATTTAGTATTATGTAAATGTAAATTATAGTAATCTTTAAATTAACACACAGAATGTTCAGTACATGAAACATCCTGTCTGACTGATCTATTTCTTTTTTTTTTAATTCGTTTAGAAAAATTTTCGATTTTTAAAACACAAGATTGATTATCTGATTTTCGTATAAATTGTAATAGAGGCGGTAAACAAGAAGCTTTCAAACCTTGTATTTAATATTCCCGATAAATGCATTGCGGGGAAATTCTATTAAAAACAAATTTTCTAATTCCAATTTTTTAAGAAAATCATAGAAACGATATAACACCCAGAGATGCGTGAAAACAAACGATACAATTAGTATCAGTTTCATTTATGGAACTATATCATCTTAACGGTTCATCTTAATAGAAAATAAAAAAGTAAAAAATTTTTATGAAACAAGAAATATGTTAAGATCATTAAAATAGGATTCAGGATTAAAACACCAAGCGGTAGTCGAGATTAGTTACGTATTTTAATATGCTCCGACGTTTTAACTACGACCTTCAATTGCACCTGCATTGTTAAAGAAATTAATCTAATTTGGTAAATCAGGTAAGGAAATAAAGTGATTAAAAATAATTTTTCAGTGGGGTTATTCCTATCATTCACGTTCTTTCGTTTTTTAATAAACAGTAACAGTATTATAAAGAAATGATATAGATCAAGTTTTTTAAAAATTAAATACCGCAATTCATACATTTCGTTTATTTGAAATGGAAATGAAGTATTTAGAAATTTTTGCGCCTTGTCTGTCTTTTTCGATAATTTTTTGAAACCCAGGTAGATTCGTCAAGGAATTAAATATATAATTAAAATAATAGATAACAGAAGAAACTTCAATGAACGTATCCTCAAATAAACTTGCTGGATACGAATCGAAAAGAGAGATAATATAAGGAATATGTATTAGAAGCAAATTCAATCCAGTTATGTTACGCTTTATATGACGTAGAATTGATAGTTTTGTAATTTTTTAAATATACATTAGCAAAAAAAAAAAAAAAATTAAAAGAACTGATAATGCATTTGACCGATTAATAGTATTAATCATCTTCGTCTGTTTCGTATCACTATTATTAACAGAACTCTTAAATTTACATGGAAAAAGTCTGTTTATCTGTATTTCACACTGAAGTCGTTATTTCAAAAAAAAATAGGAAAGATTTAAAAAAAGTTAACAACCCAATAAAATCATGTAAAATATGTGTTTTGTGATCATATATATATGTATGCATATATAACATGCTTGGAAAAACTAAATCGTTAACGAAGAACGGTAGTATTTTTTGAGTGGAATTTCTGATAGCAGTATTTGATAACTCGTGTTTCTCACTAACACAGAGGATAACGTTTAACGGATGATACTTGAAAATCATCGCAGATAGTCTGTAAAAAAGTCGCCTGCGCCTGAAAGAATTTTCGCCCCCGAAAGAGGGTGACCCCATTATAACTGGCGTATGATACGATTATATGAAAATTTTAATCGTGGCAACTAAATCCCCCCACCTCTTTGGAAAGTTTCCGGCTTCACCACCGATAGCCGATATTGTATGACTGGTGTAAGCTGTTTGCATCAGAAAAAAAACCGTTAAATAATAATACCGACTTAGGCAATTTGTATAAAGCAGATTTGCCATGGAGCGTAGTTTTTAAACACAATTGGCTGTGCCGTTAATACAATCATATCCGTGCAGATGTTTTACCGATCACTGGTTATCGCTTAATGTTTTTTCGAACGTTAGATAGCCGACGTCAAGCTGCCAAATCGGGATCTTGAGTTTGAGAATGAGCAGCGAAAAATAAATATTATGCAATCGTTAACAGTTGAAGGCGTGTACAAAGCATTTTAGGTGACTACACGGACATTATAGTCAGACTGTATATAAAACGATTATCAAATCTCTAAGGTGTAGCCTTACATATAACTGCGTTGTATATATTGTATCATGAATACTTTTATGTCTGCAAAACGAGAGAATGGGTACGAACGTAGCCACGAGGATCGATCAGCGCACGGCTAAGATGGCTAAATCGAACGGAAATATTCTGACCAATTTTATGTTTATTTTCTTTATTGTGGATATGCGAAACAACTTTTTGAACATTATTAACATCTGTTTGTTTCTTCCGCTGAAACAGCGCAACATTTAAATTTTATTTGCTTGCCGACAATTTCTTTTGAAAATCGTTCGGTTGCAAGTGTGTCGATCAGTTCATTCAGACTATCCCCGGATTCGTATGAATTTCGTTTTCCATAACGAATTTTTCAGTATTTCCTCGATTTCTTCGGCGTTGCCGGTATTATTATTTCACGAAACACGGAATATAAATTAAAACGGGTTCGTTCATTGCGTTTTATTTTCATATTCGACGAGACCGAGTGTGGAGATTTCTTTTTTCTTTTTTGTTATCTGCGGACGAGCCTCTTTATCTATTAACCAATAGCACTTTTAAAGCGAGTAAAAACAGCACAATCGTACAACTACTAAATACACCAAAAAATAAAAAAAACCTTACAATAGTGGTGGAGTCGGGCCACCGCCAATAGTCCTTGCAAATCGTTGACTTCATTAGAATGAAAACTTCATCATTAGCTTAATTTTTCAATTAAAAAGGTTTTGGTCAAATTTCACTAATATTATATCCACTAATTGAATCGCTATCGTATTCAACATGATTTGATGCTGGTGCCTTTCCGGGATAACTTGATTAATGGTTTTCACGCGCCGAAAATTACGTAGACTTTTGATGTGTTGAACGGACACGGATAAAACGAACAAGAACTTAAATGTCCGACCATCAGATTTAAAATGGGATCTTTTACATAGCGTTAGTAGGTTGAAAGACGAGGGATTTGTCTTAAAAAAGGAAGTGGTCGGAACCGAAAGGAATCAGCCGCTTTATTGCCAGGAATTCCAGAATTGCTAGCGGTCCATATTATCAAGTAGAGAGGAAGTGATGTGTATAAGTGAACATATATGGAAAATAATACAGTCGCTGTAGCACCGAGGGGCATACCCTATAAAGCATTGTATTCTGAGCGATCTAAATCGGATATCTGTTTGACAATTTCGTACAGAACACATCAGTGTATCACTCTTAATTTCTAAGCTGAGTTAGGATTTAAATCCCAACACCGGTAGCAAGTCTTTATCCGTCGTCCGTCTTCTTTTTTTTTTGTCATTTTTAGACGCGCAGCTTGCGAGATCTGAGATAATCAAGTACTTTGCAAAAATGAGGATACTTGTAAATCCGTAAATTGATTAATAATTAATGGTGTTCGGAACGTCTTTCTTTTAATAAAACTACCGCGGAGATTAATTTAACTTCGTTAGGCATTTGTAACACAGGCTGACAGTCCAGAGACATTGCTCACATCGTCGGTAGATAGAATTGCTGCGGTGTGCCGATGGTGCAACCAGTGTGCGGTGACAATACAGGCACAACTAGAACTTGAATATTCCCGCGATGCAACATATAGTGCAATGATTGTAAAAACTGATAGTAGTTCCCTGGATTCACCTTATGGAGTAACATGTCAACTTTTGTCAGAAAACCGAGAAACGATATATTTTTTTCTCCTACTGTATGTGTGATGGTAGTAATCATGTAATGAATTCAGTTTTAAATCGTGAAGATAATGTTTTTTCGATAACTTCTTCGATTCGTTTCTGTAGTAGTTTTTCAAAAATTTTGGACATGCCAGAAAGTACGGAAGTCGGACACGACAGCAGGTGAAAGGTCGGACACGAAAGAAGGTTAATAAATCGGACACGGCAGAAGGTGAATAAGTCGGACACGACCGAAGGTAATTTGGAAGATTTAACAGACCCCTTAAAATGAATATATACACACTCTCCTTTTCACATGTTCTGTTCACCTTTTTGTATAAAACAGAATCCATCGAATTACGTCGATATACGGATAAAAAGTAAAGAGGAATTTTAAAATGACGGGAAGAGGGAATAAAATGAAGCCAATTTTATCTTCGCTGTAATATTGATGACAGTCGATTCTCTTAGCAAGCCGTACGTTATGATAACAACATTTTAGTCGAGATTTTTTTCTTAACAAATCATAGAACGTATCAAAAAGTTACAAAATAATAAACACTTTTTATTAAAAAGTAATATATTTAAATATTGTGCTGTGATTTTGAAGCTATCGGCTTCGAAACGCGCCAGCGTCAATATTTAAATATATTATTTTCGATAAAAAGTGTCTGTTTATATTTAATTCAAAAATAATTTTGAAATAATGTGTGCAACAAACTTTAAGAATAAAAACGTAAGGAAGTACTTTCTCTTTAACGTATAAAATAAATGGAAAATTTGCGAGTTCTTATAAAATTAATGAAACCTGTGCGAGATTCTGTTGCAATTAATACGGTTTATTTGAAATAGTTATTAACGTTCAAAAAACGACGGTGTTACATGATTAAAACAGTTACCATCTAAACTGGCATTCGAGAAAGCCTGAACGTTGAAAGGTGGTGCAACAGTAGAGATAAGTCAGTGTAGTACACAACCGGATTAAAAGGATAAACGAAAATCGAAGATCGCGGTATGAAATTTGCCATTTATTGTTTCCGTTATATTTTAATGGCGAATTACAAATTTTAAGGCACTAAAAAGAATATTAAAAAAAAAAATCGGAATTTTTATGAAACTTACGCAGCGGGCAAAAATTAGTTCTTACTTCCAACAAACTTCTAAAAAAGTTACTGACGAAACTGGAGAGAGTCACTTGAAAAAAAAAAAAGAAAAAAAGCAGGCTCTTTTTCGATCTAACGAACAGAACAGTTTTGTTTTGTGTTGCGTTCATTAACGGTTAAAGCGTTAATTATATTTGAACATTGAGGCATTCAAAGTTAAAGTATCCCTCCTCTCCCTTCTTCCCGTTTCCGATTTTCTCTTTTTCTCTCTCCCTTCTGTGCTCTACACGTTTCGGTCCTCGCCTTTATTTGCGACTCCAATCACGTCCTGTTTGAATGCTGTGCTCTTTCTACAGAATCCTCTCACCTGTACAACTTCTGGCGCTGACCCTTCCTGCTCCTTTGAGTACTTCTTTTGTACTTTCCTTTCTAATTCCTGCAGTTATTCCCCTGTTACTTTCCTTTGTGCTTTCCATTTCTGATTGCATAGCATTTTAACCTTTTACGTAGTTGTTCTTGCTTATTTTCTATTTGTTTCTGGGTTTAAGGTCCTTGGTTGACGAGCCCAGTGGAGGGGTGTTTAAAGTGTGATTCGTAAAAAACAATTTGCGCACTATAAGCAATAAAGATTTCCCAAAACATTAGCAAACAGAAGAGAAAGACGTATTATTTACTAAGAAGAATATATTAGTCAAATCAGTTTGTGGAGGAGGAAAGTAGAGACTTGGTGGTGCAACGTGCAGGCTTCGGGTAGGCCACCGTCACATTCATGCTCGCCTAGTTCTATAATTGGTGTAGTAGGATATTATGAGTGAACTATTTTTTTTTTTTTTTTTTTTTTTTTTTTTTACCCTCCTTGGGTTTGCTACCAAAGAACATTAGCCCAGCCAGAAGGAATAGATACATAGAATAGAATAGAAATTATATTTTGAACACATTGTGCGGCAGTGTGACAGTTAGAAAAGAAAGTGAAAAATCAGAATTCTTTATTAACCAAATTTTACCCTCAACCGATACGCAATTACTTAAATTAAATCCACTTTTCGTTAAAGCTAAGTATTCATTTAAAATCTTATTACGCCGAGTCATAATTAATAAAGAAAAAACACAGGACGTAGTAAGATTATGAACACAGTTCTGGTGATCATGACCTCTCATAAGTGATTTTTTTTAATGTTGTCGCTGATGCACTAATTGATTTATAAAAGTCAAAAAATTGTTTTTTTCTTTTTGGTTGCAAATTTTGTTAGAAGTATGTAGAACACATGTAAATTGTTTTCAGTTTTCTAAATCGAATTGAACAAACATAAAATGGAGCCTGAAACAAAAACAAAAAAAAAAAAGGGAGTAAATTATTTCAAGAAACACATAATAAAACTGATAGAAAAAATAAATAAAAATAGGAATACTTCATATTTTATTAAAAACAATAATGCCTGAACAATAATGCCTTTAAAAAAATTCCTTTTTCTAAGTATAAACACATTCGTATGTGTAAACTGTATTTTAAGTAATAATTAGAATTATTTAAAATACATTATACCACATTCCGGTTATTTAAAATTTCAAATAATTATTATATGCAACGGATATGATATATCATCACCTTTTTTTGGGGAAGTTACTTATTTGTAGAAAGCATATAGTTTCTTTTCTGACAGTAATGTGTAAACATGTATAAAAGATGAACCTCATGTTGTACGTTCCATCATCTTATCATAAATTATGAAAATCTGGTTTTTCTTTATGATTGTTATGTTACGTTTCCTCCTTTCATTTTTACGTACGACAAAATCAAGAAAAATGTTTGTTTTCAATTTGAGCAAAGTTAATTGTTAAATAAAATAAATATTTTGAAGAATAATGGAACTTAATTTCAGGTTTTACACAGTTAATAATTTAATTAATTTTCATTAGTTTTGTTATCATGATATTATTTATGTTACGATCGTAAATATTGGGTAAAAACTATCAGATTAATAAGATGGTACATTTATACATAATCAGCATGTCCATTTTAACTGCGAAATGTCCGAATGTACTCCATTCTAAATGGTAATTGATGAAATTATTTATACATATTATATATGAATTTATAGGTCACTATCGCTTCCTACACTGCTGCTACTAAAATTAGGTACAAACGAAGTATTCATATATCAGAGCTTATAAGATTATATTTTTAAATCGAATGTAAAATCTGTATCCTACAAAAGAGCAGTCTGATAGAATCTGTTGAAAACTAAGTGTATTTTTGTACGCGTATAGGGATCATTTTTGGCCCCAAAAAACCGGTTTTCTAAAAAAGCGTTCACGGCCTTTTGAATAACCTGGCAGAAATTTGGAAAAGGAATTGAGGCGGTTCGTACTTAATGACGCAGCATTCGGGAGCCTATCAATATTAAATGTACACGAATATATATGTGTATGTGATTTTATTTCTATTTCGGATTTAAAACCAAATGAAATATGTGTCTTATTTTACGATGTTTAATTGTTGCAATTCTAAAGTTATTGCTGTTTATCCGAACGTACAAAACTGTGACATGGTAATGTATGTGTTCCTGCACCATTTGTAGGCGAACTAAATTACTTAAAAAAAAAATAAATTGCCGTTTCAAGTTTAAACTTTACTCAGAAAAAGTTCCGTTAAAACTAAAAACGCATTATCAAAGCAACTTTTTCGACCGAGTTTGTTTTTCTTTCTCACACTACTCGACAAAAATCTAATCGATTGTTGCTTTTTCCAGGCGGCCGTTAAAATTTTACGGTGCAAGTTACACGTGGCGATATATCAGATTTTCGTTAACTTTGAAAGTTTTTAAAAGTTTTTTTGGATCACAACGATGACGAAAGTTGTAAAATTGATTATTTTTCATAATTTCGAAGCGTCTTCGATGTATCAATTTAGAAGCAAGACTATATAGGCTATTATGTTAACCGTCATTTCGTCGAAATAACTTTTAATCCGGAAAAATTCGAACACGTTTGTCACGGACTTTTAAGACTCCGAAATGACTATACGTATGATTTCCAAAGACGCCTGAGTATGTATAATTTTTTTTTTTTGTTACTTTCAAGGTTACTGAAGAAAATTTAAAAAAAATACAAATCTCAGGCTTAAAATCTGAACAATTTAAAAGTGCATTTAATAAAACTATAAATGAAATTTGAAAACGGCGGTAATTAAAATATTCAATTTACTATTAAAATACGGTATTACAGTCTATGTTTAATGATTTAGATATTCCACACTATATACTGTTTGTTTACATTTTTCGTTACTTTTTCAGTTTTTGTCACGCTGTAAAGCGACAAATAGCGTAAAGTTATTAATTTGTAGATTTTTATTTGCAGAATAATTTTCGGTAACGAAACGGTTTCCACCATTTTTCCTAGCCTATCTGATGATTTTATTATTAAAAGACTATTTCAACGCGAACAGAGTTCGCCTATGGGATTCCATGCGCTAAAGGGAACCGAGTACGTCGTGAACGTGAACTGAATAATTTCTGAACGCGTTCTTTAGAGGAGGCATTTTATGCAATATCTTCGTATCGATTTTAATTTCGATTTCTTTCTTCCGCGGAGGAAGTACTACACTCGATTATAGCAAAAATAGATTACCTTTTTTTACTACAAAAAGTAATCTCGAGAACGCAACTTGCGTTCGATTCACAAACGACTTTTAAAGCGCAACGTCGATTTCGTATCTCATCCGTGAAGCAATACCGCGTTAGGAACTACCAACTTACAGAAAAGGCTCAAGACGGCTCTGGTTTCTTTTTGGTTTCCCGTTTAGTCCGACTTGAATATATAGTGTACCTGGGAAGAAAATGCTTATCGTGTGAAAAATAAACTTCCCATTTCTGCTACTTTTAGTGTCCTAATAGCTAATAATAGCCATGCTATGAATGCTTAGAAAATTTCTAGACAACAGTACTCGGTCATCGAAAGACCAAGAAGCTATAATGCGACTGGGAAGATCTTAAGTAAAACAAACATTCATATCTTCTCCATTTTCTTCACCTCCTTCTTCACTTCTCATTTTGAATATGATGCTGATCGCATCTCTTTTAAATGCTCTTCCATCGCCTGCTGAACGTTCTCCTCTTTTTACCCGTCATTCTTGCTAATAGACCTGCTCCGCGTGTCCTTCGTCCTCTTCTTCTTGTATCGGTTATCTTATACGTCTGCTGATCGCATAAAGATCAAATTACACTTTCCTAGTTCCTGGGCCGCTGTCCCCCCACACGTCGACCAATTGCTTAAAAAAAAAAAGCGTCGGTTTTTTTTATTCTTCTACGACCAACTACAAACCTCTTCTTTCTGGCCTTTAAATTTATCAGACTTATCGAAGGAAAATTGTAGGAATCGCAAAGCGATGTTCGGGCTAATCGAGATGAACAAAGATTCAGGATAGTAGTTGAACATGTGTTCGCATTATGCTGCGTTGAATTTTATAAACAGCGTGTTAAGGTGGCTCCTTGGCGGAAATGTTGTAGTACGGGCCCGGAAGTTGTGATTATTAATGATAATTTTGTCTCACAGTATGGCGATGAGGGAAAATTACTGCGGAATTTTAATTTAAAGGATTCCTTTTTGAGCTGTCTCAGTAGGAATAAAACATTTGCGCTAGGATAAAGTTTAATTCGTACTTACTTATTGTCCCCGAGAACATTCATCCTAGAATACGACGTTTTCAGAAGATTAGCGAAAAAACGAAAATAGTCTGCGAGAAAGATAATTGAAAACGGAATCAAAATGATTATTTTTAATGAGAAGAAATAGTAATAAAATGATTATTCTTAAAGAGTTTTTAACGGAAAGTAGGTTACAACTAACACCGTACTGAACAGAAGAAACAAAAGCAACTTTAAACAGAGTTGAACCGAAATAAAATAAAATAAAATAAAAAGAGCGAAAAAGAAAGAAAGAAAGAAAGAAAGAAAACGAATTGTACAATCAAAAAAATTAAATATTTCTCTATAATATAAACACGGTGATTGAGATTAGCTCGGCCAAGTGCATGGTTTAGAGTTATCAAAATTAACCTGAACTACGGAAGAACATTATGCTGAAGAATACTGAATAACTTCTCTCCTCCCTAAATCGAATTAATCGAAGAAATGTGTGGGTTTACACACGTGTCGCACAGTCCAATTTCGTCTGTTATTTCAAATGAAAAGAAAAACAAAAAAACCGAACGACAGAGGAGAAGAACTATACAGCAGCAGGTTGTACTGGCATTATGATGCAAATGATCCGGGGACGAGGGTTACAAGCTGTACACGATGGTAACAAGAAGTTAATCACACTATATAATACATATTGTAAGCGATGTAAGAGATACTTTTAGCGGACTTAATTTTTTTTTTTAATTTATAATTAAAACTTGACACTTTTTTTATTAATAAAGAATTTTTTGTAAACGTCTTTAAAAAAAGCAAGTCGAAATTTTTAAAGTAAAAATTTATCACTCGATGTAAATTTAATCACAAATTTATGATAACTTTTCCGAAACTGACGGTAAATAACCACATTATGCTAAAGTTGTGCGTTAGAAATTTAAAAAGTTTTACAATTACAGTCGACTCGCGATTATCCGGATTAATTGGGCGGCCAGCCGGTCCGGATAGCAAAAAATCCGGATTCGCCGGAGTTCAAGGTTAAATACTGCGAATTAAATGAAAAAATGGAAATTAATTTATCCCATGATAAAAAAGTAAGCATGAAAATTAACTTACAGCGGTACGTTAACTAGTTTTTAAAGAAGTCTAAGGTCTGTGTGTCTTTCGCTGCATTCTTTTCCTTGCCGATATATATCTCGCCACTTACGTAAACAAATCATATCAGTCCCGGTGACGCTTCTTCCTGTTGAGTTAGTCCAGCGCTAGTTCCATCGCCTTCAGTCCTTCATCGTGTGGTATAACACTTTGAAGGGGCTCGTTATCCATATTTTCTTCAAACTGGATCCTCGTTGAGTACCATGATATCCTCATCTGCCACTTCGTCGATCTCGTCGCTACCTATCCATTCCGTAACGTCGTCCGTATTATTTCACATCCTGGAATATTTTTTATTAGAGAAATAAACTACCCTCATTGTCTTTTGAACTATCCAAATAATCATGTTGTTTGTCAATTTCATCCCATTTATCAGTGGCTTTATGATCTAATAATATTTTCCACGACCGCAATAATGCTATAGAACTAATCTCTTCCCATCCCTCGGATATAACATGAAGCATATCAACTGATTTTAAAGCAACCTGATAATTCTCATAATTTTCAACGCTTGATATTAGTCTGCTGAGAAGGCGGCGTCGATATTTTTTTTTTTTTTTTAAGGCCTCTATGATTCCTTGATCCATAGGTTGACGACAAACTGATGTAACGTTTGCCGGAAGGAACGTTGCGCCTTTATATCACCATCTTGTAACTCCTCAGTTGCCGGATTGGAGCATTGTCGAGAATAAGGATTTTGTCGGACAAATGTTTCGCAACTGCGGGAACAAAATCTGTTCGTGAAACCAAGTTTTAAAAATTTCACGGCATCTTCATTTGCAGGCAAATGTAAACAAATATTTAAATACGTACTACATAAAGCTGCGGATTGTACAAAAGCGCTTTAGCTTTTTCTTCTTTTTTTGTTATTATTTTTTTTTTGAAAAATCGATCCAGATAATACGGAGTCCGGATAATCGCGAGTCGACCGTACTTATAAAATAACTTTAAAAAAAATATAAATCGCCGATAGCGTGAATGTTTTTTAAATTGTGCACATCGCTTACTTCTTCTTCTTGGTGTCATACTTTAAGAAGAGCGTTGACGACATATCGCTTACTATAATTACCGAAATGTACGAAATTTATATTTTCATTTAATTTTCACTAAGATATAGATCTATCGATATATTCGTACAAAGATCCGACTAGAAATTGACTAGTGTGACAACATTCTACCTGTTAATAAGAATCTAAAGAAGTCAACTCTTGAATTGTACCGATGCGTAGGCTATTATCCGAAAAATAAGTGTCTTATAAAGATTAAGAGATAACGGGATTTTATTATTGGCACGCTATGTGTCGACCGCAGCTGTTAGAAACGAGATGTTCACGAATAAAACGCTAAACTGTAAAAATTTATATTTACCAATTATAACTAACTTTTAAAAAAATTTGAAGCATCTAAACGTAACGAAAATCTATTAATAACAGCAAAAAAAATATTTTAAATAGTAAAATTCGAGTCATTATTTTTCGCCGACATAAAAATCATTCGTAGAAGGCTCTCATCGTTCTTTCCGGTACCAAACATTGAAATATCGCCAATGGATCTTAAAGCCCGTCCAGTGCAAAAATCACTGCAAGCATGGCAGAAACAGTGGACCAACATTCGAAACGCGAACAAGCTGCGCTTAATTCGAGATACTCTAATCACAACCACAGAAAACCTCATTATTCACCAATTGAAGGAATGAAATTTTTGTCACAAGACTCCGCGTCTAAATGCCACTCTAAAATCACCTGTAGCCGCCTCCTGCCCAGACAACGTGTTCCAATTGTAATTCTTCGGTCACAATCCAACATTTACTTGTCAGCTGTCCCCCACCTATAATTCATACCGAGCAAAAATGCTCCAGTTATCTCTAACCTTTCCGAAATTCTATGTCTGATTGTCATGACAAAATTGAACGCTTCCCCTACGTTTCTTCTCAAGATTAACACCCATTCCACTCCATCTAACTTCTATTTTATCCCCGTGCCTCCGGCCTAAGCGGCAGTGTACTCAGGTTAATCAAAGAGAAACTTCCGTTATATATGAAAAATTGAAAATTGTTATAAAATTTTGTGACATTTGTTCGTCACACTTTCTTCCGGACGGACAGAATTTTAGATTATGCCATAAAGATATATTGTCAAAAAAAGAAAAATAATAAATAAATAAAGGCGAAACATCATGTGTAATATCTGTAATAAAACTACATATTAATCAATAATTTCGTAATACTCTGAATATTTCAAATAAACTTCCTAGCAGTATTTAATAATAAATTACGATAAAAACAATTCTTCGTTACTGAATCGAAAATCCTTTTAACCTTATAGCACGCGAAGCTCAATCCTGGCTATCTCTGTTTGAACGAGGAAAAATGTTTACTCTCCGTGCAGCTATTCTCATCTACACCCTGTATATGCCCATCGCACGTTGCGAAAACAAATTAATTCCGGGGATTACCAAGACTACTTCGCCAAATCTAGGGAGTCTAGGAAGAGGAGAGAAGTAAAGGTAAATAATTGCAGACCGATGATGACTTTACCGCATCGTCGCGAATAAGCCGCTGAATCCTGACGGCGATGATGAATATCACTCGCCTCCTGCAATGATTACGACACTCTATAGTGGATGAAATCCTTTTGCCCCCAAATGACCGGCCGGTGTGGTTACTGAAAAAAGCCGTGAAAAATGTTTTCCTTAAATCATCGCGAATGGATAGTACATTACATAGATTTACAGACAACGAAATTTGGGCACTGGGTGTGTCTAACAGCAAATGGCCGGGAATTATTCGTAAGCGCGTAAAATAATTAAAGGATAAAGCATCGGAAATGGTTATTCTAAGGGAAATGGTTATTCTAAGGGAAATGGTTATTCTAAGGGAAATGTCTATTCGCGAGAAGGTGTAAATGAAGGAAAAGTTTGCGTTTGAAAATTTTACATTTATCGTCTTTCGCCATATTAAGCTGCCCAAGCATAGTGGGCCAAAAGTGAAATGCGCGGGAAAAATCTTCCGGTGTGCACTTCGTACTATTACATATATACATTTTTTAAGAGCTAATACATTTTAAGTTGTCACGCTGTGTATGTTTACTTTGCAAGAAATTGTTCGCGGCAAATCGGCGCATTAACATATCATGCAGGTGAGCCGAAATTTACATATAGCCGAACGCGAATCTATCTGCATTATAATGGACGCTATATATATTTGTATAAGTCTGGCGACACGGGCGCAATTTCGAGTATTCAAAAATGTCTGCGAATGTAAATATAATAATGCGAGATCATATTTATCAGTATTTTATTCGCCCGTGAACAATCCATATATCATTTTGCGCGTATAAGAAGAAGAACGAAAGAAAGCAAGAGACGAGTGCAAGAAAAATCCATACTAGCCCAGTAAATGGTGCGGTATAGGCAGATTGGGTCCCCGGGGTGATGTTTCTGGAGTTTGTGTACTCTGCCATCTTACTTTTCCGACAGTCACACGCGATTAGCCAACTAGCAGCTTATATCCGGCGGGCTTTTTGTTGCACATGGCAGCCGCGGCAAACACATTAAGTCGCAAGAAGGCCTACAAAGCTCTTCCGTTGCTCCGAATTCGCAGTTTTTCCCGCACTTTTATACGGAATTCAGTTCTTTATTTGCCTTGAACGCGATGTATTATACGTCTGTGCGTTACGGCTCAATGTATTTTTAAAAATTCCCTGATAAATTCAAACGATGTTCGGTATTTCAAAACACCCGTAAGTTGCCTTAAACTTTTCTATTTGCATTTTTTTTTTCTTTTTAAATACCTCCAGCAATGATTCAAAAAGTGTTCATGACCTGAAATTTTTATTACCACTATTATTTATTATTCAGTTCAATTTCATTTAATTTATCATTACACCAAAAAGCATAAGTGATTTTGCGTGAACAGTGGAATATATAAAAAATTTAAAGTACTATATGAGAGAATAAGGTTGTAGTGAAAATAAAGAGCTACTTATAAATAAATTTAACGGTTATATATGATTTAAAAAAAAAAAAAAAATTAATGCATATACAAAATTTACATTCTAAAATATAAAAAAAAATACACCTCTTGGTTTACTAGAAACGTATACTGCGCGACGATCACAACCCGATTAACTGTCAAACATTATTCACAAATATTTCATTTCAAAAATTAAATCAATATATTTTTGGCCGAAAAGTAGTAAAAATTTTCTCAAAGCGCATTCAAATAAAAACTGTATTTGAAATATTTCGTTTTAATAATATTCAATATTAAAATTTATTGGTGAACATCCATTTTATAATTTCACTAATACTATCTGTAAAATCTCTCGGAATTGCGAGTTGAGCAACGCGAAGCTACGGCATCGGCGTATGCAATCAATTATTTCGTTATTTTTAGATTACTTTAAGCATTGTGACATATATTAAAATTAAAGTCAGGTCTAACATACTGCCTCTCGCGGCTCTCTATAATCTTGTATTTTCCGCTTGCTTAGTGTACATTATTAATTCTTGTAACATTCTACCTGTAGGATATAATTTAATTCTTCAAACTGAACTGCTTTCTCCTAAGTAATAACAGAAGTGTTCTATTAAACATTATACGTTTCATACCGTTACATCCAGTTCGTTAAATAGTAAGTAAAGTAAAGTCCCATATATTCTTAATAAGGTGTCATGAATTGTGAAGTTAAAGTTCACAATGTACTAAGCCTAATGGACCTGATAAGGATATACTGGAGCCAGTTCCTTTCTACTTGCGATCCGCCTTTACTTTCCCAAATTTTTCTGCTACCGCTATTCAATTTCAGATTATGCATATACCTGGGAGCGACTTGGATCCGAAACGATGCAAGTCTCGATAACTTATGATACTTCTGGTTTGGTAGCCAAGCCTAAGAATTACGTTGTAATTAATATATATATATATATATACAGTGGCGGATCCACGGGAGGAATAGGCCCCCCCCCAAGAACCAAAGTCTCTAGGTTATGTTATAAAAGATTTGTATGAATTTTAACTACGGATTTTAATAATTTATATTTAATACTATTTTCTAGTAAAACTATTAATGTTTTTTTTTTTTTTTATTCTGTTTTAAACACAATTGTCGTCGATCTTTTGCCATTTTTATTTATTTTTAATTCTCATTTTGTAATTTTAATTAAAAATAGTTCAATGAGAAATACATATATATATATATATATATATTTTTTTTTACTTGCTCATGAACAAAGAATTCAGATCGGATTACTAACAAAAATAAATAGAAGTAAAGTCTAATAAATACTGTTTTTCTTTTTTTTCTGTTTTTTGGGGAGGCTCGTCAACCGGGGATCATTACCCAGAAACAATTAGAATAGGAAGGAGTCCATTATATCTGGATACGGTCAGATATTCTTAGGAGAAAGGAACAAATAATAGAAACAATCTGTGGAGGGAGAAAAGATAGGACTTAGGAAGACCAAGTCTCAGCAAACTGAAATAGAAAGCAGAGCACTCAATAGAAAGAGATGAACCCTCAAAGCACACAAGGTCCGCATCGCAAATATGCTCTTCGTTTGAGTGTGGAGGACAATATGGAGAGGCAACCAATATAAAACGAAAACGTGAGGACGATAATAAAGTATGGCTTAAGAGTGAAGACGAATAACGGAGACAACAACAGGACGACGAAGTGAAAGAAACGAAGAGAACCACGGATTGGCAGGAAGGCCAGGTTGAACAGACAAATAAAAATAATAATTATTAGAGAAAGAGGAAACGTATACATCCGATACCAAATTCTGAGATAAAAACCTTTGCACAGCGGAAAGAGATTAGACGATGGGACTTTTTTGAAGACGAAGTAAGAAAAGGCAGCAACCCGAGCCAAGGAGACCGCCCTTTCATTACCAAAAATGCCCGAATGGAACCCGTAGCAAATCAATTTGAATGGAATGAAGGAAAGAAAGAACGTGGATAAGTGAACGTATGCGGAGTATGATAAAATCACAGGAATGATCAGGAAGGGGAAAATCAATTAAAGGGCGGTCATAGAGTCAGATATAATCAAGAATTTAGAGAAAAGGTGATTGAAGGAAATGAAAATAATGGAAGGTAGGAGAGTCATTAATACGTTTATGAATTCAGAACAGAAAGAAGGCAAGCGAAAAGATTCTAAAAAACCAAAATCTGGGAGGATAGCATCCAGCTTCTTCGAACCATCTGTAAACACGGTTGCATGCGAAGGAAATTGAGAAATGATGAAACTGTGAAATTTCTGTCTAATTAGGACGTATAGAAGAAATTTAGAGAGCATAGGAACAATAAACATATTTGGAGAATGGCAGAGATCGGCGAAATTAAAAATGAAATAAGGGAGATTGACACAGGACATTATCCTATTTCTAAACTACCATTTTAGCTAGAATTTTATAATTTTGTTTTATTTTTCACCCCTAAATATAGGACAAAAGTTAAATTAAAAATTGTAATAATTATGTATTTTTAAAACATTTTTAAATTTCTATAAAGGTCGCTATTTGAGTTTCTTTATGAAACAAGGGGTATTTCTCAAATCCACGGCCTACCGTAGAAGGTTTTACGTAATTATATAATCCCCCCCCCCAATTTCCTTCTGGATCCGCCCCTAATATACTTATATGGGTTACTTGAATCAACACAGACGATTTACTACGAGAACTACTCCTCTCAAGCATATCTGGAAAATGGCCAGAGCTTTCAAATTCCCTTCTTCTGAACGTCCTTCTATCCATACTATTTCCTCCGACAGTTTGTCTTCTTTTCTTGATGCTGTTGCTCCTGCTTATGTTCCTAACGTTGATGAATCCTGCCCGTTTCCTGTTATGGAAAACCCTAATTCTCATTCTCTTTCCTCTGCGTTTAATATTAATGAATTAAAATCCATTCTCAAAAAATCTTCCAGCCCCACTCCAGGTCGTGATGGTATTCCCTTCTTTGTCCTAAAAAAGTTATCCGATCTTGCTCTCCGAACCCTTCTTTGTATATTCAACTCCTTTTTGTCCAGAGGAGTCACACCTCCTGACTGGAACACCTTTATTATCATTCCTATCCCTAAGAAAAACTCCTCTCTTCGTCCGATCTCCCTAGCATCGTGTCTCAGAAAACTGTTTGAGGGCATGCTTAACAAGCGCCTGGTCTGGTGGCTCGAACACAATAATGTTTTTCCTTCTAATATGTTTGGTTTCCGTCCAGGCTTAGGTCCTGCTGACTGCGTCAGTCTGTTTGTTTCCTATATCTATAAATCTTTCATCGATAAACAGTACACTCTAGCTACTTTTATCGATGTTTCCAGTGCTTTTGATAATGTCCATCTCCCTACTCTTCGAGATAGAATGATAGCAATTAACATCCCGACGCATTTTTGTTCCCTCATTGTTAACTTGATGTTAAATCGTACTATTCTCCTGTCTTCTTCTTCGTTCGAGGTTACAAGAGTTGTTTCACGTGGTCTTCCACAAGGATCCTGCCTTAGTCCTACTCTTTTTAATATTTATACTATTTCTGTTGCTTCTCTTTCTATGAACTCCTCTTCCTTATTTTTTGCCGATGACATTCTTCTCTTTTCCTCATCCCGTGATATCGTAGATGCTAACGAAAGTGTTAATTCGTCTCTAGCTACTTTGGAACAATCTCTTTCCTCTTTGAACCTTTCTATTTCCCCTTTAAAATACTCTTGTATTGTCTTTTCTCTTCGTCCTTTTAATCCTGCTTTAGTCTCTGTATCCTTAAACTCCAATCTTATCCCTCGTAGGGAATGCTTCTGCTATCTCGGTGTATTTCTCAATAGTCGTCTCTCCTTTTATGAACATATTAATTTCCTTTCCTCTTCTGCCCTTAAAAGACTAAACTTACTGAAAGCTCTTTCTCCAACAAAATGGGGAGGCGATCCCTTTCTCCTTATTTCCTTGTACAATTCGATTATCCGTTCCAAATTCGACTACTGTTCCTTTATCTATGGCTCTGCCTCAAAATCACTTCTTTCCAAGCTGGATATAATTCAAAATTCTTGTATTCGTCTTTGCCTTGGTGTTCTTAGATCTTCTCGAGTACCAGCAGTTCTCGCTGAGTCTAACTCGCCTCCCCTTTTCATTCGCAGATCCTATTTAGGTTATCGTTTCTTGTGTAAACGCTTACCGTTATCATCCTCCAAACTTATTCCTTCGTATCTTTCTATTCTGCAAAACTGGCGTTTTACTCCCAAGAAAATTCCTATTCTAGCCCACATTGCTTTGCGGCTGAATTCCTTTTTATCCTGCACAATTTCTTATAACAATCTCCCTTACTTTTCTTTCAATTTTGCAGATCTCTCCAATCCTCCCAATGTATTCTACTTTCCTTTTTCCTCCAAATCCCTTTCCTATCCAACAGTTATACAGGAATTCCATAGTTATATCGAATCCCGTTTTCCTTCCCATATTGCTATTTTTACGGATGGTTCGAAGGGGCCTAATGGAGTTGGAGCTTCTTTCATCATTCCGAGCATTAATTTCTCTGAATCTTTTCGTCTCCCTTCCTTTTGTACTATCTTTACGGCCGAGTTAACGGCCATTTTACGTGCCATAATCCATATTTCCTCACATCGTTCTTCTTCTAAATTTTTAATTATCTCTGACTCCATGTGTGCTCTTAAAGCTATTTCCTCTCATTTCCCCTCTCACTCCTCTGACCTTTTCATCCTCCGTATTCGCTCTCTCATTCACACTCTCTTCTCACTTCACGCTATCCGCATTGAAATGCTCTAGGTCCCCAGTCATATGGGGATAGAGGGTAACGAAATGGCTGATTCTTTGGCTCAGATTGCTGTATCCTCCCGCTTTTTTTTCTCTAAAATTCCCGTTTCGAATTTACTCCCATTGTGCAAAAAGTTTCATGTTAGATTTTGGTCAGATTTTTACGTTTCCTCCTTTTCTAATCATTCTTCCTTTTATTTTTCCATCCAACCTAATCTTCCCACGCGGCCTTGGTTTTACGATTTTCCTTCGCTTCACCGCTCCGTTATTGTTCCTATTATCCGTTTACGTCTGAATCATACTCTTCTTCCTTCCTCACGCTTTCGTTTTCATCTCGCTCTTTCCCCTTATTGCCCTCTTCATCCTGACGACGTAGCCGTCTGTGATCCTGACCATATCCTCTTTGAATGTCCATCCCTCGTGAACGAACGTACCTCTTTGTATTCCAATCTGCTGTCACTCAAACTCCCTACTCCTTATTGTGCCTCGTATATCTTATCGTTTCCGTCGATCTCAGTTGTTCCTATCCTCAGTTCCTTTATCTTATCAATAGCTGACCGAATCTACATTTAACTGATCCTTCTCCTTCCTTTCGTTTCTGGGCGAAGATCCTTTGTTGATATGCCCAAAGGGGGTTAAAAAAAAAAAAAAAAAAAAAAAAAACTACGAAATAAATTTATTAAAAAGAAACGAACAACAAAAACGCAAATTAAAAACATACAAAAAAAAACTTACGTAGCACACGTACAAACTAAAAATTTACCGATGACTTAGCGTTTTCGCGTCTTGGTTAACTCGATATCGCTCGACCGCGTATCAGCGCAAAATTAATGTAACGTATTATTAGGGAAAAGAAAAGAGAATGAACCGAAAGTTAATATGTACATACCTAAAGCAAACATAGAGCAAGTGGGGAAAATTATTGAGAGATTGAAAGAAAAAAAGGCCATAGGACTAGACGGGATAAGAATAAAAGATATAAAAACAATAAAAATACATATATAGTAAAAAAAATTACGAAACTGAGGAAGAATACCAGTTGGACTAAAGATATCGAAAATGAGGCCAATATATAAAAAAAACAAACGCAGTGAATATGAAAATTATAGAACAATTGCAGTAAGTAATGTAATTGCAACAATCTTAGAAAAGTATGTAGCTAATAGTTTAACGAAATACTTACAGGCAAATAGGATAATTGACAGAACACAATACGAGTTTCAAAAGGGCAGAGAGTGTAATATCCGAGTAAATTCACTAGACCCACACCTTTATATACTGTTTCAAATTCGCTCACGTAAGAGCTGAACGCAACATCGGAAAAAATTATAATTGGTTCAAAAATAATATTAATACAATTATGACTAAAAATTATGTAAGAAATAGAATATTGAATATTACTAAAATAACTATAAATTCTCGCATTACACGCTCGATTTTTTTTGTCTTTTCTCTCTCGTATTTTCGTAATGTAGAGGAAATACGAAAAAACCTTAGGTCATACAGTCTCCATCAACAGGATTCGATTAATTGTAAATCGCCGTGTTATTGTATACATTAATGTTTTGTTATCTATTAATTTAGGCAGCATTTGTCACTTACAAAGGAGGAGAAATTAAAATAAATAATACAAAAATAAATAAATAAAATATATATGTAGGCTATAAAAATACTATCTTTACTATCATTACTCCTATCATTATTATTATTAGGATTATTATTATAACTAACAACATAGGCATTTTCTTTTCTCCGACAATGTCGCACGTTTTCTAGCCTCAAAGAACAGAAGCATATCATAGGTAACTTTAACTGTAACGTAATTAGCTTTAACATCCCTTAAAATGCTAATCCAGGAGGGCCAGTAAAGCTCCAAGCAGGATTTCAAAAACATCTGAAAAAGCATGTCGGTCTTTAGACAGACATCGTTGTACTCACCAGATGTTTGAATATTCGATGTATTCCGAGCATTTAATATATTTGAGTAATCTTTTTCACTATATACGATTTTGTTAATGCACTATAGAAACGTTTACACAGCTTGAAAGATGTCTCGAAATTTTCCTATAAAGATATATTTACAATCGAGCCAACACTGCTTTTGAAGTATGCGATTGAAATTAATGTGCCAACTTTGTATGTGACGTATTTATACTGTCGTAAGCTTCGATATGTTTTATAAGTGAAAGTGTAATAATTACAATGTGTAAGTGTGTCCTTTATGTGAAAATATGTATGATTAAATCTATTAAACATGACAATAATTTTAAGAAAATGTATTTATTAAATTTAACGGATAAATATAATTATAGGTGTAAGTGGATGTATGTAAATATGTATATATATATCAGAATATGCATGGTTGGGAGGCCATTGGCCGATAGTCGGCGAAATAAAGGCTTATTTATTTATTTATTTATTAAACTTAAAATCGTGTGATATTCACTTTGTCAAATAATTATCTCAAGATGTTATTCCGTTTACCTAATTTTATTATCGTATAATCTTCGCTGAATTTTAAACGTGCCGTAGTTTTATTGCCACCTTTTATCACGTATATTATAGAAACACGATTGTATTATGTTTATCTAAATGTTATTCACCTGCACCTCAGTTTATTCGTATAAATAATTCAATAAGGGTAAATGCATACTTATATGCTTTGCTTACGTTCCCGTTTAAATATACATGCATTTATGAATGTACGTACATATTTGCAATTATACTCCTGCTTATCGGCATTTATATGATACGTATAGTACATGGGCATTTGTAAAATTTATATGTCAATCATCGAATTAAGAATATTTAACTGTTTTACCATATCTATGCCAATTCAGTGTTCTTTTCCGGGGTCTGTTAATAAATATATATCGTAATTAATTTCACGTTTTTTTTGTTTTTTTTTTTACTTTTAGTTGACTGTGATTTTGAGTTTACATATATTTTATCAAAATGTTAGAAGACTCAACTCAGAATTGATGGAACTAAATTTGAATACAAATAGCAATCAGTATTAATAGCCTTAACCGAAACCTATCCATAAGATTATCAAATAATGAAGTTATAAATCAGAGATATATAATACATTAACAGGATGGAATAGAAAAAGAGGTTAATGTGTCCTGTTGGCGGTTAAAATGACGTATCGAGCTGAAGAAATATTATTTTTCCGAATTTATTGGACGGAATAAAAAAAGAGGTTAATGTGTCCTGTTGGCGGTTAAAATGGCGTATCGAGTTGAAGAAATATTATTTTTCCGAATTTATTGCCATTAAAATTAAAAATCAACCTTTAGACATTTCTTAAATGGGTATGTGTATACCGATAAATACGAATATATCCATTACTAGTTACAATCCATAATCAAATTAATACAGTACGATAATAAACCAAACAATTTAGTATAATGGGTAACTACAATTATCTCTTTTATGTAATTCATTAAATAGTAGTATTAACCTATTTTCAAACGATATAATAAATTTTCAAAATCCTCGATTCAGTTCTGGTAAACTGTTCTCTTAAATGCGATCTAGAGCGAACAACAGATAATACGTATCATGTTTTGCACGACAAATATCATCCAGCTTTTGATATTTCTGTTATTAAATGTCATCTTTTTTAAAGAAAATTTTATATGTGATGTAAAATTATTGAATTTCGATAATTAATAAATACAATAGACGAGTCTAAAACTCCAGTGAGAATCAGTCTAATCCTAATGAAACAACTCTACGTTTCTATGAGCAATTGTCTCGAATTTTAACTTTATTATAACACATCTTCTGCCAATTCTTTAGATTAAACACAGAAGTCTTTATTATTAAAAATCAAAAAATATCCCGACACGTTTCGGAGAACAACGATCCATATTCACTGGAACTGTTCCCATCAATATAGAGCGTTGCTCGACGAAATATGTCGGGACATTTTTTGATTTTTAATAAAGACTTCTGTGTTTAGTATTTCATAATTATTAAAAAATTATATCGAGCTTCAGAAATAGAACTTTTTCGGATAAACGAGTATATAAATCAAAATAATATTTCACGAATGAAGTTTTAAAAAAAAAACAAAAAGTTACTCGAGGCTAAATGTAGAAGAATATATCGCAGTACTGGTGACCGGTACGATTAAATTTAATCAACTATAAGCTGAACGGAATTTTAAATTCAAGTGAATCCTAATAAACTTTGGTGTTACATTAAACGTAGGAATATAAGAGAGTTACGACTGCAGTAGTGAAGTCTGGTAATAAATGTTTCCAGTCTAATACAAACATTGCTAATCTCGCATTGGCACATACAGATTCCATGCCTTCAGAGTGTGCAACTTAAGCTTGTGATGATCACAACATTAATGTGTCTTCCATACTGTTGTGATATTTTATGAACTTTTGAAATGAATATATAACACACACTTTAATACACAATACTATTATTATTTATTTAATAAAATAAAAACACTGACTAATTTTGAATGTATCCATCTTCATAGTGGATATAAAAACAACTAACATTAAAAACAACAAATAAATAGATCCGTCAACATAAAATAATTTCACCATTAACTAATAAAATTTGAAACAATTTTATATAAATCACAATTAAAATATGAAAATCGAAAAGTAAATTTAAAAAAATTTTTATAATCTAAAATGATATAACAAATAGAACTTAATGGCCTGCAAGACGCTCATCGAGTCGGAGCAGATAAGATACTTATTTGCTATATAATGAGTATCATCCATTTTCTGTTTTTAACACTTTATTAACTATAATTATACACGTATTACAGAATTTTTTTTTATTAATATATAATATAATTAGTCGACATGTTTCGGAGTGTGTACTCCATATTCGTGGCGATAGTAATAAATAAAGTTATTATTCAATAAACGATATCATATGCGTCATTTGTACAATAAGTTGATTTGTTCGATGTATCGATAAGTTATATTAATTGTTAAATTTTAAAAACATATCGCTGCGATTAAACACGGATATTTATTAAATAAATCATCTGTAGCAAAACGTATTATTATTAGTAAACACAGATTAAAACTAAATATACAAGACGATTTGGAAATAATAAAATTTATTAATAATATTAATTTACTCAACAGTGTCGAAACATATTATATTAATAAATTTAAGTATAACTTAATAATAATTTAATTTTAAATAATAACTCACATTTTAAAATTTAACAATTAATATAACTTATCGATATATCGAACAAATCAACTTATTGTAAACACATATGATGATATCGTTTATTTAATAATAACTTTATTTAGTACTATCGCCATGAATATGGAGTACACATTCCGAAACATGTCGGCTAATTATATTATATATTAATAAAAAAAATGTTGTCTGTAATACGTGTATAATTATAGTTAATAAAGATACGTATTAGTAGTAAATGAGAAGGAAAGTGCGAGGAAAAGAATAGCACGGAGTATCGTATACGACTCTGCAGTAAAAATGGAACAACAGAAGGAAGGAAGTTTATAATAGTGAGAAACGGAAGAAACAAGGGGAAAGAGGCGGTTTCTTTGTAACTTTGTAATATAGAAACGTTATATATAACTCTACCTGAAAGTGATTTGCGAAAATACTAATACAGTAACCTGAAACATAAATGTGAAAAACTTTTCTAATTTTTCCGATTTTGATTTATTAACAGCAACTGACGAAGTGAGCAACTTTTTGTACATTTGATCGGGCGGAAGGAAAAAGAATACTAGTTAACCTTATTGACATTTTTATATAAGTTTTTGTCACACACTGTTTAGTTAAATCCTATATCCTAGAATAACTCCCGTGTGATCATGAAGCTTTGTCAAACCCGTCGTCGGGTTAATATAATAAATATCGTTTAATTATTTATATTAGCGGTTCTTCTTATTATATGTTAAATTTTATTGACGTTCGCCCTTAAAAAGGCTGCTTAACGAACACACGTTATGAAGAAACTGAAAAGAGAAAATATTGACAAAAAAGGCAGATTAAAAGAACCCCCCTCCCAAAAACAAAAACACGAAAAAAAAAGGAACTAAACGCAATGATGTCGAATAACTAAACGAAAAAAGCGTCACTGAAAATCGATGGCGCTGAATGTAACTTCAATTTGATAATTTCTGATATTTTCGATACATCTGAATTTCGAGTTCTATTCGAACGAAGCATCCGGTGCAAAGGATTAAACAGTTTCTGGAAGAAAATTTTATTTACGTATCGATGTGGTATCATCTCGTATTTATTTATTTACTCGGGCTCGTTAATTACGGACTAATAATAGTAACAGAATATCATTTACGCGGTACTTGCAGCAAGTTCTGTTTCAACGGAACAGGCTAAGGCAGAGCTCTTTAGTGTCTGCAACGATTTTATGCGTTTATTCAACGTGTAATTATTATTATCGGACGAAAAGCTGGGCTAAGCGTTCCAGGCAAAACCGTCTCAGAAGTGAATAGATGATTAGTGGCGTTGACGATTTCGGACGGTTGAAGAAAGCCGTTCTGGAAAAGATCAGGCAAAAAGACGGAAAAGCTAATGTAATTACCGAGAAACGGACTATCTGGCCGACCGTATCAGCTGTTGTCCGGCTGGTTGTGGACTCTGTCGAACGACTGCAGGCAGTTCTGAGCGTGCTGCCGATTTAATTGAAGCGGCAAGCTGCTCAACAAAGAAGTACAGAGACGCATTCTCGGATAAATAGGTGGCGGCCCGTTCGAACGTTCCGCAAGAAAAACAGCGGCTCTTGCGAGAAATTTGAGCCTTTTAAAGCGGCCATCCGACGACGTTTAAGTGGGTGTTGAGGGATTTTTCTTTCGCTGGACCATATTAAATTAGCCGCTGCGCCAGGTTATCAGCTTTCTCCTTTGTTTCCTTTAACTTTCCTTTCGCTTTCGCCGGCTTTTTTATTCAATTCCGTTTATTACCGAGAAGCAGCCAAAAGTTCGGTTAACCCGTGACAAAACGCACTGACCAATTAACTCTATTTATTATCCGGCGATGGCGACACGATGATGTGCTACCTTGTTTGCTGTGGCTTTTTTTTTTTCACCTTCCTCTTTCGCTACGTTTGTATTCTACTTCCAGAAGTCGTCTTCATTTCTTATATAAATTATCCAGTTTTTCTTTCAAAACTAATTTTCTAAAATTCCATTTATCACATTTCTTCTTTCTTACTTTTTCTTTTTTCTTTTTTTTTTCTTTTTCTATTACCTTAGTATATAAAAAAAAAAAAAAAAAAAAAACAGGAAAAAGGCACTTTCATTACCGGTTCAGCAGCGCTACTACTTAAACTCGAGAATTTTTGATAATATTCCTAATGGCTATTCCACAAGCGGTGCTTTCTTCTTAGTCTGCTACCGGGAGGGGGCTTTTGACTCGGGTTCATTTTTTTCTTCTATAAATCCATTTTCTTCGTAGCGACGCGAGATAATAATAAATACGAGTAATAAATATAATGGCGAGTTTGTACGTTGAAAATGCGAATTATAACAAAAAAACAATAAAGGCTAATCTGAAGATATACGCCACGAATCGAGAAAATTAAATATTTACGCTTCGAGTAGTATTTATAAAATCGTTTAACTGAAATATTTTCACATTCAACGTTTTCTTTTTTTCTTTTCGTCTTTAAAAAATCTCGGGTGCAGCGCACAAAATTCCAACCTAGAGAAGAAAATAGAGTTGTTAGACTGAAAATGAAAACCATATACAGAAGTGGAAAGGCGCAAGTAATCTTAAAACGGCCCACCCGAATTATCACAACAAATATTTTGCGCGTGCGCTTATGACCAAATGTTTCCCGGCAGTCTTAACAACTTTGTACTAACTTTTCATGAAATGGCCGAAAGGATTACATAAAATCAGAACAAAATCATACCTTGTTATTTGCAATCATAAAAAGGCTAATCATAAAAATGTTAATCATAAAAAGGCTAATCGTAAAAAGGCTGTAATCATGAAAAGGCTAATCATAAAAAGGCTAATCATAAAAAGGCTAATTACAAAAAGGTTAAACATGAAAAAGCTAATCATAAAAAGTCTCTACTTCTTATTTTCCTTTCTCCGTTTACTGGCTATGTTTGAATTAACAAGAAAGACTTGAGAAGTGTGTAAAAATAAAATGAGAAAATGAACAACGCATTTCAAAAATTTCGATTCTTTTTTTTTTTTTTTTTGGTTTAGCCTTTGCTATTTGGCCAGTCTTTTCATTTGCTTAACCCTTTATAGGGTACATACTTTATAATAAACTTTCTTATTTCTATATTTCTACCTTATATAGTTTTGTTCTTCCTTTGATTCCATGGAAATGATTGCTGTGTTATTGTTTAATTTTTTGTAAAATTTGACATTCACTTTTAATTGATCTGGACAGACCTTGTTTTTCAGCTGCTTGTCGAAATCGTTGGATATTTTCTGCTTTAATTATTATTTTATTGTCTGGTTTTCGAGTTGATGTACCTTTATCTTTGTAACTTACTTTTAAATTGGAATTAGTAATAGGTTGTTTTTTGCCATGTAAAACTTGTGTTACTATATTTTCTATATTATTTTGTTTGCTTAACAATAATTGTTCGTCTTTTTCTATGATGTTTTCAAGATCAGCTAGTAGGAGATCTACTTGTTCTGCACATTTGACCACCGATTCTTTTTGTTCTCTGGTTACGCTTTTTGAATTCTTGCTAAATATCTGTGATTTTATCTTTAGATTGAGCTTTGCGATTTCGCGGATAATTTCTTTTTTTTTTTTTTAACGTTACTCATGCTTAGTAATAACTAAATTTGACCAGCCGCTATCTGTGTTACTGAAACTGGAAAGGTATGCAGCTCTGATACGGGATTTCTGTTCTAGGTTCGTCCCCGCTCTGCTCGTAAACTTTGCCAAATAAAATTATCTATCGTACCCTCTGTTTTACAACTAGTGCATGCAATATCACTGATAATATTAAATTTTGCCAAGTGGTCGGGGGTTTTGTCATGTCCTGTTCTTAGTCTAGTTATCGTTACTATAAAGTCGCTTCCAAAGTTGCGTTCGTTCCCTTAAACCAAGGATCCCTTGGGACGTACTTTTATATATTCTTCACTAGTCTTTCCCTTTTTAATTACTACTCTATTCGTACTCGACGTTCCACTCCGTTCTGGCGTGTTCTCTAATTACCGGTAAAAAAAACAACCAATTTAATTTTTGGACAGTTGTTCCGCTAACTAGCGCGGTTCTTGCAATTCTATCTACTATTTCATTTCCTTTAATACCGCAGTGCGACGGAACCCACTTTAGTACTACTTACGTTCCTGCCTGTTGTGAATTAAATGCTTGTCTTCTTCTTATAAGGCATTCGGTATTTAGCATTTTCTTGCCAATTCCCCGTGTGATAGTTTATACAGTACACAGCTAGAGAGAGAGAGAGAGAGAGAGAGTCCGTTAGAATTGATATTTTTTGACCGACAAACTTTTTAGAATATATTCTGGACTTTTTAATATATCAAATAATTCCAATTCTAAAGGAAGATCCAGCATAAGTAAAACGAAAAAAGCTTTAAAAAACTCTCGGCTGGGATAATAAAAAGCTGCTGTGAATCTATTTTGTCCCAGATCAAATCGATATAGAGGATTTTGTAATCATTGAACCGAGACTTTAATATACCATTTATTACGCTCTTTTTCTTTCGCTTCCGCATTTAAGAATTTTTACAATTTGATAATTTAAAATTATCTAATCGTTAAACGAATGTGAAGTTTAAGGATTCCGAATATTGATCGAAAAATAATTTTAATCGATAACCAGCGTATAATAATGCACGTTTGCAAAATTATACGCGTATTATTGTGATATATTGTAATTGTATAAATTATCGATTTATACGTCGCATGTGTGCGTAAATTCGAGATGTGTATACATATATTAGGTAATATAAGTGCTCACAAGGTCGAAATTTGTAGAATAAAAAATACAACATTCCGACATGCGAATTACATGTATCTTTATTAATTTTTCTTTTCCATTTTCTGGGGCTATAGGGAATTTCCAGGAGAAAAAAACGTTTCCAGGATGTCTTGTTTAATCAATCAATTGGTATTTCAGTCGTTTGACTGGTTCGCCCCTATCGTCCAAGTCCTCCACCTATTCCTATCCGCTGTTCGCCTTTTCAATTCTGCGTATGTCTTAATGTTTGTTTCCTTCTTGATTGTATCTATCAGCGTCTGCCTTGGTCTTCCTCTTGGTCTGCGCATCGGTATTTTTCCTTCTATGATGTCTTTCAGTAGGAAATAGGTCACTCTTGAATACGATCAGGAAAACAAGGCTGAAATGGATAGGTCACGTATTAAGGACATAATAGTCTTGTTTAATATTCAAGTTTAATAATATCGCGTTTGTAACGCTTTTTTTTTTCTTTAATAAATACTGAAAAATTGCAGAGAAGCTTCAAACCCGACCTCAGCCGTAGTTAGTCAAACTTTTATTGGAGAAACCGCACTATTTTTTTTTTTTTTTTTGCCTATTTCTTTCGTACCCGAAAAGTACGGCTACGTTATTTTTGTAGGCAACAGCGAAAACTTATTTTACGTAGAAACCGTTTACCGTTTTTCTCCATCATAGGCAAGAGGGAAGCAAACTGTGAAGGACTAGCTTTAAAACATAAAATCTGGTCATCCCTATTAATGTACGGATTTATTTATATGTAAGGCGATGATTATGACAAAAGGAATTCTAGTTTCCGTGTGGGAAAACTTTATAAAATATATAGAAGATCTAGGAAATTACGGAATAAATGGGGCAATGACTTGCCGTTTCTGGAGCTTCGCTGCCACTATTTTACTTCTAACTGTAGCTACGCGGGAATTCGCCGTCTAACTATAACTTTGTCGAAAGTTCTTTTATTTGCTTTTTTGTTGAGCCTCGGTTTTTGTACATTTTCTTTGGATTCATCATTCAAACGATTTAAATTACATCAAATTACAAGGACACAATATTTATTAAACTAGTTTAGCTTCAAATAAGCTCATAATCTACTTAAAAGAATCGGTAAACAAAGTATTAATCTTTCTTTTAAAAAAAAGCCAAAAAAAAAAAAAAATTAACAGTCTTTCAAGTTTTAATTTATTCGAAGAATTTGATCAAATTCAGAATCGTACATCAATTCACGCAAGTGTCTAATTTCGAATTTATGTATTAATATACCGTCGACCAGCGGGAAAGTTGAGATTCGCAACGTATATGAGAAGGGGCTCGTTTAGTCAAATCTTACTTAATGTTTAAACGAACCGCTTTAACGAGAACTCCATAGAGGAAAGTTCTATCGGACTAAAAAAAATTAAATCGATTTTCAATCCCACCGATTTCCATGTTACAAATGTACGAATTGTAGCCATTGCGAAAATTTCTTCTTTCATATTTGTCGTAGATTTGTTTAGCGGGTTTGGGGGCTATTATTCGTTTGCCACGCCTAAGCTGGGAATAAGGGACGGAATAACATTAGCATTCCGTACCGCTATTGTGTATTTCAATAGTATCTTTATACAATTCCAGACAGTATTTCAATTTTTTTACAACACTAGAGAAAACAGTCAAATATAAAAATATCTATTTCGTGGATTTTTTTTTAGTAATCTCTTAATGCCGTAGTTAAACGTAATCAAATATTCGAGCTTTTGAAAGTAACAGAAAAAATGTCTTTGTCATTTAATAATGAGCGAAAAAGTACCGTATAATAGTAGAAAAATTCATCATCATTTTTTCAGGTAATAAAAGTTCACTTCTTAGTTGTTTTTTTTTACTTTTTTTCGATTAAACCAGCTATCAAGATAGCCAGAAGAACACTTCAAACATTTCAACTAAAAACTCGAATATAACATTCGTTTATAATTACTATGTGTACATTTGTCGCTTCATTTTGATCTTCGATTCGCATTAATGGATAAGGCAATATTAGTTTTCTATCTTTAGTATGTAATATGTGTAACGAGTTTATCAGAGCCCATTCGGTTAAGCTTATCACGTACCGTGCCATACGTATTTTATGATATTCGATATTAATATATCTCTTTTAATATTAGGCTGAGGAAAAAGTATCGGGCCTTTCTTGCTTGTTTAACTTTGAAACGTTATAGAATTCCAAAACGGTTAGTTTAATATGATTTTTTTTTTTTTTTTTTGTTTGCGAAAATCAGCTTATTAATTATTGATGAAAGTTCTGTCATGATTAGTGCCTCGCCTTAAAAGATATTACCAAACAAAGATCAGATTGCAATTTTGGAAAAAGTTTGCTGTATTTGACAATTTTACTACGACAAAGGCAAGAATGCGGCACAGGTGCGCCGATAGATTTGTGCTGTTTTCAGCGAAGGTGTTTTATTGAAAACAACTGCCGAGAGAAATTCGCTCGCTTTTATTATGGGAATTTAGTTAGCTCCGGTCAGCCTGTCACCCGAAAAGTCAATGAAATTAAGTTAACGCGATCACAAAATCGTTAAAGCCGGTTGTTACAAAAAGAAGCTGGGTGTTTGGGTGCCTTATCAGCTGAGCGGAAAAAATTTAATGAACCAAATTTCTATTTGCGAATCGCTGTTAAAACGATACGAAATTGATCTAATTTTGAAACGTGCTATGGTGGAAAGTGGGGATCACTTATGATAATGTTGTACAAAAGCTGATTAGAAGATGAAGTCCCACACACGATGCCTAAGTCGGGATTAATTTTACATAAAATATAACATTTTTCTTTTTAAAAAAATCGTATTCTGTTCGGTAATATTAGGTATTGGACTTTTAAAAATGACCCCATAAAAACGCGGTGAAAATAGTTTTTCTGAATTTTTGCTACCCAAAACATTTTTTTTTTTTTTTTTTTTTTTTTTTTTTAAAGAAATAAGTTGTGGGTCCCGCAAGGCATACTGCCCGTCTGCGGGTGCCCAACACGCTTATCATCGTTTATTACAGAAAAATGTGTAACCAAAGTTCTTTACTTATACTATTAACTTTCGTACTTATCGCATCTAAAGTAATATTTACTGCTAGCTTGTTTATCTGACCCCCAGTTACATATATTGACGAAAGCTTTAAACTGTCGCTAATTTAGCCGATTAAAAAAAAGGTAATAAATGAAACGCTCTAGAATAAAACGATATTTAGATTTTTTTAAATTACGTGCGCTATAATCTAATTAAATAGTCGCTATTGAGTTATCAAGTTTTAGTGTGTTTGTTTATTAATAGTTTTTTTTTTGTTTCCTTTTTTTTGTATTTTTATCCGCGTTCCGCTTGAGTGAAGACTAAATTTCATAGATTACTTTTAAAATTCCGCGCTTGTATGAATTTTAACAGAAAAAAATTCTGAAAAAATCAAAAATAAAATTCAATAGCTCGGAACGGGTTGCGATTGAAAAATTTCAAAAACATATGAGATATGGAATTTAAAGCGATGTAAAATATCATCCTTGAAAATTTAAGAAACAATAAAAATCAAACACGGAGGGGGTTAACAAACCACGTCCTGGCACTCATCATGGAGCTACAATCGAAAGGGGTATAATCTAATAGTGTTGTGGGTCCCAGGTTACGCGGGGATCCCAGGAAATGAATAGGGTGAACACAACAGCTCACTCATCCATTACAGCTCCCAGTCCGAAAAGCATACTTGGGCCCCCTCAAATATCAGAAGCGGTAAAAAGACAAATAATGGAACAGTGGAAACAAGAACACATCTCCACCCCGTCCCACCTCCAGAATATAAAGAGATCCGTAGAGCCATGGTGACCTCCCCAGGGGACCTTACGAGTTTATTATCGCGCGCTCAACTGTTTACGCCTGGGCCACACGCGACTATCCCACCATTACCTGTTGGAAGGCGCTCACCCTCCAACCACGTGTCCTTTCTGTCGCGCACAAGAGCCACCGGCGGTTGAGCACATTCTCATAAATTGCCCTACATTCCAATCCTCCAGAACGAGATACGGATTTGATAACCTCAACCATGTTCTCTCAAACTCAGAAGCGAACCAAAGTGCAGTCTTTCAGTTGGTCAGGGACAGTGGATTAGAGGCACTCCTGTAACGGGAGACTCTCGGGCCGTAATAGTCTAGATATTATACACGACCCGGGTTCTAACCAAGGTCTGAGAAACTAAAAAAAAAAAAAAAAAAAAAAAACACTTTTCTATAAAATAAAAAAATTATCGATAAACAATTATATATATAAAAAAAAAAAAAAAAAGTTATGTTTAAAGTTTGTCAAACACACCTTCAACGTTATAAGAAAAATGTAGCCAATATTATACAACTCCACATTTGGACTCTTTATCGATGAAAATAACTTTTCCCAGTTAGTTTGACCCGTAGGTTTGTGACCGTTGTGTGTAGGCTCCGCTCCGGCCATTGCCGATTGGGTTTAAATTTAACACCGGACACTGCACCGGTTGTAATATCTATTGTCGACAAAATTTTAGAGAAGACATTAACCACTTGTTATTTAATTGCGCTCTGTTCGATAACACGAGACTTGCGTTTTCTAAAGACCTCATGTCCTGTGGTGTTTATCCTCCATTGTGTATTTTTCATCTTCTCTGTTCCAGTGATAAAATTTTATTTGTACTTTTTAGGTTTATTAAAAGAAACAGGATTGTTGTTTGATTTTTTTTTTTCTCCATTATTTTACTTATTTTTTTTCTTACAGTGACTACCTCCTTTTTCTCCTAATGCATTGTGAGCATTGCCAGGCAACTGTGGTCATAATGTGAGATAGAAATATTTCTCTATTTATCTATTTTTTCTTTTGCTCCTTTTTCCAGAATGAAAAAATCTTGTTTGTTTCTGTTTTGTTTCATTGAGCATTGTGGGCACTGCCAGCAGTTGCGGCCATAATGTAGAATGAATGAAATTTCTCTTCCTGAATTTTCTATTATTAGTATTTTTTAATATCTAGTCGTGTCATAGTTTGCTGGCCAAATGAACTGTTCTGTTCGGGCCAAAAAAAAAAAACAAAAAAAAAAAAAAAACTTTTTTTCCTGACCAACAAGGTCGCTGAATGTAATGAAATTTTATTTTTTCCAATCACGTCCTGTTTGAATGCTGTGCTCTTTCTCCTGCTCTCATCTGTTTAACTCCTGACGCTGGGTCTTCCTGCTCCTTTCAGTGCTTCTGTTGTTATTCGCCTGTTATTTTTCTTCTTTGTGCTTTTCACTATTGATCGCATAGCATTAGGTAGTTGTTCTTGCTTCGTTTCTTTCTATTTGTTTCTGGGTTAAGGTCTTCCGTTAACGAGATTAGGGGGGAGGGGAGGATAACAAAACTTAAAAATTTTATGTAGAAAAAATCGCAATAACTCCTAGTTGTTAGTAGGCTTGTGCTGCATTTAAATATTTTTAAAGCGTTCTATGAATGCGGCAATACGCGTTTACAGTAATATTGCGTGAAACTATTCCGCAAAATAGAAGATATTTTTTGTGTTCCTGTACTATATTACGTGAGCGTAAATTATTTAAATGTTTAATGCTCAACATCGTGCTTGACTGACATTGTTAATTCAACTAAACTTGCATTAGAACATTTGATTCGGTTTCATGAAATATTTTCTTTTTTTATTGCGGTACACCATCTCAGCGATTCCATTGAAATGGATTTTCAAATGAGACTGAAACATGTACAACATCTTTAATTTTCATTTGACAAAATTTAATCATTCACCTTCAACCGACGTATTTTATAATTATAATTTTTTTGCACTATTTCCTTTAGTTCTTATATCTTTCAACTAATATTTAGTTTATTTGGTATCTGTTTTTTTTTTATCTTCTCTATTTTCCAGGGATATTCCCCATTAATTTTCTTTGCAGAAGTTCCTTTCTTCTTTGTGATTTCGATCACCTAATCCATAGCTTCCAAGCTATTTTCCTTCTAATCGCCTAATATTATCAAGTATTCATTTGGATTCACATATTTCAAGGTCTCTTCGAACTTTTTATATATACTTTTTGTAAACGTATAATCGTTGTTATTGCCTGGTTTGTATCTATCTTTGCTAGGATTATTCCGTTACTAATTTATATGTGTTGTTTAATTTTATTCGCATATTTTTCGTACACAGTCCGATTTTCTACTGTTGCTGTACCGGTAGTCGCATCGCCAGGAGCTCTAACATTAACATCGGTTGCTGGCAGGATCGTACGGGATGTCCACTTTTTTAATGGTTGTAATGTTAGAAAAATAATTAGGCAGTTTTCCCTTGCTTTCCCCATCGGCATGTTAGAATTGCTAAATAGTGTTGCTTCCACTGCTAGAGATAATTCTTTGCCCGATTCCTCATCTGAGACCTGCCCAAATTGGGAAGCCTTTCTGGCAGCGTACACCACCGTTGATATAATCTCAAGTTCCTTACGCAAACCCCTCCGCACACTAAGGCGATGATCCTCCAGAGAGTTTGTTTATCAATGAATAATTAGGATGGAAAAACGATATCGCTAAAACTAAAAAAAAAAAAAAATAACTCATTTTATTTCTTTTTTTTTTTAATATATATATATATATATATATATATATATATATATATATATATATATATATCATTATTCGTTCCGGATAGAGTCTTTTAGGGTATACCATAACGGAACGTTTAACTCGCTGAATGGAGAATGTGTCACATTGTGTTATTTGTTAACTTTACGATTATTCTTAAATCGCGCGACAAACAGAGGAAGTAGTCGTAAAATATTTTAACCGGTACGGGGTTAAAAAAGGTTTTAAAAAGCGTTATGAAAAAATTACGCCCTTGCCAAATGGACTTATTCTCCGTGTTCCCCTTTATTTTCGCCATTAAATAATTAAAAGTATAAAGATCGCGATTTTCATAATTACGTTAATCGTTTTGGAAAATACAAGAAATTTGAAAAGATCCCACACAATTTCACTGGCTGACGAATAGCCTGTAAAACGATACCGTATTACTTCGCTTATTCTATTGCCATTTAGAGTATTTCGTTCTTTTTTGTTTGCCTTTTTTATTTCACATTATCATCCACTTAATAAAAACAAATAAATCATCGTTTATTATGGTCGTGTTCTGCGAACAAACCTCCGACTCCTGGTCATTCCCATAAATTCCGATCTCGTTCACTTTATTAAATGGATCTGTTTACAGCCTACCTACTAAAATTTATCGCCCGCGAATTATTCACCTTGACCTTGGTTTCCAGTTAATCTTGTGTGTTCCGATGTCGACTACAACGCCGCCGTGTTATTTTTCCGACAAGTTATAATTGTGTTTTTCCGCAACCGGCTCTGTCCTGCTCGAGAAATACACTTACCAAGTTTGCCACGTCTCACAACAACTAAATAGTTCCTCTACTTTCAATGGTCGAATGGTTAGCCACCATACCTAAGACACTGATGGCTAGGTTTCCGCCGCTTTCTGTCGTTAGAACAGGCTGGAAAAATATCGGAGACTCGTTTCTAATCAGTTGAGGAGTTTCAACTTCTTCCTTTTTAAATATTCCAGTCGAGGCAGATTTTGTTAACTGAGAAGAACCATATAGTACATGTCGAATTGATTAATGAATAGCATTTCAGTTGGGATAGTTATTATTTGAAGATACATGCTTCAAAGGGAGAGAGGAATTATGCAACCGCGATGAGATAAATAGATCGCCATTCGGCACTGTAGGAGTTAACGATGCTCACTGTGCTCGATGGAGAAAGGGGAAAGAAAATCCATCCAACACTATGCCTCTCTATTAAACAGTGCCCACAATGACTGGCCCAAAAATGAAATATGCGCCCTTCCCATCTGTGTGTCAGCAGTTCCCATAGAGAAGAGGGCTTTGTTTGGCTCTTCCCGAGTGACCGCAGTGCTCGGCGGAGAATTCAGGAGAGAAATACTGTCACTATGGACACGTCTGCATGAACAGAGCCTTGTAGCGTTCGATGTGTATACGTAGGCCACCATGCATCCTTTATTTAGAGTAGTTCGAGAAGATTGTTGTGATTAAAAATCGAGCAGGAAAGATAATGTGATTAGACTGGAGAAGAAAAATTGACAATCTAAAAGAATGCAGTCAGTCAACGATACGATTCCTATGAATATGTAGCAGTGTTCTCCGAAACATGTCGGGATATTTTTGTGATTTTTTAATTAATAAAGATTTCCGTATTGATGTTTCTTGGTTTTAAAAATATTATTTAAAAAGATCTAAACAGGATGAAAGCAGACAACCTACGGAGGGAGTGGTGAATTGGAATAAACGATTATCAGGGACGGTGCTGCGCTCTTTTACAGGACAAAACATTTTGCGAGTTACATTATTATTTCGAGAAAGTACTTTGACTAGACTAAGTGGCATCTAAATATTTTTGGGTATATACGAATATGTTTTTTTTTCTTTTCTTCCGGAGATCGCAATTTCAAAATTACGGATGGGGGAATATATTTATTATAATAAGCGCGTGCGAAGTACAGGACACTAGTATACCTAAAAAGAGAGAATGATGTGTGCAAATGAATGTGTACCTTAAACAAAACCAAATAAACGTGGTGTGTGCGATAGTTCCCTGCAAGCTGTACTTGCATATAGATGAATAACATAGCCCCGTCACCGATCAAGTTGTATGTGAACTATAGTATGTAGCAACAGTGAAGGAAGGAGACAAAAAGACGAGTTTATAAAAGTAGAACCGTGTAAATACTGTGCTATACAAATGTGTTCTTAAATATAACTTAACATTTAATTCATGCGAATTCTAACCAAAACTAGAACAATAACATTAAAGAGGGATATTTTTAATTGAGTATATAAATATAAATAGAATAAAAATTTACACGAAATTTTAAGAGAGGGTTAAGGATTCCTGTTTGATCGATTCTTTCATTACTAGAAACGTTCTACAAAAGCCCTAGGGTTCACAAAAGTGTAACATGGTGGTAAGTAAGTAAACCTGTTAAACTACTCACCGCAGAGTCATTAGTAAAAATTCTGAACATTTCATTCCGGAAGAAGCGCCATGTAACAGAGAGATTGCACTATTGTTAGCCAGCCGTACACACATTTTACATGATTATTTATCAATGAATATTTTGAATTTTCTATCACTAAAAATTCAAAATGCTACGACGTTTAATATACATGTTTTATATCGGAATCCCGAGATATTTGCGTTGCACGATGGAAGGGCATCAGCATGCTTGGGACAGTGTTGAAGGAGCTGCTGGGTTTAACAGCCTGCTAATACTTGATTTCATCCTGTTTGCGTAATTCTTTTTGCACACGCATAACCACATATATATTTTTGTATATACCTACACACACATACATATATATATATATATAACTCGGCCATTTTGGCCGCGCAAAGGGCTGTACCCCTTGACCCCTCTTGCTTACATTTCTATCTCTTTCTCTTCTATACTTCGTATAAAATGATCAAAATTTACAACGCAATTCTAAATCGGTCCATATGAATAAAATAGTATAATAACAAAATCCTATAAAATATAACAAACGATAGATAAAAATGGGGCATTGTTTCTAATGGGGGGTAGCCTAAGAATTACGTTGTAATTAATATATATATATATATATATAAAAACTTTGAGATGAATGCGGGTGTAACTCAACGCTTTGGAGACTGGTTGATTTCCGATCGTAATACTAGGTGTGTATTGTCTGCCTGCATGTAGGATTTGTCATCACACGCTATTTTATTTTTTAACGATTTTTACTTCAACGTCGCCGCTTGTACAACAAACTAATTAAACTTTTTTATCCAAGAATTTGCGTATATCCGAAAATGAAATACGCGTAGATTTAACGGATCCGACCTATACTTTCATTTAATCTGTACTCTCTTGTAAGATGCGAATATATCGACTTTTTAAGATTACTTATCGCTAAGAAAGAAACATAAACTCATATGTAGACACTGTGCATCGTTCTGTACTGAATATTCTTCTCAATACCTGAGGGGAAGTTAACATATAATGGCAGGTGGAGGAGAGAGCGGAAAAATTAACGTGTCATTTCAACTGGTTACCATTGAAATATTAATTTACTACGAAGCGCTGTGTTGGCGAATTTTCAAAATGAATAAAAAAATTAGAATTTATATGCACATCTGTAAAATACACTAAAAATCTTTTTACATGAATGTGTACCAACGAGAGAGCAAAAGTCGAAAACGAAAAAAAATTTACACCAATTATTTTCAAAACTTGAAAATGTTGAATAAAAGATACCTCGCCACTGGAATAGGAATGACCGAAAACAGTGACTATAGAAAATAGTATTCATACATGTGTGGTATTCGAAATGCGTGATTTTCATTGCGCCGTATTAGTTGTGGGGTGCTATTGAACGAATGAATGTCGTAAACTAATCAGGTAAATAAGTTGAGAGCGGATTTTTAATTAGATCAGTTTAATCGCTCTTTTGCACCTGTACACCGTTGTTGAAATATGCGAAACAATTTATGCGTAATATGTCGCTTGTTTCAGATGTTTTCCTCGGACCGGTGTGCGAATATGTAATCGCGCCGGTGGCCAGATATGCCGGCGTCTGGGGAATACCTGTTATAACGGCCGGTGCTCAAGTGGACAATTTTTCATTCAAAAAGGAGTACCCGACGCTAACGAGAATGATGGGCTCGTACGGACTGGTAGGCGAGGCGTTGAGGTATATCTTACACGAATTCGGCTGGAGCGTGGCCGGACTTTTGTTCTACAATTACGGAATTTCGTCGCCGATGGGACAATCCAAGTGCCACTTTATCCAGTCGGCCGTTTACAAGGCGCTCGGCCAAAAATCAGCTCACAAGAGCTTCAACGACACGGCCGATTTCGAATCGTTTAAAAGCATTCTGGAAGAGTTGTCTAAATCTGCGCGAAGTGAGTTTCCCGGTTGGTTTTAATGTTATTTAACTTATACACGGCGCTTAACATTTTAACAGACGCTAATTAATCGTGGCTTTACCTAATTCTCCGCTATTGTCCTCTATCGCGGGAACGCTTCGAATTTATCCCGCCAATTTTTATACTCTTCCTACCTGTGGCGATTTATTATTCGCTCTACCGCAATTTTAGCGGATGAAAGCGTGCGCACGTATTTTTAATTAATGTAAGAAAAATCCCTACCCCCCATCCTGAAGAATGCACGCTACTTTCAATTTAAGGAACCGCTGCCATTGACGGAACCCGTTTAAAAAACTAATCTCAACAGATGCTTCAGCTGTCGCCTGAAGAGTGTAATGGTCATAAAAAAAATTACACTTCACTAACGGCAATCAGATTAGTCGGGAAGATATGAATGAAAATGAAGGTGTTACTCTTCTGAACTTTATTCGCTCATTGCAGTATTTCAATTTTAGACTTTAGCGGAAATTGACAGTTCCTGAGAACAATTACAGAATACGATAAAAAAGTATCACTGTGACAATTTGTCCGGTATTTTAAGAAGCAGAACGGTAGTGAAGGTCTATTTACTATGCTGAAGAAATAACTCTAAATGAGACGCGGGGTAGTGCTGAAATTGTGATAAATGTAGAAATAGTTTGCCGACCAACTTGAAAGATACTTCCGAACAATGGTTTTTACCATTTTAAGAGGAAACGACTTTTTACGATGATTGATCACGAGACTAGAATAAGAGTACCTGTTGCCTTATTTAAGACATTCCAAGCAAATCTCGGGGAATAAGACGCTTTCAGTCGGCCTGATGACGCATTTCCGTTTCCGAGCCTGGGGAACTTTCGAAACACAGCTCGATTTAGAGATCGTAAAGAAAATAAAATCTACGCCTCTCCTCGAAGTCATACAACATAGGAGCCTGTCCGCTACATCGGCGGTGCAGGATTATAGCTCCTTTTCATACCTATGGTCATTAAACGACTACGATACATTTTTCTCCAGTCCGTGGATCTTAGAGCACAAGTTTTTTTTCCATTTTTTTTAGCTACGTCAATCATGGAGACATTAACACCCCCAACGCATCAATTTACGACTGGCTACAGCAGTAGCAAACATTGGTTCGGAATATGTTGTAATGAAATAGTCGACATAGCGGTTAACAACTAGCTAACCTCAATTAATTCCTTCCGCCACTATTGCAGCAATTTTTGAACCTCAGTATGAAATTTTATTAAGTAAAATATAATAAACTTTCACTGATCCTCGTTGGACACCAGAGCGGATCCGATACGTCAGCTCTAACCAAACGGACTGGTCACTCTACATATTTTCCGAACCTACGCTCCCAACAAAGATCCGGTATTTGCAAACAATCGCCGAACAATTTCAGTCGCACATGACTAGATGGCACACACTTCGATGTGAACTGTCGACGACAGTGCCGCAAGACGCACAAACTAGGAGACATCCCCTATAGAAGAAATAGTCGCGATATTAAATTTCGTAAAATCCATCAAACTAATAAAATTAAACATCCTGTTTTCGTATAGTAACCGGTAAAAACATTAAACGAAATACACGTACATATATATATATTCAAAAAAAAAAAAAAAGAAAAAAAAGGGAAAAAACATCACAAAAGCTAGGATGAAAATTTTATATAATTCACTTTGAAAAAGGTTAATGACCTTAAAAACGCTGAAAAATACTTCAACATTTCGAAAAATGACAAAAACTTTTTTAAAACTCAAAAAAGTGACATAAAATAGTCATATTTATATAACTTTGAAATGTTTACTGCGGTACTTAATAGAATTCTTTACCGTCCCGCGGACAATGTTGGTGGTAATATCCGTTTAAATTCGTTTCTTTGATAATTCCTATACTTTTAGAACTGTATACGATTAAAGTTAAAATTGAAAAATTAACCAATTTACGGATATAAATTTTGCATCAAAAAATTCTCTGTGTGATCTTTTTTACTTGTTATTTTAAAAGTTCCGCGGAAAGCGTTTTTATGTTAAGGGAAACTTTTAAATTGTTCACAAACAAAAAAAAAAAAAAAAAAAAAACATCGCCAGTAAAAAACATGAATGGTCAGAGTCAGTTGAAACCGACGCGTTCATTAAAATTACGGATTATCTGCTGGACCACGGGGGATGTTCTCATGATGCGCGATTGGATATCGAGTTTTGTATTGTGTACCATCGATGTGCATATTAAACCGGTAGAGTTGTTAAGTTAAAACGACGCATAGTCCGCTGCAAAAAATTTTAATTTACCAAATTCGACTTTTACATTAAAAAGTTTGATTATTTTTATTAAGTTTATTTTTGTAATAGCGGAAACAGATAACGGTTACTCTCTCTAATAAAGAAGCAAGAAAATATAAATTAGTTGATAAGATAAAACATAGCGTAAATACAAGAAAAATATTTAAAGGCAATATATGAATTAAATAGATGGACTGAAAATGTTTTCGGGATCAAATCCCACAACTTCGGCTAAGTAAAAAAAAATGAAACATCCGGGAAATACGTGAGTTTTTGTATCTGAAAGGGACCTTAATATCGTTTTACCCTATTCGAAAGCAAACTGTATCAAAGTCTGCTTCAGATTCGAAGCTAGTTTTTTTTTTTTTATGTGAAACATCTATTTGCAAAACCGATTCGCATGCCGTCATGCCCCCTCTCCGCCGCCGCTTACTACACCCCTATGTGTGCGTGGCGTGCATAATATATACTTCGTTGCTTTTACGTGTGGGTGTGTACTGCGTATGCCTTTATTCGTCTACAATATGCTTCATACAGTATATTGACGCGTCGCTGCTTGTATACGTGTAAGTGCAGGCTGCAGTAAAATGTCGAATACGCAGATACACAATCTACCGATTAACCAAACACAATCTATTGATTTAAACCAAAGGTTAGTAAATCATCTATTATTAATAAATATTACTTATTAATATTAACATATTACCGTTCTATTTCATTTGATCATTTTAGATTAGAAATGTGTATACTAACAAGCGCTATATTTTCTACACATTCGTACAGCAAACTCGGGATATATACATACATCCACGAGCTTTAACTCCTTTTTCCGTGTGTGTGCATAGACATATGTATACATGCACAGTTGCGATATATACGCGTCGCATCACTCTCTCTTTCGCTCGCAAGCCTCGCATCGGTGTTTCTCTCTTCCCCTCTGTCACTTCCTTTCTTGTACGTACACAGCTTATAGCTGACCGAGAGGCGCACACAGTCCAGCTACCGGCTATCTTTCTCTCGCGAACGCCGCATCTCTTTCTTACATGCACATTAACATAAGCAATCCTCAAGCGATCTCTTTCTTTCTGCACGCGCCGCATCTCTCTTTTTCGCCCTCTTTCTCACTGTACTTTCTTTTAATTTAATTTGACTTCTATTTTTATAAAAACTTTAAACTACTTACTAAAGTTCTATTTTATTTTCGCAGTACACATAGGCAACGCAACGGAAATAAGTGATATTATAATTGAAACTCGGAATGTCCAAAATACATCCAAATAGAAGACGTATCGTACATTATATTTTATTAACAAAACTCGTCTGTTTTCACTTATTGTACTTCATATTTATTTATTAGTTTTTTTTTAAATTATAGATTCTTTGATTTATGATGTTTCACATCTGCCGGGCGTCTCGTGACAGCCTTCTTTTTTTTTTTTGTTTCCGGGCTAATCAATCCAAGGACATTTATCCGGAAACAACCGCAAACGGAAGGAATCAATTATTTCTTGACTCTGTTAATAAGAAGTAATCGATATAGCGGTAATTTTGTAGTCAATAGAAAGACATAAGGAGTAGAAAGATATCACAGCAAATTGAAATAGAAAGTGGAACGCTCAGTAGAATACGGGATGAATAGACTTAATAATCGTTATGGATAAAAGTACATCACTAGAATGACAGTGTGAGGAGAGAACTGATGAAAAGGGAAAATGGGAGGACGGTAATAGGCTTAATAATGTATACAACAACAGAACATAAGTGAAGGCAGAAATAGTTGAAAAACAGATAAAAAATGAATAATCATTGATAAAGAGGGAGCGCCTAAAAATAACCGATACGAAGATTTAAAATGGAATCTTTCACGGAATTAAGGATTTTTCTGAAGAAAGGAAGCGGTAAGAAGCAGCAACCCGAGTCAAAGAATATCAGACGTGGCATTATTGAATATGCCAGAATAGCTAGAAACCCATATCGAATATCAATATGAATGGAATAGAAGGAAGAAAGAACGTAGATAGAATGTTTACGAAGAATAATAAAATCGCAGGAACTAGGGATAAACGCAGATTGAACTATCTTCGATGGAGTGTTCTTAGGATAGAGCATTTTTATTTTAAATATAGATGAATCCGTTAATATTTATAAAAAATAGTAAATAAATCCCCTTAAGAACAAACAAAAATAATTATATAAAATGACCAAAATACATCCAAATAGGAGATATATCGTACATATATATTTTATTAATTCTACTTCATATTTATTTATTAGTTCTTCTTAATTATAGATTCTTTGATTAACCATCTATTGCTGATATTTCACATCTGCCGGGCGTCCCGTGACGACGGCCTTCCTTTTTTTTTTGTTTATTTTTTCCTGCCTGAAAATCATTCTCGAAAAAATTCCTAACACATAGCGTTCATATTTGTTACTTCGGTTTGTTCATCTCGTCGACAATAATAAACACTGCCGGAATTTTAATGAACGACGCGGGGATCAAAAACTGATGTGCCAAGTCTTTCTAGAAAGTTACGGTGAATGCAGATTAGCCACGTTGAAAACTAAATATCGCGGTTCGTTTTGATAGTTTCATAAATAAATATAAAACGGACCTTTCAAAGGACTCAAAAAACATCATTGCTTATCTGCAACGATGAAATTTCCACTCTGAAGTTTCGTCAGGGTCTATTCAGGAAACGCTCGTTCATCAGTAAATTTTCAACGACAAATAACATTTTAAATATGCAAAAAGGAAAAGCAAAAAATTTTTCGAAATCAGAATTATTCAAATTTCATGTTATTTCCGAGAGGAAGAAATTTCCTTTCATTAGATACTCATTCAAGTTTACTCAGTCTAAAGGCAACGAAAGAGTGTAAGCAACAGCGATATTAATAATAACGAAATATTCTCCGGGCCAGAGTTGTGGTGGCTGCTCTGTGTTTGAAGATATTTCGGCCGGTTATTTTTTTTCGGGCGTTCCCAGAATTTTAAGTGATTTTCGTGATTTTTTCGAGCAGCGTAACGATGTTTAATTAGGCGGCTTTTGTTGATTTTCCAATTATTCCTATTCGAGGAAGAAATTAAACGCGAATACAGTAAACATTAGCCGAGGCAAGATTAAGAAGAAACAATTTTAAGCAAGTTCGTAACGAAGAAACTCCGACTACGATGTTGAATTCTTTCGCTTTTTGCTTTTAGTTCCGCGCGAATTACTTCACGAATACACCGGGGGGGAGGGGGGGGGGGGCAAAAAAAATTATTTAAATATGTGCAGCAATTGGGAACTATTTAAAAATAACGGCAAAGCGACAGTCGAAATAATTTTCCTTCTTTAATAATTCCAGAGGGGCAGGGAGAATTATAAAAATCCCCATCGGAACTTAAATTATGCTGCCAGCAGCAAATGACATTTCTCTTTTAATTCTATTTTCTTTTCTTTTTTTGATCACATGTTTTTAGCTACATCACGAAGCCTCCCATTAAGCGAAATAATGAAAATAGCCCTGTTAATTGGGGAATCTTTTTTGGAACTGGTTCAAAAGTGAAAAATGTTATAGTTACATTCGCGCCTTAGTGTAAAAACGTTTTTGTCCATTAACGTTCTAATCTCAGAAATTTCTCAAATAAAAAGTAGCTTGAGCATCGCTTTAATAATAATATCATTTACTTTTTTTTTTTTAAATATTAAAGTGGAAACATATCTGAACAAGTTTATAATTTCGTCAAGTCCAAAAATTTTGCGAAAATAAAGAGATCAATTACATGGTTGTAATATTACACTCACCATCATCATTATCTCGGTGCCATGTCCCTTACCGAACGTTAGCTAACATTTGAACCAATCTTTCGTCTATTCTGTACATTTCGGAACAGTTCAGAATGGTGGACACCTCATATGTGCCAAGTTTTGTATCCACGTTATTCTTCTTCTTCCTGGTAGTTTTTTTTCCAGTGATCTTTCCTTTCATCAGAAGTTGAAGTGTTCCGTATTGTCTCGGATAGCGCATGATGTGTGCAAAGTTTTGTAATTTTCTGGGTTTAATGAGACTTATTAAATACACTTCGGAGTTTCGTATTTTGTCCGTCCATCTTATTTTAAGTATCTTCCGATATATCCACATCTCGAAGGCACCATCCAGTTTTCGTTCTATTGCCTAATGTCTAGCTTTCAGCCCCATATAGTAACACCGAAAATATATGGAACATGTTACCAGCCCTACTTTTTAATTCTGCCCACTTATATTGTTACTGCGTAGTATTGTTTTTAATTTATAAAATGCATTTCTATCTTTTCCAATTCGTATTTTTATTTCTTCACTCGTGTTCCACTGATTATGTTTAAATTACTGCCTAAATATTTGGCATTTTCGATTTTTTCTATTTCTTCCCTGTACACTGTAAGCGGTGTTGTTACTAAATTTCCACTTTTCCTACTCACCAACATGTACACTTCGTTTTAAAAATGTTCAGGTGTAATCCATATACATATGTGACATGTTTTAGCGAGAACATTTAGAAACCTTCGCGGTTCCTTTAGATTATTCGCCATTAAAAACTGTGTCGTCCGTATATCTGAAACTATTCAAATGCCGCTATTAAGTTTCTTACGGACTTTTTTTCGAAAATTTCTTCAAAATATATATTAAATAGGGGACAAGATGCAACCGTGTTGTCTTACCCCTTGGCGTATTGCTCTGTACTAACTGAATAGGGTGTCCCTGGTACCTAAATTTTTCCTAAATCCAAACTTAGTTGTTCTTCTATTTTCCTATATATTCCGGAGTATATCATTTGAAGGGAAACTTTTAATTCAAACTGATACTTCGATTATCCTTACATGTTTTAAGCATAATTATGAATGTTGACTTCGTCCAATCATCCGGAATCTTCCCCGCATCATGTATATTAAACAATTTCAGCAAAGAATATTTAGTTTTTTTCGCAAAAATTTTTCGGAATTTCAACTGAGATAACCCGCTGCTTTTCTGTTTTTTGCCATTTTAAAGGCTTGTTCTACCTCTTCCATTATATTTTGGTAACCGGCCTCACGTCGTGGAATAGATTTTCGACACATTCTGTTTCCATATTTCTTACTTTATTATCATCTTTTAAAGCTTGGTCTTCCTACTTCTTTCAACGCCTGTTACGGTTCTGTCTCTGCCTATTCTCTCAGTTGTTCCTGCCTTAGTGGGTGTTCCTTGATTCCATTGTCGACAAAATAAAAATATAATTTCTATTCTATTCCATGTATCTATTCCATTTTGCTGGGCTACGGCTCTCAAATTGCAAACCCAAGGGGGGTAAAAAAAATATATATATATTCCTAATCTTTCTTCTTTATTAATTACTATCTTATCCTGTTTATCTGTCGATTCATTTGATTCATTATTCTACGTCCCAACCATTTCCTTTATTGCTTTTTGCATATGGAATGTATCCTCTTTTTTTTTTTTTTTTGTTTATTTAACTTTTCAATTTCCGAGAATTTCTTTTGGTACCAGACTCTCTTTGCCTCACGTATTTTTCTACGTATTTCTTTGCTTTTACTCCATATTCCGGTTTTTTAAATTCCCCGTCTTTTTTCCATCATTGTGACTATCGTCCATTTTTGTTTTTTGCTTGTGTGTTATATGGAATTTTAGTTACTCATACTGCTATAATTGATATAAGCGAATGTTTAACATTTTTAAACTAATCAGAATACTTATTGGTCAATCGATCTGTACCATAATTAAATGTTGTAATATTACCAGGATTACAAGAGTAGCATGTAAAAGCTCTTAAGTTGGTGACCATCTAAAAAACACTGAAAAATCATCTTTATATTCTGAAAAATTACGATACTTTCGAAACTTAACAAAATAGCGTAAAATATAGAGCCATATAAATTTCTAATTGATATAATGGTAAAATTACTAAGCATATTCACGCGCCTACAGTGTTTCATATGAAATGTGTTTCAAAGCCGAAGGATTAATATTTTTTTGATTTTGAAAAATACTATTCAACTTCGACCGTGGTGGGGTTTAAATGAAGCCGTCAGACGGTTAGTGTGTTGCATCCTTTGTATAAGTAAACGGTTTTATGATCTCAGACACCTAAATATGTACGTGAGTTTTACAGGAATTTTGCTTCTAAAGCCCCGCTTTTGGATTATTTGCGAAGGACACTTACAAAGCGATAGCATATTCCCAAAAGAAAGTATTACACCAACGTACACACACTTATTTCTTTTTTTTTTTTCTTCTTTGGGTTTTCCCCTGGGCTTGCCAATAATAGACGATTACCCATCAACACGTGTAAATAGGAGCAATTAGAAGTCACAAGGAATGGAATCTGACTAAGAACCCTATACCAAGGATGAAGAAACAATGAGAATCAACGTCGAAAAATGCCAAACATATGCATCGTGAAAAGAAAAGGAATTGCCGAAGGTAAGATAGCTTCCCCCTACCATGGCCACATCTGCAATTACAGAGCCCACAGTACAAGCGGACAATCAGCCTACAAATAATTAAGGAAGAAGAAACACTTGAATTCCATCAAACAAACACGAAATTATGTAACACATGTAAGGCGTCAATCTCCTAGAATTATACCGCGGTTGAATTTTCGGTTAATCGGTTTCTATCACACACATTTAGATTCGGTTAGCAATTTCGCTGCCCTATTTAAACAAAATTCCTAACCTACAATTAATGTTGGAAATATCATTTAAATTCGTTCGTTTTTTTAAAAATTCCTGAAAAATAGTTTTGACGCTACACACATAATGTTTTATCGAATAATAACAGGAAATTATTATAATAATTTCCTATCAAATAGCCTGGCAAAAATCATTAAAAAGCAATAAAAAATATCGCCAATTTTTTTTTGTTTTTAAATTTTATTTCCAGCAGTATCGTAAGCGTTTTGCGAAATTGTAAAATGTTAATGAAAACGCCTAAATTGCCCGCGAAGAAAAAATATTTAATCGCCGGAGAGGAAAAGCTGCGTAGCTCGATAAAAATCTAATTTTATTTATCCGTTTTGATGAGAATCCAACCTTTTTCAGAGTTTTTGGTGTTTTTTTGTTTTTGTTTTTTTTAATTTTGAAAAACAGTGTAAGACGCGCCCTGAAATTTTCAAAATGTTCTAAAAATTTAAAAAAAGAAACAACAAACGTGACACCATTGCGAAAAAAAAAAAAAAATTGCGCGTACTTCTTAATGAGGTGTGACGTGTTACTTTCGTGTTGTTAAAAAAAAAAGAAAGACCCGTATAGCATATAGAATTTTCCGATACCTTTAAATAAATATTCTCTACGTATAAACACGTTGCTACGAACTATATATTTATAAACTTTGTATATTTAGTTGCCGCTATAATAGAAACATATTGGAAAGCACTATTGCACTGTATGCACCTTCATCGAGAATTTGTATATTCTTGAGAAAAGCACTGTGAACTAACTGGAAACGACTAAAATGTACATGAAATGTTTAATTATTCAATGTTTTCGGGATTTTCTGGCGCCGCGGCAGAGATCAGAAGCCTGAAAACATGGTTCGTTTTCAAAAAAAAAAAAAAAACGTAGTAGGGCACAAACGGGAGAATTCAACGTCGAAAAATACAAGTTTATTTATTGTTTCCGAAATGATATGTACCGACAGAATTGCATTCAAAGCACGTCCGGCCGGAGTTACAACCTCGAAGAAGGCCAACAATTAAAACTCGTATGAATGCAACAAAAAAACTAGAAAAAAAAAAAAACTTTGAATATAGAAAATAGAAATAGATTATTAATTATTGATAAGTAAAATAGATAGATTAAGACTAGTAAATATTAAACGATTATGTATATGTGTAAGTTAATTTAAGATGGTAAAGTATTCAATATTCGTCGACAAGCGTTTTAGCTTGACGAAAGTTTTGTATGTAAAAAATAATAAATACATATTTCTCAAGAAAAAAAAAAAAAAAAAAAGATTTTTTTGTTGACCAGTAACTAAATATGAAAATATTAGGAAGAACTCGGTAAGACTGACCGACGAAAAAACATAATCGTATATAAATAAGGCGTAGAAAATGGCGTTGTAAAACGTCATGAATACAATGTTAATTAAATCAAATAAACGCAAGCGCAGGAGACGTTCAATAAAGACTGTCACTTACGTCGAAAAAATATTTATTTTTTATTCTAGATTTACGTGTTGGCATTTTTTATTCTTTTCAATATAATTCTCTCCAAGATTCGTCTTCCGTCCTTCTGTACCATCCCTACCGTTGAACTAAACTACGTTTTTCATTGTTTATATTTCCTCACAATACTCTATTCCCGATTACTTGGTTATCTTCGATTCCATGTGTGCTCTTCAAGCCATTTCTTCACATATTCCCGCTTATACTCCTACAACTTTGCCACTCTTTGCATTCACGTTCCCCTATTTGTAATCTTCTTGCAATTCATTCTGTTCATACCGATCTGCTTTGGATCACAAGCGAATAAAACGGTAACGAATTGGCAGACTCCTCGGGTTACTCGTCTCCTCCCCTTGTGTTTATTTGATTTAATTAACATTATATTCGTGACGTTTTACAACGCCATTTTCTACGCCTTATTTGTACACGATTATGTTTTTGCGTCGGCCAGTCTTACCGAGATCTTCCTGATATTTTCATATATAGTCACTGGTCGACAAAAAAAAACTTATTCCCACGAGTCTTAATCGTTGGCCTTCTTCGAGGTTGTAACTCCGGCCGGACGTGCTTTATTCCGACTTGAATGCAATTCTGTCGATACATATATTTTGATATAATTCCTGCTTCTTCCCCTATGTAAAATTTCCATTCCAGACTCTGGTCAGATGTTTATGTTCCCTTCTTTTCCAAAACGAGCATTCCCATTACCTATTCATGCAGCCGAATCTTTCTGCTTACCTTTGGTTTTACGATTTACCCTTCATTTCGTCGTTTCACTCTTATGTATCTGTTATTCGTTTGTGCCTTAACCACAGTCTTCTACCTTCCTCATGGTTTCGTTTTTTTTCGACGCTCTCCTCAAACTTCATCCTACTTGTTGTGTGGCTATTTGTGACCCTAATCATATCTTTCTTCAATGTCGGCGGAACGTGCTATCTTTTATTCTAATTTACTACCTATCGGACTTTTTATACTCTCTTTATTACGCTTTTTATATCCCGTAATTTTCTTCGTTGTTCATTCAGTTCTTTTTACATTCATTCTGTCCATCTCTGATTGAATCTGTGTCTAACTAACCATTTCTCCTTCTTATTCTTTCTGAGTGGGGATCCTTTGTTGACGTGCTGAAAAAAAAAAAAAATCCCCTCTCATTCCTGTCGCACCCTCTCAAGGTTTTCTTCAAACCATGTCAACTTTAAAACCGTTAAACCTTTTACAGCCACAGAAGAATCTGAAAAACAACGTCCATTCAACTGTTGTTGTTTTTGTTTTTTTTTCGGTTAAAAGGTATAAGAAAAAGTCGTTCAGGCAGATCTGGGCTATATATGTTGGGTGACTGTTTGAATGTTTTTATCAGCACGGAACTTGGCGACAACAATATTCGCAACATGTGCTCGTGCACTGTCATGAAGAAGTTTCCAGTTGGATCTCTGCGGTTTTTTTGCAGTGCGATCCTCCATCAGCTTTTACATCAATATAGTATATGCTGCAAAGACTTTCGCAACTGTGTGGGTGCATACCGCGATGATCAATGAACTCATTGCTTTGTCAGAAATTCGCAGCTCTCTCGCCCGTTTCTAGATGTGCCATCGAAAGTTTAGTCCCAGTTCCAACAATGGCTTTTCAAGTTTTTTCAATCGGCTCTTTTTTTCGAGCAAAACACAAAATTTAATGGCGTAAGTACCATCGAAAAACTATACGCGAACGTGCCGATGACATCGTCACGAAAATGAACTGGGAATAGTTTCCACTGTAGAAAATCATGTGATCAGCAGAGAGCGCGCGCGCGAGTCGGTCTAACCGCTAGTGGCCATTGAACGTGCTTGCATATTTTGGAATCAGTTGACAGCGACAAAACTGGCCGGTAGACGAAATGAAAAGAATAGTATCATCATCAGTAGAAAAAGAAAACATTACGAGTGCAAAGAATTCGCGATAATAAAATAATTGTAAACAATAATGAACAACGCGAACATTTTTACACGTAGAGGAAAGTAGGAACTTTTAATAAACATCTAAAGTTCATTTGGTTCTTGAACTGTCAAATCGGAATGTATTTTAAATGAGAAGACGTATCGCGTAAGCTGCGTTTCATTTATCTGGTTTAAAATGAACTTTTCGTAATCTGGCGAGTTCGATAGGGCTGGGTCTGCAAATTGGAGAATAGTTCTGAGCAGCCTCGTTAGCGAGAAAACGCGAGAGCTATTAGTTAGAGAGAGCAAAAATCTGAAGATTCAAGAGATAAGTCATAACTACGACTGCACTAACAGCAATCGGATCGTCCAATCTTCGTAACAGGCCACCATGAGTCTGCAAATTTCTCGAAAAACCGACTCTCAGTGATGACGATGAAAACTTTTAATGTTGCCGGAGAAGTTATCAGAAAAAGTTAATTTTCTCGCAGATATTAACGACAAATTACGTTTTATTGCAACTAACCGGTTCTATCGCGACACCGGAATGTGTACATTTAATGTCGGTTCATTTTATTTCACTTTCTTCCGGGAGCGGAAACTGAAAATGTCAACACTGTACTTAAATCGAAATGTTCTGTTGTCGAGACTAGTAGTAGTGTGTACCACCGGCGAATGATGGGTTCCTTCTTCCGTTTCCGATTTCAAACGGTCTTTTTTTAAATCGGCTAATTGATTAAAAACGGAGCTTACGATTTTTTTCAAATTTTTTTATCGAATTATATTCGACCGCCAATATGCAAGTTATTCCGCTCACCGATATACTTCAAAACCGCTTAAAGGTCTAAATAAATCCGTTCACATTTTTTTCTTCTTGCGCGTAGAGTTGAAACGATTCGGCGCGATTTGGCGCGCAGTTTGTCTGTCGGTAATTTGTTTATACGTTCATTTTTAGTGAACGATTCGACGCGCTCAAGAACCGATACGTAAAACTGAAAGAATTACACAACCGTATAAAAATATGCAATTAACTATTATTATATTTACGGTCTCTAATTCCGAAAGCATTGTTTATTACGAAAATTTAAAATACCGGATTCATTCGAAATTGCAGCGTGTAATTTGAACATGAATTAACAGAAATTCCACTTACATCGATAAAATGTTCCGGAGATAGCATTGTAATTGTGCAGTTGCAATTAGTGTAAACATAATTAATTTGAATGTTTGTTGTTGCTTTCTTTTATTCTAGTGCAATTTTTAATATTGAGACGGTAAAAAAACATGAATTTAAAGTGATTAGGTAAATTTAAGAAAAACTCGATATCATCAAAGTAGATGATTCGCGGTATCGGTTTCTTCGACTATTTGCGGACGAATTTGATTTTTTTTTTTTATCTTACAGTATTTCAGCTAAAGAGGCTACAGTGTGAAGAAGGAAGGTTTTTATAGCTTATGAACGGCCACGTTTTAGGGCGTTATAACATTCTCGACCGAATAACGATCGTAAAGTTTAATCAGCGCCCTAGCTGTTCGAATAGACTGACATGTTCGCAGTTTGAAAGTAGTGTTTTTATTCGTACCTGTTTGCCAACAATAATTATTTTGAAATTATATACACTATGACCAATATAAGTACCGGGAATTCTCAATTTAAATAAATCGCGCTCAACCGATTCGGGTTTTCTTTCTTAAGTTGGCAGCTGCAGTACATCTGTGTCAAATTTGAGTGGGATCGGATCATTAGTGTTTATTTGGCAGCTGTTTACAATAGACAAGTGTTCTTGCGTTTCGTCACATTTTAGCATGAACAATTTTATTGAGAAAAGAGTTTGCTTGAAATTTTATGTTTTTAATGGAATTTCTTGTGCAAAATCGTTGAAAATGTTGCAAAAAGCATTTGGGGGAGTCTGTTCTATCAGAAACCAGAAAGTACGAATGGTTAAATGGTTCCAAAGGCTCTGGACACCCCTGCACATCGAATATCGACGAAAACGTCGAAATTGTGACGAAAACTGTGTTTGAAAATCGTTATGGATGTCTAGTGATCTCAGCATCTCATACGGAACCGTTCAGCACATTGTTGTTGTGGATATTTTAGGCATGCGACGCATTGCCGCACGGCTTGTGCCAATGGAGCTGAATTTCCTGGACCATCGTCGATAGGGGAAGTTGCTGAAGAGATGCTTTCCGAGGCCCAAAGCGATGCAAACTTCACAAAACGGATAATTAAAACGAGATCTATATGAATACGACATGCAAATAGCCCAACAATCATCCGAATGACCCCTCAAGGGCGAACCGAAATGCTGAAAAAATCGCGCCAAAGTCGCTCGAAAATCAAGGTTATGCCAACAGTTTTCTTCGATTACCGAGGTGTTGTCCATTACAAGTTCTTGCCAGCGGGTGACAGTATAACGTTGCAGTTTTGAAGCGTTTGAGAAATGCTGCGCGCCGCAAACGGCGGCCGGATTTATGGGCCGACAACAGTTGGATTTTGCACCACGATAATGCGCTGTCACACAAAGCGCGGATTGTGATGGGGATTTTTTGACCAAACACAGCGTACATATCCTTCAGCAGATCCATGGTTTTCCGAATGCCTTTTTTCTCTTCCATCGGCTTAAACGGAAAAAGATTATTCTCTGGAAGCTATAAAACAGAATTCGACGAAGGTGCTGAAAGAAATATTTCTGTTTCGGCCTACCAAAAATGTGTGGATGATTGGGTCAAGCATTGGCGCATGTGTCAATCAGGTGGAAATTATTTTGAAGAAGATAAAATAAATTTGCCCGAAAAGTAACGCAAACTTATTTTATTTACAAATTCCCGGTACTTATTGATCATACCATGTATTTACGAAATATCGAATAAAAGCGATACATAAAAATATATTTTTACATCTTTGGAAACGTTTTCGGACAAAGCCCATCTTCAGCTGGAAAATGATAAGAATTTAAAGAATCGAAATATGTGCCGCGACTGAAAGCAAAATCACGCTGAAAATTTTTAAATAAGCTATACCGTGCAGTTAAGCTGTCAAACTGGAGAGGTATCGTAAGTTTTCGAGACTTGCCTCGTTCCGGATTTAAGTAGCTGATCCGGTAATTCATTAGGCTTAGCGCAGTATGTGAAAGCATAGTTACACATAGTCCATGACACCTTCTTAAGGATATATGGGACTTACTTTAAATTACAGTTATAAACTGAAATTTTTAAGAAAAAACGATTATACGTCATATTTATATAAACAAAAAATTTCTCTGAGGATAAATATGTAGATCTATTTATTTTATCGCTTTTATTCGCTACTTGGTCAATGTATCGTTTCAAGTAATTATTTCTGACAAACAGGTACGAGTAAAAATATTACTTAGCCGAGATATCGTGGCCTACTTGATTAGTTAATTGTGTTTCGTCTGAGTAGAACGGGTTCGAATGCCGCTGCCGCACAAAAATTTCACTTGCCCCCTGAAGTTAACGCCAAAAAAAAGAAAAAAGAATATATGTATATAAAAATCACTTTCAAACCACTTTCATCATTATTATAACCGTTATTATTCTACCGTCGATTTTTGTTCGAGGTTTTTTACTAGTGCTTTTATAGTGTCTTTTACGCACGCCGGATTTAATTTTATTGCTCCTTTGTTTATATAAAAATGACGTACGATTCCTTCCTTTTTTTTTTTTTTTTTTTTTTTTTTTTTTTAAATTATTCCTTAATAGACACGGTATAGAGTCTGAAAATGTTTAGTTTCATTTTGTATTTTGTTCGCAGTTCGTATTTTAAATTATTATAATTCGTTCGCGACATATATGTATATTTCAGTTCTTTCGTGTTGGAACTTTGAAGATGGGTTTTGCCCGAAAACATTTCTGAGCAGGACCGTGCCCAGAATTTTGAAAAGGAGGGGTTTTGAAATTTTTCTTCGCATATTTATTTCATAAATAACAATACATTTTTCATTAACATTCATACTATTAATAATTTCTATCATTTTGATTTATATATTAATAATATAGATGAATTACCGTATAAACATTAATGAAAATTACATATGATATTGATTATAATCGTAATAAAAAGTTTTTTCTTAAGATATTAATAAAGTACCTAAAATATAGTTTTTTTTTTCTTTTTTCTTTTAAAGGTTAGAGCACCCTGAGAAATCATCAATATTTATTTTAAGTTTTTGATTTTTTTCAGATGTTTGTATATTTATAATAACTTTTTCAGTTCTCACGGGGGGGTGGAGGTTTAGCCCCCCACCCGTGGACACGGCCGTGTCTTTGAGGATGAATTTCTGTTTAGCACTTTTGTTTGTTTTCCACTCGGTAAATATATTATTTCAAATGATTATTTCTAGCAAAAACAGGTACGAATAGAAATACCGCTTTCAGGCAAAATACGAACATGTCAGTTTATTCGAAAACATCTGGAGCTAACAATGTGCTTAAAAATCACAACCCTCTGGGTCAAGAGTATTACAACCACATTCTAAAACGCAGCTGTTTTCAAGAATATTGCATAGATAATTTTGTTTCCGTCATTGCATTCCTTGGCAGTCGGCGGAGTTTTGATTTCATTCTTGTATCTACTTCGTATTTACGTCGTAATAAATTCACCAAAATAATCTTTCGGTTTAGTGTTTTTTTTTTTTTTTTTGCTTTTTATTCATGTATTGTTTGGCATTTAAAATATCGTGATAATCAAACACCAAAAAAAAAAAAAACACTAGATTAAAATATGCAGTCAGGAACACGAATAAAACGTCCGTTGAAACAAATGTATTTAATAATTTAGAAGACAAAGGAGAATCCTCGGGTGACAGGGAAAGGATTCAATCGTAATTTAAAACAACTTCGAGAAAATATCCTTAATGCGCCAATAAACGAACCCATTATCATTATAAGGTGAAATTTAAAATATGTAATAGAAATATTTTTTACCGCAAAGGAATCAGTTATCGATGGAAAAATTAACTTCCCTCCACCACTCGGTTTCGTTAAAGGTAGAAAACAGGAAGAAAGATGTTTTTTTGTAAACGATCGGTCGAGTGTAAAAGTCGAAAAAGCACCAAAACTCCTTTTAAACGTATACACACAAAGGGGCTTTGAAGGAAAAGTTAGACACCTTCGGGGAATGTAAGCTCCGGAGTCCGGAAACAATTTGAAAGCTAGTCATTTCAAAGTGGCGAAACCATATTTCGTTTTTTAGGGAAACCTGCAGCATTTGCGGAAAGTTCAGCAAAGCTCGAAAAATAATTCGTTCCGATCCTTTTATGGTACGCGCATTATATAAACGTATTCACGGAAATTTCTCCTTAATCGTAATTGCGCCAACCTCGAAATTGGATGACGCTCAAGACGTCGCTGACTCCGTAATCCGGATAAAACGTTTATTTTCTGCCAAACATGATCAGTGACAATTAACAGGTTATAGTGAATACCGATCTTTAAATCAACCGCATTAAGTAAAAAAAAAAAAAAAAAGCAAGTGCATATTGTACACAAATCCCCCCGGTTTAAAATTAAATATCGTTAAATATTTTAGTAACTGCTTTTGTTAGAATTCCAATACAAAATTTTAATAGAGGGGAACATATTTTTGATTTTTACTATATCTTAACCCCCTTGAAATTGACTTATAAAAAAACACCGACACATGTAGTAGAGAAATGTAAGATTTGTCAATTACCTTTTTTTAAATTGATTTTTTTTTTTTTTTTTGTAAACACTAAAGTCAAAATCGCGTTACAAATAATAAAAAAAAAAAAATTATCATTACCATCAGCGATGCTGAACCTCTTTTTTGTGTATGGCTTCCTTCAGTATCCCATATTTCTGAAAAACAAACTTGAAATTTTTTCGATATATTTATGATCAAAGGGCCCAGCCGGATACGGATCCGGATGATAAATATGTCCTCTTATTCAGCACTAAAAATGATGACGATTTCTAAGTTTTCAGTCCAAAATGAGCTAACCTAACTTTGAAATCGAATGTTACATGTTTTTCAGTTTTTTTTTTTTTTTTGTTTTTTCTGTTAATGGTATCTCTTTAGTCGACCAATTTTTGAAAAAACCTTGAACGGTCTTGTAAGGATTCTCAAAAATTACATCATAAACTTTTTCAGATTTTTTGGCGTGAAATTCGAATTTTTATAAGCATTTCGAATTTTAAAAGCTCGATTAAAATGAAACAAAAAATATGGTTTTCTCGAAAGAAAAAAAAAATATGTTGTGTATTTTGATGGTAAAAATGTCCTTGAAAATTTTCAGAATTTTTGGAATGGATGGAGCAAGACCAAAAAAACACGAAAACCCGTTTTTTTCAGCCGAAAATCGGCTTGCTTCGTTTCGAAACTTGACGTTATCATTTGAAAATCTCCTGAAATCACACCGAACCTTCGGATATATTTTTTACGTTATATTACTCGAGATACTGAGTGCTTATCTCTAGAGCGATGGAACGGTGGAACAGGAAGAAACCTTTGAATTATAATTACCGAAAAAGTCTTTAATCATGGGTTCCCCGAAAAAGAAGTAATTTCATATATTTCAATTTTGCATAAGTATCGGAAAATAAATTTAAAAAAATACACTACGAAGGTTAATCATGAAAACTTCTTAACGGAATCTTCTGTTTGATCTTTCATACGGATCATCGTTACATTTTTATAATGATTTCCAACGTAAATTTACCGAAATAAGAATTAGAATCAAATGTTTTTATTTTGATTTTCACTCGCTACCAATGCCCCATTTAAGTTGTGACGAAAACCTCATCATTGTCTACATTTATTATATTATAGACGCAAAATTCGTTCTTACAAAAATATCATTCAATCTTTGCGCTTTATTCGCAAAATCTTACGATTGCTATCTAGCTTTAGATAAATAATAATCAAGTGCTGCTACATACGAGCAGCATTGTGTTCTCAAACCGTTCACACAGTCGCAGAAAATTCAAGAATTTAATTATATTTTAAGAAAAACGAAAAATACAAAAACGATAAAAACTCGACTAGAACACGGCGATCTGACTAGATGGAAGGTAACGCGCTAGATTAAGACGATCTTCATAACTTCCAGGTCACAATATCTCTTGCTGGTTAGTCCCCTTCCCAAAAAAAAAAAAAAAAAAGATTATATCGAGCGAAGAAACAAAATGCCAAAAGGCTACGCGCAGACTGTTCTAGAACACTTCTGCGTAGATCACCGCACTAGATACCCTGCCTGATTTTAGCGGCATTTTGTACAATCTTCCTTCAACTGAAGGTTGCAGGCACACAGCTGAACTGCGCGTACGCCGCAGGCACGTATGTGTTAGCTTTCGACTATTACCACGCAGACACTAACGCAGTTTCTACCCGATGCACTGAACAAGCTGCCGTGTGCAAGAGAGCATTTTTGATTTTGGCCGAATAAGCATCCTCGACGAGACAACGTAGCGACGCAAAAAATAAGAACGATGTCCGAGAGACCGTGAATTAATGACATATCAGAGAGTATTTTCTAGCTCGAACATGGTCAAAAGATAGCGCTACAAGTACCGAATCCATATCAATATATACAGTGAGTGACATTAATCTTTGAACAGTCGGGATCGGAATGAAAATGTACGAAAAATGAAAGAAAAAAAAAAAGGTATATTCCAGAATTTTTTTAGGGCGAATAACAAAACGGAGAATCTCTTACACATGTACAGAAACAAAAAAGTAGGAAAATAAAAATTAAACACAGCGTCGGTTACGACGAACACAAAAATGGCGAAATCACGCGTTATATTAATCGTTGAACACATTCCAAATCATGGAAAAATTCCAGGACAGCAAGTGGGAATTTAATATTTCGTATAACCACCTTTGGCCTCCAAAACGGTTTAAGCCTTCGCGGCACGGAAAAAACCAACTTCTCTAGGTACCGTACCGGAATCTTTGCCCATTCTTCTTGCAGACGATCTTTCAATTCATGCTTGTTCGAGACTGGCCTCTCTCGAACTTTGCGGTCTAAATAATCCCACAGGAGCTCAGTTGGACTACAACCTGGGAACCGTGGTGACGTTTCGAGGACCTTCAGGCAGTTTTACAAGAGCCACTCACGCTTACAATAAGCCGTATGCTTCGGGTCGTTATCTTGGTGCAAGCGAAAGGAAGTTAGGATTTCCAATTTCTCCGCGTTGGGGCGTAGATTCTTTGCCAGGATCTTTCTGTACACAGCAGCATCCACATTTCCTATAATAAACTCCAATGCGCCTACGCCACTCGCGGTTAAATAACCCCATACTTTAATATTGCCGCCACCGTGTTTTATTGAGGCAGTTAAGTTTTTACTGCTGTATTGGGTTTACGACATACTCTGACTAAAACAAGTTGAACTTCGATTCATCCGTAAAAAGGGCATCACGCCAAAATGTTTCCGGTTCGAACTGATACTATTATTTGCGAAGTTGAGACCCTTTTGTTTGTTTGCTGCTCTAATGTAGGGTTTTCTACGAGCCGTTCGCGAAAAGTAGTCCATCCTTTTCACCGCTCTGTGTACAGTTGCGGCCGAATTCGTCGCACCTGCCTATTTGGGCTAGTTCACGTCTTAATTGTGGTACACTTACCCGCGAGGTTTTTGCGATTTGCCGTGTGATCCAGCATTCATCAGTCTCAATTAATTTTCTCGGTTGTCCCTTTTGTGGAATTGAATGGATGCGATTTTCCTGTTTGAAGCGCTACAGTGGTTCGCCGAATATGTAGTAACTTCGATATTTGACCTCCCGATAAACCTCACAGTTTGAAATTACGAGTTTACGGACCGCAAGAGGGATACGTTGGTCTTTACGCAACGTTTTTCCGAATATCAAGCACACTTTTTTGAATCGTGACGAATCTGTACTATTTCACGGCGAAATCTTTTCATGCACTCTTTCCTACGTAGGGTACACTTGTTCTATACGAATCTGACGCATTTCGGCCATTACTTGCTTCGCACTCGGCCTTTTTTACATGTGTTCAACGATTAATGTAACGCGTTATTTCGTCGCATTTTCTCACGTACTGCTCTAACGTCCGACCTCTATTGCATTGAACTCGCTCAAATGTTGATGACTTAGACTACGATATATTCTCTTTCGTCTCACATAACGGTCGCATATTTCATTCAGCCATTACCAAGGTATAGGACTTTCCACAGCTTGGTGCGTGCTGCTCAACGATTAATGTCACTTACTGTATATGGTTGTACGTATCAAATCAAGTTTGAGAGGAATGCATTGATGGGGACCAATTATAATTATTTCACATCGTCCGGTGGCATGTCAAATCGTGCATATCACTGAGGTATTATCTTTCGAAACTATGTGGTTTAGAGTAGGATTTGTTAAATTTTCGGTGTGGTACAATCACAAAAAAAAAAAAAATCCGGAAATATACTGACAAGGAGACCGTACTACGGCCTTGGGGAAACGAATTTCAATAATTGTTTTTGGTGTAGCGGTAGTATACCATGCGTGCATACCCGTGTGTAAAATATTAAGGTTCAATACTTAAATATAATCGAGAAAAATTAATTTAAAATTTCTTCATACCTTATGTGTATAGGTTACATCTATGTATAGAACATTTCGCTTGAAATTGCCGAAATGGTAGAGTTTGTGACGCGTCCACTTCATAAGCGGGTTCAAATCTTAATTGCGCGTATTTATTTTTATTTTTTTATGAAGTACTTATAATTAATCAATTAATTAATTAGTATCCCCGTTTTAAGTAAACAAGTAAAAAGCATTTCTCCAACGAACTTGTTATCTCCCGCAAACCTGTCTCGTCGTATACCAAAAAAAAAAGTGTCTTACTACGGTTCAAAGTTGATTCATCTATCTACAAAGTAAATTTTGTTCACTTTTAATTTATTAATTAATTGCTTTTCTACATCGCGATCTGTTTTATCAATGAAGAATTTTACTCGAGGGAGTACACTGAATTATTTCGTTCCATAACAGTTAACAATACAAAACAGAAATTGCTCTAGAATAATTAATGTCTCTGCGATGGTGTGAGATTTTCCTGTTTTGACATTTAATTGTGGCATGTTATAAGATGCTATTAGTACTCTATCCAGTGTATTTTAGACTTTTCAACGAACAATTGCTTTATTGTTGAAATTCTTTTTGAAATTCATCACGAAGTTTTGTAAAAATAATTCAAAAAGATACTATATTAGGTGATTTTGTAATTTTTATGGTCGAATGCTGCGTCATTTGCCAATGTGTTTTTACATCTGTTAAACGTAATGGAATAAGTGGATTGTGTGGTGACGGAATAAAACCATGAGAAACATGTTCTACAGAATATTGTCGATACTTTTTCTTTGGTGCACTGGGCATTATAAACTATAAATTAAAGATTTATTTGTTTATTTATTTATTTATTATTAAAAAAGAAACAAAACAAAAAAATGGCGCTTTTAGCTGTTTATCGGGCCATCTGAAAAATCATAAGTTTGATATAGATAGATAAAAGCAAATACTCAAATACTTTTATATCAAATTTTGAAATTTCAGAATATTTTTTAGCAAAATTGCCATTAACGGTTATGTTGGCTTTTTGTAATAGAATAAAAAAGTATTTCGATTAAACAAATAAATAGTAAACTGCTTCTACGTGCACGTATTATTGAATGTTAACTACTGTACTTTTTACATGTATAGTTTTGGCGCGTGCAAAATAAACAATTATTTTAAAAATAAAAATACATTAAATGTAGGTTTTAATAAAAAATAATACATTGTCGATTTTTTTTTTTTTATTACTCTCCTAATTTCGCTTAAACCCGAAGAAGGAATAATATTTATTTACATTAAATTGTCTTTAATATTCACAATAATAACACATGTATTTTAATATATTCACAGAACTACCGTGTATAATTATGTAGAAAAATAAATAAATAGTCAATCTGTGACTCATTATCGGAGTATTATTAGTTAAGAAATTTCACCAGTGGTTGTGTAATTTATTTTAACAAAAATTTATGTTAAAAATTCGTTCAAGTCTTAAAAAGTCATTATAAAAATGTTTAGTAGTGCTAATTTATTTACTGTAATAAGATTGTACTAAATATCATACGTTACCGGTAAATATCGTATCCATTCCTACAAGCCCATTAGGCCAGGCATGTAAACAAAATACTCCTTAAGAAATGCAATATTGAACTTTAAAATTTGAAAAATATATATGACACGTTTAACATATAAACCGGCTAAAAGGTTGTTAAAAGGAAAAACCAAATCAAAAAAAAAACTAAAATATACGTGTAAAAAAAAATGTATAAATTGAGAATAAAAAAAAAAAAAAATTAAAAACAAAAACTTACTATTTATTACGTTCGAAGAATAACTAAAAGAAATCCGATACTGATTGTATATAACTTCGCAGTTTTAGTAACGAAAATTAAAATCTGACTAGTACCATTAAGTGTCTGTTTAGACATAGCTAAATAAAATGTTCTGTTAGTACGCTTTAAGTTTGTTTTTCGAACAAAAAAAAAAAAAAAAAAAGTCACAATGTCATTTTCCTAGAAACAACAAATTTAGACCTCACTGTACTTCCATTGCTTTCTTGAATATTACCATTTTTTTTCCTATGATATTATATTTTTCATGGCTCCCACTTTTAATTTTAATTTTGTTTATGACCCCCTTAAACATGCCATAGTTCCCTAATATGCCCCCCTCCCCCGTTGATAATCGCTCGTTTACATTATGGCTATTCTTTTTTTTACTTTTAAGCGAATAGAACTAAAGATGTTTATAGAAAATTAAGGGGAGCTGTTAATTCTCGGCTATATTTAGCAAGTTATAGAGACCGTCACCCGGGGATTTGGTCATAATGTGGCACAAATGAATTGAATTGCTTCTAATACACGTTCGTTATGTTTCGAATTTAATTTCGATTTTTAATTCGTATTTGGCGTAGCATACACGTGCGCCGCTGTCATGTGGCAATACTTGGTGCAATTTGGACGCGATCGGCACCTTCGCGGTTGTTATTACAACAGCAGTTTCGATTTCTGTTAACGTGTATCCCCGGGGTGTAATTGAAGCAGTGTTAAATTTACAAACCTTAATTCTAAAAGTTTTCGAGAAAGGTTTTAGGTCTAGCTCAATTACAAAATCGAAAGAAGAAATAAAATCTCCATCAGGCATTTTAAGACAAATTTTTATACACTACAGCGGAGAAGGGGAATTATGTCGTTGTCGTTCACGTTGGTAACAATGAAATTAAACCGGTTTCGATAATACTGTCTAAAAGTACAAAGTGCCCATAGTTTCCGAACTTGATGAAACTTTAGAGAACTCTAGTTGCGAATAAAACCTGATCATTCAAAAAAGTAGACGAACGTATTTCAATGGTGAATCAGAATGAAGTACTCTCAAGCTATATTTGTCTCAATGTTGTGTCGACAGATTCTCAGTCCATCCGATACTAGACAAATCGGTCTGTATGCGATTTTTTCTTCTTTCTTCCTTTCGCGTTCCGTGAACAGAATCGATACGTTGAAACTTTCCGGACAACGTGTTAGAATCAGAACAGGCTGCTCGAGTTCAATACACTCATACGTGGCTTTTCGCTTTAACGGACTTTTTGAGTTGTGGCACCTTTTCGTTTTACGGCCCTTATATTTCACTTTACGGCTAAAAAGAAAAAGCAGACGTCGTATTTTTTTTCGCACATTGGCGGTTAAATAAAAAAATGAAAATCCGAGGGCTTTTTGAACAAAAAAGAATTCCATTTCATTTGGAGATCCAACAAAAAAGGTTGGATGGCTAAATCTTTGAAGACTGGTTTAAAAATCATTTTTGTTCAGAAGCAAAAAAAATATTTGCAAGAGATTAGCTTAAGCAACAAAGCATTACTTATTTTGGATAATGCTCCAGGACACCCAGTTAATTTGTCCGAATTATCTGGAAATGTGGAGATTAAGTATCCTCCCAAAAATACAACAACTTTAATCCAACCAATGGATCAGGGAGCAATAGCCACTTTCAAGGCTTATTATTTGCGTAGAACTTTTCAGAAACTTATAAGTGAAACAAATAGTGGACTTTCACTCGAACAATTTTAGAAAAACTACAACATTAAGGATGCTGTAGACATAACATTGGTGGTGAATCCTGGAAGGAATTGCATACTCAACTAGTATAAATCATGTTTGTTGATAAAAATACGGCCAGAATGTATAAAAACTGATGACTCTGAAGTTGATTCTTTTTGCAAAGTTCGACAAACCATTTTGGCTTCGGCGAACGATCTTGGTTTTGAGGATTTAGAAGAAAATGATGTGATTGATTTGCTCGATGCTGACAAAGACTTTCATTCGACGAATTGAGTTAACTTGAAACGGAAGGTGCACTTGATGAAAACCAAGAACCAGAGCCTGCCGTGTATGCCAAGTGCTGAAATTGAAGCATTTGACGAAGGCACTTTCTTTTTTTTTCCAACAAGGAATAAACACATCCTACTCCAAAATGATCCTGACGCTAATATGTCTTGAGAAATTAACTTTCAGTCATTACTTGTTACAACGAGCTGAAAAAAGAAGCCAAAAATAAAGCAAGGCAGACAACGTTAGACCAATTCTTTAAACTACATCATTCTAGAAGAGCGGGAAGTGATAATGACAGCATATTGCAGCTTACCGGTTCTTCAAGTACATCTCTAACGTCACATTAGAAGTTTACGTATAATATCTTTAATTTTCAATTTTAATAATTTTATATGATGCGAATTTATTTTAGATAATAAATTTGATTTAATTTTTAATTGTTTCGAAGTTCTGCTATTTTTATGGTTGTTATGTAAAACAAAGAAGCCCCTTTTAGATGAAAAATTGTATCATTTTATAAGAGATTAGAACGGATCCTATTCAGTTTATATTAAAACATTTGATTCGATATACGGCTTTTCGCTTTACGGACAATTTTCCCGGAACCTATCTAGGCCGTAAAGCAAGGTATGAGTGTATATTTCAAAATGGCCGAACGTTCTACATTGAATGCCCAACACTCATGTAGTTCCGTTCGCTTACACAAAACCTTTCTTAAAATCAAAATGCCAGCCCTACGGAATTTTACGGCTACACGCGGAAGCAGTTTGCGTGATGAACTGTCGGCAGTCAGCCATCTTAAAGCAAAGCACACACACTTCACGTCTCATAATTTCAAATGAGTTCCCTCTCCTAGTTAACTATTTGCCTGGTTTATTCTGATATCGAATATCCTATGTATCCTCCCGGAATTTACAACGGCTCGATATCATTTGTAATGTGTCCATTACATGGGACCAATAAAAGGCGGAGAGAAAATAAAATAAAAATAAAATGATATGAAAATAAACATAATTTAGAATAAATGGTGCGAGTGCGAATGTACGCGTGCCTGAAACTGTAGTCGGTTAGGTAGCCAATCGCCGGCCATGAAGGAAGAAAGGATCTACTTGATTCGGTCGGCTCCAGCGGTCACAGGCGGAAAGGCGGGGAAAATGAGAAACAACGAAGGAAAGATATTTAGGAGAAAGTTAGTTGCATTTTTTTTACCTTTGATCAGTTTGTGTTATACCTTTGAACAGTGGCGTTTTACCTCTTGTCAAATAAAGAAAAGTCTTCTTGAAGAACCGAAATTTAACCATCATTCGACAAAGTGTCTCGTTTGTAACAGTGACCTGAAATTGACAATTATCAAAATTGTCAAGATCGGTAAAATTTAACGAATCGCGGAACCCCAATATAATAGCCCGATTATTCGAACGCACCAACCAATCAACAAATCCCAAATTCACGGATCACGGACCACGGCCGGCAACAGTGTTACGTAGAATTTAAACCTTAATTTTTATTATTATTTGTACATAATCTTTTGTTGTCGTCGTATTTGTGAATTAATATTGTGTTTTTTCAGCGGTCGACCGGTAACGAAAGATAGGTGTCAGGTTTATGTAATATATTGTTTTCAAAATTCAAAAAGTTAAATTATTCTAATCATTGTCGTTCGTAAATAATAAAATAAAATAACCCAATAAAATCCACGAGACTAAAACCTCGTGGTTGGCATCCCTGTGGGCTAAATTAAAATAACTATACCGTTACACATTTAAGACGCGATCCACCGTAACCAAACTGCTAACGTTCATTCAGTTTGCCAGGCTGAAAAATCTAGTTTAACAAGCTAATGGTGGTGGCCCGTATACAGCCTATCACTATGTGTAATGAAACAAGAAAAAAAAAAAAAAACTTCATGCTGAAGTATAAATTTTTAATTCGCTTCGAAAAACTGTCGCATATACATGGGCGCTGCGATAAATCTTCAATTCCCCGAACAAAAGATCAGATCTAACAGATGCTCTTCTTCGAGAAAGACACAAGCTCTCTCAAGTAGTAGGCAGACCATACTTCAGATCTGTTTAAATCGCTGAAAGGAATGAAAAAAATACTTAAGCAATCGACCAAGTCCGTGCGGAACTTCGCCGAACAAGATGGCGAGAAGAGGCTGCGTAGCATTTTTACGTATAGGCAATTTCGTGTTTCAGTGCGCGCATATAAACAGCGGGGAAAATAGCCCAGCATTTGACTTGTAAGGACATGTGTTCTATGTTCCTTTTCGTGCAGCGGTTTACGAAAATACTTAAGGAAGGATATAGATTTTGTCTTAAAAGTATTTGCTTTTTGATTCATTTGCAACTTGTAATTTTTCTGAAAAGATATACTATTTTCGATTGACATTAAAGACTCTATGGTGTTTAGACTTTTACACATTCTGTCATCGTCATTTCTGTACAGATTGAATTTAGCAGCTTTTTTAAAACCGGTTTCGAGGAAGAGTGAAGCTAAATCTGATGTCCGTACGTGCACTCGGGTAATCGTTAAAATCGTCAGCAAAAAGTCCGCATGTCCCGCTGTTTTCTTTAGCTTTCCAACGCTTGCGGGAAAAACGCGTGTTATAGAATGTCGAAGCGTCAAATTTCTTTTGACAAGCACATAGCGGGAAAAGATTAAAGGCCTTGTGTTGAGGTCAATGAAATAAGCGTGATGGGAAAATTTAGCTCATGAGGCCTGCTCCCTTCTTTCGCTAACACTCTAGCTTCGGTTATATTCGTTCTTAAGTAACTATCCAGAAGTCGCCGTGTTGTATATTAAATTCTCCTCCGGTGTAGAATTCTTTCGGCGCCGTTCTTAAAACTGAAATTTTTCCCCTCGAAATTCATCGGGTATTGGACAATTTGATTACATCGTTAGCCGAGGCAGTATCTAGAATTACTACAGGAGAGGAATTCGATGGAAATAGCGAAAAGAACAACAGCTAACGATCGCATTATGCACCCGATTTCCTTCGACGTGAATAGTTATTCCAAGTTGATTTGCTGATTTGGAAAGTACAAAGAAATATGCAGACAAAAACGTCACGGAACAGGGAAAAGATTTTAAAAAGTCGCAAAATACAAACCACCACTATATCGAATTTGTTTTATTCCTAATGGACTGGTGGTCGACTTGCTGCGTGCAATTTTCCTCATTTTCCCTATCATCCCGAGCTCTAATGCTCACTATAGAGTTCCTTCATTTCTGTAGTGGCGCAATTTAAATTGTAATATTTTTTCACACTCAAACCCGCTGCTCAATTCTTTTCACGGCAAATGCTGCTCAGAAAAAAAAACAATATAAATAAAAACAAAAAACGTAACACCTAAAACCAATCAGATGGAGACGTAGTCAGTTAATAACGGTGTTCAATATTAATTTTTTTTTTTTTCGGCGCATCAACTATAGACATTAACCCGGCGCAAGCAAAATTTTTGGGAACGTCAATGCGCGGCAGTGGGATTTGAACCAGTGCCTGAACGAAACAATTACCTAACCAACTACGCCACGGTAGCTGGTCAATATTGGTATGTTTTTTTATTATTTTTTTTTTCCCCAATGAATTCGTCTACACCAAGAACTAGAAATAGGAGAAGAAAAAGAATCAGTTCCTTATGCGACGTGAAATACCTAACAAAAATAAGCGCTTGAATGATAGAAGGAGAAGGAAGGGAAATAATAAACGAAGCATTATAAGGACACTGCTTGATAAATAAGATCGCATTCCAAACGGCGTATCGCTGAGATACTAGAACGACGCATAGAAGAGAAGTCAAGAAACCAGGAATAGGGTGGAAGGGAGGATTGAATGGACAAGTAAAAAGAATCCGGGTTGGAGAATGAGAAGGAGTAGGAGTTGAACCACAATTTGTAATGCGCCGCAGTAGACAAAAAATTAATATTGATGGATGGAAATGTAGTAAGAAACCTGCCGGAAGAAGAAGATAGCCTAGCTAATGTGAGTCAACTGGTTTCCTCCTGTTCCGGGGTGACCAGGAATCCATAAGAAATCAATCTGGATCAAACAAGAAAATGGTCTATTGTATTTTCATTTTTTTCCCTGAATTGTGACCGTTCTGGAATAGTTTGACACTGAATTTTTTTTTTTTTTGATACTTTTCTACCGATATTTCAACATTTGCTTCCGATGTTGTTCCCTTCTCTGCATACGTTTCTGCTTCCCTCCAATAACTGACCCGACGTGTATTCAGTTTTTTCTCTGAACTCGCTGGTACAAAAACACTCGCAAAACCGTAAAGCTATAGAATACTAAACTGAAACTGTAATAGTAGCGCTGGGTTACCCTTTCGGGACCGCACGACATATCTGCTGCAAGCGTGCAAACCACACAAGACGGTTCCTCAGTAGTATAACCACGCTGATTCTTGCGACCGAAACCGGAGACTTCGGGACAAATCTTGTAAACAGTGTGTGTTCTAAGTGTATTATATCGGAAATCTTGCGGATGGAGGTTACGATAGGACGATACCAGTTTTGGCCTTTCGATAGTCAATGCAATTCCACTGATTAAACTTTGAAGGGATGGAAGCCCTCGAATCAACTCGCAATCTGGACCGGAATCTGACGATAACAGAATACCCCACACTCTGATATAGTTATTGTACGAGAATGGTGAAATAGAAAAAATCGCGAAAAATCTCTAAACGACGCAGTAAAGCCTAAAGTGTAAAAAATAAAAAATAAAATTGCGCAAAATATTGATAAATTATAACTTTTTTTTTCGGAAAAATAATTGAAGACTGCCTCCGTTAAAAAATAATAAAGAAACGAAAAACCCTTACAATCAAACGCTAAAGAAAGAGGATGAAATGCGGTTTGGTTTTTTATTAGTTTTCGTTTTTCGTAGTTTTTTAAATAAATCCATTCATAGAAGCTGTCAGATTTTATACCAAAAAAAAAAATAAATAAATAAAAGTAAGTAAAAAAATCGAGCCTTCTTCTAAATGCGACTTTTTGTCGGCCCTTATTTCTTGAGGATGACGTTGTCGTGGGCAGACTAGATTAAAAATATGAAAGTTCTTCGTAGCGCCTACTAGGCTGAGAGCAGCAGCGTGGAACTACCACAAAGACGATCAGTGTGATAAATCACCTTTCTTACTTTTTTTCTTTCAGGTTCGTGTCCTTAACTACACCTTTGGCGGAGGGGGTCTCGGGTAATTAAACCTTTTTGGTACTCTATTAGCAGAAAAAAGAAGCACTCTCGAGGGCTTTCAGCGTTAAATGTAAAAATGTAGGCTCGTTCTGAAGACGTATAATATGAAATTACTGCACCGTTGGGATTATTGCATATTATAAGGTTATCGTCCGTTAAAAGTGCTGCAAACTGTTATCGTCGTGTTTCCTTCTAAAACTTTTATTAATTCAATTAAGGCCGTATAAAAGCTGAACGCATCCGTTCGCGATGAAGAAGTTTTAAACGATATGAAATTTGATTCGGCTTTCCGAAGTTAATTTGCTATGAAGAATAAACTTGAAAAGCTCTTCTGGAAAACTTGTGCTAGCCGGTAAAGCTTTCGAAAACGTCTATCTTTACCAGGCGCATTTGTTCGCAAGTGTCGTTACCTGTCCGGTGAATGTGTTGGCGCCTAGAAATATTCCAACACCTCCATTTGCCCCCCCCCCCACCAAATAGTTCGGCCTGTCGTAATAAAGATCTCAATTAGCACGAAATATTCGTGGTAGCAACATGATTTAAACTACGCTGGCTCTAGTTAAGTTCTACTCCGCCTATTCTAAAAACCTGAAACTCATCTTCTCGATATGCAGACACTTCCATATCAGATCATGGGGTATCGGATCTCCCTCCTTTTCTAATAATTATTCATTTCGTCTGTTGTCTGTTCAGCCTACTCTTCCACCCTATTCATCGTTTCTTTTGCATCTCTCTCTTCGACGTTGCCATGTTGTTTCCGTTGTTCGTATGCGTTTTGGCCATTCTCTGCTGCTTTCTTCCAGATTTCGCTTTATTTCCTCTCCGCACTGTCCTCACTACCCTGATGGTGCGGTTATTTGCGACGCTGATCATGTATTCTTCCAGTGTTTATCTCTTTCTGTGGGCCGTTTTGTATTCCTATTTGTGTTGAGGCTAGCTCCGGCGGCGAAAAAATGTTTTTTTTGTTTTTTTTTTCTTGTTTGGGTTTTTCCCTGGGCTTGTCAGCAACGGACGATTACCCATCAACATGTGTACATAGCAGCAATTAGGAGTAACAAGGAATGGAATCTGACAAAGAATGCTATACCAAAGATGGAGAAACAATAACATGTTAACCGGAAGAAGACCGTAATGACGAATTACGTTTTCCTAATTATTATTTCGCTACAACCACATGTAACAAAGCCCCGAAATGGGCTATAAAAAAAAAAGTGCCTCCATTTCTTTCAGAATCATTTAGTGGTCAGTAAAAGTCATCAATTAAATCTATTTTCTCAGTAAAAAAAATATAAATAATAAGTCAAATCATTTAATTAATTAATGAAAGGTCTAAAAAGTGATGGATTTTGGATAATCTTATATAATATAAGCAAAAATGTTATATATACATATGGATGTATATATATATATATATATATATAAACTGGCCTCGCAAGGGGATGTGCCCCTTGACCCCTCTTGCTTTTATTTATGTCTCTTTCTCTTCTATACTTTGTATAAAATTATCGAAGTTTACAACGTAATTCTTACCGGCATCAACACAAAAAAAATAACATAATCACAAAAATCCTATCCCAACATTTACCTTTCATTATATAAAATTAAAACATTTTTTCGTTATATTTTTCGTTACGTATTTCGTTACATAAAATTGTGACATTTTTTAAATAACAATAACAAAAATCCTACAAAATATAACAAACGTTACATAAAATTGGGACACTTTTTTAGGACATTTTGCGTTACATAAAATTGGGACATTTTTTCCTAAGAATTACATTGTAATTAATATATGTAATTTGGTTATCGAAAACGGCACTAACGATTTTGATGAAATTTAGGAATTAGGAATTTTTTTGGATTTAGTAATCAATTGGTTATTATCGTCGAAAAAATTCTCACAAATAACTGTGAAAGGGAGGCGACCGATGTTCGTTTTAGTGATGAATAAAAACAAATTTAAAATTTATAAGCCAGAAATATTATCATGAAATTTCTGAAGTAGTAATCACTTCTTGCAGAATTTCAAAAAAGAAAATAATATCTATAGTCCGTTCAACAGAAATGTGCCGATGGGAAAATGTCAGATCGATATTAATTATCCACTGATTAATTCAAAATAATGCACGCAATCTCTTGTCTCAAGAGACGCAACAATGATGATGATGATGAACCCTCCACCAACTAAAAATGCTGAAATGTTGCCAATTGTAATTATAGTTTTCAATCAAAATTAAATGTTCGTTGAAATTGTAGGAAGTTAATTTTTTGTGGTTTTAGTTCATTTAATAAATATAATTTTTAACAACAGAATTAATTAAAATTAAATTGTGACTTTTATTTTAGTTTGATTAGTTTTTTTTGATTAAAATTGTTATAAATAACAATAAAAAGGGGAGGACTATTACGGGTTTTTCTTGATCGTCCTTTTGATCGGAATGTTAAAATACGCGCGAGTAATATCGATATATGAGGAAATTTTGTTACCGTAAAGTCCCGCGAAAACATCTTCTAGGCGTGGCATTCATCTCGCTTGGTGACTGCATTTAATTGTCGGAAATCTCTGCATAGCCGAATGTCACAATTTTTCTCAGCTACCACTACTGCTGGGGAGTTCCATGCTCCTTGGATGGCTGTAAGATGCCAACTTTTACCATTGCATCCACTTCTTGTTTTGCTCGTTTCCCGAATAGGTGGTTCAACAGTTTCAATATGAAATGCAACACTATGTTTGATTGGTAGAAACTCCTGTCAGGCTTGGGTGATTGATGGAAATTCACTCAGCAACTGTGCAACGCTGTTGTTTATAGACACACCGCATGAATGTTGGAAGCCGTTGTAATTCCTTCAATAGTTGGTACTGATGTTAGATTTCGACTATCCATCAAGCGCTTTCGTGTTAGGTCCGTAATCAATTAAAATTTCGCAAAAAAATCAGCTCCTAAAATCTCGCGTGGTACACATCTGCTATTATCAGTGTCCATTTGAAAGTGCGTGTCAGACCCAATGACAGGTTAGTTTCAACTGTACCATATGTTGTGATCGGTTTTTTGTTGGCGCCTTCTAATCGAAAAGCCGGATCCAATCGTTCATACGTTAGCCGCTTTACGACATGTTTTGATATAATCGAAACATCGGAACCAGTATCGATAAGGAATAAGCAGTTCAATTTTCGGTTCCGAATAAACATTCGCTGCGACTTAGATCGGAACAGTCGCGGCCGTCCTATTTCGATTCTTCCCTGTTGCAATTTCGGATCGAAAATACTGCAGCCTTTTCGGCATTTCCTCAAATCCTTTCCAAACTTTGCACGAAAATAACATAAGCCATCTTTGAAGAAGCTTTGACATTCCATCAGCCTGGGCCGCGACTGAGATCGAGATCGTCTTCTTTCATCTGCTAACCGTGTGCAGGCGTAATTCTCCATTTATTATCAAATTAATAAACGAAAATACTGAAGAATGATAAAAAAAGTAATGTTGTTGACATAACATGATCAATACTCGAATAAATTTATCACCGTGTCTAAATTGAACGTGCGAGTGAAATAATAATAATAATTACTGTTTGCTTATCTTCATTATTTAAAATAATCTTCACTTTTTTATTTATAATTGAAGTAAAAATTATGCAATTTTATTAATGATTACTAAATGAGCCTGGAATGTGAACTAGGAAAAAAGGGAATGAACAAAATAACACTAAAATCAACTAATTAATTTCATTAATAAATTAATAAGTGCGTGTTAGGTTGGGTTTTTTGTTTTTTATTTTGGAATAATGATTGTAAAATACATTTAAAAAATATCTGTCATTTTGAATAATTAAATGAAAATTCCAGTTTGAATTTGAATAATTTTGAATATTCGGCAACAACGCTGAAATATCGACTTTTATCGAAATTTTTCCATCGGCACATTTTCGTTGAACGGACTATAGTATAAAAGTACACACAGGCCGTGCTGATTTGTCATAATATTTATCTGGCTTATGAATTTCGAATTTTTCAACACTCGACTTTAATAGTAAATAAAGAATAATTTATAGAATAATTTATTTACCATGTTAAATGGAAAATTGAAATCTCGCGATGAAATAAATTTATTTACGATATTTGCATAGCGCGATTTTTAATCTTACGTAAAATACACATATTCATATTACTGCTTGACATTTAAAATGTTTGTGAAATTCATAGGCATGCTTCGATTCAGTTGAAAAGGCTCAGTCACCAGGCACTAAATATGAATATGAATAATAATAATAGTAATAATCAAATTAATTTTATTATTTATACAATAAAACTTTCCAAGCGTAATACGTGCGCACAGTCATAGGCCGAAATGATTGTTATTAATTTTAAAACCTAAATAAAATAAAGGGCTTTAAAGAAAGTGTTTGATTAAGGTAAGTTTGTAAACGTGTATTTACTTAACTTTTGCATACGGGTGAACATTAAGACGAGCTAATACCATCCGAGAAGCGAATTGACCTGAGCGAAAAGCATAATTCATCTGAATCTGAAAGGCCGTTGATTGCATTACAAAGATCGATAAGAATGCGATAAATAAACGCTGCAGAATAAATGTTCGGTCACCCGATTGCGGATTGTCTCCTTTATTTCTAGTTTAATAATAGCTGCGCACGAATTACCGATAAGACCCTACCGAAAATTAAATAAAAAGACGAATTTTTGTATTTTTTTATATAATATTTCAAACTCAATCTGAGCAATTTAGTAAGCGCAATAATGTACGATTTTAAAAAAAAGTTCACACTATCAACGATATGTAATTTTTAAAAAAGTACTTTATAAGTAATTGCAAAAATTGTTAACTTCAATATGTATAAGCTATAACTTTCGAATAATGTGATTATTTACCGTCAGTTTTGAAAAAGTTATTATAAATTTGCGATTAACTTTACATCGAGTGACAAATTTTTACTTTAAAAATTTTGAGTTGTTTTTTTTAAAAACGTTTACAAAAACTTCTTCACTAATAAAAAAGTGTTAATTTAAATTTTAAAACAATCAAGTCCCTTAAAAGTGTGAATCTACTCCACGCTTACAATACATATATTATATATATATATATATATATATATATATATATATATATAGATATAAACTCGGCCATTTTCGCGCCCACCTTCCTTGCTTACATTTCTGTCCTTTTCTCTTCTATACTTTGTATAAAACAATCAAAATTTACAACGTAATTCTAAATCGGTCCATATTATAAAATATAACAAACGTTACATAAAATTGGGACATTTTTTCTAATTGGGGGGTAGCCTAAAAATTACGTTATAATTAATATATATATATATATTGATTAGCTGCTTGTTACTGTCGTTTACTACTTGTAATCATCATCCGTTCATTTGCATCACGATAACTGTATTCGGGTTTTTCCTGGTTTTTGCGTTTTCTTTTGGTTTTTTATTTGTTATTCGACACTGTGCCCGACGAAATTAAATTGTGCGACACATCGTGTAACCCCACTGTTGACCGATTAATTCGATTTACGGAAGGAGAAATTATTCAGTTTTGTATTCGACAATGTATACTGGGGAAAACATTTTGAAATCGAAAGGTTCCTCGGTGAAATTCGGTCACTTTTCAGAAGTTATGACGAAAGCAGCTCTAAAAAAAACTACCGCCGAAAGCACAAATTAGTTATTCTTTATCAGTGTGGAACGTTTATTGTACAGCTTTACGCTGGGAAGCGCAGTCAAATATTTATCCGCTGCTGCTCGGAAATTCACGCAAGCCAAACAGCACCTACGAACGAACGAAAATCCTGCCAAAAATACATCGATTGTTTAATTTTTTATTATTACTGTTTCCCTCCCGAGCAATATTCGAATATGTGTCCATGGTTGTGCTTAATGTTACGGGATGGTATATTGAAGAATTTAAAAAATCTTTCCGAATAAAACGAAACAAATAAACAACTGTACACGAATGCGATAAAAACAAATTTATCGTATTTTCGTCGCTGACGTATTAACTCGGTACCTACACCACACACAGTTCCGACGGGAGAAAAAAGAACATATATTTTCATGTTTATGCGTTTTTCAGCATAATTCCTTGGGGCTGAATTCAATATAAAATATGACCGTTGCAAAAATAGTCTTTAGACGTCGAAAAATCTCATCAAAATCTGTGTTAGATTCATGTAAAAAGGAAGGCTGTGTCTTGTGACAGACTTCTTTTTTACACGAATCTAACACAGATTTTGACGAGATTTTTCGACGCCTAAAGATTATTTTTGCGACGGTCATACATCACATTATTTCTTTAATAAAATACTAAAACCGCATTTGAAAAATTATAATATGTCGACACTAGTTTGGATTAGATCGAAGCGTAATCGCAAAAATCGAATTTACCGTAGATATCCGCTATTGTTTATCACCGTAAAAAGTTTTAGTGCTTTTGCGTAACAAAACCAGTCGACATATTATTGAGTGTCGTAATCTCGTACATTGTAGGAAATAAATAATATTGGAAGCACGCAATTGATCTTTTCTAATAGGAAACAGAAGTTTATGTTTGGACAGTATCGAATATTAATTTTAGCATTTTTTCTGTGACAAACAGTGTCGCTGTGGCATATTTTCGGCGAACAGCAACGCTCTGTCTCGGAATTATAATTTAATTCCGACTAGTGGCAGTATTTTTTGAAAGTTCGTTATTTCGAGGCTCCAAAAAAAACACGTTCAACGGCTTATTTCCTGTGGCCCGTTTAAAGGTCTATTTTTCTTTAATTATATCCGCGCCGCGATATGACCGGCAAGATGGTATACTCGTAATTAAATTTCGCGCGATGCTGACGGGAAAAATTTTAATTTCAGCCAATGAAAAAAACTTCGGCAAACAATTTTTGCTTGATAATTTGATTAAAGATCGCGCGGCAGTCTGAAGTTTGCCTAATACAAAACTACCTCCCCCCCATTCCCTTTCCCCGCGCCACGCCGCGCAATAGCCTTCCGTTCAATATGCGGCCACCGTTAAATGCGTTTTCTTTGTACTTTCAGTTCGGCCGAACCACCTTTAACTTCTGAACATTTGTTCGCCATTGTGGCAGTTTATTAGCATATAATGTCTCTATTATTACTTGCTTTCAGCTTTTGCTCGGCGCTAATGTTCCTCGGTTCGATTAGTGGCATAGGCTGTTTGCAACCGCCGGCTCCCCCTCCCCGCGGCAAAAAAACATGCAATATTATTGTCTATATCGTACACGTAAATCGAGATCGGGAATTATCTAACGTGAAGCCCCTGCAGAAATAGGCCTAAAAATATACTGCGAGTATTAAACCAAATATTATTGTGGACGCGAAAAAGTCACGAAAATTACCGTTGTTTCAGCCGTTGTTGTCGGGAATTTTTCTAATCCAGGTGTAAGCTTTCGCACTTTTTTTTTTTCGCATTTATTTTGCATCTGCGGTTTAAAACGGTATATAATGGGTAATTACTATAAATGCATATTTGGGGAAACGTATATCTAAAATAACGTCTTAAAAATGGAAATAAATAAAATGACGACATTTAAAATTTACAAACTAAAGATTCAAGAAAAGAACACAAAGGTGTAAGAAACACATTAACGCCTTTCACAGGTACCAAATGTTACAAAAAACAAAAAAAAAAAAAAAAAGCTGAAACACGAACATACGTACAACAGAAGAAAGACATTCATTTCACGTTTATAGCAAAAACCTTAGATTTTAAATATTTAACTTCTTGAAACACACTTATATTGGCTCCTTGGGGTTCTTGGCTAGTGAAATAAACCAGTACCGAATTAAATGTTAAAAATAATATTATAAATACGAACAATATTTCTATAAATTTATAGTTATATTAATTACAACGTAATTCTTACTGGCATCAACACACACAAAAAATAACATAACCACAAAAATCCTATTCTAACATTTAACTTCCTTTATATAAAATTAAGACATTTTTTCGTTACATATTTCATTACATAAAATTGTGACATTTTTTAAATAACAATAACAAAAATCCTACAAAATATAACAAATGTTACATAAAATTGGGACATTTTTCTGAGACATTTTTTTGGGACATTTTCTTGGGACATTTAGCGTTACATAAAATTGGGACATTTTTCCGAGACATTTTTTTGGGACATTTTCTTGGGACATTTAGCGTTACATAAAATTGGGACATTTTTTGAATAAGAATAACAAAAATCCTATAAAATATAACAAACGTTACATAAAATTGGGACATTTTTTCTAATGGAGGGTAGCCTAAGAATTACGTTGTAATTAATATATACATATATATATATATATATATATACATATATAGGGTGTTCTGAAATTAACTCAGGAAATTTGCTGTACGCTATAAAGCACGTCAAAATGAACAAAAAATCCCGAGTGAAAAAACATTTGGGCGAACGATTAATTAGTTATAATTAATTTAATTGTTTAATGTAAATAAAAAAATATTTTTTTTATATATCAATATTTTGTAAAATAAAAAGAAAACAAATATTGAAAAGAAGTTAAATACGTATTAAATATTTTCGTAAACATATAGCGAATGGTAATTTGTCAATGACCTTATTGAATAATTGATTATTAATTGTTTGCCCAAATGATTTTTCCCTCCGGACATTTTTGTTCATTTCGACGAACTTTATAGCGTCGTATAACTTTTTCTTTATTTTTGGCCTGGTCTTGAAATAACATTTAACTACTAACTAATCATTAAATTAACCTCTTCAGTAAATCAATCTATACTTTTTTTTTTTTTTTTTTTTTGGCCGTCGCTGGGAAATGAACTTCTTAATAATCAAAAGTCCACGCCACTAGACTATCACGACAGCCTGAAAACAAATTTCCTGAATTAGTTTCAGAACAACCGGTGTATATATATATATATATATATATATGTATATATATGAAAACAATTATAATGTGTATAGCGACTATAATTAAAAAGAAATATTTTAAGAAAATTATATCTTTTAATAAATATGAATGGAACTACTAATTTCAGCTTTTAGCGCGATTTCTTTCAGGTGAATTTAAATTAAAGAGCTGACAACTTCGCTATGTAAAAATGAAGAAAATGTGGTGTTGCCTGATCGTATAAATCCCATAAATTTTCGGAATATTTCGAAAAAACAGCTTCTCATTGCAAACGTTTTAAATGCTTTTATACGCTGAACTTATTTCGGTTTCGTTATGAATCGTCCAACTTTTTACGTTATCTAGCCAATATATTTCCGGTCTACCTTTTCCGTCATTTCCTCAACTTTTTCCACAACTTTTCCTTCAACTTTCCCTCGAGGGTCAGTCGCAATACTTTTTATTCAGCCTCTGTCACTCTTTTCTTTTTTTTTTTTTTATTTTTAGTTAATTTTAACTTTCTGTAGAAGCCAGCTAAAACGTCAGTATTTTTCGACCGTTTTTTGGTAGTCTTCTATCGATTTACTTCTGAATTGCGGCGATGTGAGCATCCAACTTTCTAATACGTTCAAGTATGATTCTAGTGTCGCATGATGTTCCGAATTATCAGCAATCCGTCTAGAACCCAATTCAAACTATTTTTTATCTGTGTCGATAAAAAGAGCATTTTCAAACGATGTCAACGTGGTTTTCCTTAATACTTACCGAAATTACCATTTCTTTAGCAGCAGAGTATGAAGTACTATTTTGTACAAGCTTCTGTAATTTTTCACGTCAAATGACCATAATAATGGTTGTATCATCAGAATATTATGTTCTTTCGATTTTAGGTCAGCAGCGTACAGTTTAACAGCACGTCTCTGCATATGAGCAGTAGTGGCGAAAAAATACTTTTTCCATCAATGTGTTACGTCACCGATTCCTAAAATACGTTAACTTTTGGTTCCAAATATAAGTTTCTTATGAAGTTTAAATTATTCCCGTTAATTTCCGTTTCCATTACAGTTTTGTCATACTGATTGGTTTATCAGAAATAAAAACAAACAAAAAAAACGGCCTTTTCTGAAACATATATGTATATGTCAATGTCGGTTTTTACAATGTACTTATGAGACACTTTTACCCTCCGCGATTTCATGGATGAAATCCTAACCTGACCCCCTCTGATTTCAACCAGCAAAATGTGGCCAACATTGTATTTGTTACAAGCCGACATCTTCTAAATTCTATTTTATCAAATGTATGCAAAGAAGAACTAAAATCACTACAGTGCGTATAAAAATTAAGCATAATAGTGAATCAGTCGGGAAGAACATTTAGAAACCAAAATTTGATACTTCTTCGGCAATGAATTTATGATATTTGTGTTCTTAAAACATTCTTAGTATTTGATATATATATATCTTACACATAACATAAATATAATACAAAGTAAAAAATCACCAACATGCTTCGTAGTGACGAACTACACATATATATGTATATACACGTAATCTAAACAGCTTCTCCGTATTTCCAGTTTATCCTAGCAAAAATAAATGTTCATAAAAATATGCAAATTATGAATTATCATGGTCGAGCTTGAAATTATTATTTTAATGCTCGCTGAATTTAAAAAAAAAAAAAAAGATAAAAAGAAAAAGTGGAGGATCCCAAAAATATAAGTACGCCACCAATAAGATACGAAAAGGTGAAAGAAGTTTTATCAATATGGGGTTTTTATTGGTATCGTGAATTTTATATGTACCGTGAATACTGTAAATTTTATCGGGTTCTCATGTAAAATCGATAAATGTATAGAATTCTCCCAAACATCGTTAATTTACGAAAAAACTCTATATATATACCATGTCCGCTAATTGAAACAAATCTTGTGGCGCTATTATATGTTTATATCGTTTTTTTTTGTTTTTTTTTTTTCAAAGTAATAAGACGTGAATTATTTTAAAACGGCGTAGAATTAAAAAAATTAACAATACCAATAACATTAAAGATCAGGGAGTAACAAAAAAAAAAAAAAAATCAGCTTGGATATGTTAAAAAATATATTTTTGGTTAACGTTGGCAGGTGGTGAACTGTTTGAATACAAGCTTTGGTAATCGAATGTGTGCTATCGTATACTACGGACGATAAAAGTTTCGGGGTCGGGATTGTTGTAATGCGATATTACGAGTTGTTCGTGAATTTTACAAGTTCCATCAACGCGTAAGCGCTTACTTGTCCGCGTGTGTTTACTTTTAAATGAAATTTCAGGTTAGTTCTCATTACGTTCTTGCTAGTCCGGATCGAAAGATTCGAATCCTTGTTTTTCTTTCAATTCGAATTTTAAGTTAGCGCCTAAAACTTTGACGGCAATCTTTTTTTCAGAATGCGTCAACTCGCTCGCCGCCGCACCGAACTGCGAATCACCCACTCTTAAACTTTCTCAAGCTAATCGACTGAAAAGACAAATTCAAACTTTAACCCGTTCCCATATTTTCCCATCTAGAAAGTTCGCCTTTTTTGATTTTATCGTCGCGATCTCGATCGGGCGTCTCCCGATTTCTCATTATCTTTCATACTACAAAAGGAACTTTTTCGTTTAAATTTTTCCAATCTTCAGCGCGCGAACATCTACGCTGCCTGCAGAAAGATCCCTTTCTCTTGGCTATTGTATTCGCGATACGGAAATTAAAAATGTTCAAAAGGATTTCAACTCGGTCGCATTTTTCATTGTTCCCGAACAAAGAATATTCCCGTTGCGACCATAGCGTTTGATTTATTCACGTACTCTTCGTTATTTTCAGGTGCATGAAGAAAAATCACTTGCGTAAATGTACGAATTTTCATTTTGCATGATTTAGTGGAGAAGACAGCGTGTGTTTGAACTTTTTTTCTCGATTTGTCGTCAGCCACTATTATTCAAACGCGCTATTGCACGCAACAGCGCCTTGCTTGATAAACCGTGTCATATTCAGTACTTGATTCGTTTCTTCAACGCTGTCCGGTAGTTTTGTTCGGCAGCAAAAAAAATTCTCTACTCCGCGTTTCACGAAGACGTTTTCAGGCTGCACAAATTCAACGTCCTTCACTTCCCTCAATTTGCTTGGCCTAAAACAGACGAGTGCTGTGCAATTTGTCTTTTCTTCTTCTTCTTCTTCTTCTTCTTTGTCTTCTTCTTCTTCTTCTTTGTCTTCGTTCGATTCCGAACGTCGGGACCGTTCATGCAGCCCCATGAACGATGTTTCGCCACGCATCACGATCCTCTGCTGCGTGCATTGCGTCGATAATCGGTGTGTTCGTTGAATACGTTATTTTGTCAATAAAACGATATGGAACACGCCCCCTTTGACGTTTCCCATTAACTTTACCCTGTAGAACAAGCTTCTCGATGCTATCCCGCCTGATTATATGACCAAAATATTGTGACGGTAGGCGGGCGTTTGTATCAATATTTAATTCTTTTAAGACGGAAATATTTGTTCTTTTTACTAATAGCAACGGGATACGGAGCATTCTCCTGTAACATGTCATCTCGAAAGCTATTCTTCTGCGCCACGCAGTATTAATTATCTACGATTCAGAACCGTAGATGCCAATGGGGAGTGCTTTTTTATTCGTTTACCGATATGACGATTTTCTTTCCATATTTTATTCAAACTTGCGAGCGCAATCTTGACCATACCAATTCTTCTTTTTATTTCGTTCTCGCAGTTTCCTTTATTTGATAAAAGAGCACTGAGGTAAATTAATTCTCTACTATTTCGTTTACATCCTGGATTAATCGGAATGGGCGCGCAGGTTGCCCTCTCTGTCTACCGTCATTAGGGGGCATTTTGATCGATTCAACTTCAGACCAGTTTCTTCGCTAAACCTTTCAATGCGTTGGAGCAGTTCTACCATTTCCGCTTCTGTATTTGCCAGGAGTGTTGTATCATCGGCATAATAACGAAGATTTGAAATCTTTTTACCGCCCACTGAGACTCGCTAGTCTTCTGTGTCTTTTCTGACTATCCATTCTCCGTAGATGTTTAAGAGAAGTGGTGACAAAACGCGCAACCCTGCATAACGCCATTTCCAGCTTTGAATGGTTCAGACAATTCCCCGTCAATCTTGACATAAGCCTTGTTTTTCGAATACAGTGCTCTGATGTATCGAGTGAATTGGCACTGCCATTTCTGGAAATATTCTCCACAGTTGGTTCCAATTCACGTTATCGAAAGTTTTAGAGCGGTTGAGGAAACAGGAGATGGCAGGTGCAGCAGAATGTTTTGGTTCCACTTTCAACTGTTGCGTTAGTAATCTCAGCTACTATTCCGTCTGATCCGGATGATTTTTTCTTCAATAGCTTAGTAAGGGCTGCCTCTACTTCGTATTTAAAGATTAGAGGTTCTGTCTGTTCCTTGGTAAAGTCTGTTGTGTTTATGTCGCTTCCCCACCATTGTCTCCGGCCACAAGTGTTTCGCAGTAACTGATTCAGAATTTCCTTCTTTTCTGTAAGTATTCTTCCTGTGTCATCTTCGACTGGTACATATCCTGTAGTGAAATTTTTCGTTAATAGTCTTACTTTTCGGAAGAAATCTTTGTGATCTTCTATCTCTTAGCAAATCGATATTATATGGTTATTTTTACTTTTAATCAGGGCTCTGTTAATCTCTTTTGCGACCTCGTTATATCTTTGGAGCCTGTCACTTATTCCATTTGCTTTGATTTATTGTCTTTCTTTAATAATTGTTCATGTAGCACGAGATATTCGTGGTTTTCTTGAACCTGTTGTTGCTGGTTTTATCCCTGCCGCAGCGTGCTCCATTTTTATTTTCATTTTTTCCCAAAACGCGTCCGCAGTACTGTTTTTTGTTTGTTCTTGCGTAATTTCGGCCATAGCTCTGGAGGCTTTTTGTAATTATACACAGCATTACTTACTAGTTCCCATCTATTAATTAAACATGTTTTTTACGGAAGGTTTTCTCAGCTTAAGGGGCTGATTTCTGCTATTATGCTTGCTACCATAATTCAGTCCTAGGTATGCCTTCACATCCTTTATTCGAGGTTTTCCATCTTCTTCTAATGAGGAAGTAATCTATCTGGGTTTTCTGTGTGGCCATCTGGAGATCGCCATGTATAAAGTCGTCGTGGATGATGCTGGAAATATGTATTCGCTACGCATAGATTATTCTCTATACATAATCCAAGGAGGATCTCTCATTTCTGGTGCTTAAGCCCTGCTTACCTATAATGTTATGTGCGTTATGTGTTTTTTTTTTTTATGTTTGTTCGTGCATTGTGGATCAACTTTAATGATTCTCTCTTTGCTCATTCGGAAATGCATCAGTCAGTGATGGTACCTAAAAGGGTGAACACAGGTACAGACCTAGTAGTCATTCAAATAAACGTTAAATAAAGGAGTAGGTGTCTATTTAGATCGTCTTTTTTTATTTATTAACTAGCTGACCCGGCGAACTTCGTACCGCCCCAGAACCAATAAATATTGTGTTAACTTATCAGCAATCAATACTCAAAAAAAATTAAGTTCAATAAATGTACAAAAATCAAAATGAAAAGTATTTTAATTACATTGAAATAAATGTAATTCACGTGGCAGCAAGGCATTATCCCCCTTAATAACAAAAATCAGTATAAATTTACTTTGAAAAATTGAAGTAAACTACTTTTTGGAAACATGCTTTTTCGGGCTTTATCATCAGCTAACAACACATAGTACACACTCAATTTATATACTTTTTAATAAAGTGTGTACTCTGTGCAGTTAGCTGATGATGAGCTATACACGAAAAAAACGTGTTTCTAAAGTAATTTAATTTCTTAAAAGTAAATTTATACTCTTTTTTAGGATTTCGTACACATATAATGTACGGAATCCCAATAAGATAGTTCAGAAACGAAAAAAATATTCTATTATATAATAGCTCGGAAACGGTTTGACTTATCGGAATCGGATCATAAATTACAATTAAACTTCTCTATCTATGACAATTTACAACTTTAAGATGACCGATTACCCTAGTCGGCAAGAAACCGTCTAGAATATATAATATAGAATTTAGAACGACCTCAAAAATCGCCCTTAAAAAATTCATAACTCGTCATCAGATAACCGTTTAAAATCGAAATTCAAAATATAAAACAAAACACAACAGCCCTTTCATAAAATTTAAAAATTACGATTAAAAAATTATTCGAACTCCCCTTTTGGGCCAAAAATAGCAAAAAAAATGAATTTTCTTCATAATCTTTTTTTTAAATTTTGTATTCTGCTATTCGGAACGAACACAAATTCAACAAATCAAAGATCATAAAAATCGGTCCAGCCGTTGATTTAACTAACCCGCCTTTGTTTTATATACAATGCCTGTCCCACAGAAAGTGAGAGTAACTTTGGTGTGAGTAGTACATCTTAAAGCCCATTTAATTATCTATCGAATGCAACAAACCGGGAGTTTCTACCTCCCGGGGGTTCGTCGTGCAGCATCGATTTGAAAAAAAGTGTTTCGTCGACCGCCACCGTTTTTTTAGACAAAAAAATTACAACATTTTGGATTACATAAATTATTACCCATCTTCATTATTCATATTAATCTTCTCGAAATAGGCACCTCTCGCTTGAAACTCGCCGACAGGTGTTCTGTTTAAAATGATCTGTACCACATTCACGACTTCTTGATCGGTGTCGAATATTTTTTGAAATCGCGCTATGCTATCGAAATATTGTTGAATTACCGAGTCGAATATCATCAGGATACGCTTCTTCTTTCAATAAATCTAACGTCTCTTTAGCCGTTTTTTGCAACCAACAATAATAACGAATCACACACCGCTGTTTTTGCTCGATACCTTTCTTATTCATGTTGACAACACAAAACTGCACGTGGTTTTCACAATTTGTGCCTTACTCTTTCGACTATAAAACACGTAATAATGCTCGTAGAAACGTCCGGTTTGTTGCATTTGACAGCTGATGGAATGACCTTTAGGATTATCTGAGTGCGAGACCCGTTACGATGCGTTTTCAACCTGCCCGCTCCGCTTGAAAAAAATTGTAAAGGTTGACAAAACACTTTTTTTTCAAATCGATGCTGTGGGTGTAGAGGTGAGGTATGAACTTCCGGTTTGTTGCATTCGATTGCTAATTAAATGGGCTTTAAACGCGCTGTGAGTGGTTGCCTACTCACACCAAAGTTACTCTCACTTCCCGTGGGACAGCCATTGTATGTAGATAGTAGACCCGGCCACGCGTTGCTATGGCTCAGTTGTAATACGTTGAATTAATATTATAAAACTAATGTTTACTGATAAAGATAAAAACGATTTAGCCAATCTAAAAACACACAGGATTGAGCCTTCGAATTCACTTTCCGGATGGTTGGAAAATGTTTTCAATGACTGCACATGTTGATTTTTATAAATATATTTCTATGTGTTTTTTACGGGCATTTAGCAGTCAAAGTGATAAACGTCTTTTTATATATAGCCTTTGTACAACATCTTAAAATTATTTTTCTTGCTAAGATAAATAGTAAATCACAATATTTATACGACTGAAATATAAAATTGGCACTCACCGCACAAATGTGAATATATATTCATACAATATTACTGAAATTTGCGAAAATACCGAACACATTTTAAAAACGAATACATATGGATAATATGCGAGTAACGGACGGGCAGATGAAGCACATTTACCGAAACGAAAACACGAATAGGTCTGAATAACTCGGAACACGAAATACACATGCAAAAAATGGTTGATGCACTTATTGTAATGTTTCCGGTCAATCTTTCGATTTCCTGTCGGTAATTAATTTTTCGGATCAAAGACCTTTCAGTTGTATAAATGTCTCATTGTTGGGACAATCGCTTTGTGGTTCTCAAATTTCTTTCGTTACCTGATTGCCGGACATGTGTTTCATTTTTTTTTGTCGTTCTCGCGGTACTTGTGAAGTCGGGTCGTTTATTATTTTCTTTTCTTTTTCCCGATTTAGGGTGTACCATGTTTAAGAGAAATGCAGACCGGTTTGCACTGTACTCGCTAAACAACCATTCGCCTACATTGTTCTGCTACATCTTTTAATTATATTTTTAGTTTATCGTTGCGACCATTTAATGACGGAAAATGTAGTCCGCTACAACTCACAAATGTTAGATGTAAGCACGTCTGTGATCCAACCAATTTGAAAAAATTTCCGACTAAATCACTGCAAAATGTAATAAGAATATACTGCACATAAGGGGAGTTTTAAAATGTGCACAACATATTCTGAGTAATTCACTTTCACAAACAAATATATAAATACGCAAAACATTTAATATCTGCATGTAAATAGGCAAAGTCTTTTTTCGTTTATTAACCGATTTTCTTCTTCATTTTTTGTTTGGTAGCTATTAAAAATCAGTTTTCTTTCTTATTTTAATATAAAATTTATACCAAAAAAAATAAAAAAAGAACTGCTTGTTACGATATTTTCGATTCATTTGTTTTTTTTACTGCATGCGTAGCGCATGATTTCCGTGCCGTCATTAAGCGACCGCCCGCTGATCGGCTGAGAATCAAAGACCGACACCTTTTTTTGCCTATTCGTTCCTCGCCGTTTCAGGTATTTGAAATTACCCGCTCGCCTGTTTGGCCTACCGCATAGGCGAATTTTGTAATTTCCGTGCAACTTTTTCAAATTTTTTTTTGTAGGAACCTAATTTAAATTTTAGCCAATATTTTAGAAAAAAAAATCAGCTAAATCGGTCGAACCGTTCTTGAGTTACACTTTTTTGTGAATTGTGCAATTTCGGTGCAATTTTTTTAATTTTTTTTTTTTGCAAACCTTCTTCTAAGAACAACGAATACAACAAAAAAAAAAAAATTATTCAAATCGGTTCAGCCGTTTTGGAGGAGAAGCGAAACCCACATAAGACAACTCATTTTTATATATAAGATATTGTATCGTATATAATAATAATCACGGAGAAATTAATTTAAATAAATAAATAAATAAATGCATAATTGTAATTTCCAAATTAAATAAATGATGAATGACTGTGGAAAAACTTTGAAAAATTTTTAAAATCACTTTAAAAAGTTTAAATACGCTGAAAATGTTTACTTCAATGTTTACAGAACGAAGACACAAATTCAAATGATCGAGGAATTTGAATTTTCTATAACTAACCACCCTTAAATTTCTAGCTTGTCCCGTTAAAAACAGGTTTCTTCGATGCATATACCTACAGAAGTCGCTTCCGCAAATTTCGTAGAAGATCGGCATTGTAGCGGTACATTTACGACGATTAGCCTTACAATGTGACCGGACGGAAAAGTTACTTCCGTAATGGTTATTTATGACCCTTGAAGGTTGCGGTATAATATTCGTTCTTTTGTATCGGTGACAATCGTTAACCGCTTTGTGCAAACGATGATGTCGGCAAGGGACAATGAAGAAAAAAGGATATGATCTTTTAGAGGACAGTTTTTTTGTTCACTTTGTTAATTGTTCATCGATAGTCAGACCCATCTTCGTTATTTTTTACGATGACACTGATGCGACCGAGAATATATCCTTCTTTCTTACACAGATACATATACATACTCTCTCACTAACTTTTCATATTATGAGACTTTAAAGCTTTTCCAGTGAACTTTTCTAAAATTTTCTTTCACACAAACCTTCTCCTGGCAATAACGAATACAATAAAAAAAAAAATAACCAATTCGGTGCAGTCGTTCGCAAGTTATGGGCGTACATACTAATCGACGATTCATTTTTATATATATAGATACAACAGACGCGACCGACTTCAAATATTATCAGTAATATTAAGTATGGAATAAAAGTTAGTAAAGTAAGTACCATATATATCCTTAATAAGGGGTATCATGGATTGCGAATTTAAGCTTCTTATAATGGTATTAAGCCTAATGGATCTGATGAGAATACTGGGACCAGTTCCTTTCTACTTCGGATTCGCTTTTACTTTCCCAGATTTCTCTGCTATAACCAATATTTAATTTCAGATTCTGAGTCAGCGACTTGGATCCGGAACAAGGAAAATCTCGATAACCTATGATACTTTTGGTTTGGTAGTCTCAAGCATTTTAAAAACGTAATTTAATAAAATTGTTCATTAACGCGGATAAATGGAGATTAACGAATTCTAAACCGCCACGGAAGCTCGTGTCACTTTTAAAAAGATCGCTTTTAGCGAGACAAAAAATATTTTTAAATATCACGCTAAAAATTGTGAAATGAAATGCGGTTTTAAAGAACAATAGCGACTTAAAGATTTACGATAAAAGTTTAATAAAAGTGTGCTAGAAAGTAAAAAATCATAATATACTGCAGAATGATATTTAAGCTGATATTATGATTAACGTTAATACCTTAGTTTGAGTATCCCGGTAATTGCAACAATTAAAGAACCACATTAAATATTTGTTATATTTTCCGTACTTAAATTATAGAATACAGACGACTGTGTTGCAATACTTAGTAAGTTATTTCGAGATGTTGGTAATTTGTTGCGCACCGATACTTATCAAATCGTTAATGTCTCGTAAGAATTTCAGTTTTTCGGACAAAAATTCCAACTGTAAACAAAAATACTGTATATGCAAACGGACTCTGTTTTTCAGACCACTAGTATAATACAATACGGGAACGAAATCATAGCAACAGGTTTAGAGTACCCTCCCGGGATAAAGAGTGTCCCAACGATTCAGCTTGTATTCCGCAATATAAGTATCCTCTAACTGCAAAGAGTGGTTACCGTTCAACGGATTAAATTAAAATGAGGTAAGGTACATTTGCTAAGGAAAATATTGCAGAATTATTTAACAAAAGATCCTACGATGAATCTAGACTGGTGGACTTATTTAAGTCGAAAGGGAGTAAACTAATCTCTTCATTTTTAACTCACGTGCTGCACAAAATGGGTCTGTCAATGCTGAAACAGATAATAAACGTATCAAAACTATTACAAACACTCAAGAAGTGAGCAACTCGTGTTCCATATTCATAAACGAATTATTGACCATCCTTCGCTCTATTATTTTCATTTCCTCGAATCATTTTTCCTCTAAATTTTTAATTATCTCCGACTTTTTGAGCGCTCCCTTCAGGCCATATCCTCTTCCCTTCCTGATCATTCATGTGACTTTGTTATCCTCCGTATACGATCACTTATTCACAATCTTTCCTATCTCCATTCAATTAATATTGATTTGCTGTGGGTACCTAGCCACTCAGGCATATACTTGAGAATGAAGCGGCTGATTCCTTGGCTCGGGCTGATGCTGCTTCTTCTCGTCTTTTTTTTTTTTTAAATTCCATCTGATAACCTCCTATAAATTTGTAAAAGCTTTCATATCCGATTTTGGTCGGACACCTATGTTTCCTCTTTTTCTAATAATTATTCATTTCATCTGTCCGTTCAGCCTACTCTTCCTGCAAATTCATGGTTTCTTTTGCATCCTTCCCTTCAGTGTTCTGATGTTGTTTCCATTGTTCGTATGTGCTTTGGCCATTCTTTGCTGCCTTCCTCCAGATTTTTTTTCCCTTGATTTCTTCTCCACACTGTCCTCTCCATCCGAATGATGCAGTTATTTGCGACGCCGATCATGTGTTTTTCAGTGTTCATCTCTCTCCGTGGAGCGTTCTGCCTTGTATTCTTATTTGCTGAAGTTTGGACTTCCTACTCCTTATTGTGCTTTCTATATGTCCTTTCCTTCCCCACTAATTATCCCTGCTATTTGTTTCTTTTTAGATAAAATTTCTGATCGGATTAAAATATAACCGACTACTTTCCTTACCTTTTGTTTCGTTGCTGGGTAAAGGTCCTCGGTTGACGAGCCAAAAAAAAACAAAAAAAAACCAGGTAAACCAATAAATAATGTCTTGATAAATCTAAAAAACATTACAAGAAATAACGGTGTATCAGGTAAAAAAAGGTACTATAAAAGCGACAAAAAATAAAACTTAATCAAATTAAATTAAAATAAAATAAGATGTAGGGGTTGATATATTTAATATAATGGAGTGGAACTGCAGAGGCATATAATTCCAGTCAAAAAGAATTAAGATAGATACTAAATAAACATGATGTTAAAGTCTGGGGATTATGTGAATCGTGGTTAACGCGGAATCGAAATTAAATCACGCAATGTCGTACGCTTCAGTAAATAAGGCCTGGAAGAGGTGGCAGATTAGTTTTGTTAATTCGCCAATCTGTACAATTTAAAGTAAAACCCGAAAACGAAATCACTAAAATGACACAATATTCTGTTGTAACAATTAAGTATAAATATCTTCGCTTAGAAGTTATGCTAGTATATATGCGCTCCCAGAACATAAGTAACACTAAATAGGAAAAAATAGTTATTACGGGTGAAGACTTCATTGCCTCGCACACCTTGTAGGGAGCAGCGAAGATTAATATTGGAGGTAATTATTTGGGGAGCACGTTAAATAATTTATAATATAAATTTATCTGAATTAATTAAGCATTTAAAACAAGATATACGTACCAGATATACTTAATACGTTGAGTCTGTAATTATTATACTACGACAGTTCGGTGTAAAGAAAGAAACTATGAATCATCAATGATGGGGAAGAACATACTACAGGGCAGTATACTTAGCCCTCTGTTATTGTATATATAGGCAAGAATTAGAGAAGCTATAAAAATTAAGCAAGTGCAATATGCCGATAACTTGGTAATTTATGCCTCTGCAGCAAAACAAAACGCAGTTATCAGTAAAATTCAAAAGCTATTGGGAAAATTAGTATTGAAATTTAAGAAGAAATTAGGCCTAGAAATTAATACAGAAAAACCCCGGGGGATATTGTTTAGCAGGTATAACTTTAAGGTCTCCGCGTATACAAATTGAAAATAAATCAGTTCAGTTTTTCCCAGCAGACGAATATTTAGGGGTTGTATTCGATACCAAAATGAACTGGTGCCACGAATTAAATGACAGCAATTTAATGTAATTAGAGCAATTGCGCGGGAACTAAGTGGGGTACGAACCCAGGGTCGGTGAGCATGATATATGAGAAGCATTAACAATAGCGCACATAGACTATGTAGAGCACCGTTTAGGGGAACTTTAGTCAAAGTAAGACGAATAGGTTACAAACAACCCAGAATAAGGAATTAAGAACGTGTACAGAAGCCATGGGGCGCCTTCTTCCTTCTGTTTTGTTTTGACAGAAATGGTTGAGATGGCTCTGGCTTTACGTATGCAAAATGTATGTCGGATAAATTTGATATTAAAATCAGAAAATAGAGATATCGAGCGATTCTTCGTTTAAGTAATATGCCGCATGATTGTTATTGGAAAAATAAAACAACAGTCTGTCCTTTTAATAACAGCTTCCGAAGATTGTCACATTTAAACATTATTTCGACTATTAAATGTCTTACAAATTGTCTTGAGAAAAGCGTTGGATACCACTTTCGATATAGATGCAAGATAATAAAGTGCATATAATAAATAATCGAGTAACATGCAATTTGCGAGAACTGTTAAGAAATCATTACAAAGGCTACAAATATTTAAACATTGATGAGTCGACAAGGTAGGAGGTATTTATTCGGCGGGTTTTTAGTAATTTGTAGATAACCAGGACGTATAGGGTTACATATGCCGGGTGCTCTGTTTACGATGAAACTATATGCGATATTCTTGGTTCTAGCATTTCTGAGAAATCAACAAAATAGAAAAATTTTAATCCTGTCGTCGGATTCGAAGGCTAGTTTGTTAAAATTAAAAAATACAAATTTAAAAAAAAATCAGGAAATTGGCGACTAGACACATAAACAAAACAATATATAGTTAAATTCAAGTGGATTCATATAAAGAATCGACGGTAATGACATAGAACGGAAGGATATCAAAGATATTAAAACTGAGTGAAGAATTTGTGCCCCACATTAGAAGAGAATTAGCTGGAAAATGGAGCTCAGAGTATAAAAATGAAATCTAAGGTTAGAAGATGTTACTCCATTAAGAAGGAACAGGATCTGTACTTTAAATGGTTTGGAGCTGCTAGATTACATCAGTGCAGTCTGTCGAATAAGGTTGATCCATCATCGAACAGGCCTCTACATTTGGCAAGGTTAAGAATAATGCGGATTGGAAGAGTCAACCGAGCGTGTGACATTGTGATAAAGATAAATAAGGAAATTATAGGACTGGTGAAAGGAATTTCAAGTAAATTTTACATGTTATATTCGTATATCAAATTCTAAATGAGAACCAGGATCTTTTTAGAATGTAAGACGTTATATCTGAAAACCGCTAATATCGAAATATAAGAATCAAATTAAATCAGGCCATTCTTTATTATTATTATTATTAGTATTATTATTAGTATTATTATTAGTATTATTATTTTAGCAAATCGCAAAAAGTAGTGAAAACCAAGTAAATATTTATATTAAAACCATACATTATCCAATTTGCTAATAACTACCATATTACAAAATATCTATACATACATACACACACTCGCACTCCTAATCACTTATACACTTATGATATAGAACTGGTATAAACGATATAAATTTGGGGTTATAAATGAATGAGGGAGAAATAAATGGCAAATACAGATATCTTCTAATAATTAGGCAACATATGCATCACTCACTTCCACATATCCACAAACCGCACCGAACTAGTGTGTGTATGATATAAATTTTGAAAATTCGATCTCGATAAAGAAAATTAAAGAAAACAAAGTACAATAAAATAATTACACTTAATTACTCTGAAAAGAAAGTTAATACGCATATCGGACGAAAAGTACAAATACCATTTTGTAGGAATACCAAGTAGATATGAAATTAGTTCTCTTTACGCAACAGGTTAAGCTTATTTGGAAGATATTTCAATTTCGAGGGCAATAGGAACTAGGTAAATGAAATTTGCATTCTCGTATGGTATTTTTTTGTATTTTGCAACGCTAGCGTAAAAATCATTTGACATTCGAGTTGTCCCTCCCCTGAATGAAATATTAAATTTGTTTTTGTATATTTAAATACAAAAATAAGGGGGTATTTGACAAGTAAAGGTCTTTAGATTTGGGTAGCCTGGCCAAGTAAGAGCCGAACCAAAAAAAATAAATAAAAAATAAATAATTTTTTGTTTTTTTTTTTATTCTATTGTAAATAATATTATATTTTACTCTTTTTTTTTTCCAAGTTATTCGGCTTCCAATTTAAAAAAAAATAAAAATTCCTTCGTTGTCTTAACCGAGAATTGAGGGTTAATGGGTGTTTGTACGTTTTTGTTGATATAGGTAGCTTATATGCGACATCGTAGATGCAAGACTTCATCAAATTGTAAATATTTAATTTGTTAATGTACCGCTACCGGTGCAGTAGCAAGTGTGTCTGCATGATATTTTGTTATTGCCTTCCGCAGAACACTATTAACTATAATTTTACTTTAATAAGTCTTTGCTCTAGTAATCCAGTCGTTCTGGCCAGTGGGCCATCGCGAAAATTTAAAATGCAAAAAATCGCACAAACGGTTCGATCGGATGAAAAATAATAATCTAAACATTATATACGTGAATCATTGAAAATTTCAAACTAAATCGCTTTGTCGGATAGAAAACTATTAATAATTTTCTTTCTCTTTTTCCGCAATGCTCTCGTGTAATTGCAGTTGCGAGAAAATAAAGAACGAAATAGAAGGCAAAAGAAAGTTAAATAGCGGAGTTTTATAATCGTCGAAAGTTTCCTGGAAGAATAACGGGTTTTACTGAAAGCCTGATAAATAATGAAATATTTAAAACAGAGTCCGCTGTAGATAAATTTGACATTCACCGCCGTTAAGAATGTTGAGGTAACTCTAATTTTGTAGCTCGAATTTCGCCTTAGCGTAATGAAAACGAAAGTTTCAATAACGATTTCGGCGCGCATTTTCTTTCAGACCGGAATTAAAAACTTTTTGCCATAATCTCATATTTTAAAATCCATTTAAATGGAAATTTTCTAGTCGTTTGTTTCACGGGCGTTATTGATTTAGTATGGAACTAGAGCGGTGAAAGGAATGTCTCACGTATGTCTCCCCAATGGACACAATCTATCGTGGAGAGCTAGTGAAGGTCGGTTGTGTCATATAGGCACCGCTTCGACCGACTCATTTTCATTCCCCCGGTACAAAGAACGATAGCGAATTCATACTCTTCTAATTAAGAATAATTACGAGTCGAACATTTGAAAATTAATAACGTGAGTTTTCACTACGCTATTATCACATTTAATTACAAGATTTACAGAAACCGTGATGCTTTTTAACGGTATAAATGAGTTATAATTAAAAAAGAAGCGTACATTTTTTTTGTTTTTTTTTGTTTCTAGACATGGACGTTTTTTCGAATTATCGTTACGCAATAGGGAGATACTGTTCATCAATTGTAAATCGACATGCGCTTCAGTCGTTAATTTCGCACATAGTATTATCTATTAAAAAGAGACACACAAATTTACTATTTGAGAGGTAGGTAAAATTCACAGCCTAATCATAAAAGACAGGATTATTAGCACGCTGTGTGGAATAATCGAATCGCATTAACAATCCTTATTCCGCTGTCTCTTATACCGAAATGGACTTTGAACGCATATTTTTAGATTGTTGATTATCAGCAAGAGTAAAACCAGTTTATCACGGAGTCGGAATGAAAGAAACGATTCGGGAATTTTTTTTATTTCACAAAAGGAAGGACTTTCAGCGTTTTACTGAACTCTGAGGCGGTTCAACTGACTAATTGAAGCTAATCTTTTTATCTTTTTCTCCTGATCTTAATAGCTCTCCTTCGAAGGTGCATATTTACATATTAAACAAATCTTAATATGGAAGTTGTATTGTAATCGTTTGCAAGACCGAAGCTGCAAAATTTCGCGAAAAATTTACCTTTTTTCGTACGGCGAATCCGAAAAAATACGTTTTTAAACAATGTATATATATATATATATATATTAAAATGTAATTAACAAAATACGATCGTAACTTTTTATTTGTATCGAAATGTTTTTCCGATTAATACTTAATTTTACGATTAAAAATGAATAAATTACAAATTCTTTGCCGAATAAGAACTGCTCAACACTTACAGTTAGTATCACGTTTATTAACAAAAATTACGCTCATAATCGACGTTCCAAAATGTATAATTATATATATATATATATATATATATGTATAATTATATATATATATATATATATATATATATATATATATATATATATATATATATATAAGTTGATGACTCCCCCGCTCGCTTAAACTCAAGATGTTTTTGTTCAACGGATTAAAAAACAGACAGATGTATGAATTTGTGTTGATGACTCTACACGTCAGGAATGTAATATGTGTCTTCGCAGTATGATTCGTAAAGCTTTATTATTCTATTCTTTCTGGTATTAATTATTTTTTAGATTGCTGATAATCTGTTTAAATTCTTTTATACTTTTTTTATTTTATTTTTTTATTTTATTTATTTATTTATTTATTTATTACAAACTGGCCATCTAGGCCATTTAGCAATATTCTTAACAGGGAAATATTTAGCATGAAGGGAGAACTCATTTAACCGTTTATTATAACATTTTTCGAATTACTAGCGCAAGGGGAATATAATAAGAAGGCAGGAATTTATAAAAATTTCGTAGGTTCATTTGTATAGTTATATTTTATTTGCGCGATGGAGAGTGTTCATATGAAAAGACATAGTTTCAGTGGTCGCACAAACGGTGTAATTAGGTAAATATTTAACTGGAGTAGACTGCATTAAGGAAACCGACTTGAAAAATCTACGAAGAGACCGGCGATTTCCGAAAACGTCATCCGAAGAGATTGATTTCGGATCAAATTACGAGGAGGTTGTTTGGTCCCCAAACCGGTGCCGATTGAATTTTCGTACGGAGGGTAGCAATCGTATTTTCTTCACGCAGAATATATTACCCGGGTGGAAGTGTTGCAGTTTTAAAATAGTGAATGAGGATATTAACGGCAGTATCAAGATGTGTATCGCAGTTGTTTACGCGTTTAAAATATGAAAAAAATTTAAAAATTAAAGTTGATTAGGAATTTTTTTAAATAAAGTTCAACTAGGCTGTCAGTTTTCGTCTGCAATTCACTATTTCGATTACGAAATTTTCCTGTAATAATGTAAATCCCTAACATTTTTTATATGACAGGCGGTACATGCCTATGAAACGAAAAAGTTTTTTTCAAAAATGTTTGACACTTTCTTACTTTCTTAACGTATTATATTTCGGAATATACGACATATCGTACTACTGAGTGACTGTTTATTTTATTTTGAGTACCGTTTAAAAGTAATATTTTTTGCCCGAGAAGAAAATACGTGAAGCTTATAACTTTATAAACTTTCAACTCCCCTCTTTAAACACGTCAAATCATGTCACAGAAATATCGGAACTGCTCCTTAAAGTATCAAGATGTGAAACGAGGGGACAAATTTTATAAACTAGTTCTAAATTGTGCCCAATCGATGCTGCGCCCAAAATACCCGGTTATGCCTTTTATGAAAATGTGTTTATTCGTGAATTAATCTACTCTTACGTCTTCAGGCTCGTATCATTTTAATTACGAAAGGTTCCCGACAGACAACGGGAAAGCTGTATGTTGAGTCCGTTGAAAATGTAACCTTTTTATAAATTAACACCTTTATCGTTTTATTTGAAAATCGTATTCGTGAAAATGTCGTTCTGGAAAAATACGCGATTAATAAAACAGCCTTTAAACTGCAAAGTAGTTCTCACTTTGATTGCTGATAAACAGCTTATTATACATAAAAGCTATCCTACGAAATTCTCTTTACCGCTTTTAGCACACACTACGAATAATCACTTTAAGAAGAGGATTGCTATTTAACTGTTGCGCGATTAGTTCGCTCACGAATACTCCGGATTCGTCAAGAAGTGATTTTAGATTGTCGGACTATTCACGATCTTCGTGTAATTTCATAAAGCCAAATGTTACGGTCAAAAACGTAGAATTCACTTCTTCCGCTTCATGTTGAATTAACATTTGACATTAGTGCAATGGTGGGCAACTATGTTAGTGAGTTTACGGCTACAGGATTTATAAAACATCTACTTTTCCATGCATTTCAAAATGAGAAAAACTGCTCCAACTTTATAAATTTGTATATGTATATATATATATATATATATTATTAAGTCACTATTGATCATCATTCCAATCATTTCAGAATGTGTAAGCTTAAATTTTACAATTGCGAGTTTTTTTATTTTTATTAAATTCTAATGGCGAATAAATGTCAGTTGAAAAAAACTAATCCTCTAGCTGCTATAACATAAAATTTAATTTTTTTTTTCAGTAATGTACTCGTAGATATAGAAATAATGTTTTCTATTTTATTGTAATACGTTTTGGTTTTTATTCTATTTTATATATTATGCGTGCATAACTGCTGGAATCTCCTGTGTTTGAAGGGGATTTTATTAATCAGAAAGTAGTTCAAGAATAACCTGCGGGGTTGGTTGTTGAATAATATTTTAGTTACATATAACGGTTCAAAGCAAAATGATGATAAACTGATAATACAAAAAATAATTCATTTGAATATGAAAAAGTAATCACTGTTTAGCTTTTTAACTGATGCTACTGTAGATAATAGTTCTTCGTTCTTAGTGGAAAGTAAAAGAATCACCATTCAGCACTGTGGCCGCATCTGCGTTAGCAGTGTCCACAGTAATAATCCGTGGAAAAATAAGGAAAGGAATTCTATCCTGCATTTTTTTCACCTTTGCGTCAGCAATACCCCATAATGCTCAATAGAAAATAGAAAAGAGTATTTTCCATCCAACACTATGGCTACATCTGTATTAACAGTAGTGCCCCCCAATGTTTGACGTAAGGTGGAATTTTTTTTAAAAATTTTTCTTAATACTTGATCTTCACATTTTGTAAAATTTAGAACATTTAATTTTAAAATTTTGGGGGTCACGTATTTTTCCTATATTTTAGCCATTGAAATTCATCATTTAAAAAAAGGAGTGACTCTTCAGCTACCATGGAAAGAGCTGTGGACTATTTTTTAGTTTCCAGTCTTACCGCTTTGTATTTTCCTAAATTTTAAGCCCTAAATATCAAAATTTTTCGTGTATTCTTAAGACCTTAGTAGATAGATTAAAAAGAAAATCAATACTGTAACTCATATAGAACCAGCTGTGGAATTTAAAAAAAAAAAAATTTTTAAACCTTTTAATTATTTTATTTATTTATTGGTTTATTTATGGTCGCTTTATAACAACTAGGTTTTTAGCGACCACTATATACATATATATATATATATATATATATATATATTATATAAGTTTTACAGAATTCCAAATTAGTTAATTATACATTAATTAAACAAGAGAAGACATTTAGTTAAATGAAGCTAATTGCGTTTATGGGTTTAATGTATTTTAAAGTCTTGAGGCAATTTTCTCCGCTTCAAAGTGTGTCGTTGATAGATTCCAGGATGTTAAACTGTTCTTTAGTTGTCCTGAATGGCGACATTCTATTAAAAGGTGACGTACATCAACGTTTTGATCACAGTATGGGCATTTTTGTGGCTCTTCTTTAGTTATATAATGGATGTGCGACGCTCTGGTGTGGCCAGTTCTAGTAATTATACATTGGTCCGATCGATTAGTGGGAATCATTGGTCTTTTTGTGAGTGTATACTAGTCTTACCGAATGGAGCTTAGAGCTGAAGGTTTGCCACCTCTTGTTCCAGTGGTTTTTCACAGTTTCGTGGATACTTTTTTTTGCTTCATGGACTTGGACTGGTATTACTTCTTGGGGTTTAGGCTTAGTTGTAGCCTTTTTGGCTGAAGTATCGGCTCTTTCATTGCTTCGATACTGAATTGATTTGGTTCGATAGAATTTCAGAAGAAGCCGAGGCTTGAGTTAATTTGGTAAAAATTTGGTCGCCGGATACGCCCTGATCAGTTGGTGTTTGCTCTGAGTCATTAGATATAGGTTTATATCGGAGTAGGTGACGCCTTCTGTTGTTAAACTACCTTTTCTGGAGCTGGTACTAATATCGGATCCATTTTCAGTAAGCAGAAACTCTTCCGTTTCCTCCTCTTCCTTTTCTGGACAATTATTGTTTGAATGCATTACTGCACCACCGATCGTCGGTTGATAGAAAGACAGACCCTAAATATCTCATTCTGATAGTTGATGTTTAATGATTCATGGAGATTGTCAGAATCATCATTGGCAGATTGTATGTACACTTGACGTCTAAAGCTTTTGATGTGTTTATATTCGTTGTCATTTAGGCCGGCTTTCATGAAGGTTATTGGCGAGGTTAGTTTCAAATTAGCCGTTGACAGTACTTTATCAGTATTAGTATGAGGAGTATGAGGCAAAACATTTGAAACTACGAGTCGTTTAGATGGATTAATTAATTTACAAATTCAGACGAGTACATTATCAACCGGAATAGAAGTATAGTTTTTAACCGGGTTATCAGCTATTTCTTTTGACTTTAAACACACGCAAATGCGATTGTTGGATATTCGGAACGAGAAGATAATGTTCGACGGGTGGACGATTTGACTGACAGCCGTAATGTATTCTTTGAATTTTATATTGTCTACGGCATGCCGTTTTATTGTTTGGTTACGCGAAATTCAGTTTGGGTAATAGAACTATATGTTGGCTGAGTGTTCGTCATGTTGCCACAACGGCACGTCGCCGTTCGATTGGCGTTATCAAAGTGCGAGATACGGTATCGCTGATTACAAATGAATAAATGAAACGATCTTACCCGAGCTGATAAGCAGTTGTTCAACCATTAACCGAGGTTTATCGCGCAAGGCGGTGTAATCAAAACTTTTAAAGCCGAAATACAATCACACTAGGAACGCAGGAACTCACGTCTTATCAAGTTAGTTGAAACAAGTTGACTGCTAATTTTGCGGAGTTGCTAAAGTATAATATAAAAGACTAATCTAAAAATATTTCAGTATAAAACTAAAGCCGCACTTCAGTATTGTAGTTGACAATTTTTTTCAGAGAAAAAAAAGTAATTATTTTTTTCCTTTTAGTAGTACACTTAAAAGATACATTTTTCGAAAAAAAAATTTCCCTAGTTCAGTTATACAATTTATTATTAAGAACTGTGAACTAAATTTTCCTGTAAAAGTAAATACGTATTTATTAAAAATATTTTTTTTGTTTTTAATTTTTTTTTGTGTTGATTTTATTAACTTGTTCGGTTACCTAACTTGAACGATGTATTTTTGTTTTTTTATATTTTCCATTTGTAAGCTTTGGTTCCATCTATTTTTTTCGCCTAGTATTATTTTTAAACTGTCGAAATCGTAGTCGAACAGAAGAATTACATAGTATCAGTTTAAATGATGCGTTTTCCATGCAGTTGCTTTTCGTACAACGTTTCCCCAAAATTTACCTTATGCCTCCTGGCAAATGCCAACTTTTGCGCTACCATGTTACTTTTCTCTCCCCGGAGCTTTTCGTCGACGGTATTTCTTATTATAGGAAAGTGGTAGAGTGGAAATGGTCATTTTGGTTGAGAGCCAAACGACCGAATGTTGTGGTTAGTTGCAGGCCGTACGCAGTATAATATTTTCGGGTTCAACAGCTCTCCTCCTCTGCCGATCACTTTTATTAAGTGTACTTTTTAAAACTATCGTTGCGAAACAAAATTCTACCGTGGTTAATTCGAACTTAATTCTAAATGAACCGTAAACACTCGCAAAATATGATATCCTGATAGATGGCGGTTAAATAACGGGGTAAAATCGAAAAATTATCCGGAAGCTTTAGGGCGGCTGTGGAAAATAAAATAAAATAAGGCTTCCTCGGAAAACATTCTAAAAAGACGAGTATTGATTTATAAGACGAATAAAAGCGTAAAATAATTTAATTTTTAAAAAAAAGTTCATAAAATCCCAATGGTTCTGAAAACTTTTTTTTTTCACGATTTTTAAATATATTTGCCGCTATCCATCATCGGTCTATAAGAAGTTGGATTAGGGTAATGCACCTAATTATGCGTCGGTGTTGGTCAAGCTTATTATTCAACGTTGATTCAACCGGTTTTCCATTCGATAGATATATTGTTCGAGTTTATACTTAACCGTCGATGAAAGGGGGCCATAAACAACATGGGGGGGGGCACGCTATTAGAAAAAAGACACACGTTCAAACAAACAAAATTACGGCTATGCTAGTCTGCCGAAGATTGAAACTTCGCTGCGTATCATTTCCGATAGCGGCCACGAAGGCTCTCCAGATTTCTCTCATCAACGAGAGACAACTACTTCCGAAAACTTGCTACAATTAACATCCCATCTGATAATTCGAATAAAACCTCGGTGATGTATAGGATGGGGCAAAATAAACTGACATCTCAAATCATCACTGCTTCGAAAAAAAAAAACAACGTAAAAAGATGACGACAAGGCCACCCCTTGCGTACAATCCAAACTTCACATTTCATGTTCAGTATTCGTTTTTCGCCATGCCTAGTTGGTTAGAAACGCACCCATTTCTCGGTAGCGATGATTCTCGTATGTGTTTAAACTATGCGCGCATTTCGTAATCGTTTTAACATTCCGCCAAGAAAACCCATCCGGCAATAGTTTGAACTTATGGATTAAACATTTTTGGGAGACATCGTCCGCCAATAAAAGAAAGCCCGGAGGTGGAAAAAGATTGATTCGTATGAGTGTAACAATCGAAACGGTTCGTGTCGCGATAGCAAGAAATCCTAGACGGTCCACACACGCCAGCAAATGTAAAAATAACCCCACGATTTTTAACCCTTGAGTGATCGCGTGGGGAGCATTTTGGTATGCCCATACTTAAAATGATTTTTTTTTTTACAAATAATTGTTAAATAAATTTACAACGATTTTAAAAGGCCAGAATAGAACATAAACACTATCGGAAACAGTAACATTTATTAAAGTTTTATAAAAAAGCTTTGGGAAATCTTAGTTAAAATTTCTCGAATTTTAAGATCTTTTTTACTTAGCCTACATAAAAAAAAAAAAAAAAATTAAACTTAATAACAAAATTAAACGTTTTCATCATCTACGTTATATATTTCAGCAAAACAGACATACAATGTTCGTTGCACAGTAACTTTGCGCATCTATTGCACCCTTTCTTGGTCTTTCTATTTTTTTTTGGACGGACATCTTCTCTACCTAAGAGTATATTCTGATGTTCTGATGACACAAATCGGGCGATTTGGTTTCTCAGCTGTTTCTGCAAAGTGTTTACGTCGGATCTTCTAATTATGTGTGGTCTAGTCATGAGCAATTTCTTTCAAAAACAACATTCGTCGTAATAATAAGTGGTCAGTATTTTCTTTTTGTATTATTCGACTATTTATACCGGCAATATTTGGAATTGCGAAAAGTAATCTCATCGGCCATCTGTGGGTCATTCTACCCACAGGGAATATTCTTCTTTCATTTGATCGACTACATCCACCTTCGGTCCCATTGTAATATGTTATGATTTCTGGTTTCTCAGCAGTTTCATCGATCTTATTATCATCGTGTAAAGTTGACAATAGTAGAACCACTTTTTTTTTTTGCTGGAACATTATCAGAACCATCTTCTCACCAAATCCGAACATTGTACTCGGCTTAACTCTATTTTTAGTAGCTAGAAAGCAAGGTGGGATTAACTTTTTTCTTTTTTCGTCACGCGTCACTTACTTAAAAAGATTTTTTTTTTTTTTTTTTTTAAATTCCCTTAAATTGTATGTGCTGTGTGTAACTACTATGGTCATTACAGCACACACAAGGGAGGGGGTAATTTAAATGTGGTGAGTTAAGCCACTCATTTTAATGAAAGCAATAATCCTGTTGATGGAGATTACCTCGTTTGAGAGGGTCTGCCCCGTATCTATGGGTAGGCCAAGTTGCCTCCGCAACATAGTAAACTTTTGGTAGGTAAGTCTTATGTGGGAAACTGTCGGTTCGGTTGTCTGGTTGCAGAAGGGGCATGTAGCCGGAGGCGGCGTTTTATCAATTACATGTTTGTGCGAAATAGCGATGTGGCCAATTCGCAGCCGGCTGAGGATCTTAAAGTCGTATCGGGATGTTCCCTCCGGTGGCCACCATGATTCAACTGTGGGCTTAATGGTTCTTAAGGATGTTGTTGCAGCTGCCCATTCAGTTTTCCACTGGTTTTCGCACACCTTTAGGAATATATATGTTATTGATGAGGGAAGCTCCGCGTCCTGTGGCATTGGCGAGAGCAAGGCAGAACGTGCTGCTCTGTCGACACTCTCATTACCAGGCACTCCAATGTGCCCAGGAACCCACAGCAGCGACACGTGACTATCCATTAGCTGCAATTCACTCAAGTAGTGATATATTTTTAGGATTAGCGGGTTGTTGAATTTTTGACTTCTAATCATGTTCAAAGACTGTAGGGAATCAGTAACCAGGAGGAAATCGCTGGCTCTGGTGTGAGTTGTAACGATGTGGTGGAAACAGTGTGCAATTGCGTACAATTCTGCATCCAATGCGGAACAGGCATCATTGAGTCGAGTTTCGCATGAGATGTCGTGACCTTTGACTGCACAGGCTACGGGCAGTGGACCTGCCTCGCCAACTGCCTTGGCTCCATCAGTGTAGTAAATTAGGTGGTCCGGATACTTATTAATTGCCCTAACTGCCGCTTCCACTGTGAGGAAAGAACTTGTTGTGGTTGGATGCTGTTTCAGCGACACATCAATATTTATCTGGAACGTGATCCAAGGGGGAATAAGGGTATTGAGGCTGGGTGTTGACCTCTGCACAGACGTGATACCACATCTTCGCAGGTCGGCCAGTAATTCTGGTAGTGGGTCGCCGGGAAAGTTTGGTTCAAGAAGATAATGTTCCAACTTTAGGGGAAGGTTTCGTGTGTGGCTGAAATGATGGTACATATTTCGCAGTATGAAGTATTTTCGGAAGTAGGAAAGTGGAGGGCAACCAGCTAGACGCACATGCTGGCAGCTGGAGAAGTTCGATGCACTCCCAAAATAGTTCTCAGTGCAGAGTGATGTATAGGATCAAGAGATTTCAATATAGATTTGCTAGCTGAGGAGTACACCTGGCACCCGTAGTGAATTTTCGATAAAATCAGCGATCTGTAGATGTTGAAAAGGAATTTAGGATTAATATTACATCTGGAGCTAGCCAGATATTTCAATATAAAGGGATAGAATTGGTGCAGCTATGTTTTAAGTTGGCAATATGAGGTTTCCAAGTAAGTCTAGAATCAAGGATTAATCCAAGGAATTTGACAGTGGCTTTCTGGGGAAGAGGAAGATTGTTTAGATTTAGGGATACACTTGGAGAGGAACGGCGCTCCCTGCAGAAATCAACATATACGGATTCACTTGCCGAGATGGCTAGACCGTTGTTATCAGACCAACTCTGTATTTTATCGATAGTTTTCTGGAGTATTTTTTGAGCGATACTAGGGAAATTTGACGATAAGGAGATGTTAAAATCATCGATAAACAGCCGGGCGGTTATAGGCGGCGAGATGCATTCGGCTACGTCATTGACGTAAATTATGAATAAGGTTGCACTTAGAGCAGAGCCTTGTGGCACGCCATTCTCCGTTGGAATGGGTGCTGATAATGATGTAGCGATCTTAACCCGGATCGTTCGGTTGCTTAAAAAGCTAGCGATATAATTGCCCATCTGGCCATTTATTCCTGCGGCTTTGAGCTTTAGCAATAATCCATGCCGCCATATGCGATCAAATGCTTTTTCTAAATCGAAAAAGACCGCATATGTATGTTGATGGCGGTGGAAGCTCGTTATTATTTACCGTTACAAAGTTATTAAGTGATCGCCTGTCGATCTCGCTTTACGCCCTCCGGCTTGTATAGGAGAAAGGATATTATTTTGTTCAAGGACAAAAAGGAGGCGCCTGTTTACCATTTTTTCCATTACTTTGGATAAGACGTTTAAAAGGGAAATTGGACGATAACTTTCAGGACGGAATGGATCTTTATTTGGTTTTAATATAGGAATAATGTATGCCATTTTCCAGAATTGAGGAATATCGCCAGATACCCATATTTGGTTATAAATATTAAGAAGAAACTCTTTTGCCTGCGCTGGCAAATACTTAACCATATATGGATGAACAGAGTCGGGACCAGGTGCACTGTTTCGAGTATGAAATTTGAGTTGAAAGTTTAATTCAGCCAAGGAAAATTTGCTGTTGAAAGCATCCGTGGACTGTTGAAGGAAAGATAATTCTTGTTGTTCATAAGAAGCTTTTCTAGATGTAAACTTGGTGGAACAGACTAAGGAGGAGAACTCATTCTGGTAGTGCCGAGCGAAGATATCCGCAACATTGCTTGGATCGGATACAACTGAGTTGTTATGGATTAATGAGGTAGGGGGTTTGGATCGATTAAGGCCATTCATCGATTTAATTTTTGCCCAAGTCATTTGGTTAGATGTGGATTGGGCTATTGAATTAATGAAAGAGGTCCAGGATTCTCGCTTCTTCATCTTAATTATGAAACGTGCTTTGGCGCGTAGCTGTTTAAATTCAATCAGGTCACTGAGTAATTGTGAAGATTTATATTTCCTGAGAGCTCGTTTACGGTTTCGTATTGCTACGGCAATTTCACTGCACCACCAGGGAACACGGCGTGGGCGGGGCGAGAGGGTAGATTTAGGGATCGCCGTTTCCGCTGCAGTAAACATAGCCTCAAGAAGTTTCCTCCCAATTTGCTTTGTGGAATAAGAAGCGAGGAGTTGTTGATGTGGAGACGTTTGGTATAGGACTTGTGGTATGTATTATAATAGGGAAGTGGTCGCTGAAACACAAGTCGGGCAGTACTACCGACTCCAATTTAGGATATAGGACAGGGGAGGAGAACGCTAAGTCGATAGTCGAGAACACATGGTATGAGAGGTTAAAATGAGTGTGTGTAGGTTGGGGAATAAAACATAAATCAGTATTTAAAAGAAGTTTAGTGAGGATTGCTCCATGTTTGTTTGTCTGTCTTGATCCCCAGATCGGGGAATGAGCGTTGAAGTCCCCTAATAGTATTATCGGTTTAGGAAGTTGTGTTATAATGGACTCGAGTTCGTGGACACTATTCATGCTGTTCGTGGGAATATAACAGTTACATAGTGTAACTGGAGAGTTCGATAAAAGAGGAGCATGTATGGTGACGGCAATAACTTGTAAAGAGGAGTTGAGACAGACTGGGTACGCGGGGATAGATGTGTGGATAAGAGATAGAACACCTCCTTTCGCTCTCATACCTTGCGTATTGTCACATCTAAAGAGTTTATAGTTTTTTACTCTCGGTTGATGTTTTGATTTGAGGTGTGATTCTTGTAAGCATATAGCATAGGGGTTATGCCGTGCAATTAACTGCATCAGTTCAGCACGGTTGTTATTAAAACCGCGACAGTTCCACTGCATTAAACAAGATTCTACTGCCATCTTGGTTCTAAATAAGGTTGTAATATTGTACTGACTCTGTAATATTTTATGGACAACGGAAGTTTATTAATTTGTGTTGGATACGTTGCCGTCGCTATGATGTCGCTCGTCTTCAGACGTCGTGATAGTTTGTTCCGATAATTTTCTTATAATTCGGAAGCAGCGACTTTTAATGATTCTACCGGTAAGATATGGTTTAACTGCTGCAAGCATGTATATCAGCTCGTCATAGTTCCTTGTATAATCAGTTGCATAGAAAATGTACTTTGGGTTCGTCGCAACTGCCTGGATAAATGTTTTGAATTCTTCAAATCCCATCATAAACGTTGGTTGTTCAGCGTTGAAAAGGTGTTTGGCTTTTCCAGTTACGTCTCCTGGCTCTAGGGTTGGCTGTTCGTTATGCGGCTCAATTGGTACATGCTCCTCTGTGTTATCTGGTTGATTAATGTAGAGAGCTGGTCGTTTAGGTAGCGGCCGTGATGGGAAAACCGGCGGTCTCGGGTCAGCAACTGCTTCTGAGATCTTGGGATGAGGCCGTTTCAGCGGACTAGCGTCCGTGTCCATCTCTATTTCCGGCTGCTCAATTGTGGCATTTGAATTTATTTTGTCTGGACATCTGGTGTCTACCGTTAAGGAGGAGACATGGGTTTCATTATGTACTGTTTGGGGCACATCGCTATCATGGTCCGTGGTTGGCTGTTGAGGTTGGCAGATGGTGTCTGGACGGCTGGGATGACTTTCTTGTTGCGTGTTCACCAGTTTATTCTCTTTTCTGCAGTTTGGACACACGTGACTTTTTGCGAAAATGTGATGAAATGTACTTTCTTTTCGTGCAATTTTTTTAAATTCATCTTTATTTGAACTGCCGTTATTACGATTTGAAATGTGTCAGGTTATTTTGCCCCCCGCCTTATATACTCCACACAACAACTGTCCGAGCAAAGTTCATTTTAAACTACTTTTTTTGTGTTTTTTTTTTTTGTTTTTTTTTATTATATTTAAATGGGCACGCCAGCACAGGACATTTACCCAGCACAAAAGATTAAAAGAATAGAAGGACATATGGAGCGACAAGTTATATCAAGAAACGATTAGAGACAGAGGAAATGAAGGCGGATAACAAGGGAACAACAGAAGGAGATGGAAAAGTGAGAATATAGAGGGCACTGTAAGGAGTAGGGAGGCCAAGGCTAAGCAAATTGGAATAAAGGATCGCGCGTTCTGTAGAAATAAAGGAACATTCAAATAGTACGTGGTTTGCATCACACGTGCCATTGAAGGTAGGAGGATGAAAGGGACACAAAGGAGATTGAACCAGAGCAAAGCGAAAACCTAGAAGCCGGGAGCGGACTGTGATTAAAACGAAGGCGAACTATGGAAGAAATGACAGAACGGCTGATACTGGGAAAATTATTAAACCAGGGAGAAACGGATGGAGAAGGCTGTAAAGCAAGGTAAAAGGAGTCAGGGTTGGAGAAAAAGGACGGATAGAGATCAGTCCAAAAGTCACGGTGAGAACGAAAAGAGAGAGAGTAAAGACTTTGGGTAGGAAATTTGCCTATGAAACGACCATTTACTGCGGCCGAGCAAGCTAACTAGTCAGCAAGATCGTTACCAGCTATACCACAGTGGCCAGGAATCCAAAGCAGGTCAATATGGATAGAACGGGAGGCTAATAAATTGAAAATCAAGGAGCGTATATAAAGAATAATAGGACAGGAAGAGGGTTCAGGAAGGGGAGACGCGATAGCTACTAAAACACTCTTCGAGTCGGATACGAAATCATTCATCGCTATTTTCGTATTTAAAAAAAAAAACAGAAAAAACTCTAACCGTCCAACTCCGAGTTATGCAAATATTCTGGAAAGTTGTGTTTACAAATGAATTGATCGATGAAACTTCATTATCAGTAAATGTTTTAATATGATTTGACCGATTCACTGATCGTTGTTTTATCTTTATCGAATCATCTAAAGCATAAAGACAAAGAGCGCCGTACCACGCGACTTTACTTGTAAACCTTTTTTTCGCGATACCCCAGCGTGTTCAGTTTCAACTTGGTCACCGCCGTAGCAATACACCCTATTGAACACTTTTCATAGCTCCCAGTAGTAAGATTAACATTGAACATTTTTTCCGGGACTGATGTTATTTTTCTAATTCAACTAGTTAAAGAATTACATATATAAATCCAAATTTAAGAGAAACAAAAAATTTATATATATTAACAGTTAAATTTCGAACGTATTTCTAAAGATTATTTGTAATAATATTATTGAATTTTAGTTTCTTCTCTTTTTCGGCCCAACTTTCGCCTTTTGATCGGCCAGCGCAGATTAAGTATTTTTGAGTTTTAAAATACGAACGAGAAAATAAAAATATAAGTTGTCGGGGTTGTAACAATTTTTATGTTAAATAAAGAATTAGAGGTAAATCCATTGCACTTGATTGGAGATGAAGGCCGCCGTTGCATAATTCTTGCATTTTATTTCATTTTTTCCACTAACGCGTGTCAGATGCATTTTTGCATTTTTTTTTATAATTACTTTCGTATAAAAAGAAATTAAATTATTCTGTTTCTTATTTATTTATTTCTTCATTACATGATAAATACCGGCAATGTTATTCAATTTTAACATAGTAAATAACACCAATTTAATTATAAACCAATTTAATTGTTTTATATTGGTGTTATCTCCTTATTATATATTAAAATAACAAAAAACAATGAGTTACAAATATATCTAACGTTATTAAATTTTATTTATTCCGAATTAGTTTTTACATACAAAACGGAATACTGTCTAAAGCATAATTGGTCCGTTGTCAGATCGACTCGTCGGATGGTCATCCACTAAAGACGAATATTTAGAATAAACTTTTTTAGACTACCCGCTGTTCTATTTTATTCTACCTCCGCCGTATGAACGTAGTTCATTCTTAAACTTCCACATCCGTCGCTGCTCTACGATAGAAATTCTACGTTAAATGAAAGAAAAGAAAAAAAAACCCATCTACAACCGATTTGACAGTTTGTAGCATTGTAAAGAATTAACATAAACTGACATTTCCTAGACCCTTAATCCGCAAATAGTTTACAGAAATACGTCAAATGACCCGGAAGGAAAAAATCAACATTTTATAACCCCGGAGCCACACGACATGTATAGTCTAAAAAAGTTTTTCAAATGTTCATCAAATGCAATTTCGATCACCACCATTTTAGTAATTCGAAAATCTGGCAGCTTACGATTTTTTATTACTTACATTTCTTAATGTAAATAATAAAAAATTGAAAATATTTATTGTATTTATATTTTTTTTTTCATTTTATTCACCTGACTTTCGCCTTATTATATTTATGTAATTATGTGTATAAAGAATTAAAATAATTAAATAATAAGAATTAATAAATAAAAATATAAGATCAAAAATTTTATTACGTGACATCGGGGAGGAGGGATTCGAATCGGCACCTGTTTTTTTTTTAAATTGTATAAGTAGACATCACATTTATCAGTACACCACAGAATAAGTTTGTCGTAACTTAACATTTTTATACTATATAAATGTAATAAATGACGTGTTTAAATTTTTATTAAATTAAAAATTGATTTTCTAAAAACTATTTTTAATTGTTTTTTAATAATTTGTTTGTTTAATATACTTCATTTTAGAATAATCAGTCTTCCGAATCATTTGCGCACAAGGTAAATAAACGTAATCTGGAATTTTTTTGCATGTGTTTGTCTAAATGGCTCTATACGTGTATTATCCATTAAGTGCGGCTGCTAAAAATGTAAACTTCTCGCGTAAATCGAAAAGTTGCATTCTAATATTTTGCACCTCATGTACCCGTGCTCTTCTGTCAATCTGCAAAATTTTTATCGAAATCGGTGACCCGCAGATCACGCGATCTTTCCTTCGTAGTATTGAATTTGGCTTTTCTTACAATATTGTATGTCGATTGATTTTTTGGAGGTCGAGTAATAATTTGTAATAATCAAAGAAGAAGAAGAAGAAGAAGAAAAATGTGGAAAACCGCGACATAGTACGTAATTTAATTTCAAAAAATGTGTCGCTGAAACAGCCAAACGGGAAATTTATTTACGAACACATCGAGGATTAATTAGTGTGTTTTGTATTGTCGTAATCAATGGCTTGTTAATTTCATTTTTTTTTTTAACGATTTTTGTTTCCGTCTAGGCGGTGCATTCTATCACGTGTTCTCGAGGTGATCCGAATACTTTTTACAAGTCCCACGAGTCCAGTACTAATTTAAAATGTAATATTAGTAGAATCAGGGAAATACGTAAATTTTCGAATTTTCGGCTTGCTTCGCGTCCATCGGTTTCACGTCGGGCGGCAGCCACAGTTTCAATATGCTAGCTGATTGGATGCGTATCCCATTGGAATATATCGAAACTTTCCCGTAATTGGATACACGCGACCTATCTTTTTCCTAGCAACGGTCTTTTGTTTAGTGGTACTTAAATATTTCCTTTTTTTTTGCAGCTCTTTTATCGTTTTTCATGCGGTTAAGTTAATTTTCATCGCGACACGCACTGTGCTTAGTCTCTTTTCTCCTTCAATTTTTCTCCTTATTTATTTATTTACTTTTTTTCGGAACACTTCATTAGGATAAGTTCGAAATTAATTGTAGTCAACCCCGTATACGGAGCTGCCTGCGCTAGAAATCATTGAAGTTCGTTCAGATCAAAGCTGAATTATGCCGAAATGCGAGGGGTACTCAGAATTGAAGTAAAGAAATCTTTAATGTCGACGAAGTGAGCGTCAAGGCTGGTTTGGACGTTGATTCATCACTCTGCACGATAATTAAAAAGACGTATAATCATACCCAGTCGCAGAGTATTTTTTTCGGGTTTTTTGGGGGGCGGGGGGGGGCATGACAAAGATCTTAGGCCAAGAGGCAATATGGAGAGATTCAGCAATTTGGTTAGATATAGATAATATAAAAGAACTATGTAGAAAAGAATGAGACGAAGAGAATAATGGAGAAAAAAGGAAATGACAAGATATACTACACGCACAATAAGGAGCAGGGACGTCACACTAGGAGCCGTGAGTAAAAGGTAGAGGGTTTTTTTTGTGGAGAGACGGACACGCAGAAAGAATATGGTTAAAATCTCACAGGAAGCCACATCGTTCGGACAGAAGAGGGCAAAACAGAGAAGAAGTTAGGCAAAACCGATAACGAGAAAAAGGTAACAGTGAATGGATAAGACCTAAGCTAGACTTCCACTCTCTTAAACGCTCCACCACAATGTCAACTATTTGTCACCTTTAATCATAGTCTCCTTCCTGCATCATTTTCTGGCTTTTTTAATCGGTTTTCACTCCATTATTTTGTCCTTTTCTTATCCTCCTAATTACTTCCCTTACGACCCTGATATCTTGTTTTATTCGGATGTTCGAATTTTTCCGCCTGACAAATTCTATTCTTCACTACTAAAACTCCGGTATCCCTAGTACCCTTTTCGGTGCTTCTTACATTCTATCATTTCCTTCTACTTCGGTTATTGCTCTCCAATCCCTTTTATCCCCTGCATCCTTAATTGTTTAAAAAGAAGAACTTTATTTTCTCCTTCTTCCCATTTATTGAACCTATAGTGGAAAAAAAAACAACAGAAAACAGAAAACAAAAAACAAAAAAAAATAATGGAAATGATGACACTGCGCTGAAATTAGGGAAAATCGAATAAACAGCGGAGGGGAATTATGGTCTAATTCGGATGACTTTTGCGAACAAAGTATGTGTTCATTACGTTATTTCATTTGAAATGTCATTAATGCGGTTTAAAGTAAATGATGAAATGCATGGTCATTCAATCTTCTTAAGGGGTAATAAGCGGAGTTATTCTAATTTACACTCTGTATAAGAATAATTTACAATCTGAATATTTTTTAACGAAAACTTTTTGATTTAAAAGTAGTCATTAAGGGGGACCGGAAAGTGACGCAGAAATCAGTTTTGTACAGGAAAAGAGAGGTGGTGATCCTACATGAAGTGTGTCCGACAAAAAATCTAATGGATTACCGATCAGAATACATTTATTAGGATTAATACGGCTGGGTTTGAATCTGGCGCTAATTCAGACGAACTTGTTTTTGAATTTTCCGGTTTCGTTATATTTTTATTTCATCGTTTGTTTTAAAAATGCCCGCCCCAAGCTGAAACGGCGAGGAAGAAGGTCCCACAATTAAAGCGACGGCGGAACATTCACAACAATATGTAAATAATACGAATAAATCGTAATTTTTTTTAAAAATAAAATAAGAAAATTATTGCAACTGACAGCATAGCCCTGTGACAAACTCTGCAAATATTCATTACTACCGATTTGGATTTATTTTTACAAAAAGGATATCATCTTCGAAAATGGGTTTTTGAATGTATAATCTGCGCTAATAACCGAATTAATCCTGAAAATGAGCGTGTGATGTTTTCATTGCTTTTTTTTTAAAAATTATTTTGATTCGTCAGCTGCGGATATTAACGCCACCTAATGACACAAATTCCACAAAGTGAAAAGTAAATAAATACACACTTTAAACGACAAAATTTTTATTTAATTATTTAAAATAAAAATAAAACACCGACTAGTTTCGGATAGTATTATCCATCTTCATGGTGTATATATATATATAAACAATTTTATAGTTTAAAGTGTATATATTTACTTTTCAACAAGATTTATAACATACCACAACAGTATGGAACAGGATTATATTCCACAAAGTGTTCGACGAAGGGTGTAGAAATCACTGATGTCTCCGTATCCTTAAGCCATTCTGCCTAAAGAATTTCATTTCATTTACATCTGAAACAACATCTTATGCAGCCAACACTAATAAACACGAAGCTCTGAAACACATAAACGGACTTACACGTAAATATGTGTCTCTTATCATCCAGTACGGTACAGGCAAAATTATATCTAATTGGAAATTAAAGAAGTAGACTTGCACGTTGCTTTTCTACTGATACTTATCGGCAGTTTACTTGATTATGTGTAAAAAGTTTCATGTTAGAGATTTTGGTCAGATTTTTACCTTTTCTAATCAATCTTCCTTTTATTTCTCCATCCAACCTAATCTTCCCACGCAGCCTTGGTTTTCGGATTTCCCTTCGCTTCGCCGCTCCGTTATTGTCCCAATTATCCGTTTACATCTGAATCATACTTTTCTTCCTTCCTCACGTTATCGTTTTCATCTCACTTTATCCCCTTAATTATCCTCTTAATTCCGACGACGAAGCCATCTGTGATCCTGACCATATCTTCTTTGAATGTCCATCCCTCATGAACGAACGCACTCTCTTTTGTACTCCAATCTGTTATCACTCAAACTCCCTACTCCTTATTGTGCCTGGTATATCTTATCGTTTCCGCCGATCTCCGTAGTTCCGATCCTCAGTTCTTTTATTCTATCAATATTTGACACCGACTCTACATTTAATTGATTTTTTCCCTCCTGTCGTTTCTGGGCGGAGATCCTTTGTTGACAGCCCCCCCCGGGGGGGGGTTAAAAAGAAAAATTATATGAAGCGTGTTAACTTTGGTTCTTATTTTTGGTAAAAGTTATATATATATATATTTTATTTTTTTTTAACTGCACATTTTATAACTACGAAGAAGTAGTTCGAGAAGGCAAATTTGTACAAAATTCTAAAAAAAAATATGTATGCACAAAGAGTACCACTATTATTGGAAGTTCTAGGTTTTTTTTTTTTTATGAGCACGTCAGCACAGGACATTTACCCAACACACAAAAAATTAGAAGAATAGAAAGACATACGGAGCGACGGATTATATCAAGAAACGATTAGAGACGGAATAAATGAAGGTGGCTAACAAAGGAACAACAGAAGGAGATGGAAAAGCGAGAATGTAGAGGGCACTGTAAGGAGTAGGCAAGGCTAAGCAAATTGGAGTAAAAGATCGCGCGTTCTGTAGAAATGAAGGAACATTCGAATAGTATGTGATTTGCGTCACATGTGACATTTAAGATAGAAGGATGAAAAGGACTTAAAGGCGATTGAACAAGAGCGGAAACAAGAAGCCGGGAGCAGACGGAGGCGAACTATGCAGTTATTATTTTAGTACATTCGCGGTATCAAAATGAAAAATTCGTTGCTTTCTAAAAAATATAATAACTTAATAACTGATTATTGTGAATGGAGAAATAAAATAAACTCTAATTTATTTATTTATTTTTTTCATTATTATCTCACTTTTGTGGATTTGTCAACATGGCGGCATATTGACTGAACAATTGTCGAAAAGAAATGGAGACTTAGATCCACTGATTAGCCGGCACAAATGAATGATGACTAGGAGAAATTGAACAAAACATCGCGGAGAACGGAAATACTGTTTCGATAAAAGAGAGGAGTAAAAATTGCTTCACTGAAACTGGCATAAGAAACACGCGACCGAAAAGTGTTGAAGGGAGAAAACTGCACCCGGAACACGTGCGCAGGAATAATAGAGCGTCGTCGTACAAAAGGAAAGTCAAGAAACAGGAGACCTGGAAAGGAAGGTTGAACAAGTCGAAAGAAATCCGAGTAGGTGCATGAGAAGTACGAATTAGATCATAATCTAGAATGAACAGTCCGCGGAAAGAAATCCACCGGAAAAAGAAACCGTACTGAAATTCACTTCATTTCATTCCAGAATGACTAGGGATTCGTAAGAGAATAATTTAAGTCGAAAGGGAGAGAGAGAGAGAGTTGCACTTGGAATGTATGCGCAGAGTCGGCGGAACTTCAAATTTTAGTAAATATGTATACTCTTCAATTAATCACGTTAAAATCATATGTGTAGAAATGTAAAATGGTTTCATCTTATGTATGTGTATAATTAATTTTTCTTAACGATTGTTGTTTCGATAAATTAAGTTTTATTTAAAGCTCGCGATGTTTTACGTAATCAAAAAGGTCGGGAAATGAAATTCATGATGGAAAACAAATGTTACCATCGAAATTATTTCATAGACGACTAAAATTAATAAACCAGACTGAACTGCAAAAGAGGCAGCCGTGAAACTAATTAAAGTAATATTTCCGCCGACTGATGGAAAATTTAAAAAAAATAATTATATTTAAATTTATTTCGAAAAAATAATCGCGTTTGATTAAAAACTCATTTAAAAAAAAAAAAAAAGAAGAAGAAAAGATACAGCTGAAAAATACGTTTGAAAGGGAGAAAAAATTGATTCCACAGTAAACGACGTTTCCGACAAAGATGATAATACCCCTCCTGGCAATGTGATACCTTTTTTTCGCCTTCAGAAGTCTTTTTGCGCAGTAAAAAGCGAGTTAAAAATTCCATAACCTTATTTCTGCAACACTCGGCCCTGCTATTCTTTAGGACTGCAGCCTAGTCGATAATTGTAGCAAAGGTAATTTTATCGGCAGCTAAAACTCATCGAGAAAATGTGGAATCGGGGTCAAATGAAAGCTCTACGTCGAACGGAGTTGGCGAAAGAGACCGCTGTCTTACTGAATTACGACAGCTAGATTTCTTAATTTCTATTAGGACTTTAAAAATAAGGCAAATTAAAAGAAATTACCGGTAATTAAAGGCGCAGCCGGTCGGATAGTTGTCCAGGTTATCGAGTTCGGCAAGTATAGCTGATATATTGGAAGCGTACGGTCTTTGATGTTTTTTGCTTCTTCTTTTGAATCGAATTTTCTCATTCTCAAAAGAGAAGGGAAGAGATATAAATAAGGTGAAAAACAAAAAGTACTTCAAAGACACGGGAGCCACGACAGACTGCATGGATAGGGGAACAGTGTCGGCGAAACAACATATTGAAGTAGACGACGACGCTCGCTGAATTCGCATTTGATCTTATATTTCGACTTCGATAATTAAAAGAATTAATTTGACGCATCACTTCAAACGACAGAATTACCGGGCGGAGATTCTACCGCAAACGCCGCACTACGCCTTCATTTCGGTAAATTTCTTCTTTATAAACGTTCGAAAAACATTCCGGTAACGCGGAATTCATTATTAAGAGGCTACATTTTTGACTATCCGATATCGTCTCTCCTTCGCTAGGACATTTTCCGGTCTTTTTACTACAATACTCAGCGACTAGTAGAATTTTAATAGTCTACTGGTAAAATGAGTGCGGCCAGTACGAACTCTTCAGAAAGTGCCATGAAAATCTACACACCTATCGCGCACAGCTAGCCCTCAATGCAACTGACACCGTAATCATTTTCGGTCGATTTACATTGTTGATATTATTGCTGCCTTCATTATTCAGAGTTCTATATTAGAAAATCTAACTATGATCGCTTTTCAATGGATAAAGATGACTACACTAGTTAAAATGCGAATACCGGAAAAACGCCGCACACATATTTTTCAAAGACTCGAAGAAACACCCTTTTATTTTTCTTATTTATTTATTTTTTGCGGATTTGAACGACGCAGATGTTAACTCAAAAACTAGAGAAGAAGAGGATAATTGAAAAAGGTAGCAGACAAGATGTAAGAATCGGTGTAACAGAAGGAGGGGATGAAGAACGCTTTATAAGAAATATTCATTAGTAAAAATGGAGAGTAGGAATAAAAACGTTCAGCAGCGATGGAAGAGCATTCAAAAAAGATGCAATGTGTCAAGAAATAAGAAACGGGGAAGAGTGGACAGGATAAATTGGAAAAGATATAAATGGGAAAACCGATGTTGAGGAAACCAAACCGTATTCAAAACATAGACTACAGGTTGCAGAGAGAAGAGGTGAACGCTACAAAGAAGCGAAATTGAGAACCAACGATGAAGCTCTTATCAGGAATTGAGAATGAAGTGTAAGAGTTACTTAATAATTTAGAATGAGCGGGTGTGTAGAGAAATACGATGTTGTGAGATTTAAAAACGCTAAGCTAAACGAGCTAGATCTATCCCGGGTTCTATGTGTACAGCAAGAAATTAGTTTGAACAGAATAACGGAAGGGGTTTTAAATTATGAAAGTACAAGAAAAATTATATGGTCAATAGAGTGGGAAGGAACCTGAAGGAAACGTAGGAAATATTAATGTCTTTTAATTTTATTACTGTAATATATTTTACTAGGAAGCTTAGCTCCTTGCTCGTTTCAGTCGCACCACACAGCATTGTTACTTGTTTTAAACTATCAAAAATACTATTATTATTCGAGTGTTTATATATTTTAATTATTTCTAATTACGTTAAATAGTATTGAAATGTTTTAGAATTTCTATATTATAAATTGAAATAAAGAAAAAAAAAAAAAAATAGGGAAAAAAGAAAATATTGAAAATAATTAGGAAATTTTTTATGTACATATATAAAAGGATAAGATACTGCGTACAAATTATTAGAATGTGCGAGTTAAAATGATTTAAACATTACGTCTGCTTCGCGAGGAATATTTAAGAATAAGGTTTTCCTCCATCTCGATTATTATTAAAGAATCAACAAATCACCGGCCTAGTTTCAATATTAAGTTCTCCTATATATTCTGCGTATAGTAAAAAAAAATCCGTAAAAATGAAATCTAAAAGTATTTTTATTATTTTGTTTTTTGTCTATAATTTTATTAAATCTGATTAAAAAAAATTTTTAATTTGAGAAACATATCGTTTTCTTAAATTACACTACGGTCGGAGAAATATATGTATTATAATTTTAATAATTCAATTTCTGTTTTTTTTCGCCATTGATCGGACTAAGTGCAAGAGACATTTCAAACTGGATCTAGCCGGGGTGATCGCATGGTATTTTCCGGCGTGGTTAAATTTGTAAATTTTAATATACCCCCCCCCCCTCCCCCAGCTCTTTCGGTGCGAATAATGAGGATATAGGATGATGTGTAAATTCGCCTGCGATTCGGCCTTCATTGAATTAGCCGATTAGGCTTAATTACACACATCTAGGATGTAAGTCTTGAAGGCTGCCGGCAATCCCGCATGACAGACTAAAACTCTCAGTGTCAGTTTGAACGTATTAAGTTGTAAGTGGAAATCTTATTAGCCCTAACGGACGTGAGTTTCATATCTACCACGGAACGAAGTTAGCCGATAAAGCTCGGTGGCCGTTATGCAACCGCGTATTATTCAGCAGTAGGCCTTAATCCGATCGGACATTCTCGTTCTTGTCCAAGTTTCCGATCTGCTTTTGAATTTTCCACCGCGTTTCGAATAATAATTGAATTAAAGGCGGGACGACAATTGTGTCCATTTTCATTATCGTTAACAGAATAGAAAAGCCAACGGTCCCTACTTTTTATGCATTGGCCTTACGTTTCTATCAATCACTGGTCATGGTTTTTAATTTTACCGCCGCCGTTTAAACTGGTAGATCCAAAATTGGTTTTACTTTTCTTTCTCTCTCTCTCTCTCTCTCTCTCTCTCTCTTTCTCTCGTTGGCTGTGGACATTCAGCCAGCGTGAGTAATGATGTTTGGTGTTTTCAATAGTGAGGTTCAAATTTCACCGGAATGGACCGCTGCTTTGTGTTAGACAACGCTACTGTGACTGGTTGATACTTGCTAATATTATCGCAGCGCTTATTAAGTCGACGGAAAAATAATCGTTCACTTTGTTAAAGCACCGAGATCGATAAAAGTTTAACAATTTTAAGCTTGTCTACTAAAAAATTCTGAACAGCTTACACAATTTTTTATACTAAATAACTTTTTTCGTAAAAAATATTTTCTTTGTTCAAAAAAAAAAAAAAGGGATTATTTTTAATTTTAATCAGGGCGTACCGAAAAAAAAAAAAAAAAATGTTATCCCGGAAGCCCCCGGTTATCGAACTTTAGACAAAACAGAACATATCTGAAATATGTACGGTGGTTTACAAGAAATATATAGCCCCAATATTACGATAATTTTGTTGCTCAAAATAAACTCCAAAATCTGGAAAAGCAAATTTTTTCCGGGTGCGCTATGAAACGTTCGCTATTTAAAGTAACGGAATCGTTTTTTTTTTTTTAATTCATTGAAAGGAAAACCTTCAAAAGGTTTGCGAAAAATAGGGTGTCATCCTAAGTGCGGTTCTTATTCCCAGATGGATACTTGTAAAAATCCAGGAATTGTTACACGAATATTATATAAAATAATGCAAATTCCTAATTGAATATACAAAATCTTCAGCGCACAGGTATTTTATGCTGTACGAAATACTCTCACGTCAACCGATTAAGTAAAAAACATTTTATTACTTCAGTATAGGAAAGTAGAGTTTGAAAGATTCGGGTTTCGGAAAAATTTTAATTTCGATTCTCAAATATTTTTAAATAAATCGTTAGAATATTTTTACATAAATAGATATTACTTTTTTCGTTGCCTAATTAAAAGTGCTCTTTAAAAGTACGATAAGTAAAATTTTCAAAAAATAAGTTGAATACTAATAAAAATGTCCACTATAGTGAAGTGCTTTATCAGCGCAGTTTTCGAAGCACGCTGTAAGTCGAAAATGAATATAAATATTCGGTGGTAATGATGGATCAACACACTTAAGATGGGGACGTACATATTGCAAAAAAAATTAGGGCAACATTATCAGCTTTGTACACATTAAAAAAATAATATGCAACAAATAAAATATTAAAAATGGTGTATCATGCGCTAGTGAAATCGCGGAATATCAGATAATTCAGACATGGGGAATAGCTAAGAAAACATATGTGGGGAAAGTAAGTAAACTGCAAATAAAATGCTTGAAATTAATATCAGAGCATAAAGGCGTGACCGAGAGTGAAATAATTCAAAAAGAAGACGAGCTGCTGATCGTTGAAGGAATGTACTTACTTATAAAGATATGGAAATACATAATGACAGGAGAGGAAAAAGAACTGGAGGAAAGAAGAGAAATATAATGCGGACTGAGGGGATAGCTATTTGTACAAAAAGTGCGGTTAGCTAAAAGAAAGATGGAGGAAGCAAACTGACAAATACAACTCGGTTGTTAAATAAAGTGCCTAAGGAAATAATAGAGGAGAAAGATATAGGAATAATAATAAGCATTAAATAGGAGAAAAGGGTTCGGAAAACAAACAAAATTGAAAACAAAGGGGAAAGAAAAAGGATAGAATAAAATTTAAATAAATAATAAATTAGTTATAGATAAGTTAGAAATAAGTAAAATATAGGATAAGTTGTAACCAAATATTTGCGCGGCGAAACTAGTACGGTATAGAAATTATTAGACGTAAGGAAACTCATCGACAAGCGTTTAGCTTGACGGGACAATATATAAATGGTGATAAATAAATAAATATATATATATATATATTTTTTTTTTTTCTTCAGATGGTTCAGAAACTACAAAAATGTTAAATAAAAATCAATAACTCACGAACAGTTTAACTTATTAATTTCAAAATCGGAAACATAAATTACAATTAAAATTCTCTTTAAAATCATATCTATAACTTCGAGCTAACCGATTACCCTGGACGGCGAGAAACCCAAAAAAACCGTCAAGAATATGTAATGTGGTATTTAAAACGACCTCAAAAATCACCCTTAAAAAATTCATCACTAGATAAGCCTTTAAAGGTGAAATTTAAAATATAAAGTAAAATGCAGAAATCCTTTCATAAAATCAAAAAATTGATTAAATCCCCCCTTTTGGGTCAAAAATAAGGAAAAAACGAATTCACGGAAGTAACAGTCCGAGTAAAAACGTTGGAGAAACCAAAACGCATTTCAAACATATGCATAAAGGGGACCGCTCCATAAGAAAAATATAGCCATACTTACAACTTTGTATTCAAGTCCTTAGAGCGCCGAAAGCTCAAAAATTTTGAAAAAGTTATTTTATTTCCCGGTCACGTGATACATTGTTGGAAAGATCGCTATTTGAAGAAACTGAAACCACAAGTTATTTCCTTAACGAAACTTTCGACGAAAAGTTCAAAAAGTGGCGAAAAATGACATGTCCCACTCTTGACGATACGGGTATCATAGTTGAAAATTTTTAACAAGGTTAAAAATATTCACATTCCCGCATATTTTTCTAGTTTGTAATGAAAGACGAATGTCTAGCGAATTTTTTTTTTTTTTTTTTTATATTTATACACTATTACGAGCTGTCCATCAAGGACATTTAGTAATACGTGTGAATGAACTTAAACATGAAGGGAGGAGTACCCAATGGCACCTACCCGATTACCCCTACCTTAAACAAGGTCCTGCGGTTTCTGGCGTTTCAGTCTTCTTACATTATCAGTAACATCGAGCAATCCTCTAGCAAGAGTGTTCGGATGAGAATCGAGTCTGTCTGCGTGTCTTTTAGCATGAACTTTGATGACATCAGCCACATAATCTACACACAAATCTCGATGTAAGGTTAGATTAGTAACATACCAGGGTGCCTTGGTTAACAACCGAAGGATCTTATTCTGGGAAGTCTGTATTACCTTCAGGTTTGACGGTTTAGCGCAACCCCAAAGTTGAACCCCGTATGTCCAGATGGGTTTCAAAATAGTTGTGTATATTAGACGTTTGTTGTCCGTTGTCAGTACACTGTTTCTCCCTATAAGCCAGTACATTTTTTTAACCCGGATATCTAATTCTTTCTTTTTAACCTGTATATGGTGTTTCCATGTCAATCGGCTGTCTAAGTGCAAACCTAAATACCTGACCGTTGCTCGTACAGGAAGATCTATGTTATTGATCTTAACGGGTGGGACTTCAACTTTTCGGTTAGTAAAATGGATATTCACCGATTTGCTTTCGTTTATCCCGATTTTCCATTTTTTAAACCATGTTTCAGCCTTCGTAAGAGCATTTTGTAGATTGTTGCTAGCTTTCTTCGGATCTTCATGTGATGACAGTAGTGCCGTGTCGTCCGCAAATGTAGCCATCTGCACATTCTCTGTCGCAGGAAAATCTGCTGAGCGAAATGACTGCGAAATTGGGAAAAGGAAAAAGGGTGATTGAACGGCTAATTCGTCGGGGGAAAATTAAATTTTATAAGCGATTACGATACGATTGTGTACCGTTCGAAGTAGGTGTAATGTCGAGATAAAGCAAGAATTGGTCTCAAAAATTGAAACAAAAAAAAGGCGATCTAGTCTAAAATAATAAAAATATTTTACGAGCATTTGGCGATGATGGATCACAATGCACGCGGATTGTTAATAGCCGAGTTGTAGAGCAGTTAATCGGTTTGATGCGTAGGGGTCTTTTTCCCTTTATTTAAAAAGAAAAAAAAAAGACCTTAAAGCTTACGTCTTAATTATTAGCATCTAGTCTTTCCCGATTGCGGTTCGAATATTCTCGTTAATCAAGTTTTAATAAACTGCTTTTGTGCATCCTACTTTGTAAAAAACGAGATTTTCGTATTATGTGCGCATTGTAACGATAAATTGTATACACCGTCCTGTAAGCTGTAAATCTGATAATGAAAAAAAAAGCAAATTTGAGGTGACAATACAAGCTAATTTAAATAACGGAGTGATTTAAAAGGAACACATTTTTACTGTAATAATCACGTTCATCAGCTGCATTAACGGCGACAAACGATCTGGTAGATACGGCTATGAAATATCAGTGAACGTTATTAGACTACTTTCGCACCTGTTCTTCGGCTGTGTTCGCAAGCACGTTTAGCGTACAATCACCTAATTTATCTGCTATTAAAATGACACAAAAATCTGTCCGCCGGATCTGTTCTTATACTCTGCAATATGTAAAAGTGAAAAAAATGAAAAAAGAAACAAAACTTACATATACATATATATATATATATATATATATATATATATATATATATATATATATATTTAAAAAGAAAAAAATTGATTTCCTAAAGGTTAAAAAAAAACGGCGTAGATTTATAGGATTTCTCATCATTGCAGACGTTTGAAGCTATAGGTTTACCGGCATACCAATTTTTCGCACCTTTAAAATATTGCCCGAATAGAGTTACTTTCTTAAGATTAAGCGGTTTTCTCATTTTAAAAAAAGAAAATATTAATAGTTTCAATTTATCAACGCGTTTGAATAAATAAGATGGAATAATGAATAATTACAAGAATTTAATAAATATGTAATTGTCTATATTTAAACGCTTATTATTTGTTTTATTCGCCTTCTTAACTGACGACAAGTTATTTTTCTAACATGACAATGTTGAACGTGATGTCATATACTCTATGTGATATTAGAAAGAGAAGTGTAGGAATAAATTTTAATTCAGAGAAAAGTAAAACGCTTATTGCTTTTTTTATACGTTTACATATGTTTTACGTGTGTACGATGTATTTCTGGCGCTTATGGAGTTTTGAAAAAATATCTAGACGAAGATGTGTTCGCCGTTGATTCACAAATACACCTGATACGAAAATGAATAAAGTACAAACGAAAGTAAAGAGAAGAAAGAAACTATTATAACAGGCGAGCTCGGCTACAACGAAAAGTATAATTTGATCGCTTATATAAAAACGATTCTAGCCAACCAACAATAACGATATGGAAAGGAGTAATAATAATAGAAGCACTAACATATTATAGAAGCAGAAACAACGAGGAGTAGGCCGGTTAGATAAAATAACAGACGATAAAATGGTTAAACTATTTATATTAACTAATGTGAAGATTAGTAGATCATCGAAAATTATTTTATATTCGAAAAAAAACACAGAAAAGATAAAACTATTGTTTAAGTATTCCATTCTGTTCCCAAAGTTTTAATCAATAGGTTCAAAAAGGGATTAGATTCCCCCAACACCGTCAGAAACAAGTTGATTTTACCTAATTAATCAGCTTACCGAGAAACGTAATGAATATCGGAAAGAGTTCATTTTTTTGGGGACGTTCGTCTACAAGGACATTGGCCCAAGAACAAAGGAAAAAACGGACGCAAGAGACTCAAATCTTTACACGATCAGAGATAGCCGACAAAAAATAATCAAGAACCTGGACAACAGAAGGAGAAGGAAGGGAGAGAATGAACGAAGGGCATTGTACGGAGTGAGAATATCAATTTGTAATAGGGACGAGAGTAGAAAGCAGCTTGATCGGTTACGAACATTTGTGATCGGGATCACACACAAATTGGATATTGGAGGGATACAATGGACAAAAAGGAGACGGCACAAGAGAGTAACGGAAAAGCGAGGAGGGAAGCAAACCGTATCCAAAGCGCAGGCGGCAGATCGCAGAGATGTTGGAGCGACGCATGGAAGGAAAGTCAGGAAACCAAGGGGAAACGAGGAAGGGAAAGCTGAATAGACAAGAAAAGGAATCCGGATTAGAGAAAGAGGAGACGTACGAGTCAGTTTGGAATGAGCAGCTGCAGACAGAAGAGTAATATCGGAAGAAGAGAAAACAGGAAGAAACCTACCGGAAGAAGAAGAAGAAGATAACCGAGCGAATGAGTTTACTAACTCACTACCCTCAATTCCGGCATGATCCGGTATCCGAAAGAAGTCCGTTTGGATTAAGTGAGAAAGGAAAAGATCACGAATCAAGGAGCGCGAATAAGAAAAATAACGTAATCGGTTGAGTGAGGAGGGAGAGGAGATGCGATAGTCTGCAGCACGCTTTGAGCATCCGACAGGATAAGGATATTGCGAGAGACAGGAGAGGATCTGATAAAAAGAAGGGGGCACACAGAATAGCAGAGGACTCTGCATAGAAGATTGAGCAAAAGGAGGCCAGTTCCTTTCTCTCGGCCGCCTTTACTTTCCCAAATTTTTCTGGTACCCAATTATTTCAGGCTGGATAAACCTAGGAGCAATTCGGATCCGGAATGAGGCAAGTCTCGAACCCGTGATCTTTGATTTAGTAGCCGAGCGTCTTAACCACTAGGCTACCACGCTATCCCATATTAATTACGACGTAATTCTTAGGCTACCCCCCCCCCACCAAAGAAAAAATGTCCTAATTTTACGTCATGAAAGTTAAATGTTAGGAGAGGATTTTTTGGGGATTATATTATTATATTCACATGGACCGATTTAGAATTACGTTGCAAATTTTGATCATTTTATACCAAGTATAGAAGAGAAAGAGACAGAAATATAAGCAAGAGAGGTCAATGGGCACAGCCCCTTGCGAGGCAAAAATGGCCGAGTTTATACATATATATATATATATATATATATATATAAATATATTTATAAAATCTTAACTTTTAATTAAACCTCCGTTTTATTCATAATATATTTAAAATTATAAATTGACGTTGTCGTTTATAATTTATGAGATAAGCCTGTACTAATTCTGGACATAAATTATGTACTGACGAATAGAACCCATATAGAACACGTATGATTTCTGTATGATATTTATTCAGGTATATCTTGGCCCTTATCCATATTAACTGAGACGTTAAATTTCGTTTTATTCTTACATATAAAACTAGCTGCACTCGGTACAGTTGCTGGAGGCTATTTTTTATTAATGATAGCAACAAGAGACGAAAACGTGGTCGCAGTTGCCATTTGCAATTAGTGCCATCGAAAGAACTCGGCGACAAAACTGAAAGCGATACATTTCTAACGTCTCGGTAAGATGTAAAATTTCATTTTTTAATCACCTTTACCGTTATTACGGTTCGGTTCTTTTTTGCTATTGCTTTATTTCTAAGGTGTTCAAGTGAAAAATGTTCCAGGCGTTCGTTTTCTGGAAAATTTTAATCGCCGCCGACCGAACGCATCTGGAAGTAAAAGTCTGTAACGATGTTGAACTGCGGTTATTAAGGTTCGTAATAACGGGCACGAAGAAAAATGCCGCTATTTTCGTTGGAGAATATTTTTCCCTTTGTTTTGCAGCGCGCTAATATTCTACCTGCCGGACTAGTTTCTTGTTTCCGTTCGGATTCGTTAGCTGCACTCGAGCAGTTTGAAAAGAATTGCCGCAACAGAATTTACCTTATAATTATTATTTCGGCGGCTTGTTAGGGTAGTAATTTGTCTGGAACAGCGGAAAAACTTTTCCCGGCCACAGACCATCTACTCCGTAATCAGGAAGCGGGAAATTTTTGAAGTGTAAATTTTAATCACGATTATAATGCCGACGATAATTCCGCTGTCGACGGATAATTTAACGCTTCAACAGCTAGCCGGCAATCGCTTACATTTTTATCTTTCTCGGCGAATCCGTTTAATTTTCATTACTTCGATAGACGCCGAATTCCGGTTTTCCGAAAAGATTAGCTCGCACTTATTCTACTAGACGTACTGACCCCCCGGCAGACGCTCTTAATGAACATCCGACCGTTACACTGGCAATTCTGATTCCGCATAACCTTAACTGCAAAATAAACGGTGAATTCCACTCGTCAGAGTGCGATGAAACCATTCGACTTTATTATAATACGTAACATTACGCTTTAGTGCTTTATCCTTTGCAGAATGTAAAATATACATACGCACAGTAATGAGTGTGTCGCGTTTTTCCGTGTTGCATGTACGAGAGGAACTTTGTTCAATTTGAAACACTCGCGATATATGGCTGCTGCAATCACGAGCTCGTCCATGAGACCATCAATTGTTTAGGGCTGTCAGTTAGACAGCAGTGAGCTGTGTATCAATTTACAAAAAAGCTTTTATCCGCTTGCGGCTGCAAAAGGACTCATTCACAAAGCACGCAATGCTGTTGGAGCGTTGATGTGCCGATGCCTCGCACTCACGACAGTCCGACGGTTGCCGCGGATTGCTCACACAGACAGCATGTCTCCATGCTGTAGAACGTCGGGTTCTCGAACTGTTTTAATCCACGGTGGACACTGACAGCTGATGGGCAATTTTGGAACCCCGAAAAAGTGGTTACAACCTTTTTGTTGGGACGTTGACGACCTAGATGCGCATTCGGTGCGTTAATGCGATATATCTGTTGGGCGGAGTCTGTTTCTGCACACTGCGAGTTTTCTTCACTTGCCTTAAGATTACTAATGACAATGGTCAGCCGCTCTTTATATGATATCAGGATCCGCCTGGTTAGAAAGCCACGTAAAGACCAACGTAGGTAGTACGCGGCGGGACATTTCCCGGCCAAGTTTGGTGTTTATGCTGATTAATAATAGGCTTTTCGATGACAAAGAGTAAACAATTCTCTTCTGTAGTCGCATTAAATTGGCTCCGAAAATGAGAGTCCTCAAAGGTTTAATAGAACTAGCATTGAATGATACTGGTCCACGAGAGAGCATTTGGTCGAGCACTTTTGCAGTCGTTCGAAATACCCGGGATGCGTGACGGGGTATAGACCACGATTGCAAATTCCGCTAAAAAAGCGCGTTCATCTACTGTTTGCACGACAGAAAAGATAAAAAGCTGATCTAACAAGGAGAGGTCACGATCTGCGGGTCACCGACTTTGTTGAAACTTTGCAGATCGATAGAAAACCATGAGTATGTAAACTGTGTAAAATACTATTAGAATGCACCTTTTTGATTTAGACGAGAAATTAAAATTTTTAACAGCCGCATTTAACGGATAATGTAATACAACCGTTCGGACAAATACATGCCATAAATTCCGGATTATGTTTATATTTATTTTATGAAAATGGTTCGGAAGACTGATCATTCTAAAATGAAGTATATTAAACAAAAAAATGATTAAAAAACAATTAAAAATGGTTTTTAAAAAATCAGTTTTTAATTTAATAAAAATTTACACGTGTCATTTATTACATTTATATACTATAAAAACACAGATTAAAATGTATATATTTTGTGGTGTAGCGGTAAAAGTGACGTCTATTTGTACATATCTGCGGTGTCCCGTAAAATTTTTGATTCTTATTTTTAAATTACTAATTTTTAACTAATTATTTCAATTCTTTATACATAACTACATAAATATAATAAAGCGTAAGATAAATATGTTTTATACACAACAAATTCATTATATATATATATATATATATATATATATGTATATAAATATAAATAAAAAAATATACGTACCTACATATAAAATAAGAGAATTGATGAATATCAGTTATAATTAAAATGCTACAAACTTAATTTTTATTTACATAATTTGGGGTGACACAGATCATAAAAACAATGAAAACAGAAATTCCTGCGACATTTACTGCAACATATAAATGAATTATTAGCACAAGTGTAAAGTCATTTTAATTTTTAATTTGAAAAACAAATTTCACTTACATTTAAAAATATTTCACGTTTATCCGAATGTTTAGAGGGAAGCCATGCACAAAAACAGTCGTTAAATAATTTAAATGTTTAAAAATTGTTATTATATTTATATAGTTATGTATAAAGAATTTAAATAATTAGTTAAAAATTAGTAATTTAAAAATAAGAATCAAAAATTTTACGGGACACCGCGGGGGGGATTCGAACTCCGACACACACCTTACTTCCCAAGTATGTACAAATAGACGTCACTTTTACCGCTACACCACAAAATATATACATTGTAATCTGTGTTTTTATAGTATATAAATGTAATAAATGACACGTGTAAATTTTTATTAAATTAAAAACTGATTTTTTAAAAACCATTTTTAATTGTTTTTTAATCATTTTTTTGTTTAATATACTTCATTTTAGAATGATCAGTCTTCCGAACCATTTTCATAAAATAAATATAAACATAATCCGGAATTTATGGCATGTGTTTGTCCGAACGGTTGTATTACATTATCCGTTAAATGCGGCTGTTAAAAATTTAAATTTCTCGTCTAAATCAAAAAGGTGCATTCTAATAGTATTTTACACAGTTTATATACTCATGGTCTTTTATCGATCTGCAAAAGTTTTATCAAAATCGGTGACCCGCAGATCGTGACCTCTCCTTGTAAGACAAAATCATGCTCATATCGAACGTGTGTATTGCATAAATCGCAGTCGGCTAAAAAGAAAGCGTTGTAAAACGAAGCCGCTGGTCAAATCAGGGCATGTTCCAACGGTATAGGTAAATTTTGGAAATTGATTTGTTTTTTTTTTATTTCGGACCGTCGAATTGGAAAGGGCTTATATTACTCGATAGGGGAGGCTTTCACAGTCACTATTTATTTTATCGCCATAAATTTAACTTGACTTTGAACAATACGATTTTTTTCGACTACGCCAATATGTCTCGGTTGTAATGTTTCGTTGGTATCTACAAGGAACAGAGGTGTTTCCCATTGTAAAGAATTTAATGTAGAACGTAAACAGTCTGGTTCATTTTTCGTTTTCTTTTCTATCTCGTGCAAGTTTTCGGAAGGAATGATTAAGCGTAAGCACTCTAATTTTGAGCCTTATTCTAGAGTGGACTTTAAATATTGCAGAACGATAGCAGTAAAACAAGATTACAATATTATGTGTATATTATCGCTGTTTAATGTATCTAATTTTTCTGCGATTTAAACATTCGAAAATAATTCTACTTTAAAACTAATTCGATCCGAAATATGATTAAAAATGTTTCGGACATCGGAAATATCCCCGAATAGAAGAAATGTTCGATTATCATCGAATAAATCAAGTACGCTAAATTCTTCCTCTAACCACCTTGATAGTCCAAAAAATTATAATTTAGCTATCGGGAACAATTAAAAATTACACAGTCGTTGACTTTGCTCGAAGCCATCATTATTGCAAAACATAACATTAGCATGTTGTGAAACCAGCAAAAACAAATATTTCAACCAGTTAAATCGTATTACACCGTGAATAGAACTTGGCAAGACTCTTAAGCATAATCATTGAGCACAGCTTTTCGGTTCTGGTACTGTTCGCTGCGCATTCGTGAATGTTACAAGTTAGAAATGCTACGAATGGTACCCGCGCTATGTAGCACATCGACAGAGGATTCTTAGTTATTTTAAATTTCTAGGCATACATACATTTTTATTTGGTTTCGATGCTCCCTGACGAAATCCATTCTGAGTTGGTTGAAAAATCTAACAGGTAGAGGTGAACTGTTTACTTTGACTATTGATAATATCTGTCTCTGGTTGATATTTTTGTGATGCGTCTGTTATTGCGATGAGTTAGAACGGGCGTTTGTATAATATTGAATAGAAACGATTTCTCGAAACGGTGGACTTACGTTTTGTTGTGTTGTCTTAATCGCATTGTGCGTTACACTTACCACCTTACCAATTCCGGAAGAATCATCATTGATCGATGAACAGATCTGGTGGTGGGCAGATTTATTTCGGTTCTTTACAATGTTATACCTATCGCAGTGGTGAAGATTTAAATATTTTTACAGTTCTTTTTCGATAAAAATGTAAAAATGCGACGCAAAATTATATATAAAATTGCCGAATAAAAACCTAATTGAATATATCACAACGGAATGCAGGCGCAAAACTGTAACTATAAACATGTTGCCAATCGATAGAAATGAATCTCGCCACATCTGAGAGAGAAAGTCAGCTATTAAGTTACATTACTAGCTTTACACAGTTGAACAGAATTACTATACGTAGAAGTTTATTTACATATTGGTAAAAAAATAATTCATTGACGCGCGGAATATTACGCGACATTAACGCGATAACGAATAAAATTCGCAGCTGGTGAAGTGATCGGAATCGTAATTTAAGGGAACTGCGCGCAAACGAACGGTCCGAAAAATGTACATTTCATGGATTGCATGCAACCTCTATTGGTATATCTATTGGCTGTTAATTAGCGAATGGGTGCAGCAGTCGTTCTTGGTTTTTTTTTGCAACTGCTCCACAAATTACACTCGACACCCGCACGTTTTCCCACTACTTCCTTCAACTCGGCGACAAATGGCTATTTTTTCCGTTGCAAAAGTTTTGCTAAGGCCTGACAAATAGACACATTGGATTAAAAAATATTACATGAATGTTGTACGTTGAGCTCCCCGTTTTTTTAAACACACACACAAACGTATACATACGTATATATATGTAGAGAGAAAGGGGGAGCTCCGTAACGCCGGTCGGCACCTAGTATCGGACATTGTACTATCTCAGCGAGTCACAACGCGTTCGATTCAAAAACGTTTCAAATAAGCGCGGGGGAACGTAGCAATACAGGGTCATGGGACATTGCCGATAACGCCAAAGACCACGACAGGAGCGATCGATTGCCGTTTTTGATGGGAAAACGTTGCATCACATTAGATCCAAGTAAGTGTTACTGCTAAGTTTTTACGTTGAAATGTTTGTGGTAATTGTTAATAAAGGCGGTGTTCCATTATTATTCGTGTTACCTTTGAAAGTTTTTGTTGATTTCCAAAATAGTTTTATTATGGAACACATAATTTTGACGATTCCCTATAGTATCGGACACAAAATTGTCTCTTAACACCGAGCAGCGAACAAATTGTTTTTTCTCGTAAGTGTTCATACTTATTGTAATAATTGTTGCACATTGTTTCAAAAGACAGAAAAATGAGGATAAATCGGAATGGAAGAGACAAAACAGGAAGAGAAAATTTGACCAACGAAGATTACAAACCGCGATAGATAAAGTTTTATCCAAAGAAATGTTTTTTTGTGAGAAGCTTCGTCGCACTGTACAATCCCAAAAGCACTCTATATAATACATCGGCACTGAACCGTTGAGAAGTGACGTTGCAACCGAAAAATTGTCGCCATTACTGTCAAAAAACAATCAGCGGCCTGCAAAAGAAAATGTGAAAGAAGTGAAATTCTAATATACAGAATTAGCGTTGAAGAAGATTAAGAAGAAAAAGAAAAAAAACAGGAGCTAAATTCAAAACAGCAATAGAAGAGAAACGGGAACAAACCAAGGGCGTAAAGGACAACAAAGAAAAAGTGGAGATGAAGCTAAGAAAAAGTAACCATAATAGGAAAAACTACATATCTACTGTGCTCAGAAGAGCATGACGAAAACTGAATATAGTGTTTCACCTGCAATGGCTCATGAAGCATATCCGGGTATATTCCTGAATGTGCAGATGCCTACATATGCGATCGATGCGGCATGTTTTGAAAATATCCGGTGTTTGGAGTCGGAAGTTAAATGTGACCGGTACTAGGTGCCACTTGCAGTGATTGTATTTTTCTTTATCAAAGTTTGATTTAGGTCTGCAAATTACTTTAAGCAGAAATTGCATTTTTGTTTACTTATTTTGATTTTAAACTTTGTTGACTAAATCAATCCATAAATAAAGTTACACATTTCTCGAAGTATTATAGTTTTGGTTTTATTTTTTGAAAATCTTAGCTGTCCACCACTAAGGGGCTTCCTCCTATATATTATAGCAGCTCAGCTGGGCGCGGCCAGACCTCTACAAATAAGTTTCTTACATTTCTAACTCTGAATAAAAGCTAGTCGATGGTCGCCAAAATTATCATGTACCTAGCCAAATGGGGTGGCTCAATACGCGATAAATAATTTATTTATTTAACCTTTTTTTTTTTTCTTTCTTATCCGCTAACGTAATCGAGCCCAGGGTACAGCCAAAATTCTCTCGAGACCACCACACCTAACAATCCGGCCACTCTACACCTGCGCAAAGTACAACCATGATTTTATCCGTGATTAAATTGTACTATTATTAATTTTTTTTAAGTAATTCATTTTTTTTTTTTTTTTTTTTTAAAGGGCTCGTTGTTAACACTGACCCAAATACATGGATTTAGATCACCTACTCAGATTCTGAGGCGATCGGAGATAGAAAGTATAAAGGGAAGAAGGAGGAGAATAGCGGCTGGAGGTGGGAAGGAAAGAATAAAGGAAGCATTGAAAGGGGTAGGAAGATCCAATGCCAAAAGTTCGGCGTATAGATGAGAGCACTCAGGAAAAACAGCAGGGCATTCAAAAAGGATATGGTTGGGGTCGCATATAAAGGGAGGATCAGTAGAGTGGAGAGGGCAAAATGGAGAAGGTGAAAGAGCAAAAGAAAAACGAGAAAAGAGAAGGGGGGAATGACCAAGCCTCCGTCTGATTAAAGAAACAATAGCCGAGCGCCGAGAAAAGAAAAGAAATTGGTACCAACGCTGTGAACTGGGAGTAGGTTGTAGGAGGAGGTAGAAGGAGGAGCGATTGGCAAAAAAGGAAGGGTAGATGTCAACCCATAGTCTGGTATGGAGACTTGCGGAGAAGAAAAGGATGTCTGAGGCAGGAAAATGCGGAAGGAATGGACCATTGAGAGACGCCGAGCGAGCTAGGAAGTCAGCTGCTTCGTTACCCTCAATGCCAGAGTGGCCAAGAACCCATAAAAAGTCAATAAGGATAGAACGTGCTTAACGCAAGTTGGAGATAGAGGCACAAACAGAAAGAATGATATCATTAGTCGAGTGGGAATGAGGAGAAGAGATAGCTGGCAGCACAGATTTGGAATCAGTAATAATGAGAAATTTACAGATCCCTCTTGAAGAGGAAATAAAGGAGACACCACGGAGAATGGAGACTGCTTCAGCAGAAAAAAAATGGAACAAAAGGAAGGAAGTTTGAAGGATTCCGAGTGATTAAGCGAGGGGGCCGTAAAAGCACCGGCCACCCCGCTATCATTTTTGAAACCATCAGTGAAAATTTGACGGGGAAATGAAGAATTTAATATGTGGACATATTCACTGACCACTGTACTCTGAGGAGTGGAGTTAGCACGAAGAGCAAGAGAGGAGAATGAGATGGGAATACATGTACTATTGAAATCAAAAGAAAAGTAAGGAAGCTTATTGCGGGAAAAGACATAAATTTTTCTTTCACCGAGCGACCAGAAAATGCAGTTGTACTGAACGAGTTACGACAACAACAAAAACACAAAACACGCAACACACAATCCACAATCAACCACTCAATAATACTGTTCATTAATACAAATATATAAAATTCAAAAAAAAAAATGGGTATATCTGGACTGTTCAGTTTCCAGTTTCAAAGTACGGATGTCACGCCGGCTTCCGTTGATTTTGATTCCGGTCACTTTCTCTGTAAATGTTCGGCCAACGCGAGTACTCGAGGTGATTATTTCCTTTTCCCTGTTCTTGTACTCTTGTGATTTATGAAAGTTGGTTAAATTCCTTTTTCCTCTTTTTATTTTTTTTACACTATATGTTTTTTTTTTTATATATATATGTATCTATATGTGTAAGACTAGATTACGATAAAGTTTTATCAACTTAAATTTAACGACTAACCGCAGACTGACTAAATTAATCGCTCTCCCCGACATGTTCCTCGTATACAACTTTCATTAAGTACGTAAGAAGCGGTAATCATTACTACTAGCCCGGACGAATTCTGACTTTCATCGGCTTCTTATCATGCCTACCGGACATTATCTTGTCCACATACTAACATAATTCCCTTTAGCTTCTGAAATAGTTGTAAGATGATTGGTATGTGCCATTCCCCTAAGCATGTTCCATCAGCAAAGGCACAACCACAATTAGGTCGACTTTGCTATTCTATGATATAGTAATTTTTCTCAAGTTTCCTCGTGTCTACACTATTATGATCAAAACGCTATAACATATATATATATAAACGTTTTTTATATGAATTAACTTCCACTCGATTTTAACTATAAAAGTAAATTGTTTATTTATTAATGATACAATACAATACAATTAAAATAAAGGTAATATTATTTTAACAATTCTTAAACTTACCTATAAAAGTAAAATCGATTTTGAAAGTGTTTAGTTTGTAATTTAAATCAATAATATAAAATCATGAAGTAACAAACCAAATAGTTTTATTTACTAATGATTTTTCTTTTTTAGCTTTTTACTGTTTACTGTTTATTATGTTAAACAAAATGGAAGCAGTGCAACCATTTTACATCTCCCCTCCCCCCCCAAAATTGAAATCTTCTTCAATCAATAAACGATTGAAATATAGTACTAATAAATAACTAACTTAATTTTCAATATCATTATGAGGAATTAGTTTACTACTATGAAAAAAATTTGCTTCCTTGCGACTCTTTCCACAGTCAACTTCATATATTGTGTTTGAAATCTGACGAATGATCCTAAATGGACCACTACGAATTTCATCTAGTTTGTTACGGTTTAATTTATTTCCTTTCTCAATGAAGACTAATTCTCCTTCCTTAAAGTTGTATTTTTTTCTATTTTTATCGATTCGTCTCTTATTGATTTCAAAATTTTTTATTGAATTTATAATTGCTTGTTCTCTATCATGTTTTAAATTTCGAATTTCTCTAAATTCATTTGGGACTATTGTTGATTCTTCACCATAAAGTAAATATGATGGTGAAAATCTTGTTACACTGTGCGTTGTTTGATTATATTCATTGGTACATTCAGCTGCTATCTTTGACCAAGCTCTTTTCTTTCCGCTGTTCATTTTGCATCGTATCCTGTTTAGTAATGTTTGATTTAAACGCTCATTTAATCCATTAGATTCTGGATTATCTACAGATGTAAACATAAGTGTTATATTCCTTTTTTCTAAATAGTTTTTAAGTTCTTTTGAATTAATACCGGCATACTGATCGGACAAAATTGTACCTATTTGGTGTTCTTTAGGCAGTTGATCAATTAATTTTATGTAATCTTTTGCACTTTGACCTTTTGAGGTGGATATAAAGGCATATCTTGAGAAATGATCAACAAAAATATGCAAATATTTTTTTGAAGACCGATTACTTCCAAACCCTCCAACTGAATCCATAGACATAATTTCGTAAGGTTCTTTTGCTGGACCCAGTTTTGACAATAAACCAATTTTCTGGCACCTTCGGGATTTATTTTTTAGACAAATTTCGCAATTGCTGCAAAATTGTTTAATGCTATTATCCATATTCTTGAAATAATAGTATGGTCTAATTTTTTCAATTAGATGATTAACACCGATGTGACCATAGTATTCATGTATCTGTTTTATTAATTGTAATCCAAATTGTTGTGATATGAAGATTCGTTGTCTATTTTTAAGATATTTAAAAGAAATCTCTCCTTTTTTCACTATTTTTTTTGAATTTTGGATTTCTTCTCTATTAAATTCCTGATCTTGAATGATTTGTTCCATTTTTACCATATTTATAACTGGTAGTACGTCTTCTGTATTTTCAAAATATTCTAAGACTGGATTTCTTGATAAGGAATCAGCTTCCACATTTTCTTTTCCTGGTGCATATGTGATCTTAAAATTATATTGCGAGAGATAGTATACTAAATCTCCTAGCTCCTCATCTGTTCGTGCTTTTACTTTCAATGTTTCAAGTGGTTTATGATCCGTTATAACACTAAACGGTCGACCTATTAGCCAATGTTGCCAATAAATAATAGCTTCACGGATTGCTAGACATTCTAAATATATTGGTTTTTTCTTTTTTTGCACAGGAGTTAATTTTTTTGAAAAATAAGCAACTGGATGTAACATCCCATCCTCTTGAGGTTGTTTAAAGATTGCTCCTACTCCTTGAATACTAGCATCAGTATAAATATAAACTTCACTATCAGGATTATAGATCGCTAATATTGGACTTGAACATAAATAATTTTTAACAGTGCTAAATGCCTGTTCACAATCTTCAGTCCAATCAAATTTTACATTGTTACGCAATAAATTATGCAATGGTTCTAATTGTTTTGCTGCATTTTCTAGATATTTATAATAAAAATTAATTTTTCCAAGAAATTGTCTTACATTTTTTTTTGTTTTAGGTCTTTGAAATTCATGAATAGCTCGAAGATTATCCTTATAAGGCCGTATTTTATTCTTTTCAATAATATGTCCTAAATATTTTATTGAATTTTTTGCAAAGTCACATTTCATTAATTTTAATCGGAAACCCTCTTTAATGATTGCGTTTAATAATAACTCAAGGTGTAGTAAATGTTCTTTAAATGTTTTTGAAAAAATTAGGATATCGTCAATATAATTTATACAGAAATCATTTAATTTATGTTTTCTAATTATATTTGCTAAAATTCGTTGAAATATCGATGGCGATATTTTTAATCCAAATGGCAGGCATATCCATTGCCAATGACCATTTTGTGTAACAAATGCTGTTTTTTTTCTGTCTTTTTTTCTAATTGGAATTGACCAAAATGCTGAATTTATTTCTAGAGCTGAAAACCAATTACAGTTTCCTGCCTTCACCATAATATCTTCAATTCGAGGAAAAGGATAAGGTTCTGGGACAACTAATTTATTTAAGTCCCTAAAATCGACACATAAACGTGACCTACAGTTCTCCTCTTTTTTATATGCCAATGTTACTGGCGATGCAAACGGTGAACTTGTATCTTCTATTAGTCCAGCTTCTAACAGTTTTGTTATTTGTGATTCAATCTCTTTTTGATCTGGGATTGAGCATCTGTAAGGTTTTTTTGCAATATATTTTTCTTCTATTAATTTTATTTGTGCTTCCTCGTTTCTTACCATTCCAACATCATATTTATTTTTAGCGAATATTGATTCATATTTAATTATAAGTTCATTAATTTTGTTTTTTTTCTCTACATCTAAATGATCAAGATATGCATAAAAGCTTTCAACATTTATATATTCGTTAAAGTTTACAGTTTTTATTATTTTTATGTCTTCTTTTAATCCTGAAATTTGTTCCATCTTTTTTTCATCTAATTTTTGAAAAATCTTTAAATTTTCATTTTGAATTAACTGAAATTTCTTTATAGCATCCAAACCGAGTAATAGATCAAATGAAAATTTGTCATTTTTAATTATATAAACATCTAAAACATCTTCGATTTTATTGATTCTTAAATGTAAACGTGCCCGGCCATTCGTGAAATTTACACCACTAATTGTTTTAAAGATATCTGGGCTCCGAATTATTTTCGTTTTTAGGTCATTTATGACTTTTTGATTTATTAACGTTATGTTTGAGCCACTATCATAAACACCTTTAACTTTCTTCATCTTATTTATTAATACATTTAATGTTATAAGTGGGGTAAATTTCTCCGGGCGGACTAGTTTTTTTGATTATCTAGTTCAATTTTCATTAATTCATCGATTTCCGTTAAATTAACGTTTTTTGTTTCCACATATCGTTGTTTATTACGGCATAACTCCAGTGGATGATATCGATTTGGTTTTCCTAGTCCTTCACACATATAGCATGGTTTTTTTAATGATACTTTGTAGTTTTGTTGCACTTGTACCATATTTTTTTTTTCCTCTAAGTTCATTTTATCATATTTAAATTTATTCTCCTTCTGTTTTATATACATTGTATCATATCGTCTTAGTTCGTTCATCAATTGTTCTGTTGTTTGTATTTCTTCTTTATCTAATTTATCTTGTATATTTAATGGTAAACCTATAACAATATGATTTATTCTAGAAGTGTTTGATATGTCACATTCATTTTCCAGTAACAATCTTTCTTTCTTTAAGGCATAATCTATTAATGAACCATTTATAAATTTGAAATTGTATGCAAACCTAATATTTGCCCAACTTTTATCAGCATATACTTGTAAAAATGAATCACACCATGCTGCCCAATTTTTAAATGATAGCTTTTTTAATGTTGAGCCGTACCATTCATTAGCGTTTTCTTCGACAAATAATTTTAAACATTGAATTTTTTTTTCGTCATTAATTATTTTATATCGTTCGCATTCTTTTTCAAAATCCTCAAGCCATCTTTTTGCGTTCTGTTGTTTCCCCCGAAATTTCTCAATGCTAAATTTTCTTTCAACATCTGATAATGTAACTTCTTTAATATTCAGTTGTGCTTGAAGATTTTCAACCAGTTTTATTAATTTATACTGACTGTATTCAACATTAGTTGTTGATAACTCCATACCTTGTTCTTCCTTTTGTTCTTCTTCGAGATATATTTCATTGAAAACAAAGTTTTCATCACTATCCAAATATAATGCCGCTATTTCTTTTGGTAATGTTACTGTTAAATTACGGAATTGGCCATGTTTTTTCATGCTTTTACACGCATTTTTTACTGTGTTAATATTAAATAAGGTAGTATGAATTGACTCACTTTGCATTTCTTCTGGAAATTTATATACTATTTCGTTCGTTAACATTTTTATAGTTTTTACTGCATTTATAACTTTTAAATCCTGTTCTTCTCGTTCAATTCTGATTTTTACTTGAATTGATGCCATTTTCAATCAAAATCGATTTATAAACGTTTTTTATATGAATTAACTTCCACTCGATTTTAACTATAAAAGTAAATTGTTTATTTATTAATGATACAATACAATACAATTAAAATAAAGGTAATATTATTTTAACAATTCTTAAACTTACCTATAAAAGTAAAATCGATTTTGAAAGTGTTTAGTTTGTAATTTAAATCAATAATATAAAATCATGAAGTAACAAACCAAATAGTTTTATTTACTAATGATTTTTCTTTTTTAGCTTTTTACTGTTTACTGTTTATTATGTTAAACAAAATGGAAGCAGTGCAACCATTTTACATATATATATACATATATATACATTGAAATGAATTTCTATCTTTTTTGGGGCGGCCAATGAAAATTATTTCGTAAGGCTTTTCAAACGCGGCAATCGACAACAAAAGTTTTCGTATTTCGCGGTGACCAGCTTAATTCAACCGAAATCGAATTCGAAAGATCGACTAGCCCTTCACGGCAAAAGAACAGTGAACTGCGACTAGCCTCGATAGACAAACTTTTTACGACGACGAACAATAAAAGTTCTGTCTCGATCATTTGTTTCTACTTTCTTTTCATAATTTTTACTGCTATTGCTGTCCTACCTACCCATACACCGTGATATCATAGGTATTTGTTTTTACACACACGCACATACACACGTACAATATATACCTATTTAAATAGTTTACAGAAGTATGCGACGACATAATTTCACACGCATACCTGCAATTTCGACTTCGTCGGATTAGATCTTGAAAATTCCCGACGAAAAATAGGACCGCTTGGCTGTCTGTCTCGACATACACCAGCAATGACAACCGTCAAATATTCTACCTAATTCTATTTGCTAGTATTAACGCAAAATATAGTGCCACAAACCCCTATTCGTATCAATACCTAGTATACGTGTGTGCTTATATACAATTATATGTTTCCTTTTTCCCAAAACAAATATTTTAAGACGTATTTTGTATTTTATTCCACGCTGTGGTATCCTGATCATGAATATCGAACTGTTTTTACTTAATCTACAAAAAATAGGGTAATTTTATTTAAAATGCCGAGCGAGATTCATTGGTACACTTGCGGTAACGTGTGCTGTAAATTACTGATTTTGTTAATTAATTTTACAACTACCTATTTTTCATATCGGAAGAACATGGCGATATCTTTTATTTTTTCTTAGATTGTATATTTCGCTGAGACTAAAATAATCGCCTCTATTCAGATTTCGTTTCTTTTTATTTTTTTCAGACTCCCATAACATAGCCCATCGGCCTCGTATTAAAATCGGAATTATATTGATATGTTTGCTTCCAGGAAGAAATTATACATCCATTTATGTATTTTGTTAAATTTCGAGATGTAGGATACCTGAAGATTCGTTAGAGCTGAATGTAATGTATGTCGATACGAAAAGGAGCATTTGAAAAAAAAAAAAAAAAAAGATCTGCACTGATAACTTTATGTTACGAGACATGTTGAAGACGACACCGGGTTTCGTTGGTAGCGTGAAGACGGAGAAGTTTATCGGGTCCTAGCCTACAAATAGAAATGATAAGTCTGCGACACAGAATCGCTAGCATACCAAGGTGCGTATGGAATATTAAGCTGTGTAGATTTATAGTAAGATAGACAAACCGGGTTGGTCCAGGTAACTTTCCAATATATTCCTTATCAGCGTATTTGATAAAGAATAAAAGATCACTGCGATTTGGAACAGGAACTCCGAAAAAAAAGGGGGGGACAAGTATTTACACTGCACGTAGATACATCGGTGTCTCGTGGCTGCCGAACACGTTAATTACAGTTTGCAACAAACGGAATCGCGCACACAACTGAGGAATGATACCGAATGCACTACTGGTGGTGTATATTAATGAAAATATGTCATCATTGTAACATCTGAGGTATGTCGCAGCTCAAAATTTGACGCACAAATTTTTGGAACGACTCCCAGCCATTAAACACATACATGTTAGAAAAGAAAATTAATTGGATGTGCCCAATATTTGAATGAAGAAACTCGCCCATCCGTCACTCTACTCTTCTTTCCGATCAAACCACCGTTTCCTGTCCTAAAGAAATCACCATACCTTTTTCTCCGTAATATCTTCTTTTTTATTTTCTTTTTCTTTTTTTTTTCTGTTGGACGCGTCAACTACGGACTTAAATTCAATGCAAGTGAACTTTTTGGAAAGCTTTTTGGCAGCGGGATTTTCTGTGCAGACGAAATAAAACTGCGCCTGCCCAACTACGCTATGGTAGCATTTTCATCTAAGGAAATACTATTATAACGTTAAGCTTTTAAACAATTTTCTTTTAAGATCTGATCAGCGACTAGTCTATCTGCTGAAACGCAAAAGATTCCTAATATTTCACGTAAATATTGTCTCGATGCCAGATTGAGGAAGACGATTGGAGGAGGAGGAAAAAATAAGTTTTTCTTTTTATAAGAACGAAAAGGCAAACAAAAAAGTGACTCCGAGATCAGTATGTATGGAAGCACAGAAAAACGTGTAATCTCAATCGCCATATCGTCGAACCCACATCGAAACGGTGAAATTCTTACAAACCTACTCTTTACGAAATCGCATTAGGCTTTTATTATAGTTGAAGCAAAAAATGACCGATTCCTTTTCTAACGAAAACTCATTTGACCTATCACGAAAAACAGCGCATTAATATATGGCCGCTAAAATTATTTTAAACAATAGAGAACGTATATAAAAGTGATTGGTAGACCACGTTTTGCTTAAAGTGATCGATCGCGGAAATACTCTTAAGCGACATGCACGGCGTAGCTGTCAGACTTGCAACCTATTCGCACGGCACACAGTCCCACTCAACGCAACGGTCCGCTTAGACCCGCACGAGCGTGCAGAGACCTATACTCGCATATGCCAGCACATTGGCCACTACAGCAACGAGCAAGAGCCGTCGACGACGTATCCACACATATACACTCAGACATCCTAGTTTGAACTGTTCGAAACCGCCGAGTTAGCAAAAATTTCTATCATCGCAGCCGGAGTTGAAGATCGCTCATCGACACACCACCACATGCACAGCATTCGTCACTAGAAACTTGGACGGTTATTTCAAATTTAACCATTGTCGAAAGCCTCAATCTATTTCAATGTGAATTATTCTTTAATATTTTCGCTACGTACATCTGCCTTTGTTCGTATATTCGCGATGCATTCGTCATTTTTTTTTTTTTTTAAATAAATAAGTTGCGGGTCTTATTGGACAAGTATGCCTGTTGCGTGAGTGCCCAACACTCCTATTATCGTTTATTCTATTAAACAAAATTATAGTTAATCATTCTTACTACCTAAATCGAACGTATTAAACCAAAAAAATAAAAATAAAATATATCAATCGACGCAAATATATATATATATATGAATTACACAATAATACACCCATACACAGGAGCCGCTTACATATTGGACGTTGCATACATTAATGTACAGGAAAGAAAAAGGAAACTGGTAAATAGATGATCTAAAGGGACCCTAAAAAATGCAGCAATAATAATAAAGGGAAAAGAGGATGCAGCAAAATTCCTTAATCTTTGCACCATTCTTTAAACCATTTCCTCACTTCCCTCTTCCATGCACCAATTTGTTTCTCGTTTATTATGTGACTATGGTACTCATTAATTTAATTAAAACCGAATCATCTATATTGTCGATTCGTAGATTTACCCCTCTAGGATGAATAGGTATTACTTTAATTCCTTGTTAGTCGAGTTTTTAGTCTGGAAGGTAACTTTACCATATCGCATTTAAATTCAAGTAGTCTATAATAATAATAATGCATTTTGGGATACATTTCATTATTTTCCTTCCACCATGTTGATGTAGGATCACTCCGCTTCCAATGGGGTAGTATAAGTCTCAAATACCTTTTCTGAATTTTACCTATTTTATTGATTTCCGTTTTTTTAGCCTCACCCCATATTTGGATCCCATATAAAATTCTAGACATTATTAATGCATTAAACCGTAATGTTCCATACGAAAGAACCGCCTTCAGTTTATATAACGCTGGAATTGACAGTCTTATTTTTGAATTTAAGTTTTGTATCTGCTTTTTCCAGTTCAATGATTTATCGATTTACTGTATGGGTTTGTTTCTTTATGAACTAAACCGACACTGTCAACAATAAAACGTATCGTTTGCTTTTTGAGACATTACTCGCCTTTTCGGTATCAGATGTCACATTATTATCGCTTTTGCTGAGTTGATTAACGTTATTATTACGCTAGTTAAGTCTGTTATTATTATTATTATTATTATTATTATTATTATTATTATTATTACTGTTATTATTTGTGTTCTCGCTTTTATTACTAAAACCAAAACCGCTCAGATCCACTATCATCACATCCTCATCTGTATTATTAACCGAATTTCTACTATTCGACTATGACGCGAAAAACGGGAGGGGCATATTATTAAACTAACTTAAGCGGTACACGCGACTTCCTGCGAATGTAGCCGTGTGGTGTATACTATGAAATGCGTGCATTGTATTTACAGGTACGTAAACAATGAAAAATTGAACAATATACCTATTACCGTACCCGCCAGAAAACGAAACTGTTGTAATTACTTGTTTTGTCGGTATTTTAAAATTCTGACGTTATTTTTGTTTTAAAAATTCATAATTTTTGTAAAATATCTGCGAAAGTAATTTCAGTGTAAGAATATTTTAAAAAAGTGCATTTGTCTCGGATTAAAGTAATAGTTACAAATGGCCCGTTATAATTTTCCCGTTTATAAATGATTCGAAAGAGATTGATTAAAATGTGCCAGTACTGAATCTCACGACACGTTCTTGACTTCAGACTGTGTACGTATTTTATACTAAATAAAACCGCGTTTAATATGTAAATAAAATTCGAAATTGAACAAATTAAAGAATTCCTTCGTGTGTTTTCATTATAAAAACTCCTAATTTTCACGGTACATAGCGAGGAAAATTTACGATTAAATTTAAAAAAAAAAAAATTCATAATCAGAGAAGTATATATGTCCTATTGGTTTCGCTTTATTTAATTTTCTAAAAAGGCTTAACATGTGCCGCGTCTGGGAGTAAGATTTTCTCTCTGCCTCTCCGAACGTTTCCCGACTAGTGAACCGGTGATGGAGAAAAACACGACGTCTCGCGGTAATGAAAACTGGAAAATGGGCACGCGCGCAGACCAAAAATTTTCCATTACTTCTTTATACTATCAGTCGTTATAATTTTTTCTCCAGTATCTCTCTAAAACGAAAAATGTTGAAATGAAATTAAAATATAATCGCAATACAAACAAAAACAAATTAAGAAGCGACATTTTTTTTTAATTTTCGAAAAATAAAAATTTAAGAGAAAACTGATAAAAAATCTCTATAAAGGTTATTATCGGAATCGTTTTATGTAAAATTCACTGAAATGCTTCAAAAATTCGGCCGATACTTGCAAATACGTTAAATTGTTTTACATATTATTTTAAATTGTTTTTTAGATAGAAATTGTTTTATACTAGGGCGAATAAAATACAATGAGAAAAGAAATAGAAAAATAGGAAGTTGAAAATTGAGCCAATTCATTTTATGGCGGAAAAATTACAAATGGACGTGTACATCTCAAATCATGCCGTGTGTGCGCCTGCTAATATGACTATAAGAATTCGCCACTGATATAATATATACATACATACATATATAAAACTAAAAAAATTGAAGTTTAGTTATCTGGAAAGGAGTATACCGATATCTACAGCGTGAAGCGCATTTAATATTAGAGGACTCAGCTATGGAGTGAACAGGTTCAATTATCACCGTTAATAAAAATCTACAATCAACGCTGTACTCGGAATTAAGAATAAAAATCGATTAAGGCAACCGGTTTCAAATAAAACTTGTCAATCCGTTAACGTTACCTCTCGCGCTTTTTAGTTATCTTTCGATATCGAAACTCAAAGGAACAATTAGAATTTGTTCAGTTCCGTTGCAGGTGTGCTGCTTAAAGCTTGCAGATCGCTTATTAAGTACTTTCTCATACTATTTGTTTATTTTGTGCGCTACATTTTGGTTAATAACTTTTGTTTACAGTTGTTGTGATCTGTGCCAACCCGCTAACAGTGCGAGAAATTTTGTTAGCTGCCGAAGAACTGAATATGGTAAACAGTGGCGAATACGTTTTCTTCAGTATTGAATTGTTCGGCAGGTAATAATTTTTTTTTTAACTTTTAATACTACTTCTATTCGATTTAAAACGTTTGGATTTTAAGATTTTTTTCTACTGTCAAAGCCTACCTAATCATATTTAGGTGAATAGAGTGCAATTTAGAAGTCGAACCTTAGTTTCAAACCTAATCGTCAACGTTTTCAGCGTTTCCGCTTGTCACACCCTTCGAAAAATTGTATAGATAACGACAAGAAATCTATTCGTTGTTTTTCAGATGAACACTTTGGAATACATTATTCCTAATTGCTATTTCATCATCTGATTTCCTGAACGAGTTCGATAACGTAACATCAAGCCACTGGTGAAATTACTTGCGGTGCATTTTTCTGAAACTTCCGCATACTTCCTTTGGGCAGAACGGCCTACCAGTAGGACAATGAAAAGACTGCTCCAGATATTGCTTGACATATATTCTATGGGTCTAGCTATCATTACTACGGGGAGTGAATATTGTCGCTAAATAAAAATGCGTTTACTTACTAATGTTTTAGGCCAACTTCCATCCTCAAGTTCGATATTATACTCTTCTTGTTGTCGATAAAGGATTTTTTTTGGTGGCTAACCGTAATGAGTTATCTTGTATACTTAAGAAATCCAAGTACCGTTTATGAGTATATTATTCTTATAATTCTTTCTGATCTTTTAGTTTACGATGAGGGGGTACACGTAGATGCTAGGGTAAGAAAAACGATACCATCTCCAACTTCTTCTTGCTGACCGCGTTGATTCTTATAAGAAGTTTCCTAATTTCTGTAGGAACAAAGTTATTCTTATTCGTTTTATGTGTTTTGTATATGGTGGAGTGACCGCATACAGTTTGTATTCATTCTGTTAGATTGTTAACCGCGGATTCAAAGCCATTCCCACATTTTAATGTTCAGGTTAATATTATCTTCAATAAAAATCTCATAATAATTCAATCAGTTATTCGATTAGGTAATCTGTATACGACTTCTGTATAATAATAGCGTTAATATTTAGAGTAGCTAATACCGCAATATGAACACCACCCTGGTTTGTAATTTATTCTTGAGCCCCGAGCTTGACTTTTTTCGCGTTATAATCCTCTCGACAGATGAAATGATTTCCTAGACTTCTAAAGATGGTGTTAAATTCTATTTCTGAAATATAACACCCGGGATGGAAATTTTTACCTGGAAGCATATTCGCAGCCACTATTTGATAAGCATATATATTATGAGAGAAGAATTCATATTGTGTGTAGGAATTTTTGAACATAATCATGAAACCACCGTCCCGCACTACGATCCGAATGATTTTCCCATACCCAGACATTCTTACACTATTTCACTGTTGATATTTTCTTCGATGCTTCTCAGGAGCTTATATTTTTTAATGCCATTAACATTTAATGTATCTTTGTCGAATCCTTTTAGTACACTCCTTCGATATTGCAGAATGATGATTGTGACAATTTATACAGTATGTTTCAAAATGAACATCGAAGGAGCATTAGATACATCTTTTTTTTTTGTAGCTTTACAGTTTGTAGAAGAGTGTGAAAAACGAAAACATTGTGGAGTCAGTTATATGTATATAAGGTTCAACCTCAAACCTCACCCTATTTATGTATATATATATATATATATTGAAACGATTACCGTTTGGTATTCGTGCCCTCAGGGATGCTAAAACACGAGATCTCTTCAAACTCGCGGATTATATATTATTTGTTATTATTAAATCGAAATGATTAGTGTGAATTTTTACTGATACTCTACATAAATTATTCGTTACCGGTCGACCGCTGAAAAGCAATTATTAATTATAATTATTATACGTATATGACAACGAAAAACAACGATTATAAACATCTACTACTGTTGTCGGCGGCGAATCTGATGGCGGCAGAATACAGTGGAATGCGTTGTTGTTGTGACGTCCAGGACCTCGGTGGCGAAAAAGATACTTTTTATATAATTTATTTTAAATTCCGCGACCAACGCGAATGACATTTCAGCAGTTACGGATTTTTGATAAATCCCGCCTTCGAAAAACTTGTTTATATACTTTACAATAACTTCGGAAAAACGTTAACTTATACTGATGAAAGTAATTTTCAGAGCAAAACAAAAACAAGCGACTTGCTAATTACTTTTTCTACTGACGATAGGAATTGCTTTAAAAAATGAAAAATTCTTTTCACGAAGGTAAAAACATGACCAAAGAGGAGTAACTATATGAACGAATGGTATAACGCGACTCACTGTCAACTAAAAAATCTTCCTTCGATCACTGGTCATTTCCTTTCTTCTTTCCGCCCTGAAACCGCTGACCTTTATCGAACCGGGTACACGCTTCTTTTTGCGGCGATTGTTGATTGGTTAGCACTGACCGACAAAAAGATCACACAAAAACGCACATTTACTCTCGCATCATTTTTTCGATAATTTGTATTTATTTTAATTTTATTATTTTTGAATTTTACCTTTAAATCATGTAATGGGCACATTCAAATATATATTTAGGAATGTTTTGCCTATGGAGAAATATCGGGATAGTTTTCGAAGGCATGTGTAAACTACTTTCTCTTTCTGATGTATTTTTCTACCTAATCTAACTATTTTAAATATCATATACATACAGCAGTCAGTTCCCTTAATAATTTCTTTCTCCTTGATGCCTGTATCAACATCTTTGATGACTACAGATCTCGTTAAATGTTAAATAAAATAATGGAATATATACGCAATGATTCCATATTCGTTCAGACTATCTTCTAAAACCAACTTATTAGCTAATTTTTTATATTTACATTGGACAATAACTCGTCTTCTTCGTGACTTCTTCATCTCTAAGATGTTGTGCAAATAGTTCAATGTTTTTAAACATTTTTACTGCAAATCTTCAAGTAGCAAAAAGTTTCGGCTGTTACTGTTAGTAGAATTATTCCTACACTGTTATTGTTACTTATAACTGTTGTTTTCGTTATTATTAATATTTTTATTATCATTATCTAGCTAATACTTATGGCGTCTTTGTCGTAATAATAAAGTTCCCCTCCGTCTGACAGTTCACCCGCCGTCTCTACCGTCATCGTTAACGAACGGCATGCACAGCGCCAACAATTTATGTGTTTTTCTTATATTAGGTAGTATATAAGAAAACATTAGTATACTGATAATGAAAGAAACGATATAATTAGAACCAACTCACCAGCGTGTGCTTCTCTCTCGGTGAAACTAATAAGGCGATATTTAAACGGGACAGATAAACCTTTTACATCACCTAACTTTCTTTGAATAAAAATCGAACGAAAACATACAATATTCGACAAATCTGCACATCTATTCTTAGCAGCGGTTGTGATATCTCCGCCTCCAAAATTTTACCGTCACAGATGGTGCGTGGTGTAAATCTGAGAACAAACAATACGTAATTATCACAGATTCACTGGCCTCCCTTCAAACTATTCAGTCACTTACTATAACCAGTCCACTAGTCTATAAAATAACATCTACAGCACATCGCCTTACCCAAGAGGGGGGATACAAGTAGGCTTCTTGTGGGTGCCGGCACATGTTGGAATACCCGGAAACGAATGTGTAGACCGGGCCGCCAAGTCAATTTTGTCTGCCCCTATGCCACCCAATGTCCCATCACCAGAAATCACTCCCTTCTTCCACAGAAATATGAAAGAACATTGGATCTCATCCTGGTCCCAACATGTAACTTTCCTAGGGAATATTAAACCAAATGTTGATCCTTGGTGGCCACCGATCAAAATGTCCAAAAAATAATTCTCTGCCCATAATAGGTTGAGACTGGGACACACATCGATATCTCACAACCATGTCCTCCAGGGAGCCCCTCCACCGATTTCCTGCCCATTCTGTAATGCAGCAGTGCTACCTTCGGTGGAGCACATCCTGAAACAATGTAAAAACTTAACAAGAATCAAGGACGAACCACTACTACACCTTCTTTTAGATAACCGTCCAGAACAGGTTCAGACAATGCTAATCTTCCTTAACAGAAATAATCTAATAAACAAATTATAATAAATCCGATATTCGTTGTGCCGTAATGACCCTGGCAGTTTTACATGGCCAACGAGTAGTTAAAAAAAAAAAAAAAAAAAGAAAAAAAAAATCTACTCTCCTATTGCGAGAATTTATATACTCTTGGGAAATCCCGAAATCAATGATTAGCTGAAAAAATTACTCAGCGGAATTCCAAACATTCCGCCTTCAGCTACACTGAATCCCTTTCTATGTCGCAAACTGCAAAAGTATTTTTAAAAAAAAAAAAAAAAGAAAAAGAATCATCCAAAATTAACGTATTATTTAACAGAGCTATTTTAATGATAATCTCCCTGTTCTTTTGTTAATACTATTAAAATCACAATTGTACTTAATTATTGGTCCAATTAAAATATCGAACGTGTTTCTTAAAGTTTTTTTCATTTCACGTGTTTCGCTGGAAATATTGTGAAATCTTTAAAAGTTTTGTTGAAAGATGAAAATTATTTCGATAGAAGTAAGAAATTTAATAATTTTTATTTTTACACTGCGTATTACAGTAAAGTATTTGAAAATAATTTGATACACCGATCGTCGGGTGCGGCTTATAAATATTAAGCAGAAATATTTAAGGCGATGATTAAAAACCAGATGGGCGGTAAAAATCGAAGCAAGTATATAAAAATGATAATGTAAAAAGACGAAAATTTCACAATGAGCACGCCCACTCGGATGGAGCTAGAAAGCCGTTTTCTTTCCATTTTTTACTGCAGTCGGATTTTTCGATTTTTTATTACTGTTTCATTTCAAAAAAAATTGCAGTACTTTATTGCCAGCCTGATTTAAGTTCTCGTCGTCATTAATACTACTTAGAAGAAGATCAGTTCTTGTTGATGGTTTAATATTGGCACAGATTTAATCATCATATTGTATACATCATATACTTTGCTGTGATATGGGACCTCCTACTGTATTTAAATTTATTCATAAAAATCAAATTTTAGTTTAAGTTAAAGTAATTTCTCCCTTACTTTGAACAAAGCTCAAATTATTCATATATAAAATAGTTATATATATATATATATATATATATATATATATGTATATATGTAAATAATAATAATATATAAAAAAGGGGGAAAAAGTATACATATATATATATATATATAAAATAATAATAATAATAATAATAATAATAATAATAAAAAAGATATATAAGAATGTAAAGTTTTACTTTGGATATAGATCAGCTGGGGTATGCGATTCCAGCCACAAACTCAAGGATATACAACAAATATTACCATTTTAAAGTACTGAACATTATCATTTATAGTATTAATTTGTAATCCGTCTTTTTTGCTGCTCAATCGAGTTCGAAAATATAACTCACCTCGGGCTTGGTCTGGTCATTTTTTTTTCTCCTAATTATTCCATGCTGGTATTCGTGGGTGATGCTAATTACAGCCATGTTTGCTTAACATTTTTTACTTGGAAGGAATAATATTATTTTAATTGAATAACTTCTAAATGGTGTGGTGGATAGATCCTACTTATGCGTATTCACTTATCCTTACTATCCCCGTAATGATAAGAATAAACAACCTTGTTTAGTTTTGTATTTATATTAACTTAATAGGGGTCAAATGGTTTAGTGCTAGGCCTTCTTCTTCTTCTTAAGGTGCCGTACGCTACATAGCGCGTTTGCGCAACCTATTCACACATTTTTAGCTGTGCCGATATAGGTTGTGTACCAGGCAATTATTATATGCAACGCAGGTGTACACACGCAAGACTACATTCGGAACTGATTAGTAATCGTTTGATTTATCGATATACAAGTGCAGTCCGTCCAGTGTGGGTCTGCTGTGTACTGACCTAGCGCGCATATGATGTTGGACGTGGTGGTTTGCCATTGCCTTCCATAGGCCACAAGAAAAAAAAAGAAAAAAAGAGCGCATAAATGAACGGATTAACAAAACACGATCAAGGTAGGTTACAAGAGAGAAATCGTAAGAAATGCAGAATTGACAAGTATATATGTAACTGAAACCTGGAAGGAAGTCCAATGGTCTAAATAGGAGCAGAGATCTTTGCTTATCCATTCGATGAGGGCAATATCATTTGGAAACTCTGAAATACACGCGTAAAAGTCTATATACAAGTAAAAAAATTAAAAGAAAACGGATGTCGAATTACGGTGGAAGCACTTTTCCAGAAAAACGGCAGATTTTGGTGCCAAAGAAACATGTAAATGTAGAGGCAAGACATGGTCTGCCGCTGCAAGTGATTAAAAGATTATCGGTGAGAAAGAGAACTGCAGCGAGAAAATCGTCTGAACTTTTCAAGACCTATCGGAAAAAATTGGATTCTAGATAAAAGTAGTGAACGGAAGTAACCGAGGATCTTTGCAAATTAGCGTAGATGTTTTCCTGTATTAAGAATCTGGAGGAGTTTCCGATTTCCGATAGAGAGAAGACGCGCGATGCGGCTTTAATTAATTGCAATGAAATAGAAATAAGCAAGCCGAAATACACAAAGTGTGTAGAAACAAAACACACAACCCTTGATGTGCACAGAGCCATGTCATATCAAAAGGCGAAATATGCGATTAGACGAGCCACGTGTGTATATTATTGTTCAGATGATAAATGATGTTTACGCTAAGATACATACATATTAGCGAGCGCATTTAGCTGGCCGAATAAAGGCGAGGCGACATGAGAACGAGAATTAATGCAAACAGCGTGTACAGTTTATTGTTATCGTGTTAGCGTTGAAGACGACTGAACAGAGCCGCTAGTTCATCTATTAGCAAAAGCCTTTTCACGGAAGAAATGGCTCCCTGCAAAGTGTCATCATCTATTTCTCGCACTCATCAGATAGGTCGGCAATCGCGAGTAACATGAAAGACTGACGTCTAGTTCAAAAACTATTGTCATGATGCGCTCACGCCCAAGTCTTGAACTGAATCGACGAGCAGCTTTTTGCACCATAATCCGTTACATATATTATTAGCGTTAATTTTGAAACTTTAGCCGGAGCGTATCTGTAAATCCGTTTCTATTTTTTGGTCCGATCGAATGTCAGAAGCCGAAGTCGAAAGCTTTCTGCTTCGTTTAAATATAAATTCCTCCGGGTGCGATTTTCAAGTTTTTTGCCAGTAACAAAAGTTTTCCAATTAAGCAGATGTTCGGCGCGAGAGCGCGTTTCATTTTTTTTTTTTTTATTTTTGAACGGGAAATGAATTGCTGGCGTGAACAATTTCTCAGAAAGAAAGTAAATAAATAAACAAGAAAAAAAAGAGTTCTCGTCGACAGATAAATTTCTTCCGAAAACCGTTTTATTTCTATTAATAATTTCTGTTCCTTGATCTGTTACTAAGCCCTCCTTTTTCTTCCTTTAAGACCTTACCTCAATTCCTTTAAACGGCATACGCCAACTAAAAGATTTAAAATTCGGATTTACATTTATGGATTTTTCGCTTTTTTTTTTCTTTATTTCTTTCTTGTCTTAACGTATGTAAAATAAAAATGTTTAAATGTTCGCGCTAATAAGATGCCTAAATATTAACATCACTCGGAGGTAAAAATAATATGAAATAAAATAAGAATAGCCGCTCAAGGCCGTTTCACATTGAATTAGGTGAAACCGGTTAAATTCAATTAATCGGATTATTAGAATTAAGTTTAAACAAATCGATTTGCTTTTACTTCACAATTGAATTAGTCAATCTCATAGACTTGAACATGTCAACCGTTTTCATTAGTCTCAACGAATTTTGTTTATGTTAAACTGAACAGATTTTTCCTCCTGTTGAGATCGTCTTAGTAACTTAATTAAATCCCCGCATTTAATCTTAAATACAAATTAACAACACATGATAATAATAACAACAATTATCAAATCAAATCAGTTTATTGTGTAAGTTTATAAGTGTATCATAATTAAATACCGTAAATGCACATAGCTGCGCGAACAGTGGGATTATTATTATTTGATAATGTGGGAGATTTCAATGTCCGCGTAGGAAATGATACTCAAGTATAGCATCAAGTGATAGGCAAGCACGGGCTTAAAGGCACCCATAGTAATGGAGACCTGCTACTTCAAGTCTAAGTAAGCCTTGATTTACTAGTAACCAACACGCCATTTGAATTAAAAACTATATACAAAGGATCATGGATGCAGACATGGTCGAAACATTGGCAAGTGATAGATTTCGTAATCGTATGATGGGACCATTATGCAGCGATCATCATCGGGGTAATAAGAGGAGTTCAGTGATACCAAACTTCCCACAGGCTGTGGATCTGGACAGAGAGATTCATATAGAAGAAATAATAAAAGCGATAAAGAAACAGGAAAATCCGCGGGACCGCACAGCATTCCACCCGATATACTCAAACTGCAGAGCAAAAATATGGTAAATGCGCTACATACTCTGTTCGAGAAGATATGGAAGAATGAATCCATCCCTAAGAAGCAGCCATAATTCCGATATATATATATATATATATATATAACTCGGCCATTTTGACCTCGCAAGGAGATGTGCTCCGTGACGCCTCTTGCTTTCATTTCTGTCTCTGTATAAAATGATCAAAATTTATAACGTAATTCTTACTGGCATCAACACAAAAAAAATAACATAATCACAAAAATCCTATGCTAACATTTAACTTTCATTATATAAAATTTAAAAAAATTTTCGTTACATAAAATTGTGACATTTTTTCGAATGGGGGGTAGCCTAAGAATTACGTTGTAATTAATATATGTGAATAAAAGAGATCGAAGCGACTGTAACAATTACAGAAGAATAATCTCTTTACTCTCATCAGTTGATAAATTATTCTCTAGAATAATGTTGAATAGGATGAGCCCGGTTCTCGAGAATATTCATTCCGAGACATAGAACAGCTTATGGTTTCGGTACGATGGACTCTATATTTACATTAAGGCAGCTCTAAGGAAAAATGCCGGAAGCAGAAACCAAACTTGTACATGGTTTTCATCGACATTAATAAAGCGTTTGATACGGTTCATAGACAGCTGCTGATGAAGTGTACGGGTATGGCTCGATGTCCGCAAAAATTTGTAAGAATTCTATCGCTACTTCACGAAGATAACGAAAATTCCGTAATCTATGGTGACTGTAGGACTGAACCGTTCACTGGCAATACTGGTGTAAAACAAGGCTGTGTTTTAGCTGTAACACTGTTTTCGGTGCATATGTCATTTTTGTACTATATCACATTTAAGACGTTGCGGACCATGAATGTGAAATTGTGCTGTCGTTTTGATGGTGGTTTATTTAACACCCGAAGGTTCAAAGCATGCACAAAGTGCTCTACGGTAGAACTGTTTGATCTTCAACATACAGATGACTGTGCTGTAGTGACGCACACCTGGCAAGATTTACAAGATGCCATGGACTTGCTAGTAGGAATATACAAAAGATTTGGTTTATTCATAAACACGAATAAAACGAAAATGCCGGTACAACCTTCACCCGCGATTTGCGTTCAAAGCGAAGATGTTTTAAGAATAGACAATGTGCCGATAGAGCACGTTGAAAGTTTCAAGTATCGTCGGTAGCCTGCCAAACGATAAGCCCTGCCTAGATGACGAAATCCATAGCAGATTACAGGCAGAAAGGCAGAAATGGCTGCACGGCACCAGAGAAAATTGTAACGTGGATATAGTGCACATTTACAATGAATGCGGAAAATGGTGTGCAGATAGAATTGGACTGGTCAATCACCTGAGGATCTACAAATAACGGTGCCCCCGTACACCATGACGTGCGGGCCAGCAATGAATAATAATAATGTTAAAACACTTGACTTAATAGCAATTTTGTCTAATAATCTTAACTGAACTAATTCGATGTGAAATGCATCTAATTCAAAACATGGGCGTAGTGTTCTACTCGAATCTTCATGTCAGCGATTTATATAAAAAATAGGGAAGAGAATGTTATAAGTCGAATACAAATTTTACGACACGGCTATGGAAAGAAAAAGGAAAGAAAAAAGATTATGCGGAAGACACGACAGAGACCTCTGAATTCAATCGCCAAAACCAAAATACAATTTTTTACTCCTTTTATATATATGTATATATATGTTTTTTTTAATATTTTCCTTGTAAAAGTTGTTTAGGTTCTTGGGTCCCAATAAGATCAGTACGGCACAATGTGTAGCGAATGGAGCGTATTATAAAATGTTTAATTAGTCGGCATGAAATACGGAACCTGGTATGGGAAATAAACAGAACGAATAAAACTAATTGTGTCTACGGTACTGGTGTGATTTACAAAAATTATAGGGAATGGGCGTGTGTAATTGCGAAAAACTCAATCGTGAAATGCGAAACTACGGGTCTGATTCATGATATAGAAAAACACGGCCATGGAGACTTACCTTGATGTATTATAAAGAAAATTTCTGTTGCGTAAATCTTTTTTTTTTTTTTTTTTGCTGCTGCAGAAAAAATAATTTAGACAGAATATCAGACGAATGGAAGTCTAACCATATTCACCGGTATTCAAGCATTTCAGTGATTAGTGGCGTTTTTGTATTGTAGAGTTCCGGCTTTCGACCTAGAGGAACCGTGAAAGTTGGTGATCGCAGGAGGCTAAAACATCTTCCAACGATTTAATTGGAATTATACAACGAATGTACTTTGAAAGACCAAAAAAAAAAAGGAAGAAAATTCCATAAAGCTTGAACTCCGAAGTAGAACTTTAGTCGAACGGTTTGAACTCTTTTCGAACTTTGAAGCCCAGATGATGATAATGAATAGATATATGCGCGTGTCTGGCTATAAATCTAGGACAAGTAGGAAAAGTATACTTCTCCATGGTGGACAGAATCGGGATTACATTTAATACATAAACAGAGTATTACGTAGTTTATTTATTTATAAAGACACCTCTGATGGATTGGAAAATTTACTGATACAGCTATAGGGGGGTGTAGAAGGTCTTAGGAGGTTTGAAAAACCCACAACAAACAATTAAGGGCACCGGAGTTAACAATTGTATGCCTATTCTGTGTTTTGATTCCAACTTACATATCGATTGTGCTAAGCAGTTTATAGTCCGAAATAAGATTTTTCCCTTAAATTTTCATTCATTTTCGATATTGCTAGATCATCACGATTGCCTGCAGCCATGTCTCACTTGCAGCAAACTTTATTGATATCCGTCATTTGTTTCCTTATGCGTTAGCATTCTAATTGCCAATGACATGATCTCGTATACGTAACAGGTTTCCTAATCACCGCGATCGTTAATCAAAAATAATACTTATGACAGAATATCGAATTAAAGCCGAATTATTCTGGCTAATATCGTTGTTTTGATAAAACAAACGTCATTGTTCTCCACCCTCAACATAAATCGCTTCATTTTGCCATCGATTGGCTGATTGCTTCTTTAATGGGTTGTTTTCTGTTTTATTTTTCGCTTAAATTAATAAAAAAATAAGCGAAGAGGCTAGGATTCTGCAGAAAAGTTTAAAGATCCCTAAATGGAATAGAATTTGTAACTTAAAATCCTGTTCGCTTTTAGTTTCCCATAAGCCAGAAATATAAAAAAAATAATATATATATTATCGTGATACGATATAGATGGGGTAGGCGAGAAAATTGGAATTATTTAAATACAAATAAGATGGAATAATTTAAAATACGCAAGAGAGAATATTTCTGAAATATATATATATAAAATAGAAATTCCATCAATATAGGTTATTCATAAGCATACAGCTGATCATCTGACGGCGTATCTAAAATGAAAAGGGAATTTCGAAAAAATGACTGTGTAAGATGATAAGAGACGGATGAATAGAGCGGAATCTGTTCGATCTCGGCGCACGGAAATTACTTTAATTATGCTAGCGGCTGTGTGAATCCGCTTTACGCGCAAACGTGTCCTCGTACGTACCTGCATTTTCTAGTCAGTTGTTTTAGTTATTTTATATAGTTATAATCGCGTTATATCGAAAGACATCATTCTAGTCACTACAAAAGCATATTGCTTTAAGAAGGAGGCGTAATAATCGAAGAAAATAAAAAAAAAAAAAAAAGAATAAGGAACAGCTTCGAAATTGTGTAGCCGGAGATCAAAAAACTTCGAAGACCGAGGGTGGACGAAAGCGCTCGAAAGTCATCAGTGCCTATACGGTAGCTACTGGAGGAGCTAAGAAGCCCAGCCTTCGCAGTCACTAGTCAACCAGACGGATAGATCGCAGTCAAGGAAAATACAGGCCAGATTTATATATTCATATTTTATATTATTTCATTGTTGTTGTTTAAAATTTTGTGAGTTCTGCGATTGATTAAGTATATGTGTATGGTATATGTATTTTAATGAGTTGGATTGATTTGTGTTAATTTTTTTTTATATATGCAGCTGCATCTCCCAATCGTTTAGTGTCTCGGTGTTGTAAAATATAGAAAAATTTTGTGTACGAAGTGTTGGATTATTGCTTGTGTGAGTGTGCAAAGTAATTTCCGGCAGACCGAGTAAAATATTAAAGACAGAGATAAAAGTAATAAAAAGTATAAATTAACTGCATAAAAAAAAATATATATATATTTTATCACAGAACTGGTTACCTCTGGTGACCGGTAACGTGATAAATTGGCGACCACGACGCGGGATTCACTAATTGTAATAGATTTTAGTTTTATTACAATTAGTGGAGCGGACAATAATGGCAGAGAGACGGGTTTTGAGAAGTGAGTTCAGGAGAACTTCCTTGGGAAGTATTCCTAACAGAGGAGAAGGTGTCACGACACGAGGAGTGAACGTAGAGGCGGAAAATGTGATAGAAGATTCAGGTGTAGAATTAATGAATTCGACAATGAGGGAAGAAAAAGAAGAATCACAAAAAGGTAAAGAGGAAAATGTTAGTAATGTTATGTTAGTTCAATTAATACAACAATTAAGTAAGGATATGAATAGTAAATTTGATGAACAAAATAAAAAATTTAGTAATGATATGAATAGTAAATTTGATGAACAAAATAAAAAATTTAGTAATGATATGAATAGTAAATTTGATGAACAAAATAAAAAATTTAGTAATGATATGAATAGTAAATTTGATGAACAAAATAAAAAATTTAGTAATGATATGAATAGTAAATTTGATGAACAAAATAAAGAAATTAGCCACAAATTTGATGAACAAAAAGAAACATTTAGTAAACAAGTAAAAAATATAGAATTGCAGCATAAGGCCTTTAGAGATGATATTAATGAATTGAAAAATGAATTTAAAAACTTACATAAAGATTTAAATGAAAAGTTTAAAGTACAAAGTGCAGATGTAGAAAAGAAATTGGAAAATAGTCTAAGTAAAATCACAAAAAACATGGAAGAACAACTTAAAAATAAAGCACGAAATCTGGAAAATGATATTAATAAAGTACATAGTCAAGTAGCAACATTAAATACAGATTTAAATGAGCAAAAAGAAAATATTTCGAAGATAAATAATAATTTAGTACAGCAAAATAAAACTTTAGTTACACTTGAAACGAAATTTAATTGTCAGGTTAATGAGGTAGATCGAAGTGTGGAAGATCAAATAAAGAACAAGGTAACGACGGTAAAAGATGAATTAACACAAGAAGTAGAAAGAAAAGTTCGAAAAGAAGTAGAATCGATTAGAGAAGAGTTATATAGAAAAGATTCTGAAATTGTAGAGTTAAGAAGAAATATCGAGCAACAAGAGGTGATCAGTGTTTTGTCAGCCAAACATGCATTCAATGTGGGTCAAAATTATAAAAGTTGTATTATTAAAGGGATCAGCGAATTAGAAAAACAAAAACATACAGATTGGAATGGATTTGATGTGAGTTGCGATCTATTTAAGAACGGAACATATTTTACAAATAAAGCATGGATACGTGGTTATCACTCTCCTATTAGTTAATCTAAGCATAATAGTGTTCATTGTATTATTTCGACTACGACATATGTATATATCAGATGAGAGGTTTTCTCGTTTGGCAACTATGTTATTTTGATTTTAGATGGGATTTAAAATTCAAGTATTTTATTGTCGCGGTATGTATGGAATAATAATATGATTGCAATTTAAAAGAAAAAAAAAAAATATAATAATAATAATAATAAATAAATAAATCGAAAAAAAAAAAAAAAAAAAAGTATAGCTGTACTTAGCTGTTGCATGCAGCAATAATAAATGTCAAGTTGTTTAGCCTATTTGTTCTGATGTAAAGTATGGTTAAAATTTATTTAAAATATTTACGTAGTATTGGATGGAAATAAATAAAATTTAGAAATATGAAATCAATGTTAAGAGTTAAACTTGGATGATAGTAATAATAATTGTAAACTATCAGGAAAGTTAAATTTAAAAATGGGGTATCAACGTTAAGAGTTAAACTTGGATGATAGTAATAAAATTGTAAACTATCAGGAAAGTTAAATTTAGAAATGTGGTATCAACGTTAAGAGTTAAACTTGGATGATAGTAATAAAATTGTAAACTATCAGGAAAGTTAAATTTAGAAATGTGGTATCAACGTGAAGAGTTAAACTTGGATGATAGTAATAAAATTGTAAACTATCAGGAAAGTTAAATTTAGAAATGTGGTATCAACGTTAAGAGTTAAACTTGGATGATAGTAATAAAATTGTAAACTATTAGGAAAGTTAAATTTAGAACTGTCTCGCTTGTCTCCATTTTGAAAACATGAATATATTTTAGTTTTATAAACGGATCTCTTGAAGTGTAATGTAATTTGATAATTTTGAAGTAACTATGCACCACTTATATGGAATTTTGATTAATAAAAAAAAAAAAAAAAAAAAAATGAAATGCGCGATTGATTAAAATATACAAATACGAAGAAAAAGAAATGAAATAGAAACGAAATAAAAAGATAAAGGGATAAATTATTAGAATAATACGATATGATTATGAAGAAATAACTATTAGTGTGATAAAATGAGTGTGTTAGTTAGAAGAGAGTTGAATAAGTGTGAGTTGTGTAAGAGAGTGAAGTATAATTACAGTGGACATAAACCTATATATAAAGCTCATAAGGTGCAAAGTCCATTGGATGTAGTCTCGATAGATATACTGGGACCGCTTCCCGTGTCGAAGGGGAAGGATAAGCTGTTGGTCGTATACGATATTTTCTCAAAATTTGTTAAGTTGTACCCAGTAAAGAAATTGTCAAGTAGAATTGTAATTGCAAAGATGAAAAGTTTTATTAGTACATATGGGAAAATGAAAGTTATAATATCAGATAACGCCACAATATTCAGAAGTGGGTTGTGGACTGAGCATTTTAAAAATGAAAATATAGAATTGAGACGCATACCCCGTATTTTCCTCAAGGGAATCCAGTTGAAAATGTAATCTCGAGATAGCGAAGTACTTAAAAGTGTTCAACAGGTATAAACAAAAGAATTGGTGTTATCATGTAGATAAAGTAGAGAGAATTATAAATAGCATACCGTACAGTGTAACTGGAGAGCCTCCAATAACGGTGCTGACAGGAAAAGAGAATCCAGGGTTACTACGTGAACGAGTAGAGTATCCGGAGAAATCGATAATAAATCATAGGAGGTTAATTGAAACGGTCCGGGAAAGAATAGAATACGTCGGAAAGAGAAACATGAAAAAAATAAATAATAGAATGCTAGAATTAAGTGTTGGTGATCCAGTATATATCCGGAATCATACACTATCTGATAAAGCCAAGAACAAATCAAAAAAGTTAAGTGATGTTTATAAAGGGCCATTTAAGATCGGTAAGAAAATAGGAACTAACACATATGAGATAGTAGATCAGAATAATCAAAGTCTCGGAATACAAAATGTAAAGAATTTGAAAAAAGGGTAATGTTGAAAGTGAATGAGAGTCGAATTAGTTGACTTGAAGAACGGAAGATTTAAAGTAAGAGAATAATAAATAAATCTTTAGGATTATGAAAACAGTTAATATTACCTATTTATGCGAATGATATTTAGTTACCTGCTGTTGTACCTAAAATATTCGGTTAAAATGTATATATGGCATGTAAATAAGTTGTGGTAATAAAACGTGCGCGTATCGGTTTTTATATATAAAAAAAAAAAAAAAAAAAAAAAAATGTTTATAGATTATTTTAAATAAGTTGTTACGGCAACAAAATGTGCGTAAAATTAATAAAAATTATGTAATATGATTGGTAGGAAATAATTTGAGTAGCAATGTGTGATTCGCAGTCTATTGGATGAGTAAATGAGAGTGTAAGAAGAATATCAGATGGGGCGTATCGGTTAAAAAGGGTAGTATGTAATTTGCAGTGGTACTGAGTGTGGTAAGCTAATCAGATCATTAGATCTGGTGGAGGAGTGTTCATTAACAACATTGATGCCGGTGCGTAACTCTTCGTGTGCGTGTGACATCAGTGTCTCCGAAAATTAGTGGCGATTAGAATTCGTCAGATCAATTGTCGCTTATCAGCTAAATCTCGCGTCGAATCGGAACGCGATTATTCACAGCGTCTCTACAATATAATGTGTTATCTCCGCCTTATGATTTGAAAAAGAATATAAACAATTTATCATTTTGTTCAAACTTTACCAAAAAGGATCCTTGCTGTATTAAGATGATTTTCTTTTAAATGTTACGATGTAAGCATGAAATTATCATTAAAATTCAAAGGATAAAATTTTTTTTGAAAAAAAAAAAATTTTTTTTTTTTTAGAACGCAGTGATATATCGTGATACGATATAGATGGGGTAGGCGAGAAAATTGGAATTATTTAAATACAAATAAGATGGAATAATTTAAAATACGCAAGAGAGAATATTTCTGAAATATATATATATAAAATAGAAATTCCATCAATATAGGTTATTCATAAGCATACAGCTGATCATCTGACGGCGTATCTAAAATGAAAAGGGAATTTCGAAAAAATGACTGTGTAAGATGATAAGAGACGGATGAATAGAGCGGAATCTGTTCGATCTCGGCGCACGGAAATTACTTTAATTATGCTAGCGGCTGTGTGAATCCGCTTTACGCGCAAACGTGTCCTCGTACGTACCTGCATTTTCTAGTCAGTTGTTTTAGTTATTTTATATAGTTATAATCGCGTTATATCGAAAGACATCATTCTAGTCACTACAAAAGCATATTGCTTTAAGAAGGAGGCGTAATAATCGAAGAAAATAAAAAAAAAAAAAAAAAGAATAAGGAACAGCTTCGAAATTGTGTAGCCGGAGATCAAAAAACTTCGAAGACCGAGGGTGGACGAAAGCGCTCGAAAGTCATCAGTGCCTATACGGTAGCTACTGGAGGAGCTAAGAAGCCCAGCCTTCGCAGTCACTAGTCAACCAGACGGATAGATCGCAGTCAAGGAAAATACAGGCCAGATTTATATATTCATATTTTATATTATTTCATTGTTGTTGTTTAAAATTTTGTGAGTTCTGCGATTGATTAAGTATATGTGTATGGTATATGTATTTTAATGAGTTGGATTGATTTGTGTTAATTTTTTTTTATATATGCAGCTGCATCTCCCAATCGTTTAGTGTCTCGGTGTTGTAAAATATAGAAAAATTTTGTGTACGAAGTGTTGGATTATTGCTTGTGTGAGTGTGCAAAGTAATTTCCGGCAGACCGAGTAAAATATTAAAGACAGAGATAAAAGTAATAAAAAGTATAAATTAACTGCATAAAAAAAAATATATATATATTTTATCACAGAACTGGTTACCTCTGGTGACCGGTAACGTGATAATATATACATATATATGTGTGCACTCATGCATAGGTAATTAGCACGGTAGCCTAATAATTAAGGGGCTGGTTAACCCCCCCCCCCCCCGAACTGATCCACTACACTCATCAGACCTCTTAGATCCTTAAGTACATTACGAAAAGTTTAATTTCACAATCTGAGGTACCTTATCAATAGTAAATGGTTCACTTTACTTTATTTTACGTGAATTTCGGAAACATCTGCCTAAATATCGTGCACGTAAAAATTACACTGGCCAATCATAAAAATTTTAAAATTTCGGGGAATACAAAAAAAAAAAACAAAACAATAAATGTTTATTAATTATTCGGGAAAGCTGCGTAAATGTAAATTAAATAATTAAATATAAGTAACTAGAAAAGTTGTATTTGCGTAAGTTGATATTTAGTTATTTCTTTTTTTCAAAAGAAATGAGAATAAAAATTTCTTAGGCCGAAAGCTTAATAATAGTGTGGCATAATATTGAGTATACGGACAGGCGTATGATAATTACATAAGAATGGAAATTCAGGTAACTTCATCGGTATATGATTACTAATCAATATGATGTAATTAAATAAATAATAGTTAGAAATAACATCAATGTAACAGTTACCACGTATTTAGCCATAGATGCATTCATCAATGATTCATGACTTTGGCTGATACAAAATGACGTACATTTTCATTACATATTTTAGAACTGAAAATTCACGAAATATTAATCTCCGATTCTAGTGGCAATTGCCAGTGGTGGAAAACTTATTTCAGTAATTTCATTTATTGTGTAATTTTACACGTACGGTTATAGTAATTTAGCTACTTTTTTCCCCGCAGATAACCTTCCATTAATAAAGACCGATCAAATCTACGATAAACTTTTACTATTCTATACGAAAAGTACTTTATTAGGTTTGAAATAAATAAAATACTAAAAACACAATGTGATATAATTTAAAAATATAAATATAAAAATCTATAAAAACACCGAATAGTTTCGGATATCAAAATCCGTCTTCATAGTGTGTGTATAAACAATTAAAATTAAAACAACAATAAATTATGTTTTAATTTTAATTGTTTATACACACACCATGAAGACGGATTTTGATATCCGAAACTATTCGGTGTTTTTATAGTTTTTTATATTTATATTTTTAAATTATATCACATTGTGTTTTTAGTGTTTTCTCCATTTTATTCATTTCAATTACATTTTAACACAATAGTATGGATGACAATCATATTACCTTATTAGAGGTTTAGACGGTACTTCCTGAAGTATTTCGATTTATCATAACGTATATAAGTGTGTGTTATATTTCATTTTAGTATTTCGAGAGGCTGATGATATTTGTTATTTCTGCCGCCTATTGTTGGCAACAAGTTAATTTGTTGAGATGGTTTTCAATAAGAATCAAGATGAGGGTGTCTGCTAGTTGGAATTAAAGATTCGTTTCGGTTCAGTAGGCTGCGAAATTTTACCTACCGTTGGAAATTACAAACGGTAAATTTTATAAGCTAACCTAAGGCCTATTCTAAATTAAAAAAAAAAAAAAAAACCTGACAACCTGGTTCGATTCAAATAAATCTTCACCAGGATCGAAGGAAATGAACATTAGCGCACACTCAATATCACGAAAATTTCCCGCTTACAATATTAATCCATCTAAACATTTTCACTTCAAACAGCGGAATCATCATTCCCCGGCCCTCTAAGTCTATTTATCATTTTATTCAGTCTTTGCCTTCTGTTACACCGCCTGATTTTACAAGTTTCTTTTCTTTTGTCGCTCCCTCTTTATACGTAGCCTTCGTTTTTCTCCGTTATTAATCTCATCTCATCCTTCCTTACGGTGTCCTTTACAACGATTCTTTCTTAATTTATGTTATCTAATCATGTTTTTTTGAATACTCTTTTCTTTTTCGCTTTCGAGTGATCTCCGTAGCGCGTATGATGCTTCTTCTGCTCTTTCGTGTTTTTCATCTATTGATTTCATTTCAACTCTCTTTATATAATCCGTTTATTAAATTTTAACCTATTGCGTTAATTTTCCTCTAATCCGTATGTACCTAAATTAGGTTCGTTTTTCTCTAGTCCCCTCTCCTCACTGTCCCCTACACCCTTCCTCTCACAACTTTATAGGTGACGCTAATCACATTTTGTTTGAGTGCACTTATATCGCTTCCGAACGTTCTTCCTTGTACTCTTCTCTTTTGTCAAGTGGTCTTCCAACTCCATACTGTGCATCTTTTGTCCTCTCCTTGCCATCACCCTCGGTCATTCCAGCACTTGAGTCTTTCCTATCTTCCATATCTGATCGCGTAAACATCTGATTCCGCTTCTTATTTTTCCCCCTCTTCTTGGGCCAATGTCTTTATGACAAACCCAAAAAAAAAAAAAAAAAAATTAGGCTATTGAAAAAAAAAAAGAGTACGTATTGATTGCCTATTGTTTAATCTGGCGTTTCTTTATTAATTTATAGATGTGATTTAGTTCGTAAGTTCCTCGTTTAGCGGAGTTTCGGTAATAAATAATGATCGCGACAAAATTGCGTTTCTAAAGAAGAAGGATAAAATATTTTTTAAAATATCAGTTTTCTTTACGATAGTTATTTTTTGCGGATCATTATTTTTAATAAATTCGCCCGAAAAGAAAATAGAACATTTTCCGTTTAATGGTATATTTTACTCGAAAAATGTACGTACACTATGGATATGTTGGTTTTTTTTAACCGTTCTTAACTATCGCAAAATCTATTTCTGTTTTCGGTTAAAAGGTAGAGAAAAAAAAACGAAAACAAAAAACTATCGAATCTGTATAGAATTTTAACTTATCTATCTTGCGTCTCGATAAAAATAATTGGCCAACAGGTGAAAATTAGAAAAAGAAAAATAATCAAAAAAAATACATTCCTATTAAACGATATCCGTCACTGAATGATTACAATGCCATTTTCTGAAACGGAAAAAGTATAATAAAACAAAATTAAAAATTAAAATAACAAAAAAGACTGGCCGTTTAAAACTTTTTTGAAGGAAAAAATAATCGTATCTCGCTGATAATTAGCTACGGATGCGGATAGATTTTTCGTAAACAGCCGCGGCGAATTTCAAATGCGCAATCCAAAAAACAGTCGATGAGTAAATAGAATAGAAGACGGGTGAAAAAGATCAATTTTTATCCGACGCTATATGATTTATTTAATTAAACGCTTTTATTTATTTGTTTTATTCATTTTTTTTATTTGCAGTTGAAATCTCATAATCGGCAAAATACAGGGTTGCTGAATTTTAGGCGATTTATTAATTAGTAGAGGGGTTCGAGAATGATTGAACATTTTATACAGATTTGCAGTCATTTACATTGGTCTGCTCCCTTCGCTGAACAAAGTAAAGAAATGTTCAGCGCGACCTTACGAAAATTAAATAAACCATAGGGTTTCATTGACGTCATTGAATAAAATTAGAAGACATCATAAATCATTAAATTAATTATTTTGACTGCCGCGTGAAACGTACGATATGAAATGTACTAAGGAACTTACATCCTTGTAGATTAAAAAATGTATTTTAATTGATATATTAATGATCTAAGCAATAGTCTTAACGCGACAGACCCCGTTAAATTTACCGCCTCCAAGGCTCGAAAGATAAAAAAGAGGAATAGAACTAAATATGCAGTTACAATCCTCCGGATTTTGGTAATACTTTCGTCACAAAAAAATTTCTTACAATTAAATTTCGTCAATTCGACAAAATAACAATCAAGTGTCCGATAATCAAGGTTAAGTAAAAAAATTTTAACTTTAACATATAAGTGAAGAAATTTTAACTTTTTAACATAAAGTACCCCACTCGTTTATTATAAACGTGGCTTTCGATGTCCAAAACGGGCGAACCCCGGCTGTTACCGAATTATTATAAAATCGGACTCGATGTATCTTTTGTTTTCTTTTTTTTTTTTTCGGTTCTCGCTTAAATTTTAATTAAATATTTCAATATTCATAAGTGTAAATAAGTAACGCTAGATAGAATCTAGTGGACAAGGGAAAGTGCGGTTTTTAAGAAAACAGTAGCGTAGTCAGTCATGTATAAAATGCTTTTTTACAAAAAATAAATACCGATACTTGAAGATTTTTTATAAAAATTTAATAAAAGTACACTAAAAAGTAAAAAATAATTACTCCCGATAAAATATATATATCAGAGTGATATAACTTAAGGTGATATCGTAATTCTTATACAACATTAATTTTTTGGAGTTGGAATTAAATTCATGTTAGGAACAATTTAATCAACATTTAATGCAGTTTTTAATTATTCTTTTAATATGAATTTGATGCCAACTTCAAAAAATTAATGTTGTATAAGAATTACGATATCACCACTTAAGTTATATCACTCTGATGTATATATTTTATCGGGAGTAATTATTTTTTACTTTTTAGTGCATTTTTAAATTTTTATAATAAACCTTGAAGTCGGTATTTATTTTTTGTAAAAAAGCATTTTATAAAGATGTCTGATCAGCGTGTCACAAACTGTTACGATTATACAGAGAAATACCGGGGGAAAACGTCGCAAAAAGATATATATTAAAAGGGGGACGAACAATTGGGAACGGCCACAGAACGGGGAAAGTAACAAAAAAAAACCCCGGAGGGAAGAAATTCGAAAGAAAGAACATAGACTGGTAGATAGAAGAAGAACGAGATTGTTAGAAGAAAGTTGTAATGAGTAATTTTTTTTTATATACCTAAATTGTACAATTATTTAATTTTTATTAAATACCCGATGTGTTTCGAATCATGATCACGGGAGTTACTGTAATATTAATAATTCCCGTGATCATGAAGCTTTGTTTTCGAAACGCGACGGATATTTAATTAAAATAAAATAATTGTACACTTTAGGTGTAAAAAAAAAAATTACTTACTATGCAATAAACATAAACAATGAGTGAACAGATACATTAAAAATACTTTTTTACAGAAAATAAATACCGATACTTGAAGATTTTTTATAAAAATTTAATAAAAGTACACTAAAAAGTAAAAAATAATTACTCCCGATAGGAAAGTATATTTCGGAGTGATATAACACTTTAAGGATGATATTATCGTAATTCTTATACAACATTAATACCCGTAATAATCAGAGTCGGCATTAAATTCATGTTACAATATCTAGGAACAATTTAATGAACATTTAATGCAGTTTTTAATTATTTTTTTAATATGTAATATGAATCCCTACTCTAATTAAGGTTTTAGCGTTGTATAAGAATTACGATAATATCACCCTTAAGGTGTTATATCACTCCGAAATATACTTCCCTATCGGGAGTAATTATTTTTTACTTTTTAGTGTACTTTTATTAAATTCTTATAATAAATCTTCAAGTATCGCTATTCATATTTTGTGTAAAAAAGCATTTTATTTCTCAATTTTTAGCGTTATACTTCAATTTTTTTCTTGTTAAAAATCAATTTTTTTTCACATCTCCATACTTTATACTTAAAACAAATCAATTTATTTATTTTGAACTGCATTTCCACGGTAAAAATATCAAAAGCTATATTCCCGTGGTAATGTGACAAATTTATAGTATTTTTAACCGACTTGAAAAAAGGAGGAGGTATTCAATTCGACTGTATTTTTTTTTTTATTTTTTTTTTTTTATGTGTGTTACCACAGAACTTTCTTCTAGGTGAACCGATTTTGATGATTCTTCTTTTATTTCAAAGGTGGTGTTTCTCATGTGGTCCCATTTAAATTTGATCAAGATCTGACCGGTAGTTTTTGAGTTATTCTTAATAATGCGGGAGATTGAAGCTTTTTGGATGCTTTTCATTCATGATTGTTTTCACCGTCCGGTTAGATTTATTTACTTAAAATAGTGTAAATTTGCCAAATTACCATGGAAATGTAGCTTTTGATGTTTTCACACCGTGCAAATATATGTGTTCTTATTAAAATGTTTTAATTTAATTGAATAAAAATGCACTAAAAAGTAAAAAATAAAATGCTTTTTTACAAAAAATAAATACCGATACTTGAAGGTTTATTATAAAAATTTAAAAATGCACTAAAAAGTAAAAAATAATTACTCCCGATAAAAAATATATATCAGAGTGATACATAACTTAAGGTGATATCGTAATTCTTATACAACATTAATTTTTTGGAGTTGGAATTAAATTCATGTTACTATATCTAGGAACAATTTAATGGGCATTTAATACAGTTCTTAATTATTATTCTTTTAATATGAATTTGATGCCAACTCCAAAAATTTAATGTTGTATAAGAATTACGATATCACCTTAAGTTATGTATCACTCTGATATATATTTTTTATCGGGAGTAATTATTTTTTACTTTTTAGTGCATTTTTAAATTTTTATAATAAACCTTCAAGTATCGGTATTTATTTTGTGTAAAAAAGCATTTTATATTTTAAGTGAATAAATCTAACCCGACAGTGAGACCAATCATAAATGAAAAACGTCCAAAAAGCTTCAATCTCCCGCATTATTAAGGATAATTCAAAAATTACCGGTCAGATCTTGATCAAATTTAAGTGGGACCACATGAGAAACACCACTTTTCAAATAAAAGAAGAGTCATCAAAATCGGTTCATCTAGAAGAAAGTTCGGAGGTAACACACATAAAAAAAATAATAATAAAAAATAAATAAAAATAAAATTACAGTCGAATTGAATACCTCTTCCTTTTTCGAAGTCGGTTAAAAACATAAAGACGTTTTCATATTTATGCCAGGACATTTTATAATTATACGAAAAATTATTTTAGTGAAATTTTATTTTAGAACCATTAAAAATAATAGTTCCGTTCTTTTAAAATGATATCATACATACACCTATTATGAATCGCAGTGATGCTAGAAAATTCCTTCACCGCCATTAAAGATTATCCGCTGCGCTTAATAGTGTAACCATCTACATGCTTTAGATAGGATTTTAAATATCATCTGAAAAAGTCCGCAACATCTGTATATCGCATTCATTCGATTCGCTTTTATTGCGGTATACATTACGCTTTGTACAAAGCCTAATAGACCAATACGTGGGCCAGATCCTAATTTCAGGTATATACTAGGGAGCGGAGACACAAATCTCGGTAATCTATGACACATCCAGTCTGCACTTCAACTACTAGGCTACTACGCTGCCTATACCTTTCGCCCTATTTTTAGTGTTATTCGATAGTTTGCATTTTCCCTTTCGACGATCCCAGTAATCATTCGTTTCTGTTATATTATACTATTGTTCCGTTTTTCGTTCTGGAACTGGTCAAAAATCTGTTCAGCGTTGGATCGCCTTGTTTCTCCCGATCGGACACTCAGTATGTTACCCCACACTTACGGCTAATTTATTTTCATCCTGCCGACTCGATTAAGGGCTTTTCTTTTCCAGCGCGACTCGCTGCACTAGATTAATAGTCGTAAAAGTTCTAATAGGCAATTATTCGAAGTAGTTTATAAACACACATCTATATATCTATAGGTATGGTTAAGTTCAAAAAGTTTACTCTTTCGACAGATAACATTTCATTGCGGTAGGCTGCGCTGGGCCCGAAACCAAAGGATAAAAATCCATATTTATGTTTATAAGAGGGGTACAGGCGAGGAGCCAGCGAAAGTAATGAATTTTTCTAAAATCATTAAATTATATCAAGCAATTTCGGGAAGTAGACCTTGAAACTTATTATTCGGTCTAAGCGCATTTTCCGCCGACAATAACCAACTCAAAACATTTCTCCGCCTGCCAACATAAATTTCCCCTTTTGCGTCTTATTAACTTTTCGCTGATGGAATAAAAACGCGTTCTTTAGATAAAATAAATAATAAAGTCGCCGCTTATTTCGTAACGTTTAATATATAAAGTAATTAAATATTGCCAAAGTTGTTTTCTCTGCAATATTTGCTCGATAATTTAAAAATTTCACGCATTCAACTACACTACTTTTCTCCTGGAATCCGTTTCAAGCTATCGGATAAATTTCTCGTTTCAACGGAAAAAACCGATTCCATCACAGGTAAACTAGTGCAGATTTTTCTTAAGATTACGTTTTTTTTTTTTTCTCTGCGCCATCTCGTTGTTTCCTTAATTCCTAAAACTATACTTAAATCTTTTTGCGTTCCAACAAGCCGTACATACGAGAAATCGAACTACTGAGGAACTTGAAAAAAAAAAAACCGAATCAAATTCACGGGAATATTTCTTCCATTTTTAGCTGTTCTTTGTATCCTCATAGTCAAAACCTTTTCCTTATTTCGCGTACGTGCGACACCACTTTTATCGATGCTTCGAAGAGACCATTTGTTATCAATATATCGCCTTTATCATTCCATTTTCAGAATTCTTTAGTCTTTCGTCCTATCCATACAAACGAATTTATGTCCAATTGTGCGGTATCTATCTATTATTGTTGAATTTCCCCTAATAATCGACTTCTAATAATTAGACGGTTATTTCGAATTTTATGAGTGCTCTTCAGATCACTTTCGACACGCTCCACTATTTTGTTAATTCATATTCTAGTCTGCATTCTGATAACTATGAATTACAGTTCCTAGCCACATGGGCGGCATCGCGATGTCTATGTCTGTACAGCTGAAATGTTCGAATCGGTATCGCCGACGCTCAGGAATTCAGTATGACGCTATAAAGAAGAAGAATAAGTCACATGGGTATCGCCGAAGATGAACAAGCTGATTGCTCAGATGCTTTCCCTTAAAAAGAGTTTCTTGCTCAAATCTTCCATCATCTGAAAAAAAATTCCACCCGTAAATTTCGGTCTGTTTTCCAAAATGGTCGATTTATTTTGATCCAGCTAACCCAAAAAAGATTTCGGTTTCTCGAATTTCATGCCTTTGTCCCGTTTCTCCGTTGTATGTTGTGTCCACCCGATAATGCGGTCATTTACGACGCTGATTATTTATCCTATTCGTATCCACCAAATAATGCTCTCTTCTTTACTCCAATTTGTTCGAATCTTCCGACGACCACCCGTCATTGCACTTGGTCTGCGATCTTTCTATCTGTGCTTCTTGCTATATTTTATTAACATCTGACCGGATTAAAATCTGATTATCTTTCTTACCGCTTTGCTGTGAAAAGGCCACTCGTTGTCAAGCCTCTCTCAAAAAAAAACTCGATATAATTTTAGATAATGCGAACATTTTCAATGACCTGTTTTATCAAAATAAAATTAAAAAAAACAAACTTTAAGAATGATTTTATTTTTTTCAAATAACTGGCCCGCTTTCGGCTATAACACGACAAAATACAATCTGTACGTGAACAACGAGGTCAAAACGGGTGTTTGGTAATTTCTGAGATCGTATCAAATTACCTTAAGATCAAACGAGGAGTCAACAGAAAAAGGTAGTAGAGAGTTCTCTATAATAACATTTTACATTTTTATTTTGTCTGTAATTGCTTCTGTTTTGTTTTTTGTTTTTGTTTGATGGGAGGCCTAATGCGAGTCAGTAATAAGATTCGAAACTTTTTCATAATGAGAAATTAAAAAGAAAAAGAATTTTTCGTTAATTTTTGAAGCTATTATCTTTTGTTAGAAATTGTTTCTCGGAGAGTAATAGAAATTTTAATTGTTTTTGTTTAAAATTGGATTGTAATTTCCCGTTTTTAAAATGGAGCGGTTATAACACTAGGATAGAAGGGAAATTCTGCTTTACCTGTCTTCTAGTTCACTAGAAAGAAAGAAATAACCCTCCCGGAACCGATGTAAATAATGAAGTCACCCGACCGGCATTTGTTTTATTTGAAAAAAAAAAAAAAGGGAAGCAAGACAAGTTTTGTCAAGTAATAATCGGCTCATTCATTTACGAAAGAGCGTATAAAGTCGTAATTCGGGGTTTACATCCCTCTTTCACAGACAGCGACATTACGATGGCTCTCGAGGAACAAAGATTTCAAGTCAGGTCTGTCTTTAATATTAAAAATAAAAAAACTAAAGAACCTCTGCCTCTACATTTCATCGAGTTGGAGCCGACCGATGACATGAAACGTATATATGATCTCGACTTATTATTACATTTAAAAATTAGAGTAGAAACACCTCACGTAAAAAGAGACATAGCCCAATGTACTAGATGTCAAAAGTATGGACACACACGATCATTTTGTAATCGGTCCTATAAATGCGTCAAATGCGCGGATAATCATAACTCAGCTGACTGTAAAAAAGGAAAAGACTTACCGCCGAAGTGTGCGTTATGCGCGCAGCAACACCCTTCTAATTATAAGGGATGCGAGGTGTATCAAAAATTATACAATGCGAAATACAACGCAGAGCAGGCGCTCGCTGACAAATCGAATCTCCCCGCAAGTTACAGTAATGTTACGCGTGATATTATCCCTCAAAATGGGCATAAACCTCAGTTATCGTATGCGAAAGTTACGTTAGGGACCAACGGCGCTAATACAATGCTTAATCTTAGTGATAATGTTTATAACGGTGTTGGTTTCCAAAATGGTGGCGTTAACGAAAGTAATAACCGCTTCGCACCTAACTCGCCTACCGGTATAGATGTAATATTAAATACGTTTTTAAACGAATTTAAAAATATGTTTCAACAGTTAATGAATCAGAATACGATGATATTAAATTTATTGTCCTCAGTCGTGAATAAAACTAGTAAATAATGGCTACCTCATTACGAATTGCACTTTGGAACGCTAATGGCGCTTTACAACGTAAGTTAGAAATAGAGCTATTTTTAAAATCTCACTTCATTGATATACTGCTCATCTCAGAAACGCATTTCACAAATAAAACAGTCTTTAATATTCCCAACTATGACGTGTACACTTGTCTTAGGCCAGATAATAAAGCTCGCGGCGGTAGTGCAATTATTATCAAAAAAACTATCAAACACTACGAGGAGGAAAAATTTTCTGAAATACGAATGCAGGCTTGTACGGTAAAATTATGCTCATTTAACGGAATTGTCACTATTTCAGCCGTATATTGCTCTCCAAATGAACGACTAGATGAAAACCTATTCGTTAAATATTTTAAGTCATTGGGAGAAAAATTCATATCCGGTGGAGACTGGAATTCAAAAAGTCGCAAATGGGGCTCTCGTTTAGATAATCCCAGGGGGAAAATTCTGGAAAAAGTAATTTCTATCCAAAATCTAGGTTACTTTTCGGGGGGCGAGCCTACCTACTGGCCTCAGGATCACAGAAAAAAACCTGATCTACTCGATTTTTTTTTGTAACAAAAGGAATCCCATCTTTATATATGAGAGCGGACTCCTGTTTCGATTTACAGTCAGACCACTCCTCGGTTATATTAACGGTGAGCATTTCGCCAATAACAAAAACACCTGAGCCATACCTTATCAATAAAAAAACCAACTGGCCTTTATTTAAACAATATCTAGAGACTAACGTTAGTTTAAATATGCCTCTGAAAACTAATTACGATATTGATAAAGCAGTTCAAAACTTAACAGAAACCATACAAAATGCTGCGTGGCTAGCTACTCCCACTGTAGAACCTTCCACGGCGTCTAATAATATCCCAAAACATATATTAACACTAGTGCGTGAAAAGAGGAAATTACAAAAAACCTGGAATACGACGAGAAATCCGGCTATTAAAAGGCAACTAAATAGAAAAACCAAGCAGCTGCGTAAACTACTGCATGAAAATAAAAACGAAACGCTTGCAACATTTCTGTCGAGTTTGTCTCCGACCAAAAACGATGATTACTCACTGTGGAAAGTGACCAAACGTTTTAAACGGCCAACTATGTGCATTCCACCAATACAAAAACCCGACAATAGCTGGGCTCGTACTAACTTCGATAAAGCGGCGCTTTTTGCCAATTATCTTTACAATGTATTTACACCAAATCCTCAAGCTGCTGACTCCATAGATATCCTCGAATACCTGGATAAACCGCTGCAAATGAGTTTACCTACAACACCGGTTGCCCCTAGTGAGATACAGCAACTCTTCAAAAATATGAAACGGAAAAAGTGCACCGGATTTGACTTAATCACAGCAGAGCTTTTAAATGAATTACCACGCAAAAGTATTGTATTTATAACACAAATATATAACGCTGTTCTTCGCAATCAATATTTCCCACTAGCTTGGAAGTTCTCACAGATAATTGTTATACCGAAGCCTGGAAAACCGTCTGAGGTGGTATCATCATATAGACACCCATCTCGTTGCTTCCTGTCCTCTCAAAGATACTGGAAAAATTAATTTTAAAACGGTTGTTTCCAATATTATCTAACAATACAATTATTCCCGATTTTCAATTTGGTTTTCGTAAGAACCATAACACTATAGAACAGGTTCACAGATTAACAAAAATTATTGAAAATAGCTTGGAAAACAAGAATATTTGTACGGCCGCGTTTCTGGATGTCCAGCAGGCTTTCGATAGGGTATGGCATCAAGGATTATTGTACAAAATTAAACTTCTGCTTCCTCACTCCTTCTATCTACTATTTAAATCATATATACAAGAAAGATATTTTCGAGTGAAAATAACCGATGAATATTCAGATATTTTTCCGGTAAGGGCCGGGGTTCCACAGGGGAGCGTTCTGGGTCCAATATTGTACCTGATCTACACGACCGACTTCCCGATGCTGGATAATACAGAAGTAGCTTTGTACGCGGATGACGCAGCCATCTTGGCCGTTGATAAGTGTGAAAACACAGCCACAGAAAAACTGCAGGAGTCACTTCGGCATGTGGAAACTTGGCTAAAACAATGATGGCACATAGTAGTCAATGAAAGTAAGTCGACGCATATTTCATTCACAAATCGAAAAATTGAACGCCTGCCAATCAAAATAAATAACGTCGTCGTAATACCACATGCCAATAACGTAAAATATTTAGGCATGCACTTGGACGCTAGGCTGACCTGGGGTACTCACATTCAAAAAAAAATGGAGCATTTGAGGTTTAAAGCTTATCGTTAGACAACAAAACTCTATTATATAAAATAGCTCTAAAACCGATCTGGCTGTACGGTATACAGCTGTGGGGCTGCGCAAAAACATCGAACTTACAGAAAATACAACGATATCAAAATAGGGTACTGAGAACCATTACTGCAGCCCCCTGGTACGTCTCAAATTATACCCTCAATAATGACTTGAATGTCATGTCTATGGAGGATGAAATCAAAAAACAAGCAAATAAACATGTTGCCCGACTTAGCATTCATATGAACCCACTTGCTAACAATTTACTGGATAACTCCGGTGTGAAATACGCAGACTGTGGCGAAATAAGCCTTTGGACCTTGTCCAGCCATTATTAAGATTTCAGAGGGAGTACTGCTGAGTATTACCCCTGCACAAAACATTCTTTATCGCAATAAATTAATCGCTAAATAACCACTAAAACCGGTCAGTTGTGATGGAAAAAAAAAAAGTCATTTTGGGCAAGCAAAGTATCACCGAGCACATTCTTCATGAGAACGGTTTTATACACGACAATTAAAAAATTATTCTCTTGTTGCTTTATATCTATTGTCCGAAATTACTTCACTTTTTTCCCCCCGAGAATTACGCGGATTGCGGATTATTTATTTATTTTATTATTTACATTAAGTTGGTCCAGAAAGGATATCGGGTGGTGCGCCTATCTTCAGACAACTCAAGACATAGGATCTTTTGGCTGAATTCACACTTTTACGGGATAACATACGAGTATTATGAACCAATCTAAGGCCGCAATTCTTACATGATGATAGGGAGTCTGGTCTTTCATCTGGCAAATGACGTACTGCATCCACTATCGGAAATCAGTTACCGAGATAAATTAAAACTTCATCGATGTGGGTCCGCTTGAGATTTTTCCTCCGTGATGTGATACTGCGTACGCATTATTGTGACGATACATTTTCGATACAAATCGCAATGTTTTCTTCCGTTGTTTTGATCTGTGTCATAATAGGGTGAGTGCGATGGGTTTTAACGAAATTATTCGAAGGTGATCAGTTTATTTTTGATATTCTTCGGCAGTATGATAACGTTTTTGGAACAGGTCTGACTCTACGAGTCAGTAGATAGGCTCGAGAAGTAGTGATAAATCTGCCGGTAGAAAAAACGGTTCGCTGATTTCAAGTGTCAGAAATTTGAAAATGAAATATAACAGTAACGAGTTAACAATCAAATTGAAAGATATGAAAAAACGGATCTGAAAGCTAAACAGTACGTTTAATTATAACGGAATTTGCATATTTAAAAGATTCCAACTTTATTTGACATACTAAAAGAACGTCTTTTGATTTAAGATGCGGTGATTTTGCTCTGTTCGTTTTGAAAAAAGGCATTTTCAGCAACTTTTTCACATTTATGAATACTAGTGTTTGCCCACTGGTCGAAACCATAATTATCATTAAAAATTTGAAGAAAACATATACGAATTTGCATATTTTCAAATTTTTTTTTCTACTCTTATACACATTCGTTCATTGTATATCTGAGAACATACACTTTTATATGTATTTACAATACAATTGAATAAAAAATAAATTCAATAAAATAACGGTGAATCACAATTTTTTAAAAAATCATTAATTTACTGATATTAAGAGACACACCTTATAAGATTTAGTGCACCATAAAAAAGTCAATAATGATGACTATTAAGAAAAATTAAAACATTTTAATAAGAACAGATTTACTGGCTGTAGCGATTTCATCTTTCAATTTTTGTATTAATTGTTTATTTAAATAAGAAAAAAAAGCTGTTTCCAAATTTTTTTTAAAACTGTTTTCAATTTTTTTTTTTTTTTACTGATAACATCAATAGCTACTAAACAAAAAAAGAATAAAAATGAAATACAAATGAAATAAAAATGAAATAAAAAGAAAATCGGTTAGTAAACGGAGGAGAAAAAGTCGCCTTACACACGCATATCTATTAAATGAAGAACCTGCGTCTCGGTGCCAGACATGGGATTGTCAGTTAACCGTCGAACACCTACTGATTAAATGCCCAGTCTACGGCCAGTGTCGGAAACAATGTGCAATACCATACAATTTAAAGGATTTGTTGTATGACGAAGAAAACGTGCTTAATTGATTATTTCAATTTTTAAAATCTGATTCAAATCGTATCCTATTCGAATGGTGTTCTGCGTTTTCTAACGAACGCTCCTTTCTTTACGCCCAACTTTTAGTTTTGGGTCTTGCTACTCCCTTTAACGCTACCTATATTCTTTCCTTCCCATTGCCTTCAGTTATTCCGTTTCTGCTGTTCTTTGTCTTTTCCATTTCTGACCGCCTGGCTATTTAGTTATATCTCTTAATCTTTCATGTTGTTGGGTCAAGGCCGCTAGCGCGCCCAGGGTAGGAAAAAAAAAAAAAAAAAAATCTAAAATCTTCTAATTTGTTAAATCTGTTATAATTTTGTTAATCTTTGTTAATTTCTCTTTATTTTCTTTTTTCTTCCTTGTTTTAAATTTCCGAAATTTTGTAATTTCTTGCCGTGTCTCTAGTCTCAATTACTATATATGACACGTAAAATAAATAAATAAATAAAATAAAAGGCACTGAACTGTTTTGTCTTTGCCTATTTACGTGTAGATATATTATATCAAACCTGAAACTTATTTCAGTTTGAAAAGGTTTTTTTGCGGAAATAATAATGGAGAAAAAAAAAAAAAAATAATGAAAATGAAATTCGAGAAATGGTCAGTTAACTCCGTATATTAATTCTCGGAAATATTTGAAATTCTGCTGCTAATAGATATACATATGTCTAAAGTTTTAATGTAATTTCTGCGATAATAGGGTGCAGGTTAGAAGGTGAGTATAAAAAATTCATCATTCTAGCGGAGGCTCTGAATAAATAAACACCGTTGACAAAAGTCGATTTTGGAAAAAATGTACTGTACAGAAGTTCAAATCGGAAAAGCAATCACGATATTAAAAGAACGAAACAGCTTCGTCACGCTTTAACGAAACGCCCAGTAGTCCAACTTTGGAACAGCGGAGAACATATAAATCGAAATTCATTCTCTCCATCAAAAACGACTTATACGCCGGCGTGAACATCTCTAAAATATTCCGGTAAGAGAAAAAACACATCATATTATCATCACAAATTAGGCAGAAAAGAGGTGGTTAGTTCACGGTGCAGTGTGCACATTTCACGGATACGAACCATCTCGCAATAGATGCACTGTGCAGATAATACGGCACACGGAGGCAACTATCGAGCACAATGCGATAGCTACATCCAGATAAGAGAAGCAGAGCGGGAGCAATTTTTAACTGTCGTTGCAAAGCTATATTTTTAGTTCGCCTATTTCTGATTTTTCTGATTTTTCTGATTCTGCGAATTCGAACTGTTTTCTTTGTTCGCCTTATCATTTATCGCACATCACCCTCGTACTGTTGTTTCCCATCGTTCCTGTACATATCACTGAGACTGATAACTAAGACAGAAATTCGTTCCCTTTGTGCTTCCATCTTAAATTTTAGTCTTACACGTATTTAACCGATTTCAAAAAAAGAGGAGGTATTCAATTCGACTGTATTTTTATTTTTATTATTTATTTTATGTGTGTTACCTTAGAACTTTCTTCTAGGTGAACCGATTTTGATGATTCTTCTTTTATTTAAAAGGTGGGGTGCTTCTCGTGTGGTCCCATTTAAATTTGATCAAGATCTGACCGGCAGTTTTTCAGTTATCCTTAATAATGCGGGAGATTGAAGTTTTTTGGACGCTTTTCATTTATGATTGGTCTCACCGTCGGGTTAGATTTATTCACTTAAAATACTACAAATTCGTCAAATTATCATGGAAATATGTCTTTTGATATTTTTACCGTGGAAATGCAGTTCAAAATGAATAAATCGATTTTTTTTAAGTATAAAGTATGGAGATGTGAAAAAAAATTGATTTTTAACAAGAAAAAAATTCAAGTAACGGGTGATTTTTTAAGAGTTAAGTGTTTCAGGTTGGCAGCACTGGTTGGTATTGGCGTCCAAACGTCGTCATCTGTCAAAGTGATAAGTTTTCAGTATACTCTCTGCCATTTCATCATCATGGAAAGACTTATAAATAAGCAACGATTGCGATATGATTGAAATTTATTATCAAAAACCAGTGCTCCGTGAAAAATGTGCATCGTTTGTATCGACCTGGTGAATCAACAATTCGTGCTGTTATCAACAAATTTCGCACCAAATTTGGTGATAACAGCACGAATTGTTGATTCGTCAATTATGACGACCATAATATGACAAACGATGCACATTTTTCACGGAGCACTGGTTTTTGATAATAAATTTCAATCATATCGCAATCGTTGCTTATTTATAAGTCTTTCCATGATGATGAAATGGCAGAGAGTATACTGAAAACTTTTCACTTTGACAGATGACGTTTGGACGTCGATACCAACCAGTGCTCTGCCAACCTGAAAAACTTAACTCTTAAAAAATCACCCTATATAACGCTAAAAATTGAGAAATAAAATGCTTTTTTACACAAAATATGAATAGCGATACTTGAAGATTTATTATAAGAATTTAATAAAAGTACACTAAAAAGTAAAAAATAATTACTCCCGATAGGGAAGTATATTTCGGAGTGATATAACACCTTAAGGGTGATATTATCGTAATTCTTATACAACGCTAAAACCTTAATTAGAGTAGGGATTCATATTACATATTAAAAAAATAATTAAAAACTGCATTAAATGTTCATTAAATTGTTCCTAGATATTGTAACATGAATTTAATGCCGACTCTGATTATTACGGGTATTAATGTTGTATAAGAATTACGATAATATCATCCTTAAAGTGTTATATCACTCCGAAATATACTTTCCTATCGGGAGTAATTATTTTTTACTTTTTAGTGTACTTTTATTAAATTTTTATAAAAAATCTTCAAGTATCGGTATTTATTTTCTGTAAAAAAGTATTTTTAATGTATCTGTTCACTCATTGTTTATGTTTATTGCATAGTAAGTAATTTTTTTTTTTACACCTAAAGTGTACAATTATTTTATTTTAATTAAATATCCGTCGCGTTTCGAAAACAAAGCTTCATGATCACGGGAATTATTAATATTACAGTAACTCCCGTGATCATGATTCGAAACACATCGGGTATTTAATAAAAATTAAATAATTGTACAATTTAGGTATATAAAAAAAAATTACTCATTACAACTTTCTTCTAACAATCTCGTTCTTCTTCTATCTACCAGTCTATGTTCTTTCTTTCGAATTTCTTCCCTCCGGGGTTTTTTTTTGTTACTTTCCCCGTTCTGTGGCCGTTCCCAATTGTTCGTCCCCCTTTTAATATATATCTTTTTGCGACGTTTTCCCCCGGTATTTCTCTGTATAATCGTAACAGTTTGTGACACGCTGATCAGACATCTTTATAAAATGCTTTTTTACAAAAAATAAATACCGACTTCAAGGTTTATTATAAAAATTTAAAAATGCACTAAAAAGTAAAAAATAATTACTCCCGATAAAATATATATATCAGAGTGATATAACTTAAGTGGTGATATCGTAATTCTTATACAACATTAATTTTTTGAAGTTGGCATCAAATTCATATTAAAAGAATAATTAAAAACTGCATTAAATGTTGATTAAATTGTTCCTAACATGAATTTAATTCCAACTCCAAAAAATTAATGTTGTATAAGAATTACGATATCACCTTAAGTTATATCACTCTGATATATATATTTTATCGGGAGTAATTATTTTTTACTTTTTAGTGCATTTTTAAATTTTTATAATAAACCTTGAAGTCGGTATTTATTTTTTGTAAAAAAGCATTTTATTTTTTACTTTTTAGTGCATTTTTATTCAATTAAATTAAAACATTTATTTCCACGGTAAAAACACCAAAAGCTACATTTCCATGGTAATTTGGCAAATTTATAGTATTTTTAACCGACTTCAAAAAAGGAGGAGGTATTCAATTCGACTGTATTTTTTTTTTTTTTTTTTTTTTTTATGTGTGTTACCACAGAACTTTCTTCTAGATGAACCGATTTTGATGATTCTTCTTTTATTTGAAAGGTGGCGTTTGTCATGTGGTCCCATTTAAATTTGATCAAGGTCCGACCGATAGTTTTTGAGTTATCCTTAATAATGCGGGAGATTGAAGCTTTTTGGATGCTTTTCATTCATGATTGTTTTCACCGTCGGATTAGATTTTTGACTTAAAATACTATAAATTTGCCAAATTACCATGGAAATGTAGCTTTTGGTGTTTTTACCGTGGAAATAAATGTTTTAATTTAATTGAATAAAAATGCACTAAAAAGTAAAAAATAAAATGCTTTTTTACAAAAAATAAATACCGACTTCAAGGTTTATTATAAAAATTTAAAAATGCACTAAAAAGTAAAAAATAATTACTCCCGATAAAATATATATATCAGAGTGATATAAGTTAAGGTGATATCGTAATTCTTATACAACATTAATTTTTTGGAGTTGGCATCAAATTCATATTAAAAGAATAATTAAAAACTGCATTAAATGTTGATTAAATTGTTCCTAACATGAATTTAATTCCAACTCCAAAAAATTAATGTTGTATAAGAATTACGATATCACCTTAACTTATATCACTCTGATATATATATTTTATCGGGAGTAATTATTTTTTACTTTTTAGTGCATTTTTAAATTTTTATAATAAACCTTGAAGTCGGTATTTATTTTTTGTAAAAAAGCATTTTATAAGTCAAAAATCTAATCCGACGGTGAAAACAATCATGAATGAAAAGCATCCAAAAAGCTTCAATCTCCCGCATTATTAAGGATAACTCAAAAACTATCGGTCGGACCTTGATCAAATTTAAATGGGACCACATGACAAACGCCACCTTTCAAATAAAAGAAGAATCATCAAAATCGGTTCATCTAGAAGAAAGTTCTGTGGTAACACACATAAAAAAAAAAAAAAAAAAAAAAAAAAAAAATACAGTCGAATTGAATACCTCCTCCTTTTTTGAAGTCGGTTAAAAAGGGCCTCTCGACCGCACAACCTGTATTTCCGTTTAGTAAAACACCGGATCCTCATTATGCTGCTTACATACCATCTCTAGATCTCTGCCCGTGCTTCTATATTGATTTTCCATCAATATCTGCCCGAATCGAAATTTAACTAACAAAACTTTTCCCCCTTTTCGTTTTTAGATGCAGATTGATGTGCTAAAATAATGGAAAAAACGGGGAAAAAAAAAGGTAATTAAAAGTGACATGTCGCAAAATTATTATTTTTTTTTTTTTTCAAGTATCCGAGAAGACAAATGCCTTCTGCGGGAGAAAATAATAAAATTTGGTATACCGCGATATTTTCGTTGGCTTTTTTTATTTACCTTTTTTTTTATTTCCCGGTACCTCTCGGGAGGTGTGAATACCATTGGAAAAAAGGTTAATTGAAAATATTTCCTCCCGCGCACCTACACGCGATTATTTAATGGAATTTCGGTGTAATTAATCTTCCGCAAAGTGGAGAAGATTTCCTCGGCTGCGTGTAATATTTCGCGTGTTTTTGAAAATTTCGCCAAAGCCTCTCGACGACGACCATTTTTGTTCTCTCCATCCGCTTTGTGTCCGACCATGGCTTATTCTTGCAGCCGTTTCATGGCGATGGTTCGGTTCCGGTCGACTGACAACGTGGCAGACTTTTCCGCTGCGCAACCAGCAAGACAGCAGTAGTCTGATTTGCCGTCATTTCGCACGTTCTGGCCCCTGCATCGACGGCACGGCTGTGTGCAGAGAGAAGGCATTGTCTCTAACGACCAGAGTCGCGATCATATCGTCATCGTCTCGTGTAAAGAATTTAATACTCTGGCTGACCGGCGAATCAGCTTTTTCGTTCCCCCTATATGTCGACGCATATTGTTTCTTCGGAGTCCGCGGTAATTTTTCAACGTCATGAACTTTTCGCTTTCGTTTTTTCTGCCTTGTAAAGAATGAACTCGAGAGAAGAAAGGAAATATAACGAAATGTCAAAAGCACCCGCACTGCCGTCGCTGACACCATTCCATTCCGGCCGGTCCGTATAGGGAAAGTGCCTGATGAAGTGTTGAACAAGTTTCCGGTGAATTTTTTCCACGCTCAGAAGTCGTTGAATTTCTGAAAATTAACCGAAGCTGATGCGCGAGTTTTCGGATAAGTAGGCTTATTAGTTGACGACGCTATTAAGTATCTCCGACCGAGAGTGATTAACTCGCGAGTCAAAGCAGCTCAACGGGAGGTCAGCTATTCTCGAGGTTAAACAGTTTCGCCTCTCAGTCGATGGTGCTTTTCAAGTATTTCTACTTTCGGTTGCAATTAAATTGAGCTTCTTTCTTTCAAGTATTATTTTTACTACGCCGCAGTCCTTGTAAAACTTTTAATACATGCTAAGGCTCGGGGTCAAGCCGAAATAAATGCCCGGTGGTACCGTAAGCTATGTTTTTAATTCGATTCGATTCACATTCCTGCAAAATTTCCTAGCATTATTATTACTCTATCCGTTAGTTCCTTCTGATGTAGCGTGTCATTTTCGCTGAAGTTTTATCGAGAGCGCGTGTGTCTGTTGAGAAGCTTTAGTTGTGTTTTCGGACTTTGGCTCTTTTCAAAATTTTTCTAGACATCCTGATTTCTACAACCAGTTGGCGGTCTTTCTACTATTTCCGTTTCTTCCAAATATATTCCCGATTCCCGCTCTCATCCTTGATCAATCTCCGCTCGCGCTGATCTCTACACGTAAAGGGTTGTTCCACATCCGAGAATTCTTCATTTCTAATAATCGCATTATCCATCCTCATTCTTCCCTTCTGATCTTTGACTGTTCCAGATTAGCTCGTCTCGCTGCTGCTCTATTCGCCCGCACTTTAACCTCGTTATATATTGTCGTTTTTATATTTTTCCCTAAATTCTTCGTTCGCCAGAATGACTCTAATTATCGGTTTCGAACTTTGACCATTTCTTATTCTCATTTCTATTAAAAAAACAGGATCTCGTTATTGTATCCTACAATTTCTTTTCTCCCTGTCTCTCATTCGTGCTATAATGTTTTTAACATCTTTACATACGGTTAACGATCCCATAAAAAAATAAATAAATTCCAATAAAAAAAAAACGGCATCACATTTGTTTTTTTACTTTTTTTTTTAATGTAATAACATGAATTTTTTTTAAACTTTTTTTGTACGTTAACGATGAAGATGTCGAAATAGATGGGAAAAAATGGTATACTTCGAGTTTGAATCAGACACGGTATTTCTTTTAATTTTGACTTCAACCATTCGGCGAACAAAGGTCGACAAAAGGTAGTTAAGTAGAGGTGTTCTAAAACTAACGCCTCTGCTACCTCGAAATCGTGAAATATGCCTAGAAAGCTGATCAACTGTGTATAGAAGCATTTAAGTCGATAATTCTACTATAGCGAGTAGGAAAAACTAAAAGCCCTGCTGCCGCCGCGTAGTCCAGTAGTATAAGCGGATAGTAAATTATAAAATAACTAGAACGCGATGAAAAAATGGTGTAGAACTCGCATGTCGAACTGTATACACAAAAAGCGCTTTTATTAAAATGTAGAATAGATTAATTGATAGATTGATAAATAAACAAACATTTTTACGCCAACACTAATACTCGCATTCTACATTCTATGTTCGAAATACAAATAAAAACTATTCGAAATATTAGTATGTTTTCAATTTATTCATTCATTAGGGAATTAAACATTAGTAACATACAAGTGTTACCGATTGAATTCTTAACCTCGGTAGGCGAATAAAAATGCAAGTCGCGTCGTTATTTATCAAAACGGTGTTCGTTGATCGACTCTATTCGCAAAGCAATATGGTAGCACTTGCATTTTTCGTAAATGTAATTTATGAATAATAATCTTTTATAATTTTTTTTTTTTGCTATCACTTCACAAAACAACTATGAATAACCGCAATTGACTTACAATTCCATTTTGACTAAGCACTTAGAGATAACCTGAAGTGGCCGTGTATTCTTTGTTAAGTGTTTCATTTTAGTTAAGTATTTACTACTTAAAAGTTCATCAATAAAACACTTCTGATAATCCCATGTGCATATTAAAGTAGGGACTTTAAACGAGAGCAAGAAATAAAACATGATTCTGTATATTATTATAAACTCGTTATCGTTTTCTTGCCGAAAATTCGTTATAAATTAACTATTCACCTTTTTCCGTCTCTTCGGAGCAATAAACAAGTGTTATAAAAAACTGATCGAAACGCATCCGAATCTCGTAATATAATCTCCATAATTAGCGTCCAACTTTTGGAAAGTTTACGACTATTTTTAAAAATCTCATGTCTTTAAAAAGACCTACCTAAAAATGCTAAAAATGCTAAAAATACTTTCTTATATATACGTATGACAAAATTTATAGGCCATACGTGTCCCCAAAATTATTTTATTAACATTTCAATCGTGATAGATTTAAATGTAAAATAGGCAAACCATTGCCGACAACCAGCCTAAATCTCTGCTTTCATTTCTGCAAAATAGCGCTAAAACTGCGATAACATTGATTTTTTATTTACCATTAGAACTCGTTGCATCTGCTACAGCTTGTGTGAATTTGTATATTAATATAAAAGTTTAAAGAATAACACGCCAAAGTTTGTTGCCTTTATTAAAAATGTTCACACTGTCCGATTATTCGTGTATACACAGTTCATTAACAACTTCCGGTTATGGGAAGTATAGATTTTGCGTGCATTTCATAAGCAATTTGCGAAATGTAGAGAAATTGCCCGGTAAAATGAATGGTCTATCTGAGAAACAAATTCGATCGACTTCCCCCACCGTGTGCAAAAATTAAAACTACCCGCAATTAATGTTTTATACAACAACCGCCAGTTTCATGCCTGTCCAGCCTTTCTCTCAATTGTTTTCGTTGGTTAATGGTATCATCAGTGTTTATGCCAAATTTTAATATACAACGTGTTCTGTTTTCGGTTTATTGCACATTGATTTGTTCAGAGCTGGATATATCGCAGTTTGAAAATTAAATTTATTATACCGCTTAAAGATAGAAAAAACATCTAGAACATCATATCCAGCAAATCTTAAATCCATCGTATACTCACTTCTGATACGCAGATAGACACACTTAATCTAGAGGAGATAAATCAGGGACGATCTTCCTACTAAGTACTAGCCGCGCATTCGAAACGCAGTTTTTTACTGCCTTTAGACGGCCCTAAAAATTACTGAATTGAAAGTAACTCTAACTTCGAACATTTTCCGCTGCATAGGATGCATGCTATGCTCATCGATCGGGCATTTGCTAAATGAATTAAAGTCTGGAGGGAATCTTTAATAAGGATATATTTTTTAAAAGGAATTAAATACAAGTGCATCCGTTTAAATTTACCTTCCGAAGAAGTTATAAAACTCTGTTCTCGCGTTGATATCACGTCGATTATACTTCTTTTAGCCCATGCTAATCTCTTCAATAATTCGGAACCTCCAATTTGTGGAAAATGTCCTGCAAATACAACTGAAGTTGCCTGTGGAAATGTTACTGGTAATAATCGCAATTCCTGACTAAACATCTTGAACGAATTTTCGGCGACCATAAATTAATTATTAAAAAATGTTATTAAAATGCTTTTATATATCTGTATTTTAACTCTTAATTGAAATTTAACGCAGCAAATATACTAATGTATTAAATTAATTCTAAAGAAAAAAAAAAAACGAACATGAATTTTTTTTAACAGTTTTTGAACTTTACCATTATGATTAGTCCGTATTACGGTATGGTACGTTTAAAACCTGATTCTACATCCTGAAATGAATAACGTGAATACGCAGATTCGGATTGGCTGAAAAACGAAGCGATCGGAAAAGGTGACCGATGATGCAATGTTAAGTAGAAGAGATGGTTGTAACGAATACAGGGAATAGGTAAACATGTAGATGGGATCCGTGGTATCTTTGGATTATCCGGGTGGGAACTACGAGACCAACTCTAAGCGAGTGATCGGATAAACTGTTTCAACTGCAACCTTCTTTAAAATTTGAAGAAAACGTAAGGCTTTTACTAACGCATAGAGAGCACAGAATTTATTGGGAAATTTCTACGAAAAATATACACAAACATCTAAGAATTACAGAAATCGGACACAACAATGTGAGCTTCAAGAAGAACTGATCATCAGTCTGTTATAAATCCGGAATAGCAAATGTCTTGAATGCAAACAGGCATATTCTTCAGTACGTTACTTAAAAATCGGAAGGCCTAGTTTGTTAGCGATGCTGGTTAAATACGAAGTAGTCAAAGCAATGTAGTAGAAAGTTGTTCGGCATATTTCTGGCATAGTAATATCTGGTGTCTAATATTAGCCGGAGAACGAAACCGTAATTGATAATGATACCATTATTCAACCGGATCGTTTTAGGAATTATCAAGCGTCTGCATGTAAAGTAACCACGCGACTTGCAACCGTAATCACCGGATGAGGTTCCGCCGCTCAAGCAATGAGCTTATAAACGTTATTCCGAAAAGCATCCTATGTCAGGTGGAAAATTTTCTTCTCCGAAGGATTACTTTTTTTGGGCGTGGCCAGTCATTACATAATTAGAAATATATCCGTGTTCGGACACAGTCAGATACATCTCCGACGGTGATATTTCATATATCTCAATTTCGAAAGATGCCGCGCAGCGAACAATGCCATTCCGGATACAATCGGGGATCTGTTTCACAAGGAGAGGTGACGACCGACTGGTTACCGACTTTGATGAAATTTTGTAGATCGATAGAAGACCATGAATATATATAAACTGTGTAAAATACTATTAAAATACACCTGTTTGATTTAGACGAAAAATTAAAATTTTTAGCAGCCGCTTCTAACGAATAATATACATATATAGAGCCATTTGGACAAAAATGTGCAGTAAATTCCAGATTATGTTTACCTCGTGCGGATGGTTCGGAAGACTGGTTATTCTAAAATAAAGTGTATTAAACAAAAAAATTATTAAAAAACAATTAAAAATAGTTTTTAAAAAATTAATCTTTAATTTAATAAAAATTTGAACACGTCACTTATTACATTTATATATTGTAGTATAAAAAAAAAAAAACGAATCAGGACAAACTTGTTTCGTAATTTAGTGGTAAAAATGATGTCTATTTGTACAACTAGAAAATAAAGTGTCAATTCGAATCCCCCCCTGATGACACGTAATAAAATTTTTATATTTTTAATTCTTTACACGTAACTACATAAATATAATAAGGCGAAAACCAGGTAAATAAAACAAAAAAAAATATAAATACAATAAATATTTTCAATTTTTTATTATTTACATTTCTTATGAGTTCGTCGCGAATGAAACGTGTTTACCGTTTACAGAAATGTAAATAATAAAAAATTGAAAATATTTGTGGTATTTCTATTTTATTTTTATTTTATAGGTCAACGAAATAAGTACTTTGTTTTTTCATACTACAATGTATAAATGTAATAAATGACGTGTTTAAATTTTTATTAAATTAAAAATTTGATGTTTTAAAAACTATTTTTAATTTTTTTTTAATATTATTTTCTTTTGTTTAATATACTTCATTTTTTCGAATAATCAGTCTTCCGAACCTCCTGCACAAGGATAACATAATCTGAAATTTACTGCACATTTTTGTCCAAATGGCTATATATGTATATTATCCGTTAGATTTTAAATTTCTCGCGTAAATGAAAAAGTTGCACTCTAATAGTATTTTACACAGTTCATATACTACTCATGGTCTTCTACCGATTTGCAAAATTTCAACAAAATCAGTGATCCGAAGTTCGCGTGCCTTGTCATGTCTATAGACTGTGATTTAATATGTCTGAACAGCGAAGAATTTTCGCTGCGCGCGGCTACTAAAATATGCCAAGGATATTAATTTGTTTGTTTATTCGATGAGTTAGAGTCGAATGTGTGCACGGCCTTCGAATACGATTATAGGCTACTTACGAAATACGTAACTCGGTCGGAGATATTTCGAAAAGCCGTATATTATCCAACTCCTCCAGCAGCGGAGTTGATCTGTGCTCTCTATTGCTTATGTCGTCGGCGCAGGATATAACAGAAAACTTTTAGTCGCGAACTTAAATGCCCGGGAAACGCACGGTTTAAACAATATCGGATTTAAAACGGAACCGCGAAGAAAATCACTCTGCAGGATTTTCCGTAGGTTAGAGTGAATTTAAACGCCATTATTATTCGATACGTAAATAAGACACTAGCGCTGTTGGAATGTCAGCAGCGATTAAAGGAGTAAACGCGGATTTTACTGAAATACCGGAAGCAGTTGCAACTGTATGAGAAAAAAGTAAACCAAATCATCATTGCGAAATCAGCAAAAAATATGCGGGACTCGTAACCGAAATTTATACCGATGCCATAAAATATAATACATTGCGGGGTCTCCGGTACTGCATTCTATTATGTGCGAGGAAATATCCGTCAAACTTCCCATAGGAGAAGAGAACAGATTCATAAAACTGAAGTGTTTTGCCACTTACAAAGCGAAACACAGTTATCAGACACTCCTATATGGGCCATCGCAGAAATTAAAAGATAGTAATAATTCCGAATATTGGGTAATCAAAACAATTAATCAGATTAGTAAAATAGAAGAAGTACTACGATGGTTTTCAAGTGGATATCCTTGGACGTAAGGAATTAGCCTGAAGGCGAAATAGCGGATAAACTGGCAAAACGCTAAATCGTGCGATAAATCCGGAATGTGGACAGAATTAGCTATAGATTGCCTAAAATTAAAGATGAAGCGGTTAAAGAATGGGAGAGTTTTCTCACGGGGGGGGGGGGAGTATGAAAATGGGCACAACAAACTACAAGATAAATACTCGCATAAATATATAAAGAGGTACACTGTGTATACCAAGCTAAATACAAATCGGGACTACACTGTCACCGTGTGTAGAATCAGATCTGGATTTCACTGTCCAGTTTATTTAAAACGATTAGGTTCAATGGGGCGATTAGTGTGAAAATTGTACGAAGTGGGTTCGCTGATCCACTCCGTGTAGGAATGCGAGGAATATAAATTAAAGAATGAATAAAAAAAATGACGACACTCGAATTGCGCATAGTCGTTTATCTGGCCGACGGTTAAAAAAGGTTTAGTAATCTAAACACTCGAATTGCACACCGCACCTTTGCCGGTATGAAATATAAAAAAACGAACGAAAACGGAACCGGGGGACCATGATATTTGTTGGACACCGAAACTGATGGCCACTTTATAACATTTGAATGTTCAATTTCAACATTTTTGCGCATCGTATACTTAAAAAATAGCCTATTTTTCGTAAACCTTTAAAGGAGGTTTTTTATAAGCAACCGAAATGTTATTCCAAATAACAAACGTTTCCCATCGAGATATGATAAGACATTTTGGAAGTCACTGAAAGAACGACACTTTTACTGATTTTATTCCAAAAATGGATTTTATAAAATCCGGAGTACATTATTTTACGGGCGGTGCGCAATTCTCAGCAGGCGGGCTATTTCAGGTCGGTGCGCAATTCGAGTTCGACTCGTCATTGTGTGAAGTGTTGGTGCGCAATTCGGATGTCCCCAGAAAAATACGAAAGCCATTGCCAGTAACTGTTGATGAAGTGGTGGCAAATCCTACAGATTTATTGGCTCGAACACTGTATCTACATGTGAAAGACATTAAAGCTAAAATATAGCAGCATCGGACTTTCTCGCTGTGAATAACTCGCTAAATTGGTACAACCGGCTGGTTAAAAAAAAAAAAAAACCCAAACAAAACAAACAAACTAAACAAAAAAAAAAACACCTCGACTGACCAAAGAAATAATGGATTATTCTGCAAAAGTAATATTCGTTCACGAGTTCTTTCAAATCGTAATCGTCTTTTGTGGTGTGACGCGCTTTGTTCTTTAGAACGATTTTATGCTCGCTTCTTGGTGTTTTCTTCTTCCCTTTCTACGCATAGTTCTTTGCAATACTGTAAGGTCTTAGCAGTTCCTTTGATCTTCGCGCAGTCTTCGAAACTTACTTCAAAAATTTCTCGCGATTTTTCTTTAAAAAATCTCTTTGTTTGTTTCAATATTCTGTCTCGTTAGTTCCGAGGCGACGCCAAAAGCAAACATTCATTGCTTGTTTGCAATTGTTGAGGTCAAAAGTACAGCCGTAAACGAAGTATCGGATGATTTCTCAACATTTCAGTGCTAGCCTAATATAGTATGATGTGTGCCGTGTTCAGTCAAATTACCTTGAGCAAGGTGTGAACCGTTATCATGATGGAGCATCCAGTTACCGCCTTTCCAAAACTCCGGTCATTTCGTCACCGTTTCAAAACTTGGCAAGATAATAATCTTTATTGACAGTCTGACTACTTTTTAGAGCATATTCATGGTGTACGACGACACTCTCACAGTCGATAAAAATTATTCAACAACCTTCTGGAACGAGGATCACTTTCAACCGACTCCCGACTCCCGACCACCGACACTTGACCCCCGACCATTTTTAAATCGATTGAACCGTTCTTTTATTTGCGTCTCGTAGCCATGGTCTAGTCTTGAAAACTTTTTTTTCAATCATTGCAGTTGTTTTCGTCATGACACTGAGACCGAAATTTGATGCAAATTCTTTGCTCGACGTGGTCCGTCATTTTTGTAAAATGAGAAATACGACGCGCTTTACTTTAGACGTACATGTGCAAACATGAAACTTCTACTGAAACCGGTCTAGCGAGTTCCACGATGGAAGGGATAGTGCATCTAGTTTCTTCGTACAGTATAAGAAGGGTATAAGGAATTTTGTTTATTCCGTCTGGTCGAATAGAAAAATAATTATAGGCTGTCTCCTATTATTGTACAAAAGGAGTAGTTGCTGAACCATTCCGAACCAAAATTAATCTTTCAGATATTTTTGGAAATTTCCTTTAAAATGAAATGCAGAACTCTAGCAAGGAGATAAACTTATTCCCAAATCTAATAATATACAAAATAAGTATAAGAACAAAACCGTTTTAATGTCAATACTCACCGGCGGCTTTACTATTGCCGGTGAATGTTAATATTTATGAAGAATAGCTTTTTTTCGTTTTATTATCAGGTGTTGTCTTTTTTCTTTTTCTTTTATATTATTAAATTAGTACAAGATGGTGGCACGATGGTTTAAAGAATCGAATGATGAATGATTATTTATAATTATGAACATGCTTGAAGTAGAAAATTTAATGATTCACAAAATTAAAGAAAAATAATAATAAAAAAATAAAGACACATTTCGGATTATATAGACCCTAAACGTGGTACGTACGAAACATGTCGGTCTTCTTTTGTTTTTTTTTTTATATTTTGTAAATCATTAACCTATTTCAAGTTTGTGTTGATGCTAATTTATATTAATACGTAAAATGGACAATTACAGTATTAGTTTGAAAATAATTATTTTATATGTTTTGTTTCCTTTTCTGGTTTTTTGAATTTCATATACGATTATTATGCGATACTGTATGGTTTTCTACGAAAAATTAACGAGATTTTGAGCGTCCTAATAATCGCGCGCTTTATTAACTTAACGTTTGAAGAGCGGCTCGCCAATTTCAGCAGCCGAAAAGAACGGTGGTCGGTTCTCTTAGCGTGGAAAGGTAGAAAACGATTTTCGTATGATATTGTCATTGACGGAACTGATAAGTAATTTTCTAATTTGAGACAAGGGTGTTGCATATTCGATTGGTAAGCGTGTTAGTGGCAATAACGTTGCGTTATCTGTGCTTACAAAAGAAATCGGTTAGAACGGGCAAATTGATTTCAAGCTCTCAACAGGTGCATTTCGACGATAATCGGTAAGTACGCACCTGGAAAATGGATCATTTGGAGCGACTTAGAACAATTAGCACGGCGGAAATTGCGCAACTTGTAGCGCTTTTGCAACATTCGAGGCGCTGTGTTGAAATTCTGATTTACATTCGAGCCGCATCTTTTCATCGGCGTTTCGTAGTGGCTGTACACTTTTGCCCGCATATATGTTAAAAGTATCATTTCATCGTACAGTTCGTGAATGTTGCTGTCGAAGGTACATAATTATCCGGACTTTCGTTCGTTCCTGCGACATCTCCGTTAATAACGGCATTTTGTTTATCTTATTCAGTCGTTAGCGGGATATGGTTGAATTTTAACGTTCAACGGACTGACGAAGATTCGTTCGATAACCTCGCTGCGGTACCGTTAGGAGAAAATAATAATAAATTTGCCGGCAAAATTTCTAAAGTCCCGGCTCGCAACAAAAGATATCCGATTCAAATTGTAGATAGAGTAAGAGAAGAGGTGAAAAAAAAAAAGGATTAAATTAAATGCGGATGGGTCGGGTCCATTGCTAAATATTGAGCCGACCTTCGTAAAGGACCTTTTGAATTACGATCTAAACATCGAATCTTCTGTCAGCGGAGGTTCCTTTTGCAATATTTCTAACCGAAGGGGCGATTGGCCTCTGTTGATTTCAAAGATCCTCTCGACCGTAACGGAACCGCGTTAATTGGAACGAAACTCATAATATGGGTAAGGTTATTATCCAATACGAGCGTCGTACGAAATGAAAGAAAACACCCGTCCTTTCGCTGCTGGACAGTTAAAGCGGAATTTAATGTGTCCTCAATGTGTCGGTAGCATTTAATCAACCGACACGTGTGAATTTCATCTGAAACAACTCCACGCGTAAACTGACACTTTTCATTAGAATTAACCGGAATAAACGATACATGTTCAGTGAGTCAACGGAATTGAATGAACTATATATGTGTACATGTAGTATACAAATACCCCGGGGAAACCTTCGAAGGCGAGCTCAACGATACTTATTTAGATCGGTTGATGATATTCTAAAGAACATGATCACGTGTAAGTTTTTCGAATAATAATGATAATGATGATGATGATAATAATAATAATAATAATAATAATAAGATTGCCAAGAAACGCGATGAATTCTTCAGGTCAGAATTTACGGACGAATTTTCGAACGCTGTCGATAATTTATAAAAATTCACTCAGGTATAAATTGCGTTATTATTATATCGTCGGAACGGTTTTGTTTTGTTGTAAGTCATTAATTTAGACAATAAATATTTAAATAACTATTTTGATTATTTCAAAAAAAAAAAAAAATTAAACACGTGTGAGTGTACATGTTCGTAACCCGTTTTCTGCATATTGAATGCTGATTAAATATTGCGAATTTGCGTAAATCATTTATTTACCTATTAAAAATTTTGCTGGACAATAGAGAATAAATAATCACTATCCATTAGAGTTCAATAATGAAATTCATATAATCATTTGTGGGCCAAAAAAAAAAAAAATTTAAAAATGTATAATATATAAAATAAATAAATCCTTCCCCCCTTATTAACAAACAAAAATAGGTATATGAAATGATTTACTTTAATAAATTAAAATTACTTTAGAAACGTTTTCGGAAAGCACACTACTCAAATAGAACTAGTGCGTTTTTAATAGTTTTATTTGAGTGTCATCATCATCATAAAGTCCATTGTCCTACGTAAGGACGTGGTGGCATCACATTTTACCGTTTCCTTCCATTTATTTCGATCCATTGCTACGTGGAATGCTTCTGACAACTTGTACCCAGTTAATGTATTTACTTGATCGTAGTGGGCATCATCCTCTGGGACTTTTTGCTTGCACCTTGCCCTGTATAATGTTTCTTTCCATGGAATTTATGTTCCTGGCTATATGACCGAAGTATCTGATCATATTCCGATTTATTTCCTGCACAAGCCTAATTTCTATCTTCAGCTCTTCTAGAATTGATTTGTTGGTTCGGTGTGCCGTCCACGCTATCCGCAGCATTTTCCTGTACACTCTCATCTCAAAGGCATTTATCCGAATTGCATCTATTTTTTTAATAGTCCAAGATTCTGATGTATATTTCGCAATCGGGAAGATCAATGAGTTCACTAATTTTAACTTGGTATTCTTCGTTATATTTGTATCCTTCCATATTTTTTTTAGTTTCGTTGTTGCAGCCCTCGCCATTGCAATGCGTCTGCGAATTTCTTTTTCACATCCTCCTGTGTTTGTAATCAAAGATCCAAGATAAATAAATTCGTTCACTACTTCGTATCCTGTATTTCCTTTCGTTTGCGGTTGATTCCTCGAGACTCTGTCTACTATCATTATCTTTGTTTTTGCCTGATTCACTTCCCATTTATGATTTTCAACTTATTTATGAACTCCGTTAACTATTCTTTGGATGATGCTATCAATACTATATCATCTGCGTATCGGAGGTTATTGATCTTATGCCCTGCTATTGTTATTCCTCCTTCCCAGTCCTCGAGTATTTCCTGCATTACTTATTCGCTATGTATATATATATTAAATTATATCGGAGATAGAATACACCCCTGTCTAACTCCTGATCCGATTTAAAAAAGTTAACATCATTAACCTTAACAGTACTTATGTATGTTATTCTTAATATAAGTTGTTAATGATCCCTATCAGATGCTCTGGTATTTCTGTTCTTTTCAATATTTGCCATAATTTGTTCCCTATTATAGAATCGAACGCCTTAGAGAAGTCTATGAAACATAAGTATGTTTCAAGATGAAATTTTTGCGCTTTTTCTATAATTTGTCGAATGTTCAGAATTTTCTCTCTTGTCCCCCGACTTGGCATAAATCCAGCTTGCTCTTTTGATATTGTGTATCCCTTAAGTCTTTCAATTTTACTGGCATGCGTTATAAGCGCTATAGTTTTATAGTTTTCACATTGTAGTGGCGATCTTTTTTTAAATATGCGGATAAACGCCAACCTGCACCAATCGTCGGGCCATTTCCTTGTGTTCCATATTTCGTTACATATGCTGCGTATCAGATTGATTTCGTTATCGTCTATTTCCGTCAGAGCTTCTGCTAATATTCCATCTTCTCAACCACTTTTTCCCCTCTTCAGCTTCTTCATTGCCGCCGTCACTTCTGATGTCTTAAATTCGATTTTGGTCATTGTGAGTTTCAATTGTAATATCACCTATCTCTGTTGCGTTGTTTTTGTGTACTAGGAAAATAAAGTAGAATTTTATTAATTTAAAATTTTTATAAAAATACAAGACAAATTAAATTAAAAGAAAGTACAGTGAGAAAGATTCGATGCCGTCGAAAAAGAGTGATGCGGTGGGTGCAGAAAGAAAGAGATCGCATGAGGGTTGCTTTATGAAAGAGCGGCGACGGAGAAGAAAAGCAACGAAGTATATAGTATACGCGCCACGCACACACAAGCGAGCGTTGATCGGGAGGCAGAGAGTGGTATGACGGCATGAAAGCGTGACGCCGTTTGCCGTCACGGCATACGAATCGGTTTTACTTCGACGGCGCGCCAATAGATGTTTCACATCAAAAATGAGAAATCTTTTAGCACAGAAATTGGATATTGCGGGCTTTTAATACTTTTTTTTTTTTTTTTTTAAGTTTCATATAGTTATTCAACAGTAATATATGTTGATGAAAAATTCTATCACGTGCCTCTGAAATATTTTTATCCACAAAAATACTTTTAAACAAATCTAAATATTAAACCGGGGGCAGACGCCTTCCCATCCGCTTCATATTTTACCGGACGGATTTGCCACTGACACTGAAAGTGGCTATCGCTCTATTTAGAAATTGCGTTCGCACAGACCATTAACGAGGTGTCCGTCTCCCCTCCGAAACAACGAGAAAACGCATTCAGAATAGCGACATTTTTCACGCGGTTCACGCGCCGAGTGTTTTGCGTTTTGGTGGGCGCAGAATTTTCCGACTTTACAAAAAAACCCGCCGAGTGAAATAAGAATATACGAAAATGCGTGTAGTTTATTATTTTTACACGTACATTTTTGCACGAATACACGCACACACACGCAAATCTATAATACGTTTTAATTATGTTCAACTTTTAAATTTCTTGTTCACTGAGGGGAAAAGTGATCGTTTTTTTTCCTGTATTACCCCCCTTCTGCTTATACATTTTTGTGAATGAAGATTTCCCCCAAAAAATTGAAAAATTATTAACTTTTTTGTCAATAATTCCTATACACAATTAATTCAGATCAATTGCTCTAAGCGTGTTTTTTTTTAAATCATACAAAAAAATCTAACGATAATACAGCCTTACCCGGTCTTCGAATGGAGAGTATGTTCAATTATACGTTGCATTTCGAATTCGTTGTTTCTCTGGATTTCGCACGACTAGTGGCGCATTTTTTTACACTATTACTTTTTTTTTACCGTAAACGGAAAATGAATTAAGTACGATTACAAATTTCTGTTTAAGTTATGCTCCAGTAGTTAATTTCATTACAATCCCCTCAAAATTAACCGTAAATGTTAAAAACTGACACAGCACGAGTTTTATATCTTCAAATTAATTAAGTAACAATTTAAGTAAAATTATATCAGACTATTTATAAAACTAGATTAAATATAATAATTTAGACGGAAATTCCGCGGTTATACTACAAATCTTAGACTTTTGCTTATGCTTTAAACAATGTCAGTTGCCTGCCGATTTCATAATTAGTTTTTGGTTTTTCTTAAGCCCATTCAGCATTTGGCTCTGTTTGACTGCTAAATTTGTAGTAACTGCCAAACTTCGTAAACCGTACGAGAACTTGTTTTAGTATTATAATCAATAATAAGACAAACATGCGTAGCTTTCTTTCTGAAACTAGATTGAATCGATGTCTTAGCAAAATTGCTGCTTCGTTATTAAATAATCGCGTCAAACATTCTGCTTCCTCACAACCTCACTTACAACGTGTACAGAAGCCGTCAAAGTTTCGTTACGCAATATTAGAGTCTAATCCGTCGATAATAATATCCGTACATGTGTACCAGGCAATTATAATAGAGAATTTTTAAACCATCTCCCCTTTCTAATGAACCATAAAGAGGAAAAAGGTTATTTTTCCAGCGGATTTTGCAATATCATCTTACAATTTATCCGTGCAAAGTAGTTTGCGTATTATATATCAAATGCGTTAATCTGATTTTAGATGGCGTGACTCTTAATGCGTGCAGTCGGAGAATTGATTCGCAATTTTTCTCCACGTCAGGTGATCTTCGGCCTTATGCGTAATTTCCGATATCTGCAATTCTGTTAATTTTTTAATGCAGTCAGTGAACCGTGTGCGGGAGGTATTCCCCTGCTTCTGCTTCCGTCTACTTTTCCTTAAATGATTTGCTTCTCTATACCATTTCGTCTGATGATATGGCCGAAAAATTTAAGGCACTGCTGCTGTGTTGCCATCATTAATCTTTAGCGAGGTGTGTGTAATGTTTAATTCCTGCAGGATAGAATTGTTTTTGTTCGAAATGCATTCCATGATATTTTCATCATTCTTCGATAATTTCGAAAGCATCTATTTTACGCCGAGTAGATGTTTTCCATGTTCAGAATTTAGGTCCGTAGGTTGCAATGGGAAAAATTAATGTTTTCATTACATACTTTTTGGCTTCGTTGGATATATTACGGTCCTTCCATATTTTACTTAATCTTGATATTGTACTTTTTGGCCATTCCTAGTGATCTTTTTATTTCATCTTCGCATCCTCCTTTGTTTTTGTGAGAAGTACTCCAAGATATATCACTTTTTTCTTACGTTCTATGCCCCCGCTATTTAATGAAAAACTGCTGGGAGTTTCTGAGCTCTATCAACCATCATCAAACAATATTTTAATCTATTAAATTTTGACAATACTGCTTGTCTACTAATTGTTTCCACTCTGCTCAAGAGTTCCTTCATTTCCTTTTTTCTGTATTTGATAAAAGCGCTGTATCATCAGCGTATCTTAATTTTGTGATTTTCCTTCCGCCAATAGATATACCTCCATTCCAATTTTGGATCATATTTCTTGTTATTCACTCGTTATGTATATATATATACATTTATATATTAAATAATATGGGGGGAAGTAAACATCCCTGTCGAACTCCTCTTCCTACATGGAATCTATCAGATAATTCTGATTCCACTCTTGCATATGCAGAGTTCTTTATATATAACTTTTTCTGATTAAATAGATCAAGTGGTTAGGGACTCCCATCTTCATTAATATTTGCCACAATTTATTCTAGTTGATGGTAGCAAAAAAGCTCGATTGTAATCCAAAAAGCAGAATGTTGCAGGTATATTATATTCATAAAATTTTTCAATCATCTTATATGAACCCTGCTTATTCTTCGGAAATCGGAATATATAAAAGTATATCGATATTCTGGCCATTAGCCTGTTGACCATACTCGTATGTTTTTACATATTCTATGTATAATTCTTTCATTCGCCGTCGCTTTTAACATTTCAGAAACAATGCCCCGTCTGATCCCGCTGCTTTCTTATTATGTAGTCTTTTTATTTCTGCTTCAACCTAATTTCGCATAATATTTGGTTCTATTGAAGCAGTACATCATGGGGCGCCTCACTTTGTTGAGCAGCCATCAAGGACGTACAATAATCTCTCCACCTTTTGATTATCTTTGGCTTAGTTGCTACGACTGTCTCATTTTCATCTTTAATAGGTAAATTTCGAAGGTTAGACTTTCCAGATAGAATGGAGATTTTCTCGAACAATGTTCTAATTTTATTATTGTTTGCATGTATATCTCTGAAAATTGCACGTATATATATATATATATATATATATATATATATATTCACCTTTATACAATCTTTGTTTTATAACCGCATATTATCTGTTTATACCTTGTAATTTCTTCACTGGTATTATTACCTTTTTGTTTCATACTTTGTCGTATCTGTATCATCTCCCATGCGTTTCGGGTGTTATCCGAGGTCTTTTTGGTTTGTTTTTGTATGCTAGTTCTTTCGCATTCTGTGTGAAAATATCTTTAAATGTTTTTCATAGATCTTCAGTGTTTAATATTTCGTTTTTACGTGTTTTTATTTTTTTCCGATTTTTTTGCTAACTTTTTCTTTAAATAATTCAGCGGAGGTTGCGTCCCATATCATTGGCTTAGTTGCCTCACTAACCGTTTCTTCAATTTAAGACATATTTCTGCTACAGGGGCTTTATGATGTGTACCACAGTTCATTCCCGAGTATGTTTTAACATCTCGTACAGAAGTCTTGCATCTTTTTTTTATCAGAATGTAACCTATTTGATTTCTATATTGACCTCACGGTAACTTCCAAGTGTAAAGTCTGCGTAAATGATGTTTGTAATTTGTATAAGTCACAAACAAATTATTTTCTACGCAGAAATCTAGGAATGTCTCCCCTCGAACATTCTTGGTGGCTATTCCATATCTGCCTGTTATTATCCCGATATCATCTGTTTTACCAATTTCTGCATTAAAATTTCCATTCACTAGCAGCATTCTTCTGGCTGGAATAATTCTCATCACCCCTGTCAGTTGTCGATAGAAGTGTTCAACTTCTTCTTCTGTTGCTGGCGATGTTGGAACATAAACTTGAATGACGTTAATGTTCACAGGTGTAGCTCCTAATTTAAGATAGCAATACGGGTCGCTTACTGTTCTATAGCCTAAGATAGCAGCTTTCATTTTTCTGTTCTCGATTAAAACAACACCATTTCTAGATTCTTGACAATTGCTTGAAGCAATTACTAGATTACCATTAGCTGTTGTGACATGTTCTGTTGTTTTTCAATGTGTTTCCGCTACTCCAGTGATTGCTATATTCTCCGTTTGTTTCTCGACTATTGCTAAATTACCCGGCTGGTTTAGTCTTCTGTCATTCCAGGAGCAGATTTTCATCGTGGTGTTGGATTTTTGTCTCTTGCTCTATCATAGCCAGTAACCCATTTCACAAAGTCAATCCCGGTTTCGCAGCGCAGATTGCCAGTCGGTTCGCATAGCGTGTTAATTCTTCCTTTCCTGTTCTGCATGTTTAGGTGTTCGCGGGATAGTGTAAAAATGGTTGAGTCCCTTTCCTTTCGATGTCGCAATATCATAACCGATTAAATCATTATGTGATTGTTGCCTACGACTGTTCGATTTTCTACCGTTACAGAAGATTCTTCTGCCACCAAAGACCGATAATGGCACAGCTGCTGCCCTATATTCTGTTTGTCTGATCTCTCAGTCGTGACCTGTCCGGCTTAAGAGGCCCTTCTGATAGAATGAACTACCGCCGGCATCACAACTTCCTCGAGATACTGAAGCCCCTCCACCACATCAAGGTGGAATCCCCCGGAGAGGTTGCGTATTATAGATGACTTATTTTCCAACAATCTTAAGCGATAATACACTTTTTTTTTGCTAATAGATATCATAGTGGTTAAGAATATATATATATGTATATATATAATGACTGATTCTTAAACGATCTTGTACTTTCAAAATATACACATACTACAACTTCAATTTTAAACTAACCAACTGGGAGTGTACATTATGACGCAACTTTCAAATTACGATAAACAGTTAGAAGTTGATTTGAAACTAAAATGATTAATGTACCTGAAAGGGGAAATATATTCTTTTGCAAAATTCAATATCGTATTATGTAACTCTTTAAAATTATTAAAATTAAAAGTCACCCATCGGGGATATTCGTCATTTTACCGAGTTCATCGAAAAACTTTTTACTAGTCAAAAATAAAATCTGCGCTTTTAAGAGTGCTTGGAAATGCAAAATGTACTCAAATTGTTTTACCGTCACAATTTATATATATATATATATATTGTTTTTAGCAAAGACATTTTTTGAAAACTGCTTAACCAGACCGTAAACTGGCTACATAAAAAGCTAAAAATGTTCCTGTCAATGAACGGTCCCTCATTGTAGCCGAGATCTAAATGGCCAATCTGTTAGACTCTGTTCGATGTTTTATGCCGGTAGCGTAAAATACGACAAATTTATGTGCAAGAAAAAATTTACGAGTTATACACAGTGATTGGGGTTAACAACAGCTTTTATGTTTGCAGTGTGTTTCCTAAGGACGGAAGGACTTTGTCAAAGTGGCGTAAATTATTGAAATAAGGGTAAAGCCCATTATATGTACGGAGTAAAAGTTTTTTATAGTTGATGGAACAGATAAGTATAATTATTAATGCGAGATTATAGTTTAATATATTTTTTTAATGAACGACATAGTTATAAAAATAAATTCCAACAAAGTAATAACCAAACAAAATTAGGAGCGTTCTCAGGCAGAATCCATGTTCAGCTTAAACGATATAATATAATGGTATTGTTTTATCGTTAAGCTAAAGGTGGGCTCTGTCTGAAAACGTTCCTATTTTTGTTTGATATTTTTCACGAGGTTTACTTTGTTAGATTTTTGTAGAAGTTAACGAACAGGACGGATTAATTCGCTAACTTTAATGACACAATTGATAAATCTGTCACATCATATTGCAGACATTTCTGTAAAGCTATCACTTGAAATACAATTGAATTTTTTTCCTATTTAAAAGGAAACCCGCAATGAAATGTGTAAAAAGTCTTTTAGCTACAACAAACTCGATCGAGCACGTATCAATGCTTGGCAACTGCACCTCTGTTTCAACATTTCTCCCTGCCGGAATTCTTTGGTTTCAAAGACCGCATAGTCTCTCTTCACATTGTACAGTTATGTAACCTAAATATCACGTCGGTTGCGTCCGACGAGAATCCGTGGTATTAGGACGTGTGTGTTTGTTTTTTTTTCGCCTAAATTTTTCGGGAAACGGTACAATTCGAACACTGCTGTTAGCAGAACCGGGAAATTTAAAACTACATTAATTCGAAGTGAAGATGGCGCGAGAGAGAACCGGAAAAGCGACGAACGGAGCAAACAAAGCGCAGATATTGCTGAGATACTAGAGCGGCGCATAGGAGGGAAGTCAAGAAACCAGGAATAGGGTGGAAGGGAGGGTTGAATGGGCAAGTAAAAAGAATTCGGGTTAGAAAATGAAGAGGAGTAGAAGTTGAACTAGAATTTGTAATGCGCCGCAGTAAAGAAAAAAAAAAAAGTAATATTGATGGGTGGAAATATAGCAAGAAACCTGCCGGAAGAAGAAGATAGCGAGCTAAGAATCAACTGATTTCCTTCTATTCCGAAGTGACCAGGAATCTGTAAGAAATCAATCTGGATTAAATGAGAACGGAAGAGGTCTTGTTGAATCAAGGAAAATATAAAAAGTACTACGTAATCGGTAGAGTGGGAAAGTAGAGGAGATGAAATATTCATCAGTACGCTCTGAGAATCTGATAGAATAAAAACATTACGAGAGACGCTTGAAAATCTGATGAAGAGAAGGGCATACAGATGGACTCGGCACACAAGATCGAATATTTCTAATTGTTCTCATTTTTTTTTTGTGCGCGCGCTAATGTCGGGAACTGTCGAACTTATACCAGGGGAAAGAGGATTTTTTTTTTTCTTTAGAACACATTAGACACTAACCCAGAATGAGTGAACTTTTCGAAAGTTTCGTTGTGAAGCAGCGAGAAATCATTAGGTCCCATCTGAACAAAATTGCCAAAACAAGCCATAGCAGCAGGTGCTAGTGCATAACCGATAAATTTTTAGTGTGAATCAAACGACCTATGAGGTTTTTTATTTATAAACTGGAGACGAAAAAAAGGACATAAATAAAAAAATCTTCGAACAAAAATACGTACTGCAGTAAAAACTGAGTTCACAAAAAAGTAATACTTCTTTTATAATTTCTAGTTATAACTATAATGTAAATGATACATATATGTATGGGTTAATAAAAACTGCTTTTAATACAGTTTTCGTTATTTTTCGTGGTTTTCTTCTGAATAATTTATACCGTTCGAATTTACTACTTCGGTCCTTTTACTTAATGATTTCGGTATTCAAGTGGCTATTTATTATCGTGCAGACCGAAAGTTTTGAAAAATATTCACATATCCGACGGCAATATCTTTGCCGATTCATCATATGATAACAAAATGCTATTTATTTAGTTTTGTCCGACCTATCTAAAACTTCTCTACATTCGAATTCGCATTATGTTTTCTTATCGTCGCCAATTTCAATTTAAACAAGATGTTCGTGACTGGCTCTAGCAATATTATCCATACGTATGAGAAAGGTGGGGTTAAAAATATCATTTCATTATTCGCGAACTGTCAGCCAATAATTAGGTATAGTCTATAAGTAGCGTTCTTGGCAAATGCTATATGCAGCGCTAGTGTACCCGCAAGACTACACTCAGAACTTATTGTAAATGTTTGATTTATCGATATGCGAATACATAAATGCAGCCACGCTGCGTACTACCACCTAGAGCGCATTTGTACGTGGCGCATTGTCACCGCCATCTACGCGAATTAGCGATTATTTACTCGTTATTTAAATTTTCGTAATTATTTCTGTCATCGCTCGGGTCCCGTGACTTCCATAACGGAAGCCAAAGCAACTAGACTATCGCGACGATCACATGCGTTGTATTGAACATTTTTTTTTAATCTTTAATTTATTTTATCCTACTTTTTTTTCTTTTTTAAATTTCCGCATCCTTCGTAAAATATTCATTACAGTTATCTCAATGACATTTCTGGAGATCCTATAGCTTTCATATTCCTTATTCACCATTTTGATCACAACTTTATTTTACAAATAGCCCATTTACTTATTCGTTAGTTGTTTCCCGAAGCTCTTCACCCACGGATTAATGTAAGTTTAATTTTTTCTCTTTTTCTATGTAGTGAATCCTGTATTTTTATTAAAGATTTATTTCTTCTATTCATTTGTCTTTTGTGAATATTTGTAATACAATACTCGTAATTAAAACAAACCCTAAAATACATTCTCAAACTGCGGTATAGTAGGCATTTAAGATCTGGAAGTAAATAATACTTCCAATATAGAAAATATTAAAACTCCTGTTTTGTAGCATTCTCTCTATTCATGTCTCCACGTGTTTAATCTATTTCATTTATAAAACATTACCAATACGCTACATAGTTACTAAATTGTCTACCGAAATATTTGAAAAAAATTGAAAGATATTACTATAAAAAATTGATATTTTAGGTGATTTCAGTGATGTGCAAAAATTGAAGTAACAGAACGCGGTGTAACTCACGTTAAAAATAAATAAAATATTATTTAGAGTTTATTATTTACCATAGTAATCACTTTTTTTTAAATTTTTACATTTAATTTCTATCTACCGTGGTATTTATTTAAAGTATTTACCATAATAATATATAAAATGCTTTTTTACAAAAAATAAATACCGATTTCAAGGTTTATTATAAAAATTTAAAAATGCACTAAAAAGTAAAAAATAATTACTCCCGATAAAATATATATATCAGAGTGATATAACTTAAGGTGATATCGTAATTCTTATACAACATTAATACTTATTAGAGTTGGAATTAAATTCATGTTACTATATCTAGGAACAATTTAATGGGCATTTAATACAGTTCTTAATTATTATTCTTTTTTTTTTTTTTTTTTTTTTTTTATATTTATTATAACAAATTACAACTAGTCCTCATGGACTATCCAGTAATTATGATAAAAGGAGAAATATATATAACGTGAAGAGGCTATCCATCCGGTGACAGAAACCTCAAAAGAATATAAATAAAATGATAACTAAATAATATCGTTCAGATTATTTCGTTTCAGCCTTCTTGTGTTGTGTACGTTATCTAATATCGCCATTGCTTCTGTATTTGGATGCCTATGTAATCTATCTATATGGCGGAGTGCATATCGTCTGATTTCTGCTATTACGGTAGGAACGCATAGGTCCTTATGCAAGTCATCATTTCTTACGAACCAGGGCGCATTCGTTATTAGACGAAGTATTTTATTCTGGCATTTTTGAATAATTTTTATGTGAGAAGTTTTTGCACAACCCCATAACTGAGCTCCATAGCTCCAGGTTGGTTTGATAATTGCATTGTAGATTAATAATTTGTTATCTATTGTTAATGCCGAGTTTCTTCCAATAAGCCAATACATGGAAGCTATTAAACGATTGATCTCTTTCTTTTTAGAGATGATGTGCTGTTTCCATGTTAGTCTCTGATCAAGTAACATGCCCAAATATTTGGTCCCACTCAGAGTTGGTATTTGCTTATGATTTATTGCGACTGGGGCACTGATCATTTTTCGATTTGTGAATACTACGTGGGCTGATTTGTTTTCATTTATACTTATTTTCCACTTTTTTGTCCAGTTATATATTTGATCTAGAGAATTCTGCAAATTTCTTGTAGCAAGGTTTACAGAAGTATCCGAAGCTAATACAGCGGTATCATCTGCGAATGTTGCAGTTAGTGTGTTACTGGTAATCGGAAGGTCAGCTGTATAAAGTATGTAAAACAGCGGACCCAGAACACTGCCCTGCGGGACTCCAGCGCACACCGGGTGTAGTTTAGATTCTTCTTCCTGAACTTTTACTATGAAAAATCGTTCGTTTAAATAAGATGAAATTAGTTTATACATATTATAAGGGAGAATCTTTTTGATTTTGAAAAGCAATCCATCATGCCAGACCTTGTCAAAGGCCTGAGAAATATCCAAAAATACTGTAGAGCAAATTCGTTTATCTTCAAGGTCGTCTTCAATTTTGTTGACAATTCTGTGGACTTGATCTAGGGTGGAATGTTTGGTTCTAAAGCCAAATTGGTGATCCGGTATAGCTTTCAGTTGATCAACAATCCCCATTATTCTTTTCATAAATAAATTATTCTTTTAATATGAATTTGATGCCAACTCCAAAAAATTAATGTTGTATAAGAATTACGATATCACCTTAAGTTATGTATCACTCTGATATATATTTTTTATCGGGAGTAATTATTTTTTACTTTTTAGTGCATTTTTAAATTATTATAATAAACCTTCAAGTATCGGTATTTATTTTTTGTAAAAAAGCATTTTATTTCGTTACTTTTTAGTGCATTTTTATTCAATTAAATTAAAACATTTATTTCCACGGTAAAAACACCAAAAGCTACATTTCCATGGTAATTTGGCAAATTTCTAGTATTTTAAGTCAGAAATCTAATCCGACGGTGAAAACAATCATGAATGAAAAGCATCCAAAAAGCTTCAATCTCCCGCATTATTAAGAATAACTCAAAAACTATCGGTCAGACCTTGATCAAATTTAAATGGGATCACATGACAAACACCACCTTTCAAATATAAGAAGAATCATCAAAATCGGTTCATCTAGAAGAAAGTTCTGTGGTAACACACATAAAAAATAAAAATAAAAAAAATAAAAAAAAAATACAGTCGAATTGAATACCTCTTCCTTTTTTGAAGACGGTTAAAAAATAAATGCGCTTATTTGCCTCGTAAGCATTCCTGTACTGCTGACCGCATCGTAATTCAACTATTTTAAACCTCATATTTCATGAAGTAGGGGGGGGGCGAGTCATACCTTAAAATCTTCATCGAGACATCGCAATACCCTGAAAATTTCAGCATGATCCATCCAGCGGTACAGGAATGCATACGGGGAAAACAAACAAACATTCATATATATATATATATTAATTACAACGTAATTCTTATGCTACCCCCCATTAGAAAAAATGTCCGAATTTTATGTAATGTTTGTTATATTTTATAGGATTTCTGTGATTATGTTATTGCATATTCATATGGACCGATTTAGAATTGCGTTGTAAATTTTGATAATTTTATACAAAGTATAGAAGAGAAAGAGATAGAAATGCGAGCAAGATGGGTCAAGAGGCACAATCCCTTGTGAGACCAAAATGACCGAGTTAACATATGTATATTATAATAATAATAATAATAGATTTAATCGGTTCGAACGCACATTTCATCTGAAGAAACTCAATCGATCCGAAATATTTTGAGTACAAAATTAAGCGGAGTGAACGATTTCTATAGATGACGGTAATTGTATTAAACAATATTCTGGCAAAATCGTGCGAAAAAATCGCGATGGTTATAGTTATAGGAACCGGTTGAAAACATTCGAAATAGCGTAAACGCGAGTAAATTCTTTGACTGCCGGTGCACAGACGTCGAAATCTTAAGGCGAACGTCTTGTCTATTAGTTTTGAAAATCTCACAGCTGTAAATTGTTATTATTGTACGTTTCGTATTCTCGTTATAGGAACTAAATTTCGTTGCAAACTATTAATTCAGATGATTAATATTTAAATGACGATTACAAATTACAAAATATTACGTATTTGAAATTTCGCTAGACAACTGAAAATAAATAATCGGTGAGTGTAATACCGACGAAATGAGTTGGTAATAATAATGAAATTAGCGTATAAAACAACAGAACTTCTTACGCATGATTAAACTAAAAATAAGATGAGTTAGAATTTGTGATGGTTAAGTTTATTAATAATTTACTTATAAGCGACGGAAACATTTAATTATATTAAAAACATTATATTATACGTTAAGAGGATGAAATCTTGAACTAGAAGGAAAAACATAAATTCCACTTTGCGATTTTTTAACGATTCAAAAAAAAAAAAAACACCTCAATTGCAGTTGCTGATTGAACCATTTAACGTTAAATTCAATTTCTCAGTTAAATCAAATCGCTACGTTCGTGAGTATTTTTTTCCACTTATAATTCGCTATAAACGAAAAAATGTTCCCCAGGGAATCTGGCACGCAGCGGCAACGCAGTAAGCCTGTAATGAGAATCGCAGATGATTATTCGGCAAGATCACATCAGCTAATCATTGAAGGTGTACGTCCAAGTTATCGTCTCTTCCTCGTCGCACTGTACGACGCAAAACAGTTACTGACATCCAATCTAAAAAGAGACAAATAGAATACGTTTTTGTCTGTTCATCTGTTCCGTTTAATATTCTGTATCACGCCACTTGTACAATATTCGGTCGCTCACGTTCTCTATCATCTCCACACGCATGCGTATACCACTATGGGAAAAGTAGCGATGTAAAAGAAAAACGGAAAGAAACAGAAAATAGTCGGTCCAGAAAAAGGTTTTTTTCGTTTTTTAAATATTATTTGGCTTCGTCAGCAAAGACATTAGCCCCTAGAAATGGGAGTAAAGAAGAAATCAAATTTTTATGCGGCGTGAAACATTCAACAAGAATGTGTCAAGCGCCTGAACGACGAAAGGAGAAGGAAGGGAAAGAATAGACGCAGCGCAATGTAGGAACATTGCTTGATAAAAGAGAGGGGTACAAGGAAGATTGTTCAGATGAAAGCGACGAGCATTCGAACATTATGTGATCAGGATCACATACAAAGTGACTGTTAGGAGAATGTAAAGGACAATACGGAGATGACGCGAGAGAGAATCGGAAAAGCGACGAAGGAAGCAAGCTGTGCCCAATGCGAAGATCGCCGAGATGCTGGAGCGACGCATAAAAGGGAAGTCAAGAAACCAGGAGCAGCGAGGAAGAGAGGGCTGGATGGACAAGTAAAAAAGTTATAGCTGGTAATCTTCTTAATCATCGCCGGTACGGTCGGTTTTATTTTCAGGCGACCTCGTCATATTTGTTCCATGCAATACCGTTTCCCTTCGAGGACAAGTTTCACAAGTAGTGGTCTGGGCATAATATAAACGTGGCGTTGAATTTTCGGAAACAAAAACTGGGGGGCCATGCATTTCTGCAACCGGGGCAAACGCAACAGTCGACTTAAAATCACTATTAATGACTCCGTTATTCCAAACGAGCAAATAGTAAAGTACTCGGGACTTACTTTCGATTAATAATAACTAAACTGGAAAGAACACATTAGAGCACTCAAACAGACATGCTTACCGAGATTAAATCTAATGAAGAAATTAGCTCACAAAACGTATGACTTCAGTTCGCTGTTGTTACTCTATCGAGCTCTTATCCGATCCAAATGCGATTACGGAGTAGCTATTTATCCTTCGGCTCAAGGACCACCGTAATTTCGCCACTCAATGCGACTCATGCTGCCTTACGATTAGCGTTCGGAGCTTTTCATACTGTACAAATTTATATTTTCCGTGCAATGAACTTCGCACCGTGCAGCACGACTTTTGCAGTTCCTGGCGCGCATCCAATCGTCAGAGCATACACCGCTAAATCCACCTATAAGCATAAAACCATCGTGTCCGTACTCCGCCTAGTACATAGAGGACCGCTGTCGTCCGTTATTTTCATTAATGAAACTGAACCGGATAAGACTTTCCAATCGGGCAATAAAGAAAGCTGTGTCACGGAATGGCGCCGCCGATGGAAGGATTTACCCCGCACAAAACAACTCGGATCTATATTCGAAGCCCCATCTTAATTCAGCATATCTACCGTCGGCAAACCGACACTCCTTCATCTTCTTACAGGACATACCTCACTTACCGACCCACACTTATTATCTAAGCACCCCCCCCCCGCCTGTACGTTTTTCTGCTAGTAAAGTAAAGTAAGTCCCATACACTTTACAGGGAGTCGGGGATTGTGAAGTTAATGTTCACAATGAACTAAGCCTAATGAATCTAAGGAGAATACCAGGGGGGACACAGAAAGGTATTTAAAAAATATTAATGATGTTTTGACATAATTTGGCGGATATTCAGATGGAGTCAGTGCAAAGCTTTCGATTTTTTTTCTTATGATTTTTCAAAACTTGATGTCTAAAATTTAAATTGAAAAAAAAAAAACTCCAACTACAGAACTGGCTGTGTATGTGGTACTTTCTTGGTTGAAAAGCCCAAAAAAAGGAAAAAAACATTCTACTCGATTTTTTATTCTGTAATTTTATTGTTATTATTATTAATAATATTAATATTAATAACATTATATATATATATATATCAAAATCAAAAAATCAAAAATACGTTTATTATTATTATTACTACAATAGTCCATCTATGCGCATATTTGCGCGAGCGATGGGTATTAAAATAAAAAAAATAAAAACATTAAAACTTTCTTCAAGCTGCAAAAAAAAAAAAAAAAAATGCCGAATGCGTGCTATTAATTTATTTAATACAATAACTTATACAAATACAAAACGAATTAAAATTTGATGAACCTTTTTTTTTTTTTTTTTTTTTATTACTCTTCTCTCTCTTCTTTCTTTATGTTTCCTTATCTTGTTATAGTTATAGTTATAGTTATGATGATAGGTAGGATACAAGAATTTTACGGCGTTTTTTGTAGTTTTTCAAGTCTATTTTTAAGGATGAGGGTAAAGAATTAAAAAGTTTGGGACCCATATATATTGACTGATTCCGGATATGGTATTTGTTAATATTTGGTAGTGCTGCTAATTCTTCCCCCGCTGATCTTGTAATACCCTGTGTAACGGAGATGTTAAATTTTTTTCTATTCTTAAGGACAAACATAAGGAGCTGCAGTTCGTAAAGTTTTGAAAGATGTATAATATTATAGTCTACAACTGTGTCTTGACTTCTATCAAATAACCTTATAACATTTTTCTGTAATTGTGTCAGATGTTTCAAATGGTAGTCTGCAACTTTGCCCCAGTGCATGATTCCATAATTCAGCACCGGTTGGTATAGGGCCGTATATAGTTTACGGAGGTATATAAAATAACTCGGTAATTTTGGCCTCGTAAGAGGCTCTGCCCCTTGACTCATATTGCTTACATTTCCGTCTCTTTCTCTTGTATACTTTGTATAAAATGATCAAAATTTACAACGTAATTCTTAGTTCGGGCCCCATTAGATTTTATATAATAAAAAAATAAATAAATTTTATTACACTACCGTAACAACTTAACACACTACAACACATATAAATAATACTTTTTTTTTTGCGTTTCGATGGTATTATTAAATTAGCAATATAGTCTTTACATGATTTTCCCCATGGTAGCACTTCTTATTCATCAACCTGCACAGTAATAAGAAGCGTATTCATTATGTTTTTCTAAAAACGAAAACCACCACCAAATTGCCTAGTTATATATATGTGTATATATGCACATGTGTGTAAAAGGAACAATCGGAGGTCTTGTTAAAATCTGTTAAAACATCATTAACCTCTTTTAAATATCTTTTTGTGTAAAAACAAGAATGTGTAGAAATAGAACGATATGCATTCAGGATAGCTGTATACTTTCCATCCTAGTCGGTCCTTCATCGTTAACCAGCTTCGAGTATATCGCTGTGGTGGCACACAACGAAGAAACTTGTCAGCCGACTGGAAACGCATCGCTACCGTTTTATTTAGAAAACGATACTATCTAAAGTCGGTGAACTGCTCGATAACTAGAATAACTGAACCATATGATATTCATTTTTTACAGAAAATACCGCATGAAAACTTTCTAAACTTTATCCCTTCGGACGAACTTTGCGCTTCCTTCTTAATATTACTACTATCTGATATGATGTGTACTCAAAGATTCCAATAATGACTGAAATAATAATATCGATAAAAAACCATGCTAGTAATAATAATATTAATAATAATAATAATAATAATAATAATAATAATAATAATAATAATAATAATAATGGTAGTGATAGTGGTAGTAATAATGATAACGATGGTGATGATGATGATACGATTAATGTAGTGTGATACGTTTAAAACTTTAGTTAAACTGTTCGCTTCAAGCTGCCTCTGTGTCGGATTATTTTGCGTTGCAATTATTGGGGATGCATCGAAAGAGAAAATGTCTTGAGCGTTTCCATTCTCCATCTGCTGGCAGCATTTTTCCTATTTAAGAAAACGTTCAATTGCGCCATATTTTAAACGTTTCAAAGTACTCGAACTATCTGCGTAATAAAACCGGATCTTCTGTCATTCCTAATCGTTTTCGTCTGCATCGTGCATTAGATTTTTCAGTAGTAGTGCCGTTCTCGTTAAGGGTTATTATTCCGGTGATGTAAAACGGAACTTGGCGCCCCTTTCACCGATCAGCATAATGCCACATGCCGAGGCTAACATACGCGTTATCGTTGCGATATACCATTATTCGCGCTAGCCGCTTGTTCCGTGGATATGTGCGACTCGTGCATGTCTTTTTTTTCTTCTCGAACCGTCTGCTTATCGATGAGAGATGTGCACACATTTAAGTAAATTTTTATTATCTTCTTAAATTTCGCTTCGGATGGATTCTCGAAAATGTGTGCTACCGCTCTAACAATCATCACCTCCACGGCGATTACTATTGTTCATCATCATTATTGTTACCCAGTCTCGGAAAACGCACAGAAGCATCTACAATGTTTGCATTGAGGAGCTGTTTCGTTCCGAAATATCACTGAAATTTATGCGGTTTATGATGGATACGATCAGGCAACATCAGACTTTTTTCGTTTTTACGATAGGGAAGTTGTCAGCTTTTTAATTTAACATCCCCTGAATAAGAAATCACGCTAAAAGCTAAAATTAGTTCCATTCTTATTTATTGAAACATTGTTTGACAAAAAAAAGGAATAATTTCGCTTAAAATATTTCTCTCTAATTACAGTCATAACCATAAATTTATAAAAATATTTTTCGCATTTATAGTATTATTTTTATGATTTCCACAAATTCAGTACTGATATATTTCACTAAGAACCGCAAAAATTTCGGGAGTATTTCAAAATCAAATTGCTCCTGATTATTATGGTCTACCAACTGGCCTTTTCCCCGGGCACTTGCGAGTTATATGTCCGTAATATTAGCAAGGCGCTTCCGGAATTCTGAGATCGAAATACATGAGTGCTTAAGCGATTCTCTTAAAGTTTTTGTCAAGAATAACTCCCATAATAGCCACACGAATACGGTCGTTCCTACTCCGGTCAGATAGGCGAATTCCCAGTGTCCGCCTTAACATACGCATTTTCGACGTATGCAGTGCTTGTTCGTCCCGTTCAGCGTCGTATACGGCAACTAGGCGATCCACGGCGCAGTAAATTTTTGATTTCAACCGAATGGGTATAGCGCACTTCAGCCAGGTTGTACTTATAACGAACGGCATCAGGTATTCCGCTGTCAACATAAGTACCCAGGTATTTGAAGCCGCTTGTTCCGGGGGATTCATTGGCCATTAATTTCGATTTTTCATTCTCTACGTTGTTAATTTTCGCCGCGTAAATCTGTTCTGTTTATGTTTTTGCACTGCCGCGCAGTTCTAGCCTAGCTGCTGTACATAGCGATTATCGCTCTAACACAAACATGAAAAACATCCGGCGACAAAATTTTCACTAGTTGCTAACGGAAAAATTATTATTTATATTAAAATTTCGAATCCACATCCAACTATTGTGGTAATAAATTAGTTTTTATATGATGGCTCGACGGAGAGCTGGAAGACGCATAAAAAAAAAAAAAACGTATGCAGAGCATATTCTTTTAAATATAGTAATTCCGGAAGATTATTACGCGACCAACTCGCAATCGATTTGGTGTTCTCTGTACGTAAGACAAAGAGGAGAGAACTATTTGATTTTGTATATTTTTTAAAATGACGTGTGTATATGTAATGTTTAAGAAGTACCAGCGTTTTTTTTTTTTTTGTTGGAAGGCCATAAATATGTTTCTTAGAGAGAGAAAGAATCTTTACATAAATGTATTAATTATCATCTCCCCCTCCACGAAAAAAAGGAAAAAAAATGGTATACATCATTCACATTTACAAACGAACAAGTAGATGAACAGGTTATAGAATATATAGTATAGCACAAGGAAAATGGAATAGTCAGAAGTAGTAAAAAAAACAAGCTATTGCAATAGTGAAAAGCAATTTTATTTTAAGAAAAAAGCTCAGTTACTCTAATTTTAAAGTTTCCTCCACCAACATGCCCTTTCTGCTCTGGTCCTTCCTACCCTCTTCTGTTGGAAAATCTATTACAACAATGTGTGTGGCGTTCGCCCGCTCCGCGTTCAGCGACGTTACACTTTCAACTATCCTCTCAATGACTAAACACGTATACAAATTCTACTTGGGTTTCTTAGAATTAACAATTTACTCGGTAAGATATGAAGTAGCCTCCTTACCCTAGCCCTCGTGTGCTCTAATGACCATTGCAGCTAAAAATGGTACACGGACATTACCAAGATGAAAAAAAGAAAAAAAAAGAAAAAAGTACTTCAGAAAATAAGGTGAAATCACGGGGGAGCAGCTTCATGACGCAGACATAAGATTGACTGTACATCTTATTCGCAAGTATTAATTACGCCGAAACGTTGCATTATAAATAATTCTTCGTGCCGCTAGTAACTTTTAATTGTTTTTTAAATATTTTAATGCACGATTTAATAAATATGCATTGTATTAGTAATGTTCCGTAAACAAATATGTTAATAATATGACAGAAAAATTAATAAAAGAAGTTTTAACAGTTGGTACCGAAAATATTAATTAAATTCATAGCTTAAGGTATTAAGGTATGCCGTCATGGAATGTATTTAATGTCTGTTCTAATTATTATATTATTCATTTTCGTTTCTCAAATATGAAATTTATTTCAAAGTCGATATTATTATCGAAAGTTGTAATAATATCTTCATAATAAGAATAGTGTGACACTAATCAGCAAAAAAAAACGAAGAAAAAGAAAAATGTAAGACATTCGGTCTCAAAGGCGAAGAACGATATCTGGTATTGATTTTCGCATGTATGCGCAGAATCGAAGTAGGTTTTGATGTTGAGTACGTAGCCTGATGTAATGATATTTAATATTTTATATTTAAATTTTATTTAAAAAAATTCCCAGCACTTTTTAAGACGAACGGTTCTGACCCTGAAATCCGCCTCTCTTAAGTCCGTCGCTGATTTTTAATACTTGCGTCAAAAATTAAAACACCATACAAGTGAAAGGATAAAAATTTAATAAAAAAATATTAATAATTTTGTAGTTAAATGTAAATATTTAATTGTGCGTTTTAATTTCTTACATTATATTCGTAAAATGCATTTAGTAAATTGACTTTTCGGAAATATTTCTGTGCTCCTTTAGCAATTTTAATTCAATTAAATTCGTTCAAAGACCTAGAAAATTAAAAAAAAAGAAAAAAAAAAGAACCAAACTACAAACATCATGTTTAGTAAATTAGTTTCGATGATAATGCAGTTAAAGTAACAAGTGACTATAGTTGCAAGCCGACGGCATTACAGAGATCAATCCTACTGGTAAACAAACAATGAGATGCCGCTTCGTAAGTGGACACAATTTTCAATTTTCTAAAGTAAGTTTAGAATGAGCGTACCTGCTCGTCCTACGGGTGAAATGACAACTGCCATTACACGAAATTTAGCTCGGTATCGGATCAAGTTTTGCAAAGCTGACACATACTTATCATTTTTCTTGGCTGTTTTCTTGTACGTTGACCACCTTTTTATCCTTGCGATAATCGCGATATTGCATGTAAAACCGTACCGATCAGTTTTAATTCATGTAAACAAAGGAATGAAGAAAAAGAAAATTTCACTTTCCAGTATTTTGTGGACATTATTCCCGTGCGACGCGGTCGGTAAATGTTGTACCGACATTCGTTTTGGCCAGTATTAAAAAGTGAAAAAAGAATAAGAAGATGAGGAACTAATGGAGCGAATAAAAAATAGAGCTGTCAACCGGTACCGATGGAACAGTCCAATTCACTATTTTCTCTTTCCTCTTTTCCAAAAATTGTGTATGTGTGCGTGTGTGTGTGGCTATAAAGAAATTTATAACACGAATGAAATGAAATTTTCGATTTTGGGATCGCGTAAAATTATTAACCCATACCTTTTTAAACTTTTTTTTGTTTTCCAGCATGGATTCAGGATCGTTGACACCGTGGTATGTAAAAAACGATACTGCGGAACGAAATGAACGAGCGAAGAAAGCATACACGGCCTTGTTGACAGTAACCACTAGAACGCCGAACAACGAGGCATACAGAAATTTTTCCGTTAATGTAAGTCGAGAACAAGCTAATATATTTACCTGTAAGAAGAAATTTACTTTCGCGCGACATATAATATTTAACCGTTCGATCGAGCCGAACAGACATTTCGAATTTCTTCCCGATTACTATCGAGATCACTTTATTGTGTAACTATTAGATTTTTTTTTCAGCGAAAATCTCCGGAAAGATTGTTAATTAATATTTTAAGTATAATTTGGCCGGAAGAAAAATACAGAATCACTTTTTAAGCCGTCGCTAAAGTCAGCCTGGAAGCTAATTCTGATTGATTTTCCTATTATTATTATCATTAAGATCCCTTTTGATTGGTGCTTTTGTGAGGCGCACACTCTATATAGATCAGACTAGTTTTGTTGATTTTCCATACGGTTAACCCGGAAAATAATCTGAACTAAAAAAAAAATCCGCGTGTGGTGTCGAAATTTCGAGTCCGACAAAATTAAAAAAATTTAGAGAATTTGATTGTACAATAAATGCGACGTAATTTGGCCTCATTGATAGAATAAATACAAAATAAGTTTTCGCAATACCGGGATAATTTAAATTTCTTCTTTATATCATTCGCGATTGATCAGTGTAGTTTTAGCAGAAGTTCCGCAATAAAGTAATTTGCAGAATTATTTTGCGTATTAATTTGATAAATAAAGATATTTTATATTGTCTTCTTCCTCTTTCCTCTCGTTGCCACCGCGACTGTTGGTCTGATCTCTAACCTTCTTCTTTTTCCAATCCTGCTTCCTTTTACTTATCCATACAACCCATTCCTCCTCTATTTCCGAGGTTTGTTAATATCCCCAACATGAGGCGGTCAACTATCTCACCCGTAATTAGAGACTTCGGTTAAACCGCAACTTGCTTCCTGCTTCGCTCTTCCGTTTCTCCATTACTCAGTCTCCTTTTTTTATTCGTTTGATCCGTCAGAAGCAAACTTCGTTTGTGATGCTAACCACATTTTGCTTGAATGTCCTTCCATTTCTTCAGAACGCGCGATACTGTATTCCGGTCTTTTGCGTCTTATCCTACGCCCTACAGCGCTTAATGCTTTCTTTTCCGTCTCCCTTGGTTATTCCTTTGTTAGCTTCATTCGTATGTTACATTTCTAATATTTTTCCTTTATAATCATTAATACTATCATACCGTTGGATTGAGTAACGTCCTTAGCTGACATGCTCAAAATTTAATACAAAAAAAAAAAAAAAAAATATTACAAATTTATTTTTTTTTTTTAATTATTCCCTAAAATCAATATTCTCGTATATTTTATTTAACCAGAATTGCCATAGGAAACTATGTTATAAAAACTAAAATTGTATATACATAATAATAAAGCGAAACTAGTATTGTTGCTTTACTTTTAATCAAAATGAAATATTAGTTTGTCAGAAAAATTAAAATTTTTAGATCTTATTTTATTTTAATATTTAATACAAGATGAACGATTACTAAAATACTTTTTATAGTACAACATTTTGATCGGAGTACGTTTTGACTAACCTTTTTTTTTTTTTTCAATTATTATTTCCTTTTTTTTTTTTCCTACCCTGGGCGCTACAGCGGCCTTGACCCAACAACATGAAAAGTTAAGAGTTATAACTAAATAGCCAAGCGGTCAGAAATGGAAAAGACAAAGGACAGCAGCAATGGAATAACTGAAGGCAATGGGAAGGAAAGAATATAGGTATCGTTAAAGGGAGTAGGAAGACCCAAAACTAGAAGTTGGGCGTAAAGAAAGGAGCGTTCGTTAGAGAGTGTAGGACATTCGAATAGGATGTGATTTGAGTCACAAACACAAGAAGGCTCAGAAACGTGAAGAGAGCAGAAAGGAGAAAGAGCTAAAGAAAAACAAATGCGAGAAGAGGGGAGTAGAGAATGATTGATTCTAAGACTAATTAAGGAAACAACAGTGGAACGACGACAGGTAGGAATAGATTGAAACCAAGGCAGGAAAAACCGGTTGAATAAGACGGTAATATGAATAATGATTAGAGAATAAAGATGGATACATGTCAGTCCAAAGTCTAGAATGATTAGAGCGTGACAGAGAAAGAATGTCTGAGGAAGGGAAAGAGTCGAGGAAAGGACCAATGCGGGCGGCTGAGCGAGCTAAAGAGTCAGCTGCGTCATTGCCCTCAATATTGGAATGACTAGGGACCCATAGAAAGTCTATGAGAATGGATCGGAACGAGAACAAAGACGAGACAAGAGATCGAATAGAGAGGATGATACCGTCAGAGTTATGAGAAGGAGGAGAGGAGATGGTTTGAAGAACGCCTTTGGAATCAGAAACAATCAGGAATTTGTGAACCCCACTCGTAGAGGATATGAATTGGATTGCACGAAGAATTGAGATCGACTCGGCTGAGAAGATAGAGCAGAAAGAAGGAAGTCTGAAAGACTCAGAGTGCAGGAACGTAGGAGACGTATACGCGCCACCCACTCCCCCATCACTCTTGGTGCCATCCGAGAAAATTAAGGCATGGGAAGGAAAAGCAGAGTTCAACAGCTGAAGGAATTCCAAGTTGACTACATTGTGAGAGGAAGAATTAGCTCGGACTGGAAGAAATTGATGGGGTGCCATATGCTATTAAAATCGAGAGAAAAGTAAGGAAGACTGTTATAAGAGGAAACGTAGGGAGAAAAATTGGAAACACGAGCAGCTATATGCGATAAAATCGGAATTCTATGAGACGCTAAGCGCCCGTGATTTTTGATATGAAGATAGGAAGGAATAATATTGGATGGCAAAATGGGGAGGCGTTTTATTAAAAATCGATAGCCGAGGAGTGAACGACGAGTGGAAAGAGGTTGAGTGCAAGTTTCGGATAGAATCGCAGGAATAGGAGAAGATCTTAAAGCGCCAATGCATAGGCGAAGGCAGGAATTCTGAATTGCGTCAAGTTTCGAAAGGAGAGACTTGGAGGCATTGCCATAAATGAAGGAACAATAGTCGAGTTTGGACCGAATAATCGATTTATATAGAATTAATAGAATGCACGGGTCTCCACCCCATCTGAGCGGAGATAAAGATTTGAGGAGATTAAGTCTTTTGATCGAGGAATTATAGATATAATTAATATGTTCATGAAATGTAAGGCGACTATTTAAGAAAAGACCTAGATAACATATGGAATTAACAGTGGGAATAGGTGTACCAGATACGCTGATGTTTATAAAAGCACGATTAAAGGGGCGGAGGGCAAAAATTATACAGGAAGACTTGGAAGGGGAAAGAGAGAGGTGGAGAGTAGATAGAGCATTGCTAAGATGGGACAATGAATGATTTAACTCGTTGGTGGCGGAGGACAGATCATCTGAGGTGGAATAAACTAAAATGTCATCAGCAAAAAGGAGAGAGAAAGAGGGAATAGAGAGCGAAGCAATATCGAAGGAGTAAATATTAAAAAGAGTGGGGCTAAGGCAGGAACCCTGGGGAAGCTCACGATAGACGCATCTGGAGGTGGAAAGAGAAGGAGAAGATAGATAAAAAGTTCTATGTTGAAAGAGGTTGAGTATAAGAGTGATAAGAACCGGAGGAAGATTAAGAGAGAGGAGTTTGGAGCCCAGAGAAGGAAGATGCACATTATCGAATACAGAGCAGACATCGACAAAAGAAGCGACAGTAAATTTCTTTGATAGGAATGATTTATAGATATCTGCAAGGAAGGTACTGATGCAATCTACCGGGCCAAGCCCGGGGCGAAAACCGAACATATTAGAAGGAATTAGATTATTATGCTCAAGCCACCAAACGAGACGGTTATTTATTAAACCTTCAAAGAGTTTGCGCAGACATGAGGCTAGGGAGATAGGACGGAAGGAACACTGTTTTTTTTTTTAGGAATTGGAATGACGATGAAGTCGTTCCAAGACTCAGGAGTAAAACCAGAGAGTAAGAAAGAGTTGAAGATATTCAGAAGGGAGAGTAGCGAGGAAGAAGAGAGTTTTTTAAGAATAGGGAAAGAAAGACCGTCCAGGCCAGGAGCAGAAGGAGAGGTTTTATTAAGGACGGACAAGAGTTCCTCGTAGCGGAAAGGAGACGTTAGAATTATTATTTCTTAACACACAGAATATTTCCAATCTGACACTTGATAGTATTCTAACTAAGGCAACAGTTCCGAATTAAATTATTATCCTGGTCAAAATCTTTTTTTTATGCTTTTTTAATGTTTTTTTTAAATGTTTTTTTAGTGTTTTTTTAATGTTTTTTTATGCTTTTATATTAATTAATTTCATGTAATATTTTACATTTTACAGTTTTTCACGCGTAAACGCGATTAATTTATGTAACATACTTTTGGTCTGATTGATTCCAATATTAATTCAGTCAATCTCGGATTTAACGCAAGTTTTCCGTCTTCAAATTTCTTGCTGTCCGTCTGAGACTCGAATTGAAAAATTGCATTTTTATTCGGAACGAATTGAATCGAACTCAAATGGAAGTAACAGAATTACTAGAACACATAGTGGAAGAATAAAAGTATTTCTCCGGAAAAAAAGAGATAATACGTATTTACGAAGTAGTGGCCTTTTTACTATCAAATAAAATTAACAATTCAGTGATATTCAGAACAGTGCGTTTTTCACGTAAAACCATGCCGGCGGGCAACTTTGTAATGGGTTCACTCCAGACACCGACAGAAGATAGATGAACTATAATGCTCGAAGAAATGTAAAGATAAATCTAACAATTACCCCGTAGAAGATTTTAGTGCAAAATTAGAACAGCCATCCTTGATAACCGTCTCAAGGAGCGGGGGCAAGTGCGCCTGCGGAATAATAACTAAATAGCAGCTCCTTATGCAGTTAACATTAGCAAATTCTATTTTCAAACAACATAGAAAACGGTGTCGTATACTTGAATATCGTCTGCGGGCTCTTATAATGCAAGCGGCGAATAGCAATCCGTTTGAACGAACAAGAAGAATGTAATACACCGAACATTAGAGACCAACCGACTTAAAAGACTTACTTAAATACGTGCCCGTTTGACCGAATTCCACCGAAACAACATCCGCCAGGATCGGGAAACAAATATATTCGCGCAGAACCTTACCAGAAGTTAGCGCGTTGATCAGGATTCTACAATAAAAAAAATATATCCGCCATGTACGACAGATTTTTTTAAAGTGTGTTTATTCACTTTTTACTGAAAATCTTTTTACCGTTTGGAAAACAATTTACGGTAGACACCATGTTTTAAAAAAGTTAATCTTAAAACTTAAAATTTAATCAAAAATACATAATTATTACAATTTTTAATTTAACTTATGTTTTATTTTTAGGGGTGAAAAATAAAACGAAATTATAAAATTGTAGCTAAAAAATGACGGTTTAGAATTTGAATGGTAAATAGAAAGAATAGAACGATAGTATTTTCATTAGTCCTCTTTTAGATTCTTTGTCCGTGAGCGAGTAAAAAAATACATATATATTTCTCATTGAACTGGTTGTTTGACATAAAATCAACTTTGTACATACGAGACTTAGACGGGGTTCTATTGGCAGCAAAATTATCGATAAATTACATACTCGTATGAAATACTTCAAACGGTTCCTCAAACCGTGGAAGCTAAAATCCATTTTCTCCCTCGGGTTGTGATCCATCCATCTTCCATCGGGTGATGTAGCGTCACAAACGATCGGATCAATAGAATCACGTTTAACATGAGCGAGGACTTTAACGCATATTTACCACCCTCGTTTCTAATTTTGTTTTTAATTGACAGTATTTTAATGTGTTTTTTAATTTCCAAATCTCATGGTATAATATTCTCGATGTATAATGTGCATTTGTATAATTTATTGTACTATAGGATTTTATTAACTTGACTGCTATGACGCTCTGCATACGCTTACTAACAATTTTGGAAACATTAGCAACTTTCACATATCGAGGTATATTATGCCCCTGCATGATAAATAATTATTTTAGACATTATTTCCTTTTTTTAATTCACTTGCTTGTTACTATTAAATAGTTTCGTAACGAATTTCTATGATAACGCATCAACAATTACGATATATTCGTGTCAGGCATTGCTCTAATTGCTTTTTAAACATCCCGTGTTTCTTCTTCCTTAATTATTCGTAGCCAGATTCCTTTGTCCGTTTGTACTGTGGGCTCTGTAATTGCAGATGTGGCCATGGTATGGGACAGCTAACTCCTTTTACTCTGAACTTCGGTAATTCCATTCCTATTCTTTTCGGCATGCATATGTTTGGCGTTTTTCGACGTTGATTGTCATTGTTTCTCCATCCTTAGTATAGCGTTCTTTGTCAGATTCCATTCTTTGTTACTCCTAATTGCTGCTACGTACACGTGTTGATGGGTAATCGTCCGTTGCTGACAAGCCCAGGGAAAAACCCAAACAAGAAAAAAAAAGGCTTTGTTTTCCTTGGTAGAACAGCTCTTAATACCATCCGTAAGTGATTTTTTTGTTTTTTTTTTTTTTTTTGTGAGCGCGCCAGCGGCATTGACCCAACAACAGGAAAACTAAGCTAAAAAACTAAATAACTAGGCGGTCCGAAATTGACGCAACAAAGGACAGCAGTGCTGACACCACAGAAGATGAAGGAAAGGAGAGGATAAAGGGTTATAAGGAGTAGGGCTAATGACAAGAGCTGACTGTATAAAAGGGAGCGTTCATTACGAAGAGCAGGACACTCGAAGAAAATGTGATCAGCATCAACATCCGTAAGTAAGCAGAAGTTTGTAAATAATGGAACACGTATTGTTTGCTGTTGAATATATCATTAAACGATTTTACACAGTTGTTTCGGTATTATTTTATTTGTTACCAGAAATTTTTCAGTCGAGATCGTTGGAATGAACAAAATCTTCATTAGCGGTCTTTATCATTTTCTTTGTCTTTTTTGTCAATTTTTAATTGCACTGTACGATTTTTCGATGAAAGTAACCGGTTGCATTGATGGGCTAGATGGTTGACTACCGTTTTTATGGGGTAGCAACGAATCCCAGCCCGAAGATGCGATAGCGGACACTTCCGTATATCTAGAAAAAAGTATATCGCTACTTTAGAAAATTATTTTCGAACGGCTTTCATTTTTTTTTTTTTTTTTTTAACTATTTATATTCCATTGTAGTGAAATATTTTTGAAAATCAACTGTTTATTATTGTTTAAAGGTAAAGGCAACCAAATTCGCACTTTCCATTTAAAGCCATCTGCCATTATCAATGATTAATCTCATCGACACTAATAGGAGTAGAGGAGTCAGTTCCTTTCTACTTGGGGTCCGCCTTTACGTTCCCAGATTTCTCTGGTACCCAGTCATTTCAGGCTGGGTAAACCTGGGAGTGACTTGGATCCGGAAATGAGACAAGTCTCGAACCCGTCTGATTTGGTAGCCAAGCACCTTAACCACTAGGCTACTTTTATATAACCGAAGTAGAATGATGGCAATTCTTATTTGCCTCGCCTACCGTACGTAAATTAACAAATAACGTAAACAACCAAAATGTTAGGCTCTTTTATAAGAATTATTATGTAAGACTATCATTCGAGGGTCCACGCCGTAGCCTCACGGTGAGGTCCAGAGGATTCAGTCATAATGCATTAGCGTCTGTAGCATTCGTTAGAACGTTCTTTTGGTGAGATTGGAAACCTGTTTTGCGTTAAAATACACTTTCCCCGGTTAAAATTTGATTCAAATTCGCAAACTGTTACGTTCTTTCCTCTATTTTTGTTTTCATTTACTCTGGTAGATATTTCTGTTTATTCTATGCAAATTTTAATAAAACCTTCATTTCGCTCGATGTAAAAATATTACAGACCAACGCGCTCTTACATACTTTTACAGCTGATAAATATGAATGTTTTTAACTCGGCCGGTATATATGTATACACACATACACATACACATATACATACATATATATATATATAGAAAAAGGGAGAGAGAGAACATGCAACAAATAAAAATTTTGTTTGTTTTCATCGAGAAATATTAAGACACAAGTAAAAAAAAACGAAATACCCGGTATATTATATACTTTCATTATAATCACAAACCGGCTCTACGTCGATGTGCTGCGAAAGAAAAATTTTCGGCGAATTACAAAAATAAATGGAAAAAAAGGAACATCAAAAGAGGGTTAGCTTAGTAAAGGCAAATTTTCACTGACGAAATGGCCGCTTTAGTATGTGTGCCCAATTCAACTTCGGTCTTGGCAAAATTTTAATAAGGATAAAGGAAGTTTATTTTCTTTTATATTAATACTGATATTTTCTTTCTGCTAACATTTTTTCCATAATTTAATCTAAAGGAGAATCCGCCAAGCATGTTACTAAAAGCTTCAACTCATTTCTGTTTACTTTAAACGATTAGTAAGTAGATTATTTCGTATACTCGTACTTTACAATCTAATAACGAGATACACATGTTTGACTATGCAGGCATCGTAATGTCGAAATACTCTTACACACTGTCGATCCACAACCACACAATATTTTCAACAGGCTTTTTCTTTTTTTTTTTTTTTTCTTTTAATGAAAAGTTATTTCCATCGAGTATACACACATGGAAATATTAGGAGTATAAATCTTAGTTTGAACAGTGAATTATAATAAATATTATAACCCAATCACGTCATCCGGAAACCAGTTATTACAGTACGGAGATAATTATCGTGTATTTCTCTCTAATAATTAACTGATACGTTACCTATGTAAAGAAACATTGTAGAGCGGTGTAACTCCACGACAACATGACTCAAACCTAACCAGCACGGTATCAATTCTGAATGGCTACTCAACAGCATATTAGAAATACGTCTCGAAACGTACTTTCATCACTGTTTCTTCAAATTTGGATAAAATTGGATCTCCCCTTTACGGATTAAACCATAAAAGGAAACAAAAATAAATTTAGGAGATATGTTAAGACTACCGAATCACTTGAAAAACCACAAACACCACCTGATATATCTGAGCTGAAACTTTTCATCAGAGAAGAGCTCAAACCAACCGATAAAATTATTTACAAAATATCCAATAAATTTCCCCAATGTCTGAATACTTATGGAACGAATAATAGAATAAAAGAAAAATTAGAACTATTTTAAGCATAAATGTTGGAAAGTTTATTCACATGCTTGACAAAAACTATCGGCTTCTACAACAACGAACTATAAAAACTTGATTTAACAAATTAAAAAAACGTCTTGCTAACGCTATTAATTTAGCTGGTTCTCCGGTGAGGAGATATTCTGTTATTCCTAAGAGGAATCGCCGGCTTGAAAAGGAAAAACTAAATAAATAAAAATAAAAAGAAAACAAAAGCAAGCGTCATTAATTGAATCGGTAATGAAATTTTCAAAGATCGTGAAGATTTTTAAAATTTTCTATTATTATCGACTGACAGCTTTTTTTACAGGAGTCTCGTCTTCGAATTAATCATTCTTTTCGTATTCCGAATTTTTTTACTTTTTCAACATGGTCGACCTTGAATTGAACGGCTCATTGAGGGATAACAACAGGAGCCGCCACATCAATTCATTCTGAAAACGTTGTATTGCGATCATCAACTTTTTAAGCGGTTACAATGAAAGTATTATGAGGAAAAACTGTTTACGGGGCTTAGGGTCTTTATACTCCGTCCAAAGAACACGAGATTCAGTTAATCAGTTCGATAACTAAATATACGTCACAATTACACAACATATTTTCCCAGTATCGGGAGAGACTTTAGTGTGCATAGCCCGCAATAGAGATGCGTAAAGTACATTAACACGGACGAATATTATATAATAACAACCTTATTTTATTAAATATTAAACCAACACATTTTAATTTTACTTACCATTCACCACCAACGACGTTGAATGGGGTAACAAAGATTCAAACATCTCGCAACTTTAGCGGCAACACATGTGTTCCTATAAAATAGTTCATTACATTTAAGGATATTCCTTCTCCAGTGATATAACATATGTATCCTTCGATTGCAACAAAGTCAAAACTGATGAAATTCTTTTTCATTGCCTAGTGTACGCATGAATGGACACTTTGGTCAGATCAGCTCGCATTAAACGAAAAAATCCGTCAAGCCTTTGTTAGTTCAACATTGAACTAGTGATACACCGAATTACCTCACACGTCAATTGAACAGACAGTTCCATTGCAAAACAAAGAATGTTCTAGCATATTCCGTGATCGGGGAAAACTAATATGCGATCCAAGCCACATTTATTTTTAAAAAAGCAAAAGAGGACAAGTTCCTTTCGCTCACAAAGTTCACCGAGAATATCTTACGAAACAAAATTCGAAGAATGCAAAAGGGAACCGGATCTTATCTGTGCGTATCGTGTTTAACGGGACTGTTATTACAAATCATTCGAACTTTGCCTTATATTAAACGAAATGTCTTAGGCTCTACCATTAACGTTCCCCTTAAAAAGTCTAATAGCGATGAATGTGATACGGTCCTTGTCCGAGATTATGAAAACCATTGAGCAGTCTATGCAGTGGCCCGAAAATTTCAGCGCTGCTTTTTTGCCGCTGCTTCGACAAATAAGCAGTTGCGATTCCGAACAGTGATCAGAAAAACACTGTTCACTGCTTCGGCAATTGCTCCGACTACTGCTCCCGAGTAGTAAAACGGCGTTGTCTCTTCTGTTGATTGTTCCACTGCCTCTATTTATCCAGGCGAACCACACACGCATACACACATCAAAACGCATAGCCAGACGAAATATGTGACACCGCTGGCACTGCATGTCTTTTTAATTTCCTTTATCATCATGTTTCATCTTATTTTTCAGGATTAAAATGAATGATATATGAACGATATAACATTTTTCGTTTTTTTTTCCCCGTACTTTTTATAAAACATATATATTTGTTATAAAATTTAAAAAAAATTATCTATTAATAAAATATTTCGCATGTCAGGTGTCAGGGTAAAAATAATAGTTTTATTTCGGAACCACTGATCTGGCGAAGCAGCAAAAATCACTGCTTATTTCGAAGAACTGTTCCTGGCGGAGTTTCTCTGGCAAATCATTCGTAGGACACATCTCTAGCAGGTCGTTTGCACAATCGAATGCTTAACAATGAACCGTATGAAGCTATTTGATATCTCTTGAATCTTTACAACCGGCTTCGGCATACAGGAACGTCGTTACCTGATAATTAGAGGAGGGCATTTTTCGTTAAACCGCAAAAGCGCGTCGAGGATTCCGACGTTCAGGTCCACATCGTACTAAACCGAACGTCACCGGTGAGAATAGGGTATGAGACATATGTATATTTTGAATATTTAGCTCGGAAAACGTTTTATCAGCGTTTAGCCAAAGAACATGTGTGAACATTATGAGAGTCAGAAACAAAAACAGAAAAGAAGTTTTCAAAATAAATCGAATAATGGCCCTTTATTGTAATGCGGAGGAACGGATTATCGCAGCGACGTATCTGGAGGTCGGGAACAATTAAATCGAAAAATTATACTTTAATCGCATTAACGGATTTTTAAATTCCAGTCAATAATCTTACTCTTTTTAACTTCAAAAATTTTTCAATATTTTCGATCGATATTTTTCTACCGACTACTTTGCAAACCTTAGCCTAAGATGCGGGTTATTGGAAAAATTAAAAGGTTTTTTTCCTATATATACATATATAAATTGCAAGTACGCTTTTAAACAAATTTCGTAAAAACTTTTTAAAAAATGCGCTCTGAACCTGAGGTTCTTTCTACGCGAATTTCCATGTTTTATTATTTATTACGATGTTAAATTAAAATCAGGGAAAATCCAGCAATAAAATCTGGCAGTTCAAAACGAAAAAAATAAAATAAAACAAAACGCGAGAAACTGAAAAGTATTTAAACGCGACATATTTCATACTAACTAATTTGCTAAGTATAATTAACGATAGAATTGAAGGCGTATTTGGATGGATTATCGTAATTTTAGCTAATCAAACTGCTGAGGAAGCAGTCATTTCTTTTCCGAAAATTTCGGGTTTGAACCTCGCGAATTTCCAAAAGGTTGTTGGCAAAATCTTGCTGCAGCTAACGATTTATATTTAATTCGGAATTCCATAATGTACCGCAGAAAAAGAAGAGGAATCGTGTTAGTTGCGAACTAAGATCTGCAACATACTTATCAGTTCCACTGATGCAAGTATAGGGGTGATAAGTTTCTTTTTTCTGGCTGCATAGGCTAAGAATCGTTTATATCTGAAACAAAGTAGGCGATTCACCAACTCTGCTTTGGCAAGTTCCCTAAACAATTCCAGGCTATAATAGTGCACGCTAATATTCGGGGGACCAAAAAAACAAAAAATTCGAACGATATATTAAATCAAGAGATTGGCGACTGATAGTACTGAAAAAAGGGACATATTAACAGACGTAAACGCGGCTGCAATTTAAAACGGTTGCAAAATAAATAGCCCGCAAATATTGACGATTTTAAATAATTTTCGAAATATTCACGTAATAGTATTCGGCACCATACTACGTGAATAGTGACAATAGGAGTGAAAAATCGATTCTTTTTAACGAATTAAATTCTTACGGAAATAATTTTGATCGCCACTAAGGTCGACTACAATGCCGTAGAACAATGAAAACAAACTGTAATACAATTTCGCGGTTTTATTTAAGGCCGATTGAAAATATGCAGCGTGTATTTAGAAAAATCAAAATTGCGCCATGCTAACCGTACATGCACTCTATAATGTTCTAACGGAATATCGTCACACCCTCTGCTACATGCATACACACATAATATACGTGTATATTTAATATTTCAACAGTTTGTCTTTATCAAAAAAAAAAATTAAGTGAGCCAGATCCTTTTGGAAAACGTTATGGATGGTAAAGTTAACACAAAGAAATATTAAGCCTAATAAGAATATTAAGTCAATCTTTACTTTGCGAAATTTCGTTGGTATAATCGATATTGAGTTTCAGGAATTAGGTATACACCTGAAAACGACAGACGTGTATGTACCTTTGATACCTCTAGCAAAAATGAATAAAATAAGCTCGTTGTTCCCCTAGCAGGGCGCAAACTGAATTCGAAGAAGCGTAAAAGTTTCTAGAGGGCTTCGAATTTAATAGGAGCCAATAAGTTTCAATTGGAATAGTCGTTTAGGCGATGAAAAAGGACTAAAGTAAGATTTCTTTCGATTTACAGGTGAAAAAAGTGGCCGAAGAAAAGTATAACTCTTCTTTCGGGAACGAATCGCTTTCAGCTTATGCGACTTCGTTTTACGATGCCGTCCTGCTGTACGCGCTAGCGTTGAACGAAACTCTGGACAGCGGTGGATCAAAATCGAACGGTCTAGAAGTAACCAGAAGGATGTGGAATCGGACAATTCAAGGTACTGCAAACCGATTGAAAAACAAGAAGTACTCGCACGATACGTTTAAAGTTAAAAATAACCCGAAACATTGATGTAACATGTAAAATAATCAATGCGTGAGAACACCTCGTTGCCTTTCGATAAGTAACGGTCTGCCAAGCGAAAGAAGTCCATTTGAGTTTCATTACCGAGCGTCAGTGTTACTCAAAGTAGTGTACTAGCAACAGGGTGGGCATTAATAACGTGTATTTCAATATTACCAAATAAAATCACATTGCCGTATTCCTGTTATTCCTCCCCTCCTCGGAAGCAGCAACCTCGTTTTTGTTTCATCTCTGTACAGGTTAGCGTGAGGTCCGCTGATTTCGTGTCATCAGCGCGTTTCGCTTGTTCTATGAAGAGACTTCTTTCGCTTGACTGACTTATATTTTTTGTAAAACGCTAAGATTCATCGAAACTTCCGTTAAAAACTAATATAAATAACCTTGATTAGGACAAATTTGATTGTATCCCTTGAAATCTTCATAAAACCTCTTGTTTTGAATGGCAACAAATACCTCATTATTTTAACGAATTCTTACTTTGTCTAAAAGTTCCAAATCTTCGCTTCTACCTATAGTATACACCTTACGTTCAAGGATCCAGCCAAGCTGTGCTCTTGTAGGTAGATTCCTTAAATTTAACACATGTCTCCAATTTCTATTTTAAATATTACAAAGGTTTACTTCCAGAGCCATTTATAATAACGGTAAATAGTACGTAGATATTTTACTATATTCTAAGTTACAACTTTGTTTTATTACTTTTCATCATTTGCCATAACTAATTGGTCTTTTTTTTTACAGTTCTTAGTCATTTGAGTGTCTATTATCCCCTATCCATACCAACATGCAAGTAGGGTAAAAGAAATGGTTTTGGCACAGTGGACGGGGTAATATCTATAGGGAGGAGGGTAAGCAATAACAATCACTATGCCATGGCGTCATCCACGCCCACGCCAACGCCCTTTTGTGGGCGACCTTATTATTTGTTAACTTCCCTACTGCCTAGATGTGTCTCAGCCACTCTCATCCGCCCCTTGCGCCACTATATAGCCCGGCCACACCACTCAGGAACTGGATAACCTTGAAACCCTTATCAGCAGCCAGCTACATATATTTTATTACACAATGACTCTTTTACCACTCGTTCCCGCCAGATAACGTATCCTTTGTGGTCACTTACCTACTTCCCACACACAAATGCACCACCCGTTTCACCTATATTTTATACATGTATAATTGAAAAATAAAGAGTAAACCAATCAGTACTGTAAACGTCACTATATTTAGATGTTTGTAATAAACTTGGGTAAAAACTTTTAAAAAAAGGAGATACATTCACACCTAAAACTGGAGCACTTATAGGCATATTCGTTCTAGCAGCAGCAGTTGCATGTGAATTATCTGGCAGTTTTCCATTAATATGTATCAAGCTATCATTCATTACGCGCATTATATTGTACACATGTTGCTGCTAGGCACCCAATTCTTTTACTTTCCACTGATCGAACGTTTTGTCACTTTCGTTTTTCAATTTTATCAAGCCATAGTCTGGTTTCCATAATATTGTTTTGCAGCATGTGCACATTGTCTTCTGTGAACTTCTTCACAGATTCTAGGAACTGAAGCTTTCAGTAGTTTCAATTTTTTTCTGCAAGTCAGGGATCTTCTTCTGTATGATAGTACATAGGACAACATCAACTGCTTCATCAGTGATAACCTTTTGTAGTTTCCCTTCTAGCATCTCCTCCATCAACTATTTTTCCAGTTTAGTGATTAAATCACTATGCTAAGTAAGAACTACATCCTTAGAGGAAAGGGACTTAGTTGAGGTTGTTAATTCTTTGATCGCTGTGTCTACATAACTATGATAGCTATTCATTGAGGTTGCCTCTTCTCATTGTGGAGTCTCCATCATCGTTTGCAGGCGTGCTTCAAGTTTATTTCTCTTGATAATCTGTGAATTTGTCGCTGCTTGCTACACAATTTCCAGTGCTTGTGCGCGCCGCTCAATATCCTTTTTAATTTCCTCAGTAGCCCCATCATGCTGATGCTTTGTAATAGCATCCTTCGGATCAATAGTTTTTGCCACATTTACTAGACGTTTGCCTAGAAAACTTACATAACCCGTCTGCAGATTTATTTAATCTTTTAGCACCTCCCTAATACAGTCTTTCAAGCTTGTAGTAGAAAGCATTACATGCAACCGTTTTCCAGTCCCCACCTCATCTTCCATCACCTCAGCCTCAGTTGCTGCAGTACTGATATGTAATAAACGTTTTCCTTAGGAAATCGTAATTACCATTAAAATCCAATTTGGACAATGTGGGACCACCCGTAGGTAAATACTTTCCACTCTGACACACATATCCTAAATATTCACAATTTTAGCATTGTTGACTCAAGAATTCCCTGAAATCGAGAAGCCGAGGCATTTGATGAGGGTCTTTGATCCTTTATGCTGTAAAATAGAAAGTATTTACACATACAGCAGAAACAGCTTAAGAGGGTGCAAAATTTTCATTCACTATTTTGCTACACTTTATCTTTGGGTTCTTTGAGAATTATAGAAACGGCATCATACATACCACATAAGAACTGATTCTAGTACTCACCAACACAGTTAAGACAGCCTTATACAAATTCGGCGTCATTGATGTAGACAAGAAGGGTAGTTATAACAGTTAATAGCATCAGATGGTATATACCATGCCTTAAATCTAGCGATAAAGCTAAAGTCTCGCTACTAAATAGAATAAAGAGAAGGAGAATCGCACCACTTCAATTTTGGACATAAGCCCCTTACTTTCAACCGAGCCTACCCACTATGACTGGTCATAGTTGGATGATTAAAACAATGTCTATAGTGGAACAACTGAGGTATATAATAATTGGATTTCAAATGGAGAAATGGGATAGTGTGAAAAACAATGCTGCCATGTTTGATCATCTGAGTATTAGAGAATTGTGCACATACATAAACTCAGCAAGGTATCTGTACAAGCTATATGTAACAGGACTTTGATAAGAAACAGCTTACCATCTGTACCTAGCCTATGCAAAATTTACAAGAAATTGTACATCCCACCATTAGCACAACAGAGTTTGTTTCCACCTACCCGTTCATTGTGATCCCCTGTTCTATCAGAATGGGCTGCTAGCGGACAATAGCCTTATTCAGATAAGAGTACAAGGCCACCAAGAATGTTTCTGCTAATACAACAGCATACACCCTCACTATACATAGGATAAGAGTGAAACCTATGATGTATGAAATATGTAAGTATTAGTAGTGTGACTATGAATTTTATCGTTCATGGTTGTGTTGTGGTAAGGATAGAGTGTAATTTACACGTTCAAGTTAGTTTCTGTATCATCGTCTCAATTTACCAACTATAACATTGGGACTTAGAATTGTAAACAAAAAGAATAGTCAAGTAGTCATAGACATTCAGTGTTTTTACAATAACCTCAACAAGTATATTATTAAAGAATTGGCTATACTGAGTTTAAACAGTGACTTTTTATTTCACACTGTCTATTCTCCATCATACCTGTGGGAAATGTTATCAGAAAAAATTTGGGACATTAATACATGGACTCAGAACAATTACTATCATGTTCCTTGGAAATCAGGACATAGATGGCCCAGCTTCCTATATACTCATATAGCTGGATGTATAATACGATTACAACTTAGACGAAGTGGAAAAACTGGAGACGCTAAAAGAAATTTTACAGCCAATGTTACCTACATGGGCCACATGATACAATTTGGAGACGAGTTATAAATTCCCAGATCTACACATGTTAAATGATGGTATATACAGAGGCCTATCACAAATGGTTCAATGCATCGCTCGCACTATTGTGTCCAAGAGAAGAGGCACATGCACGCTCTGTAATATTGTGCTGATGAGCAAATGGTTGGAAAGTAACGTACTATCAATGATACACTCTTTCATTACCAGACAGAGATGTATTGAAAAATGTAAGTGCCACAGTGATAACTGCAGAATTTGGAAGACGAGTATACAATATATATCATTTTTTACCTGCTGAGAGTAAGGCGTCGAAAGAAATACAGGTACCTGCGTGTGTATAGTGATAAAAAAGGTTTTCCGTCAGTGTCATCCAGTCAACTCTGTTAGACAGCAATCATGAAAGTGCTGAAACCTTTGATGCGGCCAAGGATGATGATGGATAAAATGGCGAAAACTCAAGCGATGAGGAGTCTAGTCTACCTTTGCTTGGATGGATAAAGTTGTAGGTCAGCAGTTGTGACACTGTTACATAGACATTATCTGTTATTTTTTTCATTGTTGTTAATTTTTTTGTTGATTGTATCAGTTTGTTTATAGATTGCTGTGTTTCAATTGTATTAGTAGTTTTAGTTTTTTATTTAGTAATAAAGACTTTATTTGAACCATTGATATCGTCTATTTTATTTCTTCACTTATAACTATAAGCGCTATAGATGGAAATGAAAAACACACTGTATGGGTAAACAATGAGCGTATATTTTTTATAATAATATACACCATATATACATAAATATGAAGAAGACAAGGCAATAACCACCATGGGGCCATTACACAGTACACAAGTGATAAATGTTTCTACTAATAATAACAACAATAACCAACTCTATACAATCCCTAATCCTAAAATTAAGATCATCCTCCCACCAAATTACTTTCTTATGGGTGCCAAGCCACACCGGACTTAGGGGTAATTACTTAGCTGACATCGCTGCTAAGTCAATACTGTCGTGCCCCATGCCCTGTTCCCCTCCTCTTCCCGCCGACATAGTAAAATCTATAAAAATTCTTGTGCAATCCCAATGGAAGCAAGAATGGCTCACTAGACAATCTTGCTTTCTAAGAGAGATAAAACATGGAATTGACCCTTGGTTCCCTTCTTCTGACCTCCCCAGAACCCACTTTGTGGCTATGGCAAGACTCCGCATTGGACATATTTCGCTGACTCATGATCATCTCTTACTTAATTGTAAGCCCGCTTTCAAATGCCCCTTTTGCTCCCTTCCCCCCTCTCCTACAGTAAAACACCTGCTCCTGGAGTGCCCCTCCTTCGCGCTCCAGCGCGCCAAGCACCGGATAGCGTCTTTGCAGTCGTCTTTGGCCAACTCGCCTTTGAACATTGCAGACACTATTCGGTTTCTTTATACAACCAACCTATTTCCAACCATTTAACTCTCCGATTGTCATAGTGTCGTAATAGCCCCAGCAGCTGTACACGGCACTCAAGAAAAAAAAAAAAAAAAAAAATTCTATTATTTAGGAGCCGAGCACGCGTCTCATAATTTATGGAAGAAAAAAATTTATTAAGTGTTAAACTGTAACAAAATAAATGATGCTATGAGTAATGATATAAAGAATCATAAAATTATGTAAAAATTATGACGAAACAAAAAACATAAAATAGTATCAAAGTGAGAAGAACAAAAAACAGTGAACTCGGACTATCCTAAAATGTGTACATGCTCACACACAGCTCTCTAACCGCACGACGGCATTATGAAAACCTTAATATAAACATCATCATCTACATTAATATACCCACAGGAATACCTTTGTGAATCGGGTCTGAACAATACAAACACTTTTTTTTTTCTCCTACCCTGGCCGCGCCAGCGGCCTTAACCCAACAACATGAAAAATTAAGAGATATAACTAAATAGCCAGGCGGTCAGAAATGGAAAAGACAAAGGACAGCAGCAACGGAATAACTGAAGGCAATGGGAAGGAAAGAATATAGGCAGCGTTAAAGGAAGTAGGAAGACAATACAAACACTTGCCCGTTTTTCTTTTAAATTATTTTCTTACAGCCAATTTATATTTTTTAATTTTTTCCACTTAATAAAGCAATAAATGTATTTTTCACATAAATTATTTATTAGTCCTATAAGCTATAATGTATTTACTTAGAATTTATTATCTGTCACGCATCAGTTCTCCCATATCTTTTTTTGTACTATATATTTATCTATACCGTGATGCTCAACCGTCATCAATTACTTCTCCGCTAAATCAATTCTAACTCAATTTAATTGCGTTTTGCCTGCGCACATCTGCAAATACAACTATCTACAGGCTTCATTTATTTCCCCTTTTTCTTTCTAAAAATTTGCTATTTTCTAATCGTCATTCGCATTACAGTTTTATTCAGCCAATTCCTCATTCCCTGTCTTGGTTCCATTCTATTCCTTTCGGTCTTCGCTCTTCTATTGTCTCCCTAATTCGTCCCCGGATCAATCATTCCCTTGACCCCTCCCGCCGCTTTCCATTTGCTCCGTCGCCTCCTCCTTATTGTTCTCTTCACAATTGTGATCCTCCTCGTATATGTGATGCTGATCACATTTTCTTCAAGTGTCCTACTCTTCGTAATAAACACTCCTATTTATACAGCCAGCTCTTGTCATCAGGTCTCCCTACTCCCTATAACTCTTCCTTTATCTTCTCCTTTCCTTCATATTCTGTGGTGCCTGCACTGCTGACCTTTGTTGCGTCCATTTCTGACCATCTAGCTATTTAGCTTAGTTTTTCCTGTTGTTGGGTCAATTCCGCTGGCACAACCACAGAAAAAAAATGAATAAATAAATAAAAACGTCAAGTGGCACACACATCAAGTGCATCAGATTTACTTCTATTCATTTGTTGTTTTTTTTTTTTCAATTTTTTGAGCATGCCGTCTAAGGACCTTACTCAATCCAAAGGTATGACAGCATTCATGATTATATAAAGCAAAAATATTAGAAATAGACCATATGAATGAAGCTAACAAAGGAATAAACAAGGTAGAGGGAAAAGAAAGGATGCCGTGAGCACTGTAAGGTGTTGTGAGGCCAAAACGCAAAAGACCAGAATACAGTATCGCGCATTCTGAAAAAATAAAAAGACATTCAAGTAAAATATGATTCACATCACAAATGAAGTTTGCTTCTGATGGATCAAACGGGCAATGAGGCGACTGGGAAATGAAGAAATGGAAGATCAAAGCAGGAAGCAAGCTGTGATTTAACTGAAGTCTAATTATAGATGAGATAGTTGAGTGGCTCATGTTGGGGAAATTAAGAAGCCACGAAAAAAGAGGAGTAATGGGTTGTATGGCTAAATAAAAGGAAGCAGGATTAGAAAATGTAGAAAGATAGAGATCAGACCAACAGTCACGGTGGAAACAAAAGGAAAGTGGAAGAAGACTTTGAGCTGGAGAATGACTAATAAAGTGACCGTTTGAAGCAGCTGAACGTGCCAATGAGTCAACTAACCCGTTGTCCGAAATTCCACAATGATTAGGAATCCACAATAGATCAATACAGACAGAACGGGAATGGAATAGATGTGAAATTAAGGAGCATATGTGAAGCACGATAGGATCAATGGATGGTTTTTGCAAAGGGAGTAGTAGTAATGGCTTGTAAAATGCCTTTTGAATCAGAAGATAAGAGAACCTTGGATATATTGTTAGTAGAAGCTATAAAAAGGATTGCTTGTGGGATGGCGATAGATTCGGCTAGGAATATGGAAGAGATGGAGGGAAGTTTGAATGTCTCAGAATAGCTGAAATCTGGCAGAGTAAAAGCCGCTCCAACCCCCCAAACCTGACTTTGAGCCATCTATGATAATTAAAGTATAAGAAGGAAAGAGCGAGGATAAAACATAATTAAATTCATTATAAGCAGCGGATGAGGGAAGATACTTGACATACAAAGGAAGAAAGTAAACTGGGCGAGTAAATAAAATCTGGGAAATTCTAGGTAAAATAAGGGCATTTGGTGTAGGATAGAACAAAAGGAGAGAAGACCCAGAGACGTGAAGAAATCAAAGAAAGGATTGGAGTTTTACGAGGGGAGAAGTGCCAGTTGTTGAATATAAACCAGTAAGAATTAAGCAAGTACGAATTGAAAATACGATGACGTTTGATCGGAAATCTTTCACCTAGATAAAGTGTTCGCCTGAATAATGGATAAGAACCAGTTTCTGCCAAAATGGCTGCAATAGGAGAGGAGTTTAAATCGGAGACACGTGTTATGGATTTTATCAAGCTTAAAGAGAAGATATTTAGGAGCACTGGTGTAAAGGAACGAGCAATAATTGAATTTGGAAAGGATATAAGAATCCCCAGCACAATTATGGGAGGAGAGAGCCTTCAACCAATTAACCCTCTTCAAGGCCGATGTATAAAGATAACTGATGTGATCGTGAAAGAACAAGTTAATGTTAAGAATAATGCCAAGGTAGAAGACGGAACTAACTAATGGAATAGGAAGATGACACACGGATGGGTTGACTGAGGAACGACTATAAGAACGATAAGTGAAAACCATAGCGACTGATTTCCCAGGAGAAATAGAAAGGTGAAGATCGGATAATGCATTATCAAGAGAGAAAAGAGAGTTGTTAAGCTCCTCAGTGGCGGAAGAAAGATTAACCGAGGAAGAGTAGATGAGTATATCATCAGCAAAGATTAAGGAAGTAGATGATATCTATTCATTTGTTAGTGGTCAGCCATTTTTACAACTACAAAACTGTAAGTTTTTTTTTTGGAAAGTTCATTTTTTTCATCTATTTTTCTAATGCTAGAGAGTGGGTATAATTTTTTGATTTATTCCAAGCGGGCGAAATTTTAATATATTCCGCTGTCAATCTATTTTTGTTTTTTATTTTTTTGTTCAGAGGAATTAATTTCCCATTTATAAATTATTTACATTGACGTATGTTTTTGAAGAATATCATTTAATTCTTACATTGCCGCTTCTTTTTTTACTTGTTCTATTTTTTATTTTGATTAGACAACTTATTATTTTATTAGAACGCCGCACATAATTTTTGTTTCTTTATTCTGTTCAGTCAAAAAATTATTTACAAACAATAGAAGTTTTTCTGTGCGTCGATAAAGTAATATCTGCTTTACTAAGAAGTAAGGTTTTTTATCATTCGTCCTAGAATTTTTTGGATCTATCTTTTTTGATTTTGTTTTCGTATCAAAGGATAATACTGAATCATAGTGCTTGCAAACCACATCCTCTTCTTCCTTGTATTTTTTTATTATTTCAATGTTTAAAATTACAATTTTTTATTAGAACACTGTGCATAATTGTCTTTAATTAACTTCCCGCAGATCGGTCATAATATTATTTCCGAAATGAAAGATTTTGTTTTCTGATTATATACAGTAATATCCGACTTATTAAAAATTCAGTTTTTTCTCTCCTGTATTAAAAAAAAAAATATTTTATATAGCCAATAGAATAAAATTATTACAACCCTCCTCTTTGTATATAGTGACTATAGTACTCACCACTAACTTTGGATCACCATTTATATTACATAAACCACTAGACCAGTAGAGTGGTATGCCAAAACTTTCACCAATTGTTACATTTAAGTTATGTATAAAAAATTCAATTTCTTCTAAAAAGATCATAAATATTTTTTTTCTTAATAGATTGTTTTTTTTTACTTTTAGCATTAGAGACTGAAAAGTTTATACTTTTAAATTCTGTATGAATAGGAAGAAAATAATGATACTGATGTAGATGGTATTGGTGATATAGGCTCTAGAATGGAAAACATTATAGCATCTGTAGGTGAATCTTTTCCAAATTGTTGAATAAACTCTGGGGCATTGACTGTTTCGATACTCTTTTTTTTTCTTCTTTGCTTTATTAATACTGAACAGCAGCTAATACCACTTTAAACGTGACACTACTTTGCTACAGCACAGACTAAAGAATGTCTTTTTATGTACGTTAAAAGTCTAACTATGTGAAAATTGGGGAGAATACTGGCTCCTGACTGGTTGATTGAGCATAGAAAGAAGGTAGGCGACCACAAAGGATGCTGGTGGGAACAAGTAGTAAACGAATCACTGCATACGAAGACATGTGTAGCTTGCTGCTGATAAGGGTTTTGAGGTCATCTGGTCATTAAGCGGTATGGTCGGGCTGTTTAGAGGTGCAGGGGGTGGATGGGGTGGATGGAGACATCCAGGTGGTAGGACTGTTAAAAAATAATAACGTTGCCCGCATAAGGGAGTGGGTGTGGGTGACGTCATACTATGGATTAGCAGCATGGAACTTGTTATCGCGTACCCTTCTCCCCCACAAATATTACCACATTCGCTACCCCAAAACACTCGTTTTACCCTACTCATGCACATATGTTTACGTGCATCTAACTAGGTCCCACTTTGTCGAAATTATTTATAGAGAAACAGGGATTTATTCAGATGTTAGGTCAAAAATATAGAGTGAACACTGTGCTCTTTCCAATGACATAAACGGCAATGTGATTCAACCTCGCGTTCGTGTTCTATAGCCGAAAACCTGAATGCGCCTCGCCGATTGCAAGGAAAAAGTATTTATATCATAAACATCGAAAATGGGTCGATAAAGGGTGTAAAAAAATATTATGCCCGAAACCAAAACCCGTTGAAAATCTCACCCATCAAAAAAATTGAAAAATCTAAACATTCGGACACTGAACCGACAACCGTAGCGAAATTAGAAACATCGACCCCGAAGAAAAAAGCAATCGAGAAAAAATTAGAAACATCGACGCCAAAGAAAAAAGCAATCGAGAAAAAATTTGAAAGTTGCAGCGAAATTGGAAACATCCGCGTCGAAGAAGAATTCATTAAAAAGAACATCGAAGGCTGCAGTAAAATCGGAAATTTCGACAACAACACAACGTAAAGCTGAGAACGATAGTGATGTAAGGAACATACGTGTACTGTCGACTAATAAGTAAAAAATAATTATCACGATGTTTAGATTTAGAATAAAAAGTGTAACGTTTTTGAAAAAAGTAAAAAAAACCTTGTGAAATGTCGTTATTCTGTTGCAATGTTGCAAACCTGAGATTTCTTGAAAAGGTTCTACTTTATCGATATCCACTTATGCCCAGATTTCACCCAGTGCGATACACTAAACAACATTTCTGATCGAACAAGACCTCCCGGAATCTCCCAGATATTTGCATTCGCAATTGGAAATCTTAACCAAAACTTTAAACTCGTTTTTCTCAAAAGTACGTTTTTCCAAATTTCAACTCCAAACGCAAATATCTCGGTGAGTTTTGTACTTAGAAGGCTCCGTAAGGTCTCAATCAATCATAAATTGGACCTAGTTAGATGTACGTAATGCTCACACAATTCAAATGATTTTCATACCTGTACACACAAATTTACACATTACTTTCATATTTTCCTATTTACTAAAGTGATTTACTTGTTTTAATAACCCTCAGGGATGCCAACAACGAGATCCCTTGACACCCTGGTTTTAATTTATTTCGAATTTTAATTTATTATTATTAAATTAATTTTTGTGTTTTATTTTAAGTAATATATTTTGGTTAAATGCCTGCACCCATCTTTCTTAAACGGCCGACCACTGAAAACACAATTATAAAAATATATAATATATATATATATAAAAATAGTGACGACGATTAACGAAAATAGATAAAAATTGTACGTATCACTCTACCGCGGTTGCTGGATGGTGGTTGATCCTTTGTTGGCAGACGGGCGTACGTTAATGGTTCGGCTTCGGTTCGTAATAGATGCGATGAGGGGACGTAATTATCGACAATGATATCTTTAAGGCTGACTAAAATGTTATTAATTACAATGAAAAGGTGAATTTCAGAGCGATCGAATTGCTCGGAACTTCTTCGATCGAAATTGTTTTGGTTAACGAACAGACTGATTCTTTTGTAAGAAAGATTGGCCTGTTTCGCAAATTGACGAATAGTTAACGGATGAGGTCTTGACCAACATTTGACAAAGACTGACCGAAGACTGACTCAGTACTCCATACCTTCCTTCCAGATTTTTCTGTCTTTTCCATTTTTCATTCGAACGATCCCTCTCTCACCGCTGAAGAAGACCCGTGTTCCTTTGTCCATCAATAACCACGCGCCGTCCGTTAAGGGCGGAATCACTCTTGACGTGACAAACTCCAGCCAGCAATCGGCTCTCATTTACCCACACATTCACTCCCTCTGCACGTTACAATTAATTTTTTATTTCTTTATTTTATTTATTTTTTATTTTACATTTTTGTTTGCTTTGTTGTTTTTTTTTCAAATAACTGAGAAAGTAAAGGCGGATCCCATTAGAAGAAAGGAACTGGCCCCAGTATTCTCCTTAGATTCATTAGGCTTAGTACCATTATGGAAAGCTTAACTTCACAATCCATGCTACCTTATCAAGGATATGGGACCTACTTTATTTATGTAATTTACAGATTACAATACTCTTCTACCTTTATATCTGTCCCAGACGTCTATAAATAATATGTGTTTACTAGTAATAACCGTGATCTGATTTTAATGTTTTTATTAATAACCCAATTCCTTTTTTTACTTCCACATTAGTAAAACTGAATAAACTTTTTCAGTCCAACAGCGATCTATATAATTCGATAGTTTGTGGAAAGAATATTATTAATGAGTTTTTCAAATCAAATAAACAATTTTATTTATATAAAATCGGTTAAATTAAAATATAACTGCGAATGCACAAAATTTACGCGAACTGCAGAGTAGATACCAGAGTTACGTAGGTCAAACCGGCACTTAGTAATTACTCGAAATTCAGACTACAAAAAGAAACAATATTAAAGTGCCACACGTTTGACCGACGTTCACATATATCTGTTCCGAGTGTTTAACTTTAACAAAAATATAGCATTACAATAAAAATAAAAATCCTGCCTAAACATGCTTTGTTATACTTTCTAAACTTAAAATCTTGCGCTTATCATAAAATATAAACATATATTAATATTTATCCTAAACTTCTTTTTACACAGTCAATCACAACCATTCATTTTCATTTGCATCCACAGCCACATCTATCCAATTATACAATAAACTTATAACAGAACGGAAACTGCTACATTTGGCCAAAACCTCATTAAAATAGTCATAATGACACTAATATCAGACAGATTCCCTTAAAAATTAAATTCCTCTAGTTTAAAATATTCGTTTGAAACACCGAAAGTCGAAAAAGAATGTTGTCTGTTTCGGTATGTAGACGTTATATGTACGATATATTTAGCATATAGATGACGAAAATTTTTCGGCAAGGACGAAGCGTATGATACCTAAAAGATAATGTTAGTCTCGCGTACGATCGCCATCAGAGTAAGGTTAAAAATTAAAGGCAAATTTAGAGGTTACTTATTGTTAGTTGACCGAGTTGCCAGAACGATTGGATTTGCAAATATCTGAATTCTCCATTCGCAAATACGTAAATGAATAAAAGTTATTAAATTTGGAGGTAATGACAAACAGGCGTGCACCATTATATCGTCGTTAATACATAGACATAGAAGAATTTGGACTCGTTCATAACGACGAAACAAATGATTACACACAATCAGCTTTATCACACGCATTCGTATAATATCGTTATGAATACTGTAACTCCGTGTTACTACAAGAATATACAAATAGGAATCACAATGAGAGCGAAGTCTTAATTTAACGTAGTAGCTAGTAGCCGCGCGACCCGAATTACAACGATATAAATAGCAGCTGCTAACACGTTCGAAAAGATGGAGGATAGTAAAAATCTGCCGACAGAGAGAGTAGAGGAGATTAAAAACCGAACGATCACGAAGACTACCTATAAAATAAACTAGTTCCAAATTTGAGAAAATGGTCAAATGCTGGAAGAAAATAGGTAATTATCGACTGGCAACCTAAAACGCCATAGTAGCTGCTTAAATATACTAAAATGGAAAGCAGTCTACTGGAAAACGAATCGGTCATCCTTTTGAATATAATCAATAAGTTCAATCAGTTGAAAGCGAAACCAAATAAAATTTGTAGCGTAGTTGGAGTGCTGAGCTATTGAACATTAACCATAAGTACCAGTAGGGTTATTTAACCTGTTAGCCCCGTGAAGATCGGTGTAACAATGTTTATGTTTTTGTAATGGGCTTATTTCGAAAGTTCTAAAATTACTCAATTCGAATAATTTCAACTGGTAACACCCGGATCGTGATATTCTAGATGGAAACAATACACGAATAACTAAGTTATTTTTGAAAAATTCGGTTTCCCCCATTTAAATTATTGAAAATTCGTAAAAATTAAGAGACACGCGTAATTAGAAATTTTCCAAAATTAATTCCATTTATACATTGAATAACCTCCGAAATATATATATGTATATATATTAATTACAACGTAATTCTTAGGCTACCCCCCATTCGAAAAAATGTCCCAAAAAAATGTCCCAGAAAAATGTCCCAATTTTATGTAACGTTTGTTATATTTTGTAGGATTTTTGTTATTGTTATTTAAAAAATGTCACAATTTTATGTAATGAAATATGTAACGAAAAATGTAACGAAAAAATGTCTTAATTTTATATAACGGAAGGTAAATGTTAGAATAGGATTTTTGTGGTTATGTTATTTTTTGTGTGTGTTGATGCCAGTAAGAATTACGTTGTAAATTTTGATCATTTTATACAAAGTATAGAAGAGAAAGAGACAGGAATGAAAGCAGGAGGGGTCAAGGGGCTGTGCCCCTTGTCCTCTCTTGATACCTTTCTGTTTTTTTCTCTTCCATATTTTGTATAAAGTGATCAAAATTTACAAGGTAATTCTAAATCGGTCCATATGAATATAATAATATAATCTCAAAAATCCTATAAAATATAACAAACGTTACTTAAAATTGGGATATTTTTTTGGGACACATAAAATTGGGATATTTTTTCTAATGGGATGTAGCCTAAGAATTACGTTGTAATTAATATACATAATCGTAGAGAATAACAGGGGCACGAGAATTCAGTAAAACCACTTTCCATGCTCGCTTATATTTTAATTATAGCGTTGTGTTTTTTAAAACGATATTTATGTAAATTATGGCGTTTTTTGATTATTAATTTTTTCGAAGAAATGTTTAATTTTTTCATACGAGTTATCCTCACAATTTTACCCTTGAAATATTGTTCAACATTAACTTTTTTCCCCCTCTATTTATTTATTATTATTCAAATCAAATCGCTTTATTACTATTATTATTATTATTATTACATAAATTCCATCTATGCGTAAGAGATGCGCGAGCGATGGACTGTTAATGCAGGTAGGCTAACATTTGGAAATTAAACATGTAGAAAACTATTTACAAACAAAAGAACAAACATTTCGACGTTTAACAGACGCAAAAATTAATAAAATTAATCATTACACGGTTTAAGAAAATGCCAAATTTTCCCGGTGTAGTGTTACATTGTACAAAAAAAAATAAATAATAATAAATAAATAAATAATAAAAGAAAAAACAAAAAAAAATATTTTTTTTTAAAATGTGGTGAGAAAGAAAATGTGTGTGTGTGTGTGTGTGGGTGGGTGGTCCCGTTGTCGGTCGGAGGTTAGCCTATGTACCTGATTCCATAATGGTCAGCAGTCACGGGGCGGTAAAAAAAGAAATGGTAAAAGATCTAATGAAGATTCCAGATTTCTAGTGGAGAGCTAGTTGCGGTTTACCTCTGGTTAAAGAAATGGTCTTTTTAAAGGGAGTCACAAATTCATCGTCTTAGTGAACAAAACATTTTCCTTTTAGTAAGCAATAACGTCTCACCAGATTGAAATAGTGAAAATCGCCCGACACAATACAAGTTCTTAAATCGGTCGTGAATTTGTAAAATTATTACGTGACGAAAATTTAAACCGAAGTCGTCTCCGTATCAATATCGAAAATACACCAGCCGGTGTATACCTGAAACCCGTCATTGCAGCATTCCAGGATCACCGTCGACAACAACGATACCTACTATTTTATTAATAATTTTATAATCATTGTTTTGCGTCGTATTTATGATTAATAATTACTTTTCAGAGGTCAACCCCGATAACGAAAGATTTGTGTAGAGTATCTTCAAGTACATAGATAAAAAGTCAGATTGACCGTTCAGTCTTACCAATAGTAATAATAATAATAATTATTATTATTATAAAAATAATTAAACAAAATATTAAATAAAATCCACGACATTAAAATTTCGTGGTTGACATCCCTGAGGGTGGGCTTTAAAACCAAACATAAACGTTTCACCGGATAGGTCGCTGACTCCGTTGTTTGTTTGTCAGTGTCGTTTAACCGAACAGAAATCGTTATATTTACGCGATAAGTTAGTTAATTATTAAAATGGCAGGTTTTTATCTGTGATCGAAATTTTTAATTACCAAGGTAATTTATAGAGCCAAAACAAACTTTTCGCAAATACTTTTAATGCGTTAATGAAAAATATGAAAAGAAAAAAGGGAGGGGAAAAGCGCGAGTATATTTGACTATTTGTGAATTAAATTCGGTTAAATTAAAACTTTCAGGTCTAAGCGTTATAAATAACTAATAAATAAATCCCCCCCCCCTATTAACAACCAAAAAAAAAGTATATACTTTAATAAATTAAAATTACTTTAGAAACGTTTTCAGCCCACCATTAATTAACAATATAGAGTGCCCTCAATTGTGTGTTACTTGATTGTACTCTGTATTATGAATTAATGGTGGGCTATTATGCCCAAAAACGTTACGAAAGTAATTTTAATTTATTAAAGTAAATTTATACTTTTTTTTTTTTTTTTTAATAGGTTCGCCAACACGGGCATTGGCCCAAGAACAGTGGAACAGAGGCGAAAGAGAGACTCAGATCCTTACACGATCAAAGATAGCCGACAGAAAGAAATCAAAAGCTAGAATAACCGAAGGAGAAGGAAGGGAGAGAATGAATGAAGCACAGTATGGAGCGGGAATACCGGTTTGTAAGAGGAAGGAATAAAAAGAAGCTTGTTCAGTTGAAGAACAACTGAACATTATGTGATCGGGATCATAAATACATTGATTGCTGGGCGGGTGACAATAAGGAGAAGGCACGAGATAATAACGGAACAATGAGGAAGGGAGCAAGCTATGCCCAAAACGCGGGCGGGAAATCGCAGAGAGGTTGGAACGGCGCATAGAAGGAATGTTTGTTATTGATGTGTATTTATTTATTTTTATCATTTATAAATATTAACGAACAGGTTATGTATTTACATTTATAGAGGTTATGCTTTCGAAAGTTAAATTTTAGAAAGCATCAATTTTGTTCAAAAAAGAAATTTTTAACAATTCGATTAAATTATGTAAAAATACTCGTAGTAATTTATTCTATATAAAAATTTTTCAAATATCGCAAAGCTTTACTCAATGACACGTATTATGTTTTTCATAAACATCCCGCTAATCCAGATTCTATCTTATTCAGTTGCAATACACTCACTCCATGGTAATTACAAAATTAAACGAAATTTTTGTTTTTTCCCTTGAAATAATTTAGTCTACTTTTTCATTACACCTCACCCCACCTCTCCATTTATCGTTAACTAATTTACAAAAAACCAGGAACTTGATTTTGTTCCAGTTAAGTTTTTAAAAACCCTTGCACTCTTTTATCGGCGCTCATCGTTAAATCATCAGACTACCAGTTGGTCGCTGCATGCACTATACAATACTAGTACATTTATATGATTTAAAAAAAAAACGAGAACAATTCAAAATGGAATAAACTAAAAAGTAATAGTAATCAATCTAGAAGAGAAGATTGCCTTTTATTTGAAAAAAACTAATCCGAATAGTCTAAATAAAAGCTAATTATCGTTGAATTTCAAATTTGCCGAAAATAACTTGGTGTAATTCGAATAAACGTAGGGATAAAACTGTGTTGAACTCAGCAAGAACCAGAGAAACGGTAACTTGTAATAGCGCACTAGTTTTTTCGAAAAAGCGAACACTTAAAATTAGTGTATCACCAGGCCCGTTCATCCTTTCAGGTTTTTGCCGCTCAGTTCAACCACTTGTAATTATTCTGCGCGGCCATTTCTATTACAGATTATTTCGGTTCATTTGCAATTAATGCGATACTAGGCAATTAGTTTACATCAGTCCAATAGGTTTTCCCTAGTTTTTTCCTACCACTCCTATCTATCGTATCCACTTTTTCTTCGCTACTCTGCCTATATTTTTCTTTAATTATGGCCACCATTCTAAAACACGCTTCAGCCATATATTTTCATGTTACGTAACAGACGCGGCTTCACTTCTGTTTTGTTTTATCGCATGACCGCAGTTAACTTACTCACGTATTTATTTTATCCCTCATTCTCCGTTTCGGCATTCTCCATGTACCATCTTTAAACCAGTTTTAGCAAATATCTACGTTTGCGTTCCGTATGTGTATTAAGCGCTGGTAATACGGGTTCTTTTGGAAACGACTTGCCCTCTAAGAAAATTGTCGCTAATCGTTTCCGGATATGTTAATTTTTCGAAACCTACTCACCTGCCATTTACATTACCCTCCGCTTGTTTGTGGTAAATCTTTTGCTTCACATATACACACACATACTCCTTCACCACAGTTACAGTTTTTCCTCATTATTTTAGATTTCAATATGCACATCTAACTCCGTTAATGCGCTATAGCGTCTTCTACAGATCTCGCGTGATTCTCTCCGTTTATTTTCATATCCACTGAACTTTAAGTGTCTGAGTATAGTTTCAGGCGCAGCAGTGAACAATTCCGTTGATATTGTTGAACCGCAATTTTGAATAATTTGTATACTAATGTGCGCCTTCTTCTCATCTTCGGGAAAACGTAAAAATTTTTATACCGAATTTTCGGTTTTGTGATAGATGTACATAAAGATAGAACTATTAATGACCGACATCTTCTCAACTGTCATACAGCCTCCTTAGATATTCCGACAGATGATTTATCTATGGACATGGTTAATTTAAAAGTGTTAGTCTACATACGTAGTTAAACAGTTTAACATGCAGTTCGCAGCGAGTATCTGAAGTAACCCGTAAAGAACGCGATTTACGTAATAATTTATTATTTAACGCTCGATACAGAATAAATGCGAGGAACGATGTAAAATCTAGACCATTGGTATATGTTTACATCGCGTAAATGTACGTTTTTCTTTCTTAACAACATCGTATTCTTATCTTTCCTAGGAATTACCGGCGATATAAATATCGATGAAAATGGTGATAGAATTGCCGATTATTCGTTACTCGATATGGATCCGGAAACGTCCGAATTTAAGGTACGCGTTTATAATTTTGTATCATCTTTTTTTTCTCTCTCTCTCTCTCACTCTCTCTCTCTCTCTCTCTCTCTCCCCCCTATTAAAATCGGAAAAAGTGGCAAAAACCGTGAATTTTTTGTTTGTATTCCGGCTACTATTTGCGTACGCTGCCCTCGATGTCCCCCCGACTTACTAGAAACCTGCTCAGATCGGCTCTAATTTGACAGATACTTTTGGTTCACCTGCTTTCGGGGTTTTTCATTTATGTAACTGGTGGATATGCGTGGAACTTTGGTTCGTCTGCATGACACGATTCTACTACCTACTACGCATTGTCGAAGGTGGTCACCCCTATATCAGAATACGGGCGTTTGTTTTCAGTGTATATTTCCGTGTATATATATATACATATTTTAGATCTTTTTTAAAGCAGCGGGAATTCCTTGGTTTGTCTCAATCTTACGGTTTCGCTATTTATCGGTGTTGCTCTGAACTAACTCTTCAATGCTATCGAGACACGGAGTAATTTTACGGTGAAAAATAAACTTCCATATTCTCTTGGCGTTAACTGTACCAGAATGTTCGTGATAACAGCATGACGACCTGTTTCACACAGTTTACACCAGCACATTGCCGTTATACCAAATTATCGGTTGCGCGTTTTCGTTCACGATCTATATCGGTGGAACACCGTTCTAACGACCCAACAAACAGCTTTCACACCGGAGACGAAAAATCGAGAACACTTTTATTTGTAAATATTTATAATAAACGACTTGATAAAATTAAAACAAAAAAAAGCAAAAAAGCAAAAAATAAAATTGCGTTTATCTCAAACTAGGTCAAAGAGTATAAAAAAATAATTCCTTAAACATTTTTGTTCGCGAAGACTTGAGTGGACGGTGTTTTAAGGGAACGAACGACGAACGTTTCAGTGTAATTTAACTATTCGAAATTTGAATTATTGCGAAATGAGATGTTTTCGATTTGTACCGCGTCACTAAAAGAACCTCTTCCGTGGCCTCATAAAAATTCCAACCGGTTTATTCGTGTATAACTCTTTTCGCTGAAGAAGCAAAATTAAGGGCGACGAATGAGGTATTAGTGTTATAGTTACGGCGACATAAATACAGAGAGAGTGCTCCAACAACACCATTATCTCTATTCCTGGCTTTTAACTGAAATAGAAAAATCGATTAGGTAATTACCTGAATTTCTACCGCTTAACTACTATTAGTAAGTGCAACACTGTGAAAATAGAATAATGTCAACTAGAAATGTTTTTCTATCGCACTTCCTTTGGCACTTGTCACAGTGTGCATTTGTAACTTCATAAGCTATAGGCTTCAGATAAGAGAATGCAGTAATTTGCACTAGGAGAAACAGTTCGGCGATTTGATTATCTGAAATACCGTGTATACGTGTAGAATTTCGAAGAAACTTGATCAAAAGAAATAAAAAATAATAAATTATGTGCAATAGTATTCTATTTTCAAATAGTCTTTTTTGTTGGTTTTTTTTTCTTTTTTTTTGGACATTTATGACCCATGTATAATGAGTAATTATCAAGGCCATTGAAAAACTCGAATGAGATGAAAACTAAAGGATGCGTTCATCATGGAGTTAGTCGATTTTACGTAATTACCAATTTGGTTCATTCGACAGTCACTATCAGTCGAACTGACTGTATGCAAACGAAAAAAAAAAAAAAAAAGATAAAGGAGATACGCGCCTTCGAATAGATAATTTTAATCTTTTTGACGTAAAAGATAGTCATGGCGGCTTAATACGAGCCTGAAAGCTGAGACATCTAAGCACAGGTTACTCAATTTTAGGCCGTCCGAAGAGTTTCTCGCACACTGTGCTGTAGCAGTATGCCCGCCAATTCTAGTTGGAAAGAATTAACGGAGAATCAAACCTAAAATTTTAGGTTCGTGGTGATCGCAGGCATGAACTGCCAGAGAGTTAGTTACGGGCTAGGCAATAAGTAGAAAGACAGGATTCTTAAAACTCGATCTCTATACATCTTTTACGCTCTTCGATCGTAAGTCCCAGAGATGGATTTATAGTTGAATATGCCAATATTTAGGACGAAGATGTAGGGGTTATCGAAGAGGTGAATTTGAGAAGGAAGGAATGTAGGTGGCTCGTAAGGCCTGTTTTGTGGCAGGTAAATTTAGAGAAGAAATTTTATGAAGAAAGAGCACAATAACCGTAACTTCTTCAAAGATATTTCGGTCGTTCGGAAGCCTCGCAGAAAGGGCTAGAAATTGGGATAGTACAAAAAGCCCTTATAGAGCTGAATGTTGAACGCTGCCAAATGATGGAAGAAGTGCCTTTGTTGTCGATGAGTATTGCGAAGCTCCATAATCGCGCTTTGACCGAATCTTGGTAAAATCGAAGCAGCGATGAACGATGTTGTGCGTGATAATTTCTTAATGAGGTTTAGCTTTTTTACGCGTGATTCTTTTAAATAAGCTGTTTCCACGACATTGACCAAATGAAATCCTAAAACTTTTGTTGACTCGATTGATGTTCCTAATGAATTGTTTAGGTAATTTTTTGTAGATCGATTACAACGTCGACTTTCACAGAAGTGAACAACTGTAGTTTTCTTCTGTTGGGAACTTGAATCCACCTTTTTCAGTCCACGATGAAAGACTGTTCACTACTCCTCGAAGAGTATTTATTTCTAGATCGATATCCGAGCACCAGTTGTGAATATAACAAGATCATCAGCAAAAATTGCTATCATTACTGAAGATTGGAGAATGTGTCAATAACGTCATTTATTGCAATGTTGTATAAGGTGAGTCCCAGACTTGCGAAATTCCATTTTCTAGGTGTATTGTTCGGAGCACGAATTTTCAGTTTTTACCCGGTTTTGGCAGCCGGTAAGAAAATTTCAAATTCATTTTATTATTTTTTGGTTATTCACGACGCGTTTCCATTTTTTAGTGTTTTGTAAAAAGTTTTATATACTTATTTAAATATATTTGACATTTCTATATTGTTAAAGTTGTATTATTACTTTAACAAAGGTGATGTGAGAGCAAATTTTTATTTTTTTGGTTTTTTTGAAAGGTTCGTTATCGTGAACATGGGCTCGAAACCGAGAAAGGAAAGGAACCTAGTATGTTTACGTGATCAAAGATAGCAGTCGGAACAGATATAAGAACCAATGTAACAAAAATAGAAAGAAAGGAGAAGATGAAGGACGCGCTAAATGATCGATTAGTAAAACGAACAGAAAGAGGAACATAAATTACAGTCCAGTTAAAATAATTTTTTCCGCACTTTCAAGGGACGCGAACAAGCTGAAAACCATACTGATAAAACGCGTAAATTTTGTGGCGTTGCGGATAAATGCTCCATTAATAACACGGCCTGAATTCCTGACAACGGTGAAGGTACAAAATAAATTAAAAACAAAAAGAAAGGAAGTTTTGCGATTGGTTGGTTAAGTGGAAAATAAAAAGAAAAAAAATCAGGGGACATATGGACCTATTTCGGTGCAGTGATCGTGTAATTCCAGATGTTCGGTGTAAAAAGTTTATAAATTGGTGACACTTACCATTTCTGCGATGGTAGGCGCTTAATTGCAACGTCTGAGCCGCGAAAGCAGATTACAGGTGATAAACACTTTCAAAGAAGAAACGGAAATGCAAATAGTTTGTCGTCCCGGTGACGACGTAGTCTCTCTAATTGCCGCGAGGGAGTAGGCTGAATCAGTTGTATTCTATTTTATTTTATTTTTTTTCGACAGAGCTGTCGGAATTTCAAAAGAATAAACCCCGATTTCTGCTTATATTTCTATTGCGGCTGTTGAATTATTTATCGCAACATAAACTATCGCCTTTGATTTTCGATTCCTCGCAATTGCGCAAATTCGATCTTCGTTTTGAACGATATTCGTTTGCCTCATATTCAAAAGCTGCCTTAATGCGAAAAGGAATAATCCGGCCTTCGAGCAATGTATTAAGCTACTGCCCCTCCTTTCCAGGAAATTGCCTCAGTTTTCCGACTGTTTTTCCGCTCAAGTATATACACACGTTCACTGCCACTAATCTCGCAAACTAGTCCTAACTTTTTTCGCGATTTTTCTTATTCCCGGGAAATTTTTCACTTAGGTGCTTTTATTTATTATCATTATCATCATCGTCATTATTATTATTATTATTATTAAAAATTCACGACATCTAGTTACAGCTATTTCGCCCGTGTCGTTTTACGTTTTTCTCTGTTACAATAAATATTCTTTATTTATTTTCGTCGTTATTTTCTTTTGCCCCGCCTCTCGTGCCTCTCATTAGTGCTGTCACGATGCATTTTCGCTCTTCCTTATGCGTACATTAATCTTGACAATATCTCAGCCATTAAGTTTTAGCATTAATTTTGCACTCATCCCGTTGCTCTATACACTTACATGTCCGAGACGAATTCGCAGAAACTCTTCTTACAAGCAACCCCATTTTTCTCTTTCACGAAATTTTCCAGTCCTTTTCGTACTTTTCAATCAATTTCGCTCACATCGACGAAATTAACCACTCGCAAGATAGGCCTGTTTTTATAATTAATTGTTTTGCAGAAGTTCGTCAGACTGTGATTAGTTGAGTAATTGACAGTTGTATGTGCGTCCATTGCTCTTTATATACGTTTGTATTTCGTACTATCCCTAACGTCTCATACTGTCGACTAAGCGGAAACCGTAATAATTATTCTATAACTCATCGTTCGAGAACTGCTTTACGACTTCGTCTTCAATTAACCTCGCGTTTCATATTTACGCTTCTGACTTTATAATACATTTCGAACGTTGCAATGTAGCTCAGAAATATATTTTGAAATCGGAAAGATTAAACGAATATACACGCTACGTAAAAGTAAATCCCTCTATTAAAAATACCGCAGAAAAAAACCAAAAAAAAAAAACCGAAGGAAGAACGTGTTTTTTATTTATACCTAAATAATGTGAAATAGTTTGCAATAAGGCTAAATATAATTTTATGCAGAACCGCCTAACTCCCACTCTAGACGAACAAAGTTTTAGTTAAAAAGATTAGAAGAATAATTTAATGTGTGATCTGGTGTCAAAAGAAAAACAAAACGAAATTGGTATTATTTATTGAATTGAAAGCGAATGACTCACAAAACAGACATGGTTAGATCTTATTGAAACAAATAAGAACTACGACCAGAAGTTACGTGTAATATTAAGCGACTCAGGTAATTTAGGCGGATTTTCTACAAAATTGCCAATTTGATCATTTAAGTGACAGTTCAAACGTGTACGTAAAATTATCAAACCACTTTGAGCTACTCGAAATATTGAAAAATTTTACCGTCTTTCATATTTTTACTAGAGCAATGGTTTTAGCTTATGAGTCCTTCGATGTGATAGCGGGAAGGGGTTTCGAAAAAATGAAAAATTCAGAAAAATACCGACTTTTAAATTAGCACGAAGTTATTATCAAAAAAATGTGTACATTTATTGTTGGTTGTTCCGTATTTAAAATGAATTGTGTAAATGTAATAAATTTTAATAAAACATATAAAATACAAAATTTTAAATTAAAACTTATCTGAAATATATATCGCATACGCAAATCCAGAGACATCTCAGCCATTTCTGCTAAAACGCAATGTGAGGAAGATGACGCCACGACCCCTGCACACATTCTCAATACCTTATTTAGAGTTGTCTGCAATTGTTTCATCCTAGTTTGACTAAAATTCATATATATATATATATATACAATATATAAAAATTTTATTCAAAGTAGGATGAAAAAATTACAGACGACTCTAAATAAGGAATTGAGAATGTGGACGGGAGTTATGGTGTCTTCTCCCTCACATCGTGTTTTAGCAGAAATGGCTGAGATGTCTCTGGATTTGCGTATGCGATATATATTTCAGATAAGTTTTACATTAAAATTAGAGTTACACCGTGAGATTAACAAACGGATTCTTCGTTTAAATAATAATAGTTACCGAGGGAATAAAAAGACCTGTCCCTTAACCACAAGTTTCAAAAGATTGTCGCATCTAAATATTATTTCGACTATTAGATCTCCTCCTACAAATTATTTGAACTGGGAAGAACGTCGGATGGCTCTTTCAATAGACATCGAGGATAAAAAAAATGTATATAATAAATAATCAAATAAATAACATGCAATTTGAAGAAATGCTTAGAAATTATTTCGATTACGAATATATTTATACACTGATAGATTAGTGGACAAGGCAAGAGGCGTAAGTACTTTACAGATTAACAGGGTTTATAGGTTCACATTCGCTGGGAGTTCGTTTATGATGGAACTTTATGCAATATTCTTGGCCCTGGAATTTCTGAGAAATCGAAAAAATAAGAAGATTCTAAATCTATCAGATTCGCAAGCCAGTTTAGTTAAATTGAAAAATACAATATCACCTCCAGAAATGGCACTTAGTTGATTATAATGAATATTTTAACGAAGCGCGACCAAATTTTAAAAAGTGGGACAAAATATAATAAATATTTTTTAATTTTCTTTATTCTAATACGATGTAAATTCTAGATGAAACAGAAAATTATTTATTAAAGTCCGGGTACAGATTTTTAAGTGGTACAGAGTTTAAAACAAAATGAACCATGGCCACTTGGTAAAAGGTAACGAGAATCAGCGTAAATTTTCGCGTGATAGAATTGGAACCCCGAACAAGACCTCTCTATTCATAAACTCGGGGGAGCGCTATCGAACATTGCGTATAGCGAACGTGAAAAAATAACTCCAAGAATTGCTTGAAGAAATGTTAAAATTATTTTACGCACACTCCAAAAACGCTTAAATTAAATGATAGAAGATTCGTGGTCAAACGAACAACCTAGGAGATTTTTATGGAAGTCATTTAAACGTGTTCGATTCAAACCGGTTGAGCTGGCTGAATTGCGGTTAAGACGTATAAGCAGAAACGTCATATATACGAAGCACCGACCCTGATTCGAGGCCTATTGCCGGGCTAAAATTATTTTCGCAGAGCTTTACGAACATTTGATTACAACTTGTGCCTATGAGCAAACACGTTACCCTTTCGTAAGTATTCCTATTAAAAATAAAACCTAATATACACGTGTGTATTATAAAGGCTCCCGAAGTATATTTAACAGGCGATAAACAAAAATAGTCAACTCTTCTGAAAACTGTTTATTATTCGTAAGGAAATCCGCCCAATCATCGAGTAAGAGGGTTCAGGAGGAGGTCTAACATCTCAACTTTTCCTTACTGGGAAGGCAGATAAATTATGAGAGTTTATTAGGTAAGATTTTACTTTTTTTTGGGGGGGGGGCACGTCAACAGTGGAATTTACCCAACGCAAAGAATTGTACATTATATAAGGAAAAGATTAGAAATTGAGGAGCAAGGCGCAGAAGACTAGAATACAGAGTAAAACGTTCGGAGGAAATAAAGGGGCATTTGAACAAAATGTGATTCGCATCACAGATATAATTGAGCTTCAAACCGACTGATAGCATTTCTGACCGTGTTCCGAACCCACGGGCATCACTAGCCAATAGACTCGTTTTTTTTTTTTTGTCAACTTTTCATAAATTTATATTTATAATCGCTATAAATTCAAGTACCCCTCCGGGTATTTAAATGTAGGTTCTTTTTCCAAATACAAAATAATCATGTTTACATCGTCACTTAAAATTTTATCCGATGTAAGACTAGTCCCACGTGGTGAGGAAGAACTTGCACCTTTTTTTGTTTTTTTTTTCATCACGTGTTAAGCACGGGTGTGGTCGTATGGACCGAATGAAAGTAAGGAAAACGTGTTACATAATAAATGACTGACCTCTGTCGAGCTAGATCGGAACTAGACTAAACCGTATGTAAAAAAAATGGGCAAAATAAAAGCCCGCTTTAATAAATGGAAACAGAATAGTAAATGGATATAAAGCCCCGTGATAAATGTTTCCACCGACAAAAGTGCATTTCAAATCCGACTGAAATCAAGAGAAGGAACAAATGTTTATTTTGGACCCGGAAAACATTTGCTCTCAATTTAATAATACATCGCTGACCGCTACACATATCTTTCTCTTCAGTCGCATCGCTCGATTCCGAGCGTTGTGACTACCCATTTGTACATTCCAGTTGTACAGAATAGGCAGCGCTCATGGCAATTGCTATATGCAGTACGAATGTGTACACGCATGCAAGACCACACCCGGAACTGATTGGTAATCGTTTGATTTATCGATATACAAGTGCAATCCCGCGTGTGTCTGCTGCATATACTAAACTAGCGAGCATATGATGGTATGCATGTTTTCCATTGCCTTCCACGTGATTATTAATAGAGTATTTTAATTTAATTCTTGTAATAAGTTCTGTAGATGTCCGGGATCGAACCCGTGACCTCCGTAACGGAAGTCAAGCGCTCTAGCAACTAACAGCGACGACCATTTAATTCGCGCCATAAGCCAGCTACAGTAGCTTAGTTGGTTAGTTAATTGTGCTTAGCTTGAATAGGACCTAGTTCGAATTCCACTGCTGCACATTGTAATTTTCAAAAATTTAATTTGCATTACGTCAATGTCTGTAATTGATACGTCCAAAATACAAATAAATAAAAAAAAAAAAAAAAAAGTTTTAATTATGATGACTTGATTGTTTTTATTAACGGAATCTGTTAAATATACAAACAATAGAGCTATAAAAGTTTCTTATTGAACAAACAGTAAATTGGCTCTGCGATTTTATCTGCATGTTACGTTCGTATGGGTACAAAACGCGCCTGTTCTTACGAATAAACTCCGCAGGGCAGTTCTACAAATTATAATTTTACGTTTTCAAAGCGCCCGCCGACCAAAGCTTCAGCCTGTTTTAACGTTACATTTTTGATTCCTTGTCGAATTTTTGTTTCAGTCCAAACTTTGGTTTAGACTGGAAAAGAAAGTTAGAGATGAAAATTTTCTCTTCGGCTAAGGTATAAAACTTACTTTTGTAGACCCGATTTGATATTTTTGTCGGCTTTTCAGTCTCATGAAAAACCAGATCTGTCTTTACAAGAAAGAAAAAACAAAACAAAAAATAACAAACGCCGATCCGTTATTCAAGTAATAGAGCGGGAAATCTTTTTTAATTTTCAAAGAAAAAAAAATAAAATAAAGGCAACAAAAGGAAATGAACAAAGTTACATCCGGGGTAATATGCTAGAAATAAATAGTTTTCCGATCAGTGCAAGCATTTGTCACATTACACATTTTGCACTGTTATTCGAACTTGATAAATGGCTTATTAACAGATACGTAAATTAATGACAACATCAGTTTTGCGCCAGGGCTACAACGTTACCGAAAAAGTATTACGAAGTATGCGTAACTGAAATTGTAACAGACATTGCCACGTAAAAAGTATAAATTATTATAATGATTATTATTATTATTTTTTAAAGTATAAACTAGCGCCAATGGCGAATGTACTCTTCTATATTGGTCCAGGAGTTGTCCCAATGGCGATATACACATATATATAAAAAAACTCAACCATTTTGGCCTTACATTTCTGTCTATTTTTCTTCTATACTTTGTATAAAATGATTAAAATTTACAACGTAATTCTAAATCAGTTCACATGAATATAAAAACATAATCACAGAAATCCTACAAAATATGACAAACGTTGCATACAATTTTGACATTTTTTCAAATAAGAGGTAGCCTAAGAATTACGTTGTAATTAATATATATATATATATATACATTAGAGGTTCACAATGTATTAAAAGCAACGTCACTGAAAAGAATACGGAGACAGTTTTTCTTTTTGTTTTTCTGGTACTAAATGCAATTGTAAGGTGTGTAAACCAGGCGGGGAGTTAAGTTACGGGACAAAACTGGAACTTACGACGTATTTAGTTTATTAGCCGAGCCCACTTTACAACACTAGGTGACCACGCTACTCTACCAGTATATTGGGACTTGTTGGTGCTCGAACTGGAAATTATTATTCCGTTAAAATCATTAAACCCCGATCTCTCAAGCATCGACTTTATGTTAAGCTGAGAGTTATCAAGAACGTGTACAAAACCGAAAATCCCGTGTAGGATAAACGACAGGTATTAAGGTACGGGCAGTGTGAGTGCCTTTGTGTTAGTACTCCATAGCAGTGGGGTCCGATATGTGTCCGCAAATCTGTCATCCAGTATCGTTGAGCTGAAGAAAGATTTATGAATTCTGGCAGAAGCAATACTTCAGGTTTGGCGTTCCTTTCACACTGGAATATTGGACGGTTTTATATAGATTATCTGACAGTTTTTTGTAATATTGTCGTAAAAAAAGGTACGGAAAAAATACAAAATCTCCTTTTACTACTTGAATATTTGCAGTTAATAGTAAGTTATAACAAATACAAATATAACGAACAAATTTAAGAATAAAATAATTGCTTACTTAGAAACGTTTTCGGGTATAACCCATCATCAGCTAAAAACACAACTCAGTATATGTGATCAGAAACAAATTCTAAATCGCACTCCATTTAGAATTTATCTAAATGTACCGGAGGAAAGTAAAGTAATTACAAATTATAGCGAGCGTTACCTGTGTAGGTTAGTAGGCCACTCTAACCCGCTGGCAGTTGATTTATTAGACTCAGGCAACGACAATCATATACTAAATCGTTATACACCCCCAGACCTTCCCCACTGGTTTGATTGACTGGTAAAGCAACGCGGAGTGTTATTGTTGAATGGCACCTCCCATCATGTCATAACCTCCATTCCAATTGCGCTTATTGGCTACATTAGCCAGATCGCAATTTCAAAACAGAAAAAAAAAAAAAAGAATTTGTTTCTGATCACATATATTGAGTTTTAGCTGATGATCGGTTATACCCGAAAACGTTTCTAAGTAAGCAATCATGTTATACTTCGAATTTGCTCGTTATATTTGTATTTGTTATAACTTACTATATTCTATAATTAACGAAACAGGGTGTTAAAAGATTCTTTATTATTTGCAATTAAGCTTCGGAATTACGTCGGATCAGCATTCATTTTTTTTTTTAATACTTTTTCGTACAGAAATTGAACTATGTAGAAATATCAGGCAGTGCTGACGTCTTACTAGGTTTCGTGAGAAATAATTTGTCAACTTCGTTGTTTATTATTCGATCTAGTCGCCAAAATTATTTGTGACCGTTTTTGATAAAGAGCGTTTAAAAGGGAAGGAATTTTGTGCCATTCTTCCATACCGCGCGTCGCCAGTAAACAGAGGGGGGAGCAGTCGGCTTTTTTAATATCTCGTTTTAGTATTTTTTCATGTTTTATTTAATCGTTTTTTGCCCAAAGAACGAGTTTGACGACTGCTAGGCACATACAAAACGAAAAAAAAGCTTCACGCAAGAATAAAAGTCAATAAGTTATTTCAAAAAATCTCTAGTGCTCTAGTAATTTTTCGGCATTTTGTCCAGTCACATTTTCTATTCGTTTTTCGTCAGAAATCGGTTTCCGTGGAATTCAGATTTGCTGGCTACTATTTCGAATAAGTGACCTAAAATTATTTCGATAACTTGGAAGAAATTGCTAAAAATGAGATTCCGAAGCTCGATTCTTATAATAGTGGCACCCATCAGCCGGGGGGAAGACGAAAGACATGATTTTGAATTGGCCATATTATAAAGAATCGATGATTCGCCGATATAAAAAAGCTTAACGATTTTCGGATACACCATGTTATAAAGAATTGCGCAAGTTCAAAATATGTATTTATCGACACAGTACCGGAACAATTGAACTTGTACCGAAATTAGGTTTTCATACAATTTTGCACCAGTACGAATCTCAGCCACGTGCCTCGGAAAACGGAAGGATTAAAAAAGGAAATAAAAACTTTTGTTGCAAAAAATTCTACATAAAATTCACGACGAACATAAATTTCGTGAAACTTTCAAACTGGCGCGCCTATATCGACTTTTTATGCAATGCATGAAATTCGTAAAAGTACGAGTAGCGCTAACGACAGCTCGGAAAAAAATTGTAGCGACGATTAAACGGGAAAATCACAGCGATTTAATGATATGCATTAGAGACACTGAGACGACTACTTTTAAAACTATCAGCGAAATTAATAATTACGCAGCCAGCTTTCCCGCGGCGAAAGTTTTTCAACATTGTTTGTCGCTTGTTAATGCTTCCAGTTCAGAAACTTGCACGGCCAGTACTTGTTAATAAGCGACTCGTACGAGAATCTCTAGTCGACAATGTAATTCCGTGCAAGGAACATTTAGGAATAATTTTCCTCCCAATCGTTCATTCAGTATCGAAAACGCAAGCGGAGACTGTGAAAGGTACACAGCACGATACATTCATACGTATCGATGGCGAATTTTGATATTTTCCCCGGTATTCCTTTAAGACAAAAAAAAAAGAAAAAATGTTAAATATACAATCGCATGCTCTGTGACACACAAACAAAAACAAATTAAGAAGAAACTTTTTTTTCATCTTCAAAAGAGAAAAAAATATAAAATTTATTTAAGAGAAAATTGCTGTCTAAATTTTTAGGTAAAGAAAATTGACGAACCTTTTATAAACGAATAATTTTAAATTGTTTGAAATAATTACGTTCGGGAAAATAACTACCAGAAAAATGTTTAAAAAAAAAAAGAAAAGATACCGATACTTGAAGATTTATTATAAAAATTTAATAAAAATACACTAAAAAGTAAAAAGTAATTACTCCCGATAAGAAAATAAATTTCAGAGTGATATACCTTAAGTGTGGTGATAGTATCGTAATTCTTATACAACATTAAGAACTTAATTAGAGTCGGCATCAAAATTCATAATATCTAGGAGCAATTTAATGAATATTTAATGCAGTTTTTATAATTATTATTTTAATATGAATTTGATGATGCCTACTTTATTTAAAGTCTTAATGTTGTATAAGAATTACGATGATATCACCAGTCTTAAGGGGTCTGGAATATATTTTTTATCGAATAACTATTACTTTTTAGTGCACTTTTATTCAATTTTTGATATTAAATCTTGAAGTCGATATTTCTTTTTTTGTTTAAAAACATTTTATTTTACAATTTTTAGCATTATAATTGAATTTCTTTCTTGTTAAAAATCAACTTTTTTGTCACATTATTCTACATATTTTACGCATAAAAAAGAAAACAAGTTCACTCAAGCATGATATTTCAAGCGCTGAGGATTCCGTATGTAAGACTATAATTAATGTTAACATAATACTAAATTCAAAACGAAGAAATTTGATTATTTGCGGCATAAGGAAGATACGTCATTTTTCGCGATTTTTTTTAACTAATCGCCAACATCATCGAACGTTTCGTTAAAGAAATGTAGTTTCTTTCTCGACGAATAGCTTTCTTTGCAATGATATAATATCACATGACCGGAAAAAAATATATTTTTTTTCAGAAACGTCGAGCTTTTGGCGCCCAGAGGGGCCGATTTTAAAATTGGAAACCCAGATATTCTAAATCAGAATTTTATACGGAGATGCGCATATCTTTAACCTTGTTCAAAATTTTTAGTTATAATACTAGTAATTGCGCCGCAATGTGGGAGACATTTTATTTTTCGCACTTTTTGAACTTTTCGCCAACTTTGAAAGTTTCGTTATGGAAATTAAATACGGTTTTGTTTCCGACAAATAGCGATCTTTCCCTTTCGATATATCACACATACGGCAAAAAAAAAAAAATATTTTTTCAACTTTCGAGCTTTCGGCGCCCCGAGGGTCTAAATATTACTTTCTAATGAACAAAGAATCAGTCCAAATGAGTCCGTATGAACATGAGTTACAAGAAATTATTACGACGCAGAAAATCAGATAATTCGTTTTATCTCGCTTTCTGTAGCGCCATACTCAATTCGCATAGTGCAAGCGACTCTGTTCTAGCTGTAATAGGTATAGTGTCATGTCCATTGTTATATGCAACGCTGGTGTCAACCGTAAGACTACACTTGGAAGAACTGATTGTAAATGTTTTGATTTATCGCGATACAAGTGCAGTCTCCGGTGTGCTTTTGTCTACTGCACACCAACTAGCGCGATTGTCGCCCATGCGATTCTATTAACGATTAATTAATAAAATTTTTTGTAATAATTCCTCTGGTCGCTTGAAATCGAACTCAAGACTCGCACGATGGAAGTCAAGTGCTCTAGCAGCTAGTCGCTAGAAATGATTCTTTTTATATGTAAATTACATAAACGGCTATATAAATTTCAAGGTCAACCGCGTGTATCGCAATAGTATTTCACTAACTGCTTCAAACACAATTTTTACCTATGTCAGCTGGTGGAATTGCTAATGCAAGTTTATGCGGTTTCTTACATTTAGCTATTTCGTAAATTACTTTACATCAATAAAAAACCTTTTTTCTATTATAAGGATTCTACGAGTCTTTTCAGCTCGCAATATTACTTTCCTTCCTTGGTTTCTCATTTCGGATTCAACGGCTGTCCTTTTTTGATATTCCGATCCGGCTTCCCCTATCACTCTTTCCTACACCATCTCTCCTCCTCGTTCATGGTTTTCTAAATACTTGGACATTTCACGATCATCCGACATTATTTTCTCATTTCCTTGCTTAATTTCATTCTGCTCTCGCATCTCGCACTCATTTACTTTGCGACATCGAACACGATTTGCTTGTTCGGCATTTTCGAATGACAATCATATTCGTTCATAAATTAAAACTTGGCATTATCACTCTTCTTGTAGCGTTTTTTATATTTTTCTCCTTCTAATTCTGTTATTTCCGTCCTCGAGTTGTTTTTTTCATTTTTTATCATTAAATATTTAAAAATATAACCCCTTCTTTTTACAACTAATTGCCTCGAATCCGCCAGAAGATAAAAAAAAAAAAAGAAGAAAAGTTTTATATATTTCACAAAAATGATATCAAGAATGCAGGATATAGTCCTATTTTTTTTTATTATTTTTTTTTTTGATTTTAATGGGTTTGTTAAATAGGAGATTAGCCCAAGAAATGGGAAGAAAGAGAAAATAAAGTTCTTAAAAACATTTAAAGATACCGGAATCAAAATTAATTCAAGAACAAGAATAACAGAAGCAGAAGATAAGAAGCATCGATATGGGTAGTAAGGATAATGCCAAGCTACAGTAGGGAAGAGTAGAAAGACGATTGTCAGCAGAGAAGAGCGCACATTCAAATTAAACATGATATCAAGGTCATACGTTTCTTGATTCATTTGAGTTCACGCTACCTCCTGTTGAAAAATGTTCAAACATGCAACTTTTCTTCAATACCTAGTATTAAATGAACTCGTCATGTTGACTACGTGTCGGTTTTTATTCGACCGTTAAATGTAACACCAGCGAGCATTTCATCAATTACAGAAAACGGACAAACCGTTTAGAAAACAGCCGGTAAATAGAGATTACAGTTCAGCCTTACCTCACCTCTTATAGGAGGTAGGTTTTCTACTTTTAAAAACTTGAATACGCAAATACATCGCAGTTATTTATTTCGGTCTCTTGGCATTTTAATTGGCACCGCGATTGTCCATCAAATGATGTCTCGAAGGTTCGAAAACAAACATCGCTTCTGCTTCTATATTCGGATTAAAAAACTAGTTGGAATTTTAAAAGTTCAGTAATATCCGGGCGGCACTTTTTATTTTAATTACATAATAAGGTAAAAGTAGGGCAGAATTATTGAAAGGGCAAAATGAGGAAAGAGTAAAATAAGTTTGATAACCGTTGTTCTGCAGAAAGCATTATTTAAACTTTTTCCTTCAATTTGCGGTCCACTCGATACCTTGCAATCTTTTCTAAAAAGTTTTTACGAAGCGTTTGCGCACATCCGAGCTTATTCAAGTTAGACGGTGAAATTTAAAACCTCACAAAAAAAAAAACAAAACAAAAAAAAAACGGTCAATTCAACGGCAGATGTCCAACCGAACTCACTTTATATCAGAATAAAAAACAAAGTTCGTAGCGACTAAAAACGGAACAGAATTCTGTAATTCGATCTTCGTCGACCTATAAAGCTAACTTTTCTGGCAGTACGCATCGAATTAGTAACGCCTACTGGAATACGATGTTGTGATACAGTTAGACAATTACAACATGACGGCTAAAGGTTTTTGTATTATTTAACGAAGGAAAGAACTGAGAATGAATGCAAGCTTTCGCAAAAGTTTCACAAAAAGGAATGGAGCCAGAATCGGGGAATAGTTGAGATTTCATCTAACGCCGTCTACTTCTGTGAAAATTAATGACCATTTTATCGAACGGTACCGATCAGCAAGTTTCTTTGATATAGTGGAAATTAGTTTTTTTTTTTTTTTCAAATTGCTATTTTAAGATGATACTCGATATATGTATATATATATATATATATATCTGTTTTAGCCCGCATTAATTTTATTTTTAACCGCGAATTTCGTTCGAATTTATTCTGAAACTCGCGCAGCGAATATTTTCAAAAGATCTTAATTCATCTTGTTCTGCTGTAATAGAGCCGGGTTTTTCGTTTCGCAAAATAAAACTGTTTGCGATAAATTTATCGGATGCGGATGTGAAATTAATTTCCCGGGTTCTCTTAAGCAAAAGTCAGCGCACACACCAGCAATCCGCATAAAGTTTCGACTTGAAGTATCGGAGAATCTTTCCCATGCGAAAATGAATTTTCCTAAAAATCTTAATTAATTTCGCAATCATTCAACGATAGCTGATTTATATAATCGGAATTAAAACACTTTCGTGTAATTCGTTCAAAAGTTTTTAAAAAATACCACGTTAACGTGACGAACGGGATAATAGAAAGAAAAAAATGAAATTCCTGGCATCACAATGGCCCCTTTCACATCGGACCGTTACACTGAGTCAAATTAAATTTTCATTAGTAAATTTACAAACTATAGATCTATTAATTTGACCAATCTTCTCTGTATTTTATTATTTACATTTTTTGTAGTTCTCTATATTTATATTTTTATTTATCATTATTTTTATTTATTTGTTATTATTATTATTATTATTATTATTATTATTATTATTATTATTATTATTATTATTATTTATTATTATTATTTTTTTTGGTAATTATACCGGGTAAAGTTATTAAACAAAAACGATAGAACAGAAGGATTAAAAAATGAGTACTTTTTAGAGAAAATTTTATTGTTTTTTTTTTTTTTTATGTATTTTATTACATCTCTATGTTCTGTCTTTAACCGTCCAGACTATTACGGAACATAGAGATCTATGTGAAATCTGCACCTGCAAATGCAATCCGGTTTCATTAGCAAAAGCCAGAATTTTGATTATGGCGCCAAGAGTGTTGAAAAGGACCTGGTGCGCAGGGGCCTCCATATTATGCACTCTCCGGGTGTTGCACAAGCTTCTTGCAACTATAAATGAAATGCATCACAGTTGGTTCGTTGGCAGACCACATACCGGACAGTTTGTTGGTGTGAAGCTGTTGGTATAAAGATAATTATCTGGCGCAGTACTATGTCTCGTCTGAAAAACGATTGAGGATTAATTTCATTTTAAAGCGGGTTAGTGTTTTTGTGAGTACAGTTCAAAAAAAAAAAATAAATATATATATATAATTAAATTTTAATCGACTTTATATAGTTCCAACACGACTGACGTGACTGATTTCGTGCAAAATTTAGACTAAATTTGAAGGGTAGATTCGTCTAGCAACATTATAGCCCAGTTCAATTTTCTACTTATTAGTATCGATTGTTTTGCTTATTTTATAAAAAAGAATACGATAGTCCCATTGGTATATCCCAATTTAAAAAATCTTTTTTTTTTGTTTTTTTTTATTCGCAGTTTCAAAAACCTACTGCGACTTTACCTTTCATTATCATTTTATTTATTTTTTTCAGTTTTCCATTATTCCGACTGTACTCTAAGATGTGCGCGCGCGCGTGGTTGTGTGTAGATTATTTAATTAGAAAACCCTTTATTTATTTAATAGGTTCCGAATTATTTCGCTCTAATATACGCTCGGAATAACCGGCTACTATGGTGTAGTTGATTAGATAATTGTTTCGTAAGTTCGAATCCCACTGCCACACATTGTAACTTCCGAAAATTTCACTTATACCAGATTATAGTGTTCATAGTTCACGCGTTCAAAAAAAAAAAAAAAAAAAAAATGAATAAAAAAATAAAAAACAAAAATAACGCTTAGTTCTGTTTCAAATCGAAAAATAAAGAGCGAAATAAATTTTTGCTTTCATGCACAATCGAAGTGCATAACAGAGGCTTCTTAAATCGTTTAAATAAAATTTAAGGCCTATCTGCATTTCATATCTAATCTGCCTCTCCCTAGTCATACAAAGAAACCCATCGACAACCGAAATTTCACTAACGACCCACTACCTGAGGTTCTAGAGCTTCTGTCAGACCGGAGAATAAGCGTAATTAATTTCCCCGAACAAGCGCTCATTATTCTAATATCGCGCCATGGGACTACCTAGCCGTCTGTGTTGATTTTTCCGTAATGAAATATAACAAACCCCAGCATTCTGATATCAAGCAAATAGCACGAACTACAATACCGAAATATCCAGACCATCTAATATTCTACACAGATGCAACAAAAAGCCACCCAACTGACTGATCCACTACCTGTGCTTTTGAGGCATGCGATGTATCACAAGTAGTAATACCCAATGACAGCTGGGTGCGGTTGTAGACGCGGAGATCTACGGGATATATTATTAAAAATTTATCAAAACATATATTACAGAAAAAATTAACTCCGAAACAAGTCGGCTTTATATTAATATTTTAATTATAATTTTTTCTGCATTACATGTTTTGATAAATTTTTAATAAAGTGACAATACAGAAAATGGATATAAACATTTATAACTCAAATATAAAGAACTCGGGATATTGTCCGGCTGTCAATGCTTTCTCTTTCTGGAACCTACGGTTTAAAAAGCGCTAATGGTAACAGACTCGTCAGCCGCTCTAGTTGCAATATCGAACCGTTGCACCAAACATCCCCGGTAGTAATTCAGATCCACCACATGTTGTATAGACTGGCCAAGAGGTACTATTCAATAGCATGGGTGTCCTCGGTCATGTTGAGATCTATGCCTGAAAACACCTTCGCAACAGCGTGTATTTCAGCTTTGTTCTTGGCCAAATGCGCGTCCGCACGAATAGAACACTGGACCTCCTACCAAATGTTTCTAAGATTCATTAAAGCCACAACTGATCCATGGTGATCAATGGAAAACGTGTATCGTGATATTTCGAGGAGCTCCGTCCCCTACATCCTGCCCTTCCTGCTTACAAAGCATCATCCCTACTGTATTATCGCACATACTATGCATGTGCTCAGCCTTTTCAGATCACCGAGTCTGAATAGCATCGATAATGACACTAATATCCTTGCTAACTCATCGACGGCAACGGAATCTGTCCTTCAGTTTATTAAGGCAACCGAGTTAATTAATTACCTTTAAATACTGACCGATGGCAGCTAAAAACAGAACTTTAGATGGCGTGCTAAATATGTATAAAAAAAGTAAAAAAAAAAAATGCCCAAACCTTTTTTCATAGCAGAATTGAAAAAAAAATGTTAATTTCAGCACCTGCCCGTTAATTTTACAAAAAAAAAGAAGGTGAGGAATTACTTGACCTGTCACTAATTACACTGATCGTTTATAGAATTTCTCGATTATATACTCTTTATCCAATTAGCAAGACGTTAATGTTAGCGTTGGCTCTTGCTGACTTGGATCCCGCCCACGCTTTCTTTCCTATTAGAACCCACGTTAATACATATTTATGATTTATATTTTTTGAAATACGCAGCTTTCCGATGTTTACGAACATTTTTAATGACTTCTTTCGCCGCCGCATATACTTTGCGCTATCTAATAAATTACAACACCCTTTCGACCGATAAATCACGCGTCCAGACGAATTAACAAAATTTTCAACGAAAGCCAACAACACTAGTCGAAAACTCTTCAGACAGTTGTGTGTTTTTCTTCATGATACAGGTTGCCGTAGTATTGATAGTTGTTGCGACTTTTCAGATTCTTATAAAAACTTACGGGTATTCGACATTGTCGCATTTTAACGGCATTTCCGATCCTTTAACAAACTTATCTTTCCACTTCTACTTGCAAAACGGGAAATGGTAAGTGACCGTTATTAATCCACGCGGTTCATTTTTGCCATAATTTCGATTCGTTCAATGTACGGTCCCATTTACATTTCGATATCGTTTGCTAACACCGAACCAAAAACTTTTTGCTTCGAACTCGCTGAACCATCTAAAATTTCAAATTGCTTGATATAAAAATTACTAAAAAAGGACTAAACTAAAAATATTTTTGCTCCGATCGCTTACACATAAATAATTTTAAATTGCTAAATAATTTTAAATTGTTTCATTTAAAATTCACTAGATATTGCTTCGAAATTTTAACTTTAGTTTAAAATTATTATCGTAGTTAAATATCGAATTGTTTTAATTGATATACCAATTGAACTGGAAATAAATACATGGATATTAACGAAAATGCAAAATGAACTGACGGAATTAATTCGACCAACGGAACAATTTCAACTGCTTCTGAAAATAAAAGGACAGAGAGAGCTTCTAACCGGTAAAAGTTTGATAAATTTAATGTCCAATCGAAAGACAAGACCGGTTACCTAGAAGAAAAACCTAAATACTTCCGAATTCCCCATCGTCTAACAGTAACGAAATGAATAATTTGTTCGGGTAGCTGCTTTTTTTCGTTTATTTTCTTTAAAAATTTCATACTTCAATTTGTTCCATTGTAACGAAATTTATGTCAGATATTTATTTATATATATATATATGGTCCATGTGCTGTGTGTAATTTTCGAGATTGATCAGTGCAAGTTTAGAAGTGTTTTAATGGGTTAGCCGCTCTAATATAGTGTAGCATATCCCGGACCCGTTTTGGTTCGTTTGACAATGCAACCGACGGTAAGTTGGAGATGCCTGCAAGCAGGCAATTTCCCAGAATGTGCTCAGCAGTTGGTGAAATGGAAAAATTGCATATGGGACAGGCGGAGGAAGATGTGCCTTCTAACAAACAGTTCTGGGATATTGCTGTGTGCCCTATGCGAAGTCTAGTTAGTGCTGGGACATGGATATCGGTGCCCATCATGGCTCAGTTCTTACCTTGATGAATCGCAGCCATGATGTGTGAGCCAACCACATAGTTTCTTATGTTTCTGCCTTATGTTGCTGAAAAAAATGTAGCCCAGCTGAGGGAGAAAGGCGCCTTCGGGCATTGGGCTATATATTGCTGCCTTAGCAGGCAAATTTACACGCTCGTTCCCTGGCACGCTGGCATGCCCCGGGACTGTGAGTCAGCGCGATAAAGCACGTTAATGATGTGCTTTATTTCTCGACACAGTGTGTTTGTAAAGTTTTTAGAGTCTGGAGTGTCCTAATCGATTGCAAGGAATCTGTGATAAGAAATGCATTTCGGCGTTGGAGGTAAGACTGCAGATATTCCCTCAAGCAGAAGAAAATAACATAAAATTCCCCCTCCAACACTGAACAGAAGTCGTGGAGCCGAACTGCATGAACAGCTCCCTCCTCCTCGTAGGCCCAAGCCACCGGTGTGTTTATTCATAAAAAAAAACCACTAAGAAGACGTCTTTTTGGTTTAATCGACTGCGAAAACCTTTCAAAGTTAAATATTGTGCGTTGTGAGCGATAGTTATTTATCTGGGTATCAAAATTTTGGTCGTAATAACCAATTTTTCATTATAATCATTGTAACCATAACTGGTATGTCCCTATAACCGATTTTCACTATATATATATATATATATATATATATATGTGTATATATATATATATATATATATATATATATATATATACATACATATATTTCATTATTATTTTTATATTAATTAGGGAATGAGAAAATTTGTGCTACCCCTCCATTCGCAACAAGAACTTTAAATGGTGATTGGCAGCTTCTGATGCACAAATCTTGGAATTATTATGTCGAAAAGTATGCCGTTGCGCGGTATTTGGTGTCTACGTATTGATAGTTTTACTTAAAATTTCTTAAAATAGTAAGCAAAAATTAAGCGTACGACCAGTCTAATTAATTGAAAGCAAAATAGACATTTTCTTGAACGGCCAAAGAAAGAAAAAAGGATGGTTCGGTTCGCCTGCATTTCACAGGTGCTTTTGTACTGCGTTTCGACGGATTATCGGATATCACAGGGAGTCGGCTGCTGGAAGAAGATTTATTCTTCACTGGAACGAAACGATCGGATAAATGGGTATTATCTTTGTCTGCCGGCGTTATACAAATGAATCTGACAAACGCCTTGGCTCTGCATAATTAAGCGCCTAATACTCCCGCTAACGGCCTTTTGAGAATAGCATCATCCAATCGACCGGCCCTTAAAACACTGCAGGACTAATCGTTCATTCTTCTATTCACGCGTACAGTTAAGTTCAAAGACACTTTTTTTACTTTTCCACTCCTCTTTCTTTTTTTTTTTTCATAAAAGTTTAAACTATTTTTAACTTTCGACGTACAGAAAGAAAACATTACACTTTACTCATTCGCAGACATGCGAAGATTCTGCATGAAGTAAAAAATAAATTCAATAATTCATAATCGAAAACTTTTTCCTACGAAAAATAATTAAACTAAAAATAGGAACAGATGCTTCAATTATACTGCATAGCACACATTAAGTAGTTTATTAGTGAAATAATAATAGTAATCAAGCCAAATTAAATTTATTTTGAAAGTTACAAATAATAGTAAAAAGTATCAGCAAAAATAATAGTAAAAATAATAGAAAAAATAATCGAAAAAATAATAGCAAAAATAGTAGCAGAAATAATGGCAAAAATAATAGTGAAACGAATGTACTGAAAGCAAATAAAATGATAGAAAAATTTTAAAGGAAGGCTTTTATTTATTAATGCTATGAAAATAGAGAAAATAATTTTTGCAGGTCCAAACACTAGGGTATTTTAAATAAATAAGATAAAAGCGTTAGTCGACACACTTATGAAACCCCAATTTAATATACCCGCAAAAATTATTTTCCTTATTCTTATCGTAAAGCCTTCCTTTAAAGTTTTTTACATTTTTTTTTTACAACTCTCAGTTACATTTATCGAGCGTAAAAACGAAACGAAAAAAAGTTATCTGTGCGAATGACGCACGAGAATAAGAAAGTAAAAGAAAATGAAATCTTCTGTATAACGATTTTAGTTACAAATAACGTGATTTTTCTTAATAGCCAGAAATAATACAGTCGGGTGAATTTTTGTTTTTTTTTATTTCTCTACTTCTCTATCGGTCTTTCCAACTTAAAACTCTGACCCAGAATCTTTCTGAAACTTTTTTTTTCTCGCAAATCTTCTACTAGTTCAGACCTATCTAGGTACCAATCTTCTGGAACCGACACGGACTCCTACTGTTGCAATTTCGTATACAGAAGGATGCGATAATACACTTACCGTGACACTCACGTGGCACTTCATCGAGCGATTAATCGGAAGAGACATGGTTGCAGTCTGCAGTGCTTTTGCACGATAATGCGCCACCGCACACGTCTGTTCTCGTTGGCACGTGAATTAAAAATCAAAATTGGGACGAATTTTCACATCCACTCTACTCGCCTGATGTGGCGGCACCTTTGGATTTTCACGTTTTCCCTATTTGAAACGCGCGGGAAACGTTTCAAGTCATGGGGGCAGTAACGAAATTTTTCGCTAAATGCACTACCCGGCTTTACCATAACGATATCACTAAACACGTGGCCCGGTATTTTTAAATTTTAGGTTGTTGTTCTTATGCAGAGGTAGGCGCTAAAAGTAAGGAAAATGAAATGATTTTGAAAAATAAAAATTTAAACGGATAAAAGAAACTCTAACATCACCTGAATCATTTAGTTAAAAATGGTTAGACGAGAAGAAAATAGAAAATTGAAAACATTTTAGAATTCCTATTTCATTAAGGGATCGGGAAAAGAATTATGAAAATGAAGGCAGAATATATATATTAATTACAACGTAATTCTTAGGCTACCCCCATTCGAAAAAATGTCCCAATTTTATGTAACGCTAAATGTCCCAAAAAAATGTCCCAGAAAAATGTCCCAAAAAAATGTCCCAGAAAAATGTCCCAATTTTATGTAATGTTTGTTATATTTTGTAGGATTTTTGTTATTGTTATTTAAAAAATGTCACAATTTTATGTAACGAAATATGTAACGAAAAAATGTCTTAATTTTATATAACGGAAGTTAAATGTTAGAATAGGATTTTTGTGGTTGTGTTATTTTTTGTGTGTGTTGATGCCAGTAAGAATTACGTTGTAAATTTTGATCATTTTATACAAAGTATAAAAGAGAAAGATACAGAAATGAAAGCAAGAGGGATGGAGGGGCACAGCCCCTTGCGAGGCCAAAATGGCCGAGTTTATATTCTTTGAGAAGATGACAAGCAAAGTATTAGAGATTATTACATGATTATTATATGAGATTGCAAAATTAACTACGACAAAAATAAATAAAATCTAAAATACGAATTTTTCCAGATGTAAACCGCTAGTTCTGATGTATAATAAGAGTAGCGCAGACGTGAGTGAAAGACATGTATTGAGGAAATGATGGCGTAAGTGAAAAAAGACCGGGATAGCGTATTAGATTCGAGAAGAACTGTTAAAATTGGAAACAATTTAAGGACACCGATTTTGAATTATACCTCATTTTGACGGACAAAACAATACGGGCTTCCTGTTTTGTTTTTGTTTTTTTTTATATACCGTCGATAAAACATATACCGGAAAAAGAAAAGAAAAAGGCCGTTTTATTTAACAAAGATACACGCTATAATACTCGTAAACTTTCGAGTGGTTAAAATTAGGGAGGAAAAAATAGTAACTGACCAGTCGATTATAAATAAAGGATTAATCGAAGAACTCTACTTTCTGTGCACAGGTAATATCGAGGATGTAGTTGAGAGTTCACATCAGAGAAGCGCTCTTTCAAGACGCAGCTGTTAATTCAATAAAATGAAGAAAAAAAGAAGCATCGAACAAAGGCTGAGTGTTTTTGTTTAAATGAAATTAAAATTCGAAATGACGGGCTGTTGACACGCGAGACAATTTTTTTTTTGTGTTATGGATTTTTTTGTCGGTGGGGGGGGGGGGGGGGGAGCTGCGCCACAAAAAACTTCTTATTTGCGTTATTTGGCTATAAAAACGGGCGTTCAGAGTCGCTATGTAAGTTTATTCGATAAAAGAGTAATATGATGTGAAGAATGTAAAAAGAGGAAGAAATAACTCGGGCCAAGATAAAAGCCATTATCGACGTCATCCGTGTACACTTTGCACTCTCACGCTCTGCCACAAAACGAACTAGTCGTTTACTCTTGTTTGTCTTCGGCTTAACAATTTTCTTACTGCTACTGAGAAATATTTCCTATATAACCGGCGGAATTTGAAATAATCCAGAACCTCTTGCTCATACGCGTCGACGTCTTGCCTTATTCGACATCTGTTAGCTGTTAGTTTGAAGAAAAATATATATTCATGAGATGGAAATAGAACCTCTTAAAATTATTGGAAAAAAGTTAGGCCGAGCCGGGAAATGGAATTAAAAACTGCGCAATTTAAAGTAATTGTTGATTTTACAAGCAACAAGTGTTCCGATATCAAGCAGAACTTTCGTACACAGCTTTTTCTTGATGCGTAATCTGCGATCGCGGTTCGCAAGCAGAGTTAATAAATGCGAGATAAGGTACACAAACGTTCCCATTATTGCATTTTCATCGATTTGAAGTTGTTGTTCTAAAACGACCGTGTAATCATCAAGAGAATGGAAAATATGTTCGACTGCAATACCTTCAGCTCATCGAAAACATATCATTTCATTATGCGAATGAAGAACAATTCTGCATTTCTAAACGCCTCGTAGCAGCTCTTCACCTTTTCACCGGAACAAAATCTGTACGTGTCGATTATTTAATTTAATTATACCGAACGAAACGGTCATTCAGAGATTCTTAAACAATATCGAAACTGTTCGTATTAATGATAGAACTACAAGCATTTTGGTCACCGGATGTTTAAACGTTCAGTGACAAGGTTTGATGGATAGATAAATTAGAATTGTCGTCTGCAGTTGTAGAAGTTATAAACGATTTTTCAAAGAAATGTTTTTTTTTCTTTTTTCATTCTGCGAATTTATTCGACAAATTTTCTTCTCTTTAGATATTTTTAAACTTCAATGTTCTTTATAAAAATTTAAAACTATATAAGATGATTAACTATTTCCTTTTTTTTTTTTCTGTTATTTTTTCGTATAGTCCTTCTTAATCCAACAATAACAAACTCTGAATAGTCAATTTTCATGAAATTGTTTAAATAAAAAGAGTCGTGCTTCTTTATAATCCGCCTAGTATCGAAATTGTACTAAAACTGATGATATATTATTCAAGGAACTTTCTGTGTAGTAATATTCTTAAAATAATTCGTTTATGTATTATCTAATTTCGACGTTGCAATTTAGAAAATTAAAAAAATAAAATACTATATTCCTTGTTCATTTTTAGAGTGGATTTTTATTGTACAAGATTATTTTATAAATTTGTCAAAAAGAAAACAAAGCAGTTTTTTAAAACTCTTCAAGAACTGCTAAAGTAAATAATTTCTTTTTTTTTTTAATTTTCTAGTATCTCTACGAAACATTTTTAGAAAAATCTTAACATCTGCACACTGTTGAGTATGAATATTTAAACTAATTCGACAATGTTGAAAAAATACAATAGTTTTGTTATAACTTACGAATCATTAAAGAACAACAAAAAATAAATAAAAAAAAAAAAAAAAAAATAGTATATATTTTGATAACAATAAATTAATTAGGAATGAAAGGGAAATAGATGGTAAACGGCATGCGTGGTGGTGCAATCAGCCGAATTAGAAAGACTAACTGACACTGCCGTATGTGTATACGTCACACACATATATACGAAAGTTTAAATATATATATATATATATATATATACGAAACGTTTAATTTATTTTCTCCTCTTCCCTTCACATATCATACAAAAAGGGAAAGGAGGACATACGGAATACTTTATGATCATCAGTACAGTATCAGTGCTAGGCCCGTTTTTTGAAAGTACTGATGTGTTTTTTTAAATATATTTGTTACACAAATGAACCCAAATTGACAGTTTCATATTTGGGGCTGTCGTGGCGGTGAAACAGTTAGATTACTATTCCCTGTCCTCTCTCATTAACTTATCAACTGAAAAAAAAAAAAAAAAAAACCTACAAAATAAAATTATTTATTTTCGAACTTTTTTCTTACCTCAAACACGAATAAAACTGTCTTATTATTATTGTTGTGTCATCGCCGATGTATGTTCCGAGTCTTCGCGGCTTATATATAACTGATCACGTACATTTATAACTTTAGTGCTTCATTTTTATAACACTTTAATAACATTGAAATAAAAAATCTTTAAAGTCTTTATGATATCACTATTCTTTACTTATATTAAAATCAGAATAACCTCAACGCTACGCAGAATTAAACACCTGTTAACTGACCGCTCTACTGCATTCACCACTGATTATAATGAATAATTTTTTGTTTTAAATTATTTTATTCCATTACTTTACTTATTTTATTTTTTTATTGTGTACTGTTACATATGTATATATATATATATACTAGCTGACCCAGCGAACTTCGTACCGCCGCAGAAATAATAAATTTTGTGTTAATTTATTAGCTGATTTAAATTTAGTTTTTATTAATACTCAAAATGAATTAAGTTCAATAAATGTGCAAAAACCAAAAAGACAAATATTTTAATTACATTGAAATTAATATAATTCACGTGGCAGCAAGGCATTATTCACCTTAGTAACAAAAATCAGTATAAATTTATATTAAAAATTTAAAGTAAATACCAAATTAATATACTTTTTAATAAAGTATGTACTCTGTGCAGTTAGCTGATGATGGATTATACACGAAAAAACGTGTTTCTAAGGTAATTTTTAAAGTAAATTTATACCGGTTTTTAAGATTCCGTACATACTATAAAATACGGAATCCCAATGAGATAGTTCAGAAACGACAAAAATATTTATTTCTACAATAGTTCGGAATCGGTTTGACTTATCGCAATTGGATCATAAATTACAATTAAACTTCTATCTGTGACAATTTACAACTTTACACTGAGCGATTATCCTGGGCGGCAAAAAACCGTCTAGAATATATAATATGGAATTTAGAACGACCTCAAAAATACCCTTAAAAAAATCGTAATTCATCACCAGATAACTCTTTAAAAGCGAAATTCAAAATATAAATCAAAACACGGGAGCCCTTTATGGAAATTCAAAAATTACGGTTAAAAAATTATTTAAAACCCCCTTTTGGACCAAAAACAGCAAAAAAAACGAATTTTCTTCATAAATTCGTCTTAAATCCGAAAATTTTAAACTTTTTTGAATAAGTTGTAACAATCTGGACCGTTTTGATTAAAATTTTTATAAAAAAAGGCTATTACAATACCTGACGTCATAACGTATACAGTTACCACAGTTGGACCTTTCAATTGCGTGTGAGCATGTGTATACTATGAGCTAAGTTGAACATAGAAGCTATGTTGAATAGAAACTAAAAAACATGATTTAATTAAAGGGTAAAAAAGATTCAAGCTATTTTCATAACAGGTATATTTTTCAATAACGCAAAAAGTAAAGTAACAGAAGCGGTGTATTTACTTACCCCAGAAATTAATAAGATAACCGTAGTAATCATTTTATTTAAATTTTTAAGTTTAGTTTATTTTTACCGTTGTAATCATTTATTTATAATTTTATAAAAATTAATTTTTTATTAATTTTTTTTTTTATTCGTCCCGTATACATTTCTGTCCCCCTGGTCTCATCTCAACTATTTAAAACCCTCATATTTCGTGTAGTGGACCGAATTGTGAATCTAAACCATTCTTGAATCCACTTGAACACACACAAAAAATTTCATCAAAACCGGTCCAGCCGTTTAGGAGGAGTTCAGTCACAAACACATGCATAGAAGAATTATATATATAAAGATATATATATATATATATATATATATATATATATATATATACTTTTAACAGAGTAAACTGTTTAAAATAATTATACGTTATGTAAAAACGTTCAAGATAGCATGGCTGATAATACCGGGGAAACACTTTCTTTATAATAAAAACTACGTTAAACTATCCCTGTCAGTGTTACATTTAATGAATATGTTTTTTTTTTTTTTTTTTTTTTTTTAAACCCCCCTTTGGGCATATCAACAAAGGATCTTCGCCCAGAAACGAAAGGAAGGAGAAGGATCAGTTAAATGTAGATTCGGTCAGCTATTGATAAGATAAAGGAACTGAGGATAGGAACAACTGAGATCGACGGAAACGATAAGATATACGAGGCACAATAAGGAGTAGGGAGTTTGAGTGACAGCAGATTGGAATACAAAGAGGTACGTTCGTTCACGAGGGATGGGCATTCAAAGAGGATATGGTCAGGATCAAAGACGGCTTCGTCGTCAGGATGAAGAGAGCAATAAGGGGAAAGAGCGAGATGAAAACGAAAACGTGAGGAAGGAAGAAGAGTATGATTCAGACGTAAACGGATAATAGGGACAATAACGGAGCGGTGAAGCGAAGGAAAATCGTAAAACCAAGGCCGCGTGGGGAGATTAGGTTGGATGGAAAAATTTAAGAGAAAGGTTGATTAGAAAAGGAAGAAACGTAAAAATCTGACCAAAATCTAACATGAAACTTTTTGCACAATGGGAGTAAATTCGAAACGGGAATTTTAGAGAAAAAAAAGCGGGAGGATACAGCAATCTGAGCCAAGGAATCTGCCATTTCGTTACCCTCTATCCCCATATGACTGGGGACCCAGAGCATTTCAATGCGGATAGCGTGAAGTGAGAAGAGAGTGTGAATGAGAGAGCGAATACGGAGGATGAAAAGGTCAGAGGAGTGAGAGGGGAAATGAGAGGAAATAGCTTTAAGAGCACACATGGAGTCGGAGACAATTAAAAATTTAGAAGAAGAACGATGTGAGGAAATATGGATTATGGCGCGTAAAATGGCCATTAACTCGGCCGTAAAGATAGTACAAAAGGAAGGGAGACGAAAAGATTCAGAGAAATTAATGCTCGGAATGATGAAAGAAGCTCCAACTCCATTAAGTCGAACCATCCGTAAAAATAGCAATATGGGAAGAAAAACGGGATTCGATATAACTACGGAATTCCTGTATAACTGTTGGATAGGAAAGGGATTTGGAGGAAAAAGGAAAGTAGAATACATTGGGAGGATTGGAGAGATCTGCAAAATTGAAAGAAAAGTAAGGGAGATTGTTATAAGAAATTGTGCAGGATAAAAAGGAATTTAGCCGCAAAGCAATGTGTGGGCTAGAATAGGAATTTTCTTGGGAGTAAAACGCCAGTTTTTCAGAATAGAAAGATATGAAGGAATAAGTTTGGAGGATGATTAAGCGTTTACACAAGAAACGATAACCTAAATAGGATCTGCCAAAGGAAAGGTTAGTTTACTTGTGTTATTGCGTGAAAATTAATATTTTACCGCCTAGTTTCGGACTCTTTTCAAAATCTGGAACAGGATAACGAAATTCTTAAAAATATGCTCAACTCTGTCAATCGCACTTCTGTTAAATCTGATATACGTTAGTAGTCTTATCTTTTTTTTTTAAACTTTTTTCTTTTCACTATTAATTACGATGCAGCAGTTGCAATTAAGCGAAATATGGTCAGTATGAAGAGGTTTTCAATTACAAGGTGAATTAGAAACTGTTACAGCAAGGGAAAGGTGGAAAACGAAGGTAAGTGCTTAGTAGCAAGGACACTGGTTGTATATTGTCTCTGGCTACCTCTGTACGTGAACAGTTGTGTCATTGGAAAGGTAACGATGGAAGAAGCTATTGTTGAATTTATCGGCGGAGTGCTCTTTAATGGATAGTTAAATGCAGCGATAATCCAGCTACTGAACACAAATTAAAACGCTTCATCAGATCGATGAAAGGCATGCGGGCCTGATTAGGTAGTTGGGAAATGAGTAAACACGGATGTTAATTAAACTCTAGTTGAAATTAGTAAGAGATGGTAATTCATTTCAACGTTTTACTCAGCTTTCTAGTTATATCGGTTAATGGGCCGAATTAAGGCTAGTTTCTGTGTGCTGAGCTGAAAGCTAGAAGACCACTGCGCAACTGTTTGCGAAATAGTTCAGCCAACAGGTTAGCCGCGAAGTGCTGCTGCATGAGAAAGACGAATCTTGCTTCAAAACGATGTGGTTAAACTTACCCGACTTGAAACCTGCTCATGGAAATGGGCTTTTTTAGTAGCAAATAATAATTATATCATCGTCAACCAATAAAGTTATTCTCGTTCTGTACCGTCACTGCAGTGCATAGCGGTACTGTCATCCTGCAAATACTGATTCATTTCAGCTTCAAACAGTGTAGTCTACTGAAGAACTTGTTGCCTTATTTTATTGATCGTGTTCTTTCTAGTATCCGAAGAAGTCTAGGACGATTTTCCCCGCTTTTGGCTAATCGCACCGGTTCAGGTCTTCCATCTTCTTTTCCCGAAATAAATATCCATCGAGCTGTAGAGGCATTCTGACTAACAAAAGCTGGCAAATGACCATGTCGTCTACTAGGCATCAGTAACTCCGGACGTATCCTCCGAAATATATCCCCCCGTGTTCGGTCATAGTCGGATATATCTCCGAAGAGATGCGATTTAATCTTGAAAGAACAGATCGCAACTGATGTAATGATGCGAATTAAGATTCTCGCGTAATACGATTAATAAAAAAACCTGAAAGAAGACGATTATTCCGATAATCGTATCGCATTGCACCGATACGATTATTTCGAATTCGGTTAATTCAAATCCTCGTAGCATTTTTGTAATTTTATTACAAGTATCGTTTAAGTAGTTTGAATCTTAAAAAATTGAAAGTTATATAATTGTGTTTGATCATTATACCTCTTATTGTCGCTCTGTTAATTCAATTAATACAATATATAACACAACACGTTGTCAGACCGTTTTGCGAAAAAAATGATTAATGACAGAAAAAAATTTCGAATCAATACATAAATTATATGTCGGTAATCAAAGGAACCGGTTCCCCTACTCTCATTAGTGCCCGTTGAACTTAGTATTGTGAACCTGAACTTCATAATCCGTGATACCTTATCAAGGATATATGGGAGATTTACTTTACTTTACTTTAATGATAAAAATATAACAATTTTCAACAAATAATCTACATACAAAATGCGGAATTTAATATTTATCTAGAGCGCTAACGCTTTATTTAATTCGAAATAATTATTACGCGAGAAAAGAATAGAACGATTTTTTAACAAATATGTAGTGACATAAAATCGTCTACATTCGCTGATAAATTATTTGCGCTATTCGTAAAACTTTTATACTATACTTCAATATTTAAAAATAAATTAAAAAAGCTCAACTAATTATATAGTAAATTAAAATATTAAAAAAACGGTTCATATCATAAATGAAAATTTTTTTGACAATATTTTTAATAAATATTTATTTCAATATTTCGAACCGATAAAAAAAATCGTTCGTTATTACGGGAATTTATAATCTTTTAAATGAAATACTAATTAAATATTAACAATCCTGAAAGAAAATTTGTACCTTTTATGTTATAAACAATTTTCAGTAGTTCAAATTTCGAATTGTATTAACATACCAACGGTTACACTTTAAAATAGCTATTACAAAATCAAATTTGCAGGATAAAATTATTTATAATGTTTTGTTTCAAATTTTGTAAATTCTGGGCGATCGATGTTATTGGGAGTATTGTAGGTTCTGTCGCGTGTTTTTTACTCCGTCATCTTATCGAAAAAAATGAAAAAGTAACGATTGCATTCTCCCCCCCCCCCGTTCATGGTTTCTAAACTTTCGGACTTTCTTGCTTTTTCTGCGGATAATAATCGTAATAATTTCGCAATAGATCTTCTTATATAGAGCCGAAGCAATTAGTTTTCTAAAACAGGAATCACTAGGGCGGCTATTTCGCATATTTACGCTATATCGCTCTCGATGACGTAATCAAAAGTTTAAAAAAAAGCCGGAAAATCTCATAAATTTCTCGCTGCAGAAGTACTATTAAAACTAAGTGAGGATCCGCACGACGTTGAAAATTTCAGATTTCACGGCAGTTACTTGCAAAATTTCTTAAAAGCGGTATACATAGCAGGTTGAAGAGGAAATGCTTGAAATTCAGGATATCCTATCGCCCTTTTCAAGTTATGTTAATTCTGGGTCGACATTAAACCAAACAATACGGATCTATCGGAGTCGAGCTAAATAATCGATGTCTTTCGATTTTATAGCCTAATGAAACACAGCCGTCTAGGTCTCATAGAGCACTCCGTAAATAAAGAATTTCCTTTAAAATCGGCTTTAAGATTAAAATACCTAGACGTCTCTAAATGATGAAGTACGAAATAAAGTTGCACCCCCTTTCTGTCGTCTTTACTATTCTTTCGCGTACTGTTCAAATGCAGCACTAGACAATGCTTCTTTACCAGCATTTCTTAATATACATTTTCTCGACGGACTCCAAATAAACGTATTCAAATTGAGTTCATCTGTGTGGACTGAGCTCATTAATAACCCGCCTATCCAATCATCTTGATGGATACCTCGGATTTAGAGCAGACACTATTAACCTTCGGCAACATAGCATGTGATTTTTTGTAAATTAAATCCGCAATTGATAGTTCTTGATTATTGTATATCATTACAAAATGAGTTCTAAGCGTGATTAAAAGGAGCTGCCGCGTGTCTAAATCATTTTTAGCATCTCTCTATTCACCGGTGCACTTTACTGAACATGTCTTTTTTTTTTAGTGTCAGACCCGCGTCTACTACAATTTTATTCTACAAAACACGGTTTTTTAAATCTCACAAAAATCATTCCGAACTTACTAATTAGTTCCCAAATATCAGCATTCGGTATTATCTCGCGCTATCTACCACTCAGTTTACAACCGATTCGAAGATTTATATTTACGAATGAATGACGCAGCTTCATTTGAAAATATTCTCTTCGATGCGTCAAAAGAGTTGGTAATAATTTATATTGTTGTTTCCTAGATGTAAGATAGTTTATTACGATTCAGTTCGGCAATCTCACCACGAAGAAGTATGGTTTAGTTACGGAATGCTATTAACTTACCTCGCTCTTTTCCGCCATCCTCGGAACTGTACGGTTATGAGACTGGAACACTGCTATGACCCCTCGCTACCTATACAATACGGCAGAAAATAGGTAATCGTACACTTCTCCTATCTTTTCAAGCTATCCCTTGCTTCATTGCTTACATATTCAGTCATAAAGCGTACTTGCTGACAGAACAGCCAAGGCTCACTTGTTCCAAAAACATAGTAAGACAACTAATTATAGACGGACCTTGTGGCATGCTAAATGGACACAGCTAAAACATTATTCTCCTCATGACGACAACGTCTCTCATATATTTTAACTATTACATTGCGCAGTGATTAAAAAAATATAATAATAATATCGATAATAACAATATCAATAATAACAATATCAATAATAATATTAATAATAATATCAATAATAATATTAATAATAATATCAATAATAATAATAATATAAACGTGCCCGTTTATCTTGAATGTTTTTATTTCAACAAAATAAGCACGCCGTCCGATTTTTAACTGCTCGCCCTGATCATCTTATTTGCCGACGAACGCATAAAGCGCCCAAACAGATTTCGAGAGAACGCGGCCAAAACGGACTGCTATTTGGAGCGCTAGTGGGCCGTCGACATTTATCAAAAAAGCTCGACCGTCAAAAGAAAAGATACCAAGTTCGGCCTTGGCCTACGTTGCTATGCCAGCGCCATCTGGAAAGCTCTCTGTTGTTTGCTCGGAAACACTGCCAACGACCAAATTACTCGAATGCCTGCCCGATTTATCATCTGTATCCGATATTATCGCCCGCCGCTCTACGTCGCTCTTCGCAAGCAAATAAGAAATAATAAATCAGCGCGGAAATATCGCGAATTTTTTGCAATCTTACCGGCGCATGCCTGTCCGTTTGAGCTGGGCGCTGTTGCCGGAAGAGCGAATTTTCGTCTCTGAGAATTTCTTACTTCGAAGCGAGCGCGTTCCCCCATCGTCCAAAGGCGATGAACTCTAGCGGCGTGTTATAATCAAATAAATCGCGAGAACGTTTCGGATTCGTAGCCACCCACGCTTGTCTGTCGCCGAAGAAGGATTATCCGGCGGTTAGTGGGCGGTCAGCGGGGCAGCGTGCAACTCGAAGACTCGGGGCTCTTAACTTTTGTCGAAGACGAAGTCTCAAAAAAAAAAAAAAACAACCCGGATGGTTGTTCTTTATTTTCCATGTCCTCGGGGGCTGATGTCATTTTCTCTGCCTTACTCTTCTACTCTCTCTTCTTTGCTACCGGAATTCTTAATGAATATTTCCGGTTTAGTAGCTGTTTGACACGCTTAATGGCAAATTTTTAATCTAGCTTCACTTAACTCGTTCGAAATCGAAAAAGAACGCTAAAAATCCCGCTGCTCAAACTGTTTATAGTGATGTTGCCAGAGGTGTAGAAGCAACTTTTTCTCGGTGCACATTTCATTTCCCGGCTAATCTTCCGACTTTCTCGGCTTATTCTCTGCAACGCTATTATTGAACTTATTCCCGTCCTAATTTCTCATCCCAGAATCTTCCCCCACTCCCGCTACATAATACGCCACTCTTTAATAACAATTCATTGTTATCGTTTTTCTCCGCATTTCCGTTCCTTCTCCCATTTACTTCTATAATTTTCTAATAAGCTTTTTCGAGATCAGCTCAATCTTTCTTCTTTTCATTGCTCTTTGCACACTCTTCCACAATCACTTTTTAACTTACCTTTTTTTTTTTTGACTTTAATTTCTTTTCACACAAATGCTTTTAACTTTTTCGTCATATGCATGACTCCATCCAACAACTGTTTTTCATTCCTTCTTATGCGAATTTATTTCGGTTAAAGCGCTTGGTTGCTACATCAGACGACACGAATTCGAGACTTGTCTAGTTCCGGATACGAATCGCTCCCAAACTTACCCAGCTTGAAATAATCAGGTACCAGAGAAATCTCGGAAAGTAAAGGCGGATCCCATGAGAAAGGAACTGTTCCCAGTATTCTCAATAGATCCATTAGGCTTAGTACACTGTAAACTGTAAACCTTAACTTCACAATTTCCTACGCCCTGCTAAAAGGATGTGGGATTTACTTTACTTACTTCAGGCTCTCAGAATTGTACAACTTATTTCAATTTTTTCTCCTAAGCTCTTTTTGCATTTCTAACTTTTGTGTGTTTTTTTTTCGGTTTTGTTTCTTCAGGTGCGAATCCTAATTTTTTCTCTGTTCTTCTCTAAAACAGGAAAAAGTTGAAATGGAATGAACTGAAATAGTCGCACGCGCTCTAGACATAGAAACACATTAACAAGCAATTTTTTTTCTTTTTTTTTTTTTTTTAATTTCCAAAAAATAAAAATTTAAAAGAAAATCGAATTTCGATAAAATATTATAAATAGAAAATCATTTTTAATTATTTTAAATAAAATTTACTAAAAGAAAATACTTAAGCAGAAATCTGATGCGCTTCGAAATTTTAACCTAGCCATACTTGCTAGGAGTTTCAAATTGCAATATGTAAAATTGTATTGTATTAGCGTAGGGGTAGAAAAACGCCAAAAATCCAGGTAATTCTTTCCGTTTGATATAAAAAAAAAGAAAAAAACTTCCAAACGGCTGCGTAATCTCAAAGCCAGCCATCTGTGTCGTTGACATTTCACTAGTTGCTTTGACGCAACGTCACACGGTAGAACCAGTGTTATAACTTGTACTAGTCCATTAAATGTAATGCTATTGCCATCTGATGACGCTATAATACAGACAGATCTAGTGTACACTAGAAGAATATGCTACTGCCCAGACCAAAAAAAAAAAAAAAATGCGCAGTACATAATACGTTGGTCGCTCAGGCAAAACGTTTCTTCTTTGTATTTAGTTAAACACTCCATCTGATTGACTGTTTACACTGTTGTTCTATTAGTAGACAGTTTTCAATCCGCCTTTGGCGACTCGTTAAAGTTGGGAAAATCTTCACAGTGTCTGACGAATACAGCACAGGAAGGGGAAGAAAAAATCGGAATTCAACTATTACCCGTAACACTGACGAAGTGATTGTTGTTCTACACATTAAGCATTTTCTTTTTACATACTCAAATAGCGACTTTTCAGATTTCTATTGCTAAGCTAAAAACTCTCTCTTTTTAGCCAAGTTAATGTTACCAGAAAAGTAGTAGCAGATTTCTTTCTTTTTCAATAATCTCGTCGTACGACTAGAGGTATCAGAGGATTCGTCATATTTTTGTTATTACGTAAAAAGATTTTTTTTAAACATTTCAATTTTAAATGATGTGATTCGCAAAACAAACACCTAGAAAAAAATTGACTGGATTTTTATTTTCATTGCCTATTAACAAGATTTTTTTTTCATGTTCGATGCTTTCAAATTCACTATTTTAATTTTTTTTTTTTTTTAAACGCGATAATGACAACCCAGAGCAAATGAAATTTTTCAGTGTTCAGCTCACGGCGGCGGAATATCCGGTCTACCTGAACGGAACACTACTGTATAACCAATTACGCAATGGTGGTAGCTGAATCAATTTTTTTCCAGCTATATTTAAAATGTTTTTTTATTTACCACGAATACGTAACAAAATATTTTAATTTTATTTCTAATATAGGTGCTCGTATAATTATGACACCATTGAACAATAGTCAATGTAGAGGCAGCTGAGGGAGCAAAACAATGAGTGGAGGCTTATGAACGAAGCGAACAAGGGACAAAGCCCCCTAGTGAAAAAGTTTGGGTCATATTCGTGCTCTGGAATACGATCAACATGAAAAGAAATGAAACAGTTGTACATCTGATCAGACATTCGGAATGGATGACAAAATTAATCGAAGGAATGACGAACAGAAGAAGAATTAAAGACAGACCAAGACTTAGATATATGGATCAAGTAAAAAACGGTGAAAGTTGTGTCACTACGAAAGCACGTGCCTACTCCCGAAGACGGATCTAACATGGTCATATTAGTAGCCACCAATCATAAGGTTGAGGAGAGAAAGAAGAAGAAGTGGTCGAACAATATGAGATGAATGTAGTATTCAATTGATAAATTATTAGAAAATATTTCTAATTATTTCTGGCTATTTTTTTTTTTTTTTATGACCCGGCTTTAGTTAACTATCAAGCCATTTCTATTTAATTATGTTAATTATATGTACGATATTATAATTTTTCTACTATATTTTTCCGCAAAATTTTTACTTGGCGAGTAAATATTTAAATAAAGATGGGAGACGTAAACTTTTAGAATTATTCTCCGAAGAACGTTGAACAGAAACAGCGTCAGGGATACCGTAAATATTACGATGCTAAGAATACCCCGAAAAGATAAAAGAAAAAATTTGCAAGTGTATTTGAAGAAAAGCAAACGCTAGAAGAAAAAAATAAAAAACAAGTCATAAACGAACGCTTGTTATTTTGACTTTATTCATTAAATGCGAACACCATCATGCTTTACTTTATTTTTAAGATACTTAAAAGTCTGATAAACTGTTCATTAATTGACCGTGTCAATTTTTAATAGGGCAATTTAATTAATATTTAAATAGATTTCAAATTTTTAAACCAATCACTACGCGAATAAAAATGTAAACAAAACATTCACAGAGGTAATGTTATACTACGAACAAAGAAAGGTCAGTGAACAATTAGCAAGATTTAATGAACGATAAAGTGTCGGATTTGGGTAGCATAAGGAGCATGGAGCAAAGCCCTGCAATATATATGTACTGCGCGACAAGTCTTTCTGCACTGTAAAAATTTGAGTAGAAGAAGAAACGTTCCAAAAAGTCCCAAAAATGTATTTAATATGATGAAAAATGTATTTAATATACTGAAAATGTAGGAAAAATGTTATACCAGCACAACCCAAGGGGGGGTAAGAGAAATAAAATGTAAATTGTGTAAAATAATGAAAATTATCGATTATAGATAACACATCTTAAAACACGAAAAAAATTATAAATAAATCAAAGAACAATAAAAATTGTTTTTTTTTGGTTGCAATTTGCATTACGTTTAAGGACCCTGCCAGACTTTGCAGCTTGTCGGCGTGGTCCTGAAAAATAACACATGCCTCCCTTCTTTATTAGTAAATACAATACAATGTTACTTATACTTAAACGAGTTCGGAGACATATTACTAGTTAAACGATTCGTCTTATTTAGATATTCCATGTATCCAGTTTTCGTAATATGATTATTTTAACCTTTTATTATTGTTATTACGTAAAATATTATCTAAACCTAATCTGAAAACTTCTTTTACAACAAAAATAAAAAGTACAACATTTTCCTAGTATAATAATACTCTAACCAAATAGCTCAACTGCAAAAGCAGGTAAATGAGCTTATCGAAAGGTTAAACTGCATTGATCAGTCACATTGTGTGGAATTGCAAACTCCGATACGTGACGGTACTCCCTCTAAATCAGTAGATATTTCAACTATGCCTGACATAACAAATGAGAATCAGCTGGTAAATAAATTTACTCCACTTCCGCCACCTGTATTTGTGAGTAACGTTAAAAACTTCAACTTACTTAAAAATAAAGTAATCACACAAACAAAAAAAGAACCTACCTTTAAGGGACTTCCTAGTGGAGATATTAAAATATCTGTCCGTGATAGTGACGATTACCGCTCGGTTACAGCCTTTTTAAAAGATCTGAATAGTAATTCAGCAAGTACGTCAAATGAGTTACTACGTGGAATTACATATCACACGTTTCAACCGAAATCTGAACGTCCTTTTGCGTTTGTGATCCGTGGTTTACCGCCATCAATCGACCATGAGGACATAAAGAATGACTTAAGAAAAACTGGTCATGAAATTATTCGGATAAGCCCTATAGTGAAAGTATATAGGGATACAGAAGGAAGACGGCAAATCAAGAATTTTCCACTGTTCAAAATCGAAATCTCCCCAAAAGCGAACAATAAAAACGTATACGAAATAACTAATCTTGCACATTGTAAAGTCTCTATCGAACCCCCTCATAAAAACAATAAAATCAAACAGTGTCATCACTGTCAACGAATAGGGCATACCAAAAATTACTGCACTCATCCTCCTCGATGTGTAAAATGTGCCGGTAACCACCTCACCAAAGAGTGCAAGAAACTTAAAAAAGACCAACCAAAATGTGTCTTATGCGGTATGATAGGACATACAGCTAACTACGCTGGTTGCGAAGTCCATCAAAAGTCGAAAACGCAGTCCCAGCCTATAAAAAAAGTGGTAGATCGTGTTAGAGAGGAACGAATCAGATCTGCAGAAAAAGTGCAAGCAGGAAAAACATTTGCGCATGCAACCAAATTGAATTTAAAATCACAGGAACAAATACAAATTCCTCCACAACAAAAAGATCCAACCATTAACGACGTTATGGCTATACTTCACAGTATCCAAACTAGTATTAACCAGCTAAATATACGTGTTACTCAATTAGAAACTAAACCATTGAGCCAACACACAAAAAGCCAAGGAAAAATAGTGAAATGACTGACTCCTCGTTTCGAATACTAACCTGGAATGCCAATGGCTTGAGTCAGAGAGCTCAAGAACTCGAGGCTTTTCTTAACACACATGTTGTTGACGTCGCATTAATCTCAGAAACACATTTTACAACAAAAAGTTTTATCAGAATTCACGGCTACACTACATATTGGACTAACCACCCAAGTGGCAGAGGACGAGGAGGAACAGCAGTGATAATTAAACAGAATATCAAACACTATTTACAGGAAGAAATACAATTGAATTTCCTACAAGCCACAGTAGTAGCAATAAACTATAATGGCGCAGACCTCAATCTAGCTGCAGCATACCGTCCGCCCAATAGTAATTTTGAAAAAAGTCAATTTATTGATATCTTCAATCAACTCGGTCCTCGTTTTATACTTGCAGGTGACTTTAATGTAAAACACACCATATGGGGGTCACGTTTGACGACACCAAAAAAAGGTGCTGAACTTCTCAACGCTATCAACATATGTTCGTGTAAGTTCTTTTCATCGCGGAAACCTACTTACTGGCCAACAGATTGCGCGAAGAATCCTGATCTCCTTGACTTTTTCATTACTAAAGGAATCGCTGCCAATTATGTGCAAGTAGAAGGAATTACGGACTTATCGTCAGATCATACTCCGGTACTTATGACACTAAGTTCTGTAGTGTTAAAAAAAAGAATTCCGCAAAATCTCACCAATAAATATACTAATTGGAATCAATTTAGAGAAAGCCTTGACTCTTCAATTGAACTTAAAATCAGGATTAAAACTATTAGTGATTTAGAACAGCAAGCCCAGCACTTTATCAACTTGTTGCGAAAAGCTGCTAGCCAGGCTACTCCAGCTCTTAAAGAAAACGTTCCAAATGAAGTACTGTATCCTATCGAAGTTAGGAAACTAATAAAAGAGAGAAGACGTGCACGGAAAATATGGCAACGCTCCCGTCATCCATCGGATAAAACAAAATTTAATCGAATTAGCAATAAAGTTAATAGGCTAATCAAGGATTTCAAACAGAAAAGCGTCACAAACTACTTAGAAAATTTAAGCCCTGCAGCGGACACAAATTATTCATTGTGGCGTGCAACGCGACGCTTCAAACGTCCACTACTTCATATTCCTCCTCTCAAGGATGAACAAGGGCAGTGGATTCGCGACGACAACAGTAAAGCTGAACTATTCGCTTCGCATTTAGCCTCAGTCTTTACAACACATAATATAAACTCCCAGATCGATACAACGAAAAATTACCAACCTTTCCAGCAAATAAAACCAGTAACTCCTCTTGAAGTTGCACAAGAGTTAGATAATAATATGAATCCCAAAAAGGCTCCTGGAATCGATGAAATTTCACCTGGAGCGCTTAGAGAATTACCACGTAAAGGAATTATCATGCTGACATATCTCTTTAATGCCTGTTTCAGAATGAGATACGTACCAAAATGTTTCAAAATCGCTCAAATCATCATGTTACCGAAACCTGGGAAACCAACAGAAGTAGTAACTTCGTATCGACCAATCTCTTTGTTACCTTCCATATCAAAATTATTTGAAAAACTACTCCTTAAGCGACTCAAGCCCTTATTAAAGATACCAGATCATCAGTTTGGCTTCCGCAATCAGCACTCTACGATTGACCAAGTGCATCGTATAACTAAGCTAATTGAAACAGCCTTTGAAGAAAAAAAATACTGTCCGGCGGTTTTTCTAGACATATCGCAAGCTTTTGATCGAGTCTGGCACGAAGGGCTGATCTATAAAATGAGCAACCTGCTATCGGAAAATATGTGCCAACTTCTTGAATCATATATCTCTGATAGATCCTTCAGAGTTTCTTATGAAGAAGCAAAGTCCAAATTTCATCCAATACAGGCTGGTGTTCCACAGGGTAGTGTCTTAGGACCTTCTCTGTATTTATTGTATACAGCTGACATTCCAACAACAGCCAAGACGACTACTGCTACCTTTGCAGATGACACAGCCATCTTGTCAGTTGGCAATTCCCCAGAATTGGCTACGACTAACTTGCAACATGCAGTAGAAAAAATTAGCAAATGGACATGTGATTGGAAGATCAAGATTAATCAAGAAAAATCAGTGCATGTTATGTTTACGCTTCGTAAATCTAAGACCTGTCCTATATATCTTGATCGTCTTCCTATTCCGAGATCGGACTCTGCTAAATACCTGGGTATGCATTTAGATTCCAGGCTGAATTGGAAGACGCATGTCAAAATGAAAAAGGAACAAACCATGCATAAATTAAGACAGATTTGTTGGCTGATTGGGCGTTATTCTAAACTCAATCTGTCTAATAAGCGTTTGATTTATTGTCAAATCATCAGACCGATATGGATGTATGGTATTCAACTCTGGGGCTGTGCAAAGACATCCAATCGGTTGATTATTCAGCGCGCTCAAAATAAGTGTCTCCGAAACATCACTGGAGCTTTTTGGTATCAACGAAACGAAGAAATACATTCCGATTTAAATATTCCATGGATCGATGAAGTCATACGTTATATTGCAGAAGCGCACGAATACCGACTTCACAGTCACCCAAATCTAGAGGCTTTAGAACTGCTACTTTCCGATGATGACTTAAGGCGCCTTAAGCGCACAAAGCCTTATGAACTAGTCACCTAATTTATTCTGTAATATATTCGTATGTACATATGTATTTTGTGGATATGGGCATATACTTGGTGTGCGTGCGTGTGAGTATTTATATGCGCGTATGATTATGTATACATATATCTGTATATTAGGAGTTATGTAATTGTACATAGTTTCTACTCTGCTCATGTTACAAATTAGTTAGATTAAGTTGTAACACTGTTTTAAAAGTAGTGCTAATTTATTTACTATAATAAGATTGTACTAAAATATACATGTAAAAAAAAAAAAAAAATAATAATACTCTTATATCCTTTCATAACCTCATACATCCACATATCTGTCACATATACTATTATCAATACTTAATATATACTCGATAGTAAGAACATGATTGTTTTTTAAACTTTTAATATTTTCATTTATAACCCATTTTTTATTTCTACTTTGGATGTCTTTTTATTTGACTGTAGTTGTTTAATATCTTATGGTAATGTGTTTAGCAGTTGTTTTTTTTTTCTTTTATTTTGTTGACGTGTCGGCGGCAATGACCCAACAACAGGAAAAACTAAGTTAAAAAACTAAATAGCTAGGCGGTTCGAAATGAACGCAACAAAAGGCAACAGTGCGGACACCACAGAAGATGAAGGAAAGGAGAGGATAAAGGAAGAGTTATAGGGAGTAGGGAGACCTAATGACAAGAACTGACTGTATAAAAGGGAGCGTTCGTTACGAAGAGCAGGACACTCGAAGAAAATGTGATCAGCATCACATGTACGGGGAGGATCACAATCGTGAAGAGAACAATAAGGAGAAGGCGACAGAGCAAATCGAAAGCGGGAATAGAGAAGTAAAGAATGATTGATCCGGAGACGAATTACGGAGACAATAGAAGAGCGAGGACCGAAAGGAACAGGATGAAACCAAGACAGGAAACGAGGAGTCGGCTGAATAAAACGGTAATGGAAATAACGATTAGAAAATAGGGATGGATAAATATCCCGCCAAAGTCTGGCGTGATTGGAGGTGGATAAGAAAAGGACATCTGAAGAAGAGAAATGGTTGAGGAATGAATCAAGATGACCAGCAGAACGGGCCAAAGAATCGGCTGCGTCATTGACATTATGTAGTATATTTATTTTAATATTTTCCTCGTGCTTGTTTAAGTTATTAGGTTTACGGGTTTTATAATGACGTAATTCCCTGATATTATAAGTTGGTGGATTTCTTTTTTCTATTTCAATTTCCTTGTTTAACCATTCCATTATAACCAAGTAGTGTAGATATGATTTGGGATTCAGAATATTATATATTATTAACAGGTTCCTATCGGCATATTTACGTTCCGTATTATATCTCATTAAGGTAATCAAGCATTTTTTTTTTAAGGTAGTTAATATGTTTCATATTAGTTTTATTTGCTTTCTCCCAAGCTATTGTTGCATAATTTAAATGTGATTGGCATAATGCATTGTACATTAATAACATCGTTTTTTTTTGGATGATACATACGTTTTTAGTTTATATAACAGCGGAATTGTTTACCGAATCTTTATACTCAGGACGTTTACATGGTCCCTCCAATGAAGATGATTATCTACTTTTACTCCCAAATATTTATAATTGTTTACGGTTTCAGTAATGTTGCACTGACAGGTGTTAATGAACTTTGTTAAAATATAATGTCCTACTGAATCAAAAGCCTTTGATAGGTCGATAAATAAGGCTAAACAATGCTTCCGTGAAGCTAAGTTGGCGTATATGACATCGGAGAAATCACTTAATAACCTAGACGTATTCTTATCTTTTTGGAACCCATACTGAAAGGAGGGTATAATATTGTTTATTTTAACGTATCTTTGCAACTGATTAACTACGTGTTTTTCCATGATTTCCTCAATTACTGTTTGTTTAGCTATGGGCCTGTAATTCCCATACTCCGTGAATTTACCTTTTTTATAAATCGGTCGTATTTCCGATCTTTTAAGTTCCTTTGGTATGGCTGCCGTGTGAAGGGTGTCATTGATTATTTTCGCGATGTATGGAGCTACTTTATATTTTATAAGCTTAATGTCTTTCGTTCTTACTTTATCTAAAGCTGATCCTTTCTTTGGATTTAATTGATCTATTATATCTAATACCTGACCGTTACAGATTTTGAGAAGATTGAAGTTGCATGCTGACTTATTTATATTCTCAGTATTCTCTTTAAATAATTCCCAACTGCACACATGTAGGTTATCAAATACAGTGTTATTAAAATAGTTTTCAAAGTTATCAGTTGGTGTTTTCAATTCATGATTCTTGAAGTGTTTTATTATCGTTTCATTACTTACTATCTCATTTATTTTTTTCCATGTTTTATTTATGTCTCCAATAGCATTTTCCATAGTTGTCCTACAGTATTTATATTTGCTTATTTTAATAATGTTACTTACTTTATTCCTAATTTTTTTATATTGCTCGCGATATTTTTTTATTATTAATGTTGAATTTCCGAAGCCTAAAAAGTTTTTCCCTATCATTTATTATTTTTAAGATATCCTTTGTTATCCACATTATTATAGGTGTGTTTTTCCTTTCGTTTTCTTTTTTGTATATTTGTTTTCCACTTTTACCGTAAATTTCACGAAATTTGTTACTAATGTTTATGTAAGCGGCGACTTCCACATTCTTCCAGTTATTCGCTTGTAACAATTCTTGTATAATTTCTGTTATGTTTTTCTTGTAACGTGTGTAAATATGACCTAAACACGGTTCTAAGATTTTATTTAATTGTATTTCTACTCTCGTAATTTTATTAATTTTTTCTTCGAACCCTTTGCCTGCTAACGCGTTCCTATATGTAATAGAGATATTATTTGTTTTTAGAATGTCAATATTTATGTCGCCACATATAATGCAATCCTCATTCTCAGTGAGTTTGTTTAGGTTGTTGTCTATTTCCTCTATAAACAATGTTTTACTATTATTTGGAGGCCTATAGATTGCTATTAAATTTATCACATCATGATTTTCTATGTTTATTTTTAAAGTAATCGCTTCGCAGGAAACCCATTGTATGTTAATTTCATCAAAATACATAAATTATCACTAACGTAAATTGCTATACCACCTCCTCTTTTGCATTCTATAGTTTTTGAAATTAAGTTATAACCATTTATATTGAATAATTGGATTTCATTTTGTTTTATATTTATTTGGCATAAAACTATTATTTAAATTCCCTTATCAGCTATTATTGTTTATAATTCATCAAAATATTTTCTTAAAGACCGTATATTCAGGGAGATTAAGTTTATATAATTATTTTGGATATCATTATTAAAACAGTCCTGGGATAAGTTTTTTATCGAACATTTTTCATTTTGTATTATCATCATTGCTATCTATCGAGTATACATCTATAAATATTGTATTAATTTATTCTATCTTACTAAATAACGCTTGTTAAATCATCTAAAGACTTATTGATTTATTATCTCGTGTTGCCGCCTCAAGCTTCAATCACCGTAGCACATCGTGCTAGCATCGATTCAATAATAGTGCGAATATTGTCCTGCGAAATTGAATCCTACTCTTCTAAAAGGGCGTTATCCGGCTGCAACAATGAATTTGGTGATAGAGTACGACTTCAAATACATCACCTAAGGATATCCCACAAATGCTCTATCAGATTGAAGTCCGGACTGCATGTTGGCCAATCCATTGTAGGAATTCCAACTTGCTGAAAAAATGTTTTTGTAGCTTTAGCAACGTGAGGGCGGGCGTTGTCCTGCTTTAGGATGAATTCTCGACCCACAAATGGTGCAAATGACACGACATTGGTCTGGAGAATGTTAGTAATGTAAAAATGAGTGTTTACCGACGGTCCTTGATAAATGTGGAGTTCAGTTTTGGCGCCGTACTTTTTTCCCAACATTTTCAGTATATTAAATATATTTTTGGGACTTTTTGGAACGTTTCTACTGTATTTTTTTGTCTTTTACTCAAATTTCTACAGTACGGAAAGACTTTTGTCGCGCAATATATATATATATATATATATATATATATATATATATATATATATATATATGTGTATATATATATATATATATATATATATATGTATGTATATATATATATACCAGGTGTACAAGTATGAAATGGGGGATTTGAAAAACCAGATATCCACCAATACAATGCGTACTATAAAAATTTGACGCATATGCAATTTTGTTGCGCCATCAACATGTGTCGAATGTACATCAGTGATAAATTGAAGAACTGTTTGCGTAGTATTGTTTTGCTATGTTCAATATGACGACATTTGTGCCAAATAAAGAGCATTCGCGAACAGCATTAATTTTTTGTTTTCATTTGAAGAAAACTGCTGCTGAATCATACCGATTGCTTCGAGAAGCTTATGGTGAACATGCTCCATCGCAAGATACGTGTGAACGATGGTTTCGGCGTTTCAAAAGTGGTGATTTCGATGTTGCAGGCAAGGAACACGGAAAACCGCCAAAAAGATACAAAGATGCAGAATTGCAAGCATTGCTAGATGAACACGATGCACAAACACAAAAACAACTCACAGAGAAATTAAGCGTTAGTCGACAAGCTGTTTCCAATCGCCTACGAGAAATGGGAAAGATTCAGAAGGTCGGCAGATGAGTACCACATGAGTTGAACGAGAGGAAGATGGAGAAGCGCAAAAACACATGTGAAATTTTGCTCGAACGATACAAAAGAAAGTCGTTTTTGCCTCGTATCATTACTGGGGATGAAAAGTGGGTGTATTTTGAAAATCCCAAGCGCAAAAGATCATGGGTAGATCCAGATGCACGATACACATTGACCGCAAGACCGAATCGCTGTGGCAGGAAGACGATGCTCTGTGTTTGGTGGGATCAGAAGGGTGTGGTCTATTATGAGCTGTTAAAGCCTGGTGAAACGGTTAATATCAAACGCTACCAACAACAATTAATCGATTTTAACCGTTCGCTGCTCAAAAAACGACCAGAATATCAAAAAGGGCAACACAAGGTAATTTTTCTCCATGACAATGCTCTATCACATACGGTAAAACCGGTTCGCGACACATTGGAAGCACTTAATTAGGAAGTGCTATCCCATCCGGCTTACTCACCAGACTTCTCTCCTTCCGATTACCACTTATTTGCATCGATGGGTCATGCACTTGCTGAGCAGCGCTTTGGTTCGTACGAAAATGTGAAAAAATGGCTCGATGAATGGTTCGCGGCAAAAAGGGAAGATTTTTACTGGCGTGGTATCCACAAATTGCCCGAAAGACGGGAAAAATGTTTAACTGGCGATCGAGCATACTTTGAGTAAACCACTTTTTATCATTCTTCCAAATTTAATGTGTTTTTTTTTTCAAAAAAAAATCCGCATTTCATACTTGTACACCTGATATATATATATATATATATATATATATATATGTACATAATGCCCAGCCAGAATGGAACATTAGGCCAACTTATCCCACCAGGGATTGCCTACATCCATCAGTGGATTGATATAGGCATAACGTGATAACGTTTGATATACATAAAGACTATAAAGCAGAAAATATTAAAGCACATAGTACTTTTGAATTGTGACAGAAGTAAAGGATTTTTTTTTGATAATTAGTATTTTGAGTTGAGGAACAGTATTTAAATCAAAAATAATAATAATAATAATCTTTATTAATATAAGATATTAGCAAAAAATATTAAAAACTTTTAAACAATTACATCCTACTTATATTGATCAAACAATTATAAAAAAATAAGAATAAATGAATTAATTAAACGGAGATATTTAAACGCAGAAAAACGTATTAAAAGCTGGTAAAATAAATTCAAATTATTGCTTTTATAATAATTATTAATAATAAATTACTAATATTCGATATATTTTTAAGTAATATTAAAATTATCAATGGATCAATTTTTTAGATTACAGTTGTTTTATGACCTTGTTGTTTTCAATAGCGAAATTTTTGAAATAGCCCTCTTCGAAATTTTCTTCGTATTTTCGAAAGTTAAATTTGATTATAACATTTTTTAAGAAATTTAACAGAAATCGTGTACTATACGCGTTCGAGTATTCGCTAATAATTTGAAAATGACTAAAATCAAACATAACACGAGAGTAAATTATATAAGTAAATCATTTTAAATAAATGTATATGTAAATAAATTATGAAAACAAGTTTAATTGGATGAAAGTGCACTACGGTTGTGTTGTATCTAATAGATTTATTAATTTTTTTCAGCTGAAAAAGACATTTTAGACTGGTAAAAAAAGACGACTAATTGATCTGCAGATCCATTAGACTCAGTACATTATGGAAAACTTAATTCTATAACCCCCAACCGCTTTATTGAGGGCCACTGTTTTTCCTTGCCGAAAAATATTATTACATGTCTTTTATTTTTATTATTCGAAGGGCTTAAAAGACGCTTGAAAATCCCTAGCTCGAAGAATGTAACAATCTTATTGCTTATAGTTTTGTGTTGCGTCATTTTGGAGGTAGCTCGAGAAGCAACGTGCAAAGCAGCGTGTACTATTATTATCGAATTTCATGGGTTTTTTTTTCACGTTAAAACCGATAAATAAAATAGCAAACACGTATAAAAGCAGCTTCGCTAGACGAGCCGAACCTTGACCAATTTTTTAATAACTTTTAGGCGTTTTATTCTGCAATTAAACCATCTTGATCGTCGTAGAATGCTGGGATGAATTAAAACCTGTACCAGTTAGATGGCGATGGGAAAAGGCGACCTAAAAGACATGAACTATTTAAATTCGGCTGCGAGCGGTAGGAGATTAAAGTTTATTAGAGGTTTGGCGGGATTATAATATTATAATACGTTGTAGTAACGCATGATTTGTGTTTGGTTTTAGATTGTTGCCCACTACATCGGTGTGAAACAAGCCTTAGAATACGTACCCGGCACTCGGATTCACTGGCCAGCTGGTCGCAATGTTCCACCACCAGATACACCTCCGTGTGGATTTGACGGTTCACGCTGTTGGAGTAAGTCCACTTTGACGCCTATGAAATGCATATTTATTAGTTTTTACTGCTGCAGACTATAATGTAAGCAACATAAATGCGATAACGTCGTGCACCCCCGAATCCTCTTTCAACGCTTTCAGTTGAAATATTATACATTATGCAAGTAGGCTTACGTACATTCATTTAGAAGTTACTCTATAACTTAGTCGCGATTCGAGACAATTTTTACTCGTAAGCACTCGAAAACTCGCGGCAGTGGAAAATCCGGTAAGTTTTGTCGAGAATGATTAACTCCTTCCGATAAAATAAAATTACGGAGAAAATTGAATGTATTTATAAATATCGTCTAAAAATTTAGCCCTATAATAAAGCTCGAAGTAGCCGGCACGTGATTGAAAATTTAAAAATATCGTATTAGTAATTGAAGTTAATTGAATTGCAGGTGTTCCAGGGTACGCGGTACTGAGCATCATACTGAGTTCGATTGTTGTTATATTATCGATAGCATCGTTTTTCATTTACAGGTAAAAGTGAAATTTTTGTTAATATTTTCGTTTTGTTTTACTTCCCGGCAAGATAGATGAAGGGGGATTTAACATGGTTGAAGTGAAGATAAAAGATCGGCCGAGAATTATCTTCTTCTTAGCTGTAGCGAGAAAACAGCATTTTTCAATTTAAACAACACTGCCGAGCAACTTAATTACTTAGGATAAATTTACTAACAGTGACATATTTTGTGCGACCTAATTGCAAAAAATTAATTCGAATTCAGCTCTAAAATTATTATTATTGTTATTAATAATATGAGCCTTATAACGATATTTGTATATATCGTAGTATATACTTATAGCTACACGTTTTAATTTTAGATATACTGTTTATAGAATAGGTTTCTGTAAATAACTAGCCATCTAATAACGGGCAAAGGCCGCCTTCAACTGAGTTCATTCAAACTGGCAATAACCTACTGTTGGATGAAATCCGAGAATTCTAGCAATATTATGCCACATTTTAAGCCTTTCTCTTTCCCTTTTTTTCCCCATTGATCCACTATTATTCTTGTGCAGTTTACATTTCGCATCCTAGAGGTTCGCCTAGTCTCATTCTAGTCGGTACTCGAATAGTTTATTTTTATATTTAAGTAAGATAAGAGTATTTATTTAATATTTAATTAGGATAAACGTGATTATTAACTATTTAACCGAGGTAATACCTTCGAATAATGCGGTGACAAAAGTTTTTTCTTAAATTTGCCTTACACCTTCGAAATAATTTTAAGTTGCTTCCTGAAGGAATTCGCGCCCATTCATCTGCATAAATGGGGTAAACCTGTTTTCAAGTTTCTTCGATTTACACCGCAGAATACAGGCAGCCACAACGTCCGCCTGATCTTGATATCAGGTATCTGTAGACTATAAAATTACGCTCTTCGTGATGCATTAAGTATTCAATTAAAGAGAATTATTTCAGTTAGTTCGTTTACATCACCAAATTATTTTGCTACGTTCGATTTGCCAAACTCGCGGTAAATCTGAAAAGTCGGCAAGGCAAAAAGTTCCTCTCTATTTGTCAGTTAGCATTATTGTATTGTGAACCTTAATTCTACAATTTCTAACTCTTTGTGGCAATCGCTTTAGTTAAGTAAAAAACTATTTAAAAAAAACAAAAAAAACAGTATTTGTTATGTTTTCTAAAAATTCAATAATAAATTCATTGTTAATAATAAAAAAATATATTTTAAAACTAATAGTTTACTCCGTAACTTTTAGAAAGATACGCGCGGCGTGAAAACCAGCGGAAGACAAATTATACCGTACAATCTGTTCTTTTCCAAAATTGAGAACCCTAGTTGAATGTGGCTGTGAAGGAAGAAAATCGTACCTGCTTACGAGCATGTTAAACCTTCGATAATTCTCGTACAACGGATTGGACTGCCTTACCAGTTCTCCCATCAAACTATCTGCTGTACACCATCTGATTTAGTACCGAAATTCTAAACAGCTCGTCCTTAACTTCTTTTATAACATTGATCTTTTAAATAATTCTTTGATGGTTACAGCGGCATTCTATTCGAAAATCTAACTGACACAAAATGTGCCTAACTGCAAATAATAAAATAATGTGACAACTGCGGAATAAGTTCACACAAAAACAAGTGAACAGGTATTTAATTAGCCCGGTTTAGTGAATATTTCCAAATAATCCAAATATATAAAAATAGCGACGCAGCGGTATCCTTTAAAAAAAAAAAAAACACGTTATTTTTTTCGCTCAATTGAAAAACATTAAAGCATGGATATGTTTTCCTGGTTACTTTTTTTTTTTTTTTTTTTTGTGATGTAACGCAAATTTCCAATTAAATCCCAGGCAAAATAATAAAGTCAATTTCAGTGCATCGAGGTACAACTTTATTGTACAGAATTGGTACTACATCAGTAATTGACAATAATGCTCGATGAAGTATGAAATACACTGCTTTGTTTCGAGATTATCGATGTAGCGACCGAATACTGAATCAATACAGGTACACTGTGCTCTTCGTTGTGCAAATGGAAGAATCATTGCTCAGTTGTAATTCAATATCATCTGCCATAAAATTACAAAATTCAATACCAACAGGACTATGTAAGTTAATATTCAGATCTCCGCCAAGAATGCTAAGCATATTGTAAAACTGTAGTTTATCAAAATATTCAAACATCCTTTTCAATTTTGTACTATAAATGAGCAAGTTTAACGCGAAGAATTCGAAAATGTTTTCTTTTGGTGTACCTGCGGCTGTCGTTAATAGTTGTTTCGATTGCACACATATGTATATCTCCAACATGGCATGCACTATAGCACAATCTTTTTCACTTTATTTCCTCCTCATTGTATTTCAGAAGCTCGTGATCTGTAGAAGCAGGCTCAGAGGTGAAACTTCTTTCTTGACTACGGGAACTTCACCAGCTTTCACCATGTAACTTTTTAAGCGGGTACGGAACCCAGGAATTTCACAATTCTGATTATTTTCAACCAAGGTTTCTGTGAACGCCATTAACTTACAAGTAGGTAAAACAAAGTCGGTAGTGATGTCTTCTAAAGTAGCTAAATCGCGCTTGTGCATAAAGATAACACTTATAGCGCACCGTTCTATATTGTCCGAATTAAATATTATCAGGTATGTTACATTAACCGCGCCGTACTTACTAGAGGCTAATTTTTATTTTTTTACTTCCTTTTATTTATTTCATTATTAAAATTCTGCCATTGCGAAACCAGTGTGCTAATTAGGTAACTTGCCTATTCTCCGCAAAACCCGATTACTGACCATAAACTTGCAGTTATATCCTCGATAAATATCTTTCTACTGTGACTGCAGTTTAAACCCTCTCTATTGTCACGCCACTAAATCTCATCCGAAGGAAAATAAAGCGATACCTTTCCCTGCCAACGATCACGTAAAAATTGCAGATGATATTTCCGCGATTCGAAAGCCAGTAGAACCGAAAGCGTTGGCAGCAACTTTACAAATTTCTAACAAGAGAATTTACATGTTACATAGTTTAGATTCAAAAACTGACGGAATATGTATATGTATATAAGTGAGATGTCTTTATTCCAGTTAGGAAACTAGTAACTTATATTAAGTCGAACTGCAGTATCCTTTAGCGGTTGAGGGGAACTTCAATATAGGGACTCTAAAACAGACTCAGCACGGACAAAACATTATTACAATCGTTTTACACTGAACACTAAACTGACACATTTTAGACAACATCAGATTTAGTAATAACTCAAAAATTCTCGCATCTCTCAGTTATCATCCAGACTTAGTAGGAAGTGACACCATGAATCTACAATAACTAGTTATACGTACAGAAAGTCTCGTATCCTAGCAGTGTTGATACTTCACTTGAGGGATCCAAAGACCAGGAATATAATATAGATTTTACCATTTCTAAGATAAATTAACGGATTAGCGACCTACCGGTCCAGCATGGACCACTTTTACATTCGAATGCTAAAATATGCAGAAAACGATACGATACCTCTTAAAACTTTACAACCGGCTTTGGCAAACGGAAAAGTTACTAGATAGCTCGACGGAGGCGATTACACCACATTTCTCGGGCAGTTATCAGCTAATATCACTGACCCGGGTGTTAAAGTTACGGAACGTACAGTTAATTCCGGATTGTGAATTATACTAATAACAAGGAATGTTCTAGAGCAGAGGCAATATTTTTACCATATCAGAAAAGAGCAGCTAATGTATCTTACGAAGTTCTTGCAGCGCATTCATGGATATTAAAAAAGCTTTCGATACCATCGGGAGATGTAAAACTATTGAACAGCTTTACAATTGAAGTATAAACACGTTAGACTTCACAGCGGTAGTTCCTTTGTGATAGATAATTTGTCGTTCACCGTAGATTATCAACATCAAATAAATTCAATGTATTTAATGGAGTTTCTCAGGGTGCAGTCATTATCCCGACACTGTTCACCATAGGATTCAGTAATATAACTGGATCCGGTTAAAACTGCTCTATCCGGGGGCTATTTTTTAGTCGTGTATACCGCGTACCGCACTGTGTCACTGGACAACAAGGCAAGAAATAGCCTCTTGCTTCTAAGGGTGGATTAACCAAAATGACTTGGAGTTTTCATCAACAAAATCGGACCATTCGTTTCTGCAAGTATCGAATGTATGACTATCAAGGCAATTATCGAATGTGTGACTGTCAAGACAATTATCGAATGTGTGATTATCAAGCATACTACCGTCCAGACATCTACAGTGAAGTTGTCTCGGGCTGATATTTCGACCAGTCGCTTACTTGGGAACACCATATCCTTCAAGTTAGAAAACATATTTTCTAATAATTAATTTATTAAATAAGCTGACGCATACAAAATCATCATGACCGCTTAATCAGCGGCGTCGATAATAACACTGCTCTCTTTATAGGTCCCCGTACCTTATAGTGCGCATTCCCTATGATATTAGAGTATTTTCCGGGACGTGCAACGAGCGCAGCCATCAAACACTTTAACAGAAAATTGGAACTACTGCAGTTCGTTACCAAGTGCAACCAGGAATAATATAAGAAAACCATTAGAGAAAAAATATCAAACAGTGTCAGAAAAAAACATTTTGGTAACGTTTTTTGTTACAACCGTAAGCTATTATTATTATTATTTTTAAAGAATAACGTAGTCAATCGTAATTTACTCTTCTATAATATTATAGAACTATCATCTGGAATGAAGGGCTGTCCTCACGGCGAGGTCCAAAGCATCTCCAGTTTATACATATCTGTATGTATATATATATATATGTGTGTGTATATATGTACATATATGTATCTTCACGGTGTTTGCTAAAAAATGACATGGAGGAAATCTAAAATTTATTAGTAATGTGAACGAGGCACGCGCAGAATGTTTCTGGTTACAAGAAGTACATAAATATGAATTTAGTCAGATTAGGTTTTGTTCCTTATGACGAATGTTTCTTTACTACCGCAAAAAGCTGTTCGCGACAAGATGCGTGCAAAAGCTAAAAAAAAAGTGAAAACAAAACAACGAGCAGGTGAGGTTACAGCGTTAATTATGTGTACTTTACAGTTTACACGTTTACTGCGTTAACTAAAACCAGCAACATTCATCTATACCGATGGTAAAAAGCTCGTTGCTTGGAATTGTCATCTTTCAACTACATTAGTCATCATTAAACTACGAACGTAGTTGCAGAATAATGCATGTTTTCGTTTCGAAATGTACTGTATAAAATGTTTCCCTTGTTTAATTTTTTGTTTTACACATCGCCTTTATTAAAAAATTATATGCAATTGATTCTCTATAGCCCTTTCGGGAATAAAACAATCCTGCGAATGCTACATGTTAAATCGTGTAAAATTTTAAACTCGACCGGGAAAAATTCAACTGGTGCATATTGCGATCAATAACTTGAACAGCAAGACAAACCAATCGGATACCGCGGTTATAATTTGTTAAAATCGTGCGGAATCCCCCTCTTGGATAGTAGATTGCTAATTGTGGCAGAAGAGATTTTACTGGGGAGTGCTGAAGCAACAAAGTGAAACCATCGGAATGGTTAAATGTGGTTCGGACAAAAAGGTCAAAATGCTTGAAATTTATCCGTGTACGTATTCAGGATTTTTCAAAGATGGTTTAACTCCTACGTCTCCTCAATCTCCAACCCGAACTACATTTTCTTGTCTATTCAATCTTCCCTTCCACGCTTCCCCTGGTTTATTAATATTCCTTCTATGCCCCGTTCCAACCTCTCTGCGATTTGCCACTCGCGTTTTGGGCATAGTTTGCTCCCTTCCTCATTGTTCCGTTGTTCTCTCATGCCTTCTCCTTATTGTCCATTGCACCCCTTCAGCAATCAATTTATTTGTGATCCCCGGATCATATAATGTCCAGTTGTTCGTCACTTTCAACTGAACAAGCTTCTTTTTATTCCTTCCTCTTACAAATCGGTATTCCAACTCCATACTGTGCTTCATTCATTCTGTCCTTTCCTTCTCCTTCTGCCATCCTATCTCTTGATTCTTTTCTGTCAGCTGTCTCTGATCGTGTAAGGATCTGAGTTTCTCTTGACCCTCTGTTCCACGGTTCTTGAGCCAATGTCCATAAAGTCTCTTCCCCATGCTGTCCTCTCCATTTAAATGATGCGGTTGTTTGTAACGCTAATCAGTGTTTTAAAAATAATTTTTCATGTATTTTTTACGAACTATCGAAAAATGATTTCCACGTAATTTTCTAATCACGTACTAAAAATCTTGAAAAATTCATAACCCTTTTTTAAGGGCGAAATACTAACATATATTTTAGCAAAATGGATATCTTCCTCTTTTTCTAATGGTCACTCTTTTTATCTGTCTGTTTAACCTGGTCTTCCCTCCAATCCATGGTTCCTTCTGTTTCCTTCACTTTCTCGCTTTGTTGTTGTCTCCATTATGCGTTTGCCTTTTAATCATTCCTGGCTGCTTTCCTCCCGTTCTCATTTCTCTTTTTTTTTTCTTTTTTTTTTTTCCTACCCTGGGCGCGCCAGCGGCCTTGACCCAACAACATGAAAAATTAAGAGTTATAACTAAATAGCCAAGCGGTCAGAAATGGAAAAGACAAAGGACAGCAGCAATGGAATAACTGAAGGCAATGGGAAGGAAAGAATATAGGTATCGTTAAAGGGAGTAGGAAGACCCAAAACTAGAAGTTGGGCGTAAAGAAAGGAGCGTTCGTTAGAGAGTATAGAACATTCGAATAGGATGTGATTTGAGTCACAAACACAAGAAGGCACAGAAGCGTGAAGAGTGCAGAAAGGAGAAGGGGACAAAGCGAATCGAAAGCGAGAAGAGGGGAGTAGAGAATGATTGATTCTAAGCCTAATTAAGGAAACAACAGTGGAACGACGACAGATAGGAATAGATTGAAACCAAGGCAGGAAAAACCGGTTGAATAAGACAGTAATATGAATAATGATTAGAGAATAAAGATGGATACATGTCAGTCCAAAGTCTAGAATGATTAGAGCGTGACAGAGAAAGAATGTCTGAGGAAGGGAAAGAGTCGAGGAAAGGACCAATGCGGGCGGCTGAGCGAGCTAAAGAGTCAGCTGCGTCATTGCCCTCAATATTGGAATGACTAGGGACCCATAGAAAGTCTATGAGCCTCTTTCCCACGTTGTCCTTTTGTGACGCTGATGAGGTGTTTATTATTAAGTGTTCATATACTTCGGTGGAGCATTCGGGTCTGTACTCCCGTGTGCATCGGCTTGCCTTTTTGTGTCTGTTATATCGTACACCTATCATCCATCCCATTGTTACTTTCCTATTAATGGTATCTGATCATCTTATTATGTATTTTTCCTTTTTCATTTCTAATTGTTTCTGGGTGAAGGTCCTTGGTTGACAAGCCCAATTAAATATTTACTTTTTTATATTTTTGATTAAAAAACAAAACCAATTACGCCACGGTAGCTGAACTTATCTGTTTGTGCGTACACTTGAAGGTGCAGAAAAACTTCGTTAAAGCAGAATTTGCCTCGTATGTTTAGTAGTCGTGTACTGAGAAAAACATTTCCAAAATCTCGGCACTATGATGAAAAAGTTAATGCCGTTTACGTGCCATTACCGTCGGTAGGCGTTATCGCATTACCAGTTTTTACATTTTAGGATTTTAAACTCTTGGACAGGTTCATTATTTGCTGAAACTACTTGGAACATATCTGCCGAACCACTCTTCCGGTGTTGCTGCGGGAAGGTCGAAGGTAAACATCTTTGGCGGCTACAATTTTTGCGAACGAGATAGCTAGTCAAATAGCCAGAGGTTCATTTCACCATAGATTGACCCGCCGTAGTCGACTCGCCACAGATTAGCCATCGGGTGAACTCGCCGAACGATCGGATGGCCGACATAAACATTTTGAAAACCTCTTTTTATACCATGTAATGTGCAGTTCCGGAGTCTTTAAATTTCATTTCCCTTCTTTTTGTTTTTTTGCGTATTTCGAATCGCGTAGCATTAGCGTCTTATGTTTTATTTTCTAACCGGATTTCAAAAATTATAGCGCTAGAAATGTCAGTTTAATTTCAGTTGCATCCTTCATAATAGTGCGAACTATAAAATAGGTTATAGATGGCTGAATTTCTATTAATCGTTAAATTTTACTCGAAGAACACAGAGTTAATAAAAACCGATGTAGAAGGAAGCCACAGTGGTGGTAGATGCAATTCAAAATGTTCTTCAGTAGAATCATTTCGATCGGCCGGCAAGTTCAATTGACAGCTAGAGTTCAACCTACGCGGCCAGTCGTACTAAGGCAAATCGATCTTCGGCGAAATGATAATGATTACTGCCGCAAATATTTTCTCACACTGAATCTGATTCCGGGTCAAACTGATAATAATATTTTTTTTTCTCGAAAGTATTGTGAACCATCTCCCAACGTGTTGAAAATTTTCTTTTATCCTTCTTCTCTTTTTGTGAAGGTACGCTGACTGGAAGAGCAAAATGAACCAAGGTACTTAACGGGCTAGATCAAAATGAACACCACATCTTAAATTTTAATCTAGTGCGAAATGAAACGAATGAAGCAAGCTAAAGCAGGAACGACTGACAAGGAAGGGAAGGAAATCATATAGGCAACATGGAGTAATTACGATCCAAAAGCTGAGAATAAAGGAGGGAACGCTGAGAGGAAAGTTAGGGAAACGTTTGAAGAAAACATGATCGAATTACGTGAAAAAAAGAATCATTAGAATAGCGGGGGAATGAAATGAGGAAAAAACAAAAAGGGATCGATGAAACAAACAATGTCCGACACGAAGGCAGCATTTATAGTAGCCTTCAGGGAGCAACAAAGAAAGGAAAATCTGGCAAACCAAGGAGTAAAAGAAAGGCTGAAAAGAAGAAATAAATGTCATTCCGTAATTTACGGTAAAAATTTTTAGATAGATGATTCAATATTGTGAGTAGAAAATTTTCGAAGGTGGGGGGGGGGTGACCGTCGAAACCCTCTAAGCGATCCAAAGAATCAGCCATTGCCATCAATCTCCGGACATGACTAGGCATTTACAGTAGATCCGTTTGAATTGAACGAAACCGGGATAAATCAAGATTGCGAATAAGAAAAATGAAAGATTTAAAATAGGACAATAATAGGGAAGAAGAAATAGTTGTATCGCTCCTTTCTAAGCACGAATCACCGACGTCCTGACCGGCATGTAATAACGCGAAACAGCACATTTCTCCCGGGTCTATTACGCAGAATTACTTTTTTCGGCACTCGGTGTCGATGTTGTCGAGCAGACGACACTGACTATGTTATTAGGTCACCTGCTTTTCACAACGGTTTATTCGAGAAATGGAGTTACATTTTTTTTCCTCCTATAATAAGACGTCGAGATATTAAGTCGAGCTGAACAACAGCGATATTTTGTAATAGTACTTGCGCAAGGAAATTACCTCCCCCCACAGACCCCTACTACACTAATTTCAATTAGGTGGATACGGAAAATATTATTTCAACAACTATCAGAAATGAGAACAGAGCGTGATGTAATACAAACTTCCTCAGCGGTTTACCCTTCGGAACGGAGTATCTGCAATGAGCATGAAGGTTTTTTCCGATCATTCCTAAACCTAGATTATTCTACGGCTACACACGCGTGCACCGTACGTCATTTCTTCTGAAGACGTCGAAAAAATTATTTTTCTGCGTGTCTTCGTCTGAATAATCTCGGGAAAGCGGTTTAATTTTCGCCGCCGAGAATGAAGTAATTATTTACGTATTTTGAATTTAATCGTCTCTTTTCAACGTGTGGCGTAAGTTCATTCGTAAAAATCGAATTAACTTTTCGGCTTTATAATAATCAAACTTTGTGGAAACGATTATTATTCTATGGGAAATTAAAACACGACAACGACAATCCACTTTTTAGCGAACTAAAATGACGCGAAAAATCACTGAAGACAGTATAGGTACCGGAAACATAAATTTCCCTGCGCTGTGAGATTTGAACGAAATTAAACTGGTAATGCGCTCAAATTATTTGAATCTGCTGTCATTGTGACCGGTTGCGTGGAGAGAAATGACGAGAACGTACTCGTGGAGTTGCACGTTAAATGTACAGTGCATTCTATTTTAATCTGCTTTAAGTAAGGGTGCGAAAGATATTCAAATGCTATCGTGTAAAGTGTATAATAATGCCGACGACACAGGTTATAAGGCGATGAAATAGAGAACTTTCATTGAAGAAAAAAAGGAAGAACAGATGTACATGACGTGCCACGCAACCGGTGGCCAAGTCAACGCTGATGTTTGTATGGACATCCAACAACTGCGCGAACCCTTGGAAGAGTACGAGCCTATTAGGAAACTATTTTTTTTCGCTTGCGATCGCCAGTTTGCCGTGCTATAGTAGGTAGAGATGCGGAAATCAACTCCGCTAAAGCAAACAGTTTTTTGGATGTGTTCTTTCCGACTGCGGATATATGTATATATAAATCCGGGGACATCCGAATTGCCCACCAACACTTCACACAGTGACAAGTCGGACTCGAATTGCACACCGGAAGTTTGCCAGTATGAAATATAAAAAAAAAACGAACGAAAACGGCACCGGGACCATGATATTTGTTGGACTCCAAAACTGATGGCCGCTTTATAACATTTGAGTGTTGGATGGCTTTCAACATTTTTACACAGCGTATACTTAAAAAATGATATTTAAAATCCGCCAACGAAAAACAATAACACCGATTTATCTATTACAAAATATCTCCTCTATAATGACGACGGTTTATTAAAAGATATTTTTCAGAATACGCCAGGTTAATTTTAAAAATATATACCAATTGTTTAAACTTCCAGTTTCATTTTTCGTTTACGAAACAAATATTATATACTACTTTGGATAAATAACTACGATACATATTGATCTTCTCATTTATAATCATTAAAAATTCATTCTGGCTTTTGCAATTTGCTAGTTAGCTTGAGCTAATTTAACATACAGGGTGGGCCAAAAGAACATCCCGAATTTTAAATGCTCGTCAAATAAAGACTAATATACTTACGAAAATGAAACAAACGTTGAAATACTTTAAAAAGAACGCCATCATTTATTGTATACTATTATTTTTGAACAATACTCCGTATGAATAGTCACTATTTTGATTTTTACATTGTTGCAATCTTTCCTCAAAATTATGCATTACTTTTTTAAGAGTTGGTTTTTTAATCGCCGCAATTTCCTTCTGAATTGCCAATTTCATCTCGTCGGTTGTTGCTGGTTTACCCTCGTACACCTTGCTTTTCAAGTAGCCCCATAGGTAAAAATCTGTCGGTGTTAAATCCGGACTGCGCAGCGGCCAAAACAGCTCACAGTTTCGCGAAATCAAGCGGTCCTGAAACTTCTCTTTTAATAACCGCAAAACATCGTTACGAATATGTGGTGTGGCCCCGTCTTGTTGAAAGCACGTTTTAGATAATGCAATCCTCTTCCGTCTGAGCTCCGGTAGAAAAAACTCGTTTAACATTTGGATGTAGCGATCGCCGTTCACAGTAACATTCGCTCCGTCCTCCTCGAAGAAGTAGGGACCGATTATCGCTTTCGCACTGACTGCGCACCATACCGTGATACGAGGGGAGTGCAAGAGTACCGGGTGAACGATTCGAGGGTTCTCAGTAGCATAATACCGCATGTTTTGTTTATTAACGTTACCATTTAAATCGAAATGCGCCTCGTCGCTAAAAAAAACATAATCCAAATCGACGTCTTCTTCCTCCAGCATATCCAAAAATTTATTACAAAATTCTAACCTTCTTGGCTTATCTGTTGGTATCAATTCTTGGGTTAGTTGTATCTTGTATGGGTGCGTATTGAGGTCGTTTCGAATTATTTTTCTGAGTGAAGTACGGGGAATTTTCAAGGCGGAAGCCTGGCGACGAACGGATCTGCGCGGACTTCGCGACAATGCTACGCGCACTTTTTCGATGTTTGTCGGGGTTCTAGACGATCGACGGCGACCTTGATGGTTGACCGCCACCACACTACCGTATTCTCGGAAGTTTTTTACCCATTTGAGGATACTTTTACGGTCGGGGGGATTGTCATGACGTTTTAAATCAAATTGTTTTTTAAACGCGCGTTGTACCGCGATTACACTTTCACCGTTTTTCACTAAGTACTCGACAACGAAAGAGCGTTGTTTACGCGTCCACGACATCAAATCGCCACGCTAACTCACAGTGTATGATTTTGACGAGCGTTTGAAATTCGGGATGTTCTTTTGGCCCACCCTATATAACGGTCTATTTTTCATTTATGTTCTTTAATCTTTCTGTTATTATAATAATAGATGCCTCTAATTGTTGAAACTACTCGAAAATTTCATACGGTCATCACATTTGTATTATATGTAAATTAATCAGCTGATATTAATCTTTTTTTGTATTAATGTGAAACAGAAGCTTCATGAAATATATATTCAGTTAGAAATTATTGTTATTTTATATAGTATTCGCGGAAAAAATTATTCTATTTTATGCAGCATTTCATTAAATATGTGAACGTTCCCTAGAGGCTGTTAAAAATATTTAGAATAAGCTAACCGCACTGCTAATTGGATAATGATAGCCTATTTTTCGCAAACCCTTAAGGAGGTTTTTTCTAAGAAACCGAAATGTTATTCCAAATAGCAAACGTTCCCCATCGAGATATGATAAAGCATTTTGGAAGTCACTGAAAGAACGACACTTTTACTGATTTTATTCGTTCATCGATTTTACAAAATCCGGAGTTTTTTTTTTTTAAAGCGGTGCGCAATTCGAGTTTTGACTTGTCACTGTGTGAAGTGTTGGTGCGCAATTCGGGTGTCCTCGTTATGTTATGGAAGATGAGACAAAGGAAACGTGTCACACCGGTATCAAAAGAGCAATGATGTGAGCCAGACAACAACAGCGTCGAAAAGAGTAAAAGTTGTACACTTGGCCGATAAAGTAATGGCTGCTGTGTTTCGGGACGCTAGTGAAATTTTGCTTATTGTTCATGTACCGAGGTTCATCGTCGTCAGCTCTCTGAAACATACTGTGAGATTTATTTAGACGTGGCACGCGAAGGACGAAAAAGTTTTCCTCGTACCCGATAACACCAGATGCAGTCTGCCTAAGCAACTCTGCTCGAACGTTTTCGGTGGACAGTATCTATCTTCCGTATTCGCGGCATTTTGCGCCTAATGATTTTCCGCTCTTCCCGAAATTGAAAAAAAGCATTTAGCTGGTCGACGTTTCAATTCAGATGGCAGAATGAAAACAGCAGTCAACGGAGTCGGATGATATTGTCTCAAGTAAAAGTATCTTATGATTTACGATAATACTTCAATTTGTACAGTAAATTTGTTGAAAAAACTCAATAATTTTATTATACCGTTACAACACCTTATTTAAATGGTGACCTAGGGAAAAACTTACTTTTGAAATGACTCAAAAGTCCTATGCAATTACCCGTTTTAGCTACTACATTTGTCAAATGTGTAACTTCTAGAATTCGCTTCCGCATTAAGCAAATTGGAAGACACAGAACACCGAACTCATCATCGAAAATGTGACTCTGTAGCGTTGAATATTTCTTCTTTCCCTCTCATCGATTTTATAGACTAGGTTTTGGCCGGAGCGTTCAAAGTGTCGGGTGATGTATTATGTTCGTTCTTCACCGGACTGATGAAATGTACCGCGCAGCTTATTACATTTTTATGTTAGACTATTTCCGGAGATCGCTAAAGCTACACGAAAACCACGCGCCACCATGGACGATTATAATATCGAACTCCTTTTTCCGTTTCCTTTATTGGATATTTTCTGCCATCTATTCGTAAACAGTATCTCCTGTTCTTATCATTCTTCCTTTTTTCCTTTTAGATTTCACCGGACCCCCGTCTTTGTCCTTGGTCAACTATTTCCTCCATCTTTTCAAGACATTTTCTTCGTGATAATAAGTAAAAACGTCCGACACTGACTAAAAAACCTCCTTGGACCCCCAGATATTAAACAATAACTTTTTAAATAATTGGGTCCATTTTTTCAAATTTTGTTTTCGGATAAAAAAAAAAACATGACAAAAAAATAAAAAGCAAAAAGATATTCTAGATTTGGGTGATAACTCAAAACTCTTCGTTCGAAATAATCAAAACCTAAATACGATCAAAATCTAGATAAATGAAGAAGTTAATGCTGGGTACAGATAGATAAAATGGACTTGATCCGGGTAGACTGTAAGCGATATTAAAGAAATTACATTAGTTCCTTGTTTTCCCGATCAGGCATAAAGTACACCTTTCGAAGTAATAACGTATTACTGTCCCGAAAACGATCTTTCTTAATGTTTCATGTAACTTGAGTTATTTAAACAGTTTGGCGCGTCCGATTTTTTGTTATTTCGATTTTCTAGCAGATTTTTAATTCGGCGTAAAAAAAATATCGGGGAATAATTAAAAAATCGAAACGTTCCATAAACGAAATGTTGATTGGACTCGTGAAACGTTACTAATTGTAAGCTATTTTCCAGCAGTAGTTGGTGTGATAATTAATTTTTTTTAAAATAAGCTTGGATTTACGAATAAGGTTCGTTCAATTGCGATTGATACTCGTCAACGAAAAAGTATATACATATTAAAACGCGTTTAATGTTAAGTTCCTAATTTCAAAAATTAGTAAATTTCTTACAAATTCACCGATATGTGACATTACATTAAGTAAGTCTGTTAAAAACTACTAGAACAAATAAAAGCTGGGAGAATTATCAGGAATAGCGAATTTGTAACGTGCGGACGCGTAAATAAGAAATTATAAAGTACCGAACGATGATGTATGATGTGGTGTGCACCAACAAGAAGATTCACTGCTACATAAATTCTTTTTCACATATGATAGAGTGTGTGACGAAAAACCACGCTATAAATTTCCGGATAGCGCCAAAATTAAAACACTCTCGTTGTATTTCCTTCCTTCTCTCTCTCGCTCTCTCTCTCTTACAGGCATTTCACAGATTACAGAAAAAGTTAATTATTTGCGGGGGTCTCTAATGGAAAAGCGAATTCTGTGATGAGAATATTAGTATTAGGGAGTTAAGCCCAAGGCCGTATCGGGGGCGAGGGGGGATTCAACCCCTCCACCGAAATGTCTGCGAAATCATAACTGCTTGAATTAAATGGAGCGAAATTCAGAATAAATTTATTTCTTTTAAATTTTTAACAAAAGAAAAGAAAATTACAATTTTTATGAATTCTATGGAAATTACTGTTTTTTATTTGTTTTTATTGTAGTGTTCAAATACAGCATATACAGTAATTGACTACAAGGCTTTAGTGTACCATTTATAAATAAATATATTTCATGATAACACACACACATATATATATATATATATATATATATATATATGTGTGTATGTATAATTATAAAAATATTTTCGTAACCCCCCCCCCCCGGCCGCTGAAATTTTGGTCTAGATACGGCCCTGGTTAAGTCGACATAGAAGTAACCGCAACTGTGGTCGACGTTAATATGTTATGGAAAAATAGCCAAGGGCAAAGAACTATTTGCCGACTGTGTGGAATTTTGATAATAATAACAGCGTGTTTACCGATAATCTTCCATCATTCAAAAAAGTATTTTCTATTTTATTTTTCGGGACGAGAGCAGATCATCCGCAAGGCACCGCGTTTTTAAACTACTAGCATGGATGGAGGACGACTCCTGCAGAATAGACTGGGAAAACAGGATATTGTTCGTTGAAGCCATTATATCAAAAGGCGTTGGCTCGGATATTTTCATTCGCCGGATATATTTACGAACAAATAAATTTCGAAATTCGACCCAAAAATAAAACGATACAAAATCAGCATATTAGACATTTTCATAAAATACGTTGCATTTCCAATTAGAAAATTTCCCCGATCATGTTTATTATTTCAAATTTTCCGGATTTTAAATTAATTCGGAGAATTTCAATCCGTTTAACCAGTCCGAAAAAGTGTAAATATTTCGTTTTCTTTCTCGGAACATTTTAACGGGAACCATATTCAAATTCAGGCGTAAACTTTCACTGAAGTGGAATTTTTTCATTTTTTTTTTTTTATTTTATTTAAAAAACCGAAAGCGGCCGATAAAAATAAATAAAACAATAAAACGTATACATTTCTCCTCACATAATCCGAGCTGTCGGGCGGGATCAGCTATGTACCTTTTCCGGAGAAATTTATCAAAGCGACTTGGTGATTTCATTAGTTACCTAACATGCGCATATTCACAAATCAATTTCATCAATCATTAAAGCTTTCCCGTGTTATTAGCCCACGAGACGAATTTAAAACAAAAAAAAAAGTCAATCCACATCGAACGTTTTACCGTTGGTTTGTTTATCAGTTTTTAAGACAGAAGGCAATATTTTGCGTAAGTATTTTACTTCGAATCTATTTCGTTCGATAAAACACGTCTTTAGCCATTCGAAAACCCAAAAAATGCAAAACAGTTCGCTGTTTTTAAAATTTTAATTTTCCGCTCTTTCGCTGTATCACTGTGGTTTTAAATTGGTCGTCGGTATGTTTTAGTATGTTTTATGTTACGTTTCTCAACGTATTCCACGAATTGAACGACGCATAAGGAAATCAATTACCACGCCGGAAAGTGCAATTTAATACCTGTAAAAATACCTTTGACGATGAAAACTCCGAAAATCACTAATCCTCAACGTATATGTGGGTGGAAAAGGTGCTTCAATTTGTAATTACCGGAGATTGTTGTGTGACCTAACTTGCAACCAGTTTATAACGAATTATTCTATGCACATTAAAGAGGCAGAAACTTATGTGTCAATCGTTGATTTTTTATACTTTTTAAAACGATGGCTTTGTGTACCGTTTAGTTGAATAAAATTTTTCGTCACATCGCGGCAGTTATAAAAAGGCGGACTGAACCTGAGGATTGTTTTTGTTGGCCAGTGGTAAAGACATTTTTTTCAGCCAGGAGAAAGAATCTTGACATAAATATGTTAATTAATAACCAAATAAGAAAATCGAAAATTATTCAAAAGCCCTAGGAATCAAGCAGATAAGAAGACGGAAGTATAAAAAAAATGGGATAATCTGGAATGAGTAGAAAAGAAATGATTGTAGCGATGAAAGCAATGTAATTTTCAGAAGTAAAACTCAGGTTACCCTAACAAGTATTTCATTAAAAAAGCTAAAGTCGCGAAAAACAGCTTCGTAACGTAGCCATAATATTGAATACGGTATAACCGTAAATATTAACTACGTAAAACCGTAATATTATAAATAATTCTTATAATAATACCTTTTAGTTTTGTTTTTTTGTTGTTGTTTTTTTTTTGTTTTTAATATCTGTATACGCGACTTAAATAATGTTGCACAAAAAGTATATTTTATTAGAATATTTTAGAAATTAAAATTACGGAGAAATTAATAAAGAACAGTATGTCACGAGTGTCCTTTCTAACAACAAAAACGTACAAATGGATAACACCAACCAACCGTTCTATTGCGGGAATGAATTTAACTAAATTCAAAGGAAAGAAAAAACAAAAGATTTAAATTGGTGTTTACATGCGGTTGAAGCCGCGGGAAATATATATGCGTATACGTAGCTATTAATAGTAGCTTTTTTTTGTTTTTTGTTTTTTTTTATTTACACAACCCCGGGGTCGATTAACCACGTTGCTACCGTTTATTATTAATTTATTCTTACTTTGCATAAGGCTCCCTAATTTATACTGCCACCTCCATTGAGGTATGACAACACTATTTAGATAGTTACTTATAATAATTTAACCATCTATATACTTAAATTATTCTTAAGGCTTATATTACTTATCTCCGCTGAAGGGATGACAACATCATTGATACTCTTACCCTACGCCACTCACGTGGATTAGGTGAGGAGAGCCTGCTTATACTATTACTAATCAACAGCTCTGATATATACACCATCTCGTTAGCTATAATTTAGCGCATCTCGACACCATATTTTTCTTAATCTTCTCTGTGGATTTCCTGGAAGATATATTGATGGTACATGCTAGACACGTTGATATTATCATTAAGCTTTTCGAAAATTTTCTGTACTGCATAGCGTAATATTCTCGAACATATGGAATATGAAGATCGTTGTGCAGCGTGCTATTCGAAACGAAGTAAGGAGCTCCACGGAGGATCTTAGACTGCAACTGTTGAATTTTATTAATATTACTTCTTGCTGACGACCTATAAACTTCTATACCCCGTACTTCCATACGGGAGCTATAACCGTTAAATATATGAGGCGTTTACAGGAAAGCCTCACAGAAGACCGTGAACTAATAATATTTTTCAATATAGCCATTCTTATAAGGATCTTTTTCCTTACTTGTGTTATATGAGGCTTCCATGTGATACGCCGGTCCATGATCAATCCTGAGTACTTAATGCTTTTTGAACTTGAGGTAAAAGATGGTCATTTAGCTTGACAGATGGACAGGTGTTCTTATTTAACGTGAAAACTATTTGTTGGCTTTTAGTGTGATTTATCTTGATTTTCCATTTTTTCGCCCATATAGAGATTTTATTTAGGAGTTCCCATATGAGCACAGACACATATACTGGGCTTTCATGTGTAGCCAAAATACAGGTATCATCTGTAAATGTTCCAACAACCGTTGAGTTCATAGTAGGTATATCCGCAGTATATATGGAATATAGGAGTGGTCCCAATATGCTTTCTTACGGAACACTCGTATTATAAATTTATCTGACAATTTTGAGTTCATTTTAATTCGAAAGAATCTATTTGTCAGATAAAACTCGAGTACTGAATAGACATCATTGTTAATGCTACCTTTAAGTTTAAATAGGAGGTCATCAAATGCTTGCTCCACGTCTAAACCTCATTACAATAATGCTTCTTTTCGAATGCCGCTGATATACCATCTACTATTCGATGGATCTGCTGGATTGTAGAGTGTTTAGTACGGAATCCAAACTGATGGTTCGGAATTAATTGTTTGTTACCAATCTCAGCATGCGATCCTGTAGTAACATTTCGAATATCTTTGATAGAACTCTCAGCAGCTTATGGACCTGTAAGAAGAGAGCTTGGCTAATTCTTTTTCGGGTTTAGGTATCATCAAAATAATAGATTCTTTCCATGCATCAGGATAATAACCAAGTCGTAATAGCAAGTTATACATAGATGTAGGTTAACGTTAAAGTACCTTTAGTTGGTAACCTTCTTACTATTTTATCTGTTATTTCATCTTTGCCGGGAGCTTTGCTTGGCCGTAACTGAGAAATCTTCTTTTGTACCTCCCTTGGAGTTAAATGTTTTGTGAGTAGTATTAGTTGTGTCGGCGCCTTTAATTGGACTATGCGACTGTTATCATGATCGTTTCAGCAAAATTTGCAGCTCTATCCTTTTCTGTCTTTGCCCACTCATCGTTGCATTTTCTTAACGGTACTTGCCTTGGCTGTTTCTTTAGGTATGACTTAGTTACCGACCATACTGATAAATCTTCAGAGTTTAATGAAGAGAAGAACTGAGCGTATATATTGTTATTATACCGAATGATAGACTGCTGTAATTGACTGTGAAGATAATTATACTCATGTCTTAATGATGATTATGCTGCCATTTACGTCTTGCTTTTCGTGCAACTTGTATTAATTTTCTAATTTCAATGGATTCGTTAGGAGTGTGATTCCGATGAAATTTAGATTTATAGTATGTAGTGGCAGATCTACAAGCTTTATGAACGTTACTAACAGGTGCTTCTACGGCATTATTGAAATTCTCTTTCGTTTTTAACCGTATGTTTAATGTTGTACTTAATTCCATGCTATTTGCAAATTTTGACCAGTTTGTACTGTTATTGACTAACGGTTGTTGTTTATAATCATTATAGATAGGTGCAACACCAAAACATGCTAAGACTGGTACATGATCTGAACTTAACTCCGGTACTGCTTTGCAGCTAGTTTTGATCTTTTATGTATTTTTTTTGATAAAAGAATCTAAAATATTTGGTATGAGATTTCTGTGTGCTAGCCAGTAAGTTAGGCGCTATCGGAAGAAGTCAGATTTAAATCACTTTGTTTAACTAGGTTAAAAATCATTCTTTCCCCAGAATTTGTTTTACTGCAATTCCATGCATTGTGTTTGGCATTGTAATCACCACCCACAATTACTCTGCTGCCCAATCATTTGATTATTGCTTTTAGTCTTTTTTGGGGTAACACAATGTAGGGGTGGCAATACAGACCAGCAACGGTGTAATCAGAATGAGCTATACATTTAAATTAACCGCTATAATTTGGTATCTAAATCGATATACAAACACATGCACAGTCATACAACCTACATTTAATCGTCCTTACTAGTATACACACGCACACATACACACACACATATATGAACAGAAAGATATACACTCACACAAACTTGAAAATTAATTATTTAACAACATAGTCATGTGCAATAAGTAATATAAAACATTAAAAAAAGGTTATTTTTTATTTGGGGTGGAGGGGGCTCGTTAACCGAGGACCTTTACCCAGAAATAAAAGGTAAGGAAAGAAGTCAGTTATATTTTGATCCGATCAGAAATTTTATCTAAAAAGGAACAAACAGCAGGAATAATTAGTGGGAAAGAAAAGGACATATAGGAAGCACAATAAGGAGTAGGAAGTTCAAGCTTCAACAAATAAGAATATAAGGCAGAACACTCCACGGAGAGAGATAAACGCTGTGGAGGAACACATGATCGGCGTCGCAAATAACTGCATCATCCGGATGGAGAGGACAGTGTAGAGAAGAAATCAAGGAAAAACGAAATTTAGATAATGACAGCAAAGAATGGCCAAAGCGCATACGAACAATGGAAACAACATCAGAATGCCGAGAGGAGGGATGCAAAGGAAACCATAAATATGCAGGAAGAGTAGGCTGAACTGACAGATGAAATGAATAATTATTATAAAAACAGGAAACGTAAATATCCGATACCATGATCTGATATGGAAGCTTTTACAAAAGGTTAGAATACAGGACAAATAAAAAATGAATAAATAAATAAGTAAATAAATAAACGTTGATGAGTTTACGTCTAATTTTTTTATCTGACAACGCGGTTGAGATAACCGGTATGACACACGAATTTTTCGTCGGTTCTTGTAATTATTCCAGCTCTGTTTTAATAATGTTAGTAAAGAATTAAAGAGCAATAAGGCTATCTAAATAGATTGATTACGGATATGATATTTTTTAATAATCGGGAAAACTGCTCTTTCATCTCCAGCCGTTCTGGTTATTCCCTGAGCGATTGAAATGTTAAATTTTGTTTTATTCTTCAAAACAAACATAAGCAATTTGCAATCCATACAGCTGTGTTAAATGTAATATATTATTGTTTATATCAATAATGTCATCTCTATAGCATTTTTTTTTTTGTAGTATGGATAATGAATAATTCCATAGCTTAATATATAGGTTGGTATATACAGTTTATGTAGATGTGTTTTGTTAAAAAATTTACTAAGATTACATAACATAAATTTAATTTTCTAACTTTAGCTGCATGATTAATTGGACAGTCAAGATGAACTCCAAGGTATTTTATCTCATATACGTTCTCCAATGAGGAATCCCTATCAAACAGAATTTTTAAATCGTTCCACTTAAACTGTGGTATGTTACTATAAATAATAAATTTAGTTTTCTTCAAATTAATAAAAAGTTATTTGAAATTTAACCAGTTTTTAATATTTGCCAAGTCGATTTGTAAAAGATCCTGTAGAATAGACTATTTCCGTGAATTTACCATTAGTATCGTCTGTATAACAAAATATTCTCCCATTTACTTCCAAATTTCAAAAATCATTATAATAATAATATTAATAATAATAATAAATAGTAAAACCAAAATACGTTAAATTAATTTTTTTTCTTTATTACGTTACTCGTCGGCCAAAATGAGATCATCGCAATGGATGTTTTTTTTTGTTATGTTTTTTTTTGTTTTGTTTTTTTGAATAAAAGAAAATTCCATTTGAGAAATAAATTTTTGTCCTTTCGCGCTCCATTTGCTAAGTCGGCGATAGGCGGTGAACACTGACTACGTGATTGGCATTTTCGCGAACGAGTCCTCAGCGCAGTGGTATTAAAAGTTTTTATTTGTTTCCTGCGCTTCCGCTCAACTCAGCAGGGCCTATAAAAAAGGCTAGAGAGTCAAACTGGAAGTTCATTAATAACAGAAAGATCTCAAATAACAATCTAGCCAAAATTCGATCAATCCATTTTATACGGTACCTACGAACTTAGTAATATTTTCCGTAAAATAAAGAAATCTTTCCACTGGCTTGCAGAACAGCGACCAAAGTCGTCCAATCATTTTCATTTTCGATATCTGAAGTATAAAATTGTTCGTTGCACTGCGAGTGAAATGTTAATACGTATTCCGGATTTATAAAGGAAACGTCTTCGCCATTCAAACCGTTCGTCGAAAGGAGAAAAAAGAAAAAAAAATCAGAATTGTTTAATGTCGTTATTAAAAAAAAAGGAAAAAGGGGCAAATGTTGACTTTATTTTACGCACAATTCAGCCTAACTGAATGCCGTTAAAATACCAAAAGAGACTTTGGCCTATGCCGATAGGGTGAAAAACACGATATTCAACTGCAGATAAATGACAACCGGTGGTATGCTTTTGTCAACTGGTTGTGAGAAACACAGTAATGGAAGAAAAAAATATGCATATATATATTTTTAAATTAAAAAATATTCATATATTTTTGCAACGTTCTTTTTATACTATTTATGCACGGTAAATAGACAATACACATCACAAAGTTTTTTGCAAATGGTCTAACATATTTTTTGGCGCTACCACCTTTTCATTTGTTTAAAACGCCATCCGATTAAAATTATGTCCATGACCACATCGCTCTGAATCTCATTAACTTTAAAAACCAGTGAACTAGAACGTAACTTCGTGTCGTCCCTTAATTACCTTTATAAAAACTACACCAACATCAACGGTACCTTAGCTTTTACTGAAGAAAGCAAACCTCCCTAAAATATGTTTCTAAATCACAGTCCGCTTTCGTACGCTACAGTAACTTCTAGTAATGAATCGGGGGAATGGGAATGGAAATAGTTAGAGGAAAAGAATATTTTGCTTCATGTTTTTTCTGATTTTTCTTTTTTTTGGGTGCATATTTTTTAATTACCCCTATATGGCCTTTAAGAAGTGTTGATTCAAAAAAAGGAAGGAAATTTTAAAATTATGTAAGAACTTTTTGTGAACTACGAACAGTTCTATTCAACCTAAACCATTGACGGTTTGTATAAAGATGATAGATGATCAAGGAGTTGGATGTTAAGGCAATAACGACTCTTTGTGTTTTAAAATAGATGAATCCGCTATTCGATAAAAGAATGGTTGCAAATGTATGCGAATAGAGCTTGTTACAAGTAGGTATTATTAACTTTTAGAAAAAATTTTAACATAAAGTTCACGATAAAAGTTATCTTGACTGAGAAGGAAAGATAACTCTCTATATTCATTAGCTCGTGTAAATGCTGTGGCGAAGGATTCCTGAGAGCAAACAATAGTTAAATATACTAACGAAAAGAGTTAAGAATGCACTAAATGAACCAAAAAAACGAAAACTAAGTACGTTACTAATTTATCCATAACACTCAAGAAACGGGCTACAGTTTGTGGAGGGTAGCGAAAAATATACTAAAACAAGAAAGTGGCTAATGGGCCAAAAGTGGAAAAAAGATTTCGGATGCTTTTGCTAAGTACTTGGTCAATATGTATAAAGCGAGTGATAGAACGATTAACTGATCCCAAAAGTAGACAAAAAAATACATAAAACTACTACATAATAAAAAAGTTCCGGAATTAGATATAATCACGGCAAACATGTTGAAAGAATTAAAGTCGATAACGTTGCTAACTTATGTACATATATATATATATATATATATATATAATTCTTTCTTGAGAATATCGTGCTTCCCAGTTCGGTGAAAGTTTTTCCAGATAATTATGATATTAAAGCCCGGTAAAGATGGCACGAAGGCCTCGTTATATCGTCGCATTTCACTACTGCCTGTTTTGGCTAAGCTACTAGACAAATTATTATCTGTTAGATTGAATAAAATATTTGAGGAGAAAAATTTGATCCTACAGCACCAGTTTGGCTTTTGGAACACGCACTCTACAGAACAGCAAGTACATCAAGCAGTAGAAATAATCGAAGATGGAATTGAAAAGAAAAAATATAATAAAGCTCCATTTTGAAATATGGCACGAAGGCCTATTATACAAAATTGAAGCAGCTGTCCCTGAATTAGATCTTATTTAACTGACCGATAATTTCAAGTCAAGCATAATGAAGAATACTCGTAAATGCATCTTATTAATGCTGGGGTCCCACGGGGACCTCTTTTATACGAGCTGCGTGTAGCAGATTTTCCTATGGAGGAACATGTACAAAAGACCACGTTTGTTGATAATACGATGATACTTACTTCAAACAAAAATCCTACCACCGTAACTGCGGCTTTACAAAACAAAAACATGAACGCCATTTTGCAACGGTGAAAGACATGACAATGGGAAATAAACCCAGGTAAGTGCGTGTCAGTTTCGAGTAAAAGGGATCATAACAATCAGATGTTTTTAGGAAAGAACGTAGTTCCGAAAAGAAACGATGTAAAATATCTTGAAGTGCACTCAGACAGTATCATCCTTAATTAGAAACTTCGTATGCAAAAGAAAAGAAAGGAGCTGGATCAAAAGCTGAAAAAACTATATTGGCTTACAGGACTCCAATCGTAAGTGACCCTAAAGAACAAAATTTTAATAAAAAAAATAGTATTTATATAGCTATACAACGCCGCTTCGGAAATGTGCAAAGAAAACTAATAGACTGACTATACAACGGTTTCAGAATAAAACACTTCGAATGATATATGTATATCGCTGATGATGCCGTGGTATGTGTTACCAAACGAATACATAGAGACCTGAAAATCTTCACGCTTGATGAAGTTATTGAAAAAAAAGCTCAAAAGCAATAAATTACGATAACGAGTATACTGATCTCCGTGCGGCCTAATTGGATAGACTGCCACGTTAGTGTGCAACTAACCTCGTACAATTCCATCCAATTCAACATATCCAACGCGAGTTTTGTAATTATGTGCTAAAATCGAGAGAAGATATCCCTTCATTTTGCCCAATAAAGACAATACAGACCGTCTTTTTTTTAACTTTAAAAAAAAAAAAAAAATCCCCTCACCGCCTAGTAAATAAAAGTTAAAAAATATTCTTATAAAACAATTTACGAAGAACTTGTGTTTTTCACTATTCTAGGAATTTTACTATTGTCTACCTGTGACTGGTGTACGCTTACAATGCGGTAACTATTGTATTAATAAACCGCGCCACATACTTATCAAAACAATTGAAACTTTTGACGAAAAGCTCCTTATGACGATAATGTAACAGAATCTCGAGACAACACAGTACCCATTATGGAAATTGTTGTGCTGTCAAAATAACACGATTGCGAAATTGACGCTTTAGGTTAATTTTTAACTAAAAATTCAAATAATTTCAATCTAAAGATGTCGGTTCGTTAATTCTAGACATCGCGATGAAATTTAATTTTCTCTCGCAATTTCAAATTCTCATACACTAAGCAAACGTCTGCTATCGATCACTCGTATCCGTATCACGGTCAATGTTCCGCGTGCAAATGGACGGGACGCGTAGTGAAAATTTGTAACTTGTATTTTTTCTCTTTTCATGCCCCGATTCGTAGTTGTTCTACGCATAACAAGAGGTTTTAACTTTTTAATTCCGACTTAGGCCCCTCCGTTTGATTAATAGCGTTCTGGTTTAACTGCTTGTTCAAGCAGTCGAACAGCCGAAACCAATTAATCATCTACCGCTGCCTATCAGAGAACGCTATCATAAATTCCCCCTTTTCATTTCTTCATCGCGATTTCATCGGTTTTTATTTAGCAGATATAAAAGTACGTATGTACGCACGGCGATCAAACCGAACGATTTATTTATATCATCACTGGTCTTTGTATTTGATTAACGATAAATCTCATTTATATAACATTATTACAAAAGTTTCATTGATGCCATCATCGTAGAATAACTTATCAAAGTTCCCTTGCGATGTATTATTCATATGCAACAGCACAGTCCCTAAGATCAAGTGTTCCGCGGGTTTGGACGAGAACACCGAATATAATCCGGTAAAGACAAATTACCCCGATGCGAAAGTAATTAAAACATCATCTTCAGATAGATTTGATATAATTATGTAGGAAAGGAAAAACACATTGCCTGTCAAAGATAACTTTATCATATATACATTCTCCAACTATTATGCGTACCATCCGAAAGTTTATTTTAAACTATTCCTTATATTACACTTATCTGTTTCCAAATCAATCATCCCCCCCCCCCCCGATAAGGTAAAAAATTAATTTTGGTTTTTAACTGATTCGTCTGACACCCTCCAAGATACCTGATTACTTTTTAAATTTTCTACATATACTTTTACTTTTTTTTTTTGTTTTTTTAATTCTACCCGACGCGGTGGCAGTTTACACCGATTGATACAGCTCGATTAAATTGACTTCTATGCCATCCATTCACTGCAGGTAGTGTCATCATTTTTGAAATAATGTTAAAATCTTTTTAACAATAATAATAATACTAAAAAGTAGAAAATATTTTAGAAAGAAACGCTTTTATTTAACTCACATAATTACACATTTAAGAGAACATCTTTCTGACCAGCTTTTTTTTTTTTTTTCTTCCCCGAATAACTTTCGTAGCGACCTCATTTTCCATTCGTCCTACGTTCTTCTTTCTTGATGGGTAATCGCCTGCTTCCTTTATCCTTTCCTTCCCATCTTTAGCCGTTTTCCCCTCCTACTTTCCTTTGTACTCTCTATCTCCGATCGCCTCAGAATTTGAATAGGTGATCTAAGCTCATGTAGTTGGGTCAGTGCTGACATCGAACCCATTTAATATGAAAAAAAAGAAAAATGGGTAATCGCCAGCCGCTGACAAACCCAACAAATTTATGAAAAAACAAAAAAAAAGAACATCTTCACTCGTACCTTTTAATCTTTTTGTCTTGATTAAAATTAATTTATTGCCACAACAGTAAACTGATCAACCAGTAAGGATTTTAAGTTTGAGTATAAATAACACCCCGACAGCATATATTAAAATTGATGCTTCAGGATTTTTATTTCTCTGTAAAAAATAATAGAAAAAAACACTGCTTTCTTTAAACTCTTTACAATGAATACGGCAGCTAGGTTAGAAGTGCGACTGGTACATTTCTGCTATGGAGGTTTAATAATTTCAGTAACGCAAAAAGAGAAGTAACACAGCGTTGTGTATTTACTTTGTCAGAAATTAATAAAATGTCATCTAAAGTTTATTATTTACCGTGGTAATCATTTTATTTAAAACGTTTTATATTAATTATTTTTTTATTCGTCCTATATGTATTTCTATACCGCTAGTCGCATCTCAACTACTTAAAACCTCATATATCATGAAGGAGAGGGGTAGAAAATTCAATCTTATCCTAAAACCTCCGTTAGGACAACACATATACGCCTTGGAAATTTTGTCCGTCCAGCGGTACAGGAATACATAAGGGACAAACAAACATACAAACATTCATTTTTATATTACAGATTTGCAGTAAGTAAAAAACTACTCGCAAGTTCTAATAATTAATAAACTATAACCGAAAGAAAAATGAAATATATATGTATCAAAAACTTGCCTACCTATACGCTGAAATATAAAAAATAAACGTCAGCTGCCGTAGCATAGCCAGTTAGGTAAATATAAATTCCTTCTCGCGCCCCGTCAATATCCGCAGTATTGATGTAATTAAAAAATAAAAAGTAAATAAATCAAAAATACGAATTTTCCTCGAGCGATGTAACTTAAAAAGGAGTTGTTCAACTATTATGGTAAAAGTGCGGAGAGCTTTTAGATAAACGTATTAAAATACCGACCCACGCTTTTAAATTTTAGCAACTGTTTTTTAATATATCGTTTAAAAAAATGTTTATTTTTAGAACACCAGAGGTGTTGTATAATAATACATCACGCATCAGAATTTTAATTTTACTATTAAGAATTTTCAAATTATTACTTTCAACAATTACTTTATAACATTTAAATGGCCTTAATTTACATAAACTATGTATTCATATTCCGCCTTTGTATTTCTTTTCTTTATTCCGCGGCTTTCCTGGGCACGAGGCACACCTCGCGTTGGCGCAATTTCACATACATATTCAACATTATTTCCGTCAAGCATGCGCCTGTTGACGGAATATCATTGTATCATTTACAATTACATATATAACTTTATTCCGATAAACTAAACATTTATATCTTTTTTCCTCTCCCCTACCCTCTCCCACTCTTTTGTTGCACCTTATTCTTGTCATAATATTTCTTCTATGTCGCTGCAGCCGGCTTATTTTTAACTTTCCTATTTCGTTCTCTTTCATTATTTCTTCCGCGATTTGGTAGCTTCGAAAGAGTACGCATATTTACTAATGTTTATTGACCTAATTTTGTTTTCGATATTGTCGATACGATGTATTTAAAGTTTTTTCGGGAGAAGTTTTACTTTTTACCTCCAATTCTCTTCTTCTTTCGGTGCCATGACCGTTCTCGATCTTAGGCTCATCTGATGGCAAGCTTGATTAATTCTTTGTAGGCACCCCTATCCTTTGCTGTGTGGAACAGTTCTTCAACACTGCAACCTGTCCATGTCTGTAAGTTCTTGAACCAAGATAATCTTGTTCGTCCAACTCTTCTTTTTCCTTCCACCTTTCCCATCAATATATTCTGCAGTAACGTGTACTTCGGCCCACTCACCACATGACCGAAGTATTCTATTTTTCTTCTTTTGACAGTGTCGATCAGCTCCTTTTCTTTTCTCATCGTCTGTAGTACCTCAACGTTTGTCTTCTTTTTTTTTGGTCCACGGGATCTTAAGTAAGCGTCTATAATACCAAAACTCGAAAGCTTCTAATCTATGGAGCGTTCTGGGCGTCAATGTCCACGTTTCGACACCATATAGTAATACCGACCAGACATATTCAGAGGTCTGAACCTTAAATCGAGGTCCAAGTAATGAGCTGTGAGTGTCTACTTCATTTTCATAAAGGCAGAACGCACACTTGCTCAATGCGACATCTAATTTCTCCGTCTGGGTCACCATATTTATTAATCCAGGCACCCCGAGGTATTTGTATTTATCGACTTGTTCTGGTCTGCCATTGTTTATCATTATGTCGATAGGGCGTAGGTCTCGTTTGAGATGGCCATTACCTTCGTTTTCTTCACGTTAATTATCAGTCCATATTTATTGCATACTTTTTCCATCGCTTTTGTTAATATAGTTAGGTCTTCTGCACTTTCAGCCATCAAAACTGTGTCGTCCGCATATCTGATGTTATTGATATTTTCACCGCCGATTTTAACACCTTCTTCTCTGCCATCAAGGGCTTCTTTGAAGGCCTGTTCCGCGTATATATTAAACAGCAAAGGAGACAATATAATACATCCTTGCCTTACTCCCTGTTCAATACTAATTGGATCTGATATTTAGTTGTTTTCTAATGAGATTACTGCGTTTTAGTGTAAGTAAAGATTTTTTATTATACGCTTATCCGCTTCATCTAGGCCAATAGTATCGAGTATTTGGAACAATTTGTCACGAGTTATTCGGTCAAACGCCTTTTCAAAGTCCAGGAAACAGAGAAATACTGGACGTTGGAACTCCTTCATTTTCTGAATCAAGATGTTCGTACAGAGTAATGCCCCTCGAGTTCCCAGGCCACCCCGGAAGCCATACTGTGTTGTTCCAATATTTTCTTCATATTTAGTTCGTATCCTGTCATGTATTATCCTAAGAAACATTTTCAAGGTGTGACTCATTAAACTAATCAATCTGTACTCAGAGCATGATTTTGGATGCGGCTTTTTCGGTATCATTATAAATCTTGATGTTAACCATTCCTCGGGTAATTAACCAGTAGCATAAATCGTATTAAACAACTTTGTAAGGATACAAATTCCATAATCGCCGAATGCTTTTATCAACTCTGTGGCAACCTCATCCGGTCCAGTAGCTTTATGCACTTTTGATTGAACTATCGCTTTCTTTACTTCATCTTCCAAGATTTCCAAGCAGCCATTTACAGCAGTTTTATTGAACCCTTCAGTGATACTACGATTGTTTGCTTTAAATAAATTAAAGACGTACGTTTCCCATGTTTTACGGAAATCACCTTCTTCAATAATTGGTTTATCTTCTGAATTAAATATGACCATTGGTTTTTTCGGCTTATATAGTCCAGTTATTCCCTTCAATTTTTTGTGTATTTGAAATTCGTCATGGACTTTCTGTAATTCTTCAATTCGTTGACATTTATCCGTCATTATCTTTGCCTTTTCTTCTCTGATCTTGCGTCTTAGTACTCGCTGAATCTGTCTGTGATATTTGTTATTATTATTGCTGGCTGTTTGCCTTCGTTTTCTCAGTAGTTCAAGTATTTCATCTGTTATCCATTCCTTATTTTTATTTATATTAGTTTGTCCCAAAATTTTTTCAGCATTCCTAAGTGTCACGTTGACTTTAGTATCGACCAGAACTCATTAACCGAACCGTTTCTATCAAATTCCTCTGAATTTTGCTGTATCTCTGTCTCCAAGGCCAACTGCAGTCGATTCCGAATCTCTATCTTTCTCATGGCCATTAAGTTAAATCTGTTGTTTTTCGGTTTTATGATTTTCTTGAATTTTACTTTCATCTCTACAATCAGTAGAATATGATCTGTATTTGCATCCGCGCCTGGATATATTTTGACTGATTTTAAAGCATTCCGATGTCTACGATCAATCAGTATGTAGTCAATTTGATTGCGCACTATGTTATCTCTTGAATCGCTTGGAGCTTTCCACGTATATAAACGACGTTTTGGGAGCTTGAAGTATGTATTCCCAATGATGAGGTCCTTCGTTTGACAGAACTGAATTAGCTTTTCACCTCTACTCTTACGGTCTCCAAGACCATATTCTCCTGTGACTTCTCCAGCTAGATCTCCTACTTTGGCATTAAAATCGCCCATAACCATTGTGACTTAAAAACTTTTCGTTGCATTGAGCACATTTTCTAGTTCTGCGTACAACTTGTCGGAATCTTCTTCCTTGCTTTCTGCTGTAGGAGCATACACACTTGTATTATGTTTATGGAAGCTGGTTTACCATCGAATTGTATCATTATTATTCTATCTGCGATAAATACGGTATTCTTAATTGCAGCGGCTATATCTTTGCGAACTATTATGGCTGTGCCATTTCGGTGAATTTCTTCTGCATAGCCGGAGTAACAGACAGTATAATTATGACTCCTAAATTTTCCTATTCTTGTTCATCTTGTTTCGCAGATACTCAATAATCCTACGTTTAGTCTTTCCATTTCAAGTGTTATTATCTTCAGTTTTCCAATTTCCATCATCGTTCTAACATTCCATGTCCCTATTCTGAATTTGCGAGATCTAACCGGCGGATTCTTCACACCCCTGCCCCATTGAAGGGGCGCCCGGAACTTGGGGCCATGATTTGAATTTCATTTGCTATTTAAATGATATACTAGGGACGTTACAGCGGTGGTTTCCCTCTTGCCTTCCGCTGGATTTTCTGTCAGGGTTTACTCCCTTAGTCGAAAGAACCCGTATTGAAAGCGCCGGATACTCGCCTGCTCGCTCTAGATCGATATGTATCAATCCGACTGGGGCACATTGTCGCAAGCGAGTTGCTGATGGTCTGCTGTTGTTAACGCAGTACAAAGCTTAACAGTATTTATTGGCAAAAGCACCTTCGGCAAGTACTTCCAGCTCCGTTTTCCTATCAGCATTATGCGTGAATTCCGATTTAGCTTTTCTAGTCAGCGTTAAGCCCGTCGAAAAGAAAATTACCACCCTGCACGACATGGACGTACGGAATTCACGTGGTTGTTGTTTTGTTTCTCCGTCGGTGGGACTAGCATCGTATGACGGTCGAGTGACTACTTACTGGAGAAGGTGACTCCAGTTACAACAACCTGTGCCCCGCAGGGCACCTCCAATTACCGTCACTTTTTACCCTGTAATGTGTTGCCATATTTTCTCATTAAATTACATACATATTCATTTTTTAAATAATCCATCCATTACCCAGTAAACAAATCATCCGAGTATCATCTCAGTTTTAATTAAACCTAGTTTTCTCTACTTCAATATTACCATTGTTTATGTTTCCAAGCCTTACCGTGGTTTTGGTGTTGTCTATATCCCTTTAATAATGTATTAAGGCTGAAAACAGAACATCGCAGGTATCTCTCTATTATTTATTTCAAAAAAATTCTGGTTTGTTGCGTATCGTTGCTTTTAATCTTGACTTCGAAAAACGTCCTAGCCTTTTCATTATAGCGGTAATAATAATCCGAGGCAAAAACAAACCTTCTCTGAAATTAAGAAAACCCCGATGGAATCATGTTTATAGAACATGTTTTTCTAACTATCGAACGTTAACTCCTCCAACTGTCGTCGCGTTAGCCTAGTTGCTAGAGCGGTTGGCTTCCGTTATCTCGGGTTCGATTCCGGGCGACGACGGAAACTATTATTACGAAAAATTAAATACTCGCTAATCTCGACTCGTTCCGGATCCAAATCGCTCCCAGATTTACCCAGACCGAAATAGTCGGGTACCAGGGAAATCTGGGAAAGTAAAGGTGGGTCCCGTGAGAAAGGAACCAGCTCCAATATTCTCCTTAGATCGATTAGGCTTAGTACATTGTGAACCTTAACTTCACAATCCATGTACCTTATCAAGGGTATGGGACTTACTTTACTTTACTATAGTCACGTGGAAGGTAATAGCATTGCATGCATATCATTACAAATACGCGCTAGTTAGTGCACAACAGACACGCACGTGGAACCGCATTTCTTTATGTAGTCTCGCGTATGTACACATTCGTACTGCATATAACCATTGCCTCTAAAACACCATGCCTATGTCTGTACAGCTGAAATGTATGAATAGGTAGCCGCCGACGCTCAGGAATTAAGTATGGCACACACTAAGATGATGAACTAAGCCAACTATAAAATATAATGTTAAATGTAAACGGGTTTCTTCTTTTGCTAGTAATTTACTTGCAAAATTTACTGCTCGAAAAATCTAAACTGCGCTAGACAAGGCGATAATATTGCGTTTCCAAACTTATCGATTAAATCAAAGCCGCGTCATTGAAACTATTAAACGTTTTGCTTTGTGTGCCGTATAAGATCAGTGTTGAAACGAGAATTTTGGATAGATGCCAGCGTACGTTCTACACACTTGATGACTGTTCCAGACCAAAAGCCAATCAATTTTTCCCGCCTGCAATTTGAAGATTAAAATTTTATATTCATTTTCGAACGCGTGTTACCGCATTAATTATTTAATTCTCCGCCGGACGACGAGGAGTCTCTTTAATTACGATATACACGCTTTAGAATTTTTCTGAGAGAACTTTATCCGAGGAAACGCGATACGCATTAATAATATAATATCTTTAAATGGCGCCGTGAGTTTTCGGAAGTGCATCGGAGGGGGGTGCTATTAACAAAATTGAACGGTGTTTAGTAGCGATAGGAGGTAAACGAACGACGAACTTTCTTCTTCTTCATTCGTCACATAAAGTTGGAAACTTTTTACTGATTAGCCGACAGCTCTGGTGCAAAGCGAGCTGTTTTGGTTTCGGGGCCTTCGAATGTAAGTTAAATGTAGGTTCGTTTATAAAGTCGACTTAGGTGAAGGCGGTGGGCGAACATCGAGGTGTGCGTGAATTAACGCTCGAGCCAGCGGCAAGTGTGCGACTCGACAAACATCGTGGGCAACACTCTGTTGGCTCGTTAACAACTTAGACGTAATAGAGCTGTTCACTGTGCACCGGCTAAGTAATAAACGGCGTATTACTGAAAAGTTCTTACGAACTCTGTGGCAACCTGTTTAATTACGTCAGAGGAGACGAGGAGCAATTCGCAAATGAGTTTAATTTTCCGTATATCATTATTAAAACGTCTGATTGCGTGGTTTCTCGCGCGGCAAAAATTAACGAAAACGAAACAAAACAAACAAATAATATTTCCGCTACCGTTAAGCTATAACTGGACCGCGATCACCGATTTTCATAACTGACTAGAAGTTCAGTGGTCTCCCAGAAACCGAATAAGATGATATTAGTTTTCCTTCGTTAGCTCTGACACGTTAAGTACGTATAACTAACCGCACTCAATCGAGTATCACTGGAACATAAAATTATTTTGCTTTCTGACTTAAGATAGTCAATATTACAAACACCAGTCGATGCGTCTTAATTCGTTCCATTCGAAGTACCTCATTCAACTCCGGGAAGATTGCATCGAATACTTCAGTTCATTACTTCACAGCACGAATAATTGCATGTTATGCGCGATTCACGCAGGCCTGTTGTGAAATAATTGATAACTCGGGGACGATCACAAGTGATCGATAAACATCACCAACCGCTGCTTAACCAATCGCACGCTTTTCAAAGCGGATCGTTTTGGACATAGTGCGTATATATTATATATATATATATATATATATATGTTAATGATAACGTAATGTTCCTTTATTGAAAGTAGTGCGAAAAAACAGTTGTGAAATGTGTAATGTTTTTCTGCTGTTACTTTTTTAAATAGAATTACTATTTTTTATTAAAAGACTAGGGTAGTGAATTTAAATTAACTCTTCTATGAGTACTGTAGAACTGTCGTTAAGGAATTCGGAAGACGTTTCATGATAGCATCAGATTGATACGCATTTTGCAGCGCAATCTATTTAAACTGTAACGTATTAGTTTTATTTGAAAATAGAGAATTTTGTTCAATCTTTTAATAAAATCACTATACAAAATCTCCCTAATTATAAATGGTGCGTGTTGGATTCGAATTCGGTAATCATCTCTACGTCGAGAGAACATATATATATATATATATATTAAAAACTCGGTCATTTTGGCCTCGCAAGAGGCTGTGTTCCTTGACCCCTCTTGATAAATTTCTGTCTCTTTCTCTTCTATACTTTATATAAAATGATCAAAATTTACAACTTAATTCTAAATCGGTCCGTATGAATGTAATAACATAATCACAAAAATCCTATAAAATATAACAAACGTTACATCGCTGTAATTAATATACATAAACCCTTGTCCTGGAAACGACAAGAAATAAAAAAGTTAATTAAATATTGATTCGGTCAGAAATGGACAGAATGAAGGAACTAAGAACTAAGATAATGGACTTGAAGGAATGTGACAAGAGATGTATAAGGCGCAATACAGCCTAGGAAGTCCAAGAGATCGGACGAGCAGACGATTGGCTCTCTGTAGTATATTGAACGGAGTCATCATTTTGAAGCAAAAGACAAAAGAAGAATTAGAAATGGCAGAAATATAAGGGATGAGATAGGAACAGTCAGAAAACGTCACAATTGATATAAGATAAAAAGCTAAAATATTTTTGTATTGAGGGAATTCAAATAAGTTGATGGGAAGGCAAGAGGAAAAACAAATTGTAAAATTAAGAAAACTGAGAAAATAGAAAGAAATTCAAAAAATAACGATAAGAAGAAAGACAATATTTCTATATAAAACTGGAAGAGGTATAAAAGAACAATTTCTAATAATGGGAAACAAACGGTATTAGCTGTGGTTTAGTACGGACACTAACCAAGTGAAATTTTTGTAAGTTTCAATGCGTGACAGTCGAATTTAACCGAAACTGAACAATCTAAAGGTAGCTAGCGGATAATTTCTTAATGCAAAGCTGATTGCTACGTATTATCGCTATACACGTTAATTAATCTCACAGCTGCATGAAGCAGCAAATCAGAGAGAGAAAAAAAAAAATAATAATACAAATGCAGTTCGCATGAACCACGAGTGTAGACAAGTAGATCAGTAATAAAAATACCGATGCCTCTTTATATTGTAGCCCACGCTTTTTGCAAGTACCGCATATTGAGCTCAGCACACGCCCAAGTTTCTGTATATAAAGCAGGTGAGACATAACGAATAAATCAAAATGTTTAACAACTGAAAATTTTAAACCAACCCACGCAACCCACGCACCCACGCGAAAACTTTGTTCTTCGCACAGGCAACCCACGCAGTTGGCTGTGCATGAACTGGATTCAATATACGGCGGACTTTAGCGCTCTTGCGTGTCGACGATATCCTAAGCAGTACCTTAAGCAAGCACAACGCGATTCGTTTATTTTGGCTACTTCAGTCCACAGGGAGCGCTAAAACAGTTGAAGCGCCCCAGAAATTCTTTAACCGCGCTGCAATTTTGTAATCTTGTATACTGGCACACTTTCAATTAATGTTGCTCGTACTGAACGTATACCATAGAGAGTGAACTCCACCCAACCCTTTGAAAAAATTTAATAATACGAGTAAGATAATTTTCAAATGATTCTTTCTTTCTCTCCCGTGCCTCTCGCCCTTTAATTCTACTTCAGTGATTGAGCTAAAAATAGAATCAGATTTACTTCGTGCGTTTCGGAAATATTTCTTTTTGAGCGATGCTATAAGTTCTACAACCTGTAATGTCGCATATTTTAAACGACATAAAATAACTTGGCTGTTTCCTTTTCTTCTAGCGGTGAGTGTCCTTCGGAGCCAGTCTGGAAGTACCACCGGTTATCAATTTACTATTGACAATTTCTCGATCTTAAAGGCTTTATATCTACGTTTATATTTTGAAAAAATCGATATCACTTTAGGGGACGTATAAAATAGATTTGCAACGCTAAAAAAAAACACGCTTTTTCCAACTAATAACACGATGATTAAAATCAAAAGTGCCAACAACTAAGCCTTACAAATGCCCTACCCAGATATATATTTTTCGACAGAATACAACTAAAGAATGAAAATTAAAGAAAAAATCTAATGAATATAATAATTCTGACTCTGACACTACGAAAATATTCTGGACGGATGATTATCTGAAAACTGGTTTTATAGAAATTTTCAAATTGTGCAGACTTATTTATACAAGCAACAACGTCGATCGGCGTTCGTTTTCTACACACTGAAAACGATTAAAATTTTCCGTACGTTCTCCACTCAATCGCAGGCCAGAACGACTAGCCGATAGAAACGCTATTACTAAACAAATTCGTCCAAATCGGAATTTTACAACTGCGTAATTTAGAAATTTGTAAACTTACATAGGGAAAGTGACGTTAAACAACTTGCCTGATTTTTCAAATAGAATATACAATTTTTTTTTTATACAACAACGTATAGTTTTCCATTTTTATTCAGGATTTATTTTAGACGATAAACAATTTAATTTTAGAGTGATACTACAAAAAAATATCAGCATTTTCCACTAACATATATACATATATACGAAGGTAGTTCAAATATAAACCGGAATTTTTAAATAAACGCGCGAAAAATTTATTGTGGAAAAAGTGGTTGCACTAGCAGTTAGACCGGTTTGTTACGAAGCGTGTAGAGCAATTAGAACCGCGTAACCTCACTTTTTAGTGTAGTTAGAGCCATGAGTGAAAAAGAAGTACCAGTGTCTGTTGCGCAACGCATCATTATTCGTTTTTTAGTCAAAGACGACGTGAAATCCGTGGAAATTTATCGAAAATTACGCGAACAGTTCGGGGATGAGTGTCTCTCTAAAACTCAAGTGTACGAGTGGTGTTCGGCGTTTCGAAAAGAACGTGAAGTGGTGTCAAACATAGCACATGCGCGGCGCCCAAAAACCAGCATTACAGATGAACACGTCAAAGCCATCGAACAACTCATTTTGGCTGACCGACGCGTCCGTGTACGCGATATGACCGACGAATTGGGCATCAGCATAGGTAGTATTGAGACAATAATTCATGATCGGCTAGGTTATCGCAAAATTGCAGCCAGATGGGTGCCAAGACTTCTGAATTTTGAACAGAAATTCACTCGTTTGGAAGTTTGTACGCGTCTCCTGCAGCGGTATGAAGAGGAAGGAGAGAATTTATTGCGGCGAATATTCACCACGGACGAAACTTGTGTGGTACACTACTATACGCCGGAGAGTAAACGCTCGTCTATGGAGTGGCGGAAGAAAAAAGAGGGAGCGCCAGTCAAAGCGAAGGTTACACAGTCAGCTGGGAAGGTGTTGTGTACCGTGTTTTGGGACATGAAGGGAGTGATCGCAGTCGATTTCCTAACTGAACAACGTACTGTGACGGCGGCGCAGTATTACAGTAACCTCCTAAAAAACACAGTCAAACCGGCCTATCGAACAAAAAGGCGCGAAATTCCGATCCGTAGTGCGATACTGCTTCAAGACAACGCCAGGCCACATACCGCTCGGCTCACGATGGAGACATTGGCCGAATTGGGCTGGGAAACACTTGAACATCCTCCTTACAGTTCAGATTTGTCGCCTTGTGATTATTATTTGTTTGGCCCGTTGAAAGAAGCACTTGGTGGACAACGTTTCGACAGCAACGATGAGGTGGAATCGTTCGTGCGCAAATGGCTATGTGACAAGCCGCGAGATTTTTACGAAAAAGGAATAAAAAAATTGCCGGAGAGGTGGAAAAAGTGCGTAGCGTGCGAGGGGGGTTATCTCGAAAAATTGTAAAAAATATGAGCACTGTAAGTATAAAATAAAAATTTTTATGACGAAATTCCGGTTTATATTTGAACCACCCTCGTATATATTATTATTATTTCGAATTAGCCACTGATGGACTACGTTGTCAACTGGTTCTACCATTCTTCTTCCTCTCTTTCTATACTGCTTTCATTCTTTCACTGTGTCTTTTTTTTCTTTCTTCGGTCCACAGAATGCCAGTTCTTCCTTTTCGTTTCTCCGCGAATCTTTTACAGTCAAATATAATTTTTTCTTTAACGTTGATCGCTGTTCTATATCTTCAGGGGTAATCTTCAGTTCATCCAGAAATTTTTTGGTCTCTTTGTACCACGTACTGTTTATTTTCAGCTTTCGCGTGTAACTGAACAACCTTCCAGTGAACCTGCTCGGCTCCATCCTTTGCATGTTTCCGTAGAATCGAATTATTCTCTTCCGGATCTCGGTAGTGATGCTTTCCGCATGTTGGTATATTTCCTGGTTACTCATATATTTTCCACCTTGTTTCACTGGTCCCAGTATTCTTTTTACGATCTTTCTTTCTGCGATTTCAAGTTGCTCATTTAATCCTTTTCTGTTCATTGTTAGGCTTTCCGCTACATATAATGCTTCTGGTCTGATCACAGTTTTATAATGTCTCAGTTTGGCATTTTTTGATAGATATTTCTTATTATATATTTCTTTTGTTAAATAAAAAGCCGCTTTTATTCTATCGATCCTATATTTGATTGCTTCTTTTTCTGACGCACTCTGCTCGATTAATTCTCCCAGGTACTTGAATTTATTAACTCTCTTCACATGACCCACATCAGTTTTTATTCTATCAGGAGCGGTTGTAATATTTATCATAAATTTGGATTTTTCAAAGAAAATTTGCAGCCCTGCTCTATCCGCTTGCTCCTTTAATATATATATATACATATATATAACTCGGCCATTCTGGCCTCGCAAGGAGCTGCGCCCCTTGACCCCTCTTGCTTGCATTTCTGTCTCGTTCTCTTCTATACTTTGTATAAAATAATCAAAATTTACAACGTAATTCTTACTGGCATCAACACAAAAAAAGATAACATAATCACAAAAATCCTATCCTAACATTTAACTCTCATTAGAAAAAATTAAGACATTTTTTCGTTACATTTTTCGTTATATATATTTCGTTACATAAAATTGTGACATTTTTTAAATAACAATAACAAAAATCCTATAAAATATAACAAACGTTACATAAAATTGGAACATTTTTCGTTACACAAAATTCGGACATTTTGTGTTATATAAAATTGGGACATTTTTTGCGACATTTTTTCTAAGAGGGGGTAGCCTAAGAATTACGTGGTAATTAATATGTGTGTGTGTCCTCTAATTGACGCTGATCTAAGTATTATCCTGCCTTTATTGGTCCAACGTGTAGTTAAAAAAGTTCGGATATATTCTTCATACATTACTCGCAATCAATTTGATATTTTCAATTACTTGCACGTTGTACAGCCAAACAAGAGTATCTTCTCTTTCATTTCGCTTTTACAGAACTCGTCATAACTAGAGCGGTTCATTATTATCGCTGGCTCACGCATTAATAAAGAGGGAGTGTTATTAAAATTCCGGACCACGGCTGATCAGCCAACGGACAGTGAACGAAAAGTTCCGAACGATGTAAATTAGTCATCTGTCAAACAAGACGGTTTTATTCAATGCTTCAGCGACCGTGCCTGGTGACATTTCATTTTCAGATTTAAACCTGAACATCTATCTTTAAAATTGATTTCGCCTATTTTACAACTTTACGCGCGAATCGTCATTCGTTAGGGTAAATATGAAGCAGGTTAATTTCCAAATCGCTTCTGAGCAGAAGCCATGGACGTGCTTTAGAAAAAAAAGACGTGTACACAGATAACAATTTTACATAAACTAATAGTATGCATACTAATTAGTACACAAATGTACTGAGAAAAGGTACATAGTGTCAGAAAACATGTTGTCGAGAAAAACCAGTTTAAAGTTTCACAGTATAATAATACACTTCTAAGGGGTAATTTTAAACATACAATTACGATTTACAGCAGGAAACAATTTCTATTCACCATTTTGTTCACGATAAAGAGCTTTGTCCGAATGCGTTGTTAAGTCAAAACCGCATTTTTGACACACTATGTACCTTTTCTTAGCGAATTACTCGTATAATGTATAAGATGTTTAACTAAACATGAAAATCGAGCTCACAACTAGCGGATTGTTTAATAAATTCACGGTGACGCAATTAATATATTTTAGTACCCTTTTTTAGGTACTTATTTAATTCCCAGTACCACTTATTAATTTAAAAAAAAAAAAAATGTCTACGTTAACGGATAAATTAAGTTTTTGTTGGATGCCTCCTGGTCACTATGGAAGTACTGGGACGGTTGCCATAACGATTAAATGATATCCAGTTTATCCCTGCGATGAATAAAAATTTAAATAATCCGAAAGACTGGTTATACTTTAAAAATTTCTTTGTCAGATTCCATTCCTTGTTACTCCTAATTGCTGCTATGTACACGTGTTGATGGGTAATCATCCGTTGCTGACAAGCCCAGGGAAAAACCCAAACAAGAAAAAAAAAAAAAAAACACTTTAAAAATAGTCAGAAACAAGGAAAATCCTACAATCATGATTAACATATAAATACCATAGAGTACCATAGAATTCTTAGGAATACCTTGATATGGCTGACAAGAAAATTTGTAACCGCGACAACTGCGTATGTGATCGATTCGGGGAAGATGATTTTTTTTTGAACATTTTTCAGAGGCATCTTGTAATGAACATGTGCTATTGAGATATACGTAGAATTTTAACTATCTGTTGTTTCCTGCTTCCCCTACGATGCAAATAGGGCAAAATTTTCAAATGGTTTATTTCTGAAAAGTTATTTCCTCCGCAGCGCCATTTAACTTTTTTACTACGCAGTGGGGAACACAGTTCAGGAAGTATCTCTGTTTACTTTTAGGAGTAAAATTATTATTTAGATGAATCTTACAGCTTGTAACGCTAACTGTTTGATAGTGAGAATAATTGGTCACCAAATCCTGTAGTCAAGTTAGAAAAAAAAATATCCCATACCCTCGGATAAGGTATCATTTTTGTAATACACTCAGCCTAATGGGCCTGAAGAAAATACTGAGATCAGTTCCTTTCTTTCGGCAGCCTTTAATTTTTCAGATTTTTCTAGTGCCCAATTAATTTTTCAAACTGGAAAAATGAGGGAGCGGATTTCTGATTTGTCGCGGATCATCTTAACTACTAAACTACCGCGCTACCATTGATATACGGTTGGAAATTTAGTTGAAAAAATTTGAAATAATTTTGGTCCTGTAACTGAACATCAATAGGTAAATACTTCCCGTACCACGGATGAAAAACTTCAGCGAGAAACTACTGATCGCAGCAAGTGACTCTGTTAGCGTATGAGTCACAACCGAATCTAATTTTCGACAGCTAGTACCGCCATCTGTAATGAAATGCTCAACATGGAGAAATATGATTGTAATGAGAAAAATGTCTCTGAGGTATTAAAATGAGATGGCACGATAAAAAAAGAAGTATAGAAATATACAAAAAAAAAAAAAAAAAACGGAATAAATGAGTTAATAATTTTCATTTTTGATTTAATCATTTAGTTCGCATATTTACTCGACAATTTTTACTATTAACTTCAATCGTTTTTTTTTTTTTTTAATATAATTTATTGATACTATTTTCGTATTAAAAAAAATTATTTCTTACCTGGAATACATGCGGTTATTTTAATTCGAAACCGGTGAAAGCATTTTTTCATTCTACTTTTTAATTGTACGCTTAACTTGACCACTTATTTATTAAAACACTATTTTTAGTGAGTATACACAAAAATTTCGTATTCACGTTAAAATTACTCTCCTCAAGTATGTGTACATTAAAAAGAAATATGTCAAACAACCAAGTATACTGTGTCATATCCGTGCTGACATCGGTGTATACACAGACGCTGGAGATTGCATAACGCGATGACACATTCACAGTATATAAAATCCTACGTAAACTCGCGTTGTACATAGAGAATGTCGCTATAAGTACTAGATCTGTACAACGGAAATGTACAAATAGGAATATGCCACAATGCTCGGAACATGTATTTTATGCAAAGAAATGTACTGCGGTGGGTTTTGATACGACTTTTATTAACCATGAAAGAACATTCTCTTCTGAAATTGCGGCAATCCGTTTCGGTGGAATAACCGAAAATAAATGTTATTTATCCGATCAGTTATTTAATCAAAGTGAATGATTTCTGAGAATGGCTGAGTTTTTGCAGCAGAACTAGATTTTCAATATAGCTAGAGCTGTTTTGGTTCGCGTTCATTTGATAATTTATTCTATTTGCATTTTCTTTTTTTTTCTTTTACTTTAAACGAAACTGGCAGAGACTTTTGTAGTTGCTGTTGAACATCCAACATAAATTCCAAAATTCTAATGTTAATCCAGTGTAATGTTTTTAGCCCTCCGCCAGTCAAAATATTCAGACAAACACAAGAATGGTCAGGTGCACATCTGTTTCATCAATTTTATTAACATCAATATTATAATTATTATTATTATTGATATTTATTATTTTATTATAATTTTTGTCGTTATTATTTTTCAATAATTATTTAATTATTATTATTCATAATTATTTTTTATATACAGTTATTCTGGTTGTCTATTATAAATTTTCGTATCTAATACCGTATAATTTTTTTGCATCCCAATGTACATAATTATTTCTAATTTGATTAAAATTAAAAATTTATACATTTTAAGTGCAAAGTGCCTTCTTACTTACAAGTGGTCCCTGTTTGGCCTACTTAGATGTTTGTCGAAGCCCAGAAAAAAAAAAAAAAAATATATATCTCTTTAAAGTCCATTTTAAAAATTTAGGAAATTAAATAGAAAGAATGAAAAAAAGTATAAAAAAGAAAAGAAATTAACATAAAAATAAATCTAATAAATAACTTTAAATTAAAAATTTAAAGTTTTCACAGTGATTACTCATGATAAATAATTTTCGGAAACGACTGTGTTTTTTAAAAAGATATTTATTCGCTTAACGTTTCGACCAGCTTACACTGGCCATCATCAGAAGCAGAGTTTGCTTCTGATGATGGCCAGTGCAAGCTGGTCGAAACGTTAAGCGAATAAATATCTTTTTAAAAAACACAGTCGTTTCCGAAAATTATTTATCAACTATAAATATTTTCGATTTTATTTAAATATACGAAAACAAGAAGAACGCACTTTAGTCTGCGTAAGAAAATTTGATTAGTTTGACAGGGCCTTATGCAGAATTGATCTAGATATCTACAATTACAAAACTAAGCCGTAAAATGCGTTGAAAAACTATAAGTTGATAAATAACAACGCTATAACATGTTTCAAAATTCTTTAAAATCTCGTCTCGAAAGTAGCGACAACAGCCGTAGCGTTAATTCGTACAAAAAATTCACCACTTCTATCGTGAATACCTTATTTTCGACGGTAAAACAGCGCATTTTTATAAAGAAAAGAACTTTTCCTGCTCTATTAGTCATACGAACAATAGTGGAAACTAATACAACTAATATTAAAAGTTCCTGTTTACCCAACAGACCAGAGGTGGGTAAATATAAATCCAGTTTATTTTGGGGATGTAGTCAGAAAAGAAGAACCACTTTGGTCACATCCAATTTGGTAAAGTAAAAAATTTCGCGCTACCCCAAAATAATTATTTTTCTAGGAGATTCGTGGAAAAATCACACTAAAACAGAAATTATTGTCATTTTTAAAATTTCGTGCTTTTTTATATATATATATATATATCCATATAATATAATAATAATATATGTTGGAATTAAATTTCCAGGCATTATAAGCTAGAGGCTGAAATTGCGTCGATGACGTGGCGGGTAAACGCAAAAGACGTTATTCAGATTCCGCCCGGTGGAAAATTCCGTGGAAGTATGTATAGTATAACAAGGAGAAACAGCCAAATTGTAAGCTTTACCGATAATTCACTTGTAAAATTTAGCGTAGAAATTAAACGGATAAATTTAAATTTACGGTCGCTGATGATGAAGTTTTAGTCCATACTTTTTTCTTTTATTTTTTTGGGAGGGCATGTTGAAAAACTTAATAAAAACGAAAAAATTCACGATTTAAAAAAAAAGGAACTCTAACAAAAACGAATTTTAAGAAACTGCGATACTTCGGCAATGAGCTGACAGCTGAAGCTAGGCGCTTCCCTGTTTTTTTTTAATTTTACTTTTAACCAAACTTCTCTGATCTGCTCGTTACTACGACGATTGTTAAAGAAAATGGAAATTAAACTCTCTCTCTCTTCCGTTTTAGGATCGCACTGTAATGTAAAATTATTACAGCCGAAACGTATACGTATTTTTATATGCATATAATAACGTAATGAACGTTTAAAAAAATAAAATAAATTTAAAAAATACACGTTTTCAGATGTGACACTAAAATGCGAAACAATATTAAAAATATTCTATTGATATTGAATTGCCGGGTGTCTAAATGAACTAAAAAAATACCGCAATGTTGTCTTACGATGCAAAAATAGTCGTATTAGGTCATAATAATCTGTAATGTTTCGTTTTTTTTTGTAACACACTGTTTATTTTATAAACCAGTTTCATAGAAAAACTTATTTAAAGCAAACATGGTAGTTATAATTTGTAAATTTTATATAATATTCTTCCTTCGTTTTGATATTTAAAATAAAACTTTAATGATTTTTCTAGTGTTTTCCGCTATTTCAACGCCGACTTATTATTAAAAATCCCTTCTGCACTATTATTTTTATTTATTTTAAGGGGGTCGTCCTGTGCGATAGCTCTTTTTTTAACAGTTTTTTGGCAGATGTTTGTAAAAAACAATGAAAACATAATGCTTTGGTATTTACACAATATATTTAACACAACTTATCAGAAGTCTTTCCGAATAAAATTTTTCACATTAAAATATGCAGTCAAACCGACCGCAGACATCTTGAAAGATCCCTGTGTCAAAAAAAAAGTAGGTCCATGGCTGCCACGATTCTAGCTGTTCCGCTAATCTGAAACAAAATATTCAACCTGCGTTCATAAATAATTTTTTGTTAGCAAACTTTTGAACATAAATGCACGATTTCTGTCATTTTTTGTTAAAAATATTTTAAGTTTTTTTAAAAAAAAAACGTGATTGTTATAACAATAATTCTAGTTCAGACGATACCTACTGATGTGCTGAGCTTACCATAAAAATTTGAGCGCAATCGGTTGGATAGTTTTCGAGATATCTTGGCAACCATTTTGAAAAATGCCGTTTCGAGAAAAACGCGTTTGAAAGTTGAGGTATGAATCACACAAAGCCACTTTTGACTTACCATCAATCTGCTACGCCTGGTCCATAAGCCGAATTTGAAAAAATCCGTTCACACACATATTCTAGATATATTAAAGAAGTTGTTTCTGCAAAAAAAAAAAAAAAAACGATTTTTTCAATCCATCACATCGGACGACCCCCTGAACCACATCTGAGATTATCTGTGATACTTTAAAAGTACCCACTTCTATTCCATTGGTTTGGTTTAATAACTCCTTAATCGTCGTTTCTTCTACCTGTCTTTCTTGGTTTCGTAGTGACTTATTTCACTTGTCGCTCTAGTGGTTACTTGCGAATAAATCTTTCACCGTTTACATTGTCCTCGTGCCATACTATTCTTGCTCACTATATTTCGTTTATCTTCTGTAGTCTCCACACGTACATTACTATTTACATTTCAACGACCAGCTTGATTCGAATCCCTTCCAAGTGTTCTTCATGGTTGACCGCTCCATTTTCTATATTAGAGCGATCTTCAAAACTCGAGGATTTCCTTATTTTTTAAATTCTCACTTTAACCTTTACCTGTTGTCTGCCCGTCCTTGCTATTTTCATATTATCATATTGAACCATATTAAATTTAGCTTTTCCTTACAGATGCTAGTAAGCGAAGTTTAACGTGCCCAATAATTACGAGAAAAAATTAAACATAAATTCTAGTAAATATTTAAAACTTTCACAGTGAATAATCGTAATAAATAATTTGCGGATACAACTGTGTTCAAAGAGTTTACTTCTGATGATGGCTAGTATAAGCTGACCGAAATGTTAAGCAAATAAAATTCGTTTTGAACACAGTTGTATCCGCAAATTATTTATTATAAATTCTAGTTTCAAAAAAAAAAATCTTGTTAAACACCAGTCGAATTGATTATGATCGCAAACACTTTCGTTATTTTCTACATTTTCTGTTCCACAATTTTTCTTAATAATTTCTAAATAAAAGAGCCAATATAAAAATTAAATTATTAGTGATTGCACTAATATAATTATATATATATATTAATTACAACGTAACTTTTAGGCTAGCCCCCATTAAAAAAAATGTCCCAATTTTATGTAACGTTTGTTATATTTTAATTTTTACCGACTTTATATATATTAATTACAACATAATTCTTAGGCCACCAAAGTTAAATGTTAGGATAGGACTTTTGTAATTATGTTATTATATTCATATGGACCGATTTAGAATTACTTTGTAAATTTTGATCATTTTATACAAAGTATAGAAGAGAAAGAGACAGAAATGTAAGCCCCTATAGCCAAAGGGTTTCGCCCCTTGCGGGGCCAAAATGGCCGAGTTTATCTGTATATGTTAGAGGCTTGCGGCCCATGCTTGCTAAGCTTGCCAACCGTATGCTTACCACTAGTTTGGCTCACTAGTGCTCCAACAATAGCAGCTTAAAACTTTTTTAAAGGCAGGTTAGAAAAAATGAAATAGTACTCAGTTTTTAATTATTGTTGCCTATTTAATAATTTTGAAATACTTTTCAAATTCATAAATCAGTTACAGCGCGAAGCAAAATATCAAAAAAAGTCAAAACTTCTTTTTAAAAAAAACTTGTGTTTGTGTGTCCGCATGACTATTATATACATATTAAAATATACGCATTTACGATAACTATTCGCGGAAACATCGTTTGTTTGTGTATCCCGTTAAAGAAAAATATCATTTTTAGTTTTATACATTTTTTTCGAATACGGTAAATATTGGCGACAAAAAATTTCCGTAATATTAATAATATTTTCGCAAGAAACAATATTATTTTCAATTTGTAAATAAAAAAAATATCTGAACATTTTAAATTTATTACCAATGTAATTATCCTCCAATAACTCTAGTACATATTCTATTGAGACTTACATGAAAGCTCGCAGTTGTAAAATGTCATGTTGTAAAAAACATTTTATTCCGTGCGATAATTTACGTATATGTTTATAAATCTTAATGCAGTTTTTAACTTTAAAATCAAATTTTCAAATTTTCACTTTTATAATAACATGCGAACAGAAAACAATATCGAATTTTTCCCTACTGCCACGAATTATTTCGAAATTTACTCGTTATTGTAATTATCCATTTTACCGCTTTTAAGTAAGAATTTCAGATTTCGCTGAAAAAAGTCGTTATGAAACGATTCGCGTTGTTTTCATTTCAAGCGTGTTCAAAATTGAAAGCTGTTTACGACACGCAGTATACTATTTTATACAGATTTAATAGGCCCGTTGGTTTCGAGAAAAGTTATTATCCTTTTAATTTTCTTTTCTCCGCGTAGCTTCCAAATTGTCCAAATTTAAATCGGTCATTACGTATAATAAATTCGTTACACAAAAACCAAAGAGTTCCCCGGATTAGTAGTGTATGTAATTTTAATTTTAACAAATATTTTTACTCCATTTCAAAATATATGATGTAATTTTAATAATGATGAGAATACTAATCAACTTTTAATGGGTTTTTTTATTAGACAGTCATATCAGAGGACGCCATGAGTATGTACGATATCGGAAGACAAGCGTTCATAAACACGGCATTCTACAAGGTAAACTCTTTCTGTTGTTTTTCTCGCAAATTATACTCTTTCGAATAATTTCCTCTTCTACCGTTTTTTTTTTCTTCTTTTACAAAGAACTTTATTCAGTTTCTTGCAAATTTACAAGTCGTACTTTTGTTGTTCGTCACGAATCCTCAGATTATTTGACGTTTCAGCCACCTTTTTACTTTCCCAATGTTTCCATTTTTTTCACGCATCACTTCTCACCACTCGGAAAAGATTGAAAAACGCCTAAAAATTGAAAACTTACGTTCGATATCAGTATGTAAAAGTGATCACAATCTCGGATTTTGTGCAAGCTATTACATCTCTTCCTGCTCCTTCTTACTTGTAATGTGCACCCTCTCATCCATAATCTTTTCCTCCTTCACTTGATCGAGATCAATCTTCTGTGCATTCCTCCCGGTATCATTTAGGCATTAAGCGTAATTAATTAGTGGGTATTAATTAGCCCATTCTTCCATTTCCAGTAGCAGATTTTCGGCCGCGTTTTCAACTCGCAATATTGTTCTTATTTCCTTAAATGACCTATTCTTCCAGGCCATGGCTCAACTACTGCTCGTCATTTTCCAATTCTTGTATTTAATTTCTCCACTCAACCATCTGTTCCTCATCGATTTGTCGCTTTCGCTTTAATCATAGTCTCCTTCCGGTTTTCATCTATTTTTACTCTGTTTTATTTCTTTCATTCTAATTTTACATACTTTCCTTATGACTGTGATATTGTGGTAGTTAAACAATACTAAAATAGAACATACAATATTGACAATGGTTTAATTTGTGCATTCCGGAGAACAATGATTATTAACCCGACAGTGAGGTTAGAGAAGATACCGGGACCAACGTTGAATTAGAATATTCTTAAAAAAATTAAATAGTTCTTAAAAGCATAAATTTACGATTACCACAACAAACTTATACATATATATATCTATCTATTTATCCATCTATAAATCTATCTACGGAGTATAATTAAAGAGTAAAGAGAATTTTTAATTTTTTCAAAAAATATTTACCTAATCTTCAATGTTTATTCCACAGTCCCTTCAAAGTAGTCACACTGCTTTGTTATCATGCACTATACCACCGTAGTGTCGAGAAACACTGTTCGAACACCTTTTCAAGTATGGTATCTCGCTTTGCGATTTCGTCTTTATCTCATCCATTGTTGAAAAAAGTTGTTCTTTGAACGTCTTCTTGAGTTTGGGAAACAAGAAAAAGTCGTAGGTTGTCATGCAGATTAGGGTGGTTGTGTTATTACAACAATCTTATGCTATCACAAACTGCTCGATAAGCAAATATGTGCTGGTACGTTGTCGTGTTGCAAAATCGCCACGAGTTGTTTCTTCAAAGTTCGGGTTGCTGATTGCCTCACGCGAATTGAGTTGGAAGTAGTACTTCCTATTGACTGAGTGCGACTAGTCGGCAAAAATTCGTAATGAACTATATCATCTCGGTCTAAGAAAACAGTTAGAAGGAATTCTCATTAATTTTTGATCACACTTTATATCTACATCTGCTCTCTCTCGCTATATATATATATATATATATATATATATATATATATTAATTACAATGTAATTCTTAGGTTACCCCCCATTTGAAAAAATGTCCCAATTTTATGTAACGCAAAGTGTCCCAATTTTGTGTAACGCAAAATATCCCAAAAAATGTCCCAAAAAAATGTCCCAATTTTATGTGTAACGTTTGTTATATTTTATAGGATTTTTGTTATTGTTATTTAAAAAATGTCACAATTTTTGTAACGAAAAATGTAACGAAAAAATGTTTTAATTTTATATAATAAAAGTTAAACGTTAGGATAGGATTTTTGTGATTATGTTATTTTTTGTGTGTCGATGCCAGTAAGAATTACGTTGTAAATTTTGATCATTTTATATAAAGTATAGAAGAGAAAGAGAGAAATGAAAGCAAGAGGGCTCAAGGGGCACAGCCCCTTGCGAGGCCAAAATGGCCGAGTTTTTATATATAAGATATATATATATATGTATGTGTGTGTGTGTAAATTAAAGTTAAAAAACAAACGTGTCTATTTGTCTTTCTGTCTGCGATAATCTCGAAAACTCGAAAACTACAGGTTGCATTTTGATAAGTTTTCACAGTTACTTAGACTTATTCCCGGAGCAGGTTTTAGTATGTGATTTATCTCGTAATGTTAGGGGGGAGGAACAATGGTGGTTTTAACGATGACAGTGTTGTACAGAAAAGGTTTTTTAATTTACTTTTTTATATACCTTTATTTTACAATTAGTATTTAATGATTAATTAAATTACTAATCATGCGTGGTTTAAGAACAAATAGTTAACCAACTTTTTCATTTTTAGTATTAAAGACGACTTTGTGTTAAACGTTTTTTTTTTTTATTTTTGATTATTTCGTGTTCGATTATTTTTTAAATGTTCATATTTCGACTATTTTTATAAAATGTTTGATGGGAAAATCAGAAAAAACGGAACAAAATGGGTATGTTCCTCCTAAATAAGTAATTATGACAGATTACTCTGTAACTAATTCGCATCCGATTTATAACGGAGTATTCTATATACATTAAAGAGGAGAGAACTATGTGTCAGGTGATTTTATACATTTTTAAAATAACGACTATTTTCATTTACTTGATCGAAGCTTTTTAATTTGCTGTCGTGGACTCTACTTGAATTTTTTTTTTATTATTATATTACTAAGATTCCCAAAATAAATAAAAACCGATTATGATAAATAAATTTTAGTGAAAATAAACATTTCCTACATAAAACGGGAAAGAAATTTGAATATTTAAGCGAGTATTAACATCCGGGAAAGCCGTGGGCAACATGCAACATATATTATCATTATATCCTCAACCATTCACAGTTGCTGGGCAGCAACCTATTCGCACATTTTAGCTGTACAGATATATACAGATATAGGTTGTATACTAAGCAACTGTTTATATGCAGTACGAATGTATACACATGCAAGACTACATCCGGAATTAATTAGTAATCGTTCTATTCATCGATATACCAGCGCAGTCCCCCGTGTATGTCTACTATGAATTGACCTAGCGCGCTCTTATGGTGTTGTATGTGATGGTTCGCCATTGCCTTCCACGTAAAATAGCGAGTACTTTAATTTCATTTTTCGTAATAACTTCTGTCGTTGCCCGGGATCGAACGCGAGACTTCCCCATAACGGAAGCCAAACGCTTTAGCAACTAGGCTATCGCGATGATAGTATATATTACTCCCGAATACCGAAATAAAAGTATTCGAATGAACGTAATACATATATAAGGTAGAGCGGCGGGGCTAGTTGAGCATAGAGGTAAGTTGAGCAATCGAAATATTTCGAAAACTACACACCGCACGATGCATCATGATATGGCGAAAAATAATGGGTGGAATTCATCATACAACCGACAGTAACGACTTGTCAATCGCGTGACGTATGCTTGTTTATTTTGCAATAAAAAAGTGAAAAATTAGTTTCTGTTGGTTTTTCTTCTGTACGCGTTAAAAATCATCCGTTTTCGATCGCGTAAATATCGAAACTTTCATAAATCGATCGTGTTTATGATATCTAGGAAGGATTTGATTCATATTCAAACGGTTTTTTCGTAGTTTCACTTTTGTTTTAAATATTTCCGTTGCGGCTAGAATTGCTGCTGAACAAACTCCACGGGTTTGAAACGAAAACAATATGTGTTTTTCTATTATTTTACGATGTGAACAGAAGTATTGCGCTTCTTCACAAGATACTTGGCTACGAAATAAACCGATCTACGATATACCGAAAAATTGTTGCAGATTCACTTTAGCTCGAACACGAGTATAAACATCATGAATGGTTTTCAAAAGATGGGTATCTCCTTACTTAATTTGGACATTTTTAGTAACGATGAGTTTTCCCCATCATTTGTAACCGACCATCCAGATCCGGATCTGTCCAGCTAGAAAAAGATCCTTCAGAGCAAGCTATAATGCATGCCAGAGAACCTGATACTACTATAACCTTCACTAATCAACCTGAAGAAGAATCTGGTACAAGCTACGAAAAAACGTACAACTAAGCCCATCTCAGGTATTTTCTTCTGAACTTGTTCGACCATACCCAAAGACGTGTCTAAGAAAGATGGGCACGTCCATCAGAAGAAAGCGGCTATTCTAATAGACATTCCAGAAGAAGAAAGAAGCATTACAAGAGGAACAAAACAAAAAAATTAAAAAAGTTAAAAAACAAAGGCGATCGCTTGATTAAAAGAGAAGAAGAGTGTTTTTAAAAACATTCTTCAATCAGATAATGAAAACAATGTAGATAACTATGTTCGCTTGGTTTGCTGGGAAGACTATTCCAAAAGTTTACTAGAGGAAAAAGAGATCCAGTTGCACCAAATCATAGTCTTACGTTTACATTAATTGCGTCAGCGACAAACAATAATTATTTTCTTGTCACACTAAAGGGTTTTTTTTTTTAATTTTTTTTAAATATTTAAACCGCATTGATCATTACTAACTGTAAAAATATGATTTTAAGAAGAAAGACACTGAGTCTATTTTAAAAATTCAGTGTATGGAATGTTTTTCTAACGTTTATTATTGTATTTTTATTTTTAATATTTGAAAAAAGAATAAGTTCTGTTTCACTATTATATACCACTAAGAGGTTATAAATAAAAAGTTGATCGTAAAATAGCAATTTTATTACATGCCTAGTAAAAATACTCACGTCATTGCATGGCTTAATTTTCTAATTGTGCTCAACTTATATCCTTGTTCAACTTACTCCAGTTATGGGGTAAGTTGAGCGCATGTCCGACCTTTCATTACTTAAACGACTGTAGCTCTTAAACCCATATTTCTGAAAGAGAAATTTCATAGGAAACTTTAAGAAGGAATAAATTGCTTATCCATCAGAATACATATCAAGCAATTTTGACTTGTCGTTTAGTCGGCGTCAAATTCCCAAGTTAGAATAGCCTATTAAATATTCCCGATGTTTCCACTACCATTAAAAACGAGTAATTGTATTTTTATGCTCATTTAATATGATTTCTAAGTACTGTAGTAATTTGAATTTGGTACCGACTCGCAAAAAGTTTATGCTATTTAAGAATTATCGTAATATTTCCTTACGGTAGATGTGCATTACCGTAATATATATTATTTTTTATCAAATAATTATTTACTTTTTAGTGCATTTTTATAAAAGTTTTAAAGTGAATTTTAAAGTCGGTATTTTTTTTGCGTTATTTTATTTGTATATTTCTGTTTATTTTTCAAAAAATATTTCAATTACTAACATTGTGACAAAACTTTTTGTTTATTACATTTCACACAAATATGTATATATATATATATATATATATGTATATGTATATATATATGTGTGTGTATATATATATATATATATATATATATATATATATGTATATGTATATATATATGTATATATATATGTATATGTATATATATATATATGTAAATGTATATATAAGTATATATTTATATACATTTGTTTACTTATATGTGTGCTTTTACACATACACATTGAGTTTTGTTCTCCAAAGTAATTTAATTACTACCGCATTTAAGACTTTCTTACAAGTGCAGCGAAAGTAAATTAAATCATTATTCCAAAGTAAATTCTAATTATGGTTACTTAAATGAGAGGCCGAGTCGTGAAAGCATCTTAAGATTTCAAGTGGGCCTCGCCTACAACTCACTGCCTTCTGAAGTGTTTCAACGGTTATTTAAAGTAACTACTTGAGCGATTTTTTATTATTTTTAAGTAAACAGTTATTGTAAAGAAAGTGCTTTATCTAATCTTCAAGTGTTCCCTTTAGCAATTTTAAGCACGTTAATATAATTAAAAAGTGGTGAATGGATTTTATGCACTTTTAAAGCAACTTAAAGAACCGGTAAAACTTATCTCAGCGTATCACATAATATTTGAGTGACACAGCTGTTGTAAGAAATGTACGGTGCAACCGAACATTCGGCAAAATTTTTAAAGTCTGTCACGGCGAACGGTCCTCTTAAAAACCGAATAGCGCTTACAGCTGCTATTACGCTTTCCCAAAACTTCTTCTTCTTCTTCTTCTTTCTTCTTCTTCTTCTTCTTTATAGTGTCATACTTCATTCTTGAACGTCGGCGACTACCTATTCGTACGCTTCACCTGTACAGACGTATACTAGGAAATTGTTATATTCAAAATGCGAGTGTACATAGGCAAGACTACATTCGGAACTGATTAGTAATCGTTTGATTTAACGACATACAAGTGCAGTGCCGTGCGTGTCTGTGCTGTGTACTTACTAGTACGCAAATGATATTGTACTCGGTAGTTTGTGTAGAGAAAAGTCTAATTGTAGCGTAAACCCTAACAGGATGTAGTGAAAACTTGGTATTTATACCGCATATAGCACCTGTTCGTTGTAATTTTCCGTTTCAATCTGGATCTACAGTTTCACGCGAGCTTATGACGCTTAATCGCCAATATAGACGCTTAATCGCCAATATAGACGCTTTCTGGCAGCGCCGTTTCATCACCCCCCCCCCCTGCTGATGCACTATATGTTTTAACGGTAGAGCGGAAAACATCGAAAATTGTTTACAAAAAAATAAAATTTGTCGGCACTATTTTTCAGTTGAAACAGTTTTGCTTAAGAAAAAATATGTAAATTCGTTAATTTATTTCCAAGCGCAAAAGTTAAATCTTCTCCGAATTAATATGGAAGAAATATTCTTTTTGTAAAGTGTATAAATACCAGATCTTTTTTTAATGTCTTATTGAAATTTAACCAAATCTTTAGTACTACTGACGAGTGTCAATCATTAACAAGAACAACCACTAAACCGACAACAAAACATAAAAAAAAAAATATCACACAAAAATAATAGTTTTCCGACATGTTTGGATGAAAGTTTCTTCCGTTGGCTAAGGTTGTTCTTCTTCTTCATCCGCCGTCTCCGTCTCGGAGGTTGGCGATCCACAATTGGAATTTATTTCTATCAACAACCGTTCGGAAAAGTTCTAATGAGGACCAGTTGAACCAGTTGTTAAGATTATCCATCCATGAAATTTGACGTCTACCTCCCAATCTCTTCCCGGCCACAATTTTACCCTTAAGTAGTATTTTTAGATATGATTTGATCCTCTTAAGATATGTCCCAAGTATTGTAGTTTCCGTTTTTCGATGGTTCGTAGTAGTTCAAGGTTCTTTCCTAGTCTATTAAGTATTTCAATATTCTTTACTTTTTGCGTCCATGGTACTTTCAGGACACGTCGGTAGCAGTACATCTCAAAAGCGCTGACGTTTTTTTTTCCTAATGTTGAGTCTAGTGTCCAGCACTCACAACTAAATATTAGATTGGAGAAAACGTGTAGCATCTCAGGAGTCTGATTCTGAGTTCCAGTTTCAGTTCTTGACGCGTGAATCGGTTCTTCATTCTTATTAGCGCTCCTCTCGTCTGCTCAATCCTGCTACGTATCTCAGGTTTGGAAGTGCAATTTTCTTCAAGTATACTTCCCAGATATTTGATATGCGTGGGACTTGTTCAATTTTTTCACCGTTTATTTTGATTGAGCATTTAATTGGCTTCTTCGAGAATACTATTGCTTTTGTCTTAGATGTGTTCATTTTTAAACCGTATGCAGCACTTTTTTCCACGATCTTATCTAAAATGCACTGGAGTTCCTTATTACTGTCTGCCAATATTAAGCTGTCATCAGCATATCGAAGGTTATTCAAATAACACCGTTAATTTTCAGTCCCCCATCATTTTCTTCAAGCGCCTCATGGAATATATCCTCCGCATTAATATTAAAAAGAAGGGGAGACATGACACAGCCTTGTGACGTACTCCTTTCTTAATGGCTGCTTCTGCTGATAATGCGTTTTCTACACGGATTTCGACTGTTTGATTCCAGTACAGATTACTAATTATCCTGAGATCATTGCTGTCTATAGGTATGTTCTTCAAAATCTTCATCAGTTTATCATGGTTCACGCAATCGAACGCTTTCTGCTAGTCAATAGCACATGCATAGACATCCCCACGTTGACATCTCGAAAGCGTTGTGTTGTTATTGTACGTATTGCAAATAATGCTTCGCGAGTGCCCATTCCATTTCTAAAGCCAAACTGGCTATTACTTATTTGGTCTTCGCAACGCTTATACATATATTCGTGTGTGAATTATCCGGAGAAAAGTTTTCAGGGCGTATGACGCCAAACTAATTAAACACGGTAATCATCACATCGGCTCGCGTTACTCTTTTTTGGAATGGTTAGAAAAGTTGATTTTATCCATTCTGCTGGTATTTGTACTGTAGATCTTGTTGAAAGCTTTCGTCATTCTCTGTATACACCACTTTCACTATAATCAACTATTACTTTCAGCATTTCTGCATGTATATCGTCGAGTCCGACTGCTTTTCCGTTTTTCTGTCTTTTAATGGCATACGGTAGCTCTTCTTTAGTAATAGGTGGTCCTTCATCGCAGAAATCGTGGTATTCTTCCGGAGGTAGACTGTTTCTGTTATCATCAAAAAGATTCTCGACATATTGATTCCAGACTTCTAGCTTATCTTTTGTACCAATAACAGGTTTTGCCTTCGGACCTAGCAAGATACCAGTATTTTGTTTGCGATGGGTACCTGCAACTTCTTTGACCAGCTTGTGAACGTTAAATAAATCCTGTTTATTCTGGTAACCTTCAATTTCAGTGCACTTTCCATTCCAGTATTCTTCTTTTGCTTCTCGACAGCATCTCCTGATTATATTGTTCAGACTCTTATATTCATCTGGGTTCTTCTTAACACTTCTTCGCTTCTCCATAAGTTTCAGTATTTCATCTGTCATCCATTTCTACTTTTTCATATTCTTGTCATAGCCAATGTTTTTCCTTCTGGACATCTAGTATTATTTTGCTGATGTCATCCCAGCTGCTCGTCCTGTTTTCCTTTTGGAGTTCAATTTTCACGTTCATTATGTCTCCTATTTCGGATTTGAAAGTTTTACTCTTCAGTTTATTTACGTCTATTCTTCCTTTCCGTTCCTTCTTTATCTTGACGAATTTCCGCCCCATTTTTAGTTTCATGATGACTGGGTTATGATCAGAATTAATGTCATGTTAATTCGATAAAAAACAAAAAAAAATACGACTCATTTTGAATTACTTTTATTTATTTATTTATTTTTATCAACAGCATATTGTGCTACCGGTTTAGTCCGGGAAAACTCCAGCACCGTAGACAGGCGTCTGTTTATTAGTTTAAGGTTCTGAAAAAAAATGGATACTAGCAAAGAAACACTATAAATAATATTCGATTCTGACAAAATCATGGCAAGGTAAATCAGTTTAAAAACAACCAACAAAATAAGTAAAGAAACGGTGGAGAACGTCTTTATTTTAAAACCAATTTTTACATAGTATACATGTCTCCGTAATCATGCACCATCATTTCGAAATACAACAGAAAACTCAAAATTTTATAAATATACCGAGCAAAAGAAAATAAATGACGTCAAATTTCAAGAGATATTAAAGACGAGAATAAACTTGAAAGCTTGACAAGTTTCCACAATGAAATAACAACATTATATAAATCTCCATAATTAAGTAATTCGTGTACCGTCGTGTGTTTCTGAATTTTGACTGTCGAATGTCAAGAAAAAAAAAAGGTGAGAATAGGAATTAAAACACAGTACGATTTCTGTGTACTGGTACTAAACCTGAATAGATAACAAAAAACGAAAACATATTGATTCGCCAAACAAATAAAAATAATTCAGTCAAGCATGACGTTTCATGCGTTGAGGATTCCCCGTATAACTATAATTTACACTTAACTAATACTAAATGCAAAACAAAGAAATTTGATTTTTCGCGCCCCAGTCTCGAAATTTTTTTGCGATTTTTTGAAATTGTCACTAACTTCAAAAATTTAGTTAAGAAAATGAAATACGGTTTTGTTCCTGACAAACATCGATCTTTCCGACGACATATCACATGCGCGGAAGAAAAAAATATATTTTTCTTCGAAATTTCGAGTTTTTGGCTCCGCGAGGCCCTAATTTTAAAGCTGGAGGAACCCCGGATGCTCTAAATTAGAGAAATATACGGGGATGCGCATATTTTTAACTTCGTTCAAAATTTTTCGCTATAATGCTCGCAGCGTAAAGGGGTGAGGGAAACGTCATTTTTCGACATTTTTTGAACTTTTCCTCAACTTCGAAAGTTTTGTTAAGGAAAGGAAATACGGTTTCGTTTCCGATAAATAGCGATCTTTCTAACGATATATCACATGCCAGGAAAAAAAATATTTTTTTCAAAACTTTCGAACAAAGGCTAAAATATGATGATGTTGTAAGCTCGGCTCCATATTTTTCCTATAAAGCGGTCCTTTATACATATGTTTGAGATTCGTTTTGGTTTTTTCTACTTTTTTACTCGCGAGCTATTATTTACGTGAATATCATTTTTTTGCTGTTTTTGGGTCCAATAGAAGTTTCGCTTCTATGAAAGAGCTTCTACGTTTTGTTTTATATTTTTTCATGATAGATTTTGCTCGGATTTTTACATCTCCTTCTTTCCCAATCAACCTTCTTCCTTTTATTTTTCCATCCAACCTAATCTTCCCACGCGGCCTTGGTTTTACATTTTTCCTTCGCTTCGCTGTTTTTTTTTTTTTTTTTTTTTTTTTTGGGCGTCGAAAATTCAACCCATCTCGTTATTGTCTCTATTATCCGTTTACGTCTCAATCATACTCTTCTTCCTTCCTCACGTTTTTTTTTTCGCACTTTTCCCTAACTGTCCTCTTCAATTAACGACGAAGCCGTCTGCGATCCTGACCATATCTTCTTTGAATGTCCATCCCTCGTGAACGAACGTACTTGTTTGAACTCTGACCTGTTATTAAGCTCCCTAATCTTTATTGCGCTTCGTATATCTTTTATCGTTTCCGTCCATCTCCGTTCCGATCCTCAGTTTATCTGACCGAATCTATATCTAACTGATTCTTTTCCTTCGTACCGTTTCTGGGCGAAGATCCGTTGTTTTCATGCCAAAAATGAGGTTATAGAAAAAAAAAAAATTCACTTTTAAAAGTTTATCTAGTGATGAGTTATGATTTTTCAAGGGTGATTTTCGAGGTCGTTTTATATACCATATTTCATACTCATAACGGGTTTTTACCGCCCCGGGGTAATCGGTCATCTTGAAACTATCGATCGTTTTAAAGAGAATTTTAATTGTAATTTATGATCCAAATTTCGAAATTAATAAATTAAATCGTCGGTGAATTATTGCATATTTTAATTGAATATTTTTATCGTTTCTGAACTATTAGGATTCCCGTACATTATATGTATACGGAATCCTAAAAAATCAACATAGCAGTAACCTACTACATAACCGTGCTTATTAATGATGTCATTTTCTCTTTATTTATTCACGCTTAGTAGAAATGAAAAACGGCATCCGGGTTTAATAAAAAATAGCTTTTAAATCATTTAAGAATCGATATTTCCTTCGGCGACCACGAATTATTACGGTGCTCTTATAGCGAAATCGCGAAAGGGCATACCGCTAGCACAGCGGCCTGTACCGTCGTGATTTATTGAGAAAATGGATGGATAAAATTTTCAAGGCATCTTTAAGAGAACTTGAGTGAAGTGCGGAGTTAATTTTTTTTGTAACTCGGACGCGATAGTTAAAAAACTAATCGGATTAAGTAATTGCACCGTCAGCAATATCGGCAGAAGTCCGCGTGGTACTCACTCATGACTAAGGGAAAAAAAGATTAAAATGAATATTTTTTTAGCTGGCCGGAACAAATTCGAATATCATCACCCAGCTTTGCTCGGCCGACGTCGCGGAAAAATTCGACAAAAATAATAAATTACAATTTCAAATTTTACAACTGAATTCGGAAGCTTTTTATATCTCTACTCGAAACTCTTAAAAAATGTTTGTTTTTTTTTTCCTCGTGACCTCCGAAAAAGATAGTTTGGTTCTACGATGGCTTTCGGAATTATATTCATACCGTTGTTTTTTTTTTTATAGCGCTGTTTCAAATACTGTAACAACAACGGAACAAAACATTCGGCCTAGACGTTATTTCATCTTATTTTCCGGAATCTAAAAGCGAGTCACCGACGCGTTACACCTAAGCCTATTTTTCGGAAATTTCGACATAATAACAGAAAAACTACTGCTACCTCTGCAAAATGAGGCCATTTTCCTACGGAAACCATTTTTTCGGAATTATTTTTAGACGTATTCTAGTTAATTTTCTCAAAACCTTTGGAAAAAAGAAAAAGGAAATTAAAAAAGGCTCAAGAAAAAGAAAAATTCAAAGTACCAACGATGAAATTTTGGAAAAAGAAATTTTTCAATGCCACAATAGATGCTCGTCCCGTATTAAAAACTATAGTGTTTTTTGTTTTTTTTTTTGATATTTTTTAAAGGGATTTCGTTTGCATTAATAAAAATTAACCATATTTCTCTAGTGAGTATTGCAAGTTGCATTTCATAACGATGTACACGGTTAATTGTCAAAAAAATAAAATATATTAAAGCTTAATTAAATGCTCAAAATATACAACATGTAAAATAAAAATAAAAACACATTCTTCTCTTCCTACACTTTTTTCTATTTCAAAAACCTAGTACGTACAATGCTTTGTACAAAGTGTTTATCATAAACATACATACTTTAATACAATATAATATATATCATACAGTAATAATAATACACAATTTCGTTACCCCAGGCGCCGCAGTCTTTCCTCAATGTATTTTTCCTTGACATAGATCCCCATTGGTTACTATGTATTCTTTCCGTTTTCTGTGTCCCAAGCCTCCTCTACACGTGCTAGGGGTAATAATCGTCCATTATTGGCAAGTCCAAACAAGAAAGGAAAAACAAATGCTCCGAAGAAATCGATATTTCACACATACGATTTGGGCTTTCAGAGAAATACAACATGGCACTGACCCCCGAATTTATCTGATCCGTGCGATATGACTTTCGGTAAATGATTTGTCGGATATTTTTAGGCAATCCGATAAGATTCTAGTGTCATCGTTATAACGTCTGCATTATGTATTCACTGTTGTAATGAAAATATCCTTTTAATCGTTATGATTTACAACCATTTCCGCACAGTTACACCGATTTACAACTAATTGTTCGTGTAGCGATAGTTCATTAGGCGCAGCTGTGTTTCTGAGTAGCAAATCTGGTTACCGCACTTATAAAAGTATCAAAAATTATCATTACCTCGGGTTAATATTATAGTTGACGAGCTAAAATAAAAAAAAAAAAACAACTTTCGTTGTCATTATTTACACAAAGAGATTTTTTTTTTTTTTGGACGGGAGGGGGGGGGCTTAGTATCTGAATTAATTATATTAAAATATTCGCTTCGAAGATAAAATTATATAGTAGTTTACAGATTGTGAAGATTTTGAAGGACGAGAAGACAATATTGCTTGGAAATGTCACATAAAGGTTCTTCAGAGCTGAGTGTCAATGCAAAGTGTAAAAGGAACTTCCAAAAAATGTATAATCTGCCGGCGCAACTCTATTTTACCGATAGAATTGAAAAAACACCAGGTTCTGTCGGTACAGCGATAGCAGAAATTTAATAACTTCGAGTCTAAAAGTCTACAAATATGAGCTTACAAGAGAGATAGCGCAACATTATGACTCTGCCGAGGACAGCTTTTATTTTCAATGTTCCCTGTGCGGCGGGTACTTCATTAAAGGAACTTAGGAACGAAAAACTCTTCTTGGTTCCCCGACTTGACGGCAGCATTGACAGTGCTATTACCAGTGTATTTCAACGTGGGTCAGAATCTATAAGAAGTGTCGAAAGAATAAATAAAGGACAAAAATTTTAACAGTAGCAGGCAAAAAGTTCCGGGAGAACGAGAACGAAGCATGCACGGTACTGAACGACACAACATTAGGGAACAGTAATTCTGATTGAAGACCCGATCGTTCAGATGGCAGAGACGAGTAGTCGAACAAAACGTGATCAGTGTCACTTACGGATGCGTTTTCTAAAGACAAAGAGGATTAATATTAAAACGATGAAGGAAAGCGATAAGACGAACTGCGACTGAACCGAATTCAACAAAATGAGGAAATGTTAGATAAGCTACGCAAAATATAAAAACCAAACGTAAGATGTTAAATAGGTAAAATATTACGAACGAGTATGCAAGGATTACCAATTTTCGGATTGGATCTTTTTGTATGTGCACGAAAATCAGCTATTAATTAAAAAATTATTTAGCAAAAGGACAAATTAAAGGAGAAACGTTATTTGCTTGAGAGATATGTTTTTGAGTTTCGTAGAAAGATTCATGACACTACGTCACCAATTGAGCGTTTACACTAAAAATTACTATTAGACTCGCTTGATTATTATATGTTCGGCTAAAAGTCTATGTCAGAACGTGCTTAAAAAAAAAAAAAAAAAAAAAACTTGCCGGCGCAGTTCGGTAATATCATAAAAGTATATTTATAGAAACGAACTCTAATAGGACCCCCTCTACTTAATACAAAAGTAAATGTAGGCAACCTCACCCCCCCCCCCTTTTTTTTTGGAAGTAATCTAAATGAAACGGTTTGTCGTCAGCTGATTCACACAATTTAATTATAAGAATGATAAAAAAATGGATTTAAAAAAAAATTTCCCTTTAGCGTAATTTTGGAAAGTTGCCTGTTTTTTTTTTTAGGTTTCGAGGTGGTATTCCGCATTTTCTTGCGGCAGTAGACATTATTAAACTCGTCGGGGAATTAAGCGATAAACACTTTTTCTACTTTACTTCGTTCACTTTTTTTAAGCATACAACACATAACATACACACCGTTGTAGGCTACATATGTGTATCACATCTGGGGCATCTATATCTCCTAGAGACTCTCATTAAGAGGTAAAAACACACTATTTCAACGAAATGGATGTTTAGGTTTGCCAGTGATGGGCCGTTTAAAGAAGTAACATACGGCCATGTATGACCATGCAACTGTGTGTTGGTGCGAATTAGAATGTATAACAGTGCTTGCTGTTTCCAGGTTGGACAGCGGTGTTGCCCAAAACGTACACTCGTGACCCGCTGCACCCTATTTCTAAGTTCCTAGAGGGTAGAACGAATAAGAAATATAGCGAATGAGACAGTGGACGGTCTTTTTCATCGCTGCCGAATAAGAACAGGCGCACACCGGTTTTTTTCTTTACAAATTACATTGGTTTTTCCGCAAATCTTATGCGAAGTCATTTTTAAACGCGCCTCTTTCAAAGGAAAACCCCACCTCCGCTTTGGCTTAAATTTTCAATTTCGATTCAGTAAAGGCCGGGCTCGTCGACGGTGCTGAACTAAAAGGCCCGATAGAAATTTCGTAAAGCGAAAACTATTTATTTGCCAAGCCCATTCTCTCATTTATTTCCTTTTTAATATTCTTTATTTTACTTAGCTAATCGAATTACCTGTAATAATTGAACCCCTTACATGCGATGATGATGAAAGCCCGGCAATATTCTCATCCGCGCAACGAAAAGACCCAAGTACGTACAAAAAAAACAAAAAGAAAAAAAGAGAAAAACCTTCAGTAGTCATAGAAAACTGCCGATTATTTGCCCTTCTCTGTTGTTTCCTTTTTCGTTTTGTTTTATTGTCTTCGCATCATCTACTTTTAGATGAATCTATTATTCCGAAATATTTTCCACGGCCAATAATAGTTATAATAGGCTACCTGTTTGACAAGAGCTCATTCAAAAACGGAAAAAAAAAAAATTGTCAGTCATTTATCACTGTAGAACTGCAAATTTTAAAACTTAACAGAAAGCTAGTATCGTGGTCTAGTCGGTTAGCTAATTGTGTTTTATGTGGGTATTTCGTCGTCGTACATGGTAATTTCCGAAAATTTCACTCGCACCGGGTTAATGTACACAGATAACGCCCCCCCCCCCAAAAAAAAACTTGACAGAAAAACATTTTTTTCACATTACCTCCGGAGTAAGAATAACGTCGTTAATATACATGTACACATATAGTACATAATTGTTCCAAAATTATAATTTTAATGATTTTTAACGCAGTTTTACTTCCAGAAACGATGGTTGTCGTTTACAAAAATGATGAATTATGTAATGAAATAAAAAAAAAAAAAATACCGATACTTGAAGATTTATTATAAAAATTTAATAAAAATGCACTAAAAAGTAAAAAATAATTACTCCCGATAAGAAAATAAATTTCAGAGTGATATACCTTAAGTGTGGTGATATTATCGTAATTCTTATACAACATTCGTACCTTAATTAGAGTCGGCATCAAAATTAATATTACAATATCTAGGAACAATTTAATGAATATTTAATTCAGTTTTTAGTCATTATTTTAATATGAATTTAATGCCGACTCCAAAAATTTTAAGGTTGTAGAAGAATTACGATAATATCATCTTGCGGTAAATTACTCCGAAATATATTTTCTTATCGGTAGTAATTATTTTTTACTTTTTAGTGTATTTTTATTAAATTTTTATAAATAAATCTTGAAAAAAATATTTTATTTTACAATTTTTAGCATTATAATTGAATTTTTTTCTCGTTAAATCAACTTTTTTGTCACTTCTTTATTTTGAACTGCATTTCTACGGTAAAAACATTGAAAGCTACATTTGGCAAATTAATAGTATTTTTTAAGTTAATCGCTTTACACTAATAAAAAATATGAAAAAAAAGATCTAAGGAGGCCACATTTTTTTACGGTTCTTGACAACTCAGCTTATATTCACCGATTTTCATCAGGATTCACATGAGCTGAGTGTTACACTTTCTGATAGACAAAAAATCAGTAGAATCGGTCCATATATAAATATAAATTATGCGCAAACATAAAAAAAAAAACTAAAAAAACACACGACGAACTGTTAAAACTACCTCCTTCTTTTTGAATGTCGGTATCAAAACTACATTGCCATGCTAATTGGGCAAATTGATAGTATTTTAAGTCGCCCCCGTCTCTGCTATACTAATAAAAAATTATAAGAAAAAAAAAAATTTCCAGACACCACACATTTTTTCATGTTTTTTGACGAATACTCAATTTCACCGATTTTCGTCAATACTCACATGGTACCTAAGTTGAACGGTTTCTAATGAATAAAGAATCAGTAAAATCGATATAAAAAAGAGTTATGCGTGAACATAAAAAAAAAAAAAAAAGAAAAAGAAAAAAACATACGCAACAGACGTATCTCTCTGGAAGTTGATAATAAAAATAAATTGCTTCTATTACACCAGGTGGCATGGAGGGGGGAAACAATTTATAATTTTTATTTTAAAAATTTAGGGCTACAGCTTTGAATCTAAATGAAGGGTCACTTTATGGTGTTATCGGGCTGTGTCCAGGGCGCCAATTTTAGCAGAAGTAAAAACGAAGTTTTTAATTATTAGACTGACTTTTTCCGGAAAACGGCAAAATTACTTATAAACTAATATTTATTACGCTTTTTCGAATTTAGTAATTTTTATTAAAGAATAAATGTTTTTAAAAATTCTTCGTAATTTAAAATAGATCTCATAAGTATCGAAATAATTTCACCGCCTTGATGTATTTTAATCGCTAGAATTACAAATGACGATATGGCATTTATGAGCGAACGACAACTTTATATAAATTTAATGAAGCATTTGAAATTCACCTATATTGTTTTAGATAAATTTATAATTCCGAATTCAACGAAAGTGAGATACTTGCCGTTATTTTTTTTTTTTAATCGTCTAAAAACCAAAATAACCTGTCCGGAATGAACGTTACCGTACAGGAGAAATCTAAAAACTGAAATTAATTACCTGTTCTCTTCGGCGATTTTATTGATTCAACTGGTGTTGTGCTTCGACATCTCTTTATTTCCTTCGCAAATTAATATTTATTCCGGCATTTATGGTTGTTCCATTTCTCAATATACCGTTTTTGTACAAGTTTCTCTAAATAATCAAAAAAACGTAAATGAGTTAATAGGTATATTGTAGATCCGAGATTCTCGAGTTTTTTAAATTGTTAAACCCCGACCTTATTTTTAATTTTTACCAACTTTGTAGCACATTTAAACGAACCTTTTTTAGTCTTACGTAATTAATAAATTTCGAAAAATTAAACGAAATTCACTTTCAATTAATCTGATGACAAAAACGGAAAAATCTTCTAATTAAAAGTAAAATCCGGAAGACAATTCAATTTATTTCGTAAAAGGAAAATAAATTTTTTTTTGTTTTTCATTCCGGTTCTCTAGAGTGCAATGATCCTCGAGAGACTTTTTAAATCGTGGAACCCTTTCGAATAATTTCTCCTTTTATGAAATTCCATGTTTATGCTTAATATTTACCGACCTTGTATTCGAATTCTTCCAGTGGACGCATTTTGTAAATGGATCGCCCGTAGCGGACGCATTCTGACGTGGCCCGTGAAAAATGATTTTCTACATAGCGAACGTATCCAAAAATTATATTCATCAATAGGAAAAAATTTAAAAAAAATCTTTCATTATTCAACTGATAGAAGAAATGTTATACGCGCCTGTATACATATCTCTCAGTGATATTGCATACATAACGGGGAGCAACAATAAAGGTAGCATAATAAAATAGCTTTGTCGGGAAACATGTTACATGATATGCTCATAATAACTTGGAAAGCACTAGAAATGCTATCAGGCAATCAGCGAGCTATGCGGCATAAGAGGTAAACTGAATACAGACGGAGCAAGGTAGAATAATAGCGGCGTTTATCTTCTGTTTTTTTTTGGATATTATTAAAAGGATGCCAAAGTTACGCAAAAATTCTTTCTCCAAACACAGCTATCATCAGAATCCAAACAGCAAACCATAATTCATCATTAATTTATCACTACCGCGTGAAAGTTATGCACGGGGTTTATTTTGAAATTTATTTGAAGCATTTGATTTTATGAAACTTTTTCACGAAACGTTTACAGTATTTTTGCAAAATTCTGGGCCAGGGGAAGGTTGAGTAAAAAAAAGAAAAATAAAGCAATTAAATGTGCCAAACATTATGGCCTTATATTTGCTTCAGTGTTTAACCCGTAAGAGGTCGCGTCATGTTTTGTAACGCGTGAGGTCGCGCCGGTTTTTTTGACCGGGTTTTATAAAAACGTTTTCAAAAACTGCTTTTTTGTTTTTGAAAGCAATATTTCGTGTTCATTAGTTCTTTTATTTTATTTTTATTCCTTCTTATGTTGTTTTGTTTTTATTATTTTATCATGAATAAACAGGAGTTTAATTCAAACAAATATATAAGTTTGTAACATTTTATAAAAAATAGCCTAATTCTCAACATATAGAAAAAAAAAAAACTAGAAAGAAGTATAGATAATAACAGAATACGGTACAATATCAAATTGTTAACACTCACTACTAGACTTTTCTTTCGTTTTCATTTCCGCATTTAGAACATGCTGGAACTGGTATGCTCTTTGCATACAAACGCTTGCAGCTGTTACACTGCGTTTTAGCTTTTTTGTATTTTTGCGCCAGTCACAAAAAATGACATCTCCCAGAAATATTTCGTTGATTTTTTGTAAATTGTTTTCTTCAACATTAATTCTTTATTCTGCCCTTCGTGTAAAATACTACGAATCTGAACTTTAAGTTCCCTGGATAACTTTTCCTTGAGACACTAAGAATATGTATTTTTCAACTCATCTACAGTATCTAAGTTACAAAATGTTAGCATCTCTGGTTTATTAGCTGCACCTGATTCTTCGGCAATTTTCATGGAGTAATGATAACAAGAGAACTACTTTATATTTTTTTTTATGAACATAAGACAGAATCAAACTGAAATAAATCGAAACGATGTCGGTCGCGCCGAACGAATATAGACTGTTTGTGAAAAATGATACTCTATCCTGGTTAAGTACAATGGTTTTTATCCTAGTTGAAATTGATTATTCCTCGTGTTTATCTATTATTCTAGGAATAGCTGAGTTATTTTCGCTGGGGTTACAGCACAGTTAAAATAACAAAGAAAATTTTAAAAACCCGATCTTTTAGACCGGGCGCGACCTCTTACAGGTTAAACTAAATCGGTCAATTTTACGTAAAAAAACTTATGACTTACAAAATAAATTACCCACTCGTAGTCGCATTTTCGGGATATCCGTAGACATTGGTAACTGATACTTTAGATATCCGAAATATTTTACTACAATTTAAAAAGGCATATCCAAAAATGTTACCATGTACTTTTTTCACTTGATAAAAATTTAGAAAAACCTTTTTAGTTGGCAAAATACGTCAGAATCACCGAAAATTTTTAGCATTATTATTGTTATTTTTTGATAAAGACCGTGGACGTGGGTTTCATGATGGCCACTCAAATATAATTTTTAAATTCCCGGTTGTTTTCCTGGTCCAAATCCTTCCGATTCCCTAATTACTAGAATTACAGAAAAGGAACAATGTACTTAATTTTTTATTACTATCGGTAATATTTGACCGCCGCAGCATATTTTACATGAATAAAACAGAATTTCGTAATTTATTCTTGAGTGTGAAGTACATTTAAAAAATGCATTTTTTTTTTCCTTCAAATGACTTTTTCTTATTAAAAATATCGTTTTTGGCTATTTTTACTTTTTTCGCGATTTTACAACAAAATTCCTGGGACTTATTCGCAGTTAGGTGGCCACACTGAAAATAGTAAAGCGACTTATTTTAAAGCTCAGTTTATGAAAAATTTTAACTAATAATTTTTAATAAAAACTTACTCGCCAGATCAGTCACGGCTCAAATTCGTTTATATCGGTTTTTAGATTTCGGCAATTGAATAAGAATTTACCGCTGACTGATTAAAAATTTCATCATTCTCAAAAATGCTTTCTTTTAGCGTTTTTTTTTTTTTTTTTTTTTTTTTAAATTACAGTTCCCGTTTATTCTTACTACCTAAATATTTTAACTGTTATACGTCTAGGGTACGTATTAACTATTATACAAATGTGTTCATTTAAAAGAAGATTTGAACTATATGCATTTAAATAAAACGTAATAACGTATTTTGTCATTTTTTCCAAATTGTAACTAGAGAAAAAAGCTGAATTTCGTTAAAATGTTAACAGAATTTTAAAAAATTGATAATTCAAATATTCATTAGTTTTATTAATTTTTTATTTTTTTTGTTTGTTGTAAGAGCAATTTTAAATAGTGCGCATATAATACCATTAAAAATAAATCGCTGCCGTGATTTGCAAAAAAAAAAAAAGAAATATAAAAGGGAAATTCTTAGGAAAAATTCTACTCTCCTCTAAGCAGCTTTAAGAAGCTAAAGTCTATCCCCACCGAGCAAGTTACGCAGAATACAAAATTAGTTCCGAAGTAGGATGAAATCAAAAGTAAAGAGAGGAAACTGTCTCGCAATGGGCATTCCACGTCGAATTAGTCGAATCAAATTAATTCGATTAAAAACGCGGTAAAAGTCTGTCACATTGAGTTAATCAAGTCAAATTGGAGAAATTAAAGACGAGTTTAATACAAATCAACGTGTAAAACTTTTCAATTAGTTAAAGGGAAGTGAACATCGCGCGGTATTTAATTTTAAACGTTCTTAGAATCTTAGAATTGCCTTTAATAATGTACTTACACCCTCAGTTTAATTAAATTTTCTTCGTTTCGAGGTTCAGTGGCGTAATAGTAAAGCATCATCCCCACCCACCACTAATCTAAATTTAAGAAGTAGCCCTCGAGCGAAAATATTGTTTATCCTTTAATACATTTTTCGTCAGTTGTTATTCATACCTCATAACATAAAAAGAAATACTTTTTTTTTTTTTTTTGCGCACCGAAGATTCCTCATATCATCGGAATACTTATTTTAACGTACCTAATTGCGAGATTCATTTTTTTTTAAATTTTCAAAGCAACTTTTAAAAAGCATTTTATAGGCGCATTTAAATCACCTCCGAAAAGTACTATCGTTTTAGCAGTGAATTATGAAATCGCTATACCGAAATTTCCGTAAAATTAACAAGTTCAGTCAAGCATGATGTTTCATGCGCTGAGGATTCCGCATGTTAAGGTACGTTTACATAATACTAAATTAAAAACTAAAAAAAAACAGAATTTGATTTTTCCCGCTGCAAAGAGGAAGAGGAACGTGATTTTTTTCCGATTTTTTGAAATTATCGCAATCTCGAAAATTTCATTAAGAAAATGAAATACGGTTTCGTTCCCGACAAATAACGATTATATTATATTCCTGAAAAAAGAATTTGGAAACCCTGATGCTCCATTTTTAATCGTAAGTTTTTTTTTTGAGTTTATAAAAGGACTCCCGCATTTTATTTTATATTTTGAATTTCATCTTTAAAGGTCATCTGGTGATGAGTTATGATTTTTTAAAGGTGATTTTTGAGATCATTTTAAATACCATATTATATATTCTTGACGTTTTTTTGGGGAGGATTTTTGGCGCCCAGAGTAATCGATCAGTTTGAAATTACAGATATGGCTTTAAAGCGAATTTTAATTGTAATTTATGATCCAAATTTTGAAATTAATAAATTAAACCGTTCGTGAGTTATTGCATATTTTAATTAAATATTTTTGTCGTTTCTGAACCATCTTTCTAGGATTATTCTGTACATTAAATGTGTACAGAATCCTAAAACGAGGAAAAAATACTTAGGGAGACGATAAATTTTACTTTTGCGACGAATTAAAGCTGAAACCAAATCCCTATCAGCCGATTAATAAAATGATTTCACAAACCTGACAGTTTAGAACAGATTTCGAAGCTCTGTGTACCAATAATTATCGTAGATCATAAAATACACCCGCCCTACCATATCATTTTCTTTACGAACGCAAACAGTTTTGATCAAAATACGCTGCTAATCAAAGTGAATTTACCTTTTAAGAAAGTTCCAAATTAAAAAAAAAAAAAATGAAAAATGCACTTTTTAAAACATTTTTGAAATCGACAAATTCTTACAAGATACTTCCTTTATTACAATTATACGAAAAGATCATTAATTTAACTTGCATAATAATTAAGTCCGCTAAAAAATTCGGTACACTACTAAACGGTAAAAATATTTTTCAATACCTAAGAAGGGTGCCGATACCAACGGTAATAAAATCATTTCTGTTCTTTTGCAGCATTGCTTGTAGTCGACGAGACGAAGTGTATTTAACGTTTGATGCCATGATTATAAGAATTATTTACGATCTATACAATAATTCTTATGGTCATGGCAACAATCGAAAAACAATCTGACGTCCTTGAAATTTTCCTTTAAATTAATATTAAAGAAGTTAAAATCTTAAAACAATACCATCAATCAATACAACAAAAATATTTTAAGTTTATATATCCTTACATTCGCACATATTGTGTGTGTATGTATGTGACAATGAACCAATTAATAGTAAAAAGATAATCCTTATTTTTGATTTACTGTTTCAAAATTTTTTGATTTACTATTTCGTATAATAGAAAAATATTTCGAATAAATCTATAAAACGCATTAAACACTAAATTTTAGTTTTATAAAGCGAGTATCGTTTTTTAAGGTCACAGAGATTTCAGTTCTTTTATTTTCGTTCACATTTCATTGAATTTAGACTAAGTACAATATAAATAATTCATAAAAAATTCAATAAACTGAAATCACAAAAAGTAACAACGATAAAAAAAAAAAAACAAGTGTTAAAAAAAGAGAAAAAAAACAAGTAAATGCAGTCGCTTCAATATTCGCCGACTTTTTTTTAAGCTATTCCAATAATCCAATGATACTTGCGACAGTAGAAATATTGCGTACGAAAACTAGCTAATATGTACAAAATTTGATATAATTTGTAAAAATTTATCTAATAGAATAACTGCCATAATGTTGTAATAAGCGTACATTATTGCGAAAATCTAATACTCCACCAGACGCGTAAATTTCTTACTTCCTCCTAATGGCACAAAAATAATTCGTATCAAGCAGTGATGAATTCAGGAATTGTTTCCCCCGGGGGGGGGGGGCAGAATTTTTTTATATTTTTACTGAGAAAATATTTTTGGGATATTCCTGAATAAAGCTGAATAAACATTAAAGAACTGTAAAAACATTCTAATCGGTTCATTATCTTTTTATAATAAACGAATATGGCGTGATGTTCAAAAATAAACCTCGTAATTTTTAAATTTAAAAATAAACGACTAATTGAACCATTTCAAAATGTTTTGGCAGCAACTTTTTACATAACTGTAAACAAAGTCAATAAAAAGAATTTTATTTCCTGTGAAATTGCCGTATACTTAAACAGCTTCTATTAAGTTTTGTGGGGGGGGGGCGATTTTAGAGTTCTGGGTGGACATTGCCCCCGCTCCCTGAAAATAAAACTCCACTGGAGTCATCCCTGATATCAAGTAATAGGCGTACCTTTATTTAAATTGTTATGTTTTCAAACTTTGAAAACGGTACACCGCTCACAGAAAGAGGAGGCAATTATCATTCAGTCCTCTTAAATATTACTGCCAGCTAAGATTTCCGTTTTGAAGTATGCGAGAAAGAACAACTTGAATTCATAATTTCCAACAGTTTTCCGACTCTTGAACCGCACTCGGAGGGAGAGGGCTAAGAAGTCGATTCAAGTTTTATAAAAACAAACAAAAATAGTACTATTGTTTTTTAGCATACCATTATTATGTTTCTTTTACACAACTTTTTACCGGAGCTATTTAACCGGGATACATAAAACATAAACTAGAAAATTATAAATATTAAAAATAACACATTGGTAATTAAAAAATGATTTTCTAAATACATGTTCCGTTATTGTAAAGTTTAAAAAATAGAAAAACGGGCAGATGAGGTGGGATAAGTCGATATAAAAGAAAACTTAGAAAAATGACCGATTCTACAACGACGTCTTATCACTGACGTGGAAATGTGTTTTACAACTGTTATTGGTGTAAAGCGAAATTATTCGATTTATAAATACAATAATTTCCATGTACACCAATAAAACAGTCGCAAAACGGCTATAATTCGTAACCATTTTGAAACGTGTTTAAAACGTCGCTGTTTAATATACGCGAATAAGTTTTATTATAAAACATTCAAAACAATAAGATATTACATATAAAATTAGACAAACCATATGAAAAAGCTAGTTTTCGAATAAGTATGATGAACAGGTTGCGTTGTTAAGGATGAAGTGCTGTTTTACGATTGTGTGTGATGTAAATATGAGATTACTCGACTATATACACAGTAATTATCATGTTACACTACAACAATCGGTAAACGACATTTTTTTACACATCATTTTCCTTATTTTAAAAGAACAAATAGATAAATATCTAACGAAAGGGAGTACGCAAACTAAACAATGTTAAAACCTAACCTGATTTTATTCTGCGTGAATTACTAACGGTTTTACGGAGTTTTTAATTAAAAAAAAAAAAAGGCAATTCTAAAATATTTTAACGTACATTGGGGAAAAAAAACTCGTACGAATTAAATCTATTTATTCTGTTTACATTTATGCAAAATTTAGTATACATTAATCGCAAAAAATCTAAAAACGAAACAATATACTATATAGTTTTTATTTAATAAATTACTCGCAGACAATGAAATTACGGAGTCTGCGAAAGAGCAAAAAAGCTGCATGAATAACACAGCACATCAAACAGTTAATGAAATGTGAAAATTTTTCTGATTTAAATACAAATGTAAAATGACTTTGTATTTACATGTTATTACTTAAAACGCAACGCTGCTTTATAGTGGTAAATAGCAATACCGGAATTAATAAACGACTACAATTAAAATAGCAATTACGTAAATTTAATAAAAACCGGATTATGAAAACTGTACGAGGTAATATACGTCTATGTTATAAAAATTTCTGGATACTAAATTACTTTTAAATAGTATGTGCGGCATAATTCGTAAAATAAATTATTCTATTTTTATTAAGCGGAACATACACCCTAAAACATAAATTTATTACCGAAAAATTTGTATGTTCTAGGGTATATATGTTTTACTTACAAAAAGTATATTAATTCATTATGGAACGACAAATTATTCTATTTTTTGTTTATTATTGAGGTATTTTATTTTATTTTCGTAAATATTAACAAGTTGATCTACATATAATTCATAAAATTTTTGCAATATAAAAATTTACGGATTCAACAAATTTTTCTAGGCACCAAATATACTGAATTTAACGCTAAACAATTCGTGAAATGATCGATAATGCATTTCATAAATTGTTCAAAAATCTGCGCGCATTGCGAATTGTTACACAACTTACGAATCGCTTATTTTGTTTGTATTTGTGCAATTTCATTATCTGCGCGTAACATTTAATAAACTCGAAATTACTTTAGTAAATTATACATCAAACTACTAACAACTTTAAAATTTAAAATATACATAAAAAATCGAACAAATAAGACCGATATATATATATGTATATATATATAAAATACATATATAATACATCTGTATATATGTTTAAATTAAATGTAATGATTTACCGATTGGCGAAAATTATTGTCGGCTTTTAGTTCAACATTTGCGTAATTTGAAATTAACAAAAGGCAACATATTGCGAGTGAATAACTTTTCAACACTGCATTTGCCGCAAAAACGATAGACGATATCCACAGAACACTCATACAACAACATGCACGCTGACACCATCGAACAACCGCGTAAGTTACAGAGCGAGCACAGCTAGCTCCAGCCCATGCCGATGGCAAATGAGCTAGCGATAAAAGACACATAGTCGGAATGTGTCGTTGTAGCATTTGATAGAATTGATTTGTAGATGAAAATCGGTTATAATCAAGCCTAAGTGGGCGGGGGGGGGAGATGCTGAAAAAGAAATGGATGTGTGAGAATCGAACGTGAGAAGCCGGCCCTAGAAAAAATGCTGTCCTAATCATTTTTCGATTAACAGACTAAGTCAAAAATAGCGTGGGAACTGAATTTCACGCTCTATGAGAATCAGTTAGACAGGAGGATGGTGTGATTAGCAAATATGCCGCCTCCGCGGCTTCGAAAAGTACATAAAAGATGATGATGAGTTATTTGAAAGTGGAGAATATAAAATTTACGTATAGGTTGAATTTCTTGTAGACTAGCGAGGATGAGGGAGCGAATTTAAATACGCCGAACTTACCTCATTGACGGTGATAATTTAAATGAAAATACTAATTTTTAAAAATAATGATTCATGACACGGGTGTAATATGTTTCGGTAATGTACAGCAAGGGCGGATCTAGGGGTTAATATTGGTTTTACCCTTTCCATCCGTACAGCGGAATTTTGTTTCGAATAACTCCGTGCATCAATGCGGAATATATGTAAATATTTAGAATTAGACTACACTTTAAAAATCGAACTATTGACGATTAGTGCAATAACCGAAGCGTTATTTTTAATTTTGAAGCAGTTTGCTAATTATTCATTGAATTATTCTTAATAACCGTCTATCGTCCGAAATTAATTTTAAAGAAGTAAAATAGTATAAACAATTTTACCCTGCAGATTAATTTGTTTTACAATAGATTTTACAAATACAAAAAAAAAAACAAATACCGTGATAGTGCGATCATCGTACACAAAACTCGTCATATGAACGCTTCTTCGACCCCGGCATTTAAAAAAATAAAAATACCGTAAAAAATTGCCCATAGTTCCTTAATAAACCAACGATATAATAAATACGCGAATTAACAAATTGGTAATATATTATTTAATTATGAGAAAAAGAAAAAAAAAAAGTCTTCGTTACCATACAGCCGAATGATGTGGAAAAAATTGTCAATCAGAAAAAAACTTTTTTTTATTATGCAGAAAGTTAATTTTTTTAAAATTTCACCGAACGCCGAAGTATGGAGTTTAACAAATAAAATTCATCAGCAAACCAATCAATTTGTAAAAAACCTTACATACTCTTTTGTTGCGATGATACAACTACTGTTAGAGAGTATATCTTTGATGCAAATTATAAGATATCATGTTTTCTTACTTAATTTGCCTTAAATTATTGTATTTTTATCATCGCTGGCATATGTAGATTTAACAACTTTTTCTATCATTAATAATTTCTTTCACAAGTCTATCAACATTTTGTATTGCATATTGTTCATTAAGCACTTAATAACCAAAACCTAATTATCGCATACAACAATGAAACGTTTACATCTACATTTACATTTGAGTTATACATCATTTATTATTTAATAACGATCCGAATTATTTAAACGATTCTTACGATAATTACAAAAATACGAGGATTTCAAAATCGTGATCGTGACTCGAACGAACCGAATTTTAAATAGTGGTATAACGCGAAGCGATTATATCGGAATTATCGTATCTTTTCAGCTATTCCGGTAGTCGGATTATGCGAGGATTTCTCGAATCACCCCATCACTAAAACCGAATGCCGCTGTGCCCCACCCCGTGTTCTGCGGTAGCTGGCTTAGTCTCGAATATTTCCAGTCCCAAAAACGAAACGGAATATGACGCGTAAACCGCGACGACCGCAAATGTGACCAAACGATAAACCGCTGCACCGTTCGCTTCCCTTCGACACTTTTTTTTTCGGCTTTAGTTTGGACCGCAGCGATATAAATCTGACAAAGGAATGCGCTGTAGAATGTGGAGAGACATCACAACCGGAGCGGCCAAGTTAATTTTATTCCACACTTCCAAGTACGAATAATTTTTTGCCAATTGACAGTTTAATCGGGGGCAGATATACATAAAAGATGTCCAGTGTACGGAGACACCTGTTACGAGAAAAAAGCACACATACTCGCACACACGTGAAAAAAGCAAAGTAAATTTATCATTAACCTTTTTCAAGTATTTTGATATGTCGGTACCGAAAAACACTTTAAGATGCCATCTACGCTTAAACCAAATTTCAGCTTGAAGAGATCACTCGTCAAAAGTGTTATCATCAATGATTGCAAACAGATGTAGCGAGGACAAATTCGATGTTTCCTGCAAAGGCAAGCAGTCGATGAGTAACTTCATTAACTAATTGTTCAGCCTTACTAACCGGATCGATGAATAGAAGTTTTTGTTTTGTAGATTTTGCGCGAGAACTTTCGTAATCTGCTTCGCATGAAAAAAGGATACAGAATCGCTGTACGAATCATAAAATAATTAGACATAGTCGTTCTTTCATTGGTCGAAAAAATTTAAGGTGAACCGATAAATAATATTTTTTCTCGACAGTTTCGTAAGACAATTTCCGCGATATCTTACAATTCCGGAAGGTACTTTTCGCGACACTTTTCGAAATTAAATTTAGAAATAAAGAAAGGCGCACAAGGGAAAGTGCCATGTGGTTTAATTTTTGCTAGACTTTTCGATATAATTTCGCGTTAATCGATAGGCAATCTATGTTGTAAACTATTTTAATGGCTACGAACTGAAAAAAAAAAAAAAAGAAATCACAAAATGCGAGAAAATCCGCGACAGTGCGGATTCGTTATTCCACTCACCATAATAACGATGGCCGAAAAAGAAAGGAAAACGATTTTCAAATAGCATCAACGTGGCTCTAATGAAAAGCCATCTGCGCGATACAATCCATCATCGACGCTATCCTAGTCCTGCATCCCCCCCCCCCCCCATCGCCGGTGGTACACTCCTATACGTTAAATTAGTCAATTCTACATTTTTAAATTATAAATGGGCATATGCGTGGAATTGTACGCGGATTATCAAAGAAATGGATGGGAATTTCGTTTAAATTTCCATTATTATTGCATAGAGATTGTGTTAATCTCTTGAAATGAGCCGAAATTTTAATCTCTACTTTAAAAACGACGACTCTTAAAAAATTGATGCTTTACACTTTTACTCGTCACTTGGACCTCCATTCAGACCCGGAATTTTATCTCGACTTTTCCTACCATTTAAATAATTGTAAAATTTTTAAATTAATTCCAACACATGCCCGAAAGCAGGGTAAAAATTTAAAAAAATTATTTCTGCTTATTCGATTACATCTATATAGTATATACCGTATTGGTCAGGCGCATCAGCTTTTCCTTATGAGACCGTTCGTAAATTAGAAGAAATACGAGACTGCGCCAAAATCTACCGTACGTGATGATTAGATATCGGCAGTAAAATATCGCAACTGATATTGGAAGTACCCCGTCAGTGCTAGAAAAATATAATATCGAGTAATATTTTACCATTGCGCGCATAAAAAATGATATTTTGATGATAATATGTTTTTGTCATGGCACGCAGTTATCGAAGTCAAAAAGTGTTCAAGTTAAAAATAACTTTATTACAGCAGCTTTTTTTAAATAATCGAATTGTAATTTCTTTTTCTTTTTATACTGCTAATTAAATGGAAAACAACTTTATCCCAGCTATAAACTAAACGGGTAACTTATAGATATACCGGTGAGCGTAGTACTTTCGATAATCGGATGGCGGGGAACAGCCTCATAATGCACATAAACTGAGGCAAGGAGAGGAGCAGTGCGAGGATAGATCGGATGGATGGTACGTAATGATTTCAAAGAAGCTTTAAAAAAACGCTGAATAAACCCGACGATACCCGTAATTAATTCTTGAAAGGACTTTATTGGAACTTTGGGTTAAACAAATGTTTTAAAACTAGGATAAGTTTAAGGCGTTCATATTTGGTTTCGGTTATGCGGTAACGCCGAGACAGTTTGAAAAGTCGAGTGATAGTTCTAGAGGAATCTGACTTTGGTTTTAGCCGCTAGTGGAACACTTTTTTTAAGCTCAAAGAAATAGCCGGAGATAGATGATGGATGCCCTTTGTGGAAATCAGCAAACGAGAATTTCGATGTAGAAAAATCTAAGCCATTATTGTCGAACCATTGTTGTAACTGATCAATAGGTATTGTAGGACATTTTATGCGTTGTATGGATGACAGACTAAGATCGTCGCTGTCCGAACAGGTGGCAAGATACAGTTTGTTTTATCACTGACACATGGCATTAACAGGGTTATATACCGAACAGTCCCATGAAGAACCATTTTGATGTGTCAAGGAATTAATGTTTGTACTCGAAACTCTCGGTTGCTTAAGAAACTACTTAGTTTCTCATGTTACCAGTTATACTAGCAAATTTTATCTTTCCTATTAGTCCGTGAACACGAAATTAGAAGCAAAAGGTTAAAGAAAGTAGTGTAAAAATTCTTTTTATACTGGAAACAACAATGGTGTCCGATTCTGTAAATTAAGCAGATGATCATCGGTAGCACAGACGTTACGGTTCGTAATGAAGAAAAAAGACTTTTTTCATTCTAAAAAGAATAAAAGACGTCTCATAATCGCACCTTCTTCAGAGTATTCGGTGGAACGCTTATGAACGACACAAACTACCCGAAATGAAAGAATTTTTATCGGATTTTAATATATGAATTACACAATAGCTGACTTGCACTTTATTGTACCCGATTTCCATCTTTAATTATATAAATTCAAAACGAAAATTTGACAGTGAACGGGAGATATTTCAACATGTAAAGATGTAGAGAGACTTCACTGGATGTGCCGGGGTTACGAGGATGGAACTGAAAATTTAGTTCCGAGCTTGCGAAATCGGTATTATACGTCGTAGCGGCCTATGCTCGGAAAAAAAATAGTTTTTGTTTTTCATTCGGAGGGTGGTTAGCGAGGAAAGTAGATATCTCGTCTGATTTGTCAAGTAGTGAGCAAATGAAGTGACAACATTAAAATCGAACAAACAGAGGGAGTAACTTTACTATCATATTTTTTGCATCTATTTCATTTAAAGAGTAAATATTTAGTGAAGACGGTTAAGAATTCAATGTGATCGAAACTTTTTTAATATTCATAGAAGCCAATGAAGGAATATTGTCAGATATACACACATATATATATATATATATATCAGTCGGAACTTAAATTTTTTCGGAAGATACCGAGAGAGAGAAAGTTAAACGCACACTCCCCAGAGCATATAGAAGGTAACACACTTTCTGACTGTTCAGTAGTCTAATAAAGAAGTGTCGCTTTAGTACCTGCTGTAAACGAAAACAGAACCACATTCGACTTTAGAAGGATAGCGATGATTCATGCACCTGCGCGATTAAAGGAATCTGAAAGTTAAAAATTCTGCAGATAGGCCGATGTAATATGAAAAATATTTAACGTATGCGCAGAGGCCGTTCAATTCGAATATAAATAACCCTCGGTGGGGTAGGCTAACTGCGAACGGTGAATATGCAAAATGAAGTCAAACACAATTAGATCGTCGGCTTGTTTTGCGCGAAGCGAATTGCTTATTTACCTCGAGGTTGAGCTATGAATAAAAAAGGAAAATACGAAATTAAATTCTCAGCTAATTTGTAAAATGCATTTACCAAAAAACTGGCTGCACTTAATGCGAAGTTGCCGAAATTAATTGAAATTTTGAATTTGCAATCATTTAAGAAATAATTCTGCCATTCTTAATATTCCGATTTTTTTTTTATTTTTCTTATCTCATTTCTCCTTGTTATGTTTATTTTTTTTTTCTTTTTCATTGTCATTTGTCTCCTTGGACAGATTGTATGCGAAAAAGATAAATAAAAAAATTGAAATCACTAAATGTTACTTTCCATAATTCCTTAAATTCTCATACAATATTTTTATAAATACATTTAACAATATTTTTATGAATATATTTAATAATATTTTTATGAATACATTTAACAAAATATTTTTATGAATACATTTAACAATATTTTTATGAATACATTTAACAATAGTTTTATGATTATATCTAACAAATGCGCATACATTTATTTACAAATACAGCTGTCGTTGTTTCGGATCGCATTTAATTCAAATAAACGGTCAGTATAACTAAGATTTATTTCACACGTGTAACAAACGTGCCTGCAATTTCGGATATTTTTTAAAAAGAAGAAAAGTCAACAGAATTAATGTGATCTGACCACAGGCATTTCGACCGAAAACAAGAATCACATATATATTTGTTTCTCTAAGTATATACATATATAGAGGGATAGCATTATTGGTGTTGAACAGACGCAAATTATTTTTAAATTTAAATAACTCCATTACCTGTCCATTAAGTAGAATGGGTTTAAGTTCTATCCGGTTTATAAATCCCTTAAAAGATGATACATTTCTATGTTTAACATTTCCAATTAAAGCCCCAGATAATATTCGTAACGAAGCGAGATACCGGATTAATCTAATTTCGGCACGATCTACTATGTTCCGAATAATCGCTCGCTATTATTCGTTGACGGTTTCTCTTTGAACTTAATAGATAAGTAGATTTGTTACCTTTAAAATTGGGTTTGCGAACATCTGTGCGGAGAAAGTCCCTTCATAAAGATGACATAGACCGATCTTACTTCTGTCGGTAAAGCCAATTGCTTAAGTGGCGTTGTCGCAGCATTAACAGCGAGTTCTCATTAGTTGAAATCATTTTCCTCAGCCATCGGTATCTGCTTATTAATAATAGTAGTTGTTTTCGGAAGCTGGACCTTTTAATATCATTCGATCCGTTTCTTTACTTTCTCTCGTACGGCGGACAGCAATAAAAACTTTATCATTGGTAATATTTTATCTTTTTTTTTTTTTTTTTCTTTTCATGCCATTTACTGCTGCATAGGCCAGAGGCACGGTGAGAATATAGCCTTAAATATTATTTATGAGGTTAGTGATGGAACGGAAGTGAAGGAGTCAGTTTAGTGACATGGGATCATCTTGAAGAATGGAGAGCAGAGTTGTTGGTAAATTACTTATGATTCTATGGTGAGCGTACAAAGAGCATTCGGTGAGAAAATGATTAACTGTTAATTGAGTATGACAGGTGCTACATATTGGTGGAGGAAGATTTTGAAAGAGGTGACCGAGGTAATAATAGGTTCATTCGGATTTATTAAAATTACTAAGAAACGCGATAAAAGTTTAATATCTCAGTATTGCTGGGAATTGTGTTTGCACAAATGCGTTTGTTGCGGCAAGACGCTTATGCACTGACTTCCGGTAGAAACTCGCTTATGATTTTGGTCCGTGCCCTAGAACATACAAAATACATTATACTTAATTTAATAATTAAACTGTAAAATAATTATTTTAGTACGGGTCGGAGGAGTATTACTTAGCATTAAATTATCGTTAATTTATTATTTCAGAGTTGATAATGTTATTTTAAGTGACCGATAATGAACATTTTTCTATAAATTGCTAATTTACGAGGTTTTCAATAAGAAAAAAAATCTAAATGATTTTATAATTTTAGTATTAAATTCAATATTAATCGTTTTGTAATAAATCAACTGCAATCAATTTGTTTCATATATCACCGGTTAATTATAAGCATTATATTTTTATAGATTTCTTTTTCATACTATCTTTATGTTATATTGTTATATCAAATGAAAATCAGAAAAAAATAGTAAAATTGAAATGGGTAACAATAGTTATGCTGTAAGATTCCAGATTACATATATACATATATATTGTATTTACATATATTACGAACATAGAATACCTAGGTATTAATTAAAGATTTTAAGAGAGAATCGAACGACTTTTAATTTTATTACACATTTAGCTAGAGCACCTTGGTATTTTTACTTTAATTAATTTTCCTACTAAAGAAGACATGAAGTCTTTTATATTTAACATATTTTGCCGCAATGTTTAATATATGTGATTCGTATTTTTTCTCGTTTTGCTTCATCGGTAAAATGGTTCGTTTTGTTATGTATTACTGTTATTGTTATTATTATTATTATTATTATTATTATTATTATTATTATTATTATTATTATTATTATTATTATTATTATTATTATCATTATTATTATTATTATTATTATTATTATTATTATTATTATTATTATTATTAGCTTGAAACAATATTTTTATATGACATATTACATACTTAATATCTTATATGGTCGATAGGTTATATGTCTTTGGAGCTCGATAAAAACAAAAAATTACGTCCTAATTTTTAACAGATTATCTACAGTAAATTTAAATACCTGGCTCTGATAACGACAAAGGCCTCCCTCAATCGAGCCCATTAAAGCTAGAGTCACAAACTATTGATAATGTTTAGAGTATTCTAACAATATCATCATTAACTTTTGCCTATACCTTTTTTTTTTTTTCTTTGATAAACAAACCAATCTGTTATTGTTTTTGTCCATTTCACATTTTCCAATCTAGCTGCCCGCTCATCTGCGATTTAATTTTTTATCTATACAGCTTATTATACAGAATTTTAAATGATTTTCGTACTAACGTTAATTTTCAATTAAATTGAAGCTCATTTATTCTTTTTAACTGCTTAAGACTGGCATCCGTACTTTAGGGTCTACTCAACTACGAATTTTTAATCTGTTCTTTGAAGACGTTCCCTTCTTAGAATTAATATTTCAAATTCCGCGTTTCACTTCTTTTCCTATTCCATTCGTTGTGGTTACGAATTCGCTTAAAAATGAATAATAATTTCGGCTTTTTCTATTTCTTTATTGTTTATTATTTTGTTAGTTTTCCTTCGTATTTTATTCAGTTCATTTAACATAGTTTATAAATTCTTCTACATATCTGATATTAGAACTATATCAACAATTTAGGGTTGTGTAAAAATTTCCGTACTATTTTAACACATTTATCCTAACAATTTAGTTTCCTAAACATTCTCTCTGACACTGTATTAAATAATACTGGAAAATCGGAATTCCTTGTTTATCACCTCTTCCCACAACAAAGTAATTTTTACTTTATTTTAAAATTCCTTACATTTTTCAATTATTGATTCATTTATAACATATGTATATATTCAAATATATTGATACTGCGGTTATTTTTTTTTGAAATTCAAAATTATTTCTCTTGGGAGAAATTATTTATTTGGCGCTATCTCTCGGTTCATTCGTAGAAGGAATTAGTATACATGTGCCAAATATCCGTATCAGATTTTATCGCGATCGTAAAGTTTAATGCACGGCGAAGGTGTTGTGTGAGTGATTATGATCGAGCTATCTGGTAAGATCTGATACATTTCTGATATTCGAGGATGGTAGATGCGGCCATGTCTATGTGTGTATATAATTATATTAATTCCGAGAAGTCGCGTATTTTAGCCGAAATACATATTAGCTGCGATGGTATACGTACCTCACAAGTAACAACTACCATGCGTGATGCAACATGTAAAACGATAGAAAGATTTTGCAACTCTCGGTACATGTCCGATAAAATATCTATTGCATAGAGCAGTGGCGGATTCACGGAGAGACGGGTGATAGGGGACATCCCCCCTTAAAGAATCAAAGCCAGAGAAACTTAATTTATGCTACAAATGATTTGTATAAATTTTACAACATAGGGATTTCAATAATTAATATTCAATACTGTTTTCTAGTAAAACTATTAATGTTACGTTTTTATTCTATTTTAAACGCAATACTGTCGTCGATCTTTTGCCATTTTATTTATTTTTAATTTATATTTTGTAATTTTAATTTAAAATAGTTCAATGAGAAATATATATATGTTTTTAATTGCTCATGAACAAAGAGAATTCGGATCGGATTACTAACAAAAATAAAAGAGACATAAAGTGTCTAATAAAAATACTGTCTTTCTTACTATTTCTTAAATACCACTTTAGAGCTAGAATTTTATAATTTCGTTTTATTTCTTTCATAACTAAAAGTAAAACAAAAGTTAAATTAAAAATCGTAATAGTAATTATGTATTTTTAAAACATTTTTATGAATTTCTATAAAGGTCGCTATTTGATTTTCTTTATGAAACACGAGGGGTATTTCTCAAATCTACTGCCCGCCGTAGAATCTGATTTTACGTAATAATATAATTTTCGCTCCAAAATGTTTTTCTGGATCCGCTCCTGGTATAGAGATAGTTGGTAATTCGACTCTGGTCGCGGTGTAATCAAAAGGTAGTACAAGTATACAATTGTTGCTTTTTTTTTTTTGTTTTTTTTTGGGGGGGGGGGGGGGTACGCTAACGAAGAGCAGCAACCTAATCAATTAAGGAATCTAAGTAATAGCTCAAAAGGAGCATAACATATCAGATTTTAATCTGGTGCGAGATAGAATGAATGGATGAAGCTGGAATAGGAACAACTCACAAGGAAGGAAATGAGAGAATTATCATAAGAGTCATTGCATGGAGTAGGAATACCAAGATCCAAAAGCCGAAAATAAGAGAGAGAACGTTCCGAAGAAAATGAGTAACACTCGAAGAAAACATAATTGACATCACACAGAAACGGAAAATCTGGATGAAGAAGAGACGAGGGAAAAACGAAAAAGTGACGAGAAGGGAAAAAAACTCTATGACTGAAACGAAGGCGACATATGTCAGCGATCAGGGGACGACAAAGAGAAGGAAACTTGACAAACCAACTGTTGAGAGATGGTAAGGTTGGACGGAAAGATAAAAGGAATTCGGATTGGAGAAAAGTCTTTAGTCGCCGATTGAAGTTATCACACACACTGTTAAGAAAAGGCTAGAAGATTTGAGCAACCTTCATGCCGGACCAAAAACAAAAGAAATTATTTAATTTTTATTGCATTCCGACACGTGTTTTTTGACTCTTAAAGTCCGTCGCATATTGAACTTAATCCACGCGTAGCACACGCACAGTCCACACTCACGCTTTTTTGCAAGAATTACATATTGAACCCAGCTTCTACGTACAGCCCACGCCCACGTTTTTATATATAAAGTATGTAAAACGTAACGAATCGATCAAAACTTTTAACAACTAAAAAGTTTGAACCAACTAACCGACGCACTCGTGAAAACTATGTTTCTCGCACGGGCGACCCACTCGCGGACGTGGGCTGAGCGTGGGATTGGTTCAGTATGCGGTGATCTTAATAGTGGAGTAACCTGGAAAATGTTGTCCCAGAACTAAATATTTAACATCGTCTAAGCCGTTTGTTATTTGAGTTCGTAATAATAGTATTGAACTTTAGGTATCATCCAAGTGATAAAGCCTTCTTTGTGATTTCAATGATGTATTTTTTGAGTGCTCGTCTTTATATACCTAACGCTCTATTCTGCAGACTTCTGCTCCGTGTTGTGTTTCATACATCTTATCTTTGCCTGCGCCCTATATCACTCCAGCTTTCAGCGTATCTATACTATAAATTATATGTTTTTTTTTTTTTTTATTTCTTCCGTAAACCGTAAATATATATATATATGTTATAAGTATAAATGAAATGTCTATTAAACGGTTACTAATGTTATATTTTTGTTTTTTACACGAACATATATTATTCAAAATTCACAAATATAACATTGTTAAATACTAATTAATTATGTTAAAATAAATCAAATCAAATAATTACAATAATAGTCCGACCGGTTTCTCGGACTATTATTGTAATTATTTGATTTGATTTATTTTAACATAATTAATTAGTATTTAACAATGTTATATTTGTGAATTTTGAATAATATATGTTCGTGTAAAAAACAAAAATATAACATTAGTAACCGTTTAATAGACATTTCATTTATACTTATAACATATATATATACTATAAATCTCTGGCAGAATCTCTATATTTAACTCACTCTTTTCTTCTACAATGCGTTTGGGTAGGTCGTCCTTCGCTGAGTGACAAAAAAAAAAAAAAAAAAAAAAAAACTTTAAGCGAATGGCATTATTCGAATTTTTTAAAGATGAACGAAATTTAAATATTCAAATATCGGATATTATAATCACCGGTCCAATCAGTTAGAACAGGTGAATTTTATTGCAGGTACGTTTGAACACTAAGTGTTTAATTAAACTAACCAATTTGCTGTTCGACGAACTGGTTTAATATGAGAATATAATATCCCATTATACGCTGGCTGTCGAAATAGAGTTAATTATGGAGATCGCTCTGAAATGAACTGAATAATCGACGCTGCTGGTGGATCAAAGGTTCTTTTATTTGAGTTTTATCGAAAATTGGCCGTTTTAAAATCCTCGTTTCGACCGTTTACATTTTTTGTGGTTAACTCACTTGTAACGGTGATATTCCGCGGAGGAACGGAGAACCATGGAGTTTTCTTTAGCCGTGGCTAATCCAAATTTAAAACTAAATCATGACTTTCTTCCAGAAAAATCGATTCCGCTATTAAACCAGTCCGACATCCTTGTTTAGTTTAAGTGCACATTATCAGTTTATTCGGTTGTAGTTTCCGTTGAGCCAGCGTTTTTCTTTGTGGCCGATTGTGAAACTGGTTCATATAGAAAAGCTATGTGATTAGTTTCTAAAAGCGACACATCTATCACGACCCGGTCTTTCACGTTTACCTTTCTATTAAAAAGACTTTTCCGTCTTTATCATCTTTGACCGAAGCCCCATCTTCTCGCTTATTTAGAAAATAATTTCCTTTAAATCTATACATCGGAGAACGGTTTCTTTTTCTTTTTTTGCGCTTCGAATGTGGGCCGTTGCTTTCTCTTGAGCGAACGAGAATAGTTTATAACAGGAAGTTGGTAAAAATCAAAAAAAGTTTAACCGGGTAGATTATGATCGTTATTTTTATTATTTTTGCCGGACCGCTAAAATTTGTATTTCTTCTTGCAGGGTAATAAAGTAGCCGTGAAGACTTTGAATAGATCTCGAATTGAAATTACCAGATCTCTATTATTAGAATTAAAATGGGTAAGTAATTTCTCCGCGAAGGTTAAAATTACACTTTTATTATCCACCGTGTATGCAAATGATTAAATTTTTTTCGGCAACGTTTACCCGCATAGCGACGTAATTAACTTAATACGTTAACGTAATCTAGGAAAAAAATGCTGATGAAACACACAATTTTTTATTACCAAACAAAATTTTTGTGTTCAAGTTGTTTTTAGTTTTTCATAATGATAAAAAGTAATTTTATTTTACTCTGCATACGGATTTTTAATAAAATTGTTCCTTTTTTTCTTCCTTTTGTACTTTTTTTCATTTAATTTGTTAATGAGGGAAGAATAATAGAATTTTCCCCGAAATATGTATTTTAATGGCGTTCGGATTAGTACATTGCGAAAGTTTACAACTCCCCCGATGCCCTGCTACGGGTATGCAACTTCTTTATTTACTTAAATTTAATAAAATATAAGAGAACGAATTAAGGGTAGAAAATCTTTAAATGTCAAATAGAACAGGTTAAAAAGGACTTTTCGGATTCTTTCGTTGAAAACGAGAAAAGACTGTGCAGCATATTAACTACTCCTAAAATACCGATCTTTTAAAATTGCAAAAAAAATGTATTACGCTACTATCATCTATTCGTAAGCGGTTTTTAATTTTCGTTTTTTTTTTTAAATTTGATTTGTGATGCGTATTGATTTATAAAAATTCAAATTTTTATCGCTAGATGAAAGATTTACATCACGACCATTTGGCCCGATTTTACGGAGCTTGCTTAGATCTTCCGTACTGTTGCTTGTTAACCGAGTACTGTCAGAAAGGAAGTTTAGAGGACATTTTGGAAAACGATCAAATCAAACTGGACTGGATGTTCCGATATAGCTTAATGCACGACATCATCAAGGTTGGTAAATCGTATCGTTATTATTCAGTACGTGAAATTTTCACACTGTTCTCTCGTCAATTTTAAAACAGATCGTAAGCTTCAAATACGATACAAATTCGAAATAATTAATTCAAAATCATCGAAGCTATTTCAAGTATACAAAAAGAAGAAGAAGAAGAAGAAGAAGAAGAAGAAGAAGACGTTAAATTTTACAGCAAACAAAAAAATATAAATATAAACCTGTGAATAATAATGAAAATAAGGCGCAGACGCATATAACATGTTAGGACACTATAATGAGTGAACTTTTTTCAAGTCCTAATATGCACTTTGACTACTTTCAGGACATTGCCAAAGTATTTAAAATGCAAAAAGTTAGTTTATTAAAAGGGCTACAAGTAATTTTTTTTTTTTTTTTTTTTTTTCAATTCACATCTGTTTTTATGGCAAATATGTACAACGGTATTTAATGAGAAAATTGGATTTCGGTTGGGGTCCTCAGGAAAAGTTCAAAAAAAAGTTTCTTGGAGTTTTTTTTTGTGGCTTTTGGTTGCTAACTCTTCGTAGATTGTTTATAATAACGACAAGAAAAAATACGTTAAAAGTGGTATAACACATTTAGCAATTGTTGGATCGTCGTTGAACAATTCAGCGAATAAAATAATTCCGGACAAGTCGGCCCAGCTTTATATATAGTTTACATTCGAGAATCCGGCTCTATTTGAACTGAAACACTTTTCCAATCGTTTGACAACTGCAAAACCATAAGAAAGTCATTTAAAAACGTTGAATATGAAAATTGTGGGTCAAGGCCGTTGATAATGTAAGGTAAGATAGACTGATCGTGTGAGGCCACTTAAACATATGTAAGCGGCATATAGAGTAGTTGCACATGAATAATTCGAAATTATTACGCGCAATTTGATTTAATTGTGCTTCCGGTGCGAAGTTGAAATAGTTTTCAGCTTTTTCTATAAATTGTTTGCTATTCGGAAGTCTTAGAATTCAAATTCGTTCATTGATACTTATATAAATCTGCCGATATATGAAAAGTACGTGTGTATTGTGCGGTTCGCGGACAAAAGCGCACAGGACAAAAGCGCACAGGACAAAAGCGCACATGATAAAAACGCATCGGACAAAAGCGCACAGGACAAAAGCGCACACGGATAAAAGCGCACACGGACAAAAGCGCACACGGACAAAAGCGCACACGGACAAAAGCGCACACGGATAAAAGCGCACACGGACAAAAGCGCACACGGATAAAAGCGCACACGGATAAAAGCGCACACGGATAAAAGCGCACACGGATAAAAGCGCACATGGATAAAAGCGCACACGGACAAAAGCGCACACGGACAAAAGCGCACATCGATTTGCAGAACAGGAGCTAAATTATTAATTTTTCCGTTTTCGGCAATTGCATCATTTGTGAAAAGGCAAAACTGGACAGTTGCCCCGCAAAGAATTTAAAATTCAAAAAAATTATTGGTAATCAGCGAAAACAAAGTAAAAATAATACAATTTTTTGTGTGATTCACTAGTCATTTTTCTGTTTTTTTTTGTTCTTATATGTGTATTTGTTTGTTAATAATCATAGTGTCTATTGACTATGACCGCTAGGAAGTTACCGTATATAAAAAATAAAATTTGTATCAATAATGTATTCAGGGGCGTCTCAAGCATGCCAAGTTGTGGAAGTGGTGCATTACCCAAAATACCGATTCATGAATTCATATAATTTAAAAATAATTTTTTTTTATACTGTATAGCTTATATAACAAAATGTTATATGGTGTTTTTTAATGATTTTCTTTAAACTTTTACAATGTGGGTCTTTTATTTTTTACTTCTGCAGTCAAAACTGATTTAGATCGAACTGTGAGGACTAAAAATATTAAAAAAAAAAAATTTTATTAAAAGAAATCTCACCTTTTAATGCTAAGCCTATAAGACTTTGTAATAATGCTTTACTTTTTCAAACAGTGAGGGTAACTTTTATTTTACACTGTTGTATACTAACCGTTTCTTTGTAAATTGTTACAACTGGTCTGAATTTTCTTAATAATTTTTGCTTTTAAATTAGTATCGAAAAATCCGCAACTCTTTGTTAACTTGGTAAAAGTTTTCATTATATTTGACACTTCTATATCGTCAACCGTTTGTTTGCTTATTTCTTCTTCATCATTTTCATCACTGTTGTTTATTTGACTCTTTGATCGCGGTTTCATTGCTGATTAAAACAACTGTTGCAATATTTTTGTCAACGTTTAATTATTCCTTTGATAATAAATTTCCCGATGATCATTCTAATATTGTGAAAAACTTGAACTCTTATTCCGCAATACTTCAAACTTTTGTATTAAGGGAATTTTACTTACTTTCATTTTAATAGGATCAGAATAAAATATATAAATATAATGATTGAATGATTTAAAACTGAACAGAATTCGCTGTTAATTAAGCGGCTTCTATTGTATAATTCTTTAAATTTCTACAAGTCTGTTTTAGTGACCTAAATTGTACGATTCTTGGCTGTTGTTAAGAAGTTCGCAATTCGAGCATAGTTGCAGACAAATACATAAATTAAATATATTTGCACTTCCTTGTTACTAGATTAATATCTTGAAGCAGAGTGACTACAAACGTACACAAAAAAAAATCTAAAATTTATTTCAATAAAATACTTTGGAAATTTAAATTATGGTGAAGTTGTGAAAGAGTTTCATGTAGAGTTGAGAAAAAAGACGTCAAGAACATTATGTTTGATTTACTTGTTACTTAAAATAATCCAATTTCGTACTTTCAACTAAAATTCATCTGCTTTTAAAATTCATAATTTTTAATTTCTAATATGGGAGAATTTAATTTTTTAAAATAAAATGAGCAGGGGCCGATACCTTCTGTGATTTTAATAATTTAAAATTATTTTTACTAAGAATTCTAAACAAAACGGTTATTTGCTTTATTATTATCTGGAAATGCCATTCGATGTTGGAGAAATTTATTATGTTTTGTGGTGAGTGTAGTTGACGGGGAGCCAATAAGTGGCCCATAAACGTACGAAGAAGATGTATAGAAGAAAAGTAATTAAAAGTATTGTAGCAGAAATACAATTTTGTGGGCAAAATACTTTAAGGTGTATAAAAAATCATTAATCATTTGGCAAAATCATGATGTTTTCGTTATAAAACTCTTAATTCAAATATGAGATTTAATGTACTTAATTTTGAAATATATATTTTATTGAAATTAATAAAAATTTTTTAAAATGGGCCGAATTTGAAAACAGCAATAAGCATATTATAAAATCTTTAATTGAAATATAAAATCTGCGAATTTAATGAGTCCGACTTTAAAAATATGTATTTTATTTAAACTTGAAAAACTCTTTTTACTTTTGATCGACCCTGAAAAGGACAATATGCATTGAATTTTATGAAACAAATGTTATATTTTATAATAGTAATTAATTGCGAAGTAAATTTCGATTTTCGTTTATATTTTTTAAAGTTTAACTTTGATTACAGTTTGACTGTTTTATGAGTATTTATTTTATTTACTACATTTTATCAAGAAAAAAGTAACATTAATGAAAACAAACGGTTTCCGCTTATCATTGTATGTGAATGATTGAAAATTAATTTCAGCGCTGAAATGATCGCTCACAAGACGGTGACAATAAAAAAAATGATAAAATAAAATGACCAGATTTGAACGCAAAAGGCAGTACATTTTATGATTTAAATTCAATTTTTGAAATACTTAAAAAACTTGTAAAATCTTCGCAAGAATTGAGAAGCATTTGCACGTCAATATGTAAACGTTCTATATGTTCCTTCAAAAATTTAAAGTTACATCTATTATATCTATTATTAATTTGATTCAAGAATTATTTTTTTTACTGGAATTGTAAATATTTTTCGAAAAGGTTAAAAAATTGAAAGAATTTTAAATAAGTCGTCATGAATACAAGAAGTAAAGACTTCAAAATCAGCTCTGTTTTTTAAAATGGAATGTTATATAATCTGCATCACATGTAGTCTCCCCAGGGCTTCATCACAACTTTTTAGCGCACAACGCACTTTGCATTTGAAAAATCAGTTTCGGGATTATGAATATTTTTTACAAAAAGAACCAGAGAGTTGATCAATGCAGTAATTTGTTTATCATTATTCATTTTTTGAAATATTTTTACCGTACTTCGAATTAGTTGTATAACATCAAACCTATTACTGAGTTCTCTGTTCAATGATTCCATTAAATTTTTGATTTTAAGCATGATACTTTTAGCAAAAAACAATGAACAAATAAAATCAAAGATTAATTTTTTTTAAGCGGACTAAAGGTATAAACATGTGTTTTACTGACAAAATCTTTATTTGTTTTAAAATACGAATTAAATTTTTTAAAACAATTCTCAGCATTAGCATTGTATTATAAAGAACTTTATCATTTGAAAATAACGTTTCCTAGTATTGGAAAGAATTTGAATTAAAGTCACTGTTGTCAGCCGAAATTTTAAACTAACGAATTTATTGTTTACACAAAAAAAACCACAACAGATGATCGACGAAAATAAAAAAAACAAACAAATCTACTAAATTTTACTCTTTATTAATTTTTCACGCAAATTAACAGAACATAACTTTTACAAACAACAAATATACACATTTATAAATCGATAACAACGCTGTATATATTCGAACACCTAAAGGAGACACGTTTTCTCCCGCAAACAAAACACACAATGACCCACACCAATTCGCTACATACGCGTCTCTAAAACTAAAAACTACTTGATGCCGACCGCAACAGCCATACTGTCCTTAAGGAAATACATACCAACGCTATCCTGACAATATGGCAATCTTTTAAATTTAGGCGCTGGCATACAATTATCAAATAAAACAAAAATATAAATATTGCGGCGAAAATAATAGAAATAATAATTAAATATAATCGGACCTTGTTACGCAAAATTAAAAATAATGAATTTTAAAAGCAGATGAATTTTAGCTGAAAGTACGAAATTTGATTATTTTAAGTAACAAGTAAATCAAACATAATGTTCTTGACGTCTTTTTTCTCAACTCTACATGAAACTCTTTCACAACTTCACCATAATTTAAATTTCCGAACTATTTCATTGAAATAAATTTTAGATTTTTTTTGTGTACGTTTTTAGTCCCTCCACGTCAAGATATTAACCTAGTAACAAGGAAGTGCAAATATATTTAATTTATGTATTTGTCTGCAACTATGCTCGAATTGCGAACTTCTTAACAACAGCCAAGAATCGTACAATTTAGGTCACTAAAACAGACTTGTAGAAATTTAAAGAATTATACAATAGAAGCCGCTTAATTAACAGCGAATTCTGTTCAGTTTTAAATCATTCAATCATTATATTTATATATTTTATTCTGATCCTATTAAAATGAAAGTAAGTAAAATTCCCTTAATACAAAAGTTTGAAGTATTGCGGAATAAGAGTTCAAGTTTTTCACAATATTAGAATGATCATCGGGAAATTTATTATCAAAGGAATAATTAAACGTTGACAAAAATATTGCAACAGTTGTTTTAATCAGCAATGAAACCGCGATCAAAGAGTCAAATAAACAACAGTGATGAAAATGATGAAGAAGAAATAAGCAAACAAACGGTTGACGATATAGAAGTGTCAAATATAATGAAAACTTTTACCAAGTTAACAAAGAGTTGCGGATTTTTCGATACTAATTTAAAAGCAAAAATTATTAAGAAAATTCAGACCAGTTGTAACAATTTAAAAAGAAACGGTTAGTATACAACAGTGTAAAATAAAAGTTACCCTCACTGTTTGAAAAAGTAAAGCATTATTACAAAGTCTTATAGGCTTAGCATTAAAAGGTGAGATTTCTTTTAATAAAATTTTTTTTTTTTAATATTTTTAGTCCTCACAGTTCGATCTAAATCAGTTTTGACTGCAGAAGTAAAAAATAAAAGACCCACATTGTAAAAGTTTAAAGAAAATCATTAAAAAACACCATATAACATTTTGTTATATAAGCTATACAGTATAAAAAAAAATTATTTTTAAATTATATGAATTCATGAATCGGTATTTTGGGTAATGCACCACTTCCACAACTTGGCATGCTTGAGACGCCCCTGAATACATTATTGATACAAATTTTATTTTTTATATACGGTAACTTCCTAGCGGTCATAGTCAATAGACACTATGATTATTAACAAACAAATACACATATAAGAACAAAAAAAAACAGAAAAATGACTAGTGAATCACACAAAAAATTGTATTATTTTTACTTTGTTTTCGCTGATTACCAATAATTTTTTTGAATTTTAAATTCTTTGCGGGGCAACTGTCCAGTTTTGCCTTTTCACAAATGATGCAATTGCCGAAAACGGAAAAATTAATAATTTAGCTCCTGTTCTGCAAATCGATGTGCGCTTTTGTCCGTGTGCGCTTTTATCCGTGTGCGCTTTTATCCGTGTGCGCTTTTATCCGTGTGCGCTTTTGTCCGTGTGCGCTTTTGTCCGTGTGCGCTTTTATCCGTGTGCGCTTTTGTCCGTGTGCGCTTTTATCCGTGTGCGCTTTTGTCCGTGTGCGCTTTTGTCCGTGTGCGCTTTTGTCCGTGTGCGCTTTTATCCGTGTGCGCTTTTGTCCTGTGCGCTTTTGTCCGATGCGTTTTTATCATGTGCGCTTTTGTCCGGTGCGCTTTTGTCCTGTGCGCTTTTGTCCGGTCACCGTATTGTGCGATGATGAATTAAAATAAATAACTGGTTAATCGTAATGCACTTTAAAAAAACAACACAATTTCTACGCCGCACCGGTAGCGCAATTAAATATTAAATATTAAATTGCGCTTATTAATTTACAAATTATTCAGGTGCAACTATATGTCGCTATATATATGCTTACTTAATAATCAATGACCTCACATGAAGAGTCTGTCTCACCTTACATAATCAACGGTGGCGTTGTCAGTTTTACTCTATAAGTAATCATCGAAGAGTTATTAAAGTTTGTTGCACACATTATTTCAAAATTATTTTTAGATTAAATATAAACATACACTTTTTATCGAAAATAATATATTTAAATATTTAGACCATAAAAAAACCTCAAGAAACAACGGATTATTGAACTTTTCGTGAGTACCCCAACCGAAATCCAATTTTCTCATTAAACACCGTTGTATTTGCGATAAAAACAGATGTGATTTAAAAAAAAAAAAAAAAGAAAAAAAATTACTTGTAGCCCTTTTAATAAATCAACTTTTTGCATTTTAAGTACTTTCGAAATGTCCTGAAAGTAGTCAAAGTGCATATTATGACTTGAAAAAATTCGCACATTCCTAACATGTTGATTTTTTTTATAAATATATCGTTTTTATTTCCTGAGAAAAATATTACTTTTTAAAAATGACGGTTTTTTGGTTATACACAGGTTACACCGTTGGGGGGGGGGGGTATCGGGAGCTAATAATATAGCCAAACCTTATCTTACGAAAACGGTATAGCCTAAGTGTTAATTTTAAAATTCTGGAATAGGAGCATTTCACCTATCATCTCAACGGAGAGTACTCTTTGTTTAATTGTTATTTTCGTCTCCACACCGCGCAGACCAGAAGTCTATATTGCTAATATCACGCGCTATTATAATAATGCATTTATTATGCTTATGTATATGTATCATAGGAGCATATCGGTGTTATGGAAATGAATATTGTTGGAATTGCCGGCACCGCATAATTTCTATATCGATTATATGATATTAAAAAACAAAATTTTTCTAAGCAAAAACGTCAAATTTATAAAAATATGTGTAGCGTCAGAAGTTTTTACAGATGAATTTAACAAATGAAACAGAAACAACAAAAAAAAACGTTTTTACATAACGAAAAAAATGATTTTTAGCGTCACATATGTGTTCTTTATGTACTACTGCAACGATCATTAGTCATCTTTTGACATGTTTGCTTTATCGTATGTATTATTAGCAGTTCTACCTTTTTGCACAATTAAACGATAGCTTGGAAATATACCATTTCCGCTTCACTGACATTGCAAAAGATTTCGGTCAGATTTCGTGAAAAATGTGTATAATCCCTCTCCCTCGCAGAACACTTAATTTTCGTATTAAGCGAATGTTGCACATTTCCGTTTTTCCATTATCAGAGGCGTCGATTTCACTCCGGGGTAAACACCTTTAAGCGTATTGTTATTTTTTGTTCCGTCTATTGGTGCAAAGATCATAAACGTGTTTTATTATTATTTTCCGCTCTGTTAATATTTCGTTTTTCACTTCATTCCGTAAGAATTTTTTTTTTTTTCAATGCTCCTGTGATGGATTTACTTCTGTTATTTTGATGATTTAAGAAAAAAGTTCAACTTTTCTCTCATTACAAATTCGACAAATAAAAGAATTGGAAAAAAATTCAACATAAAATTAGGATAAATTTGTAAATTCGAAATTGTAAAATATCTTCTCGAATGGTTTAAATTCTAACAAAATAGAGTTACATTTCCATCGTTGGACTAATTTTATAACAGCGAGTCGACCGATTTATTGAAGAACTGTGCGTGATTTGCAGTGTTTAACCGTCTCTTAGAAGATCAGTAAAGATCTAGTGCTCCGGATGGAATTTAGTCTCAAATTGTCTTACAAATATTACGCACTGATAATTGAATCATAGAAGAGAACAATTACAACATTTCGAGAGCTGTTACGCGTACACACCGACACAGCTTTAACACTTAAATGGTGTATTATTGGTGTAATAGGTGAAAAATTATTCTGTACATCTTTCAATGGAAATTTATGTTCAATAACGGTACATTTTCGAATTAGGACAATAAATGAAATTATTTTAAAGAAAATTACTGGCTTTACGATTTACTTTAATAACTGAATAAAAGTGCATTGAAAAAAGTAAACAAAAATGTCCGATTAAAAATAATACATTTTACTGTAAAAAGGAGTGTAATATATGTAGATAAAATAGTGCAGACAAATAATAGAAACGACAACAGAACGAGGAGACGGAAGAAACTCAATGAACCAGGGGAATTACAAAAAGAAGATTTTGAACCGGTAGATAAAAAAAGAACGATGATTACGAAAATATAAAGTATAAATATATATATATATATACCTGATACCAGAATGAAGATGGAATTTTCTTATACAAAGACATGAGATTAGAATATATATGTAAATTTGAAGGTACGGAAATGTCATGAAAAGAATCATTCATTTCGTTATTCTCAGTGCCCACAATGAAATCAACATACGTAGATAAAGCAGCGAGAATTTGTGAAGAATAATGAAATCGCAAGAGTAATCAGAAAGGTAAGATCGCTTGAAAGGCACTCGAAGGAAGAATTTTTTTTAGGAACAGGATTGATGACAAAAGAGTTCCTACAGGAAGGAGTTATGTCGCTGCAAAGCAAAGTATTAAACAATTGAGAATAATAATAAATTGCGCAGACAGGTTTTTAAAAGCAAAGATATATACCGTCGAGACCTGAAGTGGAACTAGAAGACTTTGAATTTTAATATTCATTAATACTGAAGGAATAAGTTCGATAGTGAAGAGGATAATTTTGCGAGAAAAGTGATAAAAGGCATTCGTCATAGCTGGGAAACAATAAAAAGTGTAGTAGATCGTAAAGTTGAAAGGACTATCATAAGATAAGAATTTAGAAGATGTGAATGAGGAATAGTTCCGGGGAAAGAAAAGAAGAAATTCGTCCAAGAAGACACTTCTCTGAGACTTCAAGTGTATACCGAAATGTTGCGTTTGGCCGTTTATGAGCAAGAAGATTTTCAATCGTGGAGTTTCAATGAAAGTTTCTAAAGAGTTGCATCTTTTGTTTCACCGAAGCGAGATGAGACGTATCACGATGATTGGGCGACAAATGGGGTGACAAAATGGAGAGAAACACCAAAGGCAGACGCGACAGATAGCTGAAAAAAAATTATAAACTGGAATCGGTAAAATTAAAGTACTTCATTCGATATTAGATATAACGACCATATTCAGTCCCTTCGGTGTCATTATAATTAATTTCCACCGTTCACATCGACAGTGAAAAATCTGTTACAACGACATTGAACGAGACGAATGATGTGTAGTCGTTATAACCAATTGGTCGTCATAATATCAGATAAAGTACTTTGATTGTTTAATGTCTGAGTCGAAAATCTATTGAACAGTCGCTCTATTATAAACTTTTATTAAATATGTACAGAATAATTTTTCAGCTCTAGTTAAACTCAAGGTTAGAGCCCAGGCAGAAAACGTATGAGAGATAGAACACTTTTCAAAATGTTACAAACGTTTTTCCCCAAAAATCGAATTATCGGTACGTATTATTTTAAAACAACCAGTCGCTAAACAGGTTCCAATCAATTTTCTGAAATTCAATCTTTAACGCCAGCTGTCTCTCCACCGCTATTCGAAAAAAGTAATAAAACGTCGGTAGCGGGATCGCTTTATCTATGATGTTAAACACTGAAAACCGTGTATATATTTAGTTTTTCAGCGAGAATTTTTCCCTTTTTTGTTTCATCTTCCCTAGAAAATGAACAACTTCTTCCGATTTTTTTCAGCGATTGAAATTATGATATGGAAAACGCTCAATTCTCTTTTGCTCAATCTTTATTTGATTCGCCATTTTCTAAACGTAAAGTAATGCTTTTTTTTATGGCGATCATCAAAGAAAAGTTCCCTCGAATAAAGTCAAACGGACGTAATATTGGAGGGGTGGTGGTAGTAAGCGAGCGAAGAAAAAGAAAATGATAATAATTTTCTTACCGTAAGAAAATAAACATAAGAAAGAATTAGGGACTTTGAAGGGGAAACCGAAAAGGGAATTAATGGACACGTAAGATCTGGCTAATTTAATCCTACTTCGGAACAGAAGCATAATGAATTGACAGAGGATGGAAGGGATGACAAAAAATTGAATAAAGTGAATTGAGTAAATTTATCGTTTTTTTAGGAAGTAATGCGCTTCTATGGGTGAGCTAAAGCCATAACTCAGCAATACCGTAGCACTGTGGTTCTACGCATCCACGGTGTATTCGAAATGTAACAGTGAGTGACAAAAAGTTAGCGAGTCAACAGTACAGCCACCCTATGATTAGTTCTAGAGTCACATTTCTTAATTTAGCAAAATCATGGCCACCGCAAAGAGCCTAGAATAAAATGGAATAAAAATCATTAAACGAATTCAAATAAAAAGATGAAATAAGTTATCAATTTTTATCCTTTTTATTCATATCATTACTTATAAGGACAAATTTCCCCTTTAAATTAATTTACAATACTTTTTGAAGCCCTGTCCAGGGAGTACTTTTGTACCCGTCGTCTGGGTCTGAAAGGGAAGTGTCCGCGGTTGGTAGCTAGTGGAATGGCCAGTAGATATACTGGTCTGGCTGCGAATATTTAATAAGCAGTCGTGAACCAAGAGCGGCTGCTGGTGGAATCAAGTAGACGATTCCAGTAGCGATAGGGTAATGGGACTTTAGATGAGTAGCTTGAAGAACTACTTCTAAAAGTCTGCAAAATCTTACGAAACCGTCCTCTAAGTTTGGTCGCTGTAAAAACCTTCAATACTACCTCCTCAGCAACAGCAACCGAAATCCAGAAGCGTCTGACTTTAGTAGAGCGTCTGTTTGATCATCATCGTACTCCATGTTGGGAGTGGCTGCAAATCTATCTCCACAGCTAACAACTGGTGGCAGTATATCGGTCGGCACATAACTAACCTTTATACCTACAATCTTTCAACCGTTAAAACATGATGGCAAAAATTATTTATATAACTGCTCGCAACGACGGAAGACTAATAGAATTATGTAGAGCATTCAGCAGGTTTCAAAAACTTTACCTAGAAAAGAGAAAACCTGGGCATCACTAAATTCTGATTTAGGAGAGTTCCAAATTAAACAAATAGCCATCGCGCGAAAGGCACAATCAGAAATATAAGATGTAAAAGTTCTATGAAACGCTAAAATTGATTCAAATCCACTATCCATCGAAGATAAAAGTTAAACTAATATACGAAAAAGTACCAAGCGAAATCCACGGAAAAACACTGAATTTGCGACAAAAGTAGAAGCAGCTAACCCAAAATAAATCGGGATGAACTACAAGGAGCATTAGTAAAGTCAGCTGAAGAAACCAGCCCGATGAAAAAAATGAGAAGACACACGCCTCCTGGTGGAACAAAAAATGTAAAGAGACTATAGACCGAAGACAAAGTGCATGTGGATAAGAATGGAATTCAAAAACGGAATCAACAAAACAGTATGAAAAAGAATAAAGAAAACAAACGTCCAAAATCATATGGAACGAAAAATGTACGTTCGAAAAAAATTAATTAATTAGAATTGAGGAGGAAGCTTTTAAAAAGAACAAAGTTCGCGATTTCTATACAGAATTTTTAAAAGTAACATCAAGAAATACGCTTTAAGGATGTAAACTGCAAAATCGCTGTTAACGATTATGATAATTGCCGAATACTTGCAAAATATTTTGAATCTCTTCTAGACTGTGAACCTTCTAGAGAAAGATTTATTCTTGACGAAAATACACAAACTAAACCAGAATCATCAGCACCGATGAAAATAAAGATCCTGGAGAAGATTTAACTGTTGCAGGACTATGGAAAGAAGTAAGTAATAAGACGTTAAATAAATTGCCGGAATTGATGAGTACAATTTGGGAAACCTTAAAACTGTTAAGCGATTGGAAGTCAGCCCTAATTGAACCTGTATATAAGAAAGGCGACAAAACAAAAGCGAATAATTATTATAGAGGCATTTCCATTCTACCATTAATGTACAAGATCTTATCGGAGGTCGTAAAAACACGAACAGAGGAACAACTCAAATCGCAATTTGAAGAATATCAGGCAGGATTCAAGAAAAAGGTCGTAGCAGTATTGAACAGATTACGAATTTATCAAAAAGAGCATACGATTAAATCGGAAGACCTTATTGTCAATTCTAAAAGAACTAGTTCTAGACAATAAGACCAAAATGATCATTCAACAAACACTGACTAACATGGTATCGAAAGTAGAGGAGAAGTATCAGATTCGTTTAAAGTTCGAACAGAAGTTAGGCAAGCAGATCGGCTATCGTCGCCTTTATTCAATTGCGTACCGGAAAAAAATTGTTCGAGAATGGCGCTTAAGTCTAGAAAAAGGAAAAAGCAGAAAGCGGATTCAGATTAGGACAATAAAAAGAACGATTTAACAATTGATTAGCGTTCACAGATGATATAGCGATGCTCGCAAATACGATAGAAGGCGCGGGGAGAAAGAAACGGCAAAAGCAGGTCTCCAAAACTCTGCCGATGGAACAAAATTTATCACTAATATACAATCGGCATCTAATTTTCTGTTAACTGAAAATATATAGCAGAGTGTATGTAACAGTCGTATTGCTCGAATTCGAGCGTCGTGACTACCTATTCGTTCATTCTAGTTGTACAGAATAGGTAGCGCTCATAGCAATTGTTATATGCAACGCAGGTGTACACACGCAAGACTACATTCGGAACTGATTAATAATCGTTTGATTTATCGATATACAAGTGCAGTCCCGTGTGTGTCTGCTGTGTACTGACCTAGCGCGCATATGATGTTGAACGTGGTGGTTTGCCATTGCCTGCCACGTGATTATTAGCGATTATTTATTTAATTCTTGTAATAAGTTTGTCGTCGCTCGGGATCGAACCCGTGACCGCCATATCGGAAGTCAAGCGCTCTAAAATACCTACGTGAGTGGATTAGAATGTGCTAGAAAAACAGCACTACGTTCTAGAATAAACGAATAATCAGAAACGAAATTTCAATTGGCAAGGAATGTTTACAACAAAAAGTGTATGTCTCGTAATACGAAATTACGGCATTACCATATAATTATTCAACCGAACGAAGTACTCTATGCGCCAGAAACGCTCGTATTAAATACACACATAAAAAGAAAAGGAAAGTGTTACGAAAAATTTTATTAAAAACGAGGAATATAGGCAAAGACCCAATGAAGAATTATACAAATTTTCGGACAGGATGGTCGACGTGACGAAAAAAAGGCGAATTAAGTTCCACGTATACATAAAATGCTCGAAGGTTAATTAACCGAATATTTATGTACATTAGGAGTCTGAAAAACAAATGGAGTCGGTTCGAAGAGGTAGAAAGTGATTTAAATGAAACTGGTATAGAACCAAGTGACATTGAAGCCCTTCTCATCTATTGAGAAAGAAACTAGCGGAATATGTCAGCTTTAATGATAAGCCGAAATTACGAACGAGAAAACAGTGGACCGAAGAAAGAAAAAAGCCACATCGACAGCAAATGCGGCAATACCAGATACGGAAGGTAGCTAAAAATTTAAATCGGTGAAATATCGCTAAGTTGGCCAATTCGAAGGAAAAAAAAGGAAACTTTTGAAGCTCTATATTATGCTACAATATCGTTAAAAGTTTGCTCGTAATAAGTGACTTTTCGTTCTAATCGATAGATATACTGTACTAGTTTTATGTAATTCTGCCGGTTCTAACAATCTTGGTCACATTGTATTGTTCAGACCAGAGTTTGTGGCGCTATCTTTCAGACCAACTTAATTTAATTCTGATTTTAGTTTTAACATTCGTTCACTGTAGCGTTACCATCGAGGCGCTGATTTTGTACATCTGATTGATGTTAATCACTAGTCTCATTCTTAAGTTCAGGTGTATGCGTCAAGCAGTGTCTATGAAAGGGGTGTGGAGGCGATTTTTTTTTTGCATTTTATTTTATAAAAACAAAACATTTTTCACTAATATTCCTACTATTAATAATTTCTTTATCATTTCGATTTATACATTAATAAGTTACATAAATGATTTACCATCGTATAAACACATTAATAAAAATTACGTATGTTATTGATTATACTGGTAATGAAAAATTTAGCATAAAATATTAATGAAGTACCTTAAAATATGGAGCATATTTTTTTCTTTTTTCTTTTAAAGATAAGAACACGCTAAAAAATCATCAATATTTATTTTAAATTTTTGATTTTTTTTTAGATTTTTGTGTATTTATAATAACAATTTCAGTTCTAATGGGAGGGGTTTAACCCCCCAAAACCCACCTCGTGGACACGACCTTGGCGTCAAGGAATTATGTCGCTACAAACCGGTGAACACACTGCCTGTGTAGGGAAAAAGGCAACTTGTATGCGCATAAAAATGAGCGACTATTCGCCAGACATAAGCGAGTGTAAAGACGAACGGATTAAGTGAATTTTATAATTCTCGTTTTCCGTTGTTTCCTTTTTCTCCTTTCGTAATTCAGAATTAAAACCAAATCAAATAAAATAATTTTGGTATTATTATTTTTTTTTTTTTTTTTTTGAAATTTTAATTTGGAAAGAAAAAAAAGATTTTCTGAATGCAAATATAAAAATTTGTGTAGTTCTGGGGACCACGTGTAATGGGCGTTAAATAAAAGCAACAAACTAGTACTCAGTTTTACGGAATTGGTTGTGCTATTTGTATTTACTTTAACATAAATTAACACGTTTCACTTGTAAATTTTTTTTTTTAAAAAGAGTAATGACGAAGAAAAACTTCTTATTAGTGTAAAAAATCAAATAAAACACTTTACGGACGGGGAAAAAGATTTAACATTTGAAATAGTCAAGATATGTGGAAGATCAGTCAGACTTAGGAAATTCAAATTTACATACAGAACTTGTTAGATTAACAACACGCAGAGTATTTAGAAAATAAAAAACAAATGCTATTCGAATAATTTCAGTAAACATTTTTTTCCAATTTCCTCGCGAACGTACAACAGGAATGATAAAAAAAAAAAAAGAATACTCACTTTTAAAGTAGCCAAGTAATTAAAATTATAAAACACGAATTGAATATACAATAAATAAAATTGAGAAATAATCTGTTTCCCTTTTAACTCTCGTTGTAATTCAATTTTTCAACTTTTATTCTACATTTGCGTACTTTGTTAGGAAAACTAAACTTACTGGTCCATATTTTGAACTCGTTGATCGAGAAACCTTCGTCTTTAAAATAACGTTGTCGACAATCATGTCGATTTTATTCAGAATAAAGAAGTGAAAAAAAAATCCATACATTATATAAAAAGTAAATAGAATGGGCAAAGACGTGATCTAACTTTCATGGGCATATTATACAACAGTCATAAAAAATATCTAGCACGGCGTTAAGGTCCTCTCGTTTTAGAATTTGACAAGTTAAGATTATAAATGTTTTCGTATCGAATTAGTCCAGCGTTTTAATCATTATTTATTATTGCGTTATTTGCCTGGAATTAATTAAGTTATCTGTTATGAGAGAGAGTGTAATTCGTTCAGTTCTCTACAAGTATCGTTAATTCGTTTTGCCCAATGAAAATTTCGAGATGTTCCGTCAGACTGACTAATTCAAACAACGTGTTCCCTGGCAGGAGCAGACCTATCATCCGCCTGACTTGTTTCGACTAATCCGCTGTAAAATAATTTCCCTTGCTGTAAATAACCAGTTCCGTTCTAAATACTGTCGAAACACGAAACTGATTCGTTCGTTTTCACGGAGTTCTACGCTTACGATAATTTAGGGTTTACCGGATCGCGCAAAATATGTTATATTTAAATATTAATATAGCAACATGTTCTATAATAGTGCACGGTGTGTTAACAGGTACCGTGATGTATGTAGAAGCGTGTACCGTATGTTACTACGAAGTGCGTTTCAGCGCATTTATTTAAATAATATATGTTCTCTCTGCGCGGCTTACTTATCAGTCCGAATTGGATAGTAGTCGCATTAATTGTTTTATTAAATATTTGATTATTCTTGGGGTTTTTTTTTGTTTTTTTTTTCTGATGATTGTTCAAATTGCAAAAACTTTCAATTAACATCAAAAAGTATTTTTAATACATTTATATAAATCCCGACGGCGTGGTTCTGAAACACAGTCCTATAATTATGGTACGTATATTAATTTGTGATATACCACGATATGGGATTGTATCACCGAAACATGTCGGTGTTTATATAAACACATCAAAAATACTTTCTGATAAAGTTTAATTAAAAGTTGTTACAATTTTAATTGTTTTAGCTCACAATTGTCACAAATGGGGAGGGAGGCACCTTTACACTTTCTTTGATGGATTATTAAAACACATCGTAATATCACATCGATAACAGTACACACGTTTTCTTCTTTTTCATATATGTAACGCTAATTGCGGTGTCGGCCAGCTACATAAGGTAAATAATGTCGCCATTAACATTAATCCATATTCTTCGCAGGGAATGTGTTACTTGCACGCGAGCGATATAAAATCCCACGGTGCTTTGAAGTCGTCCAACTGCGTTGTTGATAGTCGTTTTGTGCTGAAGATTACCGACTTCGGCTTACGAAGTTTGCGCGCCGATCCCGAAAGTTCCAGCAATGGAACTGATTGTTACGCTCACTGGCGACGTAAGTATCAATTTACTATGATTGCGCGGAGTTTAAGCGGAATTATTTTTTGACGTATGTATATATTACGTACTGCGAAAATTTAGGAAGACAATATTGCTTCTCGTTTCCGTCGTAATTATCATTTCTCACAATAGTCACCTATCAAGGTGCCCCCTTGCCAGTTTGAGTAGGCTGTCAAGAAGTCATAGAAAAAAAAAAAATTCAATTGTTATACAACTGTTACTGGAAATAACATTTTTTTGTTATTCTTTTCTAATTCTTTTCATTTACTGTGCAAGTCCTATCCTAAAGATATAAAACTTAAGAAATGCTTTTTAAAAGTTTTTTTTTTTTAAATAAGTAGTAAGTTCCGCTGAGCCATAGATGCCCGTAATGCGGATGCCCGACACGCTTATCAACGTTTATTATTCGAAACCAATATTATACGAATATTCTAAAACTATATAGAATTAGAGCGTTAAGCACTAGTATTATCTAATACAAAATCTAAAAGGAGAGATCGATATAGGGGTGAATTATTATGTTGTATAAACTAAAAAAAAATAATTATTTAATTACTTCAGAAGAAAAGGATATAACAAACAGAGCGAATTATACATTACTTAACACGTTTAGCCTACTTTTTACACCACAATATTAACCACATTTTAACTCTTTGACAATAACCCTATCTTCTTTTCTTCATGTATGTCCGGAGGTGTGACTTCTATAAGTTTCAGAAGTATCTATCAGCTGGTTAACATTCTCAATTTTATTTTTTATTCCTACGGGCCAGTGAAGTACGTATTTTTAGAATTCCTTGATGTTCGTCCTTTAGTTATGCCAGGATCGGCATTTTATGCATTTCGTATTCGTGAAGCCTGTACGAGAAATACATCATTTTCGGAGACAACTCCTTATTTTCCCACCACAAAGTGGAGCCATTTCTATCCATTCGCTAGTGGGGGGAAATTACCTTTAGACATCTTCGCTGCCATTTGCCTATTTTCTTTAGCTCGCCATCTTCTGCTTCTTCCCACACTTTTATTATTCCGTATACAATTCTGGCCATAATTATGGAATTAAAAAACAACCGTACCATTTTATACGGTAAGGTAAGTTTTAATCTATGTAGCGCCGGAATAGTTTGTCTTATTTTATTGCTTATTTCCTCAATATGACTTTTCCACGTCAGATGAGCCGAGATATTTATATTTCGTGACTGACTCTAAGCAATCACAAGTACAACTCCGCGTATTTTTATTGTTTAGAATGCAGTAATACCTCAGGGTCATAGTTCCTATATCTGCTAGGAATTCTTATGTGCATAGTTCTATAATTTCGTACCATGTATTATTGTTATGGTTCTGTCATGGGCCCACCTGCTTAAGATATCAACATCTTCTTGTAAGAGTTTTTCGGCAATTCGAATGCCCTTACGTAAAACCAAGGCTATATAAACAATAGAATTTTTGATGTAGTCTGACGTAAATTAGGAAAAACAGTGGAGATAAGACTGGAGTATGACCTACTGTACATGCCAGATTTACTCGTGAACTTAGTTTTCCGTTAATTTTAACCACGCTCTTCCTATTTTGTAAATAGTCTATAAACCATTCCTTTTGGTTCTGTTTTATTCCAGTTCGGTCCATATCTGCTTTTAACTTACTATAGTTCACAACATTGAATGCTTTAGTTAAATCGATAAAAGACATTAGAAACTATTTTCTACCCGCTTGTTTACCTTTTTTGTCATAAATCTAAGCAAGGAAATAGTAGATTTAATTTTTTGCTGAAACCTACTGATTTTTATATACATATAGGAAACCCCCTGGAGCCTTGAAACTTTTTAATCAACTAGCCTTGATGAGTATTCATAGGCGCATAATCATGGACAATTTGGAAGACTTTTAAAATTTCATTATAAAAATTTGCCGGAAACCCACGAAAATTATGCTTTAATTAAGATTTTATTCTTGTTTAATAAAATGTTAAGCCTTTACAAATTATAAATTTTATTTTTCCCCTTAACTCATATCCTCTTTCTATCATCTTGCCCTCCTGGCTCATCAGCTGGCGACACCCTTAATGACATTACTGAAGTCGGATAAACTGGTAACCTTTTTATAGCAATCTACTACACCGGTATAATTGGAGCAGTTTACTTGATTTTATTGTACATTACGGAGGAAGTCATATGTGCAGAAAACAATCATAAACTGTATATATATACAATATACAATATATATATATATATATATATATATATATATATATATATATATATATATATATATATATATGTGCAACATAAGGAGCGAAGTTGCTATATTAAAGAGCAGAATATGTTAACAGAGATGCATGTAACGGAGTTGATACCAAACTGATAAGAAAACGTGAGAATTATAACTACCGGCACATAAAAGCATTTTATCACGGCGCCAGTTAAATTATCGGTTAAAGTTAAAATAGAAGTATAAACGATAACGAATCTAAAGATAAGTCACATGTTATATTAATGAATTATTATACTAATTTCGAATAATTTATTTACATCTTCGTCGTTTTTTATTCTAATTATCCTATCATCTGGACGCCCTTTTCCAAAAATCTTCGCATATTTTGTCCGTACAAAGTTATATTGGCTTGCTGTTAAGTTTTCCGACTATAATGTTGACGGTAATAACCATTAGCCAGCGGTGCGTCTCTTCCCCGGCCATCAGTAATGTCCGTAATATTATCTCGCGGGGGAAAAAATTAAGAATAATTAGGTTGAGCCTAAACTTTATTTTATGCGAAGGAAAAATTCTATTTTTGTATTTTTCGACTGGGGGACGTCTGGCTCAGATTTAAAAAGCTGCTACAGCCGCAGATTGCTGGCCTTTTTTGCTCGTTAAATAGGATTTCCTCCGGTTCCGGTCATCACTATACGATCGCTCTCGCACGATAACCCACCGCCAACGAAACAGCGGACTGTCCACGGTGACGTAGATAGGCAAAAAAAACTACACTAATGCGTATGCATTATCCTCAGCCAACACTTACCGTGAAGAAATTTCTTCCGGAAATTAAGCTAAGTGATAATTGCCGCATTGGTCAATTTATATGTTTTCCGTTCGGATATCTTCTCGTAATTGCGCTTGTTTAGTGTTTTCTTAAATTTTTCTCTTTATTAATTATAATGTTATCGGAGGTAAATTTAGAATTATTATAATGCTTGATGGCTCGATCGGAGGTAAAATTTTCGATTTTGTTACACAGGCTTACTGTGGACAGCGCCAGAATTGCTGCGTATGCAGAATCCACCGCCGGAAGGTACACAAAAGGGCGACGTTTATTCCTTCGCCATTATAGTGCACGAAATAGTGACCCGACAAGGTCCGTTTTATCTCGGCAGTAACATCGATTTATCGCCTAAAGGTAAGTCTCGTTTTTGTTTTTCAAATGATTTTCTTTTCGCTATCGATCGGCTACTGAAAAATCGAGTTTTTCTTTTATTAATCTTCCGAATTTGATTCATTTCTTTAATAATCGTTTTCATGTGGCCTAACTAGTGGCTGGTTAAATGTAAAATATACACGACAAACTGTCAAATGCGCCAAGTACCAAGTATTACACGGACACAACCGATGTGTCAGAGAGGAAGACGAATTCTATAAAAATGGTTCACTTACGTACAAACTGTAATTTTTTTGTTTTCTTTTAATTTAAAATATACAATTATCCCGGCTGATTCGGAATACTTTGTTAAGCAGGTCATAAAATTTCCCCTATTTTTAACAGCTTGCTTAGAAACGGGGTTGTTATTATACTATTGTAATCACTAATCCGAGTGATTGAACCTTCGCGGTAGTAATAATTTTCCAGCCGATTTTATAGGGGAAAAAAAAAATATCGTTGCTCGTTTAAAAAATGTATTTTTATCTGGCACAGGCTGAAAACCAATTTCGAACCTGCGCACATTTTCAGTTCACGTATTCGTAAAGCATCCACGTGCGTCCGAACTTCCCATCGTTCACTTGGTAAACATAGTTAAAATATGAATAACAAGTAGCTTGACTCTACGCGGCAAAAGAAAGAACAACTTTCTAATTACGAAACTACATTATTGGCCGAACAGAACTGTCCCCCCTGTCATATTAAAATTTATACGAGAATAAATCGGATTAACACAGATTTTTACCGTTGAAATACGTAAAGTACAGGCGTAAATTGGTTCTCGAAAACGCTTTACGCGTCTGAAGCAAGTAGAAAAATGGTTGTTCAATTGAAAGTAGTTTTCAATTTAAAACTGAAAAAGATCATCATCTCGTTATTATTAATGTTGCCATTTTGAATCGAACTGTCTCCCTCGAATCGTTTAGCTTAGTCGGAAATGTGTACGCTAAATGTTATTTTTCACATAAACTATATGCGTAATATTCTAAGTTTATGTTGGAACTTTTTTTTTTAATTCATCAATAAGTCGTCGTTGTCGTCGTCGTCGTCGTGCACTATCCAAAATTATTGTAGCGACACATTTATACGTGTGCGTGATTTAAATTCTCACGCTGTTAAGATTGTTCGTTGTTTAGAATCGCAATTTCTTGTGCTCCATATTACACCTATTACGAATAGATTTGAAGTAATGTAAACCGATTTTCGTGAAAAAATTCACTGCAACAATTTGAAAATTTAACTTTGAAAAAGGGATTATTTTCGAAATTAAGCTCCAAAATTCGATCGTTGTTCCCTGTGCGGCATTTTCAGTTTTCAAATTACACAAAACATTTACGAAAAATAAATAAATAAAAATAAAATATTAATTTAACGAATAAACTTTGGAATATCGCGGAGAAACGGAAAAAAAGTAAAAGTTAGTTGTGTTTTTTCATTATGTATAAATGAAAATATTATCAGTTTATTAACATTAATTACGTGTTTTATTTATTAAAATGAAAAATAGAAAATTCAGTGTACAGCGCTATCTATTTTTAGTATTACGAAGCTGTGCGATAGTTGTTAGCCGTCATCAAAGTAAGATTACACTAGCTGAAGCTATTATAAGGCCACCAAGTTCGTACATAATATACATAATACAGTTTTTGTTACGTGCTTGATAAATTCGGAAAGGGTTAAAGTTGAAAAGTGAACCGGCAAAAGTTAAAGAACAGACTAATTAGTAGTGGTAATAATTATAACCCATCATGATAAAATCTCCTTAGCTGATTCGTATGATTTCAGTTTTCCGTTTTAGCAATAAATAATAAAAAACAGAGAAAATATAAAAACAATATAATTAAATAAGACTAAATTTTTAATACAGTTACACAACGATACATGCATTTAACGGTATTTCAATTGTGTTTCTTAAAAAGTTTAAACATCGCCCGTCGTATATGTATATTACCTTTATATTTTTAAAGTAACTTGTAAGTCTTATTCTTCGATACAATTCAAAAGCTTCACAAAACAGTATACAATCGATAGTTTTTAATTAGTGTACTTTTATCATTAGAGCTACATTTTTTTATTTGTTTTTTTTTTTTTTTACTTTAAAAATAAGCTGTGCGGGTCTCACAGGGCAAATATGCCCGTTGTGTGTGTGGATAACATTCTTATCAACGTTTATTAAAAAAGGATACATAGTACAAAAATTACAGCTATCTGAACTTATTCCATAAATAACAATATTAATAAACCTAGCATTATATTTAAGCAAGAATACATATACATATGGCAATACATAACATGCCGCGTAATCTGCACACCGGTACATGCAGACAGCTTAATATTTTAAGATCGAAAAATATGATCTTCTGTGGCAACTTAAAAACCAGGAAGGACACGATAACGTCAAAAACCGTAAATAATGAAGCATTAAGGAGTAGCGAGATATAGGACGTAACTCTTGATCTTCAATCTTTGCACCATTCCTTCAGCCATTCTTGCACCTCTTTTTTCCACACACCAATTATTTTTTTCCCTCTAGTATATCATTAGGGGGATTGTACTTATTTAAATTAATTAAAACTGCTGAGATAACATTGATTATCAATTCGTAGATTTACACCGCGACGGGGATAGATGTAATATGTATTATTTTGGTTTCTTGTTACCCGAATATTTTTTCCCTTGAAGGTTAAATTCGATATTATCGACACATTAAATTCTAGTAATCTACGAATACATCTTGGGGGACATTTCATCGTTTTTCTTCCATACATAATTGATCTAAAGTCGTTTTTTTTCCAGTAGGATATAGTATAAGTTTCTAATACCTCTTCTGTATTTTACTTATTTTATTTATTTCTGTTTTCTTAGCCTTGCTCCATATTTTAATTCCATATAATACTCTAGACATTATTATTGAATTATAATCATTAAAGCTACATTTTTATTATCAGTTTTTAAACTTTTTTTTTTTTTTGTATATACATATGTAATATGTAATTATGAATATTATTATACATCAATTACCGTTAAATTACTCTAACTTTTTATATTGGGGAAAATATTATGAATGTTTTTGTACTTTTTTTCAGTTTTTTAAATGTTTAAAAGTATGATTTAATCTCCATGCAGTTTTTGTAGTAAAAAAAGCACAAGGAAAACAATAAAATGTATTACTTCCATTCAAACTTTCATCGCCTTTTCTCTTTTCTTATCCATTGAAGTTAGTTTTTTTTTGGGGGGGGGGGGCTAATATTTTTATTAAAAGTAAGACATTCTTTAATTCCAATACCTGTAAATTTAAAAGCTGTTCGATATTTCTTAAATGAAAATAAAATAAACGATCAAAACGTAATCTGTGCTAAATTTCGCGCATAAAAGATAAACGACATCCATTATTAAATCAGTGTACTCATTTCACAGTGCATAATATCGCGGTAGGCATTTAAGGGTTAAAGTACGGGGCAGGGACGTTCTTTTGCACGTACGCTCTATATTCGTTTCGATAAAAACGAATTATGGAATTCGAATTTGCCCGCGATTCCAACTATTACCGTTGAGAATGCGTATTCGCATTGTTGCTTTAGAATCGTTTTTAATCTAATGTACATATATTGTGCTACTTTTATATTTACGAATACGAGATTAATTGTAATTGTAATTTAAATAATGAATATTCAATTTTAGTGATTATCTCGGAAGGCATTGCCTAAATGTGTACGGAAAACGCGACTGGTATGTGTATATTTTATAGTTAGTGTCTGTACAAATTAATGAAGTCGATTTGCTTTTTTTTCTGAAATAAAACTAAAATTTCGTTTAACGTTAATCCTTTTTTAGTTTTTTTTTACTAAACTTTGACAAATAACGCCGGATTTTAATGCCGAAAATAAATTTATAGCATTTCTGCGTGCCAGCATGTATTATTTACAGGATGGGGTCATATTCAGATTCTAAAAACGCTACATCTTCAAACCCTCAAACTAATTTAACATTGAATAATAGAGGTTTTTTTGTTGTTTTTTTTAATACTCGACTGTTTTTGTACACGCTTAGATGTCTGCCTTCCCGAATGAAATTCGGATCATTTTGTAATTTAAAGGGTCTGTTCTCTCGAATTCAGCAGGCCGAGTTTTTAGTTAATAAGCGACAGCGGTTTAATGGTAGTTTAATGTCCTAATCTAGACTTTCGCACTGTGATATTTTAATTATTGTGCGCAGTCCTGTAGTCTAACGGAAAATAAAAGAAAATTGTCTAGTAATTTTAAGAAAAAACAGTGAAATTGTTGCCGTAATTGCATGCATCTAGCTTATTTACATTTAACAATAAGCCTGCGAATTTTTAAAACTAAACTCGATTACCGAAGCCAGATCAACGGAAACTATCGATATTTTTAACTCCAAAATCTGAAAATTAATAAAAAATAATTGCATGAATTCATTCATATCGTAAACAGAAACTAAGAACATAAAGCGGAGGGCCCATTTACCTATGAGTGTTGTTAAACGGTTAGAGTAAGGAAAACATCCTTAAGTAGGTAGAGACATTATCAGAAGAGATGATCTGATTGAATTATTTCGCAGTGTTGTAGCTAAAGATTTAGGATTTTCGGAAAATATAGAATTCTTCGCAGACACACACTTGTTTTTTTTTTTTTTGGTTTTGTTTTCATATATTTTGACGTTATTCGACAAAAACATATGTAGACAAAACCGATGAGTGTATCATTTTGTTAGATTAAGATTAAAATTTAGAACAATTTTATTTCGCGAACAAATAATACAGAGAAATATTAAGCTTTAAGTACGTAAAACAATTTTGATTATTACGGTTAGTACGTTCAGACTTTTGTCTCCGTTACTAATCGGATTCGGCGACATAGTGAAAGTAATGACGGTCAGAAAAATTAATTGTGCGATAAATTAGAGTACGAGTACTGGAAAATGTAAAGTCGTATTTTTCGGTACGAACGAAAACTTTTTTTTTCCTCCCCGTGTTTTTTACTCTGTGAAATAAGTGTTTCATTTTCAAAAATAATTATTAAATTTGATATTTTCAATAAAAGCGTTACTACTAATATTATTATACCTAAGGCCCCCCCCTTTTTTAACTGGTTTACTATTCGAGAGCTTTAGTATATTTTATCTTTTACTCAGTATTTAGCAAAAATTATTTTCAATTTCCTTCCTCTTACAGCGGTCTCGGAAATTTAAACTACCGACGAGCCCAATGTTAAGAACAACGTGTATTTTTTTCAGTTTCGCCAAAGGAGAAAAATGGAAGAGAGGCGGTATTAGCTAGATGCGAAGTGAGAACGAGAAAAGAACTCGAGTTTGGCGTTAAACTTGATTTTGTGTTGTAGGCCGAAGTGTATACGTTGAATCAGATTTGTAGATAATTATCGTCAACTGAACATGAATTTTTCCCGACAAACCAGTAAACGACCATAATAACCATTGTACATACCTGTTCTTCTTTTTGTATCGAACATGTTCAGTTACTAGAGTATCACATATTGCAGTTTAATTATAAATGATACATTCCACTGCTTTTATTAAGGCGCCGCCGGGTTTTTTGACAGCGCTATATCCCAAAAAAGAGCGTAGCGTGAATATTCGCGGCAGGTCAAAGCAGGCATCGTTGCTAAAAGAGTCAGTTCGTGGCCCAACTGTTTTTTATCTTTTCAAATAAATTCTCTGTATGATGATGAAAATTGCGAGCACGCTGCAAACAACTGCGCGATATATAACGATTTATGTTTTTTTTTTTAAATTTTTTCATCCCTCGCCATTTAGCCAATTAAAATTTTCAGTTTGGTTTATATTTATTTATTTAGTATAATTTCCTTGCCATTTCTACAATTTTATCCTATCGACTCTTACGAATTTATATAATGTACGCAGGGCGGATGAGGTGTCGGGTTTGTGACAGTCTCATCTGCAATCACTATCGTGGTCTAAGTACTAACGAAGGCCTAAAATCGCAGTTTCGTCACTGCACCGACACGATTCGGAGCAGTGATCAGAAAAACACTGCTCACTGCTCCGGCAATTGCTTCGAATTCTGCTCCGGAGCAACGAGTGTGAAAACGGTGTTGTCTCTTCCGTTTAAGTCCAACTGCCTCTACTCATCTAGGCACACTACACACGCAAAACACATAGGCGGATGAAATATGTGCGCACCTTTTTTTTTCTGTCACACAATTTTCCTTCATAATCATGTTTCATCTTATTTTCCAAGAATTAAAATGAATGATACACAAACGATATTTGGAATTATCGGAAAACACTAACGTATCCGCGCTTTTATTTTTATTTTTTGTTTCATTGCTATTATAAATACGAACAATATCTGTCTAAAAAAACAAATCAAATTTCTAATATTAAATAATTAATTGTTTATCCTAAAAGATTATGCTTAATTTTATTTTAAATTCTTAAATGCTACCTATCTTTAAGCAAGACGCATGTATAAATCTTTGGAAGGAGTCAGTGTTTAACGATTTTTTTTCTTATTTCTATTTGTCAAAATTTTGTAATAGCGTTTTAAAAATATTTTTATTTTTAATTTCATTGTAAAACATAATTTCTTCAAATAAAAAATCTGGGTTGCAGTTAGTATAAGCAGGGTGGCCACCTATTTGGGAATAAGCTAGAAATTTTGCAAACTGGGGAGAATAAGCCGGGGATTTTGCAAACCGGGTGGGGGGATAAGCCGGGAATTTTGCAAACCGAGTGGGGGGATAAGCCAGGAATTTTGTCGTAAAACCGGGGGAAAAAAATAAAAATAGCCTAAAACAACGATATTTTTAATAAGAAAAAATCATTTTAAGTAAAAAATGAATGCACTTTTGAATGTACTGTAGTGAAAATAAATTATGGAGTTCTGTTTTAATAATATGAAATGTGCTGCGGCAGTCAAATATTATTAATAGTAGCAAAAAAATTCCATTCTTCTTTATGTACAATTCCAATATTCAGGAAATCGGACTGATTTGTACCAGGAAAATCGGAAATAAACCGCGGGAATTTAAAAATTATATTTGACTGGCCACCATGATAAGTGATTAAATTTTTTTATTTTTTGCGCAGTCGTAAATTTTTAAATCTTAGTATAACAATATTTTTAATCATATAAAAAAAGTATTAATCTTTATTATCTATTAAAAAAACGTTTTGCATTTCAGTTGTCAGGATAAAAATAATAATTTTGTTTTGAAGCAATTTCTCCGGTCAAGCAGCAATAAATCACCACTCTTTTCGAACAACTGCTCCGGCAAATCAATTGCCAGGCACATCTCTAGTAAGATCCAATTTCGCAAATGCTTTGTTTAAACAACGGTTTTTTACATTGTCACATTGCGAGTATGCGGTCTTTGTCGACCTCTCCAGTCGGCAATTACTGCAGCAGTTAATGACGTTGATGTAGGGAAGAAACTGCGTGGGAGGGGGACTGCCATGCCCCATTAATGAGTTTGATTGTAGTTACCTTTTATAATCTCCCTCGAAGTTAATGATTTCTTTTGGGGGAGAATTTTTTTTTTTTTTTCATTTTAGCGTAATTTTTCTCCGTTCAGCGCTACATTCGTTAAGTACATATGTTTCATGACAAACCTTATAGGAGTCATTGTTTGCGGGTTTTTTTACCCGTCTCAAAAAATAACAATTAATTAGTGTATTTTCTAGTAAGCGTGTTCAATTTGTTATTCTAATTTTCATCTTTTGATTTCTTCAGAAATTTTCAGTTTCCTTGTATAAAGAGTTTTGATCTCACTAAAACCTTGCCCAGAAAATGGTCTAAAGAGTTTTTTTGAAATTTTGTTGATGTTAATTCGTTTTAGACTTTGGAAACATGGCACACGCCAGATTTTTCGATAATTTACATTTCAGCGACGTTCCCTTATTTCTGCAAGTGGTGTCGTTTTTGTTTTCATTTGAAGACTGTTTCACCGAGTCAGCGGGAAAATAAACTTTTCTCGGCAACCGCGCAAAGTGAATCGGGTAAGAGTTGAATTCTCTTAAGCAAGGTGAAAGTAACCTTCGGAAAAATTTAAAGAACTTGCAGGAATAATTAAAAACACGTACGAATTTTTCCACTAAAAAAATTGAATATACTATCCCGAAATTTCTCGCTATATATACATATATATATATATATATATATATATATATATATGGATATATCAGTGGCGGATCCACGGAGGAAGGGGTGATAGGGGACATCCTCCCTTAAAGAACCAAAGCCTCTACGAACAAAATTGTGTTATAACAGAGAAACTTAATTTATGCTGTAAAAAATTTGTATGAATTTTGCTTAAGGATTTTAATAATTAATATTTAATACTATTTTCTAGTAAAACTATTATTAATGTTCCTTTTATATTCTATTTCAAACACAATACTGTTGTCGATCTTTTGCCATTTTTGTTTATTTTTAATTTTTATTTTTTAATTTTAATTAAAAATAGTTCAATGAGAAATATATATATGTTTAAACTTGCTCACGAGTAAAGAATTCGGATCAGATTACTAACAAAAATAAAACAGAAGTAAAGTGTCTAATAAGAAATACTATTTTTCTTACTATTTCTAAACTACCATTTTAGAGCTAGAATTTTATAATTTCGTTTTATTTTTCACCCCTAAATATAAGACAAAAGTTAAATTAAAAATTGTAATAATTATGTATTTTTAAAACATTTTTAAGTTTCTATAAAGGTCGCTTTTTGATTTTCTTTATGAAAAAAGGGGTATTTTTCAAATTTACTGCTTACCGTAGAAGATTTTACGTAATTATATAAATCCCTCACCCCAATGTTCTTCTGGATCCGTCTCTGATATATATATATGTATATATATATATATAAGATTTCTCGGAGAAACTCCCTCCGTGAACATATAAAATACTTCAGTTTACTTACAAAATCGTCAATACGGGTTTTTGCGTTAAATATGGCTTAGAACTCTGCGGTTTATTTACTTTTTACGAAATGATCGCTACCAGCTGCTCAGTGTATTAATTATTAATACGTATTTATTTATTAAGAAACATCGCGCGCCAAAACGTTTCAATACACTCAGTAGGCATGAAATAGATTAAACACCGTTAAGCTCCGTTTACAAATATTAAATAAATTTACAAATATTAAATAAATTACCTTCGATTAAATTTACGTAGCCTTACGAAAAGTGTGAATTTTTGTTTAATCGTTTTTTTTTTTGTTTTTTTTTTACTGAATTTATAAATAGTTAATAATAAAAATTAGTTATTTAAAAGAAAAAATTCGCTTTGTTCGTTAAACTATTCGATTTATGAAAGCTGTTTGCAGTTTTTTTTTTTTTTTTCTTTATTCTTTTTATCATTATAATTTAATATTTATATTATCACCCGCGATCCCAAAATTCTATCGCCCGTTTTATACGTTTACGCATACATACTTGTGTGTGTATATATGTATATGTGTATGTATGTACATAAATTTTTGACCATTTCAACTAACAATGCAAAAAGCTAGAGTCTAGAGCGCGAATATAGGGCTAGTATAAGCACGAATAAATAAAGTTCGTACGAAAAGAAAGGCGCGCATAACAATGTTAAATTTGCATGGACCTGCTGTTGTCGGAGAAATTTAACATTAAGTTGATAATAAAATTTCAATTTCACTACCCTCTTTCTTTAATGTTAATTTAATCAGCTCCAGTTTAAACCGGCGCAATTTACCTTAATGAATTATTCATAAAAACGATGACTGGCCTCCATTTTCTCCTCTGTCCATCATTTCTTTTCTTCTTCTTCATATTCGCTGTCCACTCTGCCATTCGCTGAAATCCGTGTACGTCCATGCGTCCGTAGTTTTGTTTTCACCATTTTTCATTCGCCATTTACAACCAACAAAGACACCGCTCTATTTAAATTTACGCAGTATCGTTTTTCAAATTTATCAGAATTATTCCCATCGTACACTTTTTATTCTCATTGAATTCGCATTTTTTTACTTGCATTATATTATATATACATATATATTACATTAACGGTTACCATCATTATAATTATCATCGTCATTGCAACCTGTATTTTTCATAGTAAAACCTTTTATTGTATTCTAAATTAAACAGCGCTTAGTTGTTTATTGTTTCCCGTCATCCTTTTCAATCTGGAACGATGATTTAGGCTCCCGTTCCCCTAAATCTTTGTTTAAATTCGCAGTCTCGCTTTGTCGAAATGATTTTTTTTCCTCCTAGTGTTCGTAATGTGAAATTTTCATTGTCCATTCTGAATTCATTCCGAGTTCATCTTTTTTTTTTCTTTTGTGGGCGCGCCCAGCGGCATTGACCCAACAACAGGAAAAACTAAGCTAATGAACTAGATAACTAGGCGGTCCGAAATGGACGCAACAAAGGGTAGCAGTGCAGGCACCACAGAAGATGAAGGAAAGGAGAGGATAAAGGAATAGTTATAGGGGGAGTAGGGAAACCTAATAACACAAGAGCTGACTGTATAAAACGGAGGAACGTTCATTACGAAGAGCAGGACACTCGAAGAAGAAAATGTGGTCAGCATCACACATACGAGGAGGCTCACAATCGTGAAGAAAACAATAAGGAGAAGGCGACAGAGCCACTCGTTATGTAACTGTGTGATTTCTTCAATTAACAACATACACATTTGCATTTAGATCATTTATTAATCACGTTGCTACATGAAAATATAGGTCAAATTCTTTCTTTTTCAAGTGTAGTATAACACCCGTATATACCTTCTTCTTCCACAAGTGATGATGGCTTACTTTTGGATTTAACTACACTGTCTTTAACGTCGCATTCGTTATCCATTTTTAATATTTCGGCTCCCAGACTAATATAATTCTTGGCTGTGTAGATCTGTTTAATATTATTCTGTTTTTGTTTTTTTCATGTTAATTTTTGAACCCACCGCTAGTTCGATTCATATTTTTTTTTTTTTTTTAAACTTCCTAATCAGAAGTGTCGACGAATTTTTTGGCGGATTTAAATGCTTATCGTCAACGCTGATCTTAGTGTTTTGTTTTTTTTTAAACCCTTCCTTTTAGGCATGTCAGCAACGGATCTTCGCCCAGAAACGACACGAGGAAAAAGGATCAGTTAAATGTAGATCTTTCAGCTATTGATAAGATAAAAGAACTGAGGATAGGAAAAACGGAGATCGACAGAAACGATAAGGCATACGAAGCGAGTGTTAAACTATGTATAGTTCAATTTCTGGAAAACCCTTTCCAATGCGTTTAAAACATTTTTTTTTATTCCAATTTTTTTTTTTCTTATTCGGTCAAAGCTTCTATTACTCATTCGGACATCTCAAAAGCCCATTTTCTTATGCCAAAAAACAAGGTAATTGCGGTTGATACTTGATTTTCTTAGACAGTCGTTATGTATTACAAGTGAATTAAGAAGATTTTAATTAAACGTTCGCTCGCCTCCTTCTGATAAAGTCAAAATACCTAATTAAACTAGGCGAGTAGTTTTACCTTTTTCGAATATAAGAAGTAAGAATAGTTTAGCGTTTGGGCGTTTGGGCGTTTAAGCGCTTGAGCGTTTGAGAGCGTGCATGAATAAAATATTCAGGACGAGAGTCTAATTTAAAAAATTACTTTGCCGCGCCTACTACCTCAGCGTACGTTAGATTTAAAAGAAAATAATTGACGTAAATTAACGCGTATCAAGATGGTATTGCGTGCGATTTTTCTGTTTGAAAACTAAAAAAGCGAAGAATAACAAGCACACTTGGAAATTAGAAATAATTTTATCGAAAAGTTCACGCACACCGCTTAAAGCTCTCAATTATAGATGGATATGCGCGCGCAAATAGACAGTCAAACAGGCAGCAGAAAAATTAAATGTTTACACGTGCGTCAGATATTATTCGACATAACGGGGAAGGATCTCGGCATATTTTCCTATGAAATTTGTTCTAGAATTTTTACACGTTCATGTTTGCATATGCGTTAATTTCTATCGGTACGGTTTTTTTAAGCGGTTCGTTGCATTTTCGATAAGCGTTATTTTGAAATTTACTATCGAGTTTGTTCGCGTTGTCGTCAATACGGCGTCGTTAGCGGAACTTGAATTATTTATTACATTTCAGTTGAGCCTTTATTTCCTGTTTATCGACCTGAAGTGTTGCGCTAAAATTTGTTTTCGCAATCTGCACAAACCTTTTTATAAATAGAACAGAAGCGCTTAATAACCCTGACAATAATTTCTTTATAACATTCTTGCGACAACTATCAAGTATAGTATTTTAACCGATCCAATCATCATTATTTCTAGTATTAATAAGACGAAAAAGAACACGCTTATTAATGCGATCTGTTAAATTTATATGATTTCGACGCATTTCGGAGCCTTCATACGATCGTCGACTATTACTGATATTAATGTTTTTCAATGGGTATTGTATGCGCTAATCGAAACGAGCAAAGATGAATAAAAAAAAAATGTCAGTATATGTGACCTGGCACGACACATGGGGCCACAAGTCGGAAAACAAGTTTTCGAATTCGAGGGAAAAACACGAACGAAAGTCAAAAATATCAAAAATCGTTTTTTTGCGAATTCTGGTGGTTAAACATGTGGACTACACGGTAACAAACGACGCACAAAGCGTATTTCGGCCGGGAGAAAAACGGATTCAAAGTTGCCAACGTTGGGCTTGAGAATGGTACCACAAGTCGCTAAGTGTCTTAGCATCTTCAATGCAAGAATTGTGCGACATCGTTACTCAGAGTACTCCGAAATTACATCTCAATAAAGCTGTGGATGTTGGACGAGAAAGAGTTCCATTTTACGGATGGTAAAAATATTTTGATGACTTAAACTGGAAGAAAATACCAAACATTTCGAAACAATCCGGTTTTATTTTGACTACCGATCGCTGTAATGAAATTGGAACGAAGGAGCACTCGATTGATGAGAAGATCTCGCATCGTCAAATTTACGATTCCGAAAACGGTGAACTAAGCTTTCCAGAACCCTATGAAGAGGAATCAGCCCATATGAGCGAAGAAAGGAAAGCGTACCTTTACAAACATATGCGCCAATATTATGCGGAGCATGCGAAAGATATTCTTTGCCCTAAACCAACGATCGGTAAAAATGCCGCAAAACAGGATGAAAAAATAAACGAGGACGACCAAAAAAAAAACAAAGCACAGGAGACGACGCAAGAAGAACCAAGAACCAAAAAGTAAAAAAAAAAAAGATGTAACGTTGGATAATTTTTTTTTGAACTTAAAGAAAATTGTGAACTAAATAAATAGCGTCGGATTAAAAGTATAATATGAAAATTCATGCCAAAAAACCAAAGGTGATGAAGTTCACGATAACCGCTATAACAAAAAGGTATAACTAATTGGAAGAAGTAAATGAATATTTAGATACTTAGGAGTTCTAATAAGTAACAACGGCAGAGACATAAAAGAAATAAAAACAAGAATTGGTATGGCAAAGAATGCATTTATTAATTTCAGCAGAGCGCTCGTAAATCGAAAGATGAGCCTGAATCTCCGGAAAAAGATAATGGCGTGTTACGTATGGTCGGTGTTGAAATACTCATGCGAAGCGTGGACCACGAGCGCCGAATGAGAAAGGAAGATATCCCCGCATTTGAAATTTGCTGCTACCGAAAACCGTTAAAGATATCATGGGGGCCGATTACATACGGTACTCGTAAGAAAAGGGAAAAAGGAAAAAGTTTTATATTAAAAGAAGAAAATTAAAATACATCTAGCGCATAAAATACGAGGAAATGGAATATTTATGGTGGCGATGCGCACGGTAAAATATAGTCAAAACCGATCAGAGGAAAGAAAAGATAATAACCACTAACATATCAGCCAACTCAAAAAGTAAAAATCTGAAAGAAATTATAATTCTACGCCAGAGGTCGAAAAATATGGATGTACGCAATCTGTTGACTCAGAAGATGGGACGACGACGACGATTGGTTAGAACGTATCGCTCGAAATTTGAACGTATAGGAAACCATAAGATGAAATTAAAACCGTAAGTAAGGGCACATTTAAGAGTTTTGTTACAGCTGAAAAGTCACAATTTTGGAATTCGAATCGTTTATCAAAATATAATTTTTGATAACTTTCCAGATAGTTAGACCGCTTCGATATTACCATTTCCAAAGCAAAAACTGAATTTTATTGATTCCCTTAACTAAGATACTACCATGGGGAACTTCTGAGTTATAATGAATTTCAAGGTTAAATCGGTCATTAGTAAAGATTTTATATTATTTAGTTAGGTAAATTACCTGCAATACCAGCTACCGTGGCGTAACTGATTAGGCAGCGGTCTATCGTTTGGATATTCCGCTGCCACACAGTGATACTTTTGAAAATTTCACTCACGCTGTTGAGTTAATGTCGGTAGTTGACACGCTCAAAAACAAAAAAAAAAAAAAATCTAAACGCGGTTTTTCGGTTTCATCGCACCTGTTTTTTCATCAGTAGTTCAAATTTATTTCGAAAAGTCGCATTTAAATTTTTTTCTAATCGTGAGATAGAATATAAACATGCGTATCAACGATGATGTCATCAGCGAGTCGGTAAAATACGAAATCTCGGGAGAGAGGAACCTTGCACATTGCGCCAATTCCTTCCCTTTAGCAGACGAAATGATATCAAAAATCACGACAAAAACGACAACGAATGACCAAAAGAAGCCCTTAAAACACGCGAATATAGAGCTACGAGTGCTTGGTAAGTAGTAATTGAAGAGTTCCGCTTCGATCAAAGGACAAAGTTCCAAATTGAAATGCAATTCTTTATTGTTTTGAATTTCTTTTAAGATAGTCAATCGTGCAGGCGTTGTTAAAGGAGCGTACGATAGTTGATTTCGAATTTTTAGGAATTCCAGAAAAGAGTACTCAACCAATTCTATGATACCGGAGCCGACTTACTAAGTAGAGTTTATCGCGATTTCATAGTCGGGAGAAAGTTCGCGACACGAGCAGAAAAATATTCTCCAATTATGCGCACATACATATATTTTTGATACAAACTAGGTCAAAGCAATTCATATTACACTATAACAAAGTACTCTCTGCGTTTTCGCGTCGAAAGTGTATACGTGCGGCTGGATAACTTTGATACCCAGCAAAACTATATTTTTACCAAAAAACCAAAAATATTCGCTAATTATTTATAAGTTTTCTACTCGCTACTTTTGGCAAAATCCGATTTACTCCTTCCAAAGCATCTTTCTTCTTGGTTTAGAGTAAGCGGTATTGTCTCAGAATATTTTTAAGGTAATAGCACAATCTATATGATTACATAAAACTGTGACAGTAATCTAATGCATGACGGTGTATTTTCCCTTTTATTACTATTTCTTGTATATAGGAACCCACCTGTCTTTGAAATTTTGCATGCAAGAAAACAAGCAAAAAAGTAAGATAATATTTAATTTCAACGTCACTTTCATTTCGGTGTTGATCACGAAATTGTATTAAATTAACTATTAAAACAGAAATTATTAAAAACAATTTAATAATTTTGCGTTTTACAAGTTAGTTTAGAACAATTATGAGAAAGTTACAATTGTTTTCACTTGAAATTCATTTTAATTATATCTTCTAATTAGTGTGTTATTCATTCATTTTAATTAATTTGTAGGATGGTAAAGAAGTATTATAATAATGAAAAAGTTAAATTTAATTTAAATAAATAAATAAATATGTATATATATATGTATACGTACACATATACATATATAAATTACTTGGTTACATTTTTCGAAATACTGATTTTATAAAAGTCAGTAGGCTTCAGGGACACTTTTACTTAATATTTATTATGATAGTAGTTACGTGTTTCTGAGATATATTGTTTTTCATAAAATTTTTGAATTCGTATAATTTGATTAAAAAACTTCTATGTATATAATATGTGTGTATATATATATATATATATATATATATATATATATATATTTATATATATATATGTATATAATCATATTAAGTAAAATTAAAAACAATATTTATTTAAAAAGTTTGCAGTTATTAATTTTTAAGAGATGCGAAATCTGCCGTTCTTAACGACAAAGTATGTTTTTTTTGTTTTTTGGGGTAATATACAGGTTTATTTCTTTATTTTTATCTTATTATTTGTCAAAATATATTTAAATATTGTCATAAAATATTTTAAAATTGAAATAAATTCTTGATTTTTTTTTTTTTTTTTTTTTAATTTACATAAATGGAATTTCGAATGAATAACAAATGCTTGATTAGACGTTTAGCAAATTCCATCTTAGCTGGAGTTCTACAGGGTAGCGTCCTGGGATCGCTGCTATACAATCTGTATACAGCAGACTTTCCGACGAATGAAACTGTTCAAGTAGCCAACGTTTGTCGATGATGCTGCGATAATCCCATCAGATACAAATCCTGATGTTGCTATCGCTAAATTGCAAAACAGTGTAGACCAGTTTTACCATTGGGCGCAGAGTGGAAACTAGCTATAAACCCCATATTTCATTCTCCAACAGAAAATCACCCAACAAACGAGTACTAATTGATAATAAAGAGCTTCCAAAGAAAAACGAAGTGAGATACCTAGGAGTCTATTTAGATCAAAGACTAACATGGAGGACTCATATCCAAAAGAAAAAAGAAAAGAACTTAATATCAGAATGAAACAACTTTACTGGCCAGTAATCACTCTAAATTGTCACTAAAAAATCGTTTGCTAATTATTATAAAACTGAATTGCGACCAGTATGGACTTACACAGCGCAACTGTGGGGATGCGCAAAGACATCTCATAAGCTAGGTATCCAGTAATTTCAAAACAGGGTATTGCGTAATTTATCGAATGTCGTGGTACGTGTCCGATGAAGTCATCCATTGGGATTTAAAAATCAACACAGTGGAAGAAATTATCCGGAGGCTTGCCCAAGAGCATCTGACACGGTTATAAAGCCACTCAAATCAGCTGACAGTCGCGCTTTTATACACCGATGCGTCATCTACATCACGACTTAAACTAACTAAAATAAGAGACTTAATTTCATAATGTTTTTTGAGAGGGAAGCATCAATGGATGCAACTTCTACTTGCGATTTATTAAAAACATTTGTTAAATAGCTTAACTATTTGGCTAGTTATAAATCAGCAATTAAAAGAAAGAAAAAAAAAACACAGCTCTAATCGAAAAAAAAAAGTGGACGTTAAAAAAATAATCTGACCAAATTTCTGGAATTTGATTAATCCTCAGCTTCGACTGCGACTCAGATTTAATTTCCAACGGGAGATGGTAGAGCCATCTGTTCGAAAATCGGCTCCGCTGTTTTGTACCAATGTTGCAGAGTGTTTAGGAACGAAAAAATATTTACTGACTACCTTGCTTCGCCATTCGCGGTTTAAATATCTCGTTGTTAAATATTGGCGCGCTCGAAGAAATCAAATTTTAAATAAACTCGCGTGAAAGCCTGCTTCTTGCTATTAGCGATCAACATCGTTGTAGAATTTAATCCGAAATTTAAATTCCTATATTCGAAAATTGGTGCATTCTGAGTTTACTTTTACTAATGGCTTCTTTAATGCTAAATTTCATCATAACAGCGCGTCGAAAAGGAATGATTAAGGAATACAGAAGGAAGTATAACTTAGCAAAGATGTCATTGTCGAAAAATGTTTCCTTCTATACAAAGAAAACGGATATTTCAGTTATATGTAAATTTGAAAACGCTATGTTAAAGTATCTGCTGAACAAATTTTTCCACGGATAGCAATTAATAAAATTCCGGTAGGAATAACAAAATCGTGACTTTTACCGAACATATAAATAAGTGTTCTGAAAGTATTTCAAGAAATAGATCGGTAGCGTAAAATTATTAAAATTATACAAGATAAAACGCGGGAAATCTATATTCAGTTTGAAAAATTACAAATCGAATAATTATAGGATTCTAGAATAATAATCTGTGGAGATTGGTAATCTCTAATCGCAATAAAATGGAATCGCATTGATTAGAACGAAGTAGAGAATTGGTGATTACCAAAAAAAAAGTGGGATTACCAGAAATATAATTTTTTGGAGTAAAAATAAAACTTTATTAAAAACATTATAAAAAACGTGTATTACAGAAATTATATTTTAAAAAATATTACAATTAATGCCATGATTATGGAGTACGTCACTCCGAAACATGTCGGCTATTTTTAATATTTTTTAAAATATAATTTCTGTAGTACACGTTTTTTATAATATTTCTAATAAAGTAATAACAGAAAATGGATAATATTATTTACAACTCAAATATAAAGAAGTACGTATATAAAAATAAAACTATAATATGTATATACATATATATATGTATATATATATATGCATGGGGGTCTCCAGCGGGTGGCAGGGGGGCCGGCTGTTCCTGCCCCCCCTAGAGCCTTGAAACTTTTTAATCAACTGGCCATGATGAATACTCATAGGCACGTAATCATGGACAACTTGCCAGAAACTCACGAAAATTATATTTTAATTAAGATTTTATTTTTGTTTAATAAAATATTAAGTCTTTACAACTTATAAATTTTATTTTTCCTATAACTCATATCCTTTTTCTATCATCTTGCCCCCCATCCGGGGGTTCATCGGCTGGCGACGCCCTGAAATATATGTATGTATATGTATGTATATATAAATTACACTATGTAGGAAAATTTCTATCTTCGATTATGTCTCCTGGAAGTATGCCAGTAATTTTAGTCGTGTGGTGTAATTTATTATAACGATTTAATTTAAAATATTGAATGTGTATAAAACTACAGATAGGAATATAATTTTTGTTTATTAAAATCGATTAGTCGTTTTTATATTTTCATTTTAACTCTCTGGAATTTAATATCAGCCGAGCATACAGCTGCCTATTATTTTAGCCGTAATCGACGAACAGCACCATCTCCTAGGTTTGCGTAATCTCAACCGCTTCGCCCAAATGTTTGCACTGAATTATTAAGAGTGATAAACGGAGATAATGATGATGGCTAGGAAGAAACAGGATGTACACTGAATTAGCGTTAAAAGAAAAATAGCTCAATATGGCTTTCATCGAGATTATAGATATATTTGCTGTAATTACTTTTATATAAAAATTTTTAATCGTGTATTCTAGTATCGTAGTGCTGAGGAAAAAAAATTTACAAAAAGGTAATTTGAACTTCGTGGTTTCATGCGTATTCTAGTTTTCTTCTTTTTTTTTTTTTTTTTGTATTTTATAATTTCCGATGATTAAAAGATTATATTAGTATTATAATTATTATTATTTACAATTTATTGATAATGTTTCAGTTTCGATTGTATTTCGATTATTATCTTCCTTTTACAACTAACGATTTCAGATAAGCATTTTACAATCCGAAAATCATTACTCACAAATATTTAAGCTACCGTCTGATAAAAGGTAATTTTTAACCGATAATATATGTTTCCGGCCAAATTTTTGAAAGGCTGGGTGGCGCGGTGTTCACCACAACCGACTACTCTATGATTGACTTCCACCTGGTTCCTAGAGCAGTATTCGATGTCGAGAGTAATCATCAGCTTCGCACTTACGCCTTAATACAGCGTTTGAGCAGACAAAAGGATTCCCAATATGAGGCGATCGCATCGATAACATCGTCAGGAATGAATACAATCAAATCGAAGAAAGAAATAGGTGTTTCTAAGTCTTCCGTGTCGCCTTTGCAATGGTGCCGGAAGCGTAAATTTTTCCCAAGAAAACTCTTCTAACGGGAAATATTCAGAACTGAACGGTACATCGCTAATCTGAAAATTACAGAAATAATAATTTGCTCACTTTTACTTTTTTTTTTTACAGAAACATAAATAAATATGAACAAAAAATTTTCGGGTAAAATTTAAAAGTACCTGTCGACGACGGCCGAAAGGGTCGTTTCTAACCTCGGTTCAATTTCATCGAACGGTTCTTAACATGAGGAAAACCACTTTTTACTTGATGCGACATTACTTCTGCTGTCGTTGGAATTGCTCGTGAGCCTGATCGCACTGCAATGGGGTGTGCGTGTTTCATTACAAGCCGATCAAGCTGCGAATGAGCTATTTCCAAAGTTCCACGATAACCTCCTGGGGAAAGTTGAAAAAATCATTGAATCGTGCACCACCCCGGATTCGCTCGATCCGTTTCAACTTTTTCGCAATTTGTTCTTAATGTACTTGTTTCGTAATTCAACCGTTTTTGTCATCCGAATACTCGGATTCTTAGGCGAGAAACTGCTGTTGTGGCAGCCCTCACTCGCCGCCTTAGTTTTGCTGCTGGCGGCTGCTGCGGGTGTTGAACAGTGATACTTTGCCTTTGCGGCCGGATAACTCTGCAGTTCGTTATTGAAATTGCGAAGCTGAGGATTATCCGGGACTTTTTTCGTCAGCACTGGAATTCTCGATTTTCTATTTTGTACAGCTTTTCTGCGAACCCTTCTTGCGCCACTATCTGCAGCAGCGCCGTTCTCGCTGAGGGTCAATTTCCGTTCGTCGCTAACGTCAATTAGATTCAGATTGTTTAACTTGGCGCGTAAATTAGCCAGCAGTTGACGATCGTCGCTGAACGGTTCCCGATTGACCGTGCACATGTACAACTGTAACCAGTTGTTCACCGTGATTGGTAGCGATTGTCCGCTCTGATCGGGAACTGTCGAGGTACGATCTTCGCACGAACGGTTTCTGTTCGTGCTATCGATCGAAACTCTGTTTCGGGTTTCCGCTTTGTCCGACTCGATCTTCACCGGCTCGTCTCGGAATTTAATTCTCTTCTCGGTTCGCTGATGCCGTCTACGCTGCCGACTGGTAACTCTGGTCGGTGTCGCGTCGTCGTTCGCAACATTAAAATCATCGCCGGAAGCCGATATCGCTTTATCGCCACAGCCAGTGTCGCTTTTCACGTAAGATCGGCCGACGGGCTTTTCTTTTCCCGGATTTTTGAGATCTGACTTGACTGAAATTTCGGCGCCCGTTCGATACTTGTCCGCGGCTACCTTATCAGCGACAATCGATTGTTTTGCGGGATTCTTATATCGGTTTTCTTTCGACTTTACAAAGTCCTGATCAGTCTCCGCTTCTGGCGGCAGTAAACTCATCCAACCGACATTGTCGTATATGTCTGACAGTTTACTTAAGTATTTTACCTTCTCATTCGTCTGAAAATGAACCAAAAATTAATTAAACGCCGTTGACACGGAATACGCATCTATGCGTTTCTCCAGCAACCTGCATACACGATGGCATATAATGTGGGTCATCGACTAATTACTTTATTTACACTTTTATTAATTTGCGAGTGTTATTGCTGTAAGTAAACAAAAAAAGTGCACACCCGGAAATTTGTCGACCTTGTTGTATATGCATCTGATCAAAATGAAAATACTGGAATTAGTCTTCTATTATATCCTTCCCTCAATCCGCTTCTAATCGTGTAACATGGTACAAAATAAAATCGTTAAATGGTTTTTTAGCTCTACACAAACTCATAACCATATTTTTATTTAAGAGCGGTATGACATAGTTTATAGTTTTTCACTATCTTAATAAATTATCTTCCCCAGTACACTCTACTTCCTTCTACTGCGTCAAAACCATTACTGGAACTTCAACAATCATTCTGTTTATCTGATAATCTACCCCCGAGTACAATAAGGATTTTTCCATTTCCGTATTAAATTATCAAGGCGATTAACCAACATCGAATACTGCACCCGGTTCTTAAATCCATCCCTATATATATATATATATAACTCGGCCATTTTGGCCTCGCAAATGGCTGTGCCCCTTGACCCCTCTTATTTTCATTTCTGTCTCTTTCTCTTCAATATATCTCTCACATGCGGACACTATCCTTACTCGCACGCAATTCATGAACTATACTGGAGATCCTATTCAAAACACATTCCTGCATATATGCCTTTCGGTGTGGGTGCAGCGTTGCTGATCTTTAGAGTGACCAATCTCCTCTCTTATATCTAAAAATAACCCATATTCTATTCGCCGTAACGGTTTAGAAGTCACACACATACGGCATACAAAACTGTTGACAAAAAAGAAATTGTTACGCTGGACCTCGAACTCAGTGAGATGGTTCGACTGTTCTAGCCTATCAACAACTTTAATTAGCGAATAATGTATAAATGCCGGTTCTCGATGTGGACCGATTAAAAAATGTCATCGATAATATCATAACTATATTAATGAATTTGTTTTAATTAAGAATAATTATAAAAATAAAAATCACAACTTACTTTATCCATCCTGGAGGTTACTACATTATTTCACGAAGGTTAAATTTCTCCAATGAATGCGATCCAAATTAGAATTTCTGAAAATAATTTAAAGTTCCGTTAAAAATATTAAAAAATATTCTAAAAATACATATTCTTTTCGAAAAAACCCCCAAAAAAAACCGAATACTCGTACATTTATTAAATTTGAAATAATTTTTCTGATTATAAATTTTCAAATTTTCGATGTAAACAATCCGGGAATTACTTTCCATCGTTAAAGATTGTTCTAATTTAAGAAAATTCAGGTTTTTTGTGCAAAAAAATTTCATTTGGTTTTTGGGGACATTAATGCGTATGAAAATATTTTTCTATTTTTGGAAAGTTTTTGTGGTTATAACGCCGACAAAGCGCTCAAAATCACAGAGCACGTTGAACATAAGTGAATTAGCCTCTATTAAAAAAAAAAAAAAAACAAACCTCTAAAACCCATTAATTTTAAACTACCTATTACAAACGGGTAGCATTTATAGTCTTTATTTGAAATGAATTTAAAAATAGCAATTTTTACACAATACCAGTAGGCTAGCACGCATGCAAATATGAAATTAATTTCAATTTCCGAATAACATTCCTTTACGTTTGCATGTAATAATATACACCAGGTGTGTGTGTGTGTGTGTGTGTGTGTGTGTGATCGTGTATATTAAATAGCTCACTGAAAGGTTACTTATTCGGAAAAAAACGAAATTTAAACTCGATTAAATAAATACAGATAACTTAAAATGTCAAAACATTATTTACATTAAATGGAACTCGCGCGCGATGAACATTATTTAGCACATTGAAAATTTTTTTAAATGCATACGTTGCAATTACTAACTAATCTGTTTTTACTACCGCAAAAAGAAGGTTGAAAAAAGAATAAAATACTATATTCGCGAAATTAATTATATTTTGATGGCTAGTAACTTAAAAATAATTATGGAAAAATTTAATTTATTCGGCAACTTTAGCAATTTTTAAATAGCTTAATATATATATATATATATATATGTGTGTGTGTATAAAAGTGAAAAACTATAATTCCGTAATATTATAATATACGGATAATTAAAATGTTTCCCCACAAACATATGCATACGTATGTGTGTATATTTAAAAAATAGATTTCGGCGATGTAATGACGAAAGATCGCGTATAAATTTTGCGAATTTGATTTGTTCTTTTTAAGTTTCTTTGAAATTCGCAAGACAAGCACGCTCCCGCATAAATACCTGAAGAGAGTTTTACAAATGAGGAAAAAACGAAAAAAAAAAATGTTTGTATTACTAGTAATTTTTAATTTCTCGTTCAGAAGAGAACACATTTTTAATGAAAATGTCTTGAAAATATAGTGAACTGTAACGTTTCTCTTACACCGGAAAGCTTGCGATATACTTACACTCCATGGGCTTGTACCTGCCTTCCGTGTCAGAGGCACAAATCGGGTTTAAACAATTTTATGTAGGTTACCAGGTTGAACTATAAAATAGACGATAGCATGAGTTGAATTTTCACTGAGAATCGCATTCGGTGCCTTGCGAAAAGATCCGAATGGACTGAACCGAAGAGGAATCTTAGCAGTTATCCGCCAAACTGTTTTCAGAAATATCCTTGCATAGGAAAGAATTCAAAAAAAAAAAAAAAAGAGGCACAGTTGCCGAATAACTGGAAATAGTCAGCCTTTTTAGGTGGAAAGGAATTGAAGCAAATTAAAATATTTTTTTCCGGAAATGACCTATTCAAGTTATAAAATGTTAGGAAATTGCGAGACATCGTGTTGAAAATATCGTACGATTGTGAATATTCTTCTGAACTAGAAGTTCCCGTGAAATCACTTTTTTGAATGAAAGAATTTTACACATTATGATGAAGACTTCTGCAGAAAGGATCTGCAAAAAAGAAATGACGAACCAGACTTATTCGTTTTCGTTTTTACCGAGAATAATCATAATTTATAAATTTTGCTTTTATATAGTTTTCATTTTATCAAAATAAGTCATCGAAACCATTTTCGGAACGTTATTTGTAAACTTTTATTTTTAAATTTTTCTTTTTTAAAAATTTGCGAGGCCTACTGGACTCCCAATTTTATCGTTTATTCAAACTGTTTATAGCAATTATATATATATATATCTCTTTCGTTCTTTTCTTTTTTTGAATAAAAACTATGTAATAAACCAGTCTTTTTTAAATTGAAACTTCCTAAACACCATGTTAATAATAATCAGTTAATGGATATAATAAGATGCTTGTGTTTTCTTTAAAATCACACGGAGCACTCTTAAAATGTATCAAAAAACGTTTTTCTATAGATTTAACATTACAAATAAATTAATAATTAAGTTACCAGCAAAGCTGCTGAGAAAAAAAAAAAAAAACTGATGCAAGTGACTTTGACGTTTTTGAAGAAAAGAATTATCTGAAACACAAAAATCAAATTAATTTAGCTTCAGTACGATTGTGACTTTTACCCAAAATGTTAACGAAGTGACGGTTGTAGGAATAAAAATTTTCGATAAATTAGGTTTTTTCGAACGATTCTGCGGTTATAAAAATTGCAAAAGTCGATACTTTGACATAATTCTAGTTCGAACGAAGAAAAGGACAGATTTTATAATTAGTTAAATATCAGAATGATCAATTTTTACAATGGGAAATAAAATATTAGTTGCACTTAAAAAGATAAATAGATGTAATGAAAACAAAATTGAATAAAGAACTTTAAGAAATATTAATTCTTAATTATTTGAATAATTCCTAAACATGATTTTATTCAGTTGATAATTGAATTAATTTTCTTCAAATATTTATTTTTATTCTTAATCCAAAAAAATAATATCATTCAAAATTATGTTGAATAATTGACTGAACTTACATTAAATAAACCATGATTATCACAATAACCAATTGAAGAATATCTGCGTTACTTATTAATTGATAAAAAGATTAATTGAGCAAAATAATTGTTTTCAGAAGTAACAAATTACATAAAACTCTGCTCTTCATTCACACTATTCTTTCATCTCAGTGTAACATTTGAGTAAGAAGAAAAGTTATAATTTACAAAAAAAGTTAAACTCAGTTTGGTCACAACACGACCCCCCCCACCCCCACCCCCCCTAGATCCGCGCTTGTTTATCTTAGTTGCCTTGAAATTTTCACTTTTTAGGGGCTTTGCAGTTGGACGTTTCCAATGATATTTCGTTTGCTTCATGTCCGTTTTTCTTTCTAAAAGAATTGCACGACGCACAAGCAAAGAGATGGGGTTTCGCTATGAAAATCCAAGCAAGTCTAACATAGTCAAGCAAAAAAATTTTAAATTCTATATATCTCCCCTCTTATGTTCAATAGGAACACAACAGCTGTTTGTATACACAATGCTGAGAGTTATTAAGACGCTTGATCGCTCAGATAACAGCGCACGCACATGTACTCGCTTAAATGAGAGTCTATTGCCGAGAGCGATCAAATAAATTCGAGAAAAACATACTTAGACTGCTTCACAATGTTTATTTGTAAACAGAATTTTAAAAATGATTTTCTTTCGAAATCTACAAAAAAAAACAACAACAAAAAAATCAATTTTTGAAGTTGACAAAGTGTAATGATCCCTCTTAATTCATTGTTGTTCAATTAGAGTACACAGTCCGAAATTAGTTGTGATGTTTTTTAGATTTTTAAATTTCCTAAAAAGTTGCCTGTGGTTAGTTAACACTTCCATTGGTTTTAATGATGCACAACTTAGATCGAAATATTTTATATTATCGCTGTCTTCGTTTTTAAATAATTAACTGAGATCCTTTTTTATTTTTACTATTTTTTTTTTTTTTTTTTTTTTTTTTTTCGTTTTCTACATCGGTGCAATGTGTATATTTTTTTATTTTGTTTTTTCGTATGTTTATTGTAGTTTTTTTTTTTTTTAGGTTTCGTATTTCCGGCTATTTTTATCATTTCGCGCATTGTTCCTTAATTCCGTATTTACACTAATGACAAGAGAGACCGATTTTATCGTAATTTACAGCGTGTGCCGTATAAATTTATTTTTTATCGTTGGTAATCTTATTGGAATGACGAAATGATTTGCACCATTTCGTTATTCTTATTTTTTGAAAAGTAACATTCGTTACAAAACACGTTCTCATTTTAATAAGAAGAAATTTGGTAATAATATTTCGCAACCTCGCAAATTGTGTTGACTTTTCTTATTTGATTCGCCGTAGACCGAATTTCTTAATCGCATGTTTTAGTAGAACTCACCTTAAAATTATAGGTCACCTGTCTTTAGATCATCCGGGATTGATGTACAATACGAACGCGGCAAAAATGCTTTTATTCTTCGAAATATATTGATAGTTTCCGAGTAATCGCAGCAACAACATATATCTCCTCGCCTATTATCGTTTACTGGATTTTCGAGTGCCAAACGCATTCGACTTTTCGAATTTTTTTCCCCTTTCCTACCTAGCCCGGTTGTTAAATCTCGTGGCCGCCGCTTCCCGATACAAATTTCGATAATTATCCCTTTAAAATTATGGAAAAGATGTGTATTTTGTTGCAACACAATCATCGCGTTACATAGTAAAATTAAAAAATTCGTGTTCAACCTTCAAGAACTAAATAATAGTATTCGATTATTTGTTGTTGTTGTTGTTGTTGTTGGCGGGAAAATCCTCTGAAAGTTCCAACGACAAATGTTCACCGTAAGGTAATGGAAGATTATTCGATTTTTTTTTAAATATGCCATGTGGGTGAATTACGACCTATCGCTGTTGGACATTTCCTTGTGTCGGCCGTAATTTTCAGTAACTTTACGATACCGCACGATTTAAAGGGGGGCAATTGTACTAAATTATTTGCCTACGCTTAATTCTTAAAGACAAGGATATTTTCCGAAATAAAAACTAAACGATGCCGTTTAATAACGAAACAGCTTCAAAATTAGCGTTTCCGGAATTAACCGAAAACCATTTTAGGCAAACAAAAATCGGGGAAAAAATTCAGTTCGTAAATGACGAAAATATAATTTCGTTTTTCAAATATGCTCGATTTATTTTTAAAATTTAAATATTAATGAACTTGTAATCTGCTACGGATAACAGCGAAACATCCTATATTTATAAGGTTCGTTTCGGTGTAATACTTTTTTATTTTTACTTCGAGCACCATACATATCTAAGCCGCTGACATCGAAAAACTCTATCGAATACCTTAGCTGACAGATATCGAACTTTTTACTTATTTGTCAATTTTTGAGGATGATATATGTAACTCTTTAAACGTTCGGATATCTAATGAGTGTTTTCGAAGCACAGATGTATTTTTCAGGGAAAATAGGTCTGTGTGTCGACTATGTACGTATGCGTTTGGTGAAGAAAAAAACAGTTGAAAAGGACGCAAAAAAAAAAAAAAAAAGGGAAGAAGCGAAAGCTGTTTGACAGACTAGAAAATTGGACTGGCTTAACGAAACGAAAGAACTCGCGAATCAAATAAGAAATTAACCAGCCGTGACATTTGTTGATCGATAATGATCTTACTGAGAAAGACATTAACAAAAGAGTCGAGATAAAAGCGACATAGAAAAGAAATGTAACACGAAATTTTTGTAGAAAACTTGGCTAAATGAAAACAGAATCCGGATTTCTGCATGATAACTAATTAAACTTCTAATAATATTACTATTCATTACGGAACGATAATATTTTTTAATTACAAACGGTAATTAACTGAAGCGGAATTAATTGAAGTTTATTATTTTATATTCCTTTTCCGGGAAATATGCAAAAATGGCAGGCTCAAATTTACTTCTTTTACTTAAGCTTTTTTAATATATACTAGCAATGCCATCCGTTTTTATATCGTTTAAATTTAAATTTTAGCGCAGACTTACTGCTAAACATTTTGCGAACTACATATTTTCTATTCGCCCAAAGGCGGTTTTTCCTTTGTTTTTTTTTTGTGTACGGTTTTATTCGGTTTCAACGGTCATTATTTGTCGGCAGAATTTTGACTCACTTTCATTTGCCTGAAGAGTTACACATTTTCGTCAGAATTTATTAATGCGATTAATACGGGGGGGAAAAAAAAAGGATTAGAATAAATTTAATTATTATTTTTTGAATATTTTCAACGTAAATCAGAGATATCATACGTTCGAGCCGTACCCCCTTAAAATCACAGTGCCGCTGGTCGATACGCTTAATTTTACGAAATATCGGTTACGGAAATTCGTAAAAGACGAAGCATTGCAAAAGCAGAACTGGCATTGGATTCCTTTCAGTTATGCATTAGAGGTTCTCACGTATATCATGAAAAGAGCTCTTGATTACGCGAAAGGATTGATGCCCCTGATATCGAATATAGTCACTTTACTTCAAATTTGAGAACTGAAGGTTGTCGCAAAAAAATTAAATTTCGACGATTTCTTAAAGAAAGCGAATTTTAGTGCTGAAATATCTGAAACTCCACTTAGCAGTACAGTCGACTCGCGATTGTCCGGATTAATTGGGTGGCCAACCGGTGCAGATAATAAAAAACCCGGATACGCCGGAGTTCAAAATATGAAATACTGCAAATTAAATGAAAAAAGTGGAAATTAATTTATCCCATGATAAAAAAGTAAACATGAAAATTAACTTACGGTGGTACATTAGAACTACGAGTAATTGTTAAAGAAGTCTGTGATTAAGGTCTGCGTGTCTTTCGCTGCATTCTCATTATTACCGATATATCTCGCCACTTGCGTAAACAAATGATATCAGCCGGTGACGCTTCTTTCCGTTTGGTATTTCAATTGCTTTCAGTCTTTCATCGTGCGGTATAATAACACTTTGAAACGGCTCGTTGTCCATATTTTCTTCAACTGGATCCTCGTTGAGTACCATGATATCTTCATCTGTCGTTTCTTCAATTTCGTCGCTGTCCATCCATTCTGTAACGTCATCCGTATTACCTGTTTCAAATCCTGGAATAATTTTCATTAGAGAAAAAAGCTCCTCGTTATCTTTTGAACTGTCCAAATAGTCACATTGTTTGTCAGTTTCATCCCATTTATCACTGACTTTATAATCTAATAATATTTTCCACGACCGCACTAATGTTATAGAACTAAATCCCTCAGATAACCGCAAGTGATGATAACATCAAGCATATCAAATCTGACAGTCCTCATCATTTTCAACGCTTGATATTAGTCTGGTGAGAAGGCGACGTCGATATTTTTTTTTAAGGCCTCTAGGATTTCTTGTAACTCCTCAGTTGCCGGATTGGAGCAATGTCGAGAATAAGGATTGATTTTCTCGGTAACTGTTTGTCGGACAAATGTTTCGCAACTGCGGGAACAAAATCTTTCCGTAAAACTGAGTTTTAAAAATTCCACAGCATCTTCATTTGCAGCGAATGTAAACAAATATTCAGATGCGTAATAGCTGTGGATTGTACAAAAACGTTTTGGCATTTTCTTCTTTTTTTATTTATTTATTTTATTTTTGGAAAAATCGATCCGGATAATCGCGATCCGAACAATCGCAAGTCGACTGTACTGATTTTCAAAATGACCGACGAAGAAGTTACACCCCTTTCGATTATTTCCTCGGTTCACGCATGCTCGCATCATTGAAAGAAAACTAGGATGTCACATTATGTCGATGGAATTTGATATTTCCTTTTGCAATCCGTCCGGTACTGTTCCTTCCTTTTAACTTATTCTAGTCCTTGTCCGGTTTATAACTACACGGCTGTTATAAGACTTCACAAGACTTCTCTTATAAGCCATATTTTCTCTATTTTCCTCCAACACTCACTTTGTATGTGATCCTGATCACATAATATTCGAATGCTCTTCGCTTTCCTTAGAACGATCTTCTTTGTACTCTCTTTTTTTCGTCAAGCAGTGTTCCTATTCCTTATAATGCTTCGTTTATTCTTTCCCTTTCTTCTCCTTCTGTCGTGCACATGATACATTCTCGTTTAATATTTCACGTCGCATAAAAATCTGATTCTCTTTCTTCTCCTTTTCCTAATGCTAGGGCCAATGTCCATGTTGATGAAGCCATGGGGGGGGGGAGAAAAAAAAAATAACAGCTACCATGACCTAGTCGGTTTCAGTTAATTGTGTTTCGTATGGGTAGAATATCCTGCTGCCGCACATTGTAACTTCCAAAAATTTCTCCTGCGCGTTGTTAATTTGACTAGTTGACCATCTCCCCCAAAGTCTTCGCTTATAGATGTTAAATTGCAGTATCGTTTAGAAATTCAGTTGAACAGGTGGTACACTTCCAGGCCAACTTTAAAGAGCAATTTTATAATATAAAAAATATTCCAATAAGCATAGTTAATATTTTGTGTACCGCGTCTTTAATTGTTCCAAAAACAAAAAAAGAAATTAACCACCTACTATTTTTACATTGCAATTTTTTATAATTTTCTGCTTTATTTCTGAACTCTATCTTAGGTTTCGATAGAGTCTGTATTCTTACAAGCACAACGATACTATATTATTGTTTTGTCGTAGAATTTTTGGTAGAAGAATATCTTTTTCTTTTTTTTTTAAATTATACAAGAATAGAATTTTGTTTTAACGCTTTGGTGTGCCGCTTCTACAAGATGTTCAATTTCAATTTTTGTAGAACTTTGCGTAAATTTGTATGATTTCCATCTTGAATATCGAATATAGTCAAAATCAATGTTCAGATGTTGCTTTGTTTATTTTTGGCCGTATATCTTCTATTTTCAAGTCCTTTTGTATTTTGTCATCCCTGTTAGAGTATTTTTTGTTGATTGTTAATAACTCGACAAATCTATCGATATTAAAATTTTCGTATAGCGTTTCGTCACGATAATGCCGATAAAATAAAAAATATAAAAATTAAATATGAACAATGTCACGGTATTACCTCGTAAGTGATGAAATAAACTATAAGCATTAAAAGCTACCGAAACAATTGACAAATGTAGTTAAAATATGCAAATCTAGAAGTATAGTGAGAAATTATTATGGAGCTTAAAGAAGTATTTTTTTTTTATTCGCCGTAGCAAATTTCTCTCAAGTTCATCTAAGAATTTTCATTATCACCTTTTACCTATTACGAATAGGGAAATTAATAAATTATACCAACTACGCGCTAAATAATTGAAAAAAAAAATTCGTTGGCCTATTTTTGAAAATGTTCTTTTCCTCCGAGCAGGTAACGCAGTACGTGTAATTATCGCGACGCTGCGTGTTCGATGATTTGTGGTTTCATTGAGACTTTTTTTGACAATAGTGGAAGAGCACCATTTTTTTAATCAATTAGCGGTATCGTATTTTTTTTTATTTTTTATTTTTTGATGCAGCTTGCTCTGTCTATTTTATTTCGGCCGAATGCAAGTTCTAAAAGAGAAATATTCGAAATCATACGGTGAATTTATTTATTTTTTTCATTAAGAGCTCGAGTGTGGTAATGAAAATTCGCTTTAAGCGGGCATACTGTGAATTATATGTGTGTATTCAAGATAAAACGCGACATCACCTGAAAGTAGTACACATATTCGTGCCAGAGTATTCTCGAAAAAACCTCTGCAAACGGTACATATCGACGAGATTATCAGTACAATTTAAGATTTCGAATGACATTGAAAGGCAACTTGGCACACCCGGAGACGCAGTTAGCGACAAACCTGAAACTTCCCGTGTTGCGATACAGATAAATCCGAGATACTGCGTTCTTGCTTCTTCAAATGCATATACGTATCAGGAAAGACATCAGCCATCATGGGTTGTCTTCTTCTTCGTACTATTGTGCCTTAAGGTTAGCGTCCACACCCTGCAATGCTCTCGATCCGCGCTAAATGGAGCAAGCCCTCTGGTTTGACGACAAAATCCATCCACTACCGTATATTTGACAGCCAGCGAGTTCTTCTACGGCCAGCTCACCCTCTATCGCACCCATGAGTATGATTTGAAGTAGCGCATATTTTTGCCCGTGCATCAAATAGCCCAGTCTGATTATCATGTGTTGTACAAATATATATATATATATATATATATATATATATATATATATATATATATATATATATATATAGTCAATGCTAATGGATGGGTAAAGTTTTGTTTTTCGCTTTATGTACACCGGTATGACTAAATGACGGTTTATAATATTTGGAAAAGGTGAAATATTTAACGTCGTTCTAAGAGAAATCTGAGGAGATTCGAGGGAGTTCGGTACATAGTGACATGTAATGTTTATTGAGCCAATTATAGCCTCTGGGATACTGTAAACTATACAATCCAATTTTCAGAGTAGTTATTAAACTGCTATCGCATTTACCACTACTAAACTTAAATTATCGTTCTTAACACTGTGATATTTGCTATTCTTTTTTTATCCTTCTGCCTAGCGTGTTTTCTTAACTGTAAGAATTCTTTTTACTTCTTCCAACATGTTTTCGTGTAATAATGTTTTTTCCGTTCTTAATGGATCTCTGGATTTTTTCGGAATCACTTTTATAGGTACTTCCTGCTTTTTCTTAAAATTGAAACAGCGCAAAAAAAATAATTGAAAAAAATTAACTTGGCAACACGGAGATTAGAAGTCAAAAAAGAGGGTATAAAAAGTTAGAGAAATAAAAGCAATTGACCGGAATTGCGCACATGCGATATTTGCCATTCCTTGAAGGGAGCGTAGAAAAAAAATCAATGCAAACAGGCACTGCGCGAAAAAATAACGGCATCTCCGAATTGCAAATCTGATCACTGTTCTTCCAGCGGGGGGGGGGGGGGGGGGAAATTACCGCATCAGTGATACTGTGAAGCAGCTACTTGCTGCGATTTCGTCTCGTATTAGCATATTAAAATTCTTCAATTGTGATTGTTCTTGTAAATGGTCACTTGTGAAACAAAAATTCTGGCTTACTTCATTAATGGCTGTATTATTTATACAAAAAAAAAAATATTAAATAGACGGAGTTAGCCCCATCCGTCAGTTTTTTATTGTTATTTGGTTTACTTTATTTTGAATTTTATTCGCTGCCCCTATGCTAATTTTACTCAATTGTTGCTATGTGACAACACTGTGAAATCTTCGATTCCTTCAGGGGATTTTTGTTTTTTTTTTTATTTCATTTATACATTCAACCTTTTCGTGTAATCTTGTAAAAATTGAAGTATTATAAGTTCCTTTCATATCAACGAATATTGAATAATTGAACATTAATCATTAGACATATTTATTTTTGTGAATTGCACGAAATAAATATTTTCTATAATAAAAAAAGGATGTCGTTTTTAATTTCTTTATAAACATTATAACTTAAAAAGAAAATACAAAAAAAAAAAAAAAAAAGGAAAAAAAGGAAAAAAAGGAAAAAAAAATGTACTTGTTTCACATTATTAATGTAATTCTACGTCGAATATTTCAATTATTACGCGTTAATTCTTTCTTTAAAAACCTCCCTTTTACTCGATAATTTTATACTTCGTAACAGCATTTAAGTTGAAAATAAAAAATTAAATATTTTATTAAAGCGATAGGCGACTACTGAGAAATTATTTAATTCGAAAAATGCGTGTTTACCGTTAATTAGAACACGAAATAGTTTTTAGTGAAAATTATTGCAGCAAAAAAATGCATAACCGCTGCTACTAGAGGTAACTGTAAAAACTGAAAAAATTAATTGGATAAACAAATTTTAGCGGTTTCATTAGAGTTTCAACCTCTACTGTTATTATTCTTAATTCTAGAGATAAATATTAAAAAGGAGCCGGCTGCGTAATTATAAATAAATTTTAAACGAAAAGTTTAAGTAAATGTTATCATGGTCGAGTTTGTTAATAACTAATTTCAGTCGGTGTAAACATATTATGGAAAATTTAATAATAATAAATACTTACAATTAGTTTACTGGAGCAGGCATCGTCAACGGACAATGCGACGGAGGCCTGAAAAATAATTCTGTTTCTGTATGGTCGAAAAGGTTTTGGAAATTAAGCACTTTTTTTAGCACGTTTTTTTAATTGTTATCAAGTGTTTCATAATACTATTTTAAAATCTCTTACCGTTTTGTAAAACGTCTTAAAATAAAATTAACTGAAACTTCCCCATCTGTTGAATATTACATTTCTTATTTACCGAAAATTTCGATAAGCTGAGGTTAAGGACGTACGTTTATATAGTAGTAGTAATGAAATTGGTTGATTATAAACTTTGTAAAAAGAGAGAGACAGAGAGAGAGAGTTTTTCTGAAATGTCGGTGGCTGTTTCGGCAGCGTAATATTTCGGACGGAATTAAAAGGTTTAGTTATTGCCTAGCACCCATAAGTTTTCCCCCCATGGTTTATTTCGATAGCTAGCGATTATCTGCAGGCAATTCGAATAATAATAGTTCAGTTAATTCGATTAGTTCGATTAAATCGAATAATTTGATTAGTTCGATCATTTCTATTTTCAGGTAAAACCATATATATACATATATGTATACAAGAGCGTCGCCAGCTGATGAGCCAGGGGGGCAAGATGATAGAAAGAGGATATGAGTTATAGGAAAAATAAAATTTATAAGTTGTAAAGGCTTAATATATTATTAAACAAGAATAAAATCTTAATTAAAACATAATTTTCGTGGGTTTCTGGCAAATTGTTTCACTACTTTATTATTATAAACATCTTCCAAATTGTCCATGATTACGCGCCTATGAATACTCATCATGGCCAGTTGATTAAAAAGTTTCAAGGCTTCGGGGGGGAGCTGCACCCTGCCCCGCTGGCGACTCCCATGTATGTATATGTATTTTCCCGGCACATTAGCTTTTGCCATTTTCTTAATTTTATTACGTGCATCGTCGATTCTGCTTATTTCACGTATAGCATTTTTTATTAATAAGCCCCGTGATTATTAAAATGGAAAACTATTTTTCAGTTTATTTCTTGTTGACCATAGCAAAATTCACTTTTTTCCTTATTCAACGATGTCAATCGAGTCGTAAGAAATCGTTCATTTTTTCCGAGAAAACGAGATTTGAATTGCACACGGTAAAAATAATATCATTTATTAAATTTATTCAAATTAGTTTTGTTGAAATAAATAAAAGACGGCTCCGAAAAGGAAAAACAACAACAAGAAGAAAAATAAAAACGCACACGGAATTGGCAAGTACCGTTCTATTCGAGCGGAAGGTTCAAATTCGGAGGTATCTCTTTTGATATCTGAAATGTTCGCGGGGTGTTATTAAGTTTTCGACAAAAGACCGTTTCTGAAATTTAAATCAGTTTTACTTCTTTTAGGCGAGAACAACATTTGAAACAGAAGGTTCGCGCGATTTTCTTAGATTTATATTAATATCGCTGGAAGGGTTTCTTCGTTTCGTAAAAGCGGGTTGCAATTTCGGATGGCGGCTTAAATTCAAAATCGTGAGTCCTCATTTCAAATTCTACTTAAAACTTTCCTCTAATTATTACTGATCATGCATTTTGAAACTGAGGAGAGGTGAACTGGATTAAGAAGCAGTGAACGATACTTTAATTAGCGTCGCTATTATTTAGCGGACAGAAAGCCGGATAATTTGAATAATACGCTATCACTTATTTCCAAAACAGTTTTAAGATTTCTGTTTTTTGTCTCTTTTAGAAATAACTAATAATGATGATGATTATGATGATGATGATGATGATAATAGTAATGATAATAATAATAGTAATAATAATGATGATAATTAAATAAGATGAATCAAATCATTAATTATTATCAACAATACAAAATAGCCATAAATGTGCTGCATGGCGTTAATAGTGGACAAAATTCAAAGTTATAACAAAAACCAAAAATAAAAGCGATGTTAATATTTTTTCGGTGAAAACCACTGTAACATTTTAAACATGTTCTGAAGATAGACAGTGCTTATCATCTGTTCGAAACATTATTGCATAATACATCTGACGTGAATTTTATCGAAAAAATATTAATACAGTTACATACATCGATGAACCGTGAAAGTTTAACATTACATTTAATCCATAATAAAATAAAATGAAATAAAATAGGGTAAAATAAAATAAACAGGCTGGCCACCCAACCGGGAATAAGCCGGGAATTTTGTCATCGTAAAACCGGGATAAAAAAAGAAGAAATAGCCTAAAATAACGATATTTTTAATAAAAAAAAAATCATTTTAAGTAAAAAATGAATGCACTTTTTAATGTGTACTTTACTGAAAATAAATTATAAAGTTCTGCTTTACTGATATAACAAGTATGTTGCGGCGGCTAAATATATTATCAGCAGTAACAAAAAAAAATCCGTTCTTCTTTTTGTACAATTCCGATGATCAGGAAATTAGGAGGATTTGGAGCGATAATAAACCGCGAATTTAAAAATTATATTTGAGCGGCCAGCGTGATAAAAATAGGATAAGTAACGAAAAGCAAAATCTAGTTATATGATGTACGATTAAAAAAAAGAAGGAAGCAAATTATTAAATAAGATAAAGAACAAATGCGTTACTTTAAAATAAATGATTACCTATTGATAATTAGAGATTATCATACATGAATTATAATATACTACAATAATATGCTTATTTTTGTCTAACCCAAAGGCCGCGCGCTATACGCACATTCATGAACGAAGTCCTTCACATTTCACATACAATTCATGAAAAAAATGTTTATTATAACATTTTCTACCTCAAAAATCAGTAACACAGATGATACACACACGTTGTTGACTATGGGCCCGCTGCCTCACGTACGTCAAGGAATAAAAAATTTTACAGAAATATGCTTATTAAAAAAACCTAATTGGCGCACGATACCTATTGTCTTACGAGCACCTCTGTCCTATATATTATCAAGATCTACGGGTAGTCAGCTAAAAGCAGTACGAATCTCTATAGATTCTCTATAGAATAGTTCTTTATCGACCTGTTCCGGTGCATTCAAGGATATTACGCAATTTCAGAAAAATCTTCGAGAAATTAATAGCATTATTGCAAAATCTTCCGGGAAATCCGCGAAGGAAGTTAAAAAGCGTGCGGCGATACATTGCAGCTGACAATAACAGATCAGAGTTTTTGTAAAATTAAAAGTAGCTTCTCCTTACACAGTGTAGGATGCGTATCAATGAGATAGGTTCAGTGAACCAATAAGGCGACAAGAGACCGAAAACATCAATTTAGTGAACTATTAGCTTTGTGCTCTCCTCGTCTGAAAAAAGATGTGCGGTATTATGTCGATGATGTTACCGCCTTAGAGGAGATTTGACGAAAAAAAGAACAAGACTTATTACGATTTGTTCGTATGTCTCGTTAATGTTAAAATCATTATAAATACAATTATTTTAAGTTGCTGTTGTATACTGGCCGGGTGGATTAAATGAAATGTATTGTTCTTCTGTGTTTTTCGTATTAATAATAACTACAGTACCGATAATGATTGAATTGACCACTGGATACAGTATGCATAAAAAGAAGAAAAAAAGAAGAAAAATATACATATGTATATCTTAATCTGCTGGCAGACTTAAAACACTCACATCGTGTGTGTGTGCGTGTGTCGGTGAATTATCAAAAATGGCGTTCCTAAAAATAGCTAAATAAGCTCACGTCTTTTTAAAAATAAAATTAAATACCTTCCAAAGAAACGAAACGTTAGCAAATATAATACATTTTAACAGGTAGCATTTAATTTCTAGTTTTTCTACAATCGCGTATATATGTATATATAGATTATCAAATCACTCGAATCGCTATCTAAAAGATGCTTCTATTTGTGTGTTTGATTTAATGCTAGCGATATTTAGCAGAAGTGTTTTAGTGTCGTCGTCGCCGAAAATTATTTCGCGGAGTGAATTTAATACTTTTTAGGCACACTCGTTCGTACCGCTACAAAGAAAAATTGGCCCAAATTTGCTTGTACTTTCTCTTCTCCCGTAAGACAACGATGAGTTTCGTTAGAGCGGATCTCGGTTTAATTAATTCCACCGACCATCTATTTAAAATATGAATAATCATCACAAACAATTATTATTTTAAGCCAGCTATTGCCCCCCCCCCAGTTCATTAGCTAATGATCGTTTCGTTCGAGGAGAATTTGAACGATTGAAAATAGAAATATTTAACTATTGCAAGTGAATAATAATAAAAATAGAATAGACATATATTTTCCGGGAAAATTGGTCCTTTTTTATCGTTTTTGCAGTTATAAAGTTAAACCGAATTTAACTCGATAAAACTAAGTCCTGCCTTATTTCCTGTTCAGCCGAATATATCGTCAATATCATACGATATTAGATTTCTTTCTGTATTTTATAAAAAAAAAATGACACTTGACAAAACTCTTGATTAATTATTAAAGGTAAACACAATAAAAAATATCGTTTTTCATATCTAAATTAATCTGATAAAGTCCCCCATTTTTATCATGGTATATAGAGCATGATTATGAGACTCGTGAAACATTAAAAAGTTATTTATTATACGAAAATTTTTTTTACTGTGTTTACCTTAATTAGTTAATCATCAAATATGGATATGTAGCATACGGCGCAGTTAAATGCTTTACGAATAGTTATGTTAAATGCTTTACGAATAGTTATGTGAAATGCTTTACGAATAGTTATGTGAAATGCTTTACGAATAGTTATGTGAAATGCTTTACGAATAGTTATGAGAAAATCGTTTTCTCGCAATAAACATGTTATCGCGTTTGAAAACAAAATATTCGTCGTCTCCCTACCAATTATGGAAACGAAGCGTTCTTTTTTTTTTTTTTTTTTTTTTTCCTGTCGGTAATAGGCGAAAAAATCGACCGTAGTGTACTTTTTTTTATTATTTTTTCGAGTCTCGACCGGTTTCCTGATTAACCGGCCGATTTCTTTTTCGAAGATTAGAAGTTGCACGTACCGCATGCCAAAATATCGGCCCCTTGGATAAGTCGTTAAAAGCGTTGTTGGCTGCGGGCTTCAATGTTGTTTGTTCAAGCTTGGTTCTAAGATGGCCCCGCTGCTAAAACAGAATCACAGCAGGCTAGATCGAATTGTTTATTTAGGTTAGCTGTTGGCTCGCGGCAGAATTCAAAAAAAAAAAAAAAAGAAAATCTCCAAGCACCCTTTCCATCGAAATTTTTATTCCATTTACCGAGAGAAGAGCTTTTTTACCGATTTTTCTTTCGTTTTTGCTTTCACTCGATATGCGTGTGGACAGTTTCTTGTTGTTCTTTTCTTTCGTCTCCATCCTCCCGCCCATTGCTACTTTTATTATTTCGCCGAATTAAGAAAGAACCCGTATTTCGTACGCGTCGGGATTACTCGAAAATGATTGATGATTAATCGCGACGACGATGTCTGCGATTTTACCCTTTTCGCTGTGCGTAAAGAGAATCGCTGGATACTTCCCAAGAGCCATCTCGCAAAACGGAACGGAACTGGGTTGTCGTCTTCCCGGGTTTTTTGTAATGTCGCGTATTTTATCCGAGGAAATAGCTCCGACTATACGATTATATATGTACTCCAGTCAAGCCCTAGACGCGTGCAATACGGACACACTCCGGCCAAACACGCGTCTGCTGCAACTTGCCTGCGAAATCGAATATTTAAAAAAAGCGGCACTTACGTTGACTGTCAATTTTCAGCTATCATGCTGTTTGCCCATTCGTCTCTTTTTCAGAATGTGTTCTTGTCAAGTACGAACGACGGTTTGAAAAATTCCATAAAAATGTGCATTTTCTAAAATAAACCAAAAAGAAAAAACCCGTATTTTCTCAGCGAAATTACACAATTAAACGGTCTGATTTTTTTTTTTTGGTTTGCTACATCTGGCTATTTCCACCGTTTCTCTGCAATGCGCTGGAAAATGTCAAAATCAGTTTTCAATGCGGCTTGTATCAACCTTCGAGACCTTAAATATCAGAGTTTAAAACACTTGGACCTCTCTCTATCGTGATATTGTACTTGTACCGAACTGATTAAAGTAACAGATATGAACTCTTTTGACACTTGGCGCGCAAATATTTCCATTCATTGCCTTTTACAATTCACGCATCGATAATTTAACTGTATAATTCATATCTCTAGCATAGAGTTATGTTTTTGGTACTCGCACGACCTGTAAGGTCTGTGTCGACTCTGTTCAACATAATTTCGAATTAAATATCGTAGGCACCTGCCGTTAGTGGCATCTTTGTCCTTTAATTATGTCCCATTTTCTCTCGTTCATACATTGTTCTTATTAAATTTCATTTAACCGGTCGGAGGAATACGTAAGGTGACCTAATATGGATGGGCCGCTCAAATGTCCAAATGATCAAATGTTTTATTTATTTTTCACTTTATGTTTACCTATATCAAATCAATCGAATCAAATATATTTACAAAACTGTACAAAACAAGGCAATCTTAAAATTAACTATAAAAATCGCTTATGTGCTAGTGTAGCGCGAGTAGCGGATATACTGATATATACATGAGCTAGTGTTTTGTTTTTTTTTCTTTATACATATGTAGGCAAATAAATAAATAATTAAATAAAACCTTATTTCAAAAACAATACCTTAGCTCATGTTTACAAACTTAATTGTGTTCACACATTACATTAGACGTATAGAATATATATACTCTTAACGGTTGCCACATTAATATGCTTACAAATAATTAACACATATATACGGGCTACTCTTATGTATAAGAACCATCAAAAAATAATTTAGTACATAATATGTTAGACATAAATTCTGTAGCCCCCATGTTTACAAATTTAGTTTACATTCTTAGCTGATAGATCGTTCAATTAAGTATATTATAATGGTAAAAAAAGTAAAGTAAGTCCCATGTATCCTTGATAAGGTATCATGGATTGCGAAGTTAAGATTTCTATAATGGTACTTAAGGGTCTAATGGATATCTGATGAGAATATTAGGGCCAGCTCCTTTCTACTTGGGATCCGCCTTTACTTTCCACCAGATAATTCTCTGGTATAACCAATATTCAATTTCAGATACGGTATATACGTGGGAGCGATTCGGATCTGGAACAAGACAACTCTCGAAAATCCATGATTCCTCTGGTTTAGCAGCCACGCGCCTTAACCACTACGCTACCGCGCTACCTAGTAAATAACATTAACTTTAAATGTAACATTAAACACACATATTCCCTGATTCCATATCGCTGGTGTGCAAACTTCAATAATAAGTGTACTAAAAATAAATTATATAACAGTAATAATATTTGACAAAATTACATAAGAAAAACTAGAGTGATTTAAAAGTAGTCGGAAATAACTTTAAAACATGATAGAAATACGAATTACATATATAAATATATTTTTAGACAAATATCAATATAGGAATGGTAATTAGTAAAATGAATTAATAAACGAAATATTTATAATAGGAATATGTAATTATTTAATGCGGGAAGATCTATTTTAAACGACAAAACTAAAATCATTTTTCTGGAATTAAAGAAAACCTTGTTAATCTTAAAGAGATTCTCACCTACATCTTGAAATACAAAAAAAAAAAAATTTAACTACACGCCCAATGTCACCGCTGTTCTGACGTCTATATGTGTGTTCAGTGCAAAGAAATTTGTTTACGTAAGAAATAGGCGCTTTTAAATGGATCGCGTTTACGAATTCCACCCCAGACCGATCGGTGCTAATTATTCCGCTACAAACACTTAATGCACCATACTTCATTATTCTATGTGAAATAATACGGGGGACTCGATCGCTGGCGCTATTTCGAGAGAGCAGACGTAATTAAAAATTGGTGTGTTTTTGACAATTCCCTCGTTATATTTAAATTTAAAAAATGAGAACTAAAAAAAAACAACAAAACACAGTCGCATATCTATGTGTAGTTTTTGCAACGAAATAGTCTTTCACTATTTCACCCAGCGCCACTCATCTTTAGGGTGGTGTTACGATTGCAATTTACGATTTAACTTAATCGTGTTTCGATACTTAATGTAATTATTATTATCGAATCGTCTCACTCCATGGTATCGTGACCATGATCTGTCGCCCAGCTGATAGACTGCGCCGACAATTCCGATCCTTTGTGATGTGTACACAGCGTCCGACCATCTAGTCGGCGCACGACCTCGACTTCTTCTTCCGTTTACCTTTCCTTGGATGAACAGCGTTTCCAAATTGTCCGCTCTGATCGCATGACCAAAATACCGCAGTATCCTTCAGAGCATCACATATGATAGCCTCTTCCGGTTACCAATCTCATTTAGCATGGAAACACGGGTTCTCCTAGCTGTCTATGGGACACGCAGCATACACCTCCAGCACCACATTTCAAGTACATCTATACGTTTTTTACCTACGCCGGTCATCGACCAAGTCTACGCACCATAAAAAAACACCGAGAAGACGAGGAAGTTCACTAACCGAATCTTTACACCTTCACTAAGAGGGCGGAGTCAGCCCAAATTATTTTTAAACGGCTCATTGCGTTCTGTGTAATCTGTGTTCTGCAGCGTGACTTTTACATCTGTTTTCCGCTATAGAGCCTAAATATGTAAAGCGGCTTACTACTTCAATACCCTCAATTTCACGTATTGTTAGGCAGTTATTCTCTAGATGGTCGACGATCAATACTCGTTTTAAATCAAGTCTAAGAGCTTTGGACGGTGAAATTGTTTGGCGCGTAACGAATAAAATGTCGTTCGAAATACTTTAATAAATTACATTGAGTTTCCATGTAAAGGCACTGCACAATAATAATTCGAACACCTCGTTGGAGGGTGTTCGCATCGCTATGATATTGAAATTGGCAAAACAAAAAATTACTTCGTATAAGTTTTTATTTTTTGGTCAGCAGCGGTGAGGGTTCTATCTTTTCATTTCTACCGAGTCGGCAGTATTTTGATACATGTTAAAACGCGCGATTCCATTAAAATACATTTGACGGTAATGCTTGACCCTCGAAAGATAACAGAACGGGAAAAGTAAGAATAAATTACCCTTCGTCGTTAACTTCCATTTAATCGCCTGATGTTATTGAGGCTATAAAAGTTTTCTGACCGAACGGTTAATACACAAGTAAGTATCGGTTCAGCAATCGCAGAAACCTCTCTATCGAGAATAGAGTTCCGCACGGCTCTATATTAAGTGCAACACTATATTACACGTTAATGATATCGCTGACTGCATAAAACCTCCAGTAGTAGGCAGATTGTACATTGATGATCTCGCAATATATCTTCTCTAGCTAAATCCTTATTACAAAAAACAATTAATAAACTAAATAAGTGGTCTGAGAACAACGGATTAGTATTTTCCAGCCAAAAATCGACAAGTATTGATTTCAGTCGAAAACGCCAACCTCGAAACCAAATACAACTGTTCCTAAAAGAATCGCAACTCCAATTTAATCCGTTAGCAACTTTCTCGGGTGTGTTGCTAGATTCCCCGTTGACATGGAGATACTATGTAAATAACCTAAAGTTAAAATGCTACCAATCCTTGAATGTAATGAAATTTTTATCCAACTGCAATTTCAATATCCATCCAAAACTGCTATTAAACATTAACAAAACATTAATACTGAGTAACATAAATTACGCGTGTCAGCTGTACTCGTCAATAAAGTACTTGATCCAATAGAAAACTCCGCTTTTCGTATTATCCTGCGAACACACCGTACTTCACCTTCATCCAGTTTGTGTTCACTAATGGGGAAACTACACCTAAAATACAGTCGCTCGTTACATAGTTATCGTAGTTTATTAATATGTTCAGTAAAAAACAAAATTGTTTGTCCCTTCAAACTTGCGTTCTCCAACGATGTACTCTCAAAAATTTAAAAAAATGCTATATATAATATTCCCCTTCTGTGCTTGGCAAAAGTTAATAGGGTACCACTAATCCAACCAGTAGAGGCAAATACATCACTATTAGGGAAAAACTCACAAACACATCTTCAAAAAATCTCAAACAGAAGGCGATTGATATAACAGATATGAAGATTTCACATAGGCGTATACAGACGAATCTAAGGTTTGTACAGGTGTTCCGAGCAGCGTGCGCTTACGAAATCGGTGATGTACTAGTATAAGTTCGATTAAACGATGCGTGTTCGGAACTAGATGCAGAAATGTGTTTGCCATTCTGTTCTGCCTACAGGAGTACTACAATTTTAAGTCTCAAAGGAAAAAGATACTAATTATTACAGATTCTCTGACCAGCATAAAAAGTTTACAGAAGAATAATTGAAGAGACTCTGCTACTGCTAGACTAGAAGGGCTACCAAGTCGAGTTTCTGTATGGTTGTCCCTGCGCATACTAAGATCCCAGGGAATGAACTTGCGAATCTAGAAGCTCCTGCTCCGTTATTCCCGATACCATATAAGACTCAAGGCCCAACAACGCTTGACACGTTTCTACGAGAAGGAATAACTGAGCAGTGAAGCAAAAAATCGATGTTCGAGACTACGTTTTATGTCAAATAAATCCAACGATCGAAACTAGTCCGCGTGTGGAACATACAACTAGCAATCGGTTACGAATAGGGCATCATATAACTAAAAGTCATTACCACATACTGCAAAGGATAACTCCCCCTAACACGCGCCCACACTGTGCAGAGGTAAAATATCCGTCAATGCAACATATTCTAATTGAATGCCGTAGTTATTAAATGCAGTCCGCCCAGCACTTTCACATCGTTAGCAGAAATATTGCCCAAAAAATCATACAACACTTTGAAGAAGTACATTCAGGATGCCTAACTCAAGTGGGCTCTAAAGTAGCCTAGGCAGCTTTCACCGTGATAACGTCGGTAGTTAAAAACGGTAATACAATGAAAAAAATAAATTTAAAACAAGATAATATTTTTCGATTTAAAAAGTAATACAATTTTTCGCTCAACTACTTTTTCACAATTCGATTTGAATACTAAGCAGGGCCGGATCTAGGGGGGGCTAAGAGGGAATAGCCCCGGACCCTAGCCTCCAGGGAGCCCCGCGCTCTCGAACAGAAAATAATTTAATTTTCCACGTTCGAAATTTAAGTTCCTCCTTCCCAAAATACTCGATACTGTAAAAATGCAAGATTTTAAATATTTGTGTTTTTTATCTTAAAAAGAATTCGGTTAATTTTTATATATAAAAAAAGAATATACGAATTCGTTAATAAATTTATATACTTTTTCTCTATAACATTTTCTCTTTTTCCCCAATAAATTAAATGCTACATGAAATGAATATTTATAGAAATTTTCTACGATAAATCTAATTTATTGTGTTAAAAAAAAAAAAAATGAGTACATTAACGTACGTATACTGAATAATAAATAAACATTCGACAAATCGATCAATACAATTCTCTATTCAAATATATTGATACCTATGCAATAGTTGTAAATTTTTCTATGTAAAAATGTTTTACGATCTGAAATATTCCTAATTTTAACAATATTTTATTTTTTATTTTTATTGTAAATACGTTTTATTTAGAACTGCATAAAACTCATTTAAAATAAAAGCGAGTTTTAATCGATTGCTGATTTTATAAATATAATTACATTTCGAAAAATTTATTAAACCATACTAGTGTTTCATTCACTTTTTTTTTCTGTTCTCATAAACAATTATGGAGTTTTAAGCACGCGTGTTTAATTTATATAGAGAAACGAAAATGATCAAAAACATCGCATGAGTGTATCAAAATTATAGTGACACCACCGCCGCTGTATGCCTTATAAATAAAGTTTTTATTCTTATTAAAAAAACGATTATTTTTTTGCTATCCACAATATTTAATTTATATATATATATATATGTATATATATAATATTTTTTTTTGTAGAAAAAGATAATGCTATTAATAAAAAATTAAAAATATTAACATGTATATATAAAATTCCTTATTTGACGTTTTAGTTTTGTAGGTATTTTCTAGGGTTAAAAAGTTGATTTTGTAAAGAGAGCATAATTTTAATTTTATATATTAGGTTTTTTTGTTTGTTTATTTGTTTGCACATATATGATAATGAATTTTTTCACCATTTTTTCTTTGAAGGAGGGCCTCTCATTCAAGATTAGTCCCGGGCCCCGTAAATCCTTAATCCGCCCCTGATACTAATTGTAAGTATAAAAAAAAAACAAAAAGAAGTAATGTACTGAATTATTCTCGGAATTTCTTAAAGAATAAATTGCTTCTTGGTTACCGATAGTTTAGTACAACTTTTAAACTTGGAAATCTTTGAAAGAAACGTTATTTTAATAAAGAGCAAAGGAAAAGACATGAATAGAGTTTCCAACGAACAATTAAAATATGCGCGTTTATTAACTAAAAAATACGCTGACAAGGCACATTTTTAAATATTGCATAAAAGGTGGTAAAACTTTCGACGACGTTTTAAAATCATTTTTCTTAGAAACGATTAATATCTTTCAGGCCACGTCATTTATCCGCCTTTTCGATAGCGAACATCTCCAAATTTTCCTCCATAGAATTTTTTTTTGATAGCTTTTCGTTGAATCAGCGTTTTCATTTTTTCCCTTGATTTTTCTTCGACATTCTTTGCAGAAGGCAGAATAAAATAAGTGTACATATATAGCGTTTATTTTTTGTTTGATTTTACGCATCAAGTAAGCGTGTAATTGACGCGATTTTCGTCTGATATGTAAAATTATATAACATATGCAGACAGATGTAGTAAACTTACGCACTATCAGCTGGAAACGTCATTAGTGTTGCTTTATTTTAACATATTTCTCCAAAAAATTCTCTATTAATTTCCAATTTTTCGCTTTCATTTCCTAAATAGAAAAAAAAATGTTGATGACCGCCTAGCGTTCGTGTTTGAATCCAGTCAGAATTTAAAAAAAAAGAAAAAAAAAAGAAAAGGAAATAAAACAAAAAAACCGATACTTGAAGATTTACTGTTGAGAATTTAGTAAAAATATACTAAAAACTAAAAAATAATTACACTCGTCAAGAAGATAATATATTTTACAATAAAATTCACCTCGGGATTTGATGATGATTCTTAAGCAACTTAAGTAGTCTTAGCACACTTAATTCAAACTGCTACATTTATTAAAACCGGCATTAAATATTTTCAATATTTTCACTACTTGGTTTATAGAAACGTTCAAATTTTTTTTTTTTTTTAATTGTTGTAATTTAGACTTGTGCCACCGATTATTTTAATAAGCCTTGTTTAAAAATAATCGTATTCAGTATATTTTACTGTAAAATATATTATTTTTCCTTCGAATATATGTAATTTTTTAGAGTGTTTTTATTCAATTTTTGCAATAAATCTCGTAGCCGGAATATAATATATATATATGTATATAATTTTTAAACAATTTTATTGCACAACTTTTAGCGCTAAATAATTTTAAGTGATTATACGGATAGCCTAAGATGCGGCTATTTTTTGTAAATTCTGGCAGTGATAAGCCCGTAAATCGTGTTGTGAAGGTTACACACATTTTAAATGGTGTAAAATAGCGTTTTCCTTTTTTGTTCTTTTACCGTTGCGTTTTCCAGTTCAAAAGAAACGAACTAATAATTAAAATTAGCTATTTTCCGTAAATATTAAAAATGAAAAAAAAAAAATATATATATATTGGAAAATATAAATTCATAAACTACAAGTTAAAGAATTGAACTATTTAAAAAACCGGCACGTTTCGAAATCTTTTAAATTACTTAGGTATAAGATTCCGAAACATGTCGCGTTTGTTAGATTTTCTTAATTTTCTGAAAGTTCGCGAACTTATATTTTTGTTTGTCATTTGCTTATATATTCACTGGTAATTTACAAAAGAAATTAGCAACCCGCTTTATAGTCAAACATATCGTTTCTCAGCCAAAAATTAAAATAATGTCCTTTTTAGGATTCCGTACACTATACATATATGTACGGAATCCTAATAAGATAGTTCAGAAACGACAAAAATATTCAATTAAAATATGCAATAATTCACGAACGGTTTAATTTATTAATTTCGAAATTTGGATCATAAATTATAATTATAATTCTCTTTAAAACAATATCTATAACTTCAAGCTAACCGATTACCCTGGGCGTCAACCTCCCTCTAAAAAAAATCTGTCAAGAATATATAATATGGAATATAAAACGACCGAAAAATCACCCGATAAACCTTTAAAAATAAAATTCAAAATATAAAACAGAACGGAGAAGTTCTTTCATAAAAGCAAAAAATTACGGTTAAAAAATTATATAGACTTCTCCCCCCTCTGGGCCCAAAGAGAACAAAAAAACGATTTCACATAAATAATAGCTCGAGTTAAAAAATAGAGAAAACCAAAACGTATCTCACACATATGCATAAAATACCGCTTCATAGGAAAAACATAAGTAGCCATGCTTACAACTTTATATTCAGACTCTTGGGGTGCTGAGAGCGCAGAAATTTTGAAAAAAAATATTTTTCTTTTCCAGACATGTGATATATTGTTGGAAAGATCGTTATTTGTCGGGAACGAAACCGTATTTCATTTCTTGAACGAAACTTTCGAAGTTAACGAAAAGTTTAAAAAGGGCGCGAAAAACTACTCCCCCCCCCCTATTTTTAGCGACGCGAGTATTATAACAAAAATTTTGCATAAGGTTAAAAATACGCGTATCCTCGTATATCTGTCTAGTTTGGTACATCATTCGGGTTTCCAACTTTAAAACTAGAAAACTAGACCCTCGGGGCGCCAAAAGCTCGAAATTTTGGAAAAAAATATTTACTTTTTTTTCCAGGCATGTGATATATTGTTTGAATGATCGATGTTTTGTCAAAAACGAAACTGTATTTCATTTTCTTAACTAAATTTTTGAAATTAGTGACAATTTAAAAAAATCGCAAAAAATTACCTATTTCTCCCCAGATTTCTTTGTTTTGCATTTAGTATTAGGAAAGTGTAAATCATAGTTATCGTTAATTGGACATACGCGGAATTCTCAGCGCATTAAATATCATGATTGATTGAACTTATTCGTTTATTGGTGCTCTTGAGTTATTTTCGCGCCTATTTCGAATGGACTGAATTCAGCTTAAAATAAAGCCAGCTGTAATACACTCTTACATGATTCAAAGATAAGGTCGCAGCGACTACTGGAACCGACAAAAGCTTTTATAGTAGTCTGTTTTTGCGAAAGCCGGCATCTCTAACATCACGAAACCTGAAGAATTAATTAGGAGTGACAATTGAAAACGAAGCGAACTTTAATACAAACATATAAATAACATTTGTTAAATTTTTTTCATGTCTCAAATATAAACGGCTGCGATTCCGTAATTTGTAATATTCTCATTTACTATTTTAAAACTACAGTCCTCTTCCCAGTAATGTATTCTAAATGAATAAATTCGCAAGCCTATGTACGAAAAAAGGAATTGGCGTTTGTCTGGAGAGCAGGCTGCTTCCATAAAATCATCCGGTATCCATATCTTCGAAATCTACCCGTCAATTTAGAAAATTCCGCGCCTCTTTGTAGATAAATAGATTCCGTTTAAATATTTACCCAATCATAGCTGCGTGTGTGACTGCTGAAACGCGATATATTTTCATATGCAAAATTCAACTTTCCATCGCCTGAATAATGTAAACTCCATATACGAATTATTATATTTCTCTTGCGCCACTAAAACGTTGGTAATCCATCAAATGATGTAATGCCGTAGAAAGGTTGTTAAAATGAAAAATATAAGCAATTCGAAAAATTAATAGCGGAAGAACGGATAGGGTAATATCTTTTACAAATCATACTGCGCAGATCTTACACGTAATAAACCACCTACGAAACATTGCATTTATGACAAGTAGTTAACAAAACAAAATCATTCCCACATCTGGTTGTTTTTTAATTATCTAAACGAAAAAGGCCTCAGTTTAGAGGAAATGCGAAGTTACCGATTTCATTTATTACTATTAAGTATCTATACATATATATATATATATATATATATATATATATAACTCGGCCATTTTGGCCTCGCAAAAAGGCTGTGCCCCTTGATTCCTCTTGCTTTAATTTCTGTCTCTTTCTCTTCTATACTTTGTATAAAATGATCAAAATTTACAACGTAATTATTACTGGCATCAACAGAAAAAGAAAAATAACATAATCACAAAAATCCTATCCCAACATTTAACTTTCATTATATAAAATTAAGACATTTTTTCGTTACATATTTCGTTACATAAAATTGTGACATTTTTTAAATAACAATAACAAAAATCCTATAAAATATAACAAACGTTACATAAAATTGAGACATTTTTTCGAATGGGGAGTAGCCTAAGAATTACGTTGTAATTAATATATATATATATATACACATATATGTATACTGTGTTGTTTTTTTTTCGGAAGATGAGGCATGTTAAGACTTATAGCTAGATACAAAAGGAAGGGAATAGGTCATCAGTTATATATTTGGGACTTGATTAGATACCGGCAATTTAAAGGGACAGTAAGTTAATTCGCGGGGAAGGAAAAGACACAGAATATAAGAAAATAAGAAGAGGTCTACGTTAAAAAGAATATTTGAAGAAGAATCAATCAGCATCAAGAGCTTCTCATTTGAATGGTCAAAGTAGAAAAAGGAATTTAAGGAAAAAACGAAAAGAAGAAGAATAAAATATGGAAGAATCGCCAAATAAGGTTGAAAATCAAGTTGGACGACAGATAAAAAGAATGGCTATCATTTGGAGCTTCTTTTATTTATCCGGACTTCAACTTATCTGAATCATTTCGTCTTCCTTCTTTCTGTTCCATCTTTATAAACGAATTAATGACCATCCTGTGCTCTATTATCTTCATTTCTTCCAGTCGTTAGTTTTCTAATTATTTGATTATTTCAGACTCCATGAGTGTTCTTCAAGCGATCAGCTCCCCTTTTCCTGATCACTCTTCCGATTTCATCATTCGTCGCATACGCTGTCTTGTCCATCTTCTTTCTTCTCACTACTCCATCCGTGTTGATTTGCTGTGGGTTCCCAGCCACATAGGAATTTAGTGAGATGGCGGATTCCTTGACTCGAGTTGCTGCTTCCTCTCGTTGCTTTTGTTAAGATAAATTCCATCTTCTAATTTTAATTCCCTATGTACTAAGTTCCATTTCAAACTTTAGTCAAATATTTACCCCTCCTCCTTTTGTAACGATCAATCCTTTTATCTATCTGTACAACCTAATCTTCCTTTTAATACCTGGTGTTCTTTGAGTTTCCTTCACTTCCCCGTTCTGTTGTCACTTCTATGATTCGCTTGCGTTTTGGCCATTCTGCTCTCCCTTCCTCTCGTTTTCGCTATTCCCTTGTCTCCTCTCCAAATTGTCCTTTCCACCGTAACGAAGCGGTGGTTTGTGACGCCAATCGCATCTTTTTTGAATGTCCATTCTTTTCTGTCGAACGTTGTATTCTATATTCTTGTTTACTGAAACTGAAAATTCCTACTCCTTATTGTGCATCTTATATTTTGTCCTTCCCCTCGCCATCCATAATTTCACCCATTGGTTCCTTTATACTGTCTATATCTGACCGTATCGAAATCTAACTGACTGCTCTTTTCTTTTTTGTTTGTTCTGGGTGTAGATCCTTAGCCTGGCATGCCCAAGGGAAAAAAAAAAGGAAAAAAGGGGCGAACACAACTGATAACAAAATTAAGGTAGAATTTTTTGCGTAGCGTGGACAGTATATGAACTAAAGTAGTCTACAATATACGATCCAGTTGTGACTCCAAGTGCGTCGAAATCCGATCGGGCTTCATGAGCGTAGAAATATGTATATCTCAAATTTTATCGGAAATACTTTTTTCGATCAAATTTGTTTCGTAGCTGGTTTTCCGATTAAATTTATATCGATTTTAAAAACCGATAATATTCACGATCACGGTATATTTACCGCGCACACTTCACCGCCGTACGGGCCGAAGTATGTGTAATATATTCTTTTTCTTTCCATCTTTATAAAAAAATTAACTTTGCTCGGTTTCTTTTTTCTTTAGTCCATAATTTTCTTATTGACTTGATATTTTACCACAAATTGCTTACTTCTAAAAAAAAAAGTACACACACCCACACACATTTAATATATACATGTATTATTTTCTGGTCATTAGCTTCAAGCGTTAACCGATTATGAGTATTCAAAATATAAAGCGGTAGGATAAAGAAAGTGTTTTTTTTTTTTTTTTTTACATTTGGGGAAGATTCTTTATTGCTATATATCGGTACTGTAATAATACCCTCTTTAGTACTTATTCGATTTCTATTTGCCGATAATGACTGTGAAAAGGAATTAACTTTAGTAAATAAATCGGTATTTAAACGACACGGAAAAAAGAAGAATCGGAAAAGAAGCAAGAATAAGAAGGAAAACGGACAAAAAGAAAAGGAGGAACGGTAAGTAGAGTAAGGAGAAACGGTAAGAAATTAAGAATAGGCTGAAAAGGGGGATGTAGTTGAGAAAAAAGGAATAGGGGAAAGAGAAAAAAAGAGAAGATTTTAATTTGGCATAACGTTTGCGAAACTAGTTTCAACAGCTGCATTTTAAAGGGGAAAGACCGACTGAAATCGAATAGGGTCATCACTAATAACTGAATCGATTTATCAACTAATCTCTTAATGCAGCGAGAATAGAATAAGTCAGTGAAAAAAATCGTCCGTTCTGTACGACAATAGGGAATGAAAAAGAACAAACCGAAATGGTTACGGAAGCTAAGGATTGATTAGCTGTGAATGATCTGCAGGTTTTTAAAAAGAATAGCAAGCCCGCTGCATACTGAACCTGCTCACGTACAACCGACGCCCACGCGGTTTGTGCGAAGATTCGCGGGTACGTCGCGGGGCTCGGTTTTAAATTTTTAGCTGTTATAAAATTTTGAATTTTTTTTTTTGTCTAAATTTCAATTAAGCAAATTACAATTAAAAGTAAATGAAATGATTTTATGAATTAAATTAGTGAGTTTTTTTATTAAAACGGCGAAATCACGAAGCACGCTCATTATTTATACGTATCTCTTTGAAAAAAAAAGGATTTTTTCTTCTCTTTTTATGTAATAGTACTTCGATCGAAATAACAATTAATCAATAAATAAAATAAAATGTAAAATTTAAAAAAAAAAAAAAAACGGAAAAAAACTGAACATCGATGGGTTAGTTGAATTAAACACCACCATTAAGAAGAGGATGTGAAAACGTGTATGAACGGAATCGCAATAAATAAATTTTAATCTTGTCCGCCAGATTTTTCCGGTAGCATTCTGTCTAATCGTTCCTGAATTTTCCGAGAACGTCGGTACTGCGTTCTCCGTTAGCGGCATTGGCAAAATTCACGGATCTATGTGGACTACTCTGTAGCAACTATGTGCTACTTTTGATTCCGTTGTTTACGAATTTGGGAGGCTTAGACTTGTCCATAACTGTTAGACATATTGCCGATATTTTATAAGACACTATCGTCGTTAAGCGAATTTTTGGCTGAAGGAGCCTTTTGCGCAATCGGAAAAACGAAAAACGAAAAGCTTATACAGAAGGGAAATCTACAAATTGCTATAATTAAAAAAAAACAAAAAAAGTTCATAGCAGTTTGTCACGTATATTTTTAACACCATCTCTTTCATTTTCTTTATCGGTCGGCTCTATAACTCAAAACCAATTAAGCCGTCTACTATAAGCTAGTGTATCTACTCATTATCAAGGTTCAAATAAATCATTACAAAGAAATAAAAAAAAATAACAAGAAAGATCATAAACGTAAATTTCAAGCAAACAGAAATAATATCAAAAAAGTACTAGAAAAAACAAATGAAACCTCTTTGTATAAATTAGACGTACATCGATCGCTGTTTAAAATTTTAATTTAACACCCGTGTGAAGCTTTCTTACCGCGAGAAAGTAAATGACGCAAATGATGCGGCGGAAAAATCATCTTCAAATCTGACAGTTTTTTGTCACAAGACTGCTATTTACCTATATGTATTACAGCTAAATTAAAACATGATCGGCGCATAGTCTCTGTGCATCTTTGTCCGTAAAATTAATAGCTACCCGTGCATGCATGGGCGTCGCCAGCGGGGGCAGGGAGAGCTAAATTTTTTAATCAACTGACATTGATGAATATTCATAGGCGCGTAATCATGGACAATTTGAAAAATTTATGTTTTAATTAAAATCATACAATGACTCTTATGTTCTCTCATTTCCTTCCTTGTCAGTTGTTCCTATTCCAGCTTCTTTCATTCATTCAATCTCGCACCAGATTGAAATCTAATATGTTATTCTCCTTTTGAACTATTACTTAGATTCCTTGGCTGATTGGGCTGTTGCTCTTCGTTGGCGTACCCATAAAAAAAAAAAAAAAAAAAAAAGATTTTATTCTTGTTTAATAAAATATTAAGTCTTTACAACTTATAAATTTTATTTTTCCTATAACTCATATCCTCTTTCTATCATCTTGCCTCCCCCCTGGCGGCTGGCAACTCATCTTGCCCCTCCCTAGCTCATCGGCTGGCGACGCCCTTGCCTATATGTACGTAATTGACACGGATTAGTAATAAATTTTGCGCCCCAGTCCGGCCGGAAAACGTACCGCGGATCATGTTGAACTACCATCGCATTGTCAAAAGTTATCGTTAATGCGTTTTTCAAACTTCTATATCTTCAGAAGGAACTATCCGGAGCGGCTTTCCTAGCCGTACAATCGGCTTATTCCTACGCATTAAGCGATTTTAATAGATTTTTGTTCTTATCTCCGGTACAGTTGGGCGGAATTTATGTTTAAATAAAAAAATTCGAAAGGCTAATAACGAATTAAAGGTGATCATCATTAAGCAAATTCAGAATATGCTCACAAGTCTTAGCTGTAGTCAAAAGTTTTGCTAAGAAAAAAAAAAAAAAAAAGCTCCGGTGGGAGCTTAAAATAACACTGATCTATAGTCGCGCTAAAGTCTAAAATCTACCGAACTCCAGTTGCCCTGTATAGCGGTGAGTGCTGGCCAGTCACAAGGCGAGGAGTAGAAGAAGCGCTACATGCAATGGAAATGCGCATATGTTAAGATGGTGCCTTGACATCTCTCCGTCTGGTATTTTGAGACACATCCTCCTCTATTAGGCGACGATGCAGATAAATCTGCCAACTCGGAAATTACTTCGAATTAAACGCGCTAACGAGAAGTGCGAACTCCGCTGATGAACTATTCGGCCAATTTTTTCCTTGACTCCGGACAAACCTAGAGACGGAAAGAGATTCTCGTTGCTCATCGTTTTCCGATCCTTCTTCGTTTTGCTCGTCCAGAGAATGTGCTTCGTCGTTCGGGACCAGCGAGCGAAATTAATTGACAGTTTATCGGAGAGACAAGTGTCTATCGGATGAAGTGAAATATTTTTTCAACCGAAGTCATCTCTCGGCTTTATTTGTTTGTTTGCTTTCCCTATCCTGTTTCCGTCGCTGGCTGTGTTGCCCGTGTGTTCGTATACACTTCAGCTCCGGCCGTCTGCGAAATTCTATCCGCGACCTTGAATATTAGAGTCTCGTTGGCTTTTCTTTCATTAACCAGAGTCGAAATTATCATCACTGGGGACACATAATAACGGCAGCCAGTCCCGCGAAAAGTCGATTTGTCAAATTGACTCCCGCCCTCCCGTTCGGTATCGAATGTCGCCTTGGCCAAGTGTGTACAAAAACTTTTCAGAACATTACAAAATTTTATCAAGTAGCCTCCGTTCGGTGCTCGGCACGCGCTGCAAATTCGCTCCCTTGATTTTTTTCCTTCTTCATTCGTTAGACACCAAACGTTAAGTACAGGAATATATTTCGTCGCCAGATTTCGACTAAGTTTTTTGCTCGCACGACGTCACAGTTTGTTTTTAAGTTGTATTTTATTTGTTTATTTTTTTTTTTTTTTAAGGTCGGTTGCAAAAACTTTTGCAAACTAGACTTGCGCCGGGGAAAATTTTTTTTCGCCAAGTACAAAATGATTATAAGAGGGCGTTTCCGTTTTGTTTTTTTAATTTTTCCCGGCAAATCGGTAGACAATTGCGTTGTTTCGTCGAAATGCCGGTCAAGAGAGTTGAATATGAGTTTTTCCTTCTGCATTTCGAAACTTTTAGTAAACTTTTCTGGAAAAGCCTAATAACTATGTGATATCAGTGACGCTATAAAACAGTCGCGTTTCATTCCAATCGGCCTTCCGGCGTTGGTTTAGGATCAATTAATAATTATTGTGCAAAAATTAACGTATAAAGTATAACCCCATATCATTTATAACATGAGCAAAATTGTGAATATAGGATTCCGATTACATGTAATGTATGGAATAATCCTAATAAGATGGTTCAGAAACGACAAAAATATTCAATTAAAATATGCAATAACTCACGAACGACTTCTTCGAATTTGAAACATAAATTACAATTAAAATTCTCTTTAAAACCTTATCTATAACTTCAAGCTAACCGATTACCCTGGCGGGAAAAAAACTAAAAATCCGTTAATAATATATATATATATATATATATGTAATATGGAATATAAAACGATTTCAAAAATCACCCTAGAAAAATTCATCTCATCACCAGATTTAAGGGTGAAAATCAAAATATAAAATAAAACGCAGAAGTCCTTTCATAAAATCAAAAATTTACGGTTAAAAAATGATCCCCCCCCCCGGACCTAAAAAGAACAAAAAAACGATTTCACATAAACAATAGCTCGAGTTAAAAAATAGAGAAAACCAAATCGTATCTCACACATATACATACATAAAGGACCGCTTCGTAGGAAAAACATATGTAGCCATGCTTACAACTTTATATTCAGACACTTGGGGTGCTGAGAGCTCAGAAATTTTGAATAATTTTTTTTTTTTTTCCCGGGTATACGGTATATCGCTGGAAAGATCGCGCTATTTGTCGGAAACGAAACCGTATTTCATTTTCTTAACGAAATTATCGAGATGGCGATAATTTCAAAAAATCGCAAAAAGCAGCGGGAAAAATCAATTATTTTTTTTTTTTTTTGAATTTTAAACCCTACACATATTATAAAAATAAAAGTCAAATTTTATGAAAAGCAGAATTTTAAAACACTTCACACACCGTTCTATTGTTTTGTTGTTTTTTTTTTTTAATCGGCGTATTTTTGTTTGTGGAATACCACAAAAAATTCAAAGAAATAAAAATTTTACAATTTAAAGGGCCAAATTTGAGAAAAATATAGATCGAAGCAGTAAGACCGGAAACTATAAAAAAAAATTCCACAGCCCTTACCAAAGCCTAAGCAGCAGTTATCACTTAAAATTAAAATAAAAATGCGGAAATGTTACAAAAAGATACTCTTCTATATCTACAAGTAAATTATTATTTGAAAAAAGTCCCGAGCCCGCTTTATAGCAGCTTGAGGGGCGATTTTTTTTTTTTCAAGTTACATTTTTTCATTATAAGAATGTAGGAAAAATACAAAATTCCCAAGCTGTAAAATTTATTAGTATAATTTTCGGTTACCAGTGACCTAAATTATACTACTGCTTAGGCTAAGCTCATAGTGACACGTCAAAGAGAGCTGTGATAAAAGCTAGGAAGAATAAAGCGATGAAATTAAAAGCATGGCTTGTTGTAGAAGTGAACATAGTACCGCATCAAAGATGATTGCGACAGATCCATCATCAACAAACAAAATAGAGGACTCAGACTGATTTGTTTTCGCCGCTATTTTCATTTCCTTCCGTTCTTTCCCCACATACCAGAACTGGATTATCAGTTCTAGCATACTACGACACGCTATTGCGTTCGCTGACTGGAGAAAAAAACTCTTATATATCACATAAATAACTAGGCACATATTCTTGGAAGAAAAAGAATGCGTAGGTGGTTGTTTTTATTGGATCATTGCTTATTCATCTTCTAGGAAACCATGAAACGTATTATCTATAATAGTCGCATACAGATCACTTTACTGTCAATAGCTTTCTTAAAAATTCGGTACAATTTATTATTCAGTTTTAGAGATAAAATAATAGCCGTTATCTTAAATTATTTTTAAATCTTGTAATTTTTTTACCAAAATTATATGAAAATGAATAAAGAATTGCTTATTCGTAGCGTTTTCGTTTGAGAACCATTTTGGTATCAACAAAATGATGATCACCATAACCGCTTTATTTTGGATAAACTCTGGGATGAAGTAGCTAATAAAATGAAACCTACAAGTAAGTGTGTGCATTAACATTTGATTTAAAAACGTTTAAATATTTTCTAATTATAACGGGCAATTTAACGGAATTTCTATACAGGCAAATTTACGCCGGCATATTAAAAATTTTCCATTGTTTCGAATGTTTTACGAACAAAAACGATTAGTTTTGAAAACTGAATTTTCATTTCCATAGTTCCCTTCATTCGACATAATATTTTATAATATATGAACTTTAAATTTAGCAGCGAAAAAAACGTTTGTTCATCTGGCTGTGTTAACTTTGATTGCATATTTTGTAAAATATAATCGAAATATTCATGCGTAAGTATGAATGAAATTTTGCCAGATGTCTTCTTAATTTTTCGTATAAATGGTGAAATTCGTCATGAATATATTTCTACTTCTATTCATTTCATGCACATTACACATTTTCTTGTAATCTTCCTATTCTTCATTAAATAGAATATTTTTAGCGCAAAATTTTCAACCAAAACAAAATGCATTTTTTAATTAACATCACGTAAACACATCGTATGCGTCAGTTGTGTGTTTTTGCTCTGGATTATTTCGATAGTGGAGAAACGTATATATTTGTTCTTTTTATATTGCTTACATCGTACTTGCGCACAGTTCATTGCGGGCTTTTCAATTTTGAATGTGTTTTTGCTGTCAAGTGTGTGTAAAGTTATAACGACTTATTAAACGAATTATTTCGGTTTAGATTTAAAATCTTTTCGATTTGGATTAAATTAAATACTTGTATGTAGTGGTTATTAATTATTACGTTTAGATAATTTTTTCCGATAAAATTGGCTAAATCTCGTTCGTTCCGTTATCAGCGTAGCCAGATACGGAACGAAAAATTGTCACTTGATCATAGAAATGATTTTGACTATTACTAACCGTTGCCATATATTTAATTTTTAACGAAAATAAGCAGCAATGCCAATAACTAGAAGTGGCTCTGACCAAATTAATAGTCACGAGGACTGCAAAAAATTACTAATCATTAAAGATAAGGAAATTTAAAACCTTAATAAACGCATTAGTGAGTTACAAGAATAAATAAATCGTTTCGTAAACAATGGCAATCCTTTGCCAAAAATCGTAAATATTACAAACTCACCGAATTTACCAGGTGTAAGAAAAAAGGGTATGCAGACGTGGCTAAAGCGCCACATTTCCATTTCCATAACAAGACTTTTTTTTTTAATTTATCGCTTTACTCTTAGCTTTTACCACGGGGGCCTCTCTTCGACGCGTCACTATGTGCTTAACCTTAGAGAAATGGAGAAGATAGGTGGATAAAATTTTTCGTCGTAAAATTAATAATACAATCGAACTAGCATTTTAATTGTCCTCATTCTATCTTTAAGATTTGGAAGCGACGAACATTATTAAAAGCTCAAAAAACATCGGTGAAATTAGCGGGAAGTACCGAAAAGGGAGTGTTCTAACCACCGTAAGAGACGTATATTTAGCATACTTTTAAATAGTTTCTGAAACAGAATGTGAAGGTAATGTGTGACAAAGATAGCAACTAGTTCGAGGAATGGAAATAATGAAGATTTGGGAGAAGGAGTATCCCCAGAAAAGAAAAAAAAAAGCATTGAAAAAGTATTGAAAAGAATATTAAAGAACCATTTGGACGAACAAGATAGAAACCTAGAGTGAAACTGGAAACTTTTAAAAGGGCGGAATTTAATTTATCAATATTGACGACAGAAATCTAAAGATGTCGTAGAAATCGAATAACATATAACTCATTTGCGCTAGAGAGGTAAGCAGCAGCAATCGATAACCGGCTAATAGGCTATTGACGGATAAGTTAAAATTGAAGGGACGTTCGGTGAGAATTTAAAGGCTCTGCCTGTTTTCTAAATATGTAAAAGAGGGATAGTTGCTGAGAAACAGAAATAGGACTTCTTCCGAGAGCACTTTCTCGAGGCTTTAACAATATGCAACATTTTGGTTTTGCATTGGTGCAAAAAATGTTCATCGTCGAGTTAAAGCGGTTGATTTTAAAAGTAATGCGGCTAATTAACCGCAAGAAAAATGAACTTATTAAGAGCTCCGTCCGTTAGAGGGGGATGGAATTTATTTATTTATTTATTTATTTATTTATTTATTTATTTATTTATTTATTTATTTTTACACGTATATTTTAGTATAATCTTATTACAGCAAATAAATTAGCAATACTTTTAAAAGTGGTGAATAAAAGAGGAATTAGACAGCGAATTTATGGACATTTCTGAGTTACGGTGTTTACGGAAGATGTGGAAAATTTAAAATGAGAAAGGGAATTAAAAAGAGGAGAGAAATGCGATGATGGGAAGTTATAAGTATTGTTGGAGTAATGAGCACTCAAATTCAATTCGTATTCAAAAAAGGATACGAAGCCGCTAGATTTATAAATTAAAAAAAGCTTCTAAAAAAAGCAACTATTTTCAAACTCCATTTTTCATCTCTTGGCCTAATTCACTTGGATCGATTGCCCTTACGACTGCGACTGAATAAAGTTTCCGCCGAAGTTTCATTTTATGTCATCTAAAATCATCCTGAAAGCAGGTGGGTGAACAAATTGCGGCACTGTCTCGTGACGTGCGCAAAAAGGGAATATATACATACATGTATATTCGGAATACCGCATACTCGAGCAAACGTTAGAGGAAACAAAGAACCGGATTTTACATATGTAACGAATTCAGAGAGGGAAATATTTTGGAACTCGATTTCATCAAAACCAGCTGCAATTTTAATACTAGCAACGGAACGTGACTCAATCTCTTCCGAGATGTCATCTTCAGAGAAAAAAGGTATGACGACATATTCAGATGACGACACCCATTCCGAATACTGTATTATGGATGTACGTTTTAATACTCTATGTGGTACGAAAGAATTACGATAAACGAAAATTAGTTTGCAAAAATGACCGAAGAAATCTGACTGAAATACAAGAAACCTTTGTCGGACAATGTCGGGACGAAGAAATTGTCCAAATTTTTTCCCGTGAAGGAATTTTCAGCGCGAACGATAAAAGCTGCTGGATGATCGGAAGAAGACATACTAAACTTTTATTGTTTTTATTTGTTATTATTATGAATCGATTATTAACGCACTGGAGAAATGCAGCAAAGTTTAAAGCAACTAAATTATTTATAAAACAGGATATTTAAGCTTATCAGCAAAAAATAATAATACTGTTATTATACATACAGTTTCTTAAGCATACCGGTATGTATTTTATAAAAAATTCAAATATTGCTCAAGGACAGAAAGAAGTTTAAATTATTAGTTAAGCATGGTAACGCTAGAATTTGCGGTATAAAAAATGCAAAAGTACCAAATTTCACTATATAGCGCTCTAAAATACACGGATGCTTTACATGGTTCCTCTACTCTACAACTTGCCATCGCACTGTGCAAAAAAATAAATCCAAGAAATTTGAATAACTATAAGAAAATACGTAAATGTTTAATAAATCATTTTGCTACAATAAAATCTAACGACGCGTGATATACTTGTCTATTTATAAAACTCTAATTAAAAATATTGTTAATTTAGCTAAACTTATAAATGTCATAATTTAGCTGTCAGTATCATAAGGTACTACGTTCACTTCATTTCGTTCTCTTTTTTTCTTTATCAATCCAGAACCATGATTTTTATTTATATTTTTATTTCTTCATATTACTTTTTTTTTTCGAATTTTCAGGATGAACTTAACAAATATTTATGATTTCCTTTAATTTCAGTACTTTTTTTTCTTTTTAAATAAGTTGCGGGTCCCGCTGAGCAGTGCTACCCGTAGTACGAGTGCCAGCCACGCTTATCAACGTTTATTATTAAAAACTAATATGTTTTTTTTTTTTTGTGGGCGCGCCAGCGGCATTAACCCAACAACAAGAAAACTAAGCGGTCCGAAATGGACGCAACAAAGGACAGCAGTGCGGACACTACAGAGGATGAAGGAAAGAGGAGGATAAAGGAAGAGTTATAGGGAGTAGACAAACCTAATAACACAAGAGCTGACTGTATAAAAGGGAGCGTTTGTTACGAAGAGCAGGACACTCGAAGAAAATGTGATCAGCATCACATGTAGGAGGAGGAACAATCAAGAGAAGGCGGCAGAGCAAATCGAAAGCGAGAGGAGGGGAGGAGAGAATGAATGATCCGGAGACGAATTAGGGAGACAATAGAAGAGCGACGACCGAAAGGAATAGAATGGAACCAAGACAGGGAACGAGGAATCGACTGAATGAAACGGTAATGCGAATGACGATTAGAAAATAGGGAGGGATAAATACTAAAACTATATAGAATTAGAGCGTTAAGCACTAGTTTTATCTAACGCAGCATCCAAAAAGGGGGATACATATAGGAGTGAATTATTATGTTTTACAAACAACTGTATAAACTAAAAAAACGTAATTATTTAATTGCTTCAGAAGAAAAGGATATAAAAAATAAAGCGAATTATACATTACTTAATACTGAGGCATGTTTAGCTTACTTTTTACACCACAATATGAACCTTTACAATAATCCTATCTTCTTTTCCTCATGTATGTCCGGAGGTGTGACTTCTATTAGTTTCAGAAGTATCAGCTGGTCAACATTTTCAATTTTATTTTCTATTCCTACGGGCCAGTGAAGTACGTATTTTTAGAATTCCTTGATGTCCGTCCTTTAGTTATGCCAGGATCGGCATTTTATGCATTTCGTATTCGTGAAGCCTGTACGAGAAATACATCATTTTCGGAGACAACTCCTTATTTTCCCACCACAAAGTGGAGCCATTTCTATCCATTCGCTAGTGGGGGGAAATTACCTTTAGACATCTTCGCTGCCATTTGCCTATTTTCTTTAGCTCGCCATATTCTGTTTCTCCCTACACTTTTATTATTCCATATACAATTCTGGCCATAATTATGGAATCAAAAAACAACCGTACCATTTTATACGGTAAAGTAAGTTTTAATCTATGTAGCGCCGGAATAGTTTGTCTTATTTTATTGCTTATTTCTTCAATATGACTTTTCCACGTCAGACGAGCCGAGATATTTATATTTCATGACTGACTCTAAGCAATCACAAGTACAACTCCGCGTATTTCTATTGTTTAGAATGCAGTAATACCTTAGGGTCATAGTTCCTATATCTGCTAGGAATTCTTATGTGCATAGTCCTATAATTTCGTACCATTTATTATTGTTATGGTTCTGTCATGGGCCCACCTGCTTAAGATATCAACATCTTGTAAGAGTTTTTCGGCAATTCGAATGCTCTTACGTAAAACCAAGGCTATATCATCTGCGTACGCGTAAACAATAGAATTTTTGATGTAGTCTGCGAGTGAATTAACGTAAATTAGGAAAAACAGTGGAGATAAGACTGGAGTATTACCTACTGTACATGCCAGATTTACTCGTGAACTTAGTTTTCCGTTAATTTTAACCACGCTCTTCCTATTTTGTAAATAGTCTATAAACCATTCCTTTTGGTTCTGTTTTATTCCAGTTTGGTCCATATCTGCTTTTAACTTACTATAGTTCACAACATTGAATGCTTTAGTTAAATCGATAAAAGACATTAGAAACTATTTTCCACTCGTTAGGCCCTTGTTTACCTGTTTTGTCATTAATCTAAGAAAGGGCATGATTTAATTTTTTGCTAAAACCGTACTAATTTTTATACTAAATAGTAATTCCTTATGCTCCACAACTTTAGCAACTGATGATATTAAGGTTATAGGTCTGTAATTTTCATATTGAATATAGCTGCTGTAAATAGGTTTAATGACTACAATCTTCAGCCCTTGAGCGATCTTTAACTCTCTTATGTAACGATTAATTAGTTTTGAGATCAGCAGGGGTGAAAGTATCCGTTTATTATTTTTATTGCCTTTATTCCTTACGCCATCCCATCCTGAGGCTTTCTTAATTTCTGAATTATTGACTTGTTGAATTAACGCAATTTATCGCTGCTTTCGGAATGTAGAATGTCTCCTCATTCCGATGATCTATACTGGTCTCTAACTGCATTACATTCATATATGGTACTTTTTATGCAGTTTTGCATAGTATTCACAATAAATTCTTCTGCTACATTAAAAGTATTTCCGAAGAATTTTGCTATAACCCCGTATCCGCAGATACCCTATTCTTATTATTGATTAAGCTATTTATTATTCCCCAACTCATAATATGTAAATTTCTTTTTGCTTCCTACTTTTTAGGTTGGTTTTTTGTAAATCATTACGTAATTTTTTTTACATTTTGTTTCCAGCATCTGCCTAAAAGTACATCTGTAGTGTTCGTAGCGATAATAACAATAATGAAATGTTTTGATTTGTTCATTATTATTATTGTCAGATCCAATACTTTTTAATTTGAATAGATGATTTATGTAATTTTAATATATCAAGAAAATATCAATTATTTTACAGTAGTCAGTGCCAGTAGAATTATGTATAGCTCTTTGTTATGCATCGTTGTTTAGAGATGTCGAAAATTTTGTGGAAAAATAATGCAGTTGTACAAAAAGAGCTTGCAAAATAAAAGTAGCAAACGAACTATTTATCGTTCAAAGAAAATGGAATTATTTACTTTATTGCGTATACCAGTTCTTTGATATTATCCGGATATGAAAATTTTAATATCGCTTAATACTAATTAATTTTCAGGTACGGGGTCATATATATATATACATATATATATATATATATATATATACATGGTAATGGAACGCTGTCGGTTATCATATCGATCTATTACATTATCTTCTAAACTTATTCAATGATGTGGTGAAAAGTAAAAATAAGTCTGATGTTACATTCAATAATGAAATAACGGGAGTTTCTGCGTCAGAAAAAAATCTTCCGCACCTGATTAAAAATATACCAAAATGCAAGAGCCCTGTGTATGCGCGCGCTGGCCTTTATGCAATTCCTTGCTTAATATTTAAATACGCAGTCATAAAAACTGGCTAAATGACGAACGCTAAGCCCAAAAAAAAATAAATAAATAAATAAATAAAATAACATGTAATCGTACCGTTTTATTTCAATACCAGTTCAACACGATGTATAGAGAGATACCTTCTTCTTCTTTAGCTGCCATACGCTAAATAGCGCGTTGGCGCAACCTATTCGTATATTTTTAGCTGTACAGATATATAGGATGTGTACCGGACAATTATTATACACAACGTAGGTGTACACAACACGCAAGACTACATTCGGAACTGATAGTAATCGTTTGATTTATATCGGTATATACAAATGCAGTCCCGTGTATGTCTATTATGTACTAACTAGCGCGCATATGATGGTGTATGCCTGTTTGCCATTGCCTTCCACGTGATTATTAGCGAGTATTTTAATTTTAATTCTTTGTAATAAGTTCTGTCGTCGTCTGAGATCGAACCCGTGACCTCTGCAACGGAAGTCAAGCGCTCTAGCAACTAGGCTATCGCGACATTTCGACGTAATTTAAAAATGACAATTTAAAATTTTAATAATAAAATACAACGTATAATATTTAAAATTTTAGAATTAAAGCATATAATTAAAATTCGATGTAAAATTTTTAGAAAGTAAAAAAAAAAGTAAATCGTGACAAACTTAATTTTATTCATTACTTTGAACATTTAAGCTAGAATTTTAAAAGCACGCGCCAAAGTTTTAATTGAGAATTAAAATTAAATTGTAATTATAAATTTTAAAATTTGCGGCAAATTTAATTTTTTTATTTTTTACTTTCAAAAATTTTAGCCATAACTTTAAAAGCGTGCTAAAATTTGATTGATAATTTAAGTTAAATTTTAATTATAAGTTTTAAAATAGTTAATTATTGAAAAATCCGTTAAAATTATGTTGTACCCAGGCCTATAGTGGGCACGCGCTGCGATTTTCTCGGGCACTGTTGTTATCACCTATTTATTTATATTCAAGTTAGACCTGTTTCACCAAGTTTAATGGTTACAGTTGTTGATTAGTGGCGGTTTTTCGGGGTTCTGTTGGATTTCTTTCTTTTTTTTCCTTTATAGTGTCATACTTAATTCCTGAGCGTCGGCGACTACCTATTCGTACATCTCAGCTGTACAGATATAGGTTGTGTACTAGGCAATTATTATATGTAATGCAGGTGTACACGCGCAAGACTTCATTCGGGACTTATTACTAATCGTTTGATTTATATCGGCATATACAAGTGCAGTCCTATTTATGTCTGCTGTGTACTGACCTAGCGCGCATATGATGTTGTACGTGCTGGTTTGCCATTGCCTTCCACGTGATTATTAGCGATTATTTATTTTATTTAATTCTTGTAATAAAAGTTCAGATTTGTTAAAACATTTTTGAAACCAATTTTTTTTTTGGGGCTTGGCCAACCAAGGGCAACTACAAATTGTACGACACGATCAAATCTTTACTGTATTAAACTAGCGAAAGCAACAACTACCGATTGGATCTCTTTTTTTGTCGTGAAGTTATGTTGGATTACTTCACGAAACATTCGACCCCTTTAGGAGGTAAACGACGAAGTGTTCAAGTGTATAAGACTAAATTCATCAGGGAAAAATTCACTTCCATGTCGCGACAAGAGACTGGACTATGCGTTTTTGTGGTATCGATATCCGACAGAACCTCTGAAACCTTACTTTCAATTATCGTGTTATCCGTCCAGGTTCCGCTATTCCAATCCGACAAATGGAACGGATATACACCCTTTTCAACCCACCGGTTCGTTCATCATTCAAAAACATACGTTTGTACGATTATCAGGGTTCACAATAACCACTTTGAACGGTTACGGCATGAAATCCGGAATAAAATTCCGTGATAGGAAAAATGAAAAGTTCTTCCACTACCGTATTACGAAATTTTATTTTGCAGAGCACATACCTTAGTCTCAACGACTACATAAACTTTATAGCTTAGTCGCAAAAATATATCCGGTATATATTTGGCCGTGTCATCGATAGACTTTTACCCAGTGCAAAGAACTAAACGAGTCGACAGATATGTTGAGAAAAGGTTAGAAATTGAAAAAAAAAAAAAATGAAAAAAGCAAACAAAGGAATAACCGGAACGGAAGGAAAAAAAGGATGCAGTTGGCATTATAAGGAGTGTGGGGGGGGACCTAGTAGATTGGAATACTGAGAAACTACGAGGCACATTCCAACAGAACGTAGTATGTTAATTTATTATATTTATTCAATGCGCCGTGTTTTTCAAGTATCCTTATTATTCATTCTGTATTATTTTAACGTATTTCTTAAAGTTCTATCTTTACGTTACTTCACATTTTTTGGTGCCATTTTTGATACGTTCGTTATTTCTTAAAGTTTCTTTTTACGTTACTTCGATTATTTTTTTTTTCGCGTCAGTTTCATTTTTTGATGAAATTTTAGTTCGTTCAATTTTGCTCTTATTCAATGTTAGTTTTTTGATTAAGGACAAAAATGAACGAACTAAAATTTCGGCTAAAAATGAAATCAACCTTCTAGGCGCTAACTATTATTTTTTAGATTTAAATTTTCTAATTAAACGAATAATTGATAACTTTGACATATTATATAAATAAATTTAAAAATAATTATAACAATGCTGACGCTTTATTTATTAAATATTAACTTTAAAAAAAAAATTTTTGTTATATTTTCAAAATTTATTATTTGTTATTGTTTATATTTGCTTATTATTGTTATATAATTATTAGTTAACGGCTTGTTAACATTTAATCAACGACTTTAGTACATTGACCTTTTTTGTATTTCGACTTTATAATTATTTAAACTTTATAATGACGTTTGCAGTTCTTAAACTCGTAATGTACTCCATGATAATGGTTCCCGAAATATGTCGATGTTTATATAAATATTTTTAATTTTGATAAAATCTAATCAAAAGTTTTCACAATTTTGTACATATTTTTATTAGAATTAAAATTAGGAAAGTGAATGAAACATCTTGCGCATAATAGAACAAATTACGATTATTTAAAATAGGCCCCGTCAGAAGAATACACTACTACACTATTTGTAGTTTTTCTCTTTTGAATTTAACCAAGGAAATATTGCATTAAATAATTAAATCTAAAAAATTATCATTTAAAAATATTTATTTTCATAAATGACACACGCGCTTACAATATGCGGTATATGTAAAAAAATCTACCTTAGCTCTTCAGACGCTAATACTACTCATTTTTATTTCGATTTGAACGAATGGTGTTTTTCATTCCCAATAGCGTAATTTGCCGGACATGACACCGCAGTCATCTCTTCATCATGGGTATCGTCGCTTTTTCCGCAAAAAAATCTGTACGCATTGTTGCCAGATCGATTTTTTTTTAGCAAGACGATGAAATTACCTGAGGAGAGGTACTTTTTTTTACAAAACTTTTACGATTGCGAATATTTAAACAAAACGAAACTGCTTCTAATTAAAATTTTGTAAACGGATACTTTTGGTTAGAAGGAAAAGACGTTCCGTTTCGGCGTTTTTTGTTTTTTTTTTAGGGGGGATTTATTTTATATCAAAAGTATCAGAACCGCAAAAATTATATTCAATAAACTAGTAACTGCCGTACAACTTTGTAAAACAGTTAAAGTGTGTAAACACTGCTGTCTATTTTATTCCTTTCCAGACGGTGATGCTGGTGTTAGCTGCAAGTATTGTTCCAAGCTAAAAGTTTTATTATGTATCTTGGTAGTTTGATTTTAAGTTTTGTAACAATTATCGATTCATCGATTAATATTAACAAACAAAATGTTCCGAATTCTCGGTACCCTGTGTAATCTTCAATTAGTTAAAATCGTAGGCTTTATATTCCTCTGTAATCGTCGCAAACTTTGCTAACATCAATTCCTTCACGTTACCGATGTTCGACCAAGTCAAAATTTAACTGACTCTTCTTCCACAGATTCTTCCTGGCCAGAACGGTGATTGACAAGGCTGAACGGGAAAAGAACGAAACAAAAATTTAACGTTTAGAAATTTTCGGTTTATAATAAGGTAAAAATACGATTTTTTTTTTTTTTTTTGTAATTTCTATACTTGCAAAAAAATATAGAACAAATGAAACGTATAATGTCAACTGACAAATAAATCCCTTCTTTCACAGATAAAAAATATTAACCGTTATTGAAGAAATGTTCTCTCATCTCGGTACATAAATGCCTTTTAAGAATATAAAAATAACCGATATAATAAGAAATACTGTGAAATTGGCGAACATTACTCGTTGACGAGCGAATAATTATAATCGAATAAAATACAAAACTGGGAATAATGGGTAATTAATAATAAAAAGAGTAAATTAAAGAAAATATATGCATAAAAGATAAAATTATTAAAGAAAAAACATTGAAGAAATAGTATTAAAGGAAAGAGTTATTGAAGAAATGGAATTGAACCAGAGACATTAACGAAAATGTGTTGAAATATTTCGCCACATTTGTTCGCAATTTTCATTAACATCTCTCATATATATTAGAAATATACTTCAAACAATTTTTTTTTCTTGATATTTTCTAGTAACTTCAGCGGAATCAGGCCCATCGAGATTATCGAAGTCACTGAGATAGTTGAGGTCATTGAGATAATTCAGTCACCAAAATCGTTCAGGTCATCTAGATTATCCCGGTCATCAAGGTTGATAATTTAGGAAAGGTCCAAAACTAGACATAAACACAGATTGCGCTTTGTGTAATAAATACCGTCAGTCTTAATTCTACCCTTGAAACATTACAATGCTTCATTCATTCTCTCCCTTCCTTTTCCTTCGGTTATTTCTTGACTTATTTCTGCCGGCTATCTCTGATCGTGTAAGGATCTGAGTCTCTCTTTCTGTTCCACTGTTCTTAGGCCAATGTCCATGTTGACGAACCCATTGTAAAAAAAAAAAAAAAAAAACGTTACAAATTACATTATCAGTGCCTCTGAGTAGACCTGTAAATTTTACTGAGCAATGTTGATGTTTTTTTATAAAAAATATTTACATATTGACCCCCCTTTTGTTTTTAAATGCGTTATAATAACAATCAAAAAAGAAAATTATCAATCGCTACACACAATAATAAGACTGATTAAAGTTTACAAGCAGACCTTTTCATTACACAAGATTTACTCGATTTTTACGTACTGGTCTAATCCTTTAATTTTCCCGATAACAAATTAATTTCGTTAAAATTATTATCGTTTTCAGCTCTTGCATTAGTAATAATTATGATTCGGTTGAGGTTTGACGAAAAACCAACAAAATCCAGTGCTGCACTAGTAAAACTTGTTAAGTTGAAAATAAAACCAAAAATAAAACCAAAAATAAAACCAAAAAAAAGACATTAGTAGAACGCGCAAATTGTTTTTTGCACCTGTTTGTAAAGGCGCTTAACGTTGAAGAAAGACTTGGGTGGAAATTTGCGCAGTGAAAGGTGCGGACGACACCGGTCAGTGTTTACATTTAGCACTATTGAGCCTGTCAGTGTGCGGTAGCTCATTATAAAAATCGAAGCGGATTTGTTCGAAACCGATTATTCCGGATTGATCGGTAATTTTCTAGACGAACGTCGTGGAGTTTTTCTCGAGCGCGTTGAGAATAGTTTCGAAAAAAGGTAAGCAAAAATAAAAGAACGGGTAAACACAGTCTGAACGCATTACACATATGTTGTCGATGTGGCCCAGTAAAAAGTAGTCCCGTGTCCCTGTGAGTGCAGAAATAAATTTAAAAAGAATCATGATACCCTTAAGAGCAATCTCGAAAATTTAATTTACATCCCTGCGCACATGCCCTTCTCATGACTGCTGTCGTCCTATTGCCGACAAACTCTATTTCCAACGTACACGATTCCCGTACAGTAGTATTTGTATGTTTACTTTTTTGCCCTGATCTTTATTTTTCCACCTTCCTGCTATCGTTGCAAACATCTCGTCGCATACACGCATGCGGGAAAAGAAGGAGCCGTTGAAAAGGCTGTATGGAATTTTCCTGGATTTTTTATCAAAGTGCGGAATTTATGTTCCAATTTTCACGGCAAATGGAATACGTCTCGTTCAATATTAAACTATAATTTATATCGTTTCAAATAAAAAGGTTATATCTCGGAAATTAGTTCGAACGACGACGATCACACGGACCACACAGTAGGTGTTTCCGAATGCGTTCACCTGACGCCGCCAGCCAACCAAGGCCATTCTCTATAATCGGTCGAACAAGTCGGAAAATTGGATTTCGAAGAACGGCTGCACCGAGCAGAAAATGTGTTTAATTTTTAAACAAGTTTCACCTAAATGTATGCTGACGAGGTTTGAGGCTTCATGAAGTCCGTCCGCATCCTAACAGCATTTTCATAATGTATTACCGTATACATTTCACTTCGAGCAATATAAGCGGCTAGTTACGTATTTTAGAGAATTTCTTCATTAATTTGCTATTCCGGCGGAGTATTTTTAACATTTAAGAGATGCGAGCTTTTTTTTTTCCTATTTTCTTCCCATTTTTTTTCTTTTTTTTTTTTTTGGAACGTTTTTTTCTTTTCGAAATGGCTTACGCTTTACATTAATTAGCAGTGTTGATGTTTATCGTCTATCATTATGCTGCCGTCAAAAATGTTAAAAATGTTATATATCGTGCTATTTAAAAAAAAAATGTCGTTATTTAAATTTTAAATTCAACAGAAATCCGGTGATCAGTTTTATGTTAGCGCAGAATTCTGCTTACCTAACGCCAGATTTGCTTGAAGCGTAGACTTGTCTTTGTTAAAATCTATCCGAAAGGTGGTGGTGCGCCTATTTCTTGTCCTGACAAAACATGAAAATTTCTATTTTTTTTTTTTTTCATTACTTTAATTTAATGCGATTTTGCGGAAATCGCGTTGGCTGAAAATTTCTTTATCAGTTACAAAACTTCAAATTTCGAACTAAATTCTATTCATGGTTTCAGCCATAATGGATGTTCACTTTTTTTTCGTTTTTTTTTTCGTTTTTTTTTTTTGAAGATAAATTATTATAAATGTAAAATAATTGTAAAAATTTGAGGGTTCTTCGTATGGAAATCAGAATTCAGTTATTGGACAGTATTTATTGTGACTATCATTAATTACAAAAATTAGTCGTTTATCCATGAGACACGAAAGGGTAAGTTTAAAATTTACTGCCTAAGCTTTTCGTGTTTATTGCGATGTTGACCACTTTTTTAACTTGAAGTTCGTAATCGTGTAATGGAGTAAATACGATTATGCTGGGAGTCTCTCTTGTGAGGTTTCCTCCTTATAGGGTGGAATTTCATTGTGATTTTTTAGACACTGTTATTAACGATAATACCATTTAGTTGTTTTTTTTTTTTTTTAATTTATCGACCTCTTTGATGCAAATGTAACAAATTAATTTAAAAAATCTGATTATATATTACTCAGAAACCGTTTAGTCAGACGACTTGGAAAAAAGAAATTTACAACATAAACACGAATAAATGTTGTAAATTTCTTCTTTCCAGCTGAAAATAGGCATTGCTTGATTGTGAAAGGTTTTTGAATAGTATACACATATTTTTACGGGCATACTTGCCCAGTGAGATCCACAAACTTATTTAAAAAAATTAAATTAAATTAATTAAATTCGTTTGTTATATTTACATCTTATTTTTTGATCTAAGTTACACTAAATTTGTATTTAACAAATTGTACGATAAGCAATTCATATTTTTGGTTAGCCTTCCAGTTGATAAAGAACTCTAACACGTTTCATTAACACTACAGTTAGTTCAACTGAGCTGTTTGAACATTACAAATGTTGCTTCTATAAGTCGACTCGCTGATTTATTAATAAAATAACGAAAACTGATCGAAAAAACATAAGCACCTTCATTTTTATTGTCCAACTACTGGCTTTTTCTGTTACAGTTTTACTTGTTATTCTATCCTCCTTCTTTTTTCTTTACTTCGATACTTTGTATTGTTTCTTCACGTCAAAGAAAAACATTTCACTCTGAGCGTCCTTTATGCACTACGTTTTTCTTTGCCTAAAAATAGCTACCTGCCCAGATTTATTTTTTTTTGTTCTAGTTTAAACGTAATCATTAAAAATATTTAGCGTAAAATTAGTTTACGTTATTATTTTTAATTGTATATTTATAGAATAATATTTCTATTTCAAGAATTTATTAATGGCATACGCTAGTGAGAACACGTATAAATCGAAAAGATACACTAATTATGTAATAATTTGTATCAGATTAATTTGAAAATATGATGTCAAGAAAGAAAATATAATAATTTCCATTTTCTTTAAAAATTAAATGTAACTGAAAAAAATCAAAAATCAGGAAACTTTAAATAACAATAAATCTTAATTATTAAAAAGTATACCATAATAAATTTAGCGTAATCTCATTATCAAATGCACTTTTGATACGGATTCGTCGTTCGCAGTCGAATCTCTTCTTATCTCGTCCCCATCAATAAATGTCTAAAAATAAAACGTCACCGTAAGACGCAATTTTCTCAATTAGACTGCGATGTGACTTTCTCGTGCACGCTGGGGTGTTCTATAAGCAGACAGTATAGGCTGCCAAAGCAAACCTGTCAGCATTATTGCTTTAATTTCTTCAAATGTATCATTCGAAGAAGTATGTAGGAGAAGCTTTAGCTATTTCAGTTAACACGGCTGGCAGTAAACTCAGAATATCGATCATACTGTTCTGTTATTGCGTGATTTTATCTTTGAACGTGTCTCCAACGACAAGCCGCTTTTGTTTACAGCCCGTCCAACTGACACGATCAACAATATACTCAAACGGTGCTCCCGAGCACTGACATCATTGCACTGTACTACCAATCCATTGAATCGGTGCTGACCAATAATCCTAACCAACTGCTTAGAGATACACCCTGTCAAGAAAGTATCGGGAATTGTCAATTTAAATCTCCCGGGTAATAGCTAGGCAGATAATTTTTTTTTTCCAGGTTGGTACAACTGTTTTGTATTATGATGCCTATTTTTAGCGCGATCTGTCAACCAGTGTGTTTACAGCAGCTGTTAAAATCAGTCGACCTTGAAGGTTTTGTCGAAGTTTTACAATGAGTGAAAATATTGAACAACGTACTTGTGTTAAATTCTGTGTTTCGAACGAAATTTCTTGTGCCGATACACTGAAAATGTTACAGAAGGCTTTTGGTGAATCTGCTTTATCAAAAACGCGGGTTTACGAGTGGTACAGAGCGTTCAAGGATGGTCGGGAGACGGTCGAAGACATGCCTCGCTCTGGACGGCCTTCAACGAGTGTGACCGATGATAACGTCGATAAAATCAAGGAAATCGTTGCTGAAAATTGTCATGTGAGCTTGAGAGAGATGGCTCATGGATTGGGCATGTCACACGAGAGCGTACGTACGATTGTGCACGAAAAATTGGGTATGCAACGCGTTGCGGCTCGGCTTGTTCCGAAAGACCTGAACTTCTTTCAAAAAAAGTACCGAGAACAGGTAGCTGCAGACATGCTGGATCGAGCCAATTTGGATCCTACCTTCTTGGAAAAGATAATTACTGGTGACGAGACATGGGTGTACGAGTACGACACGCTTACGAACCAGCAATCGTCCGAATGGCGGCCAATTGGCGCGCCAAAGCCGAAAAAACCTCGCCAAAGCCGATCGAAAGTGAAGATCATGTTGATTGTTTTCTTCGATATTCGAGGCGTGGTACACTATGAATATGTGCCAGCCGGACAGACAGTCACCAAAGAGTTTTACTTAAGTGTTTTGAGACGTTTGAGAGAGGCTATCCGTCGTAAACGTAACGATTTGTGGGTCGACAATTCTTGGATTCTCCATCACGATAATGCGCCGTCTCACAAAGCCATAATTGTGAATGAGTTTTTGGCCAAACACTCGGTAAATATCATCGAACAACCGCCGTATTCACCAGATTTAGCACCCTGCGACTTCTTCCTATTCTCAAAACTCAAATTTCCGCTACGGGGAATGCGCTTCGAATCGATTGATGACATCAAGACGAATGCGACGCGAGAGCTAAAGGCCATCCCGGAAACCGCCTATCAGAAGTGCTTTGCCGAGTGGAAAAAGCGTTGGCATATGTGCATCGCTTCGAATGGATGTTATTTTGAAGGTGACAAAATAAATTTGGATGAAAATTAAAAATTGTTCGTTTTATTTAACAATTCCCGATACTTTCTTGACAGGGTGTATATTCAAGTGTAAAATAATCCAAACAGGACATGAGCGTCTGTTACATGGATCTTGATAGTCTTGTAGTTGGTACACAGACTGTTATTAAGATATATAAAAAAAGTACGTAAAAAAATTAATTAAAAACTGATTTTTTATTAAAATTAGGTGAATTAATAAACGAAAATTTATTGCCGGGGTTGTTTGCTATAAAACACTTTTTTGAAGTTCAACAACTCTGCAGATGAATTTATGTCCTAATTTTCACGAAATGTGTTTAGTGGAAGATATTAAGATACCTGGATGGCAATAAACTGTAGCAGTAATTGAATAACCTATATTAGTTTTAATATTGGCTTAAATTATCTAATAAACGTATGAGACGTTTTTATGTTTTTCATAGGGGAATATTTCTACCACACAATCACTGCCTCCATGAGCTGTTCCGTCTCTACATAGTACAATTATTGTATAACCAAACTTATTTCCAGATATTATCGCAATATCAACCATATTTTCATTTAGAAAAGATTTAAAAACGTATAACCTTTTTACTTCTATTTCCCATAGCATAATCAAACTAAACTGAGTGACTTCAATGACATATGTACAGTAGAATTTTATCGATGACTTTTGTTGGTATAACCAGAGTCGGAAAGGATTTATTACTGAAATTCAATTAAGAACGAGTTTAATACGTTTGTAACATCATTATTAGCCAGATCTGTTTTGCGCCATATTGTTAGTTTTTCTAGACTGGCAACGCTTATGATTTTTTTTTTTTTTATTGGTACTTTGTTTGATGTTATCGTATTTAAAAGTGTGTTTTTATCATTATTTGCAAAAGATTTAATATTAATATAAAAAAAAAAAAACTAAAAATAGTTGGCTGTATTTTTTTAAATATTTGTAGCACGTAGGGCATGGAAAACTTTTTTTTGATATCATTTCTAATCTTTGTCGTAGTGCTGATTCGGGCGTAAATTTTTGAATAATTTTTTTAACGTTTTATATCTTCAATAACGAATATGTTTAATGATAGTACTCCTTTGTTTTAATGGGCTTATTATAAACGTTGTGTAGCTGAGCCGATTTACTAGTTTAACTGCACTTCTTATTGGAGTCAGTTTTAGAGTAAATCCGATATTTGGACATATTTAATAAAAATCGCCTAAATGTTATGAAATTTAAAACGTTTTTGACCGTAATTGACGGTCATTGGATGTTTTTATTTGCAGATATACGGCTTGGATATTCTTTTTTTTTTTGGTGTTTTTTTTTTTGGAGAGTTTTATTTTGGTGTGACATTATCTCCATTCGCGTAAAATTATTATTTTCGTTATTTTCATCGTCTTGTTACAATTCAAAAAAAAAAAAACAAATTACATTTACTTAATTTAAGGGATGAATCGGAAATTTGCGGAAAACAAAACGGTCTTTTCTTTGAAACAATGTATTCTATCGGTTATTATCAGTATTAGATAACATGATAGAGCCGATAATATATTTTGACGAATTATCTAATTCTTCTCGATTAATATTATTAAGTGATACAGTGCGTGTTACCTAATGGTTAATGCGTGTGTGCATTAATTTGTGTATTATTACTACTAGCTGACCGCTAAAACGTTCGCTTAGCGTATCAGCGTAGTTGTAGTCGTGGGGCGATGGCGGGGAGATTTCGCTGTTGCTAATGTCGTTGTGACAGTTGTTGCGTTTTAGTGATTAGGATTAATTGAAAACTAGATGAGTTATTTGTATTGCGGCTTCATTTGTTAAGAATTCGTAGAGGTGGATGATTGTTATATACTGGCACCGACAGGAAGGGTGCCGTACCTAAAACCTTGAAAGTTATACATTTAATCGATTGTGTTAAAAAAATGAACACACTGACATGAACATTTACTAAATACGTTTATATTGCCCATTTCAGTATTTCAGTGATAATATAATGAAAAATAAAATTTCTTAAAAATACATCATTTTTCGTACTATTTAAAATTCTGGATTCTTGACGTCTAAACTAAATAAGATTTTTACAGATTTTAGATTTGATTTATCTAATATCTGGGAGGTAGTTCTTGAAGGTTCTTATAGTTGATGCCGGATGATGCTTCCTCGAAGTTATTATATATATATATATATATATATATATATATATGTGTGTGTAACTTGACGATTGCCAGACGGAATGAATCCAACGTAAATCCTTCATTTTTGATTAACTTTTTCAGTTCATAAATTTCTTGATCGTTTGTAGCATAAAAACATCTCCTTTTCACATAAATCGGTGGTCCAAGAGAATGACATAATGATTGCTAAGCTTAACTAGCCAGGATCTAGGTCAGTTTTTTTTTTTTTTTTTTTTTTTTTATTAAATAACATACGGAGAACCCACAAGGCAACCGCCCGTCTGTAGGTTCTCATCGCAGTTACAACGTTTATTTGTAATAAAGTTACAATCGATCATATACAATTAACCACTTAACTAACAAATTTGTCACAAAACACGGTAAAAACAAACTTAATATAAATTTCCACTAAAAATAACAGCATAACGCATAATTCAAAAGATAACAGACTCATTAGTGGTGGCTAAGATGTTAGGGGGGAGCCCGGGGAGGGGGTTAACAAACCACGTCCTGGCACTCATCATGGAGCTACAATCGAAGGGATATAATCTAGTAGTGTTGTGGGTCCCAAGTCACGCGGGAATCCCAGGAAATGAAAGGGTGAACACAGCAGCTCACTCAACCATTACAGCTCCCAGTCCGCAAAGCATACTTGGGCCCCCTCAAATATCAGGAGCAGTAAAAATACAAATAATGGAACAATGGAAACAAGAACACATCTCCACCCTGTCCTACTTGCAGAATATAAAGAAATCCGTAGAGCCATGGTGCCCCCCCCCCAGGGGACCTTAAGAGTTTATTATCGCGCGCTCAACCGTTTACGCCTGGGCCACACGCGACTATCCCACGACTACCTGTTGGAAGGCGCTCACCCTCCGGGTGAGCACATTCTCATAAATTGCCCTGCATTCCAATCCTCCAGAATGAGACACGGATTTGATAACCTCAACCATGATCTCTCAAACTCAGAAGCGAACCAAAGTGCAGTCTTCCAGTTCGTTAGGGACAATGGATTAAGAGCATTCCTGTAACCGGAGACTCTCGGGCCGTAATAGTCTAGATATTATACACGGCCCAGGGTCTAACCACGGTTTGAAAATTTAAAAAAAAAAAAATCTAAACAAAATAAGGCAAAACATAATAGCAATTCGTATAGAAACCCAATGCAAGAAAAATGTAAAATAAAAAAACAAATATATATATATATATATATATATATATATATATATATAAATAACTGGGAAAAGATAAAGAGAAAAAAAAATGTAAAAAAAGAGAAAAAATCACTTATTACGTACTCCTTCCACCTCTTTTAGTTGCAATCATTGTAGTTACTCAACAGCCAATTTTTAATTTCTAAGAGGCAATTTTTTTTATTCTTTATTTTTATAATATCCGTCGGAATTTTCCCTAACGTACAGCGTCCTTTGTTTTATCAATATAATTATTTATTCCTTTAGGCTTAATATATGTAATTTTTGACGAAGCTCTAGTTATCTTCACCATAATACTAGTCTTAAGGTCGGGAGGATTCAGCTTATAATCATATAAAATAAATAAATAATACCTTAGTTTAGCCGGCAATTCTTCCATTTCCTTCCACCAATTAAGGTTACCCCTTCTTTCTAATAGATATTGTCATTATTGTTCGGTACAATTTATCATGTTGCCGCATTCCTCTTGCAATAGTAAATACCCAGCAAATACAGGCATGTGCACACGCGCACACGCACATAGACGCAAGCAAACGACATGAGAGTTGACACGTAATTCACTGATCTGTTGCAGTGTACATTCCGTTAAGTGTTATTCGTTCTAACTATGGCGGAACTGTCTTTTCTTCTTTTTTTTTTTTTTTTTTCTGTTCATCTGTTATTGTTGTCTGTAGTCATTACTGTTTCGCAGCTTCATATAGTTCAGTTTGTAAATTTACATATCACTACAGATCGCATGCATAAACTCATTTATTTGTCAATAAATACCATTAAGCATTTTATTGCATTCACAGTAGCAGACTGCGAGTATTCGGCCTCGAGTTATAACCAGATCTCTTTTTATCTAAGACAGTAAACCCTAACAGAGAAAATCATGCTGAAGGTAATAACACAAACAATCAGCTTATTCAATTTTCAAGACAACGACAATGAATGTTACAAAACAAGGAAATACGATTCGGTTAGCAAACGGCCCGAAATTTTGCAGACAAACTAAAGATGAGAACCAGAAGCGGAATACAGTGAGGCAAGCAATAACATAAGCTGTGATGGCGATGTTCTTTAGGAGGATTACGATAAAGAATTAAAATTACGCACCTGTTTTAAGTTGTACTGGACGTAAAAATCCATTATACCGTAAAGAGATTTACACACCTACTTAATATCTCTCCAAACACTGTTTATCTGAAACTTCAGTCGAAGTTAAAAGTGGAGAAGCTTTTTCCTTTTTTTTCTCGAATTCGGTCACTGAAGTTACGAATTTGGAAATTCTATATAAAGTTCACGATCGTCAAAATGGCCCAAGTGAGAAGATAGTAATTTGTGAAGTATGCAATTAGCATCGTCGCGGATAAGGTTAATAATAGGAATAGAATTTGAGAAAATAGGAACGGAAAAATGTCGCTTCATCGATAGAAAGTTGCCAAATTAGGAAGTAACGAGAGAAAATCCGTTATCGCTGCAAACTAGTCGCTGGAGTTTAGCGCCCGATAAAGGCTTCTAGATGAGCTTTTAGCAAATTCCGCCAGTATACCCTCTTCAACGTTTTACTGAGACGTAGGCGACACTAAACAGAGCAGCCGGACGAATAATAAAAAACCGGCAAAAAGCAAATCGTGTTACGCAAACTTTTATATGGAACGGTCGGAAATTTTATCTTTTAATGCGCTGTTGGTCCAGTGGAACTTTTAAATCTAGCCGTCCGTGATATCTGCGCAAACGGATTGTTTTGCCCACACTCAGACCAGCCTTTCTTCCGTCTATTGTTAGCAAATAGAACAGAAAAATTCAAAAACATTTCTCTACATAAATCTAAAGTGCTGCAAGAATAGCCTCATATTATTCCTTTTGGTTTCTTTGTTATCTGGAAATAATCTGTTCTATTCCGGTTCTGGAACAATTGCTGGCCAATCTGGATCGTTTTGAAATTTAATATCGTATTTAAGTAACAATATATATGTGAAATATATAATATATATACATGTGTGTGTATGTATATATTTTTGTTAAATATACAGTCGCTGTTGCAAGTATGTCATACCAGTTATTATAAATCAGGAATTGCATAAAAAATATTAAACATTATCTTTCTTTCTTCCTTTACTATTATTATTATTATCTAGCTTACACACATTGTTATACTTCAGTTTGGTATAATGCATTTCTATCTCAAAATTATTAATATTTTGTTACTCTGTACTTCGCTTTATTCAGTTCTTAGAGTGATCTTTATTATTTATATTTACTTACACGTTTGACCAGTCTTACTAGCATATTTAATTTTAAGGATTGTATTTTTTTTTTTTCTAACTCCTCTAGCTGATAGTGCACAACCACAAGTCATTATTTCGGAATCGTCGTTCTGTTTCGTAACTACAACTTCCTTGCTCATACCTGATCTAATTCTCATTTATATTCAATTTCTAAAAATTTTCTTAAAACATTGTAAATTACGCGACATCTAAAATGAATTGCTTGAATTTTATACGTAAACATAAATCTATATTTATATGTATACATGTATAAATAAAATTCGAAAAACATGTCTGTTTCTCTATCAGTCTGTGTACGCTAATCTCACTAACTACGGAACCGATTTTGTTCTGGCTTTCACCAGCGGGTATAGATTGATTTCATGATTTTAGTGCAAAATTTATAAGTTTCTAATGTGATTTAACCGAGCTAGGAGGCATTTCTCAACGAAGTGGGAAAAATAAAAAGGTAAAATACGCTCGATAAAATAAGACAAAATTTGATAAAACTTTTACTACGGTAAATATTTTAAATAAATTAATTACCATGTTAAATATACATTAAACGTAAAAATTTAAATAAAAGGTTTACAATGGTAAATGTTTCAAATAAAACGTTTACTATGGTAAAGTATAGTAAGTCCCATATATCCTTGACAGAGTATCATGGACTGTGAAGTTAAGCTTTTCATACTAATCCTAATGAATCTAAGGAGAATACTGGGGCCAGTTTCTTTCTACTTGGGATTCGACTTCACTGCTGATATCCAATTATTTTAGGCTGGGTAAACTTGGAAACGACTTGTTTTCGAGACAAGACAAGTCTTGAAAACTTATGACACCTCTGATTTAGTAGCCAAGCACCTTACACTATGGCAATTATTTTAAATAAAATGGTTACCATAATAAACATAAATTAAACGGAAAAGTAAAATAAAATTATCACTACGTTAGCTCTAAATCACTTTTTATTACTTTTTGGCACAAATAAGAACACTACTTGTTCCGTCGTTCCTCTTTTTCCGTTACTCAAATCGTTAAACCTCCATAATAGAATCTAAATGTATAAGTTGCGTTCCTTGTCTAACACACTGCACACTAATTTAGAAAAAAACAAACTGTTTTCTATTCATTTTTTTTTTTTTACGTGATATTTTAGTACAATCTTATCACAGCGAATAGATTAGCACTACTTTTGAAACGTTGTTACAACTTAACCAAACTGATTTGTAACATGAACAGGGTAGAAACTATTACAGCTACATAATTCCTATAAATAACTATATTATGTGCATATAAATATCCATACGCACGCACACCAGGTATGTGCACATGTCCACAAGTTAGATATGTGTATATATATATATATATATTTTTTATTATTACTTTAATAAAGAAATATAACAAACTAGAGTAGCCTGCGAATTAGTTTATGGCTACCAGTAGCGATTATTTGTATATATGTTTAATTTTAAATAATTCAGAAATGAATACAGGAAATTGTTCTAGTAGAATAATTTCATTTAGTTGAAGTGCACAGTCAATCATATACAATTGTCGCAGGTGGTTATACTTGCTACACGTGTATATTATATGCTTGGGACATTTTCTACTTCATTACTTTTACAATTACAACATTTACTATCAGCAATAATGTTTAATTTATTTAAAAAGTATTCAATGGAACCATGACCAGTGAGTATTTGAGTCGTATATTAATTTACTTTAATGTTTTTGTTTTTAAAGCGTTCTATTACGTTAGGAAAGAACTTATTTATTAATTTACCATTTGATAGAGTATCGTATCTTGTTTTAAATTCATTAAAAATTTGTAAATCAACTTGCTTGAGAAGTTCTTTACTTATAATACCATTATTTTCTTTTTTAGCATTAAAAATTAGAGATCTCTTTTTTATGTAAAGATCGATAGGTAAGACCGGTGCTATGATCTGAATTGCAATATATGAAGAAGTTAAATCAATTAGAAATTTCCGACAGTTGGAGTTTACGTTATGTATTTGTTGTTTAATTAACCGGTTATAGTAGACACCAGCACAATATGACTATAATGACTTTAGTACCTTTATAGAGTATTATCTTAGATTTTGTAATTTAGTCCCCATAATTAACCGCCAAGGGATTTAAGAATGTAATAATATTTATTAACCTTATTATTTATGTACTGTATATGCTTATTGTACTTTAATCTATCGTCTAAAATGAATCCTAAATATTTAATATGGTCAGTAGAACTGAACGTATGATTATTAATTTTAATATTATTGTAACAAATATATAAAATAAATTAGTTGATCAAATCATAGCGTTTTCTGAGCTTAAGACGCCTTAAGTCATCATCAGGAAGTAGTGGTTCTAAAGCCTCTAGATCCGGGTGACTGTGAAGAACTAGATTTATGAAATGTAAACATTACGCGCGATGATTTTTCTCGATTAATCTTGATCTTCTAATCGCATGTCCATTTGATAATTTTGTCTACTACACATTGCAAGTTACTCGTAGCCAATTCTGGTGAATCGCCAACTGACAAAATGGCTGTGTCATCATCTGCAAAGGTAACAATCATCGACTTAGTTGATATCGGAATGTCAGCTGCACGTAACAAATACAGAGTAGGTCTTAAGATACTACCTTATGGACCACCGACCTGTATTAGATGCAGTTTAAACTTCGCTTCTTCGTGAGAAACTCTGAAGGATCTATCAGAGATGTGTGATTCAAGAAGTTGTCATAAATATTATTTTTTACAAAGAAATAAAGAATGGCTGCAATGAAATTGTTAATCGTTGCTATCGGGAATATTACTTATATTCAAAAATTTTAAACCTTCGCCCAGCTACCGTGTTTATTCTGTTCAGGTAATTAAAATTCTCGACCGCTCGCTGATTTGTAACGGTGTATTTTACGTGCGCGAGGTAAAGGGGAAAAAACTATGTGTCAGTTGTCGATTTTATATATTTTTAAAATGATGCTTGTGGGTGATTTTTAATTGGTCGAAACTTTTTGTTGGATCGCGATAGACATAAAAACACCGAGCATCTTTAGCATGAAGACCGCTTTTGGTTGGAGAGTAATATGTATATAAATGTGTTGCTACTGGAAATAACATTTACATTGTAATCTTAAACCCTCGTCAACTGCTGTAGTTTGTTGTTGTGAAATGAAATTTTCTTTTAATTATTATATTACTAATATTTCCGAAAGATAGGTAAACTGAACGGAGGGGAAATAAATCTCTAGTGAAAATACAGAGTTCACCATATGAAAAAAGGGGAAAAAAACGAAAGATTTAAACAAGTATTACGCGGGTGAAGTTTGACAGAGACTTGATATGTGAATGAATAGATCGGTTTTCTATTCCTGATTTTACCTCTATAGGGTAATAAAATAAAATATCTGGACGTGTAGCTATGTACATTAAATCAGGTATACCTTTGGTCATTATACTATTATTCTCTCTACAAAATTTTCGGGAGTGAAAATTAAAAGTTATTAAATAATAAACTTCTATCAGTATTTAAAATATTCCGTTTCTGGTCTTAAAATTACATTGAATTTATACATGACTTAGAGGAAGAGTTATGAATATTTCATTACCCTCTAGTATCTTAATTGATGGATATAAATATCGACTTACATTAGACGAGTCTAGGTATTCTGACTACTTAACCCGGCGTCATTGTGGCCGGGTATCTAATACCCGACGGTTTTTAAAACCCTAATAATTTTAAAACAAAATACGCGTGTTATTTGTCGCTCACAGTAGCTGCAGTCGTTGATCTCTTTGAGCGTATTAGCTATTCTATTTAGTGTCATTGAGGCTAGAGTTTGCACGTCTGTGAAGAACGCGCGGATACGTTATACCCGGCCACAATCACCACGTGAAATTTATATATACAACGTGTTTATTGTTTTTTATTGTTTATTGATGAATGACATATCCTTTTTCACAGTTTTACAAACGACGTCATACGGAAATAGTCGACTTGTGTAGCCTTGTTTGAACAAGCTTGTACTAGTGTGACAATGAACAGTTTTGTTCAAACGACGAGTGAGGAAGAATATAGAGAACTTACCGAGAGGCTTACGTATATGTATCTACCCTCCGAATAAAATTTGGAAAACATATAAGAGATGTACAGACTGTCCTTCTGCCGAAGACAAAAAAACAAGGCATAATTGCAATAAATGTAACAAGCCTATTTGTATGCAACACATAACCCCAGAGTATGCCAAAGTTGCGTTGATCTCGATAGCGATTAACTTAGTATATAAGTAATAAATAAGCTTTGTTTTACATAAATCATAATTTGATGTTAACGTGTTAAAAACAATTTTATGTTTTGTACCTAAATTGTTATTATTTTTTGTTTTTAAATATACATATATTCTAAGTTAGGTTCTAACAAATTTATCTCGGGAAAAAAATGTTTAGTTTTTTCAATTTTCAATGATTATATGCTTATTTTATAATAAATAAATATTTAATTTTCATAAACAATGTATATAACTACCTATTTCCCTAATATAGAAAACTAATATTAACATAAGATTGATTCAGTGTACAATAATGTTCATGGGTATTAGATACCCGGCTCGTTCCAGATTCAAGTCGCTTTCAGGTTTACTCAGCCTGAAATAATAGGGTACCGGAGAAACCTAAGAAAGTAAAGGATGCCGAGTGAAAGAAACCGGCCTCAATATTCTCTTCAGATCCATTAGGTTTAGTACATTGTGAACCTTAACTTCACAATCCAAGGGTATGGGACTTACTTCACTTTTAATCATAATATGATTAATGTTTTTTCTTGCTTGTAGCGAAATGATTGATTTTGGACTACATTAAACAACCGTGTGTACCAGAGTAATCTGTCCCCCCCGTCGTTGTCCATTCGAATGAATGGAATACTAAAGATTTTTTAAACCTTAAATCGTAGGGGCAAATTTTTATATTTTATTTTAGGAGGAATCTTTTACGTTCCTAAAAGTTTGAATACGTGTCTTTACAGATCCTTTTCATTAAATTCGGTTCATTCGTAACAAGAAGAACAAAATTATTTGCATGTATTTTTGATTCGCTAATACAGTTGTTTTATGTTATAATTAAATTATAATAAATACGATGTTTCTTATTTAATTATCTGCAGGATTTTTTTTTTTTTTTTTTTTTTTGAAGTTATTTAATGCATGTACGCTTAGTTCTTAAATTTTGTCCTGATTTCTCGATGTAGATTTGCGATTATTTTCTCTGCTTATTAGATTACTGCTTTCCTTTTTTAATTTCTTATCACTGTTTCTATCTCTTTTCTTTATTAACTGACTCGTCTAACTGTTTGTTTACTATTTCATAAATAATTTCCTTAATTACCTTTAATTATTTCCCCATCGCGTTGGACTAATTGCCTATAAAATACGACAACATTTTTTTCCGAATTTCGCTCTGTAAGTCTGTCGCTGCAATTAAGACTCATAGTGCAGGAGTCACGTTCAGTCAAACGTGGACGAATATCGATCACGGCAAACAACGGAAAATCGCGCGAAGAAAACAATTTTACCGGATACGATGACCAAGTTCGAACTGCAAGACTCCGCGAGTGAACTTCTCAAGTAAGAGAAAGAGGGGAGAATTGTTGGTGGATTTATTTTTGGCGCGAGTGTGTTCTTTTTCATTTTTTACTTTATTACAGGAAACTTCAGGCCCGAATTAAGTTGTATAATAGATCTGGGGCTACGGAAATATTAGGGGCCCTTTTCGGAAGTGACAAAATTATCAGTTTTATAGAATAACCAAATTTTCTTTAATTTAATTTAATTATATTATTCCGAATTCACGAATTAACATATAATTATTAATGTAAACAAAAATAAATATCATATAGATAATGGGTAGAATTTTCGATGCCAAAAAAAATACATATATATATATATATATATATATAATTTTAAATAATAAATTTTTCAGCAAATTTTAACCAAGGATTGGCATAAAAGGATAGTGTGTGTGCGTGTATACACGCGTACACATTCATACAGACATTTCCTAAAAACGTAGATTCCGACTAAATTTCTGGTACGTTTTTACGAAACTCGAAATTTGATTATTACGAAGTTTCCTCCCCTAGTAGGAAATAAAAATGGATACAAAATTATTAACATATAAATATATTAAAAGATGCACTTGCTCCTGTAAGGTTAATTCTATTTATTTTTAAATGAAAAAGTTGATGTATATGACAAACGATAGATTAATTTCTTATTACATGTCGGAAGTGAGTGTCTCTTAAAGGCCCCTTTATAAGGCGGGGCCCGGGGCTGCAGCCCCCCTAGACCCCCCCTAAATCCAGGCCTGGGAAACTTCCGTGACGTTTGTCTGAAGCGTGCAGCTTCATCTAGAAAAATTAAATCTGACGATTCTTCCAGTAAATTACAAGATATCTGATATAAATGGCTTAATCTCGACGATATACAAATGCAGATCAATAAAATCTCGAATAGTAAGTTGTTTTGTATAATGTATAAAGATCACGTGTTATGCAATCTTTAGTTTTTTTTGTTTCAATTCACGTAAAGAAGCTTGTTTTTGCTTCTTACATCTTAAAAAGAATCTCCACGGCAAAAAGCATATAATAATATACAGAAAAAAGGTAAAAAAAAAATTTATCGAATTAACAAAATTAAAAAAATGTTTAATATACACCGACATATGAGAAATAAATAGGCATGATTTTGATATAATCACCAACTGCAAACAAACCCGTGTAAATGAACATGCCGGTTTAGAAGTGGATCTAGATGTGTACACAGATGTCCAACAAGATCTTGTTTGCAAAGCATATGTGAATCATACAATTTTTTCAACAGAACCAATTGTTCTTCTCTAAGACGGAAAAATGTAGAAAAATCGTACACACTACTAGATAAAAAAAAAACAAATTAAGAAGTCCCCTCCTTTTTTTTTTTAACTTCAAAAAATAAAAAATTTACCTTATTTAAGAGAAAATTGATAACAAAATTTATAGGTAATTAAAATTAAGAAACCTATTATAAATAATAAATCATTTTAAATTGTTTTCTTATCTTCTTCTTCTGCAGAAAAATACTTGATCAGCAATCTAATGCTTTGAATTAATTCGGTCATACTTACAAATAATTTGAAATTACTATATGTATTATTTTAAATTGTTTTGCATAAAATTATGTTAAATACTAGGAAAAATAAAAGCTAGTCAGAAAATAGATAAGAAAAATAAGAGACATCGAATGCCGCGATAATTATTATAATTGGCTTTGTGAATCGTAAAGCCAGAGCCCCTCATGTCTGTCTCACCGTCACATTGTTCACTGTTTGTTGCTGCGCTGTGTCGCTCAATAGACTGGGTGTTAAAACTTGCATTATTCCCATAAATTAGTGCTCCTTGTCAACAAAGTCGATGGTGCTATAACAGCGATAACAGTGACAGATTAAGGTCACGGTTACATTGGATCAGAATTCGTACGAAAAATTGTACGAGATCATAAATTTCGTACGAATAAGGTGGTTGCATTACTTCCGGTGTTGTTTGTACGAACAGTAAATTTACAAAAGACAGTTTTTTTTTCTTTTTTTCTTTTTTTTTTTTTTTCTTCTTGGGTCGTCAGTCGAAAAGGCACAACATTGTGCGTTCTTTTAATTTGTTCGGCAATTTAGACAAAATGAAACTAATTAATAAGTGCGTGGAATCTGATATTCTTCCGTCAATTCGACTGATTTATTTTTCAGAATTCATTTTTCAGAATTCATTTTTCAGAATAAACAAAAATAACAACGCTGAAAGCGGACACTGTAATATAAATTTCGTACGAATTCTGATCCTCTAGCCGTATATAGAATGCTATTGTGTGGGCCATCAAAATGTGTTGTACGGTACAGCGTAGCTCACTCAAGATGGTGCAGTACTTGCACTATTCGCGCTCGTACCATTAAATTGTATTAAGGAATAATGTAAATTTTAACACTCAGTCTATTGAGCTACGTTACGCAGCGGTGAACAGTAGTGATGTGTGTAGTTCGTGAACGAACTGATTGAAAGAACTGATTCATGAAAAAGAACTAAAAGAACTGATTCACAAAATTTAAAAGAACTGGTTTTGTATGAATTGTTTCGGGTGAAACGCGAATGAACAGAATGAGCCGGAGCGAATAGCCCGGACGGACAAAATAAAAACGATTACACAGTCGCTTAGAATAGTAAGAATGTCTCTTTTTTGCCCTATATTGAACGATTGGACTTGAAAAAATTATGTTGGACCGCACGGCAAATAGTTTTAAAACATGAGCTGGCCTAGATCGTCAGATAAACTGATTATATTAGGGAACGCGACAGAGGTTTATACAGAGATTTTTTTTTTTTTTTTTTTAATGGCTTTGTCAACGACGACATCCCAAGAAATGTGAGGAGAGAGAAAATAAAATTATTAAACGTTTAAAGATATAGGATAAAAATAATTCGAGGACCGGAATAACGGTGGCAGAAGGAAACGATTATAAGGGAGTAGTGGGATATCGAGTTTTATAAATATAAAATAAGTAATTTCCTTAATAACAAACAGAAATAAGTATAAAATAATTTATTAAAGTAAATTATTTTACACTTGTTTTTGTTTATTTTATATTTGTAAATTTTAACTATACCGAGTTGTAGTAGAGAAGAGTGGAAATACTAAATTGATCAGCAGAAAAGGGGTGGAATATTCAAACGAAACATTATATCGGAGTCATAAGGAAATATGTTGAAGGGGGATTAAAAGGAAGAGTAGAAGCCGATCATGAAAGTGATACAGGAAGGAGACTATGAGTAAAACGAAGATAGCCGAGGTTGTGAAGAAGAGAGAGGGCAGGTAAAACTGAGGTCAAGGAGGAAGAGAGATGGTTAAATAGAGAGAGAGAGAGAGAGAGAGAGATTAAATACAATAATTGGAAAACGAAGAGTAAGAGTTGAGCCATAGCCTGGAATAGGTGATTTAAGGGAAAAAGAACAATATTGTAAGCTGAAAATGTGCTCGAGAAAATCTGCTACTGGGAATGGACTAAAAAATACTATAAGCTGAAAATGTGCCCGAGAAAATCTGCCACTTGAAACGGAAGAACGGGCTAATGAGAATAAATTTTGCTACGTTTAGTGCCTAAATGACACTGAGAATCCGCAGAAGATCGATCTTGATCGAATGAAAAAGTGGAAAAGGTCGCGGAGTATGATCGGTATTACACAATCGGGGAGAGAGCAGGAAGAGGAGATGTGATAGCTTCTTGCAGAATACTTTTAGAATCCGAGTCTTTGAGCACTTTATTCTAAAAACACTTACGGTATCTTCAAAGAGAATACGTGTATACGTTGAAATTCAGCCTTTCGAGTTTGATCTGAATTTCGTTTGGCATTCCGCTGTTCCGGTTAAATTGTTTGCGTCTTTATGCGTGTATGTGTGGAGAGGGGGACGGAAATTTTCGAATAAAAATTTGCTCGCGACTAAACGGACTGCAAATAATTCGGGAATTTCGAACAAGGTGAAAATTTGGTGCATAGAGAGAGAGAGAGAGGCCGGTCGACCGGCCGGTGATGTAAAAAAAACGTATGCATATCGGCGTTTGCGCCTAATCTTAAGGGCTAATTTGCGTGTAAGGATGAATCGGTGTGGTGTTACCGGTAGCGGCAGGCAAGGGTAGGTCTAAATAATAGGGCGGAAAGTAAGGGGCAGCGTTTCCATGTGAAGGGGGATGATGCAGTTGCAAAGTTTCAATCGGTTGTCTTTGAACAAGTTCACTAGTCCACATTCGTCGGGAAATTTCTATGCAGCCATCGCCGTGTTTCTTTAACTATTCCGATACCGCCTGTCTGTGCGTTTCGCGACCTCTTTGTTTGAAAAAAAACAACGACAATATACACATACGTTTCTATATTTTTATTTGATTTTATTTGATTTTATTTCTTTTTTTTTTTTTTATCTTTTTTTATTTTTTAATAAATGACTTTTATCTCGCCTCCTTATTATGACTACGCCGGCCGCTTTAAGTCCCCGTAGAGCGCACTGTACCTTAAATTGCTCCATTTGCAGTAACATATTGGAACAAAGATACAAGCATAGTACGTATGAAGCGATTTTTATTTGTTCACTCTATTTAATTTCCGTTCGTTCGATTACTCTCGCTCGCTGGCAATTTTTTTAATTTCGAAAGCAACGCTGAAATGGCATTCGACGAATGATCAAACAGCGGCTCCTTTTTTTTTTTATAAAATCGAGTATTTTTTAAATTCTTATTATAATATACTGAGAATATTTTTTTTTTTTTTTTTTTTAAATAAGGCTTTTCTGTGCTGCCGCTTATATTACATATTTTTGTCATTGTTTTAAATGTAGCAGTCAATTTTACACATTTGTATAACTTTCGCTGGCAGCCCTCTGTATGTATTCATTGGCTTCGTTAATGAACGATTCTTTTAGTTTATTTTTTCACATATAAACGACGGTTTTACGAACAACGAACGAATGTGTTTTTTTTTCTTATTATTATATTCTTTTGTTTCCTGTTCTGTTTTGTTAAAAGAAAATTGGATAGAATTTTATAATTTATAAACACAAAAAAAAAAGCACGTAAATTACCGATTTCAATTCCTGCTTCTTCCCTATTAAAGAAAATAATACAAGCGGGCGAATATACGTTCCGTAATTTTTTACGAATATATACAAAAATTGCTCGGGCATGAAATTTCGCTCGCCTCCAAAATCACACTCGAGTAAAAGTGAGTTTCGTTGAAGAAGAACGGAGTTCAGTGGTGATTGTAAATTACTCATCGAAAAAACATGATATATATATATATATATATATATATATATATGTATATATGTATATATATGTATATATGTATATATGAACATCATTACCGGTGTCCTGTGAAATTGTAACTGATAACGATGCGACGTCATAATTTGAGATAATTTTCAACTCGTTCTCTTCCTCTTTCTCTATACGATTTTCGGTGAAATTTCCGTTTCGTCAATAATTTCCTTGTCCTTAAAATTTCCTATTGTAGAATAATTTTACATTTTTTGTAGAGTTCGCCGCTGGAAACATTTGCAGTGGACAACAGCAATTACACGTTGAAAAAGTTTTACAACTGAGTTCGGCACTCCTAAAAAACGTTTTCACTTCTCCGAGATTTTCTAGTCTTTCCCTTGGGTCATAAACGAAGCGGTGAAGTGTCGTGTCTGATTTGAAGTCGTTTATTTATATTGTTCCTATTAAAGACGGACTGTAGTCGAACTGCAAACGATCGATATCGGTAGATTATTTTTTTTATCAAAAAAAAAGCAACGATCATATATATCAAATAAAATTCAAGGATGATGAAGAAAGGAAAAATTCGATTAATGATGAAAATGGGATGAAAGGAAAGGAAAAACAGAAATGTTTTCTGTCCGACCGAAAGAAGAAGAAATAAAAAGGGATCACCTCCGTGTACATCCCCAAACAGCGTTCATCATTCGGGCTGAACACGATTAAGTTATTTAATCGAATTAATAGATGAAAGCGTTCACTGATGCGATGGTGTATATGTGTGTGTACATTTATACTGTGTGGTGGAAGTTTTTAAATGGCAAAAACGAGAAAAATAAGCATACGCGTGTGGGCTATTTATTTAGCGCTCGGATGAAGACGAAGTAAATATGGAATCTTGCCGACAGCCGGATTCGAACCTCCGCCTTCAGTTGCGGAATTGCCGGAGTATCTCCAACGTACCATTACGAAGGGCTCTTCTCATAGGGAAAGAAATTGTGGAGGAGGTTCAGTGGTAAAATAGTTCCGGTGGTCGTTTCGTGAAATTAATTGTTTCTTATACCGCAGGACTGCCGGGCGGATATAGTATTTTATTCAGTCCATCGACATGGTTTATGGCACTGTTTCCGAGATTTCCGTTGCGCGGGAATAGTCGCATCCGTTCACCGCCGCCTCCCCAAAATTATAATCGCAACGTATGATATGAAATTTTTTTACAATAATGATCCCGTTCTGATTCGGCCTAGAAAGACGTTATGTTGGTTGGGGGTCTGGAAGTTGTGTCGTAGTGGTCAAAAAAACTTTTGGAATTCGCGTCCTAAAATTCGTTTCAATTAAATATTTTCGAAGTAACGGAATAATTGTTATATTTTAAAGTGTAAGTTTTTATATTTTTATTATTGTTTTTTTTTTTTTTTTTAATTTTTACTGCTGTCGTTTCTCTTTTAATCTCTTTTTTGTTTTAATTTTTTTTTCTATTTTAAAAAGCAATAAAGCAAAAATAAATTTTCCATTTGCATCCCGCTTAGTGTCTAAAAAAAACTCGGATGAAATTGGTGAAGTGAAAGTATAATTTGGAAATTTTCCATTTGCATGTGTTTTTCGTTCTACTTGTTGCAGTTTTCCATATTTCGCCTAAATTATTTTTTTCGCGTCCTATCAACCATATAAAAGGCAAAACATAAAAAAGCATCTTTATCTAGACGAATAATAAATACATTCACCGTACGGCGGTCTTTCTTAAGAAAATAAACAGAAGACCCGCTTCGCAGTTTAACGAAATCGATCAACGTGAACGAATATTCGGACAAACCAAAAAAAATTCTCATTCGAATAAATACGATCGGGTAAATTCATTTTTTATGGTTTTTTTGCATGTTTACCCCGATGACGAGTATGCCAGGGCCCGTTCATTTAAGTTTACGAAGCCGTTTAAAGTTTATTTTAAAATATATACTCGTAGCTATTTACGTTAATACCTATGTGCAGACACATATATATTGTGAGGAACTAAAAATCCTTCATTCCGGTCGCCATTTGTGAGGAACTTCTCGACTTGTGAGTAACTTCTCGACTTGTGAGTAACTGTTATTTTCCGATGCGGTTAGCCACTTGTTAGGGTTTTCTCGATGTTATTATGATGAGAAATCACCTATTACGATTTTGGTCACTAGTCTAACTATTGACGTCTACTAATCTGCGATACGAACATTTGGTACGTGGCGTCCTCACGATACGAATAGTATAATTTTCTTGAAAGTGTCCGATTTTGTTTAATTTATGCATATCACTCGAATAGTGTTCTTAACACGGCCCTTTTTAATATAATGCGAAAAATATAAAACTTTTATACATTAGGCAATATGCAAAATTTTCTATTACGAGTATAATCAATAAAACATATGTGTAATTTTCATTAATGTTCACATACAGGCTAATTCATTTATGTAAATTATTAATATATAAATCAAAATGATGGAAATTATTAATAGTACAAATATTAGTGAAAAATGTATTATTGTTATTTATAAAATAAATGTGTCAAGAAAATTTTCAAAATTCTGGTCACGGGCCTGGAGAAGCGTTTCGTAGTTCGATCTTGTTCTAGCAACTCGGCTAGCGCGGTAAAGAAAATGAGATGGATAATGTGGTAAATCAAAAATGATACTTTAGCGTTTCTTTTTTTTTATTGTCCAAAGTTTAGGTGTATTTCCTTTTGTAAAATTTAAAGTTTCACCCGAAATTTGCAGATTTTTACCATTTTCGATGAATTTCTGGAAAATGTTTTATCTTTAAAACGGTCAGACAAATTCTCGCTAAAGTGGTATTGAAAAAAAAGTCGTTAAAAATTAAATTTGAAAAATATCTCTTCGTAAACTGATCCGGCAAGAAATCGAAAAATCTTTTGCCTTTGCTCGTAATCGGTTCTGGATGAATTTTTATAATTACGTCAAGTATCACCACTTTACGGTTATTAACAAAAAAATTTAAACGAATAAAAAACGAGAAAAACAAAAAGCGTTCACAATTCTCGTATATGAAGTAGCTTTTGAGAAAATATTATATGAAAATTATTCGAGTGAGCTTAAACAAACACGGACGACGCAGTGCGACAAAGAAAAGAACAATTTGAATTTATTAATTGTTCGAGCGCTGTTTTTGTATAATTGATATTATTTTTTTTTTTTTCTTATTCTTTGCCGGCTCCTCGCATTTAGAGACGTCTTTAGAACAGTAACCGAAGGAAAATTATTTTCTAAGACGAGTACAATATAGACAAGGAAGTGAAAGAACAAAAGAGCTATTGTGGAAGACTTCAGAATTAAAGATGAAAGTGAAAACGTTCAAAAGGGCATTCGAAGGAAATATGATTTCGGCGGATGAAGAGGCTTAAAAGGAAATGAAAGAATAGGTGCTGGAGCAGACAATGATCAAAAAGAAGGGATAGAATAGTATTATAGAACGATTGAGATTTTGATCGTAGTAGCAATAGTTAAAAAAGCAAATTTAGCTGAACAGACAAGTAAACGGCGACCGTTGAGGATTAGGGAAGAATATATAATATCGTGGCGTAATCGTTAAAGCTGGAAATCGGTAGACAGATTAAAGGAAGAGAATTTCGAAAAGAACTACAATGGCCAATTTGGCGAATAAGCCTGATCGTTGCGTTCTTTACTAATACGAATCAGCAAAAAGTCGATTTGAATAGAGAGATACAAGGCCGTGTCCACGGGGGGAGGGGTTAACCCCACATGAGAACTGAAATAATTATTATAAATACACAAGAATCTGAAAAAAACCACAAATTTAAAATTAATAGTGATGATTTTTTAGGGTGTTCTTACCTACCTTTAAAAGAAAAAAGAAAGAAAAAAAAATGCTCTATATTTGTAGGTACTTCATTATAATATCTTATGCAAAATTTTTCATTACGAGTATAATTAATAACATATGTGTAATTTTTATTAATGTTCATATAGGCGGGGTAATTCATTTATGTGAATTATTAATACATATAAATCAAAATTATGGAAATTATTAATAGTACGAATATTAGTGAAAAATGTATTGTTATTTATAAAATAAATATGCGAAGAAAATTTTCAAAACCCTCCCTTTCCAAAATTCTGGGCACGGGCCGGGGGAGATAGATAGTTTATGGACACAAGTGTTTGTGAACGAGAAGTATTACGAGGTCGATGGATATTAAAGAGAAATGCGATCGAATGTAATTGAATAATCTTTTCGCCTGTCTCTTTAATAATTAATAAGAATTTCCTGTTTGAAAATTTTCACACCCCTCGCTGGCAAGATTGCACGGAGTATGTAAAGGGGGAGCAGTTACGGTTTCTTTTACTTCTTCCATAAAGTACGACTTGTTCCGCGTACAGAAACTTTGTTATCAACAAGAACCGGGGTTTGTTTTCTACCATAGTCTAAACTTTTTATCATTCATTTCACATATTATTATTAATCACCGTATGTGTTATTATTACGAGTATATAATTAAAATATAATTTACAACGCAAATAAATAGCTGATTATAAAATACTTTAAGTCGAAAAATTCGTTATAATACACTCTAAATCAAACAACGTCTTTTTCATTCTTTCACACTGCTGAAAATTTAACAGATTATCGAATTCCATGTGAAAAAAATAATGTACGTTTCACAGCAAAAATTAAACAGTTTGTGTTTTAGAAGAAGTTAAAAAACAAAAAAGAAGATTTTCCTTTTTTTTTTAAGTGTCTCATGCAGCTGCCGATTACTGTCGCGGCAAAATCGTTATAAGACGCGGAAAGAATTTAGATTACACTTTGTTTTCGATTAAGATTTTCATTTTTTTTCCCTTCTAATTTGTATAAACATTTTAATCTCGTCCAGGATTTATGAGATACACTGGAAGGAGAGTTAGATAGTAATAACTGCGGAGATGTTACATGGAAAAATTTAAATACCTATTAAATCACGAAGGTTCACTTTTTTTCCTTTTTTTTTGTAATGTTTTCGTAGCCCAGATTATGCGGGATTAAATTTTGGTGAAATCACACCTTATTGCTTGATTAATTAAGTTGTTTCTTTCTTTTATTATTTTTTAAAAACTCGGGATATTTTTTTTTTTTTTTTTTTTTTAAATTGCTTTATATGTGTTCTGATGGATAAAAGTAATTTATTCCTTCTTAAAGTTTCCTAAGAAATTAATCTTTCGGAAATCTGGGTTTAAGAGCTACAGTCTCGTTTAAGTAAAAAAAGGTCGCGGACAAGCTCAACTTACCCCATAAGTGGAGTAAGTTGAGCAATTAGAAAATTAACCCACGCAATGACATGAATATAATTACTAGGCATGTAATAAAATTGCTATTTTACGATCAACTTTTTATTTATTATCTCGTAGTGGTATAATACTGAAACAGAGCTTATTCTTTTTTCAAATATTAAAAATGATGTAAATATAGTTGCATGAAATCCTTGTCCATCTTGAAATGTTTATCCAACCACAAGTACAATATAGATCCAAAATTGCTGTTATCAGTATACAAAGCCCTTATCCTGTGTAAACTGTCATACGGTTGTCAGGTGTATTCTTCGGCTAATAAAACTCTTCTAAAATCTATCGATCCTATCCGTAATACTTCTTTACGTATCATACTTGGGGCGCACCGAACTTCTCCTTCGTTGGACGTTTGTGTTTTGGCGGGCCTTCCTCCTTTATCTATTATTCGCGATTATCTCACCTTTCGAGATTCTTTTCGTTATTCCTTACCAGATCATTTTTCCACCAGTAACTTCCAAATCCCATTCCCATCCTTTCCTGGCGATCCATTGGTCAAGGCTTTAACTTTTCTTTCTAAGGTAGGCATAAATTGGAGCGATCACCATGTTAATCCGACCGCTTTAGCGCCCTGGATTCATGGCTCAACATCTATGAACATATCTTTAGCAGATCCCTTAGGAGCATCTAACCTTTCTATACCCGTGTCTCAAGTAGTATCAAATAAACTCGCCTCCTTCCCTAACTACATTCACATGTACACAGACGCAGCTAAAGCAAGTCCTACTAATTCTCCTTCACCAACCGCATGCGCTTATGAAATTGGAGGTGTAATGTACACCGAGCGCCTAAACGACTACTGCTCTACTTTAGAGGCAGAAATGTTTGGGATCCTTCTTTGTCTTGAGACATATTCTTCCAACCCAGCGTCTCAAAATGCCCTTCTGATTACAGACTCACTTCAATCTATAAAAGCCATCCAGAGACCAGACAGTTGCAACTCTCTAATAATTAAAATAAAAAACCTCCTATTCCAACTTTCACGATCTGAGGTATATGTCACATTCTTATAGGTCCCTGGTCATGTTGGGGTTCCCGGCAATGAGCGGGTTGACTTGGCTGCTAAGGCAACTCTATCTAGCCCGATGCCGTTTAACGCTTTACTGCCTCGTTTTGGCGCATCAGTCTTTCTGATGCACTTTGCTGAGGAGTGGAGCAAACTATGGTCAGAACAAACAACCTGGCTCAGGTCCATAAAGTCGGACACCGACCCATGGTGGCCGCCGTTCCCCGTCACACGTAGGGATTTCTCGATCCTATCGAGACTGCGTCTGGGGCACACTGCACTATTACACAATCACGTCTTTGAAAGAGCTCCCCCTCCGGTCACTTGCCCTCTGTGCGGGTTCATGGCCTCACCAACTGTAGAGCATCTGCTGAAATGGTGCCGGCATACTTCCCGTACTTTTCTAGTCATACCTCACCCCACCGTCTGTTGTCGAACTACCCGGATTGTGTTCGGGCAGCGTTGAATTTTGCAGCATCGAACAGACTGCACCGCCTTCTGTAATTTCAAGTGAGTCTAGGTGCCGTAATAGCCCAGGTAGTTACACACGGCGCCTAGATTTATATTTGTAAATTTAGTATTTAAAAAAAAAAAAAAAAAAAAAAATGTAAATATAATTAAGCAAAACACACTTAATTTTTAGAATAGGCACGCAGTTTTTCTACTTAAAATCATACTATTACAGTTATGTAATGATCAATGATAAAAAAAAAAAAAAAAAAACATTGATGTGACATAGGAAATAATTCTCATTGTCGCTGTCGCAATTAGTGCAAACGTAAGTAAGTAAAGCACATTTTGTATTGATTATTCTTCACAAACTTGGCACTGGATCCATTTTTTCCTCGGTAAATTTTCGGAATAGTCTTCGCAGCAAACTGGGCAAGCATAGTTATCTACATTGCTTTCATCGCTTGACTAAAAAACGTTTTTAGGAACACTTTTCTTTTTTTTTCTTATCGAGCTTTTGCTTTTGTTTTTTAATTTTTTTGTTTGTTCTTCTTGTAATGTATTTTTTTTTTTCTCTTCCGGAGTGTCTCTTAGAATAGCCGCTTTCCTCTTTCTTCTGATAGTGGATAGATGTGCTCATCTTTGTTGGACACCTACTTTTGGGCATGGTTGAACAAGTTCAGGAAAAAATAACTGAGAGAAGTCTCATTGTACGTTTTTTTTGGGTTTTTTTTTTTTGTGGCTTGCTTGTTCTTCAACTAATGGAGGTTGTAGCACTATTTCACTGGCATGCGTTGTAGCTTGCTCTGAAGGATCTTCTTCTAGCTGTTCTTGATCCGGACGACCGGGGTTACAAATGATGGGGAAAACTCATCGTTACTAAAAATTTTCGGAATTAATTAAGGAGATAGCCACCTTTTGAAAACCATTCATGATGTTTATACTTGTGTCCGAGCTAAAGTGAATCTGCAACAATTTTTCGCTATATTTTAGATCGGCTTATTTCATAGTATCTTGTGAAGAAATACTTCTGTTATTAATTCCACAATAATTAGCTGGTCGAATCACGTGCGCTATCTTGGAGTTATACTGGACAAAAGGTTTAACTACTCGGAGCATATAAATCAAGTGTGTTCATAAAAGCTAATAAAAGAATTTGTACCATATATCATCCATTATTCAATCGAAAGTCGTTTCTTAGCATTAATAACAAACTAATTCTATACAAAACCTTAATTCGTCCTATAGTTTGCTATTCATGTCCAGTGTGGAGTTCAGTTTCTAATGCTAGTTATAGTATAAGCTGCAGTTATTGCAAAACATCTGGTTTAAGATGTGCATTAAATGTCCCTAGGATACTCTAAAATTGTAAATATGCATGTGACCACCTTAGGAGTACTACCTTTTATTAGAGATTACGTATTAGATTTAACAGGTAAATTCTGCGAGAAGTGTTTACAGCATGAAAATGAGTTGTTAATCTCTGCAATTGGTAATTATGATTCTAGGCAACTCGAGTTCATGTACACCAGATACACAAGCACAGAAGGCTTAAACACAATATATACTCTAGTATTAGTTATATTGTTATAGCGTTTAAGTTTCTTTACTTATCACAATTGTAAATATTATTTTGACATGTATTATTTTTATTTATTTATTTATTCATTTATTTATTTTTCTTCTTTTCTTTTCTCGTCTGTGATGCACAGGTTTTTTAATTGCTTTTTTACCTGTTGTTACAATTTAAGCTGTAATTTATCATGTCTATGCATTGCTTTTTCATTTCAACTTCAAGTCGTGCGGTAAGCTATAGTTGGCGGTACGCAATTATAAGTTCTAATATATTTTTTTTTCATGTTGTTCCTCGATTGTTTTTTGCAATAAACTTCTTTCTTTCTTTCTTTCTTTCTTTCTTTCTTCTGTTCACATCGTAAAATAACAGAAAAACACTTATTGCTTTCGTTTCAAACCCGTGGAGTTTGTTGAGCAGCGATTCTAGCCGCAACGGAAATATTTGAAACAAAAGTGAAACTACGAAAAAACCGTTTGAATAAGAACCAAATCCTTCCTAGATATCATAAATAGACGCAATAGATTTATATGAAAGTTTCGATATTTACGCGATCGAAAACGGATAATTTTTAACGCGTACTGAAGAAAAACGAGCAGACAGTAATTTTTCACTTTTTTCGCCGCAAGATAAACAAAGTGCGTATACGTCACGCGATTGGCAACTGTCGGTTGCGTGATGAATTCCTCTCCCACGACCGCTACTTTCCGCCATGTCACGAGTCAACCTGTGTGTAGTTTACGAGATATTTTGATTGTGCTCCACTAGTCCTGTTCTGCCCTACATATTGAATTTTTGTATTGTACGGATTTTGTCATTGTTTGCGGAAGGCGATGGAGAACGGAAATTGAATCTAATTCAAATATATTTTCGGAACCCCGTTCTAAGTATATCTTTGTAGCCTGTTATTTAATTTCACAGATGATCAAATATTTTCATTTATCCTGATTTGTCTCGCTAGATTCGCAGAATATTGTATGATGCGATCGATTGTATATATTACTGTAATTATGTTCCATGTAGAGGAGGTCGGGGGTGGCGGTATTCTGTATTATTGCATTTTACGATATTTTTTCTTCGTGAATTTATAGGGCTATTAAATTATTATCTAATATTTCCAATATTATATCGGTGTTAAATTGTATCACTTTTATGTTGTTTTTTTTTTTTTTTTTATATTAAATCAAATTCATAAAATAACCATTTCCGCAGCATATAGATATTATCGAGTATTTTGTATTTACGGGTTTACATAACTGTTTAACGTATATGTTAATATTATCTAAGAATTAACATTACGGTTCGCTTACCGTTTTAAATCTGTATGAATATATTTTGAAAGTATTACGATCGGATATAAATTGTACGTTAAGGAAAAATTAGTTTTAACTTCAGTTTTTTTTTTTTTTTTGCTAAGCTGTACGATTATCCTAATTTTCGATTTTTTCCCTTGTATGTTTTCCCGTAATGGCCGCTTGAAATTAGTTTCGGGTGATCGCTTAAAAAGTTCCTTCCCTCTTTTTCAATTTGAAGCAACCGAAAGTAATTAATTAATCATCTGAAATAATTAATCATTTAATCTTTAATATTTTTCGTTCTTTGTTTAAACTGTTACGTATTATCGGTCAATAATTCCACGATAATGACATTTCAAAAAAGCCTCCTATCGAATACTACAGGGTGGTATGATTTATTAAGTTGCGTAATAGCGGGAAATATCGGAAATTGTTTTAATGGTAGTTGCTACAAATCGGAGAAAAATCGGGTTTAGTCGATAGCTTCAGTTCTGTACTCAATATCCTTGTTTTGGACTTCCGATGCAGCGCTTAGTTGATTGCGTTTTGTCGTCTATAATTAGGATTTTCGTCGATGGTATATAATCTTGCTAACTTAAGCTTTCGTTTGATGTTCAATCTATGCTCCAGAAAATCATCGTTTGTTTTTTGTTCTTTTTTGGCCTCGTCAACTATGAGCATTAACCCAGTGAAAGTGAAATTTTTCGGAGAGTTTCAGTAAGTGGCAGCGAGATATTTTACCCGAACGAAAGATCACTGTCCAACTAATTGGGCCACGCTGGCGCGCAGACCTACGAAAATCGTCGAAAACCGTGTAGATTCCTCCTTATGTCGTTCCTATGCAAAGGTGGGGTATTAACAAATTTTGCCATCGTTTCATCCATTAAATCGGAGAGGTGGCAAATTCTTTTTGTATGATAGTACTCTTTGCTGCTTCGAGTAGTATGCCGTTAGGTGTCTAGTTGAGATTTCCAGTTCTACTCGTTTTATCATCTGCATTACAAGTTTCTATTCTTTCATTTATTATTCAACTATTGCTTTTATTATTCTCACGATATTGCGATTTATTCTCATTTCTTCTTTGAAGTTCTCCTACGGTGCCATTACTTTTTAACTATAGCAAGACCCATATAGCCTTGAAAGTTAAAGGCTCTTCCGCCTGTTTTGATAAGTGCTACTCGTGGCAGTTGTTTACTCTTCGTCTGCCATTAAAAGGCTAAACTTTTTAAAAAATAACGGAAACTCCGTACTTGAAAATTAAAATCTCTCATTCACTTTGAACTTGACCATACTGGCTTTTTGTCCACATTTTGACGCATCTCTGAATTTATATACTTTCCGAATTGGATATAGCGCAAAACGGGCGCGCTTTCGACTTATTCTCCCCCCCCCCCATGCCGTCCTTAAATCAGGTGTTCCGATTATTTCAGTCTTCTCTTGGCTGTAGTATTTAAACAAAATGCTCCTTTTCCTTTCCCGTACCGGTTACTTTACTCCAAACGAAATCATTATTTTAGCTTTTGTTACGCTCCGATCTGGTACAATTACCGTAGTAACGTTTAACTATTAAACCGATCTCTCGCAATAATCTTTACTCATTCATTTTATCTTTCAACTTCCTCTCTCATTGTCAGACCAATTATTATAAACCTAGAATTATCAACTACTCTGCATTTCTCTCTCATGTAATATTAAAAGGAGCCCGATGTTGTTGGATTCTCGGCGATTTAATTTTTCGAATTTTTTTTTCCTCTTTTACATTCTGTTATTTACCTTTTTGCTAATCTCGCCTATTTCATCATCCGACTGAAGCTCGTCCTTCTTCTTCTCTCGTCATACTCTCGTAATATTTCTTTCCATGATTTCCCATCCAAATAGGGGCCTACAAAAAGATAACGAAATGGTCTCGGGTTACCGCTTTTTTTCGCGTCTATACCCCCCCCCCCCCCAAAAAAAAAAAAAAAAAAACATTCTAAATTACAGTTCGATGATTTTTATTCTTTTTTCTTCAACAACTTTTTCACTTTCCGCTCAACCTAATCTGTCCTAAAAATCCTCAGTTCTTATCCTTTACTTTGATCTAGTCTTCGCTATTCGTCTAAGTGTTCACATTTCGTTCCTTGCTCTTACTTTTCACTCCTTCCTTGTCTTTTTAATTATAATAGTCTGCGAAAGCACTTTTTCGAACGGTCTTTCAGCCGCATTTGCATTCGTTAGATCTCGCGTTTTCTCTTTCATGTATTAGCTACTGATTTGGGTTCTGTCCACCATAGTTTCTCATAACTACAACTTACTAAATAAAAAAAATCGAATTCTCCCTAAGAAAAGAAAAGGAAAAAAAAGGCATTATGAAACACTGCTTCAAAAATTCCTCCGAGGCACGTCGCGAGTAATGTTTTTAGATGGATTTTTTTTCTTTTTTTTTTAATTTTTATAGTTTTCTTAACACTTTGTTCTGTTCTTTTCAAACGGAATTTGATTTTTGGGAATCCCCCTTTCCAGAAAAAAACATTAAATTTATAAAATTCTATTTTTTTTTCATCAACCAATAAATTTTTCGGCTTCTCAAATTTATTCCGAAACATTTTGCCGCGAAACAGTGTACTAAATTTAATATTTAATTCAGTATGTCGATAAGTTTATATCGACCATTTCGGTGATACGTTGAGACGTTGATTTTTTTTTTTCTACATGAACATATATACATATATATGTACTATATTTCTCGCATCGTTATTAGTGAAACTGTACAGGGTCGGAAAATCATCGGCGAGAACTAAATTAGTGCAATTACGGTAATTGCCGTAATTTTGCATTATTAATTGCACGTTCCAAGCCTTGTCCTTGATAACTGTCCCGCAGTTAACGGTGTAAAAACTTTGTCCGCTGAGACAGAAACTGTTCCGAAGTATAGTGCCCGCGTTCTTATTCGATCGCCAGCTTTTGACGATGCGACCTCCCGCTCAGTCATTCATTGATGCGAAGGAATATTTCCTGCTGTCCGAACAAATTGCGTTTCGCGTTGGCAATGTTAATTTTTCACACCTATACGCTCAAAAATTAGTGTAATTCAGTTAGTTTCAATCGGAGACTGTTGTACTTATTTCGCTGTTTTAACTCGTATTCTTTCTTTTTTTTTAATTTTAAAATAAGTTTGTGGATCTCACTGGGCAAGTATGTCCGTTGTGTGAGTGCCCGACACTCTTATTATCGTTTATTCAGGTTGAACACGTTACAAATTTATACATACTTATTATACATATCGAAATTATATAAACCTTAATTAATATATGTCTTAGTAAATATATATATAACTTATATAGGTGTAAAGAAAAAAGAAAAACCATACACATACCTACATTCACTCTAAAAGTCATATATACATATATATCATGATAGCGTAAACAATATCTTCTTTATGAATTACGAACAGTGAGTTAAAAGTATAGATGATATGGAGTCAGAAATAATAAACATTTGCAGAGGGGTAAGACAAGGGTGAATTTTGTCACCTCTATTATTCACCGTATATGCTGATGCGATTTATAAAGAGGCATTTCAGAACAAAAAGTTTGGAATTAAAATAAATGGAAAACGTATTAACAATATCCGATATGCAGATGATACACCATACTGTTAGCGAATTCCTGCAAAGAATTACAACAACAAGTGGAGAGAATCGACTTCATAGGAAAACAATATGGGCTCACTATAAATGAAAAGAAAACGAAGTTTATGATAATAAGCCGTAACAGGAACCGCAATGCAAATATCACAATCAATGGGAAAAAAATATATAGAAGAAATTGTAGAATTTAAATACTTAGGTAGCTACATCACAAACACCCTTGATCCATCTGTTGAAGTAAAACGAAGATGTGGCTATGCTAAAACAGCTTACGGAAGATTGCGAAAACTACTCACGGACTCATCTTTAAGTCTGCACGTAAGACAAGATTTTATAAGATGCTACATATACCCCATTTTATTATACGGTGCGGAAGCAGCAACATACACGAGTAAAACATTGAAATATTTAGAAACGTGTGAAATGTGGCTACACAGGAGAACAATGAAAATATCATAGAGGCAGAAACTGACGAACGATGAAGTATTACAAAAAGCAAAAGTCGAGAGAGGCAAATATTGGACATAATTAAGAAAAGGAAGTCGAGATATTTGGGCCCTTTTAATCAGAGGCAGGAAATACGAAATATTGCGAATAATTATAGAAGGGAAAATTAATGGGAAAAGAGCACGAGGAAGAAGAAAAACATCGTGGTCCAAGAATATAAAACAGTGGACCACCGGAAAAACCACAATAAAAAGTCTAATTGAAGCAGCGAACAACCGAGAAATCTAGCCAATTAGTGATCGTCCACGCGCAGATGCCTGCGTATGACACCAGAAGAAGAAGAAGAAAAGAAGTTAAAAGAGGAGTGACACAAAAGAAATAACATAAAATACATGTTATATCATCGGTAGCTGCATGATTGAAACTATCTAGGATATTTAGCTGAACTGGGGATTTTCCGAATTATTTTAAAGGATAATTGAAAAAAAAGTCTCACCTTATAATGAAATTCGTCTCGTATTTTTTATTTTTACATTTTACGGGTACCTCTCTATATCGTCCGACAAAGATTTCGCCGCCGAACGAAATTAAGCAGTTTGTAAACGCTTTAATAGGATTTTGTTTTCTAATTGATTATACTTTTGGGCTAACTAATTAAAAAAAATGATAATATTTACAAGCTACTCGAATCGGGCATTAGTAAATCCACTCTTCACCGAGATTCGTTTAGATATTTTAAATACTCGTAAGTGTTTAATCGCGTCATATTGCTCTCGGTAAATATTTAAATATCCGCATAAATGGTTTTTAATCTTTTAATATCGTATAGTATAATGTTTGCGTGAAAAATATTAAATAATAATATAGCTGGTTATTTAGGACTACCTGTTTTACGATCTGCCGATATTTTAGACAAAAAAAATACATGACATACAACCTTTTAAATGTGAAACGATGTTTATGAGGGGGATTCACGCGCGCTATCACATTAATTAGTAAATATATTCGTACATTAACACAAACGTGTATACGTTTAATTAAATTAAATTAAGTCTATCGATTTTTCTACATAACAACGTCATCCAAGCGTTGTAAATTCTTGGTCAATGTAAGGTTGTTTTTCATACTTTCTTGCATATGTCGCGTAGGTTTTATCAATTCGTATTTCTTTTTTCTGAGATGTAGGTTATCTACGTTACCGTTTTATCGTTTCGATGGTACTACACAGTGGATCATTATCGATGGCAGTATATTATTCTACGCTACCTGTATTATCATCTTCTTGTTAGATTATTTGGCACATTCCCACAGTTAGATACCATAAAAAGAGACTTCAGGATGTACTGATGGAAATAGAGTTTGTTGCCTAAACTGAGTGGAGATTAATACAGATAAACCACACCGATCCTCTAGTTTTTGATTTTTTCTTTTTTTAGGTGCACGGCGGCGCTTTCAGCTTCGAGTCCAAATGCGTTTATAATTAGCGAATTGTGAGATCTTCCGTTGCTTAAGATATATACCGGGGAACATATCAATTTAGCGCAAAGCAGAAGCTATATACCAATTCGGCTTAAGATTAATTTTCCATGAAGTAATTAATACTAATGGGGAGAAAAGATACAAAATCATTAGAAACGCACTTTCGAGTAATAATTAAGCGCAGATGTTTTTTCTCCCTTCGAGAAGAGATCAATAAACTCCATTTTCAAGTATCTATAAGAAGTTTTGTAAAAAAGAAAAATCCAAAAGTAGAGACTAGAATTACATAGTGGCGAGAAATTTTTAAGGCGTGGAAATAATAAAAGCTAGGAGGGCACGTTTAAAAAGAGCGCTAATTTGAGGTTTTTTGGAAAATACACTTCGACCATAAATATACCGCAGCCGGCGGACGGTAATCCGGAAAAACGTTCAAATTGGCACGAGATTATATTATAATATGTAAAATGGAACGAACGTACTGAAATATTTAATTCGATTAATTCGAGAAAGTTCCCGTAGGCTGGCCAGTATTTAATCTGAATTCACGATGAGGTATCGATATTTTCACGGTGATAAATGGCTAATCTGCTTATCGTCGGATCGTCGGAATCGGCTAAAATCACATATCTTTTTGATTTTTTTGCCTTTCCTCTCTTATCGCTGACGTATAAAACGCGATACGCTCGCAATAACGTGAACTAGTTCTCCTGAAGATTGCTTTATCCTTAACCGCGACCGAATTACCAAATTCACCTAAAGCCCAACTTTTAAGCAGCAGGCAACACTATTTTCGACCAGGCTAAGGACAGTTTCAAAACTTCCCGTTTTCTTACTGTCTACACACATAGTTTGATTTCGCATTTGCTCGAAGTAAACTTTATTCAGACGAAAGACATCACAGCGTTATCGGTCGACCGCTAGCGTTCGCTCGACTTTTGTTTATCAATCTCTTTTATCAGCTAGTCTCCGATGATCCGCAATTTAATCTTTCCACCATTCGCAGCTGAGAAATAATCTGCCGCTTATCGTTGCTTTCCGTATAATGTATATAAGATAAAAATTACATCTTCCCGCCTAAGTATAGGAGTAGATTAGGACAATTCAGCCAAATCGAGAATTTATTTCCGAACTTTTTTTTTTCTGTTTTTTTATTTTAATTTTCCTCCACCTTTGAGTTTATTCTTGCTTGAAAATTAATTTTTTCGAGTAGGACCGCTCATCCAAACAGGTAATTCAATGTAAATAAAAAAATTTTCATGAAATATTCAAACGCTTGTTACCCCCGGATGCAAGAGATACTTTTTTCATGAAATATTCGAATGCTTGGTACCTCCGGATGTAAGAGATATTTTAGTCTGATTTCAGTACTGTCACAGTTCCTGTTAATTTATATTTATTTTAAGATTCTCAGTTTGATTCGTATGATTTCCGGAAGGAAATTTTACTAAATAACTCTAGGTTATGGCGTATTTGCCTATTTATCTGTGTTTTTCTTTCCCTTTATTAACGCCAAAAAAAAAAAAAAACTCCATTACGATGAACTCTATATTACTACTACATAGGCCTTTTTTGACATAAAGAAATTGTTAGCGTACTAATTTTTGATTACCAAGCAAATCGTAAATATCATTCGAAAATTAATTTTATTTATATTTTAGTCAATCCCAAATATCTGTTTTTTCTTTACTATGCACTACTTATTGAACGAACACCGTTCGTCTCTCCAACAGCAGCACAATAAATGAGAAATTTTTTCCAGGATTTAACTGGTCGAGCGGCATCGAAATCGGAACAATAGTTTCGACGATTAACTCAAATGTACACACAGATATTAATTCTTATAATTTTCGACGTTAATTGTCGAGTTTAACATAATTTAAATTGAATTACAACTCCGTTGTGTTAAAATAGTTTATTAGTATCAGAAACTCAATAACGAACATCTTAAGAATACATAATTAAATTAAATACATTCTAGAAGCGCCTTTATTGGAAGGGATAATATATAGTATACTAGAAAATGAAGAAGAATATTAATAGAGAGCTAAATTTAGTATTACATTGTTTGAACACATCTGAAGGAGAGACTATAATAACGGCTATTTATTTAGAAAAGAAAAGATAGAAGAATGTTTTTACAAATGAAGCTAAGCACATTTGATTTTTAGTTTGACGAAATTAAAATAGAAATATCTATAAGTGAAAATTTCATAATGGAATATTAGTCCCCCCCCCACCCCCACCCGCCGAGGAGATATGACATATACGCGCACTTCATCAAACAATTCCGCGTCATTCTCTATACTCTTTTACTATTAATCATTTTGAATTTTTGTCAAATTAAAAATAGTTCACTTTAATTAATGTTATCTGATTTTCTTTTTTAAACGAATACAGGCTATATTCTCCCTTAGATATTAATATGTAATATAGTAAATTTTTTTCCGTTTTCTAGATAAAGACGAGAAATTCCCTCCCGAGAAAAGACTTTTCTAGAATATGCTCGATTCGAATATTAATTCGTAAGATGTTCGTTATTGCGTTTGTATAAAATTCTATTACTTATTTCAACATTGAATATTTAATATTTAAATAAGAATTTCGTTTTCTTAAATTTCTTTATACTCTGCTGATTTATTATTGTTTTCTTTTTTCTTAAATTTCGTCTGGCTCAATTTTAGGGAACCGTCGAGTAATATTTAACTTTTAACAAGTATAACAGTAAAATTGTTTCGAGTTAATTTAACTTTTATCATAGAAAAACTAAACAAAGTTTGTGTCGTTAGAACGGATTCGCGAAAAAAAATTTCCGACATACCGGTCAGTGAACGGATAATTATGTCTGATTTCAAGCTGAGTAATTTAAAATCGCTGTGATTTCGAGAAAGATACCACTGGTTTCTTCCTCCGCGCATCGCGTTTACCAATGAACACATTTTATTAGTTTTGTGATAAAAATGTTGACAATAAAAACCGACTTCGGAATCGCACGTAAATTTCACCTAAAGCAAAGTCGGTGACAGTGATAACAAAAAAAAAACGACCGAGCAATTTTATGCGACCTTTCGGCAAATTTTTCGCTTTTCATAATTTTCCATTATTTTAACATCTCCTTGTAAAAGACAAAAAAAGAGGAAAAGGAAAAATATTTATATCAAATAATGAAAAAATTTTACCAAACGAGAGAAAAGTTTAAACTTTCGAACCGTTTCGCTCGATTTTAAAAACTCGTTAATTTTTCTTTTTTATTGGCATGGTGTTTTTTTTTTTGCTTTTTGATTTTTTAAAAAATATATACCAGTATATCTAGCATGCCATTGAAAGTGTGCTATTTTCAGCTGCCAAGGCTATTAGAGCACGTAGATGTGCGGGGTCAGTATTTAAAGATAATTAATCAACTTAGTTGCCTTAATAAACTGAACGACAGGTTCCATTGCCGTCGATGAGTTAACAAGGATACTAGCGATATTATCGGTTCTGTTTCACGGGACTCGGTGATCTGAAAGGGCTGCGCGCATTAGCATGTGCGATACAGTAAGTGCGCTGCTTTGTAGGCAGAATGTAGGAGGCGCAGCTCTTCGAAACTTATAGTCGTGGGCCAGGGCTATATGTCCCCCCTGTTTGTAGCCGACTCAGAGCGCAGAACTCTGCACGAGCTATGTTTTTCACTGGCCACCGCGGCTCAGTTGTGGCTTTAATAATCTTGGAAACGTCTGGCAGGAGGTCCAGTGCTCTTTTCATGCGGACGAGCATTTGGCCAAGAACAACGCTGCTGCGAAGGCGTTTTTAGGCATGGAAGAAATCATTGCTCGATCGAGCAGATATGTCGACCCGCTCATTTCCGGGAATCCCGGCAAGCCTGGGGGTCACCCATAACCACGCTATTGAGCAATCCCTCTTGGATAGTCTATACAACACCTGGTGAATTTGAATCACTCTACCGGGGATGTTTGGTGCAAAGGTTTTTAATATTGCAACTAGAGCGACCGATGAGTCTGTTACCCCATTAGCGTTTTTTGAGCCGTAGGCTCTAGAGAGAGAAAGTACAGACAACAGAAGAATATCCCGTAGATCTCCGCGTCTACGACCGCACACAGCTGTCACTGAGTCTCACTGCTTGTGATACACCGCATGCCTCAAAAGCACAAGCACGGGACGATGATCCGTCAGTTGGGTGAGTTTTAGCTGCATCTGTGTAAAATACTAGTTAGTCTGGATATTTCGATATTGTAGCTCGTGCTGTCTGTGTGATACCATGGTGCTAGAGTTTGTTATATTTTATTACGGAAAAATCAACACAGATGGCTAGATGGCGCGGTATTAGCGTGTTGAGCGCTTGTTCGGGGAAATTAATTACGCTTATTCTCTGGTTTGACAAGAGCTCTATAGAATCTCAGATATCGGTCGTTAGTAAAATTTCGGGTGCCGGTGAGTTTCTTTGTGAAGCTAGGGAGAAGCACATCTTCAACTCTGACATGGTGAAGAGGCAAATTATAGGGGCAAGAGGAGTCAGGAGTGGCGGATATTGGGTGTTGCTGTAACACATTCTTCCTTAAAGAGAAGGCAGGCGAATAGGCATGGTGGTGAATAGCTAAGTTGTAAATATTGGTAGCGCGCGACGATGCCCACCTTGGATTACAAATGTCTCGTAAATCTGACATATCTTCTAACCGAAAGAGTGATATTGAGATCTAACGTCACCGAAGGCAGTGGCAGTTATAGTCTAATAGGTTTCGTAATTGTCGATATTTCATAATTCGTTTCCGGAGCGACTGCTCGGTTATTACGGTTTTTTTGTTATTATTATTATTTTTTTTGAGCGGATATTTTTTATTCCTCAAAGGAGAGAGGGACGATGACGGTTTATTACGTGAGATCTTACTTTTTCGCAGTTCCGATTACATACGACTGCAATTCTGATTGGCCTCTGACGGGCAGCTCTCGGAAATGAACAGACTCGTGTTATTCTTTTTCTTCATCCGCCGTCTCCAAATTGAAGGTTGGCGATCCACGATTGAAAATTTTCTTTTACAATGGCCGATCGGAGGAGTTGTATAGAAGGGCAGTCGAACCAGTTGATAAGATTGCCCATTCATGAATTTTGTCGTCTTCCTCTCGATCTTTTCCCATTTATCTTTCCTTCCAAAATGACCTTCAGAATTTCGTATTTGGGGCCTCGTATGATGTGTCCGAGGTACTGTAGCTTCCGTTTCTTGATGTTTTGCATTACTTCAAGGATCTTTCCCGTTCTTTGAAGTACCTCGATATTAGTAACTTTTTTCACTTATGATATTTTCAGAATACGCCGATAACAGTACATTTCAAATGCGGTAATCTTTTTTTCCAATGATACATTCAGGGTCCAGCTCTCGCAACCATAAAGCAAAATAGAGAAAATGTAACACCTTAGCAGTCTGATCCGAAGTTCGAGCCTTAGGTCTTGATGGGTGAATAAGTTTTTCATTTTGGTGAAAGCTCTTCTAGCTTGCTCAATCCTGCTGCGTAATTTCGGAGTTGATGTACAGTTTTCCTCTAGTATACTTCCTAGGTATTTAATGCACTGAACTTGTTCAATCGTTTTTCCCTTTATCTTGATTTTGCGTTTGATTCGGTTTTTGATTTTTGAAAAAACAATCACTTTTGTTTCGGAGATGTTCACTTTTAATCCGTAACCTTGGCTTTTATCAACAATTTTATTCAACATCCGTTGTAGTTCTTTCTCGCTAGAGGCAAGAATCAAACTGTCGTCCGCATATCGTAGATAGGGCTTTAATAATAATTATTATTGCCGAAGAAGTATCTACGTATTTGCATTTTAAATATATAAAATAGTTGTACTTTCATCAATTTCACTTAACATTAAAATGCTGGAGGCGGGCTGTATGATATTTTCTTCTGCTTGAGGGAATATCCGCAGTCTTAACCCCAATGCCGAAATGCATTTCTAATCACAGATTCCTCGCAATCGATTGGGACACTCCAGACACCAAAAACTTTACACACACTGTCTCGAGAAATAAAGCACATCATTAACGTGCGCTTTCTTGGACTGGCTCACAGGTAACGTTCTGTCATGCTGACGTGCTAGGGAACGAACGTGTGAATTTGGCTGCTAAGACAGCTACATATTGCCCAATGCCTGAAGGCGCCCCACTCCCTCAGCTGAGTCCACCCTTTTTTCAGCAACATGGAAAACTATGTGGTCGGCTCACACATCATGATTGCAATCACTCAAGGTGAGCACTGAGACTTGGTAGCCACACCGATATCCATGTCCCGCAGAGAGTTTGCAGCATTTATTGGACTCCGCATAGAGCACACAGCAATATTTGCTGGAAGGAACATCTCCTCCCTTTGCCTGTTCCATATGCAATTCTCCCATTTCACCAACTACTGAACATATTCTGGAACATTGCCTGCCCTCATGCATCTCCAACTTATCGTCGGTTGCGTTGTCAAACGAACCAAAACAGGTCCAGGATATGCTACACTCTATTAGAGCGGCTAACCTGTTAAAATACTTCTAATCTTAGACTGATCCATGTGCTGTAATAATCTCAGCAATTTCGCATAGCACATGGACCATATATATTAAAAAAAAAGCGAAAAGTGGTGTCTAGAAGGGGACACCCGGTAAGAACGAAGTTTCTTTCACTTTTTGATAGATATACAAGTATAAAGTCATTCATAAAGTATAGGATAAAAAATGGCGCAATATATAAATCCGATATGAATTAATTAAAACAAAAACAATAAATTAATCATCAGACTCGTTGAAGTGTGGTACGTCGCACAAATTTTCAAATTCAATCAAATTTACACGTGGTTAGAATTGAGTTTATACAGCTGACCGCGCACAATGCTTGCTGCTCGAATTTGGATACTCGCACGCACACGCGCACACACATACACACACCAGCGCGTATATAATAGAAAGGAACAGAGTGAAAGAGAAAGAGAGTGAAGGTCGCTCGGAGGACGCTTAACGCGCTTTTTTGTGTCGTGACGATTTCTGCCAGTTTATTCCTACTGACAAGCCGCGTAAAAGAACTTCATTCCAAAAAAAAAAACCCTTCGATTGGTTCGAATAAATTAAACATTATCTTCAACAGTTTATTTCAACGTCGAGTTTACAGGGCTCCATATTCTTCGGCTCATGTATTCAAACTGAATGTACGAAAGAAATATTTTTTCGTGGCCAGATAATTACTTGTTTCCTACACTTTAAAATAATTTATAATATATTATTTGTATTAATTTATCCGGTCCGAAAAACTTCTCCCAACTGATTATTGTTTTCTTGCGTGTTTCTATTTTTACTTGACATTGTTTAATTCAAATTTAGATTATTTATTGCGTTTAGATGGGGGGGAAAACGGCCAGAAAATAAAAAGAAAAGTTCTGTCTACCGTTTTTTGCGACAAATTTTATCTGACAACATCGTTTCTAATGAATCTCATCCCTCATCGAAATAATCGATTTCATCTCTTAGATATAATTCGAAATTTGAGAGGATTTTCCGCTTCAAATAATATTAGTAATAATAAAAGTAATGAAAATAATGGTGACAATAATAGAGGATAACAGGCCTAGTTGTTTCAAGGACTTGAAGAAATCTCATCTTTTGCCATTTCGATTTACATTGCGAGTCCCACACTGCTCGGAGTGATATTATTAGGGCACCGAGCAGTGTCAATTATTGATCATTTCGATTACGGAGAATCGAATCTGTTAGATTAAAAAAGCTACAGGTTAACGTTGTCCCGTGGCTCTCGCTGGGGGACCGTGGAAATTTCTTTTTACTCGAGTCGCGTGAACTTTTTTAAGTTACGTTTCGATAACCAGGATTCAGCGAAACGCATTCTTATTTTTCATAGACGGAAAAGAAATTCTCGACGCTTTTGAACTTTGACAACGACCTGTCGAAAAAATCAAGATCACTCTAGAGTCTAGGGAAACGTTATCCCGAGTCTTAAGATGTTACGCTGTTTTCGGTCAGACTTTTGCAGTTATGAAAATGTTCTAAATCTAGACGACGTGAAGAAAATATTTCGACGTCAGTGTATTTTTTTGTATTTATAATAGAAAAATGTGTATTTGAAAAGGAAGTAATTTATTCCCTGCATTTCATCTCACTGTGCAATATATGAAGCGGTGGAGTATTGTACATCCGAATTTATTTTCACTCTGAAACAATGTTAAGATCGTTGCAACAAGTTATAAATGAACTAAGCAAACGACAATAAATTAAAAATAAGTACAGAAAAGGAACTGGATCAGAAGGACAGATAAAAAAAGCATATAAAAACCACAAATAATATTGCATAAAAGGTCTGTATGAAAGAAAATTAATGTGTAACTGTGAAGAAATTAAAAGAGGAAGAAGAAGTGTATATAAAAATATTTCGATTAATGCAGACTTTTTTTTTTTTTTTTTTGGGTTCGTCTACAAGGACATTGGCCCAAGAATAAAGGAAAAAAGACGCAAGAAACTCAGATCTTTACATGATCAGAGATAGCCGACAAAAAGGAATCAAGAGCCTGAACAACAGAAGAAGGAAGGGAGAGAATGAACACTGTATGGAGTGGGAATACAAACATACCGAAGTCATATTTTAATTAAAACAATATTTATAATAATAAAATAGTGAAAATTATCATGAGAACATCTTCTTCTCGTGTCACCCGATTATTCGGGTATTGTTTAATCACCTTGCATGGATTGGACTATCTGATGTAATAAGCTCCGGACTTTTGTTATTCTGAATAAATCTTCTGCTCTGATAATTCCGGACCATTTTTTGATATTATCTAGCCAAGAGGTCTTTCTTCTGCCCGGATTTTTTCTTCCTTCTAAAATCCCTGTTATTACTATCTGTAATAATTTATATTTTTCACCTCTCCTTGAGCAGGTAAAAGGAAATTTAAAGAGTTAGTTTTCCGAAATTAATTATAAACGAACGTATTAATGAATATAATCTATCTGTTAGTTCCCAAAAATGGTGTGTAACTGTATAAAAGTTTTGTACCCGAAAATTAAAGACATAAAAAATTACAAGAAGTAAAAGAAAAATATAGAAAATTAGTATTGGGGCAGAGAATATTTATGCAACCGAAGCGAACGAAGGGAGCAAATGATTATTTGGGTGGAATCATTACACTACAGGAACAGTATATCATCGGAAAAATTTATGAGTGAAGGAAGGATAGGTAACTGAAAAAAGAGATGTTACTGAGTAGTTAAGAACAGGTAATAAAAAAATTACACAACCTAGATAATGATGGATTAAAATAGGAAAGAAATTTACATGAATTTTAACTTTTAGTCTGCGAGATAACAAATAAAATAAAGTAATAATAAAACAGCAATAAAATAATTACGAAGTAATAACAAGACAAAAAGCTGAAGATTGGCTGGCTTTCTCGGTGATTGGTAAAGTTAACGTCGTATATGCATAATAGCACGCACGAAACGTATACACAAGACACGCACATTGCATTTTAGTAAGATTAGAGATGCGTCTTAATATATATATATACAGTAATGACAACATTATTCTTAGTCCGACGACCCAAATTTTTTTCTGTCACAAAAACTGTCACGAAAATTTGTCCAATAACGTGACGTGCTGTATATATAAGAAGATGAAGTACCGACAAAATGAATGATTGCTAGAAAATAGCAACGTGATACTTATATAAAAAACCGAAGAAGTACCGACGAAGTGGTTTGCTTGACGTTGTCAATTTTTCTCGTGCTAGACGAAGTATAGAAGTGATAGAGCTAGGGGTTTGATGTTGTCCCCAGGCGAGGTCAAGAGGCGAAGCCCTTTAAGAGGCACAAAGGGCTGAGTTGATTATATATATATTAACAACAACGTCATTCACAGCTCAACCCTTAAAATTTTTTTCTGAACAAAAAAACTGTCACGAAAATTTTTTCCAAAACATGACATGTTGTGTATACATATATAAGAAGACAAAGTATTGACAAAATTGACCGCTTGACATTGTCAATTTTTCTCGTTCTATACGAAGTGCAGAAGCGGTAGAGCTAGAAGTCTGAGGACGTCCCCCTTAAGAAGCAGGACGGGCCGAGTTTTTTGGGGTATAAAACGGAATGAGACTCAAAAAGATAAATATTGCTTTAAAATAAAACAAAAAAAAGCTATTTTACAGATTCTTTTTAAAATGATTTATCTAAAATTAGTTGGCTGGATGTCTTGATTATTTGTTGTTTAAGCTATTATTTCACCAATATTCATTTATTTTATTTTTTTGTTTTTAGACAGCATTACCCAGCGAGCGTGAAATTTTTATAAACTTCAATGTGTGGCAGCGCAATACTCTACTCGACCCAAACAATTACCTTACCAACTAGGCCACCACGGTAACTGGAGCAATACGCATTTCAAACAGCTTCTAAAATTCAAACATTTAGAGTTAATATCGCCATCCGGCGTGTAGTTGTATCATAAGTACCGATGAAAAAAACAAGAATATTTTTCTATTTATCTGCGGAAGAGTTACTGTAATGACTCAGCATGTAATGGATTTTATTGAAATTCGATTAAAATAATAAAATTAAACATTGAAATCCGAACCAAATACCAACGATATGTGTTAAATCTATAACTCCAGTAAAGACTAGACATTTGTTTGCTAGAGCACTCGCGATTAACCTACGAATGTTTACAATATTTTACAAGAAAAAAAATAAACTAACAAAAAACGGTGCAATTCCGTAGCAAACTGCAGCCGGTAGGATTTCGAATAAATTCCAGCAAAGATATAGAGGCTTTTTCGCATCGATTAAGCATTCAGTACTTCTCGTGGTTTTCTTATTCCATGCGCGAATGTGTGACAGCTTATCTTTCTGCTTGACGTAATGATTAGAATTAAAATTAAGTTTACGAAATTGAACTACTTTCTATACTGCACGATAACGATTCTGCCGAGTTCACCTCGGCGAATGTTAGCTAACTGTGTGCCTAAGAAAGTAAACACGAACAGTTTACATTTACTATCAGCTTTTCCGTAAATTTCAATGTTGAAGTTAAAAACTTTTGTGCTTAGTTAAGATACCCGACAGAAAGGTCAAACAGTGTGATGGGCAATTAAGAAGTGTTTCTGTGTCAGACTCGGAAATACTGTACCATCGCGAAGTATTTAAATCGTTCGTTGTTCGACTGGAGTAATTATTTTTCTTTGCTTGCTTCTAAAGGAATTCTAAAGGCTTTTTTTGGGGGGGGAAATATGTAAGAAAAACGATGTTTTAGGTTTAAAAGGGAATGAACAAAGTATCCTTAATGAAGCAACGAAAAGGAAACTTGAACTGGACAGATATTACTAAAAAAACGCGAAGAATTTGTTTCCGGTCATCACACTTACATAGTCGTTAGTATTTAGATGAAAAACATCGTACCTTTTAGTATTAATGAAATTAGCTAAATACCGAGCAAAAAAGAAAAAAAACGAGATTATAGGGAGGTCTGCGAGTTTTTTTTTGTTTTTTTTTTCAGGTACGCCAGCCACGTCCGGAAACGAAAAGAAGGGAAAGAGGCATTGGGAAACTAATATAGCAAGAATGAGGAAAGATGGAATATAAACATTTTCTTCCGTTTTTGTTATTTCTGCCTTTGAATTATTTTTATCCTCTTTTCTCAAACGTTTACGAATATATTCTCTTTCTTTCCATTTCTTGGGTTGACAATCCCATTAGAAAAAATAAATGAAACTAAAAAAAAAAAGAAGAGTTTCAGAGCTGAAACCTAACCAGAAGCCTCAAAATCATTGAATAAATTAACGGGAAGCCTACGTACGTACAAAAATAGAATGGCTAAGGAAAAATCGTTGGAATCTTTAAATCTCTGGAGCAAAACTATTTTTAACTGTTCTAATCGAAGTTAATTAATTTGTCAGTATGATGTAGTAACAATAACGGCGTCTGCCTCTAAAAAATTATCCGCCTACAAAGTGGATATCAATGTTTTTCCGAAAATAAATTAAGATTTTACCGATCTTCACAGATTATAATTTTCGCGATTCTGAATTCATAATGTACTTAAGGTACTAATAAAGTTCATATTTTCACGATGTTTGAAGAAGTGATGATGACGATCGTGTGATATCCGTAAGCTGTAAGCCGTTTCGAAGTAATTTCAGATTGTTTTAAGCGGGGAAAAAAAAGATCTAACCAAAGATCTGTCGCTTCGAAATTTAACTCCGTAAAAAATTTTAAATTGTTTCGTATGGAATTCATTAAAATAAAAAAAGACCTAACAACGGAAACCAGTTGCTCTGAAATTTGACTTGACACCAATGGTTCTAGCGGTTTTATTACAGCTTACAGGTATTGTTCGATTATATTTGGCAAAATCCTAGGTTTGCGTCAACATAGTAATATAGGGCCTTTTAAAATCGAACTTATGAAAGAGTCGTAAGAAACGAAATGAAAAATATACAGAAAATGTATCTTATATAACAGAACGAAATAATGGTTAATCACACTATATCCACGCCAGATGGTAACATAATGCTCCGTCATCAGTTGAAACCCAAAAATGTTCTGCTTATGTTAAGTTACACCTGAGTAATAATGTATACAGGAAATGATTTTGGAAGCTAATATAAATACCGAAAATTCAACCTAATTTTACACGGTTAGATTCGCACGTTCAGAATATCTTTTAAATTTAACTGATAAGTTGCTAACTAAAAAATTCGAGGCAATGATGTTTTTTCGAATAATAATGGTATACAAAAGAAGTTTCAAAACTGTTTTGGTTTAATTGTGAATCATCCGGAGGCCCCCTGGCTTTGCAAATACGGAAAATACGGTAAAAAGAATCTTCAAGAATCCAGAGCTTTCCGCTGAAATTACAGGAATAGATGTAGAATTTGAAAAATTTACATTTTAATAATTTCCGGTAAGTACGAAGTCGACAGAGAAAAATTTAAAGTGTACGCTCGTAAAAATACGCTAGCAACATTGTGTGTTTTAATGCGTGGAGCTAAGATTTTTTCAGCAGAAGAAGCCTACGCAATAAAAATGTTTCTAAAAAATTGTACGGGACCAAAAATGTTTGACTTTTTTCTCGCACAAAATTTTGTGGATTAATTTTATTACAAAAGAAAAAAAATGTGAAAGTAAAATTACTTGAATAAAGCGAAAAAATTATTAATTTATCCGACAGAACAAGATAGCAGCGGTAATAGTTAAACGATAAACAGACCGCATTATTGATAAAATTAAAATTTTTGAAAATTTAAATTTGTTTATTTTTATTTGAAGTTTTGTATGGCAGTTTTTTTTTTAACTTTGTTTAGTAGAAAATTAAGTGTTTTAATTAATGATTGTAGAAAATCGATTATTTTTCATTAAAAAAAAAAAACAATAATTAAATAAATGTTACATAGCTTTTTTAAATTCCCTTTAATATGACTAGAGCATCGGCTTAAACATCTTTTCTCCGAAAGGAGGTTTATTCGAGAGTTAACTGCAGAATTAGTGGCAGATTTGGAAAAATGCTTGAAAAATCGTACATCAATGCAGTTATTGCAGTTTTTATTAGCGGTATTAGTCATAATTTTGTATTTATCGAAGAAAAATGGTAGATGATAAAAAAAGGAATTATAAAGGGATCTGGTATTTTCGAAAGTTTGGCGACGCAAAAAAACAGGTTTAGCGGCTGAGGTTAGAAAATTTATCTACAATTATAAAAACATGAAGGACTCGTTTATAACGAAAAGCGAAAAAGGACTATGTGTAACATTTACGAGCAGAATCGATAAATTTCGGGAGTATTATGAATGTTAAAATCGAGGTTATGAATTTGATTAAATCTAAAGGATTGTGGTGTATCATCGTAAGATCCGATTTCCTTTTCGATATGAACGTGGAATATGAGAATATTATTTAGTTTTTTTCGATATTTGATGGCTTTCCAAAAAAAGATGTTGAAGAGAGTGTTTGAATTAAAAGAAATCGTCCGGGTTACCTTCGGGAATAGCAAAAGGAGAAAATCTTTGCGCTTATCAAATTAAAATTTGGTTAGCGGATCTTGAGTTTTCTTGGTTGATATTACAAAACATTTCAATGATTTCAGCTGAAAACTGCAAGGTCAATAATAACATCTACGACTTTTTTGTAAATAAACTTATTTTTATAAGATTACCGATTAAAAATAGGCGATTTAACTTGTTTTTTTTTCCCGATATTATCTTAGTGCACTGATGTAAATAAATTCGCACGTAGTTTTATGGCCGATAATCGGTATCATATTAGACGGGAAAAAAGGAGCAGTAAATATTTTCAGACTTATTCAACTTAAAAATTCATTTGAAAATGTCAAACCGTTATAAAAATAAAGATCTAACACCTCGCTGGAAAAATTACACATAATGTACTTTATGACCAAACACTACCGTCATGAACTTTTTCAGATTTTTTAAAGAGGTGAATGCATCTTAAAAAAATAGACACTGTTCATTTCGCATTTTCTCGACCGTATTGAGCTCCTATGAGCTGATGAAAAAAATTTTTTTTGGCCTCAGTTTTATACAAAATGACATAATAAGTACTTCCCAGTATTTTGGACACAAAGAATATGGAACAAAACATTTCAGTCTCATTTTTCTGCTGGTTTTCCATTTTTTTGGCTCACAAAATACTGAAATGATCTATATATTCGTCTTGATTTTCAACTAAAATGACTTATAAATATCCTGCAATAGATTACAGACAATTGAATTTATCCCGATTTTTAAAAATTGTGAACACCTCTTTTAAACAAAAAAAAAAACGTTTTTTTGCATTTTTTATCATATTTAGCTTATATGAGCGGTTGAAAAAAGTTTCTTTTTTTTTTGGGCTCAAATTTATGCAAAAAACTTTATAAGAACTTTCCAGTATTTTGGACACAAAGAATATGGAACAGAAAAGTTTTAATTTACTGTTCTACTATGTATTCGGCTGAGTTTTTTATTTTAATATCTTACAAAATACTGAATAAGATCAACGTGTATATAGAAGAATAAATTATTTCGATTACTTTATTCACATGTTACGCTTTTTTGTTTTTTTATTTTTAGCTTAAATGATTTAAAAGTTCGTTACAATAATTAAAATACAAAGAATATAAAAAGAATTATTTACTAATTTTCGTCTTGTTTTTAGATCGGTTTCTTACAATGATGTAAAAAATAAAGTAAATTAAAAATAATCGATAGAGTTTGTATTCTTTTTTAAACTGGAAAGGCACTGCCAACATATTGTCATATATTTTAAACATAAAGAATATAAAAATAGTTAATAAAGCAACTAATAATCTTAATGTGATCATCTTCATCGCTGTCTTCCTGTATAACTGGTGTATGACGTACAGCATTAAAAAGTTTTTTAGCATGTTTAGCGGGTTTTATTAACTTTGACAGATTAATATATTACTGCAGCGTCATGCGCACAACAGCGTCAATGGTTCGCATACCATTAGTACACTCGCGGTGGTAACATTGCGGGTAATTACTGTATGTTATAGGTCCGACTACTCACATAACGAGATCGTACTTGAAATTCGATAATTACTGGTGATTCCTTCCGGTACTGAAGATTGATTTCTTCGGAATCGTCCATCATTCCGGCTAAATATGAAATTTCTAACTGTAATCGATAAGTGCTAGTAAAACGTAATTCCAAATCGTTTTCCCGTCAACACTGGAAAATCCATAACGTCCGCAGTTGTTAATTTTCGAAAAGGAACTTTTCAGCCAGTTCACTTCCCTGTCGCCAGCTCGGAATATAGAGCATTTTCCGTATTATCCTGATTCATTAGTTACGATAAAACTTCATTGAGACAAATCGTGAACCAAATTCATTGTGCAAGAAATAAGCGATTTTACAGTACAATCCAGTATCCTTATGCAATTTATTATCAAACTGGTTGTGAAGCAATTTCCGTTTTTGGCCTAGTGGATGACTTCAACAATGTTACCCGACGAGAGTGGTTTGCTTCTGCAGCTGTGAGCTGAAATTCTCTTTTCCTTTTAACGAAGACAGACAAACATGAATTATTTCAGTATATTGTGAGACGTAAAACCGAAAAAACAACTAAACAACCACCAGAAAAATAAGATTGAAATGTCATGTTCCATATTCCCTTTGTGTCCAAAATACTGGAAAGTACTTATTATGTCGTTTTGTATAAAACTGAGGCCAAAAAAATTTTTTTTCATCAGCTCACGGAAGCCTAATATGGTTGAAAATGCGAAATAAACAGTGTCTATTTTGACATTTTTAAGTCTTTGATTTGGCATATAAACTTGAAAAGCGTTACCAAATAAGCGTCACGAAATGGATCGTCACGGAAAATCGTTACGAAAATTTCATGTCCTTACTTGCATACGACTGATTACTAATATTTTCATGTCTCTTTACTTTGTCACATAAACTTGAAAAGCGTCACAAAATGGAGAAGTGTTTCCTATAGCGACTTCTTATGAAAACTGTAGGGTTGTGTATTTCAAACTTCATTTCCTTGTTTACATTTGCTGAGCGCACAAAACAATTACCGTAGTAATTATAAATTAAATGTAACTTTAGTCTCGTGTAAACCATTTCTTTCCCATGAAAAGTGTTATGGATTCCGAAGCGAACGAGAGACCAACTCGCGTCGGCTCGCACTAAGGTGCACAAGATGAAGCTCGATGAGACGGGTGGTCTACCATACAAGATCGAGCTCCTTATTGACAAGCCGCACATGGTGCGAGTAAACATCGATGTCACCGATGGCCTCGTGAACGGCGTGGTAGGCCTGCTGCAGTACATCGAACGCTCTCGCGAAACCGACAAGATAATTCGACTTTGGCTAAAATTTGACAACGTTAAAATCGGTAAATTACCACGATCGGAAGTTCGGATAGACACTGTGCAGCGTATCCGTGTATCTACGAGCATTGGATGCCGATCGGCTTACGTTCGTCAATGGTGACGCTTCCTAGTAAGATGGTTACCTGTAAACGATCGACATTTCCACTCACACTTGCTTGCAGGATATCGATTCACAAATCGGAAGGCAGTACATACCCGGCGGTGGTATACGAATACTCAAAATCGCACGACCAGCAATTCGTGTACGTCACTCTGTCTCGATGTTCTTTGTACGAAGGGTTGTTCCTAACGAATAGGAATGGGGACCACTGATTTTACCACGGACGCGAAAAACAATTGAAAGACATTAGAACTGAGTTTGGACGTCTTACGCGTCATCGTTTGAACACGCACGCTTCCCACAGTTGAGATTTTGTGGATCGTTCACGTACTTGGTCTGTCGATGCTCTCACACTATGTTCACTCAACGTTCAGTCGTTGCGCTCACACTCGCTCGATATAACGTGTGACTTTGTTATACCTTCGTGCAGTTTACTCGCACTCTCTGAAACGTGGTTATCAAACGCCGATTGCGATAAATTTGAACTTGAAAGTTACTCGCTCGTAAATCGGCACAAACGCGACAACGGCAAGATGGCTGGTGGTATAGCGATTTACGAAAGGAAATTGGATGTAACGTGATATCGATGGACGTCGGTGATATATGCAAAGCCGAAACGATGATCGATGGAGAGCGTCTGTTACTTTTTTCGAAGTACCTCTCAAACGGGACAACGTTGAACGATAAGATCAATTTCTTTGAGCGTTACCTACTATCGAAGCTGAAAAAGGTCTGTTTCTCTTTATCGATGAAATAAAGCTGTACGATTTACCGATCATAGTCTGTGGTGATTTCAACATCGATTTCCACTCGGACGATGGATTGCGATTCGATCAATTCATGAGTGAAACGTTCGATTCTGAGATGAATAATTCGGTGGACCTTTCGACAACGCGAAATATGACGCGAACGTACAACCGTTAGCTTACTTGTGTCGTATTTTTCTCACCATCGGCCATTACTCAGTATTACTACCCCTAACGATAATGATGTAAATAAGGAACCTTGTACTAGCGGTAGTAGTCGTTGAATATATATTTTTGCAAATACATTGAAATATAATATGTACAAAGCATTTAGAGGTACAGTAGGTAGGTTCAATCTCGAAACGCTTTATACGTTGCAATATAACATGTACAAGGCATTTAGAGGTTGCACGGCGACATTCTCATATCGACGGAGGCCGCGAAGCGAACGACATTCTAATGTCGGCGGATGCCTGAATGGCTGTACAAAACCTACTTTTATGGGAAAACATGAAAATGTCTCACTGTATTGCGGACTTGTACGCAAGCTGTTTTCGAATACATATATATCCTCCATAATTAATTAAAACCTAGTAATTTTCGTATTTGAAAGTTCGTCATATAAAGAAACAAATAAATAAAAATAAAAATAAAAAAATAAAAACGATTCGTTGAAATTTTGCACGTAAGCTCCCGGGGTGTTTACTATTTTTAAGGTGCGTCCACCTCTTTAAAAAATCTGAAAAAATTCGTAACGGTAGTTTGGGCATAAAGTACATTATGTGTAATTTTTCCATCGAGGTGTTAGATCTCTATTTTTATTGCGGTTTGACATTTTCAAATGAATTTTTAGGTTACGTTTTGTTGATAAATAAGTCTGAAAATATATTTTTTGACTGTAGGATTTTAAAATATCTTCAATTTGAACCCAACTTGAAGAATATCGGTCAACTAGTTCTCAAGATATCGTCAAAAAACCTGATTTTACATTTTTGCCCCTAGGAGGCGCCCCTTAAAGGCCAGCGGGCTGAAACTTTCAGGAAGATAGTATTTTTCGATGGCTGGCACACGATGGTATAGTTTTTAGAACGATTGGCTTGAGGGGAATTTTCCACTATCTTAACCTGCTATGGCCTTTGATTATAGCGATTATTACATGACGGTAAACACCGTTAAAGCTGATCGATTCCAACGACATGTGCTGTCGGACTGACACTAGAATCTAATTCATAATATTTCCTTTCACCTGTACATGACAAAATTGTAACCTATCCATTATCATGGCTGAGTAATAGCCAAAAATCAACCGGGCTTTTTCTAAGTGTACGAATTTATTTGAATTTATTCGCTCCGAAAACGAGTCTATTATTAAATTCGATGCTTTTAATTCTCTTTGCGCAATAGAAAAATAAAAAAAATAAATTGAAAAACAGCGTAAGATTTTTCAAAGTCAGATGTCTCAATTTATAACATATCTCCATATATATTATAAAAATACGTTCGTTATTATTATTATTATTACTATTATTATTATTATTACTATTATTATTATTTTTACTATTATTCATATTTTAACTATTATTATTATAATTATTGTTATTTCGGTAATAATGATCACGTGTTAAGTGATAGACAGGGTGCGGGAAATTTTTTTAGGTACGAATAAATCGGTTGAAAATCGAAAATTCCGCAGATATTTTTCAAAGGCAATTTTTTTTTTTTTTTTTTGTAGCCTAGATGTTCGAAAAGTAAATGTTTATTTAACTTTCTTTTTTTCACCTTTTTTTATTGTTATTTTTACCGACGTGAAAAACTAAATAGCGAAATCGTTTGAATATTTAATTAAGTTGGTCGAGAAAATAATTTTGCTCACGCGATGATGGGGCTCTTTTGTGGAAAAATTTATGTCAATAGTTCTCTGCTCGATTAAAAATTTTATAGTTGTTATTTTTTTTTATTTTTCATTCGTAATTTTTTTGAACTTTTGTTGTACGCCGCGGGATTTGAACCGATTCTATTCGAACAAAACACCACCGCCTAATCAACCAGACTTTATAGGCTATGGGCTCTCTTATCTTTTATGTAATTATTGCTATTTTTACGCTTCGCTGTTTTCTGTTTCCTTTTATTTCTAGTCGAAAGCGACACATCGTCATTTTTTGTTATTCACAGAAAAAGTTATATGGTCCAATAGAGAATTGGAAAATGTTACGTTATTCGAATTCTGAAAAATAAATAAAATAAGGGGGGGGGAACTAAACTGTAAAATGTTAGTTGGTAAAATTTTTTTTTGAAAAGTTTCAAATTTAAACGCAAAAATGGAATAGATCAGAAAAAGGTCCTCGCTGCAAATGCGTATTTTGCAAAACGTCAAAAACTATCTTGCTTTTATTTTATATCAAATTGACTTTGAGTTTAACTTTGAATTTAACTTTGAAATAGAAATTTTTTTCTCCAATTGGAAAGGAAAAGAACCTCTTTTAGGCGTTCACTTTTGGAAAAATGTAAATCAATTTTCGATTTAATTTTTACTTTCATTAAACAAAATAATACTGCCGTATAAGTATTTTTGTTTGCAAACACTGAAGAACATTTTGATTTTCCGTATATATTCATTCTGATTTTGATTTTTATTTCACTTATTTATTCTCCCTGTCATTCTTGTTTCTGCATCTTTCGCTATTTATTTATTGTCATAAAAAAAAAAATTGTATTCGGTTATCTTTATTACTTTTCTTTATATTTCATTTATTTTTCTTTAAATGCATTTAGTCTGTCTTTACTTCCTTCTTTAAGAATCGCATATTATAACTTTCTTTTCTTTTCTATTCAGTCTAATCCGCCCGTAATCCGTACTTATCTCGATTAAGTATAACCGACGTACCTTAGATAAAAGGATCAAACAATTCGTACGAAATCATACAACGCGTTTTACTGCTTTAAAAGATGCTCAGAGCTATTCTTATTCCGGACTTTATTGGCTCAGTCGTATTGAAGACTCTTCAGTATTGTAGCTAGTTTTTCGCCTTGTCATTCTGCAATTCCGGTTATGTTTAAAACATGTCTAAGTTTGTTTGATATTTTTCATATTTTATACGAAGAAGTATATATTAATCGAATAGCTCGATCGACGGTTTATAAAAATCAATTCTGTTCAGTTCCTGCCCTAATTTACATCATTCTTGTATTGGCTTGATAGTGGCAAAAAAAAAAAAAAAAAAATCAACAATAATAACAATAATCAATCAAATCAAATCAACGTTTATCATTATTATTACAAACATAATCCATCTATACGCATATTTTCGCGAGCAATAAGTATTAAAACAGTAAAAATCTCTTCGAAAAATACAAAAACCCTTAAAATTACAAATAAAACATGGAAATAAAGCGATAAAAGTAAACCGTACAGAGTTTATATAAGTTGATATAAACTTAAACCGAATATGTAGAGTATAAATTTATTCAATACCTAAACTTATACAAATAAAATAAAAGAAAAATTTTTATATTTTTCCTTACAACCAAAGTACTCTATTTGTATATACATTACATCCCCATCCATAATTCTGAATCAATTATTTACAACGTTCCTCAAAATGATTATTGGAGTGGAAGTAATTCATTAAACATTTACGTCTTTTTTTAAAGTTCCTTAAATCGTCTTTTAAAAATTGTGGTAAATATATGAGAGGCGCCATATAGAAGGCTTGGATTCTTGAGTGAAATTTCATCAGATTAGGTACAGCAGCTAATTCATTTCCACAACTTCTAATACTACAATCCTTAATTCGAAAATTCTTTCTTTCTATTTAGCATAAACAACATCAATTCAGTTTTATATAATGTACTTACATTAAATAATTTATAATCAATCTTGTTTTTCGTGATTAACTTGACTATTCTTTTATTTAAAAAATCAATCTGTGTAGAGTTGTATTTAGCGGTATTACCGTACGTCAAGACAGGTTTGTATATAGCGATTTGATATAGCTGATACAGGTGATATTCATTAAAAAATTCATTCAGGTAGTAAAATATATAGTTTAGCTTTCCGAGTTTAGAGGCTAAATAATCGGTATGCTTATTCCACATTAAAAATTTAAACCCAGATATTTGGTTTCAAACACTCTTTCTATTTCTGAATTTTCATTTAAACAAATTTTTTCGCAGTCCCACGTGTATTGAGGTTTATGACTATCTAATATGAATTTAGTTTTATTTTTAAATTTACTATAAGCCTATTTGCCTTAAACCAATTTACTAAAGAATCAACATTCCTATTTGCTAGTTGCATTAGAATATGACTGTAACGAGAATTCGTGACAATAGCCGTATCATCTGCGTAGGTGAGCATTTTTCCCGATATACTTAAATTGCCCAATTCGTCGTTTATATAAATAAGAAACAGAACGGCACCTAAAATACTACCTTGAGGTACCCCATATATGTATCTGCGTTATACTTTCACCATGTACTTTGTTAATTTTCGTAATATATTTTCTATTATTTAAATACGATTCGAACCAGTTGTAAATACTATCTCGGAAACCACACGAATATAACTTGGCTAAAAGAATTTTGTGGTCAACTACGTCAAAAGCTTTTCTCAAATCAAAATACACAGCTAAGCTTAATTTTCCCTTATCTAGATTTTCCGTAATATAGGATACATGCTTAAATAGCGCAATGTCAGTTCCTTTACCTTCTAAAAATCCGTATTGGTTTGTACTAACAGAATTTTTACTATGTAGGGAGAAACCCATTACTCTCATCTTAATATATTTCTCAAAAATTTTTGAAATAGTTGTTAGTGTACATATGGGTCTGTAATTTGCCCTATCACATTTATCGCTTCCCTTATATACTGGAGTAATGATACCTAATTTTAAAATGTTCGGGAATTTTCCAGCCTTTACAGATTCGTTAAATATGCCTAAAGAAATAATAGAGGAGGAAAAAATTGGGGTGAAAAAAAAGAAAATAAAGGAATGGCTACAGAAAGAGGGAAATAATAAGCATTAAATAAGCGAAGAAGGTACGGAAATAGTGATAAACAAAAGTGAAAAAAGGGAAAGGGAAAGGGAAAGGGAAAGGGAAAGGGAAAGGGAAAGGGACGGAATAAAATAAATAAATAAAATAATAAAAAATAAAAATAAAATAAAGAATAGATTAATTATAGCTAAGTTAGAAATAAGCAAAAATAGGATAAGTTTGTAATAAAATAAAATTGTATAGTATATAAGTAGTATAATGTAGGCGTATTTAGATGTAAGAAAACTCGTCGATAATACAGCTTGACGAGGAAATGTGTAAATATTAATAAATATCGATATATTTTCAAAAAAAACACTTGAGTTAAAGGTCTGACAAAAAATTCTACATTTTCTTTTATTAATAATATAGACAGCCCGTATGACCCAAACGATGATTTATTTGGAAAATACATTATTACATTTTTTATTTCTTCGTTCAAAAAATCGATAAATCCGAAAGTTTCCAAGACGGGAGAACAGTTTGCACGATATGCTGCAAACCTTTCGTTTTGCATAAGTTCGGTAACAGAGTTGAAAAAGTAATTTATAAAATGACAAGCAACATCGACACTCCTTCTCGTCTGCATCTAATTTCTTATTATTAACTATTACTTCAGGTATTCGATGACTTTTACTTCCTAATACTTTTTTCACTACTGCCCAATATTTCTTTTGATTCAGTTCGCAGCTGCTATAATATTCTTTTTTCGCTGTTCTAGATAATTTCTGTATTAGTTTTGAAATTTCTTTATACTCAGAAATTATAGTGTCATTTCCCTTGAAAGATTTAATTTGTTTATAAATATTATTTTTCGTATGGGATAAACGTACTATTTCCTGAGTTACCCACGGTGTTCTCTTACGTGTATTTATTTTTATTTTCCTTATTTGCTTACACTCATCTACAATTTTGGTAATAGTCCGAATAAAATTTTCAAATTTAGCGTCAATATCATGTTATGTTGGGTGTTATAAACAAAATCAGTATTAGTACATAATAATTTATTACGTAATAGCTTTCTATCAAAGGAAACATCGAACGTGGGCGGTTTCACAAAAATATAGTCTTCTCTATATTTATAGGTATACTTATCGCATAATGATCAGAAAACTAACATCTAGTACTTTGAATGATATATCAGAGTTTAGTTTATTGCAAATCTTAATAATAATAATAATAATAATAATAATAATAATATAAGCAATAATCCTCTGATTATTAAAAATGTAAAATTTAGAGTTCATTTCTGGGAACTTATTTGAAAAAATAATGCGGGATATGCGATTCGGAAATCGACTTACACTTTAAGCGAATTATCAAGCATTTTGAACTAAAGTTTTTATTTTGTCTCCAACTCTGAGGAATGAAGAGCATTATCAAAAGTGTCTGATTTTTTGTTTTTTTTTAAATTTCGAACTTAATGCGCTTTGGAAATTGAAAAAAAAAAAGTAATGCTAATTAATCAAAAACCCTAGAATTTCAAGGGTTTTTTTTTTTTTAATATGCCGGGAAATAAATTGTAAAAATAGAGACTGCGCGATGAAATGATAGCTCGCACAACGTTAACAAATGAGCAGGTCTTGTAAAAACAAACGAGGCTGTTTTGTCTCGCTAACAGGTGCTAGTGTGAAGCCGCCTTAAAAATTAAATTAGATGGGTTTAATATAAGCGAAGGAGATAAAACACAACACAGCTAATACGCATTATGTACAGAACACGAAGACATATTAACCGAATTAAGCGTTTCATAACAACAATCCTCACACGTATATCTTTGTGGCGTACCATATTATTCACAGTGCACTCTTACGAATGATATTAGGCCCTGATAAAAACCGTTTTCGTGGAGGAATTATTATTTTTGTCGTGCCTTCAAAAGTAACGAAATGGCAATTTATTTAGATTCTAGTATTTTTTTGATGCGGTTCTTTTTTTACTAGCTGAACTGCAATTTTTATTTATTTTTAATTTTCAACGGTATAGATTTTTTTTTTTTTTTCTATTAATAATTTCGAAATTATTTCTCTAGTTATTGGTCGATTTCACAACTCGCGCCCTAGAAAAAGGTAAAAATGCTACTTTTGGAAAATTGGAATTTCGTAAATAAAATTTACTAATACCGTTGATAAACTATATACCTGGAGACTGTACACAATGGGCTAAATTTCTCCTTGTCCAAAACTTCATGTGTTAACTTCCACAGGAGTCGTCTGCATAAAGATAACCGAGAAATTCGCCTTCGTCTAAATAATTCTCCTCTTCCGTTCTCCAGTCTGTTGAATTTTTAGGTTTAAGATTCCTCTCTGCCCTGGTTTCCTTACATTTCCAAACGTAAAAATAAATGCATAAAGAACCTCCCTCCATTATAAAATACTTGTCCAGTCCTAAATTCAATATTGATCCTAAGCTACTTGTCACCATTTATAAAGTCCTTACCCTTTTCAGATTAACTTATGGGTGCCAGGTTTACTCCTCGGCTAGTCTGTCGTTACTCACAAATACTTATTTTTATTTAATACGTTCAATATTTAACGAACCAAAAAAAAAAACAAATTATCATTATTTGTAAGTATACTGAGAATAATGTTGGGCTCGTGTAATGACAACAACTGGAAACCTGGTTTTCTCAAAAATCTGCATGTAAATTAAGGGCTCTACCAACTGGGACTTTTTTAGTCGACCGTTTTGATTTTCATTATGGCTAGATTTCCTCAGATTCTGATAAATCCTTGGTAAAATATTGGACATTTTAATTTATCATTTTTTAGTTTCATACAGTCAGTGTAAAAACTTTGTTGGTACCGCTATTGTATCAGTTTGCTCCATTAAAAATTTCCTTCTATTTAATGATTTTCAGTATTTAAATATCGTTTTCTTTTTCTAAATATTTCACACTGATATCTTACAACCGTGAAATTTATTTTGTTTCGCAATTCACAGGGTAACTTTTCTAAAGTATTCTTTCTCATATAAAACGACACTTAATTAATTCGCTCCTTACGTTTTTTCTTTTGATCCCTTACTTCATGCTTAATCATTCCAATTTTCTGCATCCCCTCTAAGATATATTCTCTTTCGGCCTTTCACAAGAATCTGCTGGCTCATGTAGTGCGATAGGACTCTGTCATTCATCCTTATTTCTTTTACTATTATTTTTACTGATGGTTCCAGAACAACGGACGGTACGGCAGCTGTCTCTTTTTGGTCCTATCACTCAACTGTTTCAAATCTTATAAACTGCCTTCCTTCTGCTCCATATTTATCGCGGAGTCCGCAGTTATCCTTCGTGCTATCCAATACATTACTTCCACAAATGGCTCTAATGAATTTCTGATAGTGTCCGATTCTAAAGGTGTGCAACTGTCCATCGTCTTTCCTCTTCCTCGTCGTTCCTCAAACTTCATAATACTCCTGATTCGTTCTCTTGTCACTAGATTATATAGCGCTCGTTCTAAATAAATCGATTTCTTATGATCCCCCAGCCATGTTTTAGCATTAAGGGTAATAAACTGGCTGATTCATTAGCTCGATCTTCGGACTGGTCAATTTCTATTCGAATTTTCTTCTTAACATTCTTTCCAAGGGAATTGCCATCGTAGACGATGGCACGATATTTATCCCCTTTTATTCTCTAATCTTGAATCTTTCTGTCTTAATATCCAAACTCATCCTACTCTTTATCCTTATATACTATGACTTCCCTCATCTTTCGTGCTTTTTTATCTCTTCTATCTGCAGGCTTCGCCTTGACCATAGTCGGCTTCCTGCATTCTCTTTTCGTTTTTCTATGTTCTCTTTCCTTTTTGTTCTTTCCATCTGAATGATTGTGATTTACTTTACGATACAAATCACATCTTCGAATGCGCGTCTATAGAACGCTCTCTCTTGTATAATAAAACTCCTGAATCTTGGTTTGCCTACTCTCCATATAGTGCTTCGTTTATTCTTTCTCTTCCATCTCCGGCGATTATTTCTATTATAGCGTATTTCATTGCTTCTACCTTTAGTAGCATTCAGTTCTAATTCGTTTTTCTCGCTCTCTCTCTCATTAATATAATCTAACGCTGATGCCCTCGGCTGGTGATACCCCTCCGCCCTCAAGTCTTCCTCATAAAAATTAACGTGAACGTATTTCAATTAAAAGAGCCTAGCTCTTGGTAACTATTTTTTCTTCCTCTCCACTTTATCAATATGTTTTTCAATATCACAAATATTCTTCATACAGCAGCAGGTTCTCTTTTGTACTCGTTTAAAATTAAAGTTTTTTGGCAATATTTTTGGGTTACCTTAGCTAAATTATAGGAAAACTTGTGAAAATTTACAATTATCATTTTACTTTACTTATTGAAATCTTTTCCGCCTGCTTTTGTTTCCAAATTTGATAAAATTACCAATTCTATATCTTTTTTTTTTTTTTTTTTGCTACTAGATTTTATAAAAGTAAATCAGAATAACAAGAGTCCGAGAAAGACTATTTCTAGAAAGAACGAAATAAAGTTTTAAAGTGAAATAAAAGGAAAAAAGAAAAAAGAAGGATTCAGATGAAATGGGAAAGTGCAAAAATAAAAAAATCAGAAACAATGGAAATACTTCGACATAAACGAAAGTACCGACGAACAAATGAATGAAAACCGCATAAAAAAGTGCGAATTATTATCAACAAGTAAATACACCTTTTTAATGGTTGAAATCTATTGTAATTTATTAAGGACGGATAATTTCGTTTTGAGTAATATATCTGGGAAAAATAAAATACCTGTGAAAATTTATATAAATGTTGTAATAGTTATTTTATTTCTTTATTTCGTTATTTTGGTCATTTTGAATTTCGCTATTTTAATTCGTACAGTTCTAAAAAAAAAACTGAAAAAAAAAACGTCTCAGATAAAAATAATCGTTAAAGTCGCAATATAATTCTAATTGCAGTTGCAGTATTAAAAATATTAATTAAAACTGAAACTGTGAAAAATTAACTTCTCAAAGTGTAAGTGAACGCTTAAAGTTGACGTAGGATTATAACTACTGTTGGCTACAGCGCTACGTTTGCGGAAGATATTTCGTTTTATATCGACTAAATATCGACTAAATATCGACCGGACACTATAGTGTGCATGAAGGGACGTTTCTCCGCACTTCGGTAGAGACAGATATTTTTGCAAATTTAATTACGGTAGTCCGCCTCTAATTAACTTCCGTTAAACACATACGGAGATAATTTTTAATTTTGTTGCTTTGCGAAAAATCGTATAGTTCGTCGTAGTTTGCGAGGACGAAAGAATAACTATAGTCAAAAGAGAGATATATTTTCCCCGGTTAAACGACTAAGCGATCGTGAAAATAAATCGATCAAGCTGATGGAATTTCGGAAGCGGATAATTTTCTCCTACGCAATCAGAATGTTCTGTAGTAATTTCTATCTAGTTCATAAAAGAAATCGAACTGCGCAGGTCCCTAAAGATCAATATTTCTCATTAAGAGAACGTTTAATCGTCTAGCATGCCCCCATTCGAAACGGACTTGCAGTCGTTATTAAAGTGTTTAAAAGAAAGTGGTGTGTTTTTTTCTTCCCTTTCTTTTTTTTTTCCCCCGTTTATTAATTGACACTTCTCGCATTTGTTCCGTATAACGTCATTAAACGCAGTAACTTTTTACGAACTATAAATTTCTCGACATAGATCTCTAATGGAAATGCGATATCATTAAACGGATCGTTATATGTAATGAACTGTATAAAATTTTCCTAAAATGTTAAATATTATACGCATAATAATATGTGTTTCGTAATTGAACGAAATGCCGCTACCTAATATTATACGTTAAAATTGAATCTTCTCATTTTAAACCTTTCGCTTCTTTTTAATCCGTTACCAGAGGGAATTGTCCACTATGCAGGAAGATATAAAAGACATTCTTCTTTTGAATGTGTAAAGCTAATTTTAAAGATTAGTCGGGAAAAAGTGAAATCATAATTTTGATTTTATTGTTTCGACCCGTTTTTTGGAGCAAAAAAAAAAAACGTCAATGTTCTACCATTTTGTAATTGTAGACAAAGCTCTAAGAGTTGCCATTACCGTTGGATACGAAATCGGATATATTTCGGTTTCCAACCCTGCATAGGAGTCGTGTAATCTTAAATTCCGAGGAATATAATCTGCTTTCACTCCGGCTATATGATGACGCAGATATCAGCGTGGTTCTCTATTTGCGCTAGATTCGAAATTTCGTCTCTATTCCGTTTATGACGGATTCTCAGTATATTTAGAAACGGGAAACTCGATGCTGGAGCAATAGTTGAAAAATCTAATGAGGTGATTCGAAGATGATCTAAAACGAAATAAGGAGTTCTGTTATAGGATCGTTTTTGAATTTTTAAGGGAAACGGTGCTACGTAAGCTATGAGTTGTATCAAAATGTTTTTTAACGTAATAAACGCAACTTAAAGAGTTGTGATGTGTCCATTCAAAAAAAAAAAAAAAAAAAAATTGATTAAAATCATTACCTGGGAAAAAATAAATCGATAAATACAAGTAAAATACGGTAGAATAAAATAAAATTATAACGTAATGAGAGAGTGAGTGCATAAGTGGAACCTGTCGCTGTCTGAGGAAAGAGGGATCGATATAGGCCATGTGGCAACTGATGGATGCGCACGGTGATTGGTCAGCGAAGATACAATTGGTATGTGAGCAACGGGGGAGGAGACAGATTACCGAAAAAACAAAAAAGAGGCAACGGCAGTTTCGTTTTGACCAAAGTTAAAGTCACGGATAGAGTTTTTTTTTTTTTTTTTTTTGTGTTCGAAGAAGGTCTGTCGAGCTGCGAATTAAGTAACCGGTTGCAAATTTCAAAGAAAGGCGATGCAGCTAGATCCGAGTAACCGGATATCGTTGTTTGAATTCCGAGTTTCGCGATTATCCATCTCCAATATTTCTGAAATCAGTTTCGTAAAATAAATACGTAAATACCCTAGCAAATCTTTCAAACTAATTCTAATATAATAACAACAATAATCGTAACTTTTATTGGGAAAAAAAATGAAATCTTAGGTAAAAATAAAAACTAAATACGGCGAACTCCATTAATTACGTGAGCTGTTTTCCTTCTAATTTTGATCCCCGCCCTGTCCGGTGAGATTTAGATCTGGTGGAACTCCCTCTCCTCCTCACACGAGATTTACGCCATAGTTGTTAAAAGACTAAGTTTATGCGTTTTTTCTTTACTTCTTTTTTATTCTCGAAATGAAAGTTTTTAATAGCCGTGAGATTTTTTCAGCGGGCAAAATGGAACACTGAAAAAAAAGTAAAAGAACAATTTAATAACTTTTTTTTATTATCTGTGTAATAATGTATATTCTTTTAAAGTTGACATGAGATTTTCAGTTTAGCTTATGTGAGATTTAGTGAGATTATACTGGACCTATCCCCTTTTTTGAGCCACGTAATTAATGGATGCGCCCATACGTCCGCGGTGTATCCGATACCTTGGTGACACCCCTGAAAGTAAATTACGACGAGTCGATCGTTAAGAAGTTCTCGCAATGCTAATTTTAACTTTTTCGCAAAAGTTCATGCAGATTTTTTTTTTTAAAATCTATTCACAATACCCGTTCGTTATCTTATTTAATATATATTTTCCCTCTTTACAAGCATTTTCTAATTCTCTCGTGTAAATATTTTAAATCCGAAAAATCTGTTCTGAACCAGGTGCTTTCAGATGTATAATATCCGAACGAAACAAATCCCAGCCAGAAATTTAAGGAAATTTATTACAGATATTCAAATTAAAATAAGGATTATAAATATTCCTACTTTAAATTTTTATGCGCAATATCGGTCTACCTAGTGTTTTTATTTTAATTTTTTCCGGTAATAGAAACTGATGATTTTTTTTTTTAATGATATAAAACATTTACACAAGAGAGAGAGAGAGAGAGAGAGAGAGAGAGAGAGAGGGAGAGAGTAAAGAGAAAGTGCAGAAAAAAAACACTCAAAAATTTACACGAACCGTTGTACATATTAACATTATACGCTCTTGAAATATTAAAATTGAATTTGACCGTGCCCGTAAAGAGCCGAAATATAATTAAAATATAATGAGTGCGTAAGCATGGAATAATAATTTAATGTTCAAGCTTTTGTTGAAAATTAGCATTACAAGAAAATTAAGTTGTATGTATTATATTAAAAATATTCTGATACATATTCTAGTTTGTTTATGGTTTTTATTTCGCGACATTTGAAACATCACCATCGTCATATTGTCATACTTAGTTTCTGAGCGCCAGTGTGACTACCTATTCGTACATTCTAGCTATACAAACATAGGCACAGTGTACTAGGCAATTCAAATATTTTCTCATGATATATCGTTGCCTTTCCCCTCATTAAAAAATCAAAATCCAGCAATCAGAAGCATTACTGCTCCGTTATTGAACGTCGACAATAGTAAACATAAAAAAAAATTATTTAAAAAAAACGTTACTTTTTTACGCAAGAGAAAAGCAACAATAAATTGAACACGAAGAATGTTCAAAACAATTAACAAGATGCAAAATAAAAAAATACATGGGCACGACAGTCCTGTCTAGCTGACCTTTTAACCTTTTCGAAGGATATTTAATTCCTAAACAGAACGAAAACGTACGCCTTAGATGCCTCGAAGCAACAAGCGCCAAATGTAAGGTTTCATCCGTTGTCGGCGAATGGGAATTGCGCTTCACGTTCAAGGACGTTCTGTTACTTGCGCGTTCGGAGTACCACGTGGAGTCTTGAATATGTAGCCTGAGATTATCCTCAGAAATATATCCGCGTTCGGACTCAACCGGTATATCTCCGATGATGTGATTTAATATATCTCAACTCCGAAGGACGTCACACAATGAACGAATGTTGTCATTCCAGACACAGTCGGGTTTACACCTCTAGCCGGTTGATTTAATATATGATAGCTTCGAAAGGCGTTCACTACGCGCATGCACACCGTGTTCAAGGGCGTTCTGCTGCTTTGTGTGTCCGGAGAGTTACGTGGAGTTGGAGTTGAATATGTGACCGAAGATTACAATTGTACATTAGATATGAGATAAACTCCGGCGATGTTGGAGCTATCCGCAGTCGGAAAGAACACATAAATATATGTACCCAAAACTACTCTAGCATAGTTTATTTGTACATCTCTAATCATGAAGTAAAATAGTAAGAAAATAAATAAGAAAATAGAAAAAGAAACAGCGCCAGTTGATGTGCTAGAAAGAGGAAAGGAAATTGCAGAATTACAAGAGCATAATCATAGAGAAAACGATAGAGAGAACGTTTCTTCCTAATTCCGATGTTATTATTTTCACTTGACTTTAGCCGATCGGGCACTGTTTTCGCTCAAACATTCATTCAGTATGAGTCACAGATGAGGACAGAGAATGGAACAAATTTTATATTCTTCTTTGGTCCAGATCAATATTTTAATTTACGCAGCGGAACCGTATGGACCTAGGTGTCGACATTCGTTGATTCAGTTTGTCATCACTGGGTCGAATAAATATTTGGAATTGTAGTCGGGTTTACATAATCAACCCTACACTCTGTGATGTTGATCCGTGGATATATGTATATCTTTTTGGCCTACTCATCACTAGTAGTAGTTCCTTTAGTATTCTGACTGCGCATAAACCTTCCAACCTGCCCTGTAAAATTACCAAATATTATTATTTTTCTCATATGTTTTAGCGCAAACTCGGAAAAATTACTCAATATATACGAGTATATTGAACAATTTCTGTCTATGCATTTACTTTTGGCAAAGTTAATTTTAATTCATTTAATCGTTTCCCACGAATTCATCAGCCCGGTTATTTTCACCTATGTTTCTTCGAATTTAATAAATTCCAAAAATTATATTTGGCAACATTTTTGTTTCAAAATTTTCTGAAACATTTCATCGGAAAAGTTAATATTAAAGTTATCTAATGTGCTCAAAAATCTGTGGCGCCATGGCAGTTCCTCAGTGGAAACTTGCATGTTGTGTGTGCTTAGCCGCATGCATTAAGGCATACGGAAATCTCCCAACCCTTTGCACATTTTCTATTGAACATGTCATTACGTAATGAGCGAAATTTCCGCCTTCCTGATCTCAAAGTTCACGTTTTTCAGTTTCGTGCCTTCTCGCACTTAGAATGGAATTGATTTCTCTTATAATCTATATCGCATAGTCAAGTACACGGTTCTCTAGTCAGACGGATAATTTTAAACAGATGAAATAAGTTAAAAAGTTTTTTAAATGAATTGTTCGATACATTCATACTGATGATATACCGGCAATGTTTCTTTAACGATTCTTGGCCTATTAGCTAATATCACGGTAATGCGCTGTATTTTCCACGCTCTCCTCGCTTTTTTCATAAAGTTTTTTAGGATTTTTTTTTTTTTTTTTCAGTGAACAAGAGCAAATATCATCAACATAGGGCATTTTTAAATTCATTTTTAAACTTATTTTTAATTTTATTTTTATTCCGCAAATAGAGGTTAAACAAAATTTACGGACTCCTTAACGTCTGTAATAGGTCAAAGGTTCTTTTTTTTTTTGCAAGTAACTCGGCTCTCCTTAACACCTGCGGTGATTCCATACATCCGAGATGAATTTACACACACACACATATATATATATATATATATATATATATATATATATATATATATATATATATATATATATATATATATATATATATGGCATAATATTGTATTAATAAAACACAAGATACGTTTTATTATGTAATCTTATTAATAGTCAGAGAAAAGCGAGCTATTGCACTGCAACAACATTAATATTTTATTATTAATTTTAGAAAATAAATGCGATACTCTAAACTAAGACATTTATTTTCTTCGATTGAAAAGTGCAACGTACAAGTACATTAGTTAAACCAAAAAAAAAAAAAAAAAGACACAGAACTTTCCTAGTAAAACAGGAGAAATACTCAACAGTCTGCCGTAAAAAGTTCCGTATTAGCTAGGATGGGAAGGACAACTGGTGGTATATTACAGATTTCAATGAGGAAAAAATTACTCATTTAAGAGAAGAAGGGAAAAATAAATTACGGTTCCGACTTTTATCGCAAGAGAATGTTTTCGGAATTGTAATAAGGCAAAGAATCGAGTCAAAGATTTACTTGCGAAGAACGCTTGAGGAAGTTAAGGAAGAATTTAGATTTTTCCAGAATTAGATTCTTCAGATAAGACACTTCGGATCTCGAAATAAACAAACGTGTACGCAAGATAGAACTTAAACGAAGATGATGCTCGTCTGGAGGAGTTGAAAACTTTTTACATGACTAAGCAATTAATGACATTATTAAAACATCCTTTTAACTTTATTTCGAGGACAGACATTTCGCGACAACCATAGCGAAAATGTATACCTTTTTTTTTTTAATGAAATAATTTAAGAATCATCGTCGTCCGGTTCGTTAGACTTAGAAGCATTTGCAAGTTGAATTTTAAACGGTGTTCGCCTAAAGTGTGGCCAGTTTTAGAAAAAACGATTGCGTTTCCGCTTATCCTGATTAAAAAAATTGTCATGTTCAAAATTACACGTCAATTATCAATAATACAAAATGTATCTGCATTCTTTATTATTTATAACCGAAATGCAATTTTGAACGTGACAATCGTTTTAATCGCGATAAACGGAAATGCAATGTTTTTTTAAAACTATCCACACTGTAGAGAAAGCTTTTCTGAATCTAATGAACCGAATGATATAATTGGAAAAATAGTAAGATGTTTAGAACACATTCAAATTAAGAACATCATATTATGTGATACTAAGTGTAACTTAATTTTCCCAGTAGAAAATTCTCAGCTAACATACTGAGACCTCTGTTAAATTTATCACCATCAATTCGATTCCATTGGATTTTGCCACTTTTTCAAAATTTTACGGTTTTTTTTATTAATTTTTAGACATTTACATTTTCATTTTTTTAAAAGTACATGGAATTCCCTCAGGCGATTTTGATTTTATTTTTTGAAAATGGATTACTGAAAATTATTAAAATAATTCGTTATACCGATAATGACTAGAGTTACTTTTACTTGCTTGGTAAGATCACATATGTTTGTATGTGTGTGCGTAAAAGTGCCTTGCGGAAAAAAATCGATTTTCGACATTTCTAGTGTTTCTTAATTTTTAAAACTTTCTCCTTCCCACTTTATCCGGAATTCAACATACTTTTCATAAATGAACAAAATCATCAATAATTGAAAAAAATGAAGACTAACTATTATTTTTTTATGTTGTTTTTTTACTGACATTTTTTCTTTTTGGTTTTCGATAGTAATGACTTTTTTTCTGGTAACACTTTACTTGGTTTCTTCATGAACTTTCGTAAGATCGGTAAATAAAGATGGGGTAGTTCATTAAGTTTTCAATGGCAGACCTTGTCGTTCAATTTGCTCCATTGTTCTGCCGAACTTGGTCATTTTACGAACTGAACGAATTAAACTTCAGAATCAGCGCGTATTGCTCACGATCAACCTGGTTATCGTTTGAGTTAAATACAAAATATGAATAGGTACACGTTTGATATTTTTTCTAATACCATTCAAAAAAAGTATTCCGGTAGATTTATATTCATATCACCTGTAATTATGGCTAAATCTTCAGACAAATTCAAAATTTGATTAGATTCAATTGAAAATTTATCAATCAGCCCTTCACAGAATTTGGAAATTCCACAAATTGGGAGATATCTGTTATTATTAAGTAAAATTTTCGAAAATACATCGATAAATCAGCAGTTGTGTAGTTAATTGTGCCTTTAATATAAACTAAAACTCCACCAGAATGCTTATTTTCTCTACATTGACAGACAAATTTATATCCCAGTTTATTATAACGTCCCATTTCCTCTTTAGTAATCCACGTTTCAGTTAGTATAATAAAGTCATACCTTAAATTTGTTTCTAAATAAACTAAGAAAACTCATCAAAGTGCTTTCTTAAACTAGGTATATTCAAAACAAATACATTCAACTCTTTACCACTTATTATCTAAAAAGTAGAAAGAAACACAAAGAAAATACTTAAGAATTTGAAAACAGAAAGAGATTTATATGTAGTATACGTATATGGAGACAAAACTATTTTATCGTGTATGCACCACAAAAGTAATTACAAATAAATATATAAATTTTACGAAAACTATAGAGACAACGTAGTATAGTAATACATAATTTGTAACCCAAGAGTAAACATACATAAGTACCAAAGTAAAGTAATATAAAAAGAAAAACAAACGATTAAACTTAGCCGGGATATTATTAACGTTGCTGTTGCGGTCATCCCAAGCAACCCATAAAACACATTGTTGAAGAATGTGATGTGCACTCAAAAAATTGCATTTCAAGCTCTACACCAATTGCGCAACGATTTCCTAGATTAGCTTTTTGAGCGCTCAATCTATAGATCAATGTCGTACATTACGATACGTTTAACGGAACCATAACATGCGTAATTAAATTTATTATCTTGTACCTGCCTGAAAACATTATGAGGATAAGGAATTATTATGACACCGTCAGAGAGACAGAAGTTCAGAAAACACCTTATTAAACTGAACCCGACAGTTATTAGTAAACCCATAACATACAAAATAGAGGTAGATCAACGATATGGATCTACATTGCGTTAAACAAAAAGTATCATTAATTTACGATTCTTCAAGAAAAAAAAAGTACATAAATTTATTCGCACAATTATAAACAGTTCGAGATGCGCTAAGTAAACTTTTTTTTACAGCTGTTAGTCAACCAGGGTCTTCTTCAATCTGTCTCTGTTTCAACGTCAACGATATTAAATTCAGACGTCTCAGAAACTTACATTTTATTTTCACTATAATCGAACTGCAAGAAAGTTTACAGCAATTTTCCAGAAATACCTGCAAATTGCTAAAAATATTCCGTTACAGAGATATACACGAAAATTTTCGGGCTCGGAGATACAAAATTCGCTATGCAATCTCTGAAAATTCCAAACCGGTATAATACCCGAACGAGTATAGTTAGTGTATATTGTGTTTTCTAATGGCTGTTAACAAAATGACAACTTGTATTCCCGACTCTACTAATTATATGCGAACGATCTGAACATCTTATCTTCCTCTTTAAGGTGCCATATCCTCATCGGACTTCAGGCTGTTGACATGACGATCATTTTTTTCCATTTTTCCCGATTCCTGGCTGTATGAACTATTTCTTCTGTTGAATGGTTTGTCGAATTTTTTATGTTTTCAAATCATGTCTCGTATTCTTCCTGCTAATCCATCTTTTTTCTTCGATCTGCCCAAGTAAAATTGTCCTCAATAGCCGATATTTTAGATCCCGTATTATTATGTGTCCTGCGTATTCTAGTTTCCTCTTTTTTACAAAACGCGAAATCCGGAACCGGATCAGCAATCGCTGCAGACAACTTTAAATTCCCAGTTTCAACTTTTCTACTTCCAGAACGTATCGGGTCGATTACACGGCTGCAACCGATCTTACAGCTAAAGTAATATAACAAAACACCCGGCTTCGTTAGACTGTATCGCAGCTCTTCATGAAACATGTTTCAAATCTTGAAACGTGCTGGAACTATTCGATAGTAAAAACTAATGAAGATCACATGTAAACATGCTCCCCCTGATTACTTATCGCATAAAGATTGACTACGGTTGCATTATTGCGTCGCTCCTTCAGAAAATGGATGCAACCCATCATACTGGAGTACGAACATTTTTAACTGCTTACCCAACCAGCGCTTTGTATCCAGCATACTCGCTCTAGAACCACCTCTATAGACATCCGAAAGCAAATACCAGCAGAGTCAATTGTTGCAAAACACCATTAACGAAAATAAACCATTCAAACCTATCACTCATTAAGTTTACACGCATCCCGAATTCAACATGAGCCAGTTTCCATACAGCTTTAAATATTTTTAATCTGAAAAGAACTAATCTGCAACATTTTCCGCGAAAAAAGATTCTTTCTGTTAACTCGGACGGGGTGTATTCATAGAATGAAATTTGACAAAATACTCTATAACGCGACAACGAACTGACGACCGTACAAGGAAATCGTAATTATCGAAAGAGTGTCTGCTCGGCTTAGAATCAGGAACATACTGACGCGTGCTCATATTTTCGATAATTCGGAAACCCCAGCCTGCGAAATTTGTAGCAAATCTTCAACAACTTTTTATCAACTGAAAAAAAAATTCAATGGCTATTCCAATCACAAAGTTAGAGCTTCTGATTAATGATTTAAAGAATTTTCTTCGGAACACGAATTAATTATTCGTAAACTATATATCTTATTAATACAAAATTAATACATTAACTGTAAACTGAATTTAATGTTAAGTAGTCGTAGCTAAACGGCAGTAAGTAAAATTTGAGCAACCCATTATTTCATTTCCTTATTAAATAAATTATTCATATACACTTTTTATAAAATAATAATGTTTTTAAAATTAATAATGTTTTTAAAATTAATAAACACTGACGTGTTTCAAAGCTAATAGCTTCATGATTACAGTATATATATATTACTAACGTTAAATTTTAAAATGAAATTGCGATAAAAAATATGTCGATTTTTTTGAAAAGGTCGATTATAAATAAGTTCGATTAGTATTACTTTAAGATTTATTAGTAATAATTAATTATGAACTGTAAAAATAGGTAAAAATGATAGTAACAAAATTGGTAATATCATTATTATTTTTATAAAAAGTGTATATAAATGATTTATTTAATGAATACTACTGTTAAACAATAAATAAATAAATGAAGTAAAGATATTGGGTGAAATTTTCAGAAAAAGTGAATCGTCTGTGCTCAGAACAATTGCACAGAACGCACACATTAATTCAAAAATTGTAATTTCTAACCAAAAAAAAATAATAATCTTATCTAAAATATTGCTGACGTATTTTAGTTTTTTTCTCATAGCCCAGGTCAGTCTGAGTAAAAATTTTCCTATATTATTTTCCGATCATTTTTTCTTTTAAAATCCGTGCATGGAAAAATAATAAATATATTTCGATTTTCCCAGTTATTATCGGATTCCATTGAATACGGTAGAAATTCGATTACGCCGTATCAGTCAGCGCCAACTTGACAGTAATTGCGTTTTATAATAGGAGACAGATTTCCGCGCAACAAACTCCCTACTTGTAGGTTAAAAAAAAACAAAAAAAAAACTGAAAAATAGATGAAATCTTTACGGTTTTCGAAATGTAATAGGATTTCTTGTACTCTTCCTTTATTTACGTTTCCGATAAACATAGGTTTTCGACTGTTTGTCATCCCATTTCGTTACCTGTTTATTTAATCATTAACTTCCACGGTGCACAATGCATTCTCGAAAATTTCTATTTAATATTTATTTGTTTCTTTCGAACGAAAATACAGATTGCATTGTCATCGTCGACGTGACAGATGTGTGTGCGCGCGTATATACCCATATATATGTATGTAAAACATCAGCTCGAATGTAGAGTTCGTCTTGTGTTTCCCTGGGAAGAAGATTTTAGTTTTGTTATTCCAGTCTGACAAAGACCCGAATTTTATGTCAATAACAAACCTAGACAACTCGCGAATTCGAGAAATCAACTCCAATTATTTATTTCTCATTTGGTGGCTAACAGGATGGAAATCCCGCGCAAAACTGGAGAATAATTGACGTCATGGAAAATATACGTTTAGCCGGAGAAATGTTGTTCTTTGAAAGCTTGGTCGAGTTCTCGCAGATGCGATCTTACAAGAATCGCAGCAAGCTTTTTACTAATTTTCCATTTTAAATTGTCGATATTACCACCAGATCGAAAAAAAAAACCGTTGAAAACGACCAGCGTATGAATTCAAAATTTAAAGTTTACAAAACTTAAATGATATTTCGCAGGTAAAATAGAAAGAAAAAAAAAATTGCGTAATCTTCGTTAAACGAATTTGTTTGGTTGTTGAAAATAGTAAGGGACATTCCAAACATACACTTCTAAACTTCCAATTTAGAATGGTTAATATTTTTAACTAGCGTGTTTTTTCTTGAATGATGGTCTGTTAAATAGCCAGCAACCGGTAAAGCACCAAGTACGATAAACTTTTCGAAATTTATACAAAGCGATTAAAAGGGTAAACTCCTTAGTAGCGATAAAGTGTTTCCACTATTCTTATTAACAAAACTAAATAAGTTTATTTGATTATTACATCGTCTAATAGCGCCAGGTAAAGTCGACACTTCTGTATCAGTCATAAGAGAAACGATAAAAGATGTGTTGGCTTGAAACAGTTTTAGATAAGGTAAAGTAATAATTAATAAAAGAATCAGTGAAAGTGTTTATTTACATCTTTATTGAAGTGTACTGGGATTATATTTTATACCATACATGGGTGATACGAGACAAAAGTGATTTTTTTTTTTTTATATTAATTCCATACAAACTAATAGAGCTCTAATCAATTTTGATATTTTATCGTATGCGAAAAAATTACAAATCCTGAATTTTAGAGTTTTTGATAGAGATGGATTACCTATCAAATCCGAGAAAAATAAAGTACTGTTATTAATGATTCAAGGTCTCGAAACTCATTGGATTGCTATGGGAAATTTTGAAAGCTCATTGAGTATACAGTTTTGGAAACTTAGCACCATCGAAAGAATTAATTAACTACTTTTATAAATCCAGTCCTAATGCAGACTTTCACTAGAACCAATACACATATATATCAACAGCAGTGAACTGTGGCAATTCTTTTTTTGCGTTTCTTAACCAATGTATTATTTATATATAAATAATGTCATTAATTTTTCTTTAATTTAGTATATAAGCACGACTGATCACATCATCATTAGATGTTTGCAGATATGTTGTATACTTAATTGAGTACTAAGTAATTCCATTTATTTTTACACGGTGTTTTATTTATTTTAACGAAGTGTAAATTAGGAAAAACATTTTTTCTTCATATAGAGCATGCAGATTACATGCATGACTTCAACCTTTATTATGCAATACTACAATTACATTTGTTTCCTTTAGATACATTTAAAGTTAAAGATACGGAGCCATACTGGAGTCATTAGTATATGATATGTAGATTTATTTAAATCTATTTTCATACAAATCTAATGATATCTACGATTTATTGTTTTTTTTTTTTACGATAAAAATTTAGTCTATCGTATATTATTTATGGAATGAAAAACTACTCTTCACTACCTAAGCGACTGTTTCGACGCAGCTAATAATTACATCAAACTAGTAATGAGTAAACAGTTTTTCCTTTCCTGTTAACCGTTCCAGAGTGTATCCTCAGTCACATCACGGTACGCAAACTCATAAAACATAAATAGCCGAATGAATGTCATTGTTTTTCTAGCACACAATATCACCAAGTTTTTCTTACTTACCTCAAATTAAAATTATTCCTTACCTATAATATCGGATAATTTTATATGAATAATTAGAAATTAATTGCAAACATCAACATGCTATTTTTCGCTAATTTCACTAATTTTAAGGCTGTTTATTTTTTCTATTTTATTTTTAAAATACATTATTTTGTTTTAAAAAATTACAAACAGCTGATACTGACTATTTTAAAAGGATTTATTTCCTTTTTTTCTTTGGCATTCTTAAAATTTATCTTTCTTTAAGTCCCATGCGTAAATAATTTATCTGTTTTTTTAACCTGAATAGTGTAGAAAAATATTAGTTTACATTGTATGTTAATCAAATGTTCCGCATATTAGTCTTTAGAGTGAAAATAACAATTTTTGCTTCGGAACAACTGCTCTGAAAGAGCAGCAAAAAATCACTTCTTCAAGCAGAATTGCTTCTGCAAACTAAAAGCTGGGCTCATCAATATCAACAGTAGTAACCATGACTGTTTCCTTGAATTTGAATGTTTTTTTCTACTTTTCTACTAGTAAATATCTCATTGACTAGTATAGTTCTTTAACGTATTCTGGTAATGCGTTTAATAATATCCATAGCAGCTTTATTTGTGTATTCTCTTCATGTTTTAAGTTTTTATATTGATGATTTTTATATCGCTGAATTTTTCTTATATTACATATTGGTGATATTCTTTTTTCTATATGTAATGACATTTAAACGGTAAGGAATCAAAAATATATGTATATATATTAATTACAACGTAATTCTTAGGCTACTCCCCATTAGAGAAAATGTCCCAATTTTATGTAACGAAAAATGAGCCAAAAAAAACCTCTCAATTTTATGTAACGTTTGTTATATTTTATAGGATTTTTGTGATTATGTTATTATATTCATATGGACAGATTTAGAATTACGTTGTAAATTTTGATCATTTTATATAAACTATAGAAGAGAAAGAGACAGAAATATAAGCAAAAGAGGGGTCATGGAGCACAGCCCCTTGCGAGGCCAAAATGGCCGAGTTATATATATATATATATATATATATATATATATGAACTAACCTTTTCCAAGCATATTAATTATCTTTCTTTTGTTCCGCCATTAAAAGACTTGCTGAAATCCTTATCCCCAACCAAATGGGGAGGTAATCCTTTTGTACTTAGTTCTTTGCATAGGTCTATGATTCGTTCCAAGTTTGATTACTATTGATCTATGGCTGTGCCTTCAAATCCCTTCTTTCCAAATTCGATAGAATACAAAATTCATGTTTCCGTCTATGTCTCGATGCTCTTAAATTCTCTCCTATTTCAGCGGTGCTTGCTGAACCCAATACACCTCCTCTCTCGTTCGAAGATATTATTTAGGTTACATTGTTTTCTTTCTAAACATGTACCATTCATTTCCTCTCGACATATCACTTCCTACATTTGCCACGCCAGAAGCTGGCGCTTTGTTCCTAATAAAATTCCCCCATCTTAGCCCTTATCTCTCGTTGTCTTAGTTATTTTTCGTTCCACATAATTTCCAGTAATAATTTAATTATTTTGATCTCTCACACCGTTCCAAAATATATTTTTTTTTCTAATTCCTCCAGGTTTCTGCTCCAGGTAGTTATTAAACAGGAATCTTGTACTTATCTTCACTGATGGCTCTAGAGGGCGACCTGGTAGTGTCCGGGCTTTCTTTATTCTCCCCGATTTTAATTTTTCCGAATCCCTTCCTTTTGCGGTCTATTTTCACTGATGAATTAATGACTATTTTACGTGCAATTATTTATGTTCTCTCTAATCGTAACTTCTCCAGCTATTTGATAATAGCCGACTCAATGAGCGCCCTTTAGGCTATCAGTTTACCTCTTCCCCTTCCCTCTTTCGACTTCATTATTCTTCGAATATGATCTCTCATTCAGAATCGTTCCTTTTATAATTCTATCCGCGTTGATCCGGGTTCCTGGTTTCATAGAGGCATCGAGGGTACCGAAATGGCGGAAGCTTTAGCTCAGGTTACTGCTGGTTCCGCTTTTACTTTAAACAAATCTCAAGTACTAATCTATTATCCTTAAATAAGAAATATCACTTTAAATTTTGGTCGGATAAATACCCTTCCTCCTTTACCAATAATCGTTCCATCTACAATTCAACCTAATCTTCCTGGTAATCCTTCAATATTCCCTTCTCATTCACGTTCTGTTATTATCCCTATTATTCGTCTACGCTTTAATCGCACTTTATTGCTCTCTTCCCGCTATCGTTTCTCTTTGGTTTCCCCTCTTTATTGTGTCCTCTATATCCTAGCAGTTGTCTGTGACGCTAATCACATTTTGTTTAAGTGTTCTGCTCTTTCTACGGAACGTTCTTCTCTTTGTTTACTTCTGAAGTGAAGGCTTCCTGCTCCTTACTGTGCTTCCTATATGCTGTCCTTTCCCTCTTAGTCTGCTGTCCCCGTCATTGATTCCTTTATTTCAGCTATTTCCGATCGAATTAAGTTTTAATTAGTTGACTTTTCTTTCTGTCGTTTCTGAGGTCCTTCTGCTTGACGGGTCCAAAAGAAATAAAAATAAAAAAAGAAAACTTTTTTAACCAGAATAATCATCTAAATCATATTTAAGTATAAATCTTTGGAAAATAATACCTCTATATTATACACTAAGAAATTTCTCTGAAGAACTGCCCCCCCCCCACCCCCTTTTTTTCTTGACTACTGGTGTTTACCGATACTCAACGGTGTAGTAGTTACATAGTACCAGCACCGGTCGGTACACTGGCGAATGAACAAAGAATCGTTAAAATCGCTTTTATTTTATTGAAAGTTATGTTCGAACAAAAACAAAAAAACAACATAAGCGACGAACATGTTGTTAACAGAAAAATTGAGATCGGAACTTCTTAAATATTAAATTCGTAAATTATTATTATATATTAGAAAAGTTAAATAAAACTTTTGCCTGGAACTGCAGTGCTTTGCCGCAGATCGATCAGAGTTATGAACGGTATAGACGGTGGAAAAGTTGTCAGTCAAATTTTGATAATATGAAGGAATCAATTGAGCCTGTGCGGAGCGAACAAGGAAATAGAAAAAAATAAAAATAAATAAATAAATTTTAAACAAACAGAACGAAACGCTAGAAAGAAAAGGGCATTCAGGGAGGACATGATCGTCATTGCAAGGAATCGTTTTAAAAAGGGGTGGTAAAAGGAGAAAACGAAAAACAGATAATAGAATATAGTTGAAACGTAGACGAGGGTAATCGGCATTAGAGCAAACTGAATTCCGAATAATTTACTTGGATTATATTGAGCTAAGAATCTAATAAATTTACATATACGAAAAATACCGCACGAATTTGTAGCACTGTATCGACACAGAGACTACTTATGATGAAAAGGAACATAACGAATGGAAAAATGAGGTATATTAAAAACGACGAGACAAACAGTTAACCATGTATTAAGTTAAAAATGTAACTGTGAAAAAATAGGTGTTGTACTTCGTAATTACTGGAGAAGTTAAAAATCAACTGGAATCGTTCTGCTTTTGCGCCGGAGAATTCCATCAGTCGCGAGGCACACTAACATGATGACGACGAGGACTGAACGTTTTCCTAATAAATACTGAACCGTATTATAAAGTAAGTAGTGGTCTAGTATAGTAGGATAAAGCGATTGCGCTGGGAAATTCTCTAAGAAAAAAGATGAAACTACGAAGAACAGCATTAACAGCCATTTCTATTCTAGTTGCAGCGACAACAGAATTCGTGGCGGGGTCATCGTCAGTTCTCGTTTAACGACGTTAAACTGAATACTTAATTCGCGCTCGCGATGATGATCGGAATTTTAATACTGAATTATCAGCAGCTCGATGCAGTTTAACGGAAATAATTAAGGTCGCAAATTATCCGCCTTGTGGGACACATTGTCGAGCAATTAATTTCGAATCTCTTCTATTCTATTTTATTTTTTCTTCGAATTTTTCTTAGAAAAACTTTAACCAGTTTTTCCGAAAAGAGCGGAATACCTTCAACCGGTGTGGAAGGGATGCTAGAATTTAATTATTTTCCCTCATCCCCCGAAACAGTATTTAAACCTTCGCTGCTACTAACAGTAACAGATCAAAGGTGCCGCATGAAATAGAAAAAAATAACCCTCCGACTATTATTTTGAGTTTCATTATTTCTGTTAAACAGTTTCAAAAAATAAAAGTTCTTTTTCTGATCTTTTAGCGACGACTTCGTAATTGAGAAAAAATTAATTAAAAGTGGAAAGATACACTCGAACAGAACTTATAAAAAAAAAGAACAGCAAATTGAAACGAGTCCGAATGGACGATTTACTTTTTTGCATACCGTTCACCATTAATACTGTTTTGTTCTTTTTTTTAACATTTTTATTTCTGCTATTTAACGTGGAAAATTTTAATTTCTTGCTCAGTGCGAAGTTGAGGTTCGCGTATGCTCAATGATTTGATAAGAGTAGACGATTTTAAAATGTAGACCTCCCCCGGATCGCTATGCAATGACCCGATACGCACAATCACTATGCTATTTTTTCAACGATGCCTCAGACGAGAAATGCAAAAAGACTTACTCGTGGCGAACGTGAATTTTTGGATAACTCATTCTCGAACAATGCTGCTAATTTCAGTATCTCACAGTCTTTAGCCCGTTTAACGAACGAACCGAGCTCCTACTTCAATACGGAAAAGAGCTCAATCGTCTCAATAATGAAAAAAGCATCAAAATAATTTTTTTAGTTTTTCAGTCTTGGTACGACTTCTTTTTTCCCTGAAACATTGTAGAAAGTTAACGATTAACCGCAGTAACTATTTAGTGCGCGGTTCAAGATAATCTGGTGAAAGTATTCCCTACCCGTGTTTGGCTCAGCGTTATTACAAAAAAAATTGAAATAAAATTAATTAATATACAAAAAGGACCAAAACAAAGTATTTTAAGAAATGAAATTTAAACGATTTTTAAAACAGGAAAGTGCGCAATATTAAGAGAGATAAGATCAGAAAATCAACATATATTGAAATAGAGATTTTGCGAATTCATAGTCGTCCTAGGACGCATAAGAATTTAATACGGCGACCAGAGTAGGTTGGAGCAGGTGAACTGGATGTCTGGTCTTTAGAGCCAACTTGCTTTTGGCGTTTGCAGAGACTACTCTGGTTCATGGAATACAGACAGTTTGAAGTAACTGTAATACTTTTGATAGTGTGAGGGCTTGAAAGTATGTCTCGCGTTCAATGACCATGCCGTCGAGTTTAGCATCAAGATCTGAGCACAGTGACATCTCATACGGACGGGTTACTTTTAGAAATTCTACGAAATAAGAATTATTATTGATAAAAATGGAAAGCGGCATAAAAGAAATAATGTAATTAATCAAAACGACCGTAAGAAAAGCAAACAAGTAACAAGATAAAAAGGTTATGAAAGGAATAACGAATAATCGAAAACAAAAATAATTAACTAAAAAAAGCACTTTGAACGGGTAGAAAGCGATTTCGCCATCTTTTATAATAAGTTACGGCAGATAAAATTAACCGGCATTGATTTAACAAAGAACACACTAAAACGGATGAAAACTGCAACGCAACTCAACTAAATACTAAGTAAATATAAATAAACATTTTTAATATCTAATTTTGCACGTTGAATAAGTACTGAGAACAAATTAGATTTAACCTACATCCGTTGAGCGATTGATGATCATTTTCTACGACAGAAAATTAAACTCGTAAATAATAACAGTAATTCTAAACTCAAAACAATAAGAATTAACGGGAGGATACCAATATTACATAGCAAAAATCGACACAACTTTTTTTCGCAAAATCTTCTACATTAGAATTACCTAAACAGTTTCGTTATATAAAAAAAACAAAAAAAACGCAATATCTTGTTTCCCTTGATTCTGAATATAACGAACCCTATGCATAATCTCACTATATCTGAACTAAGTTTTCAACTGAAATATTACACTACAAATAGCGCATTTAATAAAGACTCGATTCATTTCCTTACATATCTATTTCTCACAGCTAAGGAACTTTATTTAAATATTTACAGCCGGACACAGACAGCTGGAACTATAACACGATGCCTAGAATGGTGCCACTACTATTATTCAGATATAAACATTCCTTTTAAATTCAAAATTACAGAGGCCAATATTACTGTGTTATAAAAACGGTAAACAGGCGACTTTTGTATTTCCTCGAATCAAACTCTATCCTCCCATTTTGAATCATCTTCGGAAACTGAAAGCGGTGCGAGTGAACGGTAAGCTAAGTGATAGACTCGCAATTACTCGATTGATCGATCAATACAAGTGCGAATCGGTTCATCAATTTTTAATCGAATTCCAATAGTCAAGGTGAAGGTCCTGCCTTGGATATTTTAGCCTCTATCTAAATGATACAATTGATTACCTCTAGTAACCGCTTGCCTATTTGAAAATGCCTGAATGTAATATTTTTAGCCCAATTTACAACAAATAAAAATGGCCAACAATCATAACACTGGTCAGAAATGGTGAACCCGATATTTCTCGCCAGAAATATCTTTATACGTTGTCTTTCTACAGTTATCACCTGATTCTGAATCTGCTGCCTTTCTAATTAGAGGTAATAACCGAATTCTGTTTAAAGCACCGGAAACTTCTCTTGGTATACTAATAGACTCCAAATATACTTGGAAACCTTCTATAATTAAAAGCTAAATCTGTTCAATCCCTAATTGTAATTAAATTCACTTTAAACCCTAAATTCAGCATCCAATCGAGATTTGTTTTAAACATAAACAAAGCATTCGCACGACCCGAATTGGCCGAAAAGGTTTGGGTGCTTCATCACGACAACGCTCCAGTACACTCGCCCTTCGCAGTACCCCAGTTTTTGACGCTCCACAGCATCTCCACGCTTCCGCACCCTTCCTACAGCCCGGACCTGGCTCCGTGCGACTTTCATTTCTTCCCTCAATTCGAAAGTTACTTGAAAGGAAACCGATACGACGGCATTACCGAAGTCCAAAGTGTCACGACGAGCGTCCTGATGGACCTATCTTCGGGGTGATTTGCGGGGTGCTTCCAAAAACGGGTCGAACGTTGGCGGCAGTGCGCTAACCTCAGAGGAGACTACTGTGAAGGTAATTAAAGTAAGTTTCCCCCTCCCCCCCATTTTTAGGCCCCCCAAGGCAAAATTCTGCGAATACAATTGTACACCTTGTATATATATTATCATAATTATAGATATATATATATATTTTTTTTTTTTTTTTTTTTTTTCTATAAAACTAGGCAATTTCGTTAAATAACTATAAAATGAAGTTTGAGCAGACAAAACGTATGTAGTACGTGCCAGTGAACCGAATATGACAATAATTCTATTTCTGAATAAACAGAGGAATGCAGAAAGGCTGACACAGTAGTCATAGTGCTTTAGTAGTCTCCAGTGACACCACGACGAAAAATTGTGTGTACGTGACCTTTATGGGCTATTATAATTATCGCAGGTACCGTAAACTTAGTGCAGAGTTCGTAATTAAAGTTTGCCGCGAAGTCGGTGCGTTTTCCACCTATGTTCAACTTATCTTGAATTTCAAAGACGTTTTTCCCCTTATTAAGTTGGTAAGAATTTTTCGAATCAGCTTAACTAGAACAAATTCACATCGCGGAAATCGGAGTGCGCTAGGAACAAGGAAGCAAAACAAATCGGATATAAATAAGTTGAAATGAAACGGCGTGGAATCTAGCGTAGATGCATGAACAAACGAGATTAAATGAAAATAAAACAAAATCCAGCGAAACTATATAAAAAACACGTATAAACTGAAAAAATATATACATATATAAATAAAAAAAAAAGAAAAGATGGAGTGGATTTAAAAACAAAACAAAACCATACAAAATCCTGTTTAATAAATAAACAAAATAAAGTACTAAAATATTACGTATACAAACCAGAGACTATGTATTTATAAATTGTTGGTTGCGCGTTCTAACTTGTTATGTGTAAATATACGAATTTTTTTTATTAATTTAATAATTTAATAATTTAATAATTTAATTTTCCTTACATATATATATATATATTTCTTATTATTATTTTTTATTTTTTCTCATTGTTTCTTTAGAAATTTATTATACGTTATGCATGCTTGCGTACACTTACACATACATATATTAACATACTTGCAAATATACTTAAATGTATACAATCGAATGTGCATATGTTAGAGTAGATATATACAACTATGAAAACTTTTATATATATATAAATATATATACATAGTAACGTAAATAAATTAACATGTACTCATACATATACAAATTGCAAACATTTATATACTTACTTAATTGCACAATAATTACAAACAATATTGTGAATATACGTTACTTCTCACGTTAAAGTATTATCCGTTTCTGTATTACGTATGTAAATCGAACTGAAGTAACACTAGACAGAAATTACAATTAATATTATTATTTATAAAAACAGCAGCGACGTGTCTCGTAGTAAAAACTACGTCATCAAATTCGAAAATTGATCAACTGACGGTACACTGTAGTTAATTTGTTCAAGTTTCAAGTTTGATGACGTAGTTTGTACTACGAAACATGTCCGTGATGTTTTTATAAATAATAATATAATATTGATATTACAAGTAGAACAAAAAGAGTTGGGGATAGTATAAAACCCCCTGCTATACACCTTTTCTTCGGCAGAAAGTTTCTGAAGAAATCCTATCTATTCTTACTGCAACTTCCATTTGCAAATATATGTATATATATGTATAGTTAATTAGTTTGACTAGACAGGCCCGTGCCCAGAATTTTGAGAAGGGAGGGGAGAGGATTTTCTTCACATATTTATTTTATAAATAACAATACATTTTTCACTAATATCCCCATACCATTAATAATTTCCATCAGTTTGATTTATATATTAATAATTTACATAAATGAATTACCCCGTATATGAACATTAATGAAGATTACATATGTTATTGATTATACGCGTAATAAAAAAAATTTCCTTAAGATATTAATGAAGTACCTAAAGATATGGAGCATATTTTTTCTTTCTTCTTTTAAAGGTAAGAACACCGTTAAAAAAACATCAATATTTATTTGAAATTTTTGTGTATTTATAATAAATATTTCAGTTCTTATGGGGGGGGGGAGGGGGTAACCCCCAAAACCCATCCCGTGGACACGGCCTTCTGACTAGATGATTTTCGACAGTTTCTTTCTGGTTAGTACTTTTCGTAATATTTTCTATTTGGTACAGTCAAATGCTTTATGAGGAATCAATGGAACATAGAAATAGAAGCTTATTGTATTCGATAGGTTATCGTATCGGTAATATTTGTTGTCTAGTGCTTTTTCTGCTGATAGAACCAGTTTGTTCTTTTGCAATTTGCCAATTTAAGTAATGTTTTGTTTTATTGTTAATATAATTTCGTGATTTTACTCGCACGTAAAATAAACGCTATTGTTCTCTTACATTGTCTACTACTGGAACTTCTCTTATGCGTTGGGATAAGAACATATTTCAGTCAATTATGTAGTAATTTTTCTGTCTTCCATATTTGGTTGTATGATGATTGGGTTATTTTCATTTTCTTGTAGGGATTGCAGTATTTCAGCGCCTATCCGGTCACTTCTAACCGCTCTGGTACTTTTTATTCTTATTCAACTTTCGATATCGGAATATCTAGTAGTTCATGCTGTGTTCTGTTCTTAGTTTATCTTCATCCTCGAACGATAACGCGCAATATTCTTTTCACCGGCATGTGCTTTTCCTTGTAACACCAGTTTTCCTTCTCTATCTTCTACTATCCAATTCCGCAGTTTAAATTTTCTGCCTAGTGTTTTCACTTTTTTTTTTTTTGAAAGACGATCTCCAGTTTTACTTCTCTCCGAATGATGTTCAATTTCACATGTCGTGTATGCATTCGTTTTTGTTTCGTCTGCAGCACTTTCGGATTAGTCTGAAACAACTGCAACTACCCTCCGTGTACGAAGTGTGGACGTTTTATCTAGCGGTCAAAAAATGAGTGAAACACGAAGTCAATTCTTTTTCCAACAGCAGAACAAATAGCGAGCGCCATTATAGCAATACAAATCGAGATACAGAGGTGTGTAAGCGAAATGTAGTTAGAGTTTCCCTTACGGACTAAGAAATTGCGTACAAAAAATTGTTTATTGCCTGATTCGTCGTTAGTGATCGGAGGAAATGCTAGTTCGGCCCGGAAAGCTTGTTTATTACGCTACTATATATGACCCTGTAGAATCGGGAAAAGTAACGAAAATGAGTAATATGTTTAAAAGGGAAACGTATGCAAAAAAATGACAAAGCGGAAACAGGAAAGGAACGTATTTTCTACAATTGGAAGATAATAATTATTTTCGGGTATTAAGGATTAATAAAGATATTAGCACAAAGTATTAATAAAACTGTTGCAATAGTATCATGTAAAAACAAGCATGTGCAAGGAACCGATAAAGACTGCTTAAATATTTCCCCGTGACCCCGAGGAAAAGAACGTAGTGTACTACAATTGAAAAATTAAAACAAAAACAATTAATACGTAACGTAAATTTTATAAGTTAGCAGCAGCCGTTTTAAATTTAAACTTTCGACTATGCTGTTAGGTCCGCTATTAGCACTGGAAATTAGTGCGCTGCGAAGTAGTCGAATTCCAAATTTGGCGTTCGGAAGAGACTGTTGCATTCGTATTCGTAGCACTAATACGACGTTGCTGCTTTGGGATGTTAATAGGGATTAAAACATCAGCGGTGACTTTGGTTTTATTGTCGCACTGCTGCGACAAACTTTTACCGTTTTTTGCCGTTGAATTTGGAATTTTCGCCAATTCGCTCCCGTTCCGGTCGAGCAGAGGATTACCGTAATTAAACTTGGTAAATTTTCCGCCGATATTTTCATTATTAAGCTGCGTTGAAAAGTTCCTCCTAAATAATACTTTTCGCATCGTCGGCGAGTCTTAAATTACTTATGAGAGACGTGAAAGCGAACCGGATTTACGAAGATTTGCAACGTCCCATTCGTTTGAGTCCTTACCGTTTCCATTAATAATCGAATTCGTTTGTTACATTTAAATGACTTTGATCGATTAATCGAGCTGAGAAGGCAGACTTTTTTCGGCAAATATCAAAATCTCGTTTGCTGTATAAATTTTATCGAGATTTCTTGAAAGTTTTGTTTTATTTTTGCTGTCTGTCGTATTGTTCGATTTGAAGCGCCGTATCTATTCTTTTTTTGTACATTCTTGATGTGCGAATGTAATGTTTGTGACAATGTTCCCTCTACAGTACGGATCTATCACAGACCCTCCTTAGAGAACGATTAGTATCATTTGATTTTTAATCACCATACACGAATGCAGTCCAAAAACTTATAAAAAATTCGTAAATGACCAGAAACGCACAGAAGATTTATCTCAATCGAGTGAAGAAGGAAAAGATCATGGAATGAGAGTATGAGAAGTATTACATAATCGGGGAAGAGGTAGAAGGAAGATTATATGCCTGTAAAGCACTTTTAGAGTCCGAGATTATGAGCACTTTGTGGGAAACTAATTAATGGAGGAAACAAAAAGAGAACAACGCCGCAAAGAATACCAATAAAGTTGGTATTTGGTATTTATTTTTATGCAATACTAACTCTTTTTTTTTTTAGGATGGAGGCGGGGGTGTCAACTGGGGATCTTTACCCAGAAACAGTTAGAATAGGAAGCAATCAATTATATCTTGACACAGTCAGATATTGTTAGGAGAAAGGAACAGATAATAGGAACAATCTATGCTCTGGGAAAAGATAAAACATAAGAGGCGCAATATGGAATAGGAAGACCGAGTATAAATAAAGTGGAATAGAAAGTAGAACAGTTAATAGGAAGAAATCTACACTTAATAAATACATGGTCCGCATCGCAAACATATTCTTTATTCGAGTGGAAAGGACAATATGGAGAGGCAACCAACATAAAACGAAAACAGGAGGAAGATAATAAAGTATGGCTTAAGAGCGAAGACGAATAATGGAGACAACAACAGGACGACGAAGTGGAAGAAACAAAAGGAACCATAGGTTAACAGGAAGGCCAGATTGAACAGACATTAAATGAATGATTATTAGAGAAAAAGGAAACGTATACATCCGATACCAAAGTCTGAGATGAAAACCTTTTCACAGCGGAAGTAGATTAGACGATGGGACTTTTTGAGAGAAGAAGTGAGAAGAGGCAGCAACGCGAGTACCAAAGAATCAGCTGATTCATTACCGAAGATGCCCGAATGACTAGGAACCCGTAGTAAATATCAATATAAATGGAACGAAGGGAAGAAAGAACATGGATAAGTGAGCATATGCGGAGTATGATAAAATGATCAGGTAGGGGAGAATAAATTAAAAGGCGGTCATGGAGTCAGATATAATCGAGAATTTAGAGCAAAAGGTGACTGGAAAAAATGAAAATAATGGAACGTAGGATAGTCATTAATACGTTTATGAATGCAGAACAGAAAGGAGGCAAGCGATCTGAAAAGTCAAAATCTGGGAGGATAAAAGAGGCACCGATACCAACTCACTCCTCCGAGTATATATATATATATATATATAGCTTAAAAAAATATTGAAAACTGTCGAAAATTCGCCACTAAAACCCCCGTTAGTAATCTTTTCCTTGGACTTCCTATAAATTTCTTAGACTTGTTAAAATGGAAAAAAAAAAAAAAGAGGAAAAGAGGCGGCTAAAAACTATTTCCAAAAAAACCACGGCTTAAACATTACAGATTTAAATACCATTACGCGTGACCGCCGTGGGATTCCATTAACTATAGTCCTGTAACGTTGGGAAGATAATAAAAATGTCTCCTGAAAGTAAAAACTACCTGCCTAAAAATTGCACGCACATTTTGCCAAGTGTCGTCAACGGAACTTTTCGGGAATTTTATTACTCGGAACAAGAACGGGTACAGTTTAATTCGCGAACTTGGTAATTATTGCGGTGGGAGATGTCAAGCGATTAATTACGAGGATCGTAAAACCGAAAATTACGCCTCGGAAAATGGCACTATTTTAGAAGCAGGTACAGTAGTGAAATAAACCGTTTTCCAGCTGCAAAGTTAATAATGTGAGTATCGAAATGAACCTTTTGCAGATCATTTCTTTTCGATTAAACATACCGTGACGAACTAAGCGTAACAATTTGTCAGTATACTACGTCATGTTTTTCATTTAAACGCTAATCGCACGCTTAAAAGCGAATTTCCCCCGCTATACAATTAATTACTGTACCAAATTAAACGGACGGGCAAGTTCGGTAAACGTACCAGCTTTTTTTTTAGCAAAAATAAAACTGAAATAAAATCACGCAAATTGCGAAAAAATTATGAAGGTTCGCAAAAATGAAAATTGTAGAAGTTCAGAGTTGCTTATTTCCGTCTGATCACGACTAGAACGATATGATGAGATTTTTTTTTTTTTTTTTTTTCGTTTTTCCGGATTGCCCCTGGAATAAATGTAGACCCGTGCGACAACAAACAGCTGAATGGAGAGAAAAAAAGTTGTCGCTTTAATTTTTCGCTGAATCGCGTAGTCTTTTCATTCGGCGAACATTTTATACCTATTAATCTATTATTACGATTTTTTCAATTTCAGTATTTCGCCGCGAATTCAATCTGATTATGGATTCTAAAAACTTTTTCGAAGCAAGAAGTTTGGAAGAAAACAGATAAACGTGAAATAACGTTGTTATCTGATTAAAAACTAAACTTTTAACTGACGTTTTTATTTTTGATAGATTATCGAGAGTGGTATATAACTACTATTAGGGATATCTCGTTAAAAATATGCCCGAAGTGTGAAATCAGATAATTGAAAAATTTCCACATCATCGATGGATATTTCACTTAATAAACACTACCAGCACGAAAACATCACTTCCATTCGAGATATTACGTAATTGGTGCTATTCCACTATGAATAATATTTCTATTACAGTACAGTAGAGTCAGCATGGTTGCTAGAGCGCTTGACTTCCGTTATGGAGATCATGGGTTCGATCCCGAGTGACGACGAACTTTTATTACAAGAATTAAATAAATAAATAAAAATAATCGCTAATAGTCACGTGAAAGGCAATGGCAAACCACCACGTACAACATCATATGCGCGCTAGGTCAGTACACAGCAGACATAAATAGGACTGCACTTGTATATGCCGATATAAATCAAACGATTACTATCAGTTCTAAATGTAGTCTTGCGTGTGTACACATTCGTACTGTATATAATAATTGCTATGAACACTATACATATGTACAGGTGAGATGTACGAATAGGTAGTCGCCGACGCTCAGGAATTACGAATAGCGCTATAAAGAAAAATATAAGAGATCCGAAAGCGCGCTCTAAACATGTGTTAGAAGCTAAAGCAATATGTTTCAACTTCCGCATCGAGTGTTTTCAGTGTAGTGTTCTGTAGCCTTTTGTCAATCTCCGGATGTTTGACCGAATCATCCGGTGCGCCTTTTATTATTCGTTCCTTCTTCTGCGCGAAGGGGTATCTCAGTAAGTAGCCACAATGATTGCAAAGCGGCCGGCTCTGTATTCTTTCCTAAATAACAGTTTCATCGGTTTTCCAATTTACGAACCTGATGCCAGGTAGAAATCAGTGGGGTTCATTTCTTTTGTGTACTGGGCGATCTTTTTCTTCTGCTGTATGTGTTTTTGGGGTGCTATTCCGTGCTAATCGAGATACCGTTTCATTGCTCGTGGAAATCTCTCCAACATTTAACCGCAGACTTCCGAAAATTCTCGATGATCTATTCTTTGGAAAAAGTTGTTTTGCCAGCCAGAAATACCATTTAACGATTCGACGATGATTAATTTTTTTTGTTCGACAAAAATAGTAAAAAATTGGCGGCCACATTGCTGATAATGCCGTGAAAATGACATTAGTGCCGGTAAAAAAGATTTATGGAGGCAAGAAAAATATTGTTAGAAGAATATGAAAGTTCAGCGATGATTAATTAAGGCGGTATAGTTAATCGTGCTGGCAAGTTAGAACAGTTCCCGGGGTAAAATAGAACGCTTGCGAATACTTTCGGATGATGTTCCTGCTTTGATGTTAAATAGCACGTTGAAGGCGTTTACGCTATGCTACTCTTCCAGCTGATAGTGTTGGAATATTAATTAAATTAAATCAGACATGCCCCCTTTAAACAACGTCCTTTTCTTTTTCTTGTCTTATTATCTTTCCGAGTTTCCAGAGTGGTAAAATTAATTTCTATCCGTTTTCCCGAATTTTTCATAACGCTTGTATACATTTCGACTTGTAAAGAATTTTTGTCCAATATCCTGACAAATTAACGTTTTACAACAGTTCGGGGCAAAAAGAAAAACGTTTATGTTCAGCAGGCGAAGAAAGAAATCTGCTTCTTTTCAAAGATATTGTTTTCAGTGCTCAATTCGATTTTAAGCTCGATAGAAATGACTCGAGTTTCAAACTGACTCGGTCATGATACTTTTCGAGAGTGGAAGCTGACACTAAGCCTCCACGAAATAACGGTTCGATTTACCGGAATTTTGAAAAGAAAAAGTTTTTTGTACCAATTATGAATCTAACTAAAACCGGACTGGAAATGAAAAGACAAAAAAGTCGCACAAACCGAGCTACAGACTGTAATGTTTCAGCAGTTTTCTCTATGCCCTCAGGGATGCCACCGCAGAATTAACTTCCACAGACATATATTTTATATTTGATTTATATTTTTCTTTTTTCAGGTTATATATATATATATATATATATTTTTTTTTTTTTTTTTTGTTATAATTTTAAGAATAAATTGTTCAAATTATGAATGGAGATATATTAAAAATGACCTACACTGATATTTCTTCGATGGTCGACCGCTGAAAAAAACACAATTATAATATATACGAATATGACGCCGAATAATAACGAAATTAATTATAATATAAATTGTACGTATCCTATTTGTCGGCGATGATCCAGGTAGCAGCGATGAATTCCAACTATAAGCTTGGTCACGAGTTACGGCTACACGACTTAATCTGTTAATTTAACACCGAAACAAAGCGGACTTCCGGACAAGTTTTTATTTCAATTTCGATTGCGAGAAATGGTCTTAATACTTGTAATGACCTTCTCGCACGGTAGGTTTACAAAAAACTATCGACTTCTCTTCTCGAGGCAATTCACGACGACCCTTGTGAGATAGATAATTGCTAACGCAGCAATTACCAATGTTCGATCTTGGTTGAGACTGATCTTTTTTCGGTTTTGATTTCCTAGCCGTTTCTCCTTACTTTATCTTGTTCTCCCCGTGACCAATCACCATCATTTACCGGGGTGGGCCTTTCTCCTGCCGAATTGCGTGATCGTGTATCTTCCCCTTGACTGATAAACAGGATTTCAAGCATTCTCACATTCTATCTCGCACCACGTCTCCCAAATTTCTATTATATATATATATATATATATATATATAGAAATATATATATATATATATATATATAGAAATATATTTATATATATAAAAATATATATAAATATATATATAAAATATACATATATATATATGTTTTTACTAATTCATAAATATAAATAAATATTTTAGGACTTTTTTTTTTCTTGTTTTGGGTTTCCCCTGAGCTTGGACGATTACCTATCAACACGTGTAGATAGTAGCAATTAGGAGTCACAAGGAATGGAATCTGACTAAGAACCCTATATTACCAAGGATGGAGAGACAATGACAATCAACGCCGATAAATGCAAAACATATGCATCCTAAAAAGAGAAGAAATGACATTGCCGAAGGTTATGAGCAAAAGGAGTTAGCTGTCCCATACCGGTCATATCTGCAATTACAGAACCTATAGTACCGACGGACAAAGGAATCAGCCTACAATTAAGGAAGAAGAAGAAACATGGGATGTTTGAAAAGCAGTTAGAGCCATCAAGCACCAAAGCTATATAGAACACAGCGCTTAGCGTGCTGTAAAGAATGATCCGAAAGTTAAACAACTTTCTCCACCACTATAAAGCATATAATTCTCAATTATGACAAAAATGATTATGGCGACGACTGCGAAAACAGCGCATGCTGTCAAAAGGAAACGAATAGAATTCACGCCCAACATTATGACCACGCTGCAACAGCAGCGCCCACGGGGCCAGCTGGCAAGGAGTTCACTACCTAACATTAGGGCCGCAAATGCGACAGCGGGCCCGCAATAATAAATGCGAGCTGTGCATGTTTATAACTGTAACTACAACATCAGCGCGTGCTCTTTGTTTAGAGAAGAGTTCATTAGAAGTAACTGTACACGATAAGATAGGAATGCCAAAGTGAAAGAGAACTACTGAAGGGATTAGATTTTAATATGGCCAAGTATAGAAGATAGGAATTTTGCTACGATTGGGATGATCAACGTTGACTCTAGAGAGAGAATAAAAGACACACAATATAGAGTTCGAACATCATGTGAAAGCAGCTCCATGTATACAGCTAATAACTGAGTGTTATATAAAATATACTAGAAACGTTGCGAGAATCCTGATCATTTCTAACTGGAAAAGAGAAATTAAAAATGTATAAGTGACGATCATTTGAATCTGAAAAGAATAACGCAAATTCATTTATCTTCAAATATGAATGAAAAATTTAACAAAATTGATAGTATCACTAGAATCGTGATATGATACAAATGCTAAACGGAATAAGTTTATTTAATTAATAAATGGCGAATAATATTTAAAATTTTATGTCAAAGGGAGGATTGGTGTTAATTTGATCGTTTAATATATGACAACTATTTCGGGGCTGTTTTCCTGGTATTTTATAGAAAGTAATTTATCTGCTTCGGATACTGTTTTGCGTGTTTTTTGAATTTTAATTTAGATCAATATTTTTATTATTAATGAAAATGTAATTCATAGTACTATTATTATTTAGTGGAACGTTTTTATTTCAGTTTTTATTTAATTTTGTGTAATATTATTTTGATGGCATAGTCATGCGGCGATTATTTTTAGTTGAAGTGCAGTAGGATGATTATTAATCTATTTATATAGCGTACATAAGCGTATTCGCGTTGTTTGGCGTGATCGGAACTGTTGCGAATTATTGTATTTCCTGTCATTGGTTAAGTGGGCTTTTCACTGCTGCAACTGTGCCTGCATAACGTGCACATGCAGCCGTTGCCGGATAATGGCTAAATTAAGAAGCGTCCGTGAATTAATTGTGTAACAAAGCTGATAAAATTTCCCTAGTACAAAAGCAGAAGACACCTATGCGCATTTTTCCGCTTTTTTCTTGTTTGCTATTTCGCGTTAAAATTATCAATAATTCTGTTTGTTTCGTAGCAAACTTCTGTTTATAATGGAGAATGGCCGAACAAGAAACACATTCAGTTTATTGAATATTAAAGAAATTTTACCTAGATTAGACGTATATGGGTAAAAAAAAAGTAATATATAAGAGCGCTCTTTGAATATATGTAGTTAACTGAAAATAGGTATCTACAAAAAAGAACAGTTATATTGTTAGAAGGCTATGGGTTTTTTCTTGTATTTTATTTTTTTCATCTCTATCTACAGCTGGTATAACAAATTGTAATACAATTTTATTGTTCAATTTAACGTTAAAACTTAAAAAACTTCACAAACCATTAACCAGTGTTTAAAGAAAAAGTAAATAATTACAGATACGAAAATTGCAAAAGGAACAAAAACTGTACATAATAATTAACCGCAGGAACGTTTTCAGCTATAGGTCCCCCCATGATCAGACTGAATTTAAAAAATTCTTCTTCTGGATAAATATACAGCTTCCGCTTGTTCGCTATTACCCGTATTTTTATTTTAACAATTTGTAATTGTAACAAGTTAATTGAATTCTCAATAGAACTCTATAAAAAGCAAAATGTCGTATTTTCAAAAAAGATAGTTTAATAAAATTTATATCAAAAGTCTACTTTTGTAATAAATAAAAATGAAGTGATTATAAATTGTTCTAAGAAAATCTTTTAACAGAAAGAAAGTGTTTAATAAATATAAGTGTAACTTAAGAACGTTCATAATAGAACTTGGCTAATATGAAAGCTACAAAATTTGATTACAATTGATACTTTCAAAGCTACGTATCGAACAAATATCTCCATCAGCTGCATAATGAGCATGGTTAATCTACCTCATTTTCTGGAGTTTTCTTTTCATTTTGTTTTATTCTCCACAGTATAATTTTATTCAAAACAATTTAAAATAATATGAAAAACAATTTAAAATTATTCCCAAGTGTGACCTCAAGTTAAAATTTATTCAAATTTGTAAGTATTAAAATTTTGATGCATTAAAATTTTAAAGTATTACAATTTTAAAGTATTAAAACTTTGAAATAACAATTTTGAAGTATTAATATTTTGAAATATTACAATTTTAAAGTATTAAAATTTTGAAATATTACAATTTTAAAGTATTAAAATTTTGAAGTATTAATATTTTGATGTAATAAAATTTTGAAGTATTAATATTTTGATGTAATAAAATTTTGGAGTGTTAAAATTTTGAAATATTAAGATTTTGGTTAAGCTTTACAGTGAGTTTACTTAACAAAATTACAAACAATTCATTGATAAATTTGTTAATTTTCTTTATCTAAATTCAGATATCAATTTTCTCTGAAATTTTAATTTTTTATTTTTGTAAACTTAAAAAGAGAGCGCCTTTTTCCTAATTTGTTTCTGTTTATGCAGTATGGCGCATGATTTTTATGTCAATTCTCACATATGTATGCAGTATGGCGAATAATTGTTGTCTAATAAAAATTTTTTTTTTTTTATTTCCCTACAAATCTGTATTAATGACGAATAAAAAAAAAAGGAAATCTGGTTACAGTATTATGCTCAGCATTCTGAAGGTGTAATTAACGCGGTCTGTAAGACAGATAAGATACAGTTGTATATGTAATTTTCACTAATATAGAACTTTATTCGAGTTTTGTTGCTGCAAAAAAAGAAAAAAAATCAGCTATAATCTGAGCGATCTATATCTGTCTCATTGTCTTCGTCGCTGAAGCGATTACTAAAATTTATGGCGTAGCTCTGTTTTACTTTTGAAAAATCTGTCGACAACAAACTAACGAGCGAGTATGAAAAATAATTCGAATTAACCAGCAGTAGAGGAGCGTACATATGTACGGCGGCGCGGCAATTAATTAATTCCGCCGGGGCAGTGGTCGTGTATGCGCGTGTCTATTAGTCACCATTCACAAGGTATGGAATAGTTTTATATCGGCTCTTTCGAAAGCCGGCTGCTGCGACATAGGTGATTATTTCAATTAGTTCTAATGAAACCGAATTCATCGGCCAAGGAACGGCTAGAACGGAAACAGCGATTTTTGTTCACTTCGCCTCACCGGTTGTCTACACTTTGACGATAACCCGCTAATTAGTTTTCCCAGATAAATTTCCATAATTCATCGACGGTAAAAGGAACCGGCTCTTTTTCCGTCTCGTCCGTGCGCCAGACGAGCCCGGATCTTCGCTGTCTAATTACAGTCTAAAATGACGTCGAAGCCGCGGCCTAATTAATTCGCGCGGCGAGAACAAAGTGAGCTTTTTCGCATTATATTCGCGTTATTATTGTAACACAGTTTTCTTTCTGTGAAAGTTTTTTAATTCGGTCTTTTTAAATTTATCATCATTTCGTTCGCTTTCGAAAAACTAACGGCAAACGACGAAAAACACAAAGTTCATTATTATATTCCTTTATGTGTTTTTCTAATCTTCTTTGCTCGTCGTTTAATAATGGTGATTTCGCATAAAAAAATTTTAATGACTTCTCCACTCCTCTTCATCGGGTTTTTCTTCTCATTCGTTCTTTTTTGATTTTTGAAAGTCTCGTGCTCGGTTGCTTAGTGAATCGTCAAAAAAACTCTCTATTACATAGAGTTATTTGCGATCCGTTAAAGTCGTCCCACGTCCGGGCTCCTACAACACTAATAAGTAAATGATCTTCAAGGTACTTTACGGAGTTAAGCTCTTTTCGTAACGTACTTCCTCTAACAGAAAGGTATGAAGAAAGGTTATCCGTGAGGCAGTTCCTTTCTTTGTGAGATGTGCAAACATTTTTCGTAAAAAATGTTTGTTTTTGTTTTGTTTTGTTTTGTTTTGTTTTTTTCGCATTCAAATTAGCCATGCGACTCGAGTAGAAAAGAATAGGCAAAAAACAAGATAATCTACGAAATCTCCGGTTTTGTTAGCTAAACAACTTTTAGCTACTAGCGCAGCGATCTAAACTCGGTAATGAATGAGTAGTGCCTTAATTTGGCTTTGAACTTGATTATAATGACTCTATAATGTACTATAGTGATCAATGTGAAATTTCCAAAAATAAACGTTCAGAATTATTGGGTCGTTCAGAACATCGAGAACACAACATTGTTCTTAAAGAGATGAAATCATCTTTAAATGAATACAAGTAGCCAGCAAACAGTCCGATTACCTGTCCATTCAGCCGAATTTTTCTGCTCACCCTTGCTTTTACGATTTCCCTTCATTTCGCTGTTTCGTTTGCGTCTTAACCACGGTCTTCTACCTTCATCACACTTTCGTTTTTAACTACCTACCCAAACTGTCCTCTTCATCCCACTTACGAGGCTCTCTATTTGTGACCCCAATCATGTCTTATCTTTTTTGGATGTACGTCCCTCTCGGTGAAACGTGCTATCCTTTACTCTAATTTACTATCTATCGCCGGCTTCCTACTCTTTATTAGGTATATCCTGTCATTGTTTCAGTTCTTTCTACATTCATTCTGTCAATCTCTGATCGTACGTATTTAACTGACCAATTTTGCTTTATATTGTTTCTGAGCGGAGGTCTTTTATCAACGTGCTGGAAAAAAAAAAATAATAAAAAAGAGGTTTTTTCTCATTTTTATATTTGATATTTTCCATTTAAATGGTATTTAACGGAAAACTTTACGTGCAGATAAGAGAATTTAAACTCTAAAGTTTGTCAGATTTGGCGATGATCCTCAGGCATCAGTCACAAGTTCGAAAGACGGCTGTGACACCGCTTTGTACAGATCGGATTTTAATAAAGCCGCATGAAAAAAAAAAAAAAAAAAAACAACACAAAAACACTTCATTAAACAAAAAATAAAAATTAACAAAGACGAAATGTTTTTATTGTACGAGGGGAACCCGAATCTAAAGAGATTCAACGGAAAAGGTGCGTGTACCTTTTAGAGTTACTCGGACGACAGTGACCGGTCTTATTTGTCTCGCGATAAAAAATCAGCGCGCAAACTCAGTACAAATGAATCATTAGACATATGGACTTTTATAAAACAATAATAATAATATATTTAAAATTAAACAAGCTAATAGCTTCATAATCACAGTAAGCTCTTCGAGACGTGTCAGTGTTGACAAATGTATTCATAAAAGTCTCTATATGTCTAATGATTCGTTTAACAATACAGTACTGTCTGCGACGTATATATCGACGCCGTTCAACACATGCCAGGCAGCATACGCAAAATATTCATATAACTCCAAGTGTAATTCCCGGTTATATTTTCAAAGTGTCTTATCGCTGTTATCTAGAAGCACCGAGATTATTTGGCAGAGATATAAATAGGTACGAAAGAAGAAAAAAAGATAAAACTGCGATTCTATTCCTCTTCCGGGAATGTATTTTTTTTACTTTTTTCTTTTTCTTTTCGGGCTTAATTCGGTCTTATAAACTTTCCAAAAATCATCTAATTAAACTGTCACGATTACATGCTATTTTTTGCGAAACTATTAAATTACGTCATAGACATATTTTCATCAGACACGTGCACACGAAAGATAGTTTTAATCAATTTAACATAACGTACGGGGTTAGCTAATAAGTAATTTAGAAGAAGAAAAAATACGTTTGTTTTTTAATTCTCTTTGTTCCGTATCGTTGGTAGCACCTATTGCACCTACGTTAAATTCGTCTTTGTCCTAATCGACGATTCCTACACGAAATAGTTTCTCTTTATTCTACATTTCTAACTGCCACGTAATATTTTAAAGCTGAACCGTTTTGTATCATCCCTCCTTTAGGCTTGCACATAGGTCGTTGAATTTCGAATTTTTATCGGATTGCCGAAATATCACCGAAAGAAAGTGTCTGCGTAATTTTCAAAAAAGTATTGACACGCAGAAACCCGCATATAACAAAAACAAAAAAAAAAAAAGACATAACCATACTGCTGTAAAACAACCCATTTAACTTGTCGTCGGGCAATTAACGAGGTCTGCATTTAAATATCTGACTTTCGTCTGATTCCAGCGGCGGAAGTTTCTAATTAATATTACACCATTTAACCGGGTTCGATAGGAATCGTAATTTTCTAATTGTACCGTATCGTTTGTTTTTTTCAGCTCAAAACAAGTCAACAAACATTAGTGTACATCTGCCTATGTAAATAAATAAATAAATAAATAAAGAAAAATCATATACACGAACTACCAGCACACAGAAACAATATCAGCAAAGTAATACAAGAAAAAACCTCTTCTTATACGTTAAACTATTGTTTGAAATTAATTTAAGTGAATGATCGAAAGAATACAGCGGAAAAATCATCGTATCCATTAATTTATTGTGGAACACACAATCGAGCTATATTTACATATTTATTACGGCTAAATTCATGAACGTCGCAATGTCGCTGTACATTTCCTCGTCCATAAAATTAATAGTTACGCGCGCCTATCGGTACAGTTTAGTAATAAATTTACGCATCAGTTCGGCCGGGAAGGCTACCGCAGGGACACGGTCGAACCGTTTTAAACCACTCACCGCGCTATCGTTGCTTCGCTAAAGTCCATTTCGGATTATTGTCAATGTGTTTTTAGCTTTTATGAACGGCTAATGGATATAACGTGGCCGTTCTAGCCGCCCAATCAGAGCTGATGATAACCAACCCCACCCGACAAAACTGCACCACGGTCAGCGATTTTCAATTGAAGCCTTAATGTCAGTTACGATGATACTAAAAACTAAGACTATCACTATGCAAATAACGTACTTACCGGAAAAGGACATTGACCGCGAGACTTTAGAATTTCTCCCGAAAAAAGGCTCCTCTTCGGAAGGAGCTTAAAGCGAACCCCAATAATTTAACCATCAATGATGATAAAAGACTTTTATCGCTGGGACTTGCAGTCATCGGTAAAAATTGGAACATTTTTCATCAATCAAATTAAATTGTCTGCCATGCTAGAACGTAGATGAATGATAACCGCAGAATAAATAATGCCGGCATCTTCAAACGGGGACTGGGAAACATTAGACGGACTAATGCTACACTGCACACTGATAGTACGGAATATAAAATTTCCAACTTCTGTCGGCGAGTTTGGCTAATTATAATTATAATGAAAAATGGTCAGTTGGCAAGTTTCTTCTATCAAAAACGGAAGATTTAAGTTGTAGCTTGCAAGGAATGAGTACCTAATATTCGCCTCAGAATAATTAATTAAGATACATTGCTAAACTTCGGTATAAAATTATCAAAATTTACAATATAATTCTTACTGGCATCAACACAAAAAAAATAACATAATCACAAAAATCCTATCCTAACATTTAACTTTCATTAAATAAAATTAAAACATTTTTTCGTTACATATTTCGTTACATAAAATTCTGACATTTTTGAAATAACAATAACAAAAATTCTATAAAATAAAACAAACGTTACATAAAATTGGGACATTTTGCGTTACATAAAATTGGGACATTTTGCGTTACATAAAATTGGGACATTTTGCGTTACATAAAATTGGGACATTTTGCGTTACATAAAATTGGGACATTTTGCGTTACATAAAATTGGGACATTTTGCGTTACAAAAATTGGGAAAATTTTTTTGATGAGGGTAGCCTGAGAATTACGTTGTAATTAATATATAACTCAGCCATTTTGGACTCGCAAGGGGCCGTACCCTTCGACCCCTCTTGCTTAAAATTCTGTCTCTTTCTCTTCTATACTTTGTATAAAATGATCAAAATTTACAACGTAATTCGTACTGGCATCAACACAAAAAGAAAATAACATAATCACAAAAATCCTATTCTAACATTTAATTTTCATTATATAAAATTAAGACATTTTTTCGTTACATATTTCGTTACATAAAATTGAAACAGTTTTTTGGGACATTTTTTCAGCTTAAGAATTACATTGTAATTAATATATATATATATAAATTACATGGTTCACCAGCAGAATAAGGATTACCAGTAGTAGTAATATCGATTGCCGCGTTATCGCAAGCTCATTTAATTATGAAGATGGTCTCATGAAGAATTCCTTATTTAAAAAATCTAGTGCCATTTTTTGATTCGCAGGAACATTGAATATCACGGACACGTTTTCGAGGATTATCATATTTCCGATTTACAATATTACACTATATTTTCTATAATAATTTTAAAATACAGAAAAATAAAAGGAAGAAGAACTTTATCGTTAATTTTAGAGAAATAAATAAACAAAATAAAGTGAAAACTTTTTAATTCCAGGAAAATTTCTAGAGATTAAAACAATGATAGCGCGTCATTGTAATTGATTTTTTTTCGGCTTTTTTTTTTTTTTGTTTTTTATTATATTTTATTATTTTTTATTTTAAAAAGAATCGCAGTTGCCTTTTACTATGTAATGCAGTCAACGATAATCCCGGCTTAATACCAAATATAAGGTTTGGAAAAATATTGAAATCTATTTCTAATCACCTTTTCCAACGTCTTCCTAAAGTATGAGATCGGCGAAATAGCAGTCTCTATAATAAGATGAAGCGCTACAATCGATAATGACAGCAAAACCAGATTGCGGTGCAATGGATTTCATCAACAATGCAACCCGTTAAAAATGTTGACCGGGGTTTCTTTTGCAGCTATCACCTAAATTATTTAAAACTTCAAATAGGTAAAAAAAAGTGTCATCTAAATCTGGAAAAGAATACTTTTTCCGGTTTATTCGAAGAAAATTCCTCTACCGACATAGGACTAGCGAACCCCGTCCCCTTATTGTACTTTACAATCTAGTGACTGTTCTTTTGTTTGTGATCCTGACCACGTGTTGTTTGAATGTTCCAATCTTTCCCCCGAACGTAGCATCCTATACGTTCAGCTATTAAAGCTGAATTTTCCTACTCCCTATAATGCTTCCTATATCTTAAGTTCGTCGTCTTCAAAGGTGGTTCCTATTCTTGTTGCCTCTTTTCTTTCAGCCTTCTCCGGGGCTCTTTTAGGCGTAAATCCGTTTGGCGGAAATTCTTTTGAGCGTGCATCGTTTAGACGGTAACGAGCGAGTGGTTTTACTTAGGCCTTTTAACGAATTACCTGCAGTTATATTTTATCATCCGCTAAACTTAATCATTTTTGTGAGCGGGAATCGCGGGCTACCAAATTTATTTCTACATCATCCATTCACCGCTTTTAGAAATTCCTACGGTTCCTCGTTTGCGATTTAGTTTTTCCACATAATAACTACATACATATAAATAATCGAAAAACATACATTTTACATCATCCGAATAAATGTATCTGTACTAAAACCCGGAAAAACTACTACATTGCTAACGAGGAGAACGGTGTGTATTTTGTGTAGAATTTTCGGTTCCAGAAAATGGATGTTTTATAGTGACATATAGAAATATATTTGGTGTAACCCAAGTTTACACTCACAAATAATAATGTTTAGCGCGTGATACCTGAATATCGTCACGGGTAATTCGTTGAAAGACCTGAGTAAAAACCCTCGCTCGTTAACGCCTTAAACAATCCATGCTCAAAAAAGTCTCCTCCAAAAAGATATTCACGCCTGAAAGATCTCGCCTATAAAAGAGAGGGTGACTATTCTTTAGAGGAAGATGTTATGGTCTTTTTAAAAACTCTTATCTAGAAATATCTTTAAGACTATTAAAAATAATTTTAAACTTTTATTGAACAAAATTGCCTCCAAGGAATCCGTTTCGTTCTTTATGCTGCCCGCGAGTTCCTTCGACAGATATCGTCTCTTTATGGAGTGTTTCGCGATAAGTGTGCGCTTTGATTTTTAAAATTCACCGTTTCACTACGGTGCGGAATTTACTTTCTAGAACCGAAGTCAAACAGTCCAAAAATTGTAATTTTTTGGCGGGCAAGAGATCGTCGTTAATTCCTCGCTCCAATAGGTTACTGTCCAATCACGCACTTTTCGGACGTTCACCGTTCCTTCTGAAATTACTTTTGCCAGTGTGTTTTCGTGCCAATATCTCACCGATACAAATTTCGATTAAGACGGGGAGGTGGACATACTAGGGAGTCGGCGAATGCATATAGAGTCCGGGTAGAACTAAAATAAGTGTTTAAAGAAAGATCGTTTTCTTCCTTTAGGAATCCATCATTTAAAAGTGGTACACATATTCGAGTTACATCTGACGCGGATTTTTTGCTATCATTACAGCCTCGGATTGTGAGTATTTAAAGCGTCGAAGCCGCCACCTTAAATTACGAGTAAATGCACTAAACTCGCCGGTGCGTCTGTAAACAATACGCGGGGAAAAGAACGGAATAAAATTCATTAAACCGTGCACGAATGCGTTACATTTCTAGTACTGTTATTGTAATACCGCTGTTACTCATTTGTTAAATTTCCGCGAACTATGTAGTAACGGTTAAATAATAATAAAACCCGCTTCACCGGAAATGTAATTCTATTAATATAACTCGAGACGGAATTTGCAATTAATGGCTATAATAAATATTTAAATGAAATTGTTAAATATCGTCTAAATATGTCTAAAGAGAGTTATATTGGTAAATATCAATTATATTTTCAGTAAAATAGTCCGTAGTGGTTAACGTGCTTGGCTACTAAATCAGAGGTGTCATGACTTGTCTCGTTCCGGATATCCAGAGAGGTCACTTTCAGGTATATGTAGCTAATCTGAAATTGAATATTGGTTATACCGGAGAATTATGTGGGGGAAAGTAAAGGCGGATAATCCAAAAGTAGAAAGGAACAAGCCTTAATATTCTCTTTAAATGCATTAAGTGCATTATGGAAAGCTTTTAACTTCACAATTCATGATACCTTATCAAGGATATTACACGGGACTTACTTTACTTTACTTTACTTTACTTTTTTTTGTCTAATGTTTCATTATTATTCATATTACATAGTTTGCGGAAATTTAACAAATATCAATAATACTCTGGTGCATCGTTAACCTTTTATCAGTATGTTCGATTCTGCTTTTAAGTACATAGTAGCACTATATAGCGTCGTCTCGGTGGCAGTGTTGTAATGAACTAAACTAGAAAGGGCACATATTGCGATAAAATCAAAATTATTATTAATTGGAAGAAATTTCGAGCAATCGCGTGCATTTCGTTGAAATACTTTTTAAGCGTGACAAAGTACGGTCAATTTAATTTAAGGAAAAAGAAAAAAAGGAAGAAAAAAGCTATATCCGTATAAAGAGAAAAATTAATCGATAATCCGACGAATAACATGAAATAGTACGAATAATAATCGATTTTCTCTAGTGTTTCGCATACTCGCTATTCTCGTTTTCATTGTTAAATCTCTCCCTTTCCTATTAATAACAGTTCCACTCGATAACAGTTCCCGGAGATCACCGTGAGAATATTTTTAATGGCTAGCAAATTTAATAACAGACACGGTTGTTTTTTCCCCTCTGCGGTGGTAACATTATTTACTGGCGGGACTGTTATTTTTCACGCTGATCTTTGTTTCACCTTGTTTTTTTCTCCGTAGAAAACTGTCGTCTTTAAGGTAGAAGACAGAAGCCCAGATTCCGGCCTTACACTTTAAGTTCGGCTTTAGATTTATACGCAGAGCCAGCTACCTAGTTGATTAATGCAATGTGGTGTTCGCGACTTCGCTAGCGCGCATTGAAACTTTTAAGAATTTCACCTATACCCGGATTATTTATGTTCATAGATAACGCGCCTAAAAGAGGAAAAAAGGAAAAAGTAAAAAAGATACGGATATTGGTTATCATTGTTTGTCGTCTCTGGAAGTTTTTCGTCGAAATTAGTTAGCAGTGCAAACTACTGATTGCAATGGAGATTTATTAGAAAGTCTAATAAAAGTTATTATTAAAAAGAAAAAAAAAAGAGATTTATTAGAAGCTTTTGAAAATTCTGGCCCGTGCGAAACCGAGTCAATTCATTGTGATAGCTGTTTGCCAGAGTTCTTTTGCGTCTGTCGATTTCGACTCAATGTTCATTTTCGACAGGTTCGCATCGTGGTGGTTTTTCCTTCGCGGTAGAGCTTCGGGGCACACACACGACAGAAGCTACACACTACTAGGAAAAGTCTCTAGAATCGCGTTAAAAAAAATCGGTGGTGTCGCGCATTCAAAAGTCACCCGAAACTCTGGTGGTAGTGAACGTGTTGTTAATGATCGGTTAAATTTAGGACCTACGGTGGCGATGAAATATAAATGAGCGGGAAACGTTTTCGAGAAAAATCGCGATAGAAAAGAGTTAAATAAACACGGTTGCCTCGTTTAAATTCGAAGTCGTTAAAGCAATTAACCGGAAAAGCCGGCCAGAACTATTCCTTAATCGGCCGGATGATGGATTAAATAATCAGAAAACGTTTAAGCCCGTCGCTCAGAGTGAAAGTTTGTGCGTGCCGCCATGTTCACTTCGTCACTGTTCTCGACAGTGAAACTTTTTCGAATATGCAAAGAGACGCGCGACCGAACCGAATCATCATCCCATATTTATCGCACCGGTATATCATCCGCCGGTTTAGTATTAGTAGTGTTCTCTGTTTCGATGTAAGCCGTACCTAACGTTTCGTAATTTATTCATCGGGTTTTCTTTCCTTTTTTTAATTGAACGTGAATTTTTAGAAAAAAATTATAAACAACTTTTTGCTATTAATACGTGTTTTCCGCATGTTACGTAAAAAGCATAAATTTACTCTACAGAAATATCTCAAATTCTGAAACGTATTTTGGTAGTCGTAATTTTTTTTAAAATCATTATTTACCCTTCGCTGCTCGTGGCCTGTCTCGGTAAATCGGTTCTAACCGCTTTATTTCATTTAAAATATCCACCTTTCAACAGCATACGGAGTAAAATTTACATAGAATATAACAGTATACTACAACGAATGATTTTTTTTTTAATTTTTTCCCCTTCATTAAATTATGCGACAAAAATATTTTCCCTTTTTTAAGCTTTGCGCCCCGTTAAAGATAACTTCAGCAATACAAATTATGATTTATTAAATAAATACATATATATATGAAACAATTTTTATTAATTAAAATTAATATATCGTCGCATTTCAAAGTGATGGCGGAATGTTTATTAAAAATTAAAATAAATATAAGCATCGAACAATTAAAATAAAATCGATTATAATAGTCGATTATATAAATCGAAAAATTGATTATGAAAGTCGATTATTGATAATTTAAATGCGCGCAATAAAATAGGGTTATATTAGCAAATCCACCGAGGCTAAACATACTATTAATAATAAACATACACTCACTTTCGATAGTATTAAAGATTTATTTAAAATCGATTACATTAATAAATATAAAAATAATTGCATCAATCGTAATTCCCCGATTCCAGATAATGGGGAAAAAATGAGTGTTAATAATAATAATAATAATAATAATAATAATAATAATAATAATAATAATAATAATAATTATAACATTCAGTTGAAAAATCTTTAAAAAAGGAATACGACATTTGTGAAATCGGTGTTCATAAATTTTCTCCTCGCCGCAAAAAAAAAAAAGCTGCCGGACCAACGCTTTTATTCTCCTGTTTATAATTTCATAATACACCCGTTGCGCGTATTTATTTATTTACTCAATCAGAGTTATTCTGCAGAGCTTTTATGACTTACGGTCTCCCGTCCACACAGCTGATGAAATATACTTAAACCGTTTAATATTCAACTGTAAAACCGGCCAATATCTTTTTTTAATAGTTGTGTCTCCTCGCATGAGAATATTTTGCAACTCTTCGCTATTCCTATAAAATATCAGTGACTTTGCTTCGTCGTAATAGCTCTTTAGCGCCGTTAGCAATATGACTCTATTTTTCGATAATTAAACGATACAAAAAGTGAAAACAACTCGCATTCGTAGACATTAAAACAATGTGACTTTTACGCTACGATTCGGATCGTGCGCTTACTACAATTTTAACAAAAACGGGAATCGCGAAAGTCAACGAGACAAGTTTGGAGGAATCAAAAACTTATTAGAAAAAGTCATCTGCGATTAAATCATTGCAGTATCGATGAACACGAATAATTTTACGACCATACGACGTGTCTTTGTCCTCTGTTTTCCGGATTCGAGTCACTGTCACATGTATATAAACTTGGCCATTTTAACCACGCATGGGGCTGTGCCCCTTGACTCCTCTTGCTTACATTTCTGTCTCTTTCTCTTTTATATTTTGTATGAAATGATCAAAATTTACAATGTTATTTTAAATCGGCCGATATGAATATAATAACATAATCAAAAATCCTATAAAATATAACAAACGTTACATAAAATTTCCCTAATGGGGAGTAGCCTAAGAATTACGTTGTAATTAATATATTCCAATTTTATTTAACGGAAAAATGTCCCAAAAAATGTCCCTATTTTATGTAACGTTTATTATATTTTAATTTTCAACGACTTCCAAAAAGAAAGAAGTTATACGTTCGCCGCTATGTTTTTTTTTTTATATTTGTTTGCGCATGACTCATATTTATATATGTTAGACCGATTTTACTGATTCTTTGTCTTCAACTTAGGTGCTATGTGAGTAATGATGAAAGTCGGTGAACATAAATAGAGTATTTGTCAAAAAACGTGAAAAAATGTAGTGTCCCTTTGGATAACTTTTTTTTCTTATTATTTTTTATTAATATGTTATAACAGAGGAGGCGGTTGACTTGAAATGCTATCAAACGCTTCAAACTTTTTTACATTTGTTGTTTTCGAACTAAAATGCGTATTATCACGTATGAATGTGGGAAATTCTTCGCTATTGCACAGTCCGTCGTCCCGTTTTCGTTTCCGCAATTCACGTTTGCCTTAACGTAATGAATACACTTCTTATTACTGTACAAGTTGATGAATAAGAAGTCCCACCATAGGGGAGAAGCGTGTAAAGACTATATATGGCTAATTTAATAATACCATCGAAACATAAAAAAAGTATTATTTATACGTGTTTTAGTATGTTAAGTTGTTTCGGTAATAAAATTTATAGTATAAATTATTGGTTGTATTTTTTTTTTTTATTATATAAAACTGTGGCTGACCTAAGAATTACGTTGTAAATTTTGATCATTTTATACAAAGTATAGAAGCGAAAGAGACACAAATATAAGCAAGAGGGGTCACGGGGCACTGCCCTTGCGAGGCCAAAATGGCCGAGTTTTATATATATATATACATTATATAGCTATATATATAGCTATATATATATATATATATATATATACTTAACCTAAAATCATTGGTTATACCAGAGAAATAAGTAAAGGGAAGAAATTGGCCGCTTCGTCGATTCTGACAAAGGCCCGTGTTGGGTTTAATAATAAAAAGGATGCCACGACACTGTTAGTAGGATTCGCCTTACTTACAATTAGTCTATTGAACATTTTTCCCACTATTCGAGTTTGTATAGCAATGGAGCGTGCTAATCTAACGATACAAAAAAAAATAAACATCTTCTTACGTTGTAACATTGTTCATGTTTATCTGCAACGAAGCTGGTAGCTTGAAAAAGTAAAGGAAAGAGTTCTAAGTTTTTGCTGGTTTTTTTCCTATTTTATGCTTTTCTCGTCGGAGGGCTTACACTAGTACACAAAGAAATTAAGAAATAATAGCGGAAAAGTTTCGATACTTTTTTCAAGTTGTAGCTGAGTCTGACATGAGACTGAGGTGTAAAGGAATCTTCGTGCGCTGCATTATCGGCGACTGGAAGTGTTTCAGGGCGTCGAAACTTTGACAGAAACCGGGCGGAAGGTAATCGAGTTTGCGAAGGAGAGGTCGGATTTCGCGAGGCTCTCATTACAAATTGGGAAAGTTTGCGCTCCGGGTTAATTTACTGATTGATATTGTTCGATTCTGGTTCGCTCTTTGCTCCCTGAAACTTTATCCGTCACCGACCAATTTCCATCTGCCGCTGCTGCTGCTCTCTCGGCTGCTGCTGCTGCTGCTGCTGCTGCTGATTATGTCTTTTACTTTTATTTCGCTTTATCATTGGCCGATTAATTTGCGCGCGAGCGTCTCGGGAAATTCGCGGAGGCGAACGAAATCGCTCGTCAACTCTTTCATACAGAAAGAGAGATTCGTGTAGGAGCCGACGATGAACTTCCGCGGTCGTCACTGGCGATTGCGGTGGCCGATTGCCTAAATGATATATCGTGTTCGTTTCGCGTTAACGCCGTATGTCGTTGCCGACTCCCGCTGTTCTCGATAGCCGGTAATTTACTGCATCGGCTGGCCGATCTTCGCTGGACAAGTACAACGCTTCCAGCTCATCAAAGTCGCGCACAGTGCCAGTCCGAAAGCCGAAACTTTTTAAAGTATTTAACGCACGCACGGATACACGCAGCCACCGCCTCTGAACACGAGAACCAACGCTGCTCGGCTTTATGACGTTCCTCCGGTGATTTTTCTGCTAATGTAACCCCCTGTTCGTAAATGGGGCGACCGGCGACTGTCACATCTTCACGTTATTTCGCGCTGACAAGTAACTTTCTAGCACGGATAATTTCACTCGTTCGCAAGCAACCGTCAACAAAAGAGTCCAGATAAGTCCGGATATCATCGTTGTACCGGAATGGTGACTTTCAGGAGAAAGAAGAAAGGACGCGGATAAAATTAAAAAAGAAAAAAAAAGTGGAATCGGAAGAGGAGATCTCCTCTCACATTATTATTATTATTATTATTATTATTATTATTTGGCACTGGCTGAACAGAAATCTGAGGAGAAAAACCGGCATGTTCAAGAGAGAAATGCCGAGTAACGTTTAGGATGTCTCAACGATACTGATAGTTTTTGGAAATTAATTAGCCGCGCGACCATAATTAACTTGTAGGCTCATCTCAATCCTCGAGAGTGGATAAAGAGCGCGCGCCCCTTGTAAATTCGCGCACATTTTTGCGTAAAATTTTCAAATTTCCCTAAAAGTCCAACGTAGATGAGTTTGAAATTCTTGAATTATTTTTTATCCTTTACAATTCCCGTTTGGTGTTTCTAATTTGCCTTCAGAAAAGTTTGCAGCCTGATTCGATTCTAGGAATAAGCGTTTGGACTTAATCGCGAGTTTTATTAACACGGCTAATTGATTTGAAAAAAAAAAAATAGCGTGCAAAAGTTTTTTTGCTGTTTTTTTTTTTTCTTCGGAGGGGAGTAATTGCAAATCGTAAATAAACATAATTTAGAATGAGCTGCCCGTCGTTAAAAAGGCAGATGCTGATTGAAAATACTACTATATCGCAAATGGGGAAAAATTATAAACATATAATAAAAAGCGAGACGACAATCCCCATACCGGTCAACATCGCTAGCCTTCTTCGCACCCAATGAGACTCCAGTCGCATATCACCTCATCCTCTGTACCATAACGTTAGGAAACTTTCTAGCCAAAGATCCGCGGAGAAAAAATTCAATTTACATAATTCTGACACTTCGAAAGACGATTCATTTTCGGCGTGTATTTCGGAAGAGATTCCCTGGTAAGGAACTTTTTTCCGGGGGTGGCTAAAATCCGAGCTTGGTTTTTGCAAATAATTATCGTCGCGACTGTTCAGTTGATCCGGCGGAAATTAAAACGCGCGAAATCTTAATTTTCCTTCTCACGGTGAACTTCATATTGATCGTCGTAAAAGTGCAGTAGAAAAGAGAGTTGGTCGACTTTTTAATAAGCGGTAGGGGGGTCCTCGAAAAAGTTCCATCGTCGTGATCGGCATTCGGCAGTAACGCATCATTCGTAGAGACAATTTTCTTCTTCCGTCGTCGATGGGAAAAGTTAATTACTGGCGCCACGGAGGCTGACGCTAGATCATAATTTGCGCGGTTAACGGCAACAGATGGCGCACTCGGTCCCGAAATTAGTGACCACTCCGACCGGCCTCGTCGTCGGAGCTCGGCGCGGAAAGCGCGCTAAATTAAAAGGACCGCCGCTGGTCGATCGATGAGAATTTTCTCCATCGACGTGAAAAGTTTTTCGCGATATTACGGGAAACTTTCTGAGCGTAATAAATTGGACCGACATGCAGACAGAATTTCGTGTTACTATCGGGGAAATTGGTTCTGCGAAAGCGATAGACACAGAGCTGAAATTTCATTAAACCGAAATAAACTCTGGCCACCAGTAGCACATGAGCTTAGCGGGAAATTATTTATGTTGACATAGCGCCGCTACCGGGGCTGTCCGTAGTGGAAAATCCCATTTTCCCTGCTCGCTCCGCGTTAATCCGTTTTTTAGGGTAATGCGAGCCATTAATGATGCGTCTACCATTTCGTCACAGCATCTTTCTGTTTATTTTTCATCAGCGGCCTGATTTAAAATAAACACACAAGCCCGCTCGAAATGGGTTTTTATTTTTAGCCAGGCCGGGCCTCTTGCTCCTTCTTTATCGACTGCCGCCTTCTCCGAGAAGTGCTCTTTCCCTTCAGTTTCCCCTCACTTCGAAATTCGTTCGTTTCGGAAATGCACAGGTTGTGCAGCGCGGCATTCGCTAAAGTGAAGTGAAAATAAATTCCCTCTTCTAATAAAAGCATACGCGCGGACGACACACTTTAAGCATGCGGAACCAGTCGATGGCACTGGCGCATTCGTAACACATTTTTCGATATGGACGATGGCGAGGTTTTCAGCGATGCCCCCCTCCCCCGGTCACAGTTAACGAAAAAAAAAAAAGAAAAAAAAAACTCGGTATAATATCGCAAATCACCACGGAATGTGTTTCCGTGAATGCCCGAAGTGTACACACGGTGTGAATCTTCCGTTACCGAAGCCCAAATTAAGAGAAACAAAAAGAACAACTCTACCATTACTTCGACAACAGCAGAGATTAATCAAAGAGACAGTTTTTAGGTCGCTGTAGAATAATCTAAAAGACGCTGCTAATCGGTCTTGTCCGGCAATGAGTATTTCTTAAATGTAAGCGAGTCGCTATAATTCAGAAGCACACTGATGCAGCGACAGCGCGAAAATCAGATCGAACGGTTAACTAACAATAAGTGTACAGAGTGTCTCATTTATTTTGCAACCCACGCGTTACGAATTATCTGTTGAATAAGTCGGCAAGATCGTTTAATTTAACTGCATTATCTGCTTCTATTTTTATTTCTATTGTTTCATTTTATTTCGTTCATTTTTATCATTTTTCACTTCGTCGTTATCGAATTTCCGAATTCATCGCTAATTTAAATTAATGCCGGATTAGTTTGAGGGCAAGGTAAATCTCCCGCTGATCCCCCTCTCGATGGTACTGTAAATAAAAGTGTCACGAGCGCCCCCGCCCGCCGTCGCACAAGTCAAAACTGCAAACAAAACAAATAAAACTGCTCGGCAATTATCGTCTCCGTCCTCGTCCGGTTTACCTAATTTGAAGAACAATACTGCCTCTTCAGAGAATATTAATAAGTCCGTCGACACGGGTATTTCTATTATCTCCAATACCACGGCCAATCCTCCCGCACGTACTTAATAAACCTAACCGTATTATCGTCACTTTTCTCGAGCACCGTGTTGGAATTATCTTAGTCGAAAATCTGGGGGAAAAAAGTAAAAATATTACACAGCCTCCCTTCGTCTCACGGCGTCATCATAATAAAGAATCAGTGGTGTCTCTCTCTTATATCTCCCTCTGGTGAAAACTTAAATTTTATATCTACGACGACTGCTGATAAATTTTTAATCTCCGATCCGTAAAGAACTCAGTATTCCGGCATATTCCGCACAATCTCTCTTATTCCAATTTGTTATATAATTCGCGATATTCGCATCAGTCTTACCGTTTTAGAGAACTTTTTCATCCGCTATTGCGAACTGCTCGCCGAACTGTACAAAAACGTACAACCGACGACGATATGTTTCCATTTCCGCTGTTGAGATCGAATTTACGAGTTTTATTCTCCCACCCTGTATTCATTTTTACGGTTTCTCCCGAGTTAAATTTAAATTATCCGTAAACCTAACTGTCTCCCTTTTGGCCGCTTTCGTGCTTCACGTTGCAGCAAAAATATCCTATGCGCTGGCGGTAGTCTCCGCAGAATGTTTCCTTTCTTGTTGAACGGCTTTTCTATATTTTCATTACCGCCGCGGTAACCACTATTAGACCTTTCTTGCGTCGAGTTTTTAAAAATCAAGTCAAGATTCGCAAAATCGTGAGTTTTCAAAACGTTTCTTACCGGGAGATCGAAAATATCAGCGAATTTTAATTTTTGCTGATATTTCAAACCCTGCTATAATCCAGTTTATAGCCCATGAGGGAGAAGGCCCAAACGTTATATTTCCTCCTAATTTTTATGTCCGTTCCTAACTATTCTTCCAGATCCGCTGGTCTCTATATTCCTCCCAATTACGAGTTGCGCAATTTTTCTCTTTTTAGTCTGATCTTTTCGTTTAACTCGGTCTCATTAAAATGCTGGAGATAGATTTATTCTTAAAACGGTTAAAAAAAGTGCATGAAAAAGTTCGACTGTACTCCTATTTCTCAAATTTGAAGAATAATCGAGGCTTTCAAAACCCCTCTTTCCCTTCATCCTTTTACCCGTAATCTTCTTCCTAAACGCATTTTCTTTCATCTCGTCATATTTTTTGGCCTCTCTCTCCGTTCACCTTCATCGAACTGGAAAAACGTACTTACGAAATTCTTCTATTTCCGTTCCCGGAACAAGAGTGATTTCCTTTCCCATTTTCAAAAGTCGTTCCGATTTATCCATTCGATTCTTCTTGAATTCCTCAAAAATCAGCAAGCATTTCGCTTAAGGAAGCTTTTCGAAAGTTTTCTCAACGGAGGTGTCTTGTTTTTGGTGGCTCGAACATAATCAGGGCCCCAACTGTATTATTACATTTTTGGCAGATGTTTACGCGACATTTCTTATTGCTCCTTTTGTTGCCATCTTCATAACCTTCGGCAATATCCACCATCCTACTCTGATATAATTTGAATTATAGGAACAGCCATTTTTTTCTTTCGTTTCTACACCGCCGTCGCTAGGTGAATACTTTGTTGATTACCACAACATTCCCGCCTTAGCCCAATTCTTGTTCAACCACTACTACTTCATCAATACCGCTTCTTTGCCTTTAAATTCCTTTCCCTTCTTTTTTCTGCCGACCACATCCTCTCTTATTTTTCGCAAGAAGATATAAAACTCCCAACTACAAATTTCCTTAATATCATTAACAAATGTTTCGTCCAACATTTAGCTTTTTATCTTTCCTACACAAGTCGCCTATTGTCGTTTTTATATCGCGCCCTTTTCATTCTAATTAACCTTTTACACTAAATAATAGTTCGATCTCTCTTAATTCCTCCTTTCGTTGATTTCGATGTCTTTCTGGATAGTAGTCGATCTTTCATTCCAGAATCACATCAGCTCTCCATAATTGTCACCCTTCAAAAGACTCAATCTTATTAATCCATTTCCCACATTAATTGGGGAAGTTATGTTATATATATTTACTAAGAAATTAAGGTTTATATAATTTCAATTGTATAATAAGGATGTATAAATTTGTAAAGTGTTCAACCCGAATAAACGATAATACGTGTGTCGGGCACTCACACAACGGGCATACTTGCTCATTGAGACCCACAAACTTATTTTAAAATTAAGAAAAAAAAAAAAAAGTGATCCAAGATCATGCTTATCTTTTACAAATCTCTTTTGTCTGTTCCGTGATTACCGGTATTTTATTTATGGAAATTTTAGGTCCCTTCTATGTTCGACCGTGTCTAAAATACATATATGTCTCCATCTGTGCTTTAGAGCCTGAAAATCTACTGCGAACTCTCTGCTCTGCATGCGGAATTTCACATTCCTCTTCTTTTCATTTGAAGGTCTAGCCTGGGTTACCGTTTTTGTAATAAACGTTTACCCGTACTCATTATTGTTCTCCTCTACCTATCATAATGACACTTTTTATCGTCAACAAAATACTGTGTCTTCACCTTTGTCTATCTTCTTCGATTTTTACCGTATACTCTCACTACTTTTCTCTTTCGGGTTTTCCTTGAATCTGTACCGGTTTTTTACAACTACCGAAACCTACTCCTCAGCGTGGTATTACATCAGAATACTTAAACGCCTTAAACAAAATCGTTTTACGATCTTCAATGACAAAATCTCCGGTTGATGCAGCCTCTTTTTGTTCTTCTCTAAGCTATTCTGAATCTATTAAATGGTCTTCCTTCTATTCAGTTTTCTACTGCTATTTTAAGGATCATTCTTTCTATTTCTTCTTTTCTCATCCCTCAGAATGTCCTTAATATATCAGATGGTCAAAGTGTCCTGCAGGCTACCTCATTTTTCCTTCCACTCTACTGGTTATGTAATTCGTCTCGTACGCTTTCTAATTTATAACGTTTTCCTTCGTCTCCCTATTCAAATTGATTTCTTACAAATACCTGGACACTTTGGGATGGAAGGGCTTCATTTTTGAATCCCATAAAATCACGTTTCCAGCTGCTTATTCTAAACTATGGAATGGCTATTATTTCTCTTCATTTTCAAATCCTGATTCCCTGTATCTATTCAACCGGAGCCCCATCCTTAGTGTTCAATTTTCCTTCTTTACAGCGTTTAATTCTCTTTCTCTCTCTCTCTCTCTCTCTCTCTCTCTCTCTCTCTAGTCCACATTTTGGACACAGTTTGCTTCTCCCGTCGCTTTTTGATGTGAAACGTCTTGAAAATCGCTTGTGAAACGAAATAGTGAAACGAAATCGCGCAACGCAACGACTGTAGTAGTTTATGTGAAAATAACTGAACAAGAAAATCAATATTCTCGAATCCTGAATCCTTCTACCTTAGTATCCAAACCCATCCTCCTCCGTACCCTTGGTACCATGACTTCCCTCATCTTTCGCGCTTTCTTATCTCTTCCATTTGCAGGCTTCGTCTAGACCATAGTCGTCTTCCGGCATCTTCTTTTCGCTTTTCTATGTCCTCTTCTCCTTTTTGTTCCTTCCATCCGGATGATTCTGATCTAATCTGTGACGCAAATCACATCTTCTTTGAATGCGCGTCTGTATATACAGAACGCTCTCACTTCTATAAACTCCTGAAACTCGGTTAGCCTACTCCATACATTGCTTCCTTTATTCTTTCACTTCCATCTCCGGCAATCATTCCTATTATAGCGTCCTTCATAGCTTCTATTTCCAATAATATTCAATTTTAATTAGTTTCTCCCTCTTTCTCACTAACACAAAATTATGCTGGGTAATGCCCTCGACTGGCGATTTCAAAAAAAAAAAAAAAAAAAAAATTTACAGTAATTTTACACGTTTTTTTTTGCAAATCTTTATTTTTACCTTATTTTTTCTTGTAACTGTATACTTGAAAATTCCGGGAATTTTTCATGGACTAATAATGATAAGATAAAAACGGACGAGTTATTCTGACTCCGTTTTCATGCTTTTTTTCTAATTCCGTACCACCTGCCCTGCTGCTTTGCTTTTTTTTTCCCCCTATAGAAGAAAAATAACTGTAAACATTGGATGAGCTCGGGTTAAAATTTTGAGTTTCCTGTACGGTGTTATGGTTTCCGCTCTCTTTAATTAAATTTAAAACTCCTTCGGGCACCATTTTTTTTTTTTTTTTTTTTTTTATATTATTTTTTATTAATTACAACTGGTCTCCATAGACCATCAAGCAATTTTACTGGAATGCAAATTAACGCGTAAGGGGCCACCACTATCAGGGTTCCCCAGGAACATCTATTCAAGTTCTAAACAAAGTCAAAGACTCTAGAGCGCTTCAGCCGTCGAATTTCTTGACTATTGTCAAGCAGGTTGATAGCTAGTGGGTTGGGATGTGTTTCTAATCGACTAGTATACCGCTGTGCGGCAAGTTTTATTTCTTCCTTTACGTAAGGTATGTTGAAGTCCCTATGGAGTGTGTCCGTGGAGACATACCAAGGAGGTGACACAATGAGTCTAATAGCTTTATTTTGGAAACGTTGTATTTTATTAATGTGTGTATTTTTAGCACAGCCCCATAAAGTTAGACCGTATGTCCATACTGGTTTCAACATTATTTTATATATTAATACTTTGTTTTCGATCGACAAGCTGGAATGCTTACCAAGAAGCCAGTAGAGTTTTCTTAGCTTTATATCCAAGCACTTTCTTTTTTGTGAGACATGCTTATTCCACCTTAATTTACTATCCAAGTGCAACCCAAGGTATTTCACCTCATTCCTAACTGGGATTGTTTCGCCGTTAATTTTGGTTGGCGGGGCGCCATTGAAGAAAAGATTCTTCAAAATTTAAAAAAAAAAAACACGTTAACCAAAAGAGGAAAGGGAAGCCTTTCCTACTCATCGCAGAGCGGTCCACAGTGTCACAATAAGCCTACTACGTGAACGCCTATCACGAGGATTGAACTTAAAACCGGAAGATCAAAAAAAAAAAAAAAACGAAATTGAATAAAATAATAAAAATAGTATATATTTCCGGTATCGCGGTTATTCTACTCGTCTAGTTCTTCTAAATACAACGTGCGACAAAATGATTACCGAGCAATCATGACGTTGAACGGACGGCGAGCACAAAGAAGAACCCCCGCGGCTTCGAAGAACGCTCGTATTTATATGCAATAATTTGCGCTGCCGAGCAATTGTCTAGGCATCGCTTCTAATGCGAAATTTCCCATCAATCGGAAATCGCCGCGAAGTCCGATACCTTTTTACCTTTACTAATACTTAACCGCAAGCCTCGACATACACCGTGACGCCATTCACACTCGCTTTTATTGCTAACATAAGAAAAACACACAGGCTTACGTCTCAGCAAGTTCGCCAGATTGCTCGGAATTTCTCTAATGCAACCCGATTACGTTGCTACAAAAATTCCACATTTCCGAACTCGGTACATATGTACATTGTTAACTTCACTTAAAATACGCCCGCAAACTATTCATAATTCTTCATTTTCAATATATATATATATATATATATATAATATTTAAATTAAAAGAACCAGTCTATTTGGTTCGTTACAACGGTTGTAACAGAACAGAGATGGTACATTTATAGTATTTTTTAAACAAGTTTTTTTTTTTTAGCAAAATCCATAAATAGGTAGAGAACTCCGAATGTTAAAAACTGAAATTCGCTAATTTGAAATTTCTTATGTTAAACGCAGCGCAGAGAAATAACACTTTTAGTATAAAACTTCCGGTATTTTTTTTAATAACGCTTTTTATAAAGTATACTCACAATCATAAAACTTTATGATTCCCGATATCATGTTGTGCTTTGAGCCAACCTACTACACGTCCGTAGATTTTTATTAATTTTTCTTTTTCAGTGAATTGTCACTTTTACAATTGATCCGGGACAACTAGTATGGTGGTCGGCGCGTGAATTTTTCGAATATTGCGTCAGAAGAATTAACACAAGCTGTTTTGCTGAAATCGTTATCTTTTTGTAATAAAATTTTCTTTTTTTTTTAATAAGAGTGATAATTTGTAAATTTTCATCTCGCTCGCATGTCTTACTTTTTCCCCTCGAGTCGGTTGAGTAATTCCGTTTTTACGGTGATTCTTTAAATCGTAAGTTCTCTCGCACGTGTGTGTCTAAATACTTTATAAATTATTGAAATAAACGAGGAGTGCGTTTAACTTTTTGTCTCTATTAAAATCACATTATACACCTTAATTATTCATTCTCGCGTTTTTAATTTTTAGTCTGCGATAGAGAACATTCTGTCCGGCTACTTCTTCATTTCAGAAGATTAATGAAAGCGATTAACAAAATTAATTAAAATTACTAATGCAAATTTAAAAAATCCAAGTTGAATGGTGAAACGGTGGAACATGGAAAAAAGGACAGATATTGCACAGTTAATTTAATTAAATAACTCGGAAACGGTTGTCTCGTTTTTTGTATAGTCAGCAATTCAAATGAAAAAAAAAAACAAAAAAAAAACTAACGACTCCAGTTCGAGTTGGATAGAATTTTCCTGTTCGTCATTGCATATTGCGCATTCGCCGTTAACCGCGTTAATCCGCTTGAAATGTTTTTCAAGTAGGCCTCGAGTTTCCTTTATTCGGTTTTAAGAAATCTCTCTATGCTTTGCGAATTTGCAAATTTTTACACTAAATTAATAACTCTCCCCGTCGGATCATATTTCTCTTATTTGTCTCTATAAAATTTATAGTTTAAATAACCAACTTTTCAAAAAAAGTATTTACTGTTTTTATTTATTTCGATTCTTTTTTCTATTTTTTCTGTTTTTTTTTTTTTTTTTTTGTTTTTTATCGTGTGTATTAGTCAGCAAAAAACAAACCAAAAAAAAAATATATACATTTCATCGAAATCATAAATTTAAAACCGCTACTGAAAAGTTTTGCTAGAATCAAAATTTTAATTTCTGTAATTTTTATTTCTTCGGTATCAAAAAACGATCGAATCAGTCATACGCAACGAGTAACATCACGCTCGAGATAAATTTATTCCATTTTGCGTATATACATATATATTAATGGCTATCTTCTTCTTCTTCGATTGTCATACGCATAATATCTGCGCGTTGACGATCCTACTGGCGCTAGACTAACACTACTTTAAATTTTTCGTTAAATTTTTCGTCCCTCCGCTGCTCGCACAAGGTCACCAACAGCGTTTAGTCCTGCCCATTGCCGCACATTCTTCAGCCAGGAAGTTCTCCTTCTTCCCCCTCCGCGGCGTCCATCAATTTTCCCTTCAATTATCAGCTTAATTGGTTCGTATCTTTGACCTCTGATTAAATGTCCGAAATATTCGATTTTCCTTCTCTTGATTGTCTGCGTCAAGTATCTTTTAACATCTGCCAGCTCCAATACTTTTTCGTTGGTCATCTTCTGTGTTGAACTTCTATGCGGCCACATTTCACACGCTTCGAGTTTTTTAACGTCTTTGCTGTCACTGTTGCTGCCTCCACTCCATATAATACAAGGGCCAGTCAAAAAGTAACATTCCCTATTTTATAGCGCATATAATAGCGTGAACGCAACACGAAAAATGGGCAGGGAATGAAGATTAGGCTTCTCTGGTAACATTGATAAAAAATCTTGAAGGATGACACAACCGGATTCGAGCATCAGTACTGTTACCATCGAGTTGCCTCTAGCACGTCCCGCCAGATGGGAAGTACGTAGTGTTATTCGGTTTTTATGCGGTGAGGGGTATTGTGAGACCCTGAAGAAGCTTCGTCGTACGATCCAAAACAAGCGTGGGGGGAAATTGAGTCAACGAGTTGTACTGCTGCACGATAATGCACGTGCGCATTCCGCAAAAGTGACCCGCGACCTCCTTCAGTGGTTCCATTGGGATGTTTTTCCACATCGGCCACATTCGCCTGACCTAGCGCCGAGCGATTATCACGTTTTTCCGAAGCTCAAGTCCGAATTAGCCGGTCAAAGACAACACGCGAATGTCGACGAAACGAAAGCTCATGTCCACGAAATTTTACAGAATTTCGCGGCAGATTTCTACAGTGCGCGAATAGGTATGCTCGTTTCACGCTACGAAAAATGCCTCGATCGACAGGGAAATTATGGAGAAAAATCGTGTTTTTTCCTCGATTTTCCGAAATGATATAATATGCTTTACATAACGCTTTTCTCGCGTTTTAATCGAGCTCTAAAATAGGGAATGTTACTTTTTGACTGACCCTCGTAAAATACTATAGACGTAACATGTTATCATTTTCGGACGCGTGTTTTTAAATTTAGCGACTGATTTGTAAATAAATTTTTCATTTTCAAGAAAGCAGTCTTGGCGTATCCAATTCTTCTCTTAATCTCTACTTCGGAGTGGTCGAGAGATTCGGTTATGTAGCATCCTAAATGATTTATATTCTCGCGTTATTTCGATTTTTGTCCATTGATCTGGAGTTCTGTATCCTTTATAGCCTTCTTACTGATCAATTAACAGTTTAGATTTCTTTACATTAATATTAAGGCCATATCTTGATGCAGCTTCGTTTACTAATCTTACCAATTCCTGCAGATCCTCCATTGAATCTGAGAAGAGAACTGAATCATCTGCGTACCTCACATTGTTTAGAGATAGCTTCCGTTCACTTTGATTCCTAATTTTGCATCTTCCAAAGCTTCACCGAATATTTCGTCTGCACATATATGTTGAATAGTAATGGTGATAGGATGCATCCTTGCTTGAGCCCCCTCTGAATTTTAATACTCTCTCTGTCTGCTGCTTTTCATCCACTAATATTCTTGCCTTCTGTTCCCAATATATGTAGATTTTTAATGATTCTGCGGCCACATTCGCTTTTAAAATAGAGCTTATTGAAATTCTGTTGCGCCTTATTTAGAAATCGTTTAACACACTTTTCTTCTAGAAATTCCGAAGCAAATCGTAAATTATATTTATCAGTTTCGAAAATTAAAAATGAACGTTCTCATTTCATAAGCAATAATAATAATAGCTACACTTACTTATGATATGAATGGCAAACTTAGTTGTTAGTACCGGAGGGATATAACTAAACTTGCAACAACACGAATTTTGTTTAAAGAGAATTCTATTCTAGGTGTTAACAGATAAGGTAAAAATCAGTAATACTAAAAGAAGGAAGTTGAAACGTTATTGTACGTTACATATGAAGAATAAAATGGTGATGAGCGGGTCACGTATCTCGCATCACAGGTGGAAATTAAACACTTGAGAGTTATTTTTGTTACTTGGAGTATAAGAACCGGAAAGTAGGAAAACAACAACAGACTGGACGGAATATCGCAAAAGTTCATAAAATATAGACATTGCCACACGATCGCCACTGCATAGACGTGAACGGAGTCGACAGGTTAATAAGATTTCTTCTTGAATGTTGGATAGGAATTAGTTTATAATTTTTATCTTATAGTCAACCCCAAATAGGCGAAAAAAGAAAAAATACTCGAGGCAACAAAACGGGACATCATATAGGATATACATATATTAAATGTAATAATCTTTTTGTTTGTTTATATTATAGTTAGTAGGTAAATAAATAAATAAATAGCGTCATTTAAAACACCGACACTTTTTTATAATAATTATAAGAGATTATCATCTGAGAGCCCAGTAGGTTTATCTCTGTCTCTATGGCGAGGTCATTGGGTTGCCTACATTTACTTTTATGTGACGAAATCGTTTCTTTCCCCTTTTTTCCTATTCCGCTAGCCGGTTGGTGATAGGCTTTACCCAAATACCCAAGGCCTTTCTCACATTCTCTTTTTTTTTTTCTTCTTTTTACTTCTCGGTTTCACAAAATTACCTTTTAATATCTGGGAACATGATGAAATTTGCGTGAATTATGATCGTCTGAAAAATTACCATAAGTTTTTTTTTTATCTGCTAAATACTTTCCCTACTTTTTTTAAAGAAGAAATGGATTATAAATGTAGTACTTTTATGTCCTCTCCCGGAACTTCATTCAACACGGAGCATGCGGTGGATGGCGTTTGTTTTAAGGTAGATTTCGCGGGCATTCACTCGGCTTACAACAAACACGTTCAGGAATGAAACTCCTACAAAGACACATCTTTATTCGTGGACCGCGCTGATATTATCGTAATCAGCGTATCCACGTACAGTCGATCACTCCCTGCGAGACTGCTCTCGATTCTCTGCTCGATGAATACATTTCACACACGTCTATGCGCATTTCCGAGACCATTCGACTTTTCTAAGTGCCACCAAACGTTCCATTTTATCCCGCCTCCACATTATGAGACCAAAAAATTTCATTCGCCTAACAACCTTCGTCGAGTGATGATACCTATTTCTTGTAGCGTTGAATATGATTCGCTCTTTTATATGAAATTTTATTCGAAATCAAGGAAAATAGCAAAACATCGTGTCCAATAAACACTACTCGTCAGGTCAGTAATGAAATAAATCCCTATAGCGGACGTCTGGCGGTGTTGGATTGCGGATATGGTGCTCCCAACTAAAACTATCGTGACTTGCTTGCACGCCGTCTCGGACAGCCTGGAAATACAAAAACGTTAGCCTACGACATCACATATGCCATTTTTCAAAAAAACTCCGTTGACTGTGATACTTTTTACATTATTCCGCACTTGACGCCCCACTGTCCTCTATCGCGGATATGATGGGCTTCACTAAAATTATAATTTCGTTAGGTCATAAAACTGATACGTCAACACACGCATTCGGCCTTCTGCGAAACTTTGTTCTCATCAAGATTTCGCAATAAATACATACATATATATATATTAATTACAACGTAATTCTTAGATTCGAAAAAATGTCCCAAAAAAATGTCCCAGAAAAATGTCCCAATTTTATGTAACGTTTGTTATATTTTGTAGGATTTTTCTTATTGCTATTTAGAAAATGTCATAATTTTATGTAATGAAATATGTAACGAAAAATGTAACGAAAAATGTAACGAAAAAATGTCTTAATTTTATATAACGGAAGTTAAATGTTAGAATAGGATTTTTGTGGTTATGTTATTTCGTTTTGTGTGTGTTGATGCCAGTAAGAACTACGTTGTAAATTTTGATCATTTTATACAAAGTATAGAAGAAAAAGAGACAGAAATGAAAGCAAGAGGGGTCAAGGGGCACAGCCCCTTACGAAGCCAAAGTGGCCGAGTTATATATATATATATATACCGACAGGAATATTTTAATACAAAAATCAAAAAACACAATATACACACAACATAAACATAATCACAGCATGTAATGGTATTTTATATTCATTATATAGATGATGCCTGCAAATAGCAACTCCATGCACAAACAGTTTTCTATCGCTCTTTCATTCGCACTTACTCATTAAATTGTATCGTCACATGAATATTACAACAAGGAACATTCTGCGAATACTAGCCGGCAGATTATTTGGTAGAATAAGTGTATATAGATTTAAAATGAGAGTATTGAGTAGTTACACTAGCGTATCGAGGAGTTGGTAGCAATATTTAAAAAAGAGAATATTATTATTACAGATTATTACTTGTCGCATTGTAAACTACAGGAAAAACATACTAATAGCAGATAGATGTATAGAAAATTCGGGGGAAAAAATTGCAATAATATGCAGTAATATAAAAAAGCCTTTTAGAAATATATAATCTAGAGATCAATATGAGAAAAACAAATCTGATTACTTTCTCTTGCAGAAGAACAAATATGAACTTACAAAAACATGAAAAAGAACGTTTTAATAGATGAAAATTTGAAATTTTACAACCACACTTCAAATACATAAAGAATAACAAAATTTATAAATGCATATTTATAAAGCTGGTTAACAATAACAATCAGATACGAATTGTCGGTAATATTCAAAATTTTTGTCTTGATAAAAATGGATTTTCTTTCCATCTTACGTTTCCATCTTACCATAAGTGCCAATGACGTTTATTCTATTATTAAAAACTTCTCCGATCTTTTCTTTGACGTATATTTTAATGACTATTGAGTATTTGTGTTTACTAGTACTCGGCAGTGTTTACTCACTTGGTACCATTGCTGAATGGTACACTTTCGAATGAACAAAAAATGATTAAAATCGACCCACGTAGGTATATGCGCAAATAAACGTAAAGTGAAACATAACGAACATATGTTTTTTTTGAAGTTGGTAAAAAGACACATACCATCAACCGCCTGCCCAAATGTGTACAACCGACTGTAGAGCGTGCTGATTCGGCTTTCCGGTGACTACAAATTTCCTCTTCCAAGTAGGGTCGTTCCAGTTTAGCGGGACAGCATTTTATAAATCAAATTTTACTTTTTTGCTCAAACGTAGCTTCAGCAAGTTTTCATTTTCGATCGTCCACTTTCACCTGCTGTCGTCCAGATTTAAATATCGCGAATTCCTTCCAACCAAGTAGTTGAGCAACTGAATGACGTGTTAATTCAAATTTGTTCAAACTCGCGAGTTCAATTCCGCACCGTCGCATGATCATAACGTCCTCCACCCTAAAAACCTATCGCATTAAAATTTCACGCTACTGCCGATCAATAGGTTTTGTTGAAAGGAAAAAAAAAATGGAAAAACACCCCCACAAAAAATTTTCAGAAGTTGTGGTATGTGCAGTGCACAAAAAAATGTATGTAATCGAAAAGTTACTGGTGCGACCTTTAGTATTCTGTGTCGCTTTTTTCGGCACGTCAAGGAAAGTTTATAGGCAAAATTTCGATTCGATCAAGTAGTACTGAAAATATAAAGGAACCAGCATAGCAAGGATGATGACAAAGAGGGGAAAGACTGGGATGCAAGATGTGCAATAGCAAGCAGGAAGCTTATGTTATAATAAGAGAGGGAAGGGATAGAGAATCCATATTTAACAAAAAAGGAAAACATCGCGCCGTAAGATTCAATCAAAAGGAAACTACGGAAAAATGCAGAGAAAAAAAATAATATGATCAAAACATAGACGAATAATAGAAGAGCATCGATGATAGGACACTCTCGAGGGGAATTGGAAGAATTAGAAAACCCGTGTCAACAGATAAAAAAAAAAGAACGGTCGTTGGGAATATCAAAATTTAAGGTAGACTTTATGCTACATAAGGACACGGGAGATTAGGCGATGAAGTTTTTTAAAACGAGAACGAAATAGCAGCGTGCGCCAAAAGATCGTTTATTTTATAAAACTATTTTACAACCTCTTTTAGAGACATTCCGGTTTTTTTTGTTTGTTAAATAATTGCTTTTCATCTTTAAATGAAACGAAGAAAATTACAAAACTGACTATTAGAAGTGGAAAAATAGAAATAGATAAATTTCTTTTTTCCCTTTCCGGTAGAAAAAAAAATAACATGCTGTTTTAAGTTAGGCTCTTCGGGTTATACACGTGGACGATTAAATGAAGGCGAAATTTAAATTCCAAACGACAATAATTAAAAATACCTTACGACAGAGCTTACAGAGAGGCAAGCGATGAAAAGTGTAAAACTTACGGTGCGATCGTGGTGATATGCCACTTTTCTTGTAACTAAAAAATAAAATAAAATAATATATATATGTATATATATATATGCATCGACGGGTTTTGGATAACAAATTTTAAAGTCAAAATCAACAATCCTTACATATGATCAATAAACTTACTGCACTTACGAATAAAAATGATTTAGTGTTACAAAACAATTACGAAATTTTATAGAAATAAATCTCGAGTTAATCGAAATTTTCTACATGTCCACAGTTTAACAGCGAGAGAAAAAATAGTCAATTTCACAGTTGACGGAAAACTTCATCGATTTCGACTTTGAAGCGACTGGAAAAAAACTATTTGTGTTCAGGCGCCTTTTAAATTTTAGCAACCTTTTAAATTTTGGCGCCCCTCAAATGTTGCCGCCCTAGCCCCCCGCCCCCAGACCTCACGGACCTAGTAAGCCGCCACTGTATATATCTTGTATCTAGTGAATTGTTGAAAAACCTTATTAACATATTTTTCACCTCGACTGGCAACGTCTGGACCGTACTCTATCCCAGCACTTCCCTGCATTTTCACCAGTCAACCATACATAGATCAACACATTTACACTCTTAAGTACACTTTGGCAACGACGTAAAATATCCCAGAAATACACTAGTTTCGTTCATCCCGTGTGCATCGTAAATTTATGCTAGACAATTTTATTCGCTGTTCCGTAGTGAACTACGTGTAAACCAATGTATGAATTATAACGTGTATTACATAAATGAAATAAACAGGTGAAATTTACCGGAAAATTACAAAATAAATGAATATGTAAAAACATGAAACACGCCAATTTTATTTAAAATACTTGATTTTTTATTTAGTTTCAAATGTCAATAAACAAACAACTATGATATGATATTCTTATTTATCTTTTCTCGCTATCTGTAGTTGCGACAAATGAATTATTATATTTGCGATCAAACGCATATGTTACCGGCCGACACAGCGGAAACTAAAATTTCTTCTTTGTTCGCAAGTTAGTTGTTTACGAAAATATTTCGTTTTCTTTCAATGTTGATGATACTTTATCCTGAATATCAACCGGCACTGATGACCCCGCTTAATTTCTCCCTTAACGAAAAAGGCGGATGCTTTTAAAACATTCACGAAGCCGTTGCGAAATTTTAATTTCGTAACATCCTGCCGTATTTGATCGATAGCAATGAATTAACCGTTTAAGTAAATGACGAAATACCACTATGATGTGGTCCCCCCGATAATTTTTGACGTTTTTCCGCGGGAAAAAATGATGACAGCTACATATTTAAAGCTCCTTCGAAAAGTGTGTAATATTCCGGAAAACTATTTGCAGTATCGAGCCTAATGGTATCCGGAATATACAGAATCTGAAATGATCTTAATGACCAATTAAAAGTTTATAATAATATAGGCTACGACGCATTTTTTTTTTTTTTTACTACATAAATAAAACGCTTAGGCGGGAACTTATTTGAAAAAAAGTTACGGAATATTACAAAACATTAACTAGTTCCGCATCATCCATATTTACCGTATATAATATCAGAATTTATTTCTTCTTACCAGGGCCGTATCTAGACCAAAATTTCGGGAGGGGTTACGAAAATATTTATATATACAGTGAGCCGCAATAATATCCGGGCACTAATGTACCCAATGAATATACGCCAAAAACAAAGGAAAAAAATGCTTTACTGTTGAATAATATCCGGGCACATAGAACTAAGTGCAGTAAAACACTCGTGGGTTTTTCCCAAGTGCATCAACTAAGAGACGCGGTACTGATATGAGTCATCCCTGTAACGCGAGTCGTTACGCGAAAACGTAAATTATAATTAAACAGTACGTCTGTTACGGTAATTGTTGAAAAAGTGCGTGTTAGTGCAGTGAAATGTCGCGACCGAGTAAAAATACGTGTCTTGGGAAATGCGTCAATTAGTAATTTGGAAGAAGGAAGAAGGTTTAATCGGAAAGGAAGATTGCACAGCTACTGAATATTCCGAAAAGTACGGTGGATGACGTTCTTCATCGCTTCAAAAGGGAAAATCGCATCGACTCGAAATCTCAAAAAGGGAAACCAAAAAAGCTAACAAAATACGATATGCCTTTTTTGTCCGGCGAGAAATAGAAAGAAACCCCTTAAGGGAAGTGCGCCGAAACTAACTACGACACTGCGAAAGAGCAAAATGATAAAAATTTCAGCCGAAACAGTACGTCGGGCCATAAAAGATACCGTGTACTTTTCCCGCATTACCCGCAGAAAACCCTATATTAGTTCTGCAAATATAAAAAAACGGCTCGCGTTCGCAGAACAATATTTAATTCGGACGAGTTCTGGAAGAACGTCATTTTTGTTGATGAGTCTAAACGTCTTTGGGAGTGATGGAAAACAGAAAGTATGGCCTAAACAGAAAGTACTACATATGAATTAAAAACTCTGACTGCATCAATTAAACACGATGGAGGAGGAAATGTACAGGTGTGGGGGTCTTTCGCGGCGAGTGGTGTGGGATCTTTAGTCACCATTGATGATACTATGAATAGCGATCTATATGTCGACATTTTACGACACAATTTATGCCAAAGCGTTGAAAAATTGGGCATCTTGGAGTCATTTTACTTGTTTTAAGATAATGATCCAAAACATATAGCGTACAAAACTCGAGAGAGTGGATTCTCTATAATTGCCCCCACATCCTTGCCACACCGCCACAGTCTTCCGATTGCAATCCCATAGAGAACCTATGGGACTTCTTCAATAAGAGGATTCGTGAAAAGCCGATTTCCAACTGTAATGAATTAAAAAGTTCTCCAAAAGAGGAATGGCAGAAAATTCCCCTTGATTATCTACAAAAATTAGTTTGTTCGATGCCGCCGCGCAGGTTGAAAGCGGTCTTGGGTGCCAAAGGTCGTCATACGAAGTATTAATTTTTCCAGGAAGTAGATATTCAGTTATTTGGAGAGTTCCTTTATTTTATTTTTTCGTTTGCCCGGATATTAATGTGACGTTTAAAATTCGTAATTTTTGTGTTTTTTATATCGTAAGTTGTTTTTTAAATGTTTTTGATTTTTTTTTTTTTTTTTTTTTTTGAGAATATATTAAGGAAATACCTATTATTTTATTTTCGTTACTTGTTTCAACAGTAAAGCATTTTTTCCTTTGTTTTTAGCGTATATTCATTGGGTACATCAGTATCCGGATATTATTGTGGCTCACTGTATATACATATATGTATATGTGTGTGTGTGTGTGCGCGTGCAAGCGCGTTATGTGTATTATCATGAAATATATTTATTTATAAATAGTACACTAAAGCCTTGTAGTTAATTATTATATATGCAATATTTGAACACTAAAATAAAAACCAATAAAAATAGTCGTTTCTATAGAATTTATAAAAATTTTTAATTTTCTTTTTTTTTTGTCAAAAATTGAAAAGAAATCAATTTATTTTGAATTTCAGTCCATTTAATTCAAGCAGTTATTATTTCGCAGACATTGGGGGGGGGGGCTGGAAACCCTCCCTCAGATACGGTCCTACTTCTTACATTTTCTATTTAATTTATTATGTATGTATGTATATACTATGAATATGGATCGTGTAGATCCGAAATTAGTCAATGTCTTATAATATTTCTTAATATTTATGAAATGAATTCCTATGTCTAAGCGTTTTTCTTCTTTTTTTCCGTTTTATATTAATATTCACATAATGTACGGAAAGTTATACAATTGATTTCTTCGTTATACATATATGACATTTTTGAGATTGTTTTGATTTTTTTTCAGCAGCCACGACTAAACTACGCCATTTATGAAAACAAACTTCTTTTTGCTGTTTTCGCTCCAAACGGGGGGGGGGGGATTAAACTAATTTCCGGAAATGTTCATTTTTTTTTTTTTGATACGATGCTAAATGATTTTTAAATTGGCTGACGCGATTTTCTAAAACCCGTGTTTCAACTAACGAAAATACATTTACGCACGTCGCCGGTATCCTCATTTTTAAATTTAATAATCATTTGATATTCCACGACATTGATACGATTTTAAACGTAAAAATTATAGGATTTTTAAAAAGTTCAGTTTGCTGATTTTTTACACTTTTTAATAAACTAAGTAAATTAAGCTTTCGATTATGGTAACTTAAATCATTAGTTATAAATCTGGCACAGAGGAGCTGTTTTATAAAATTAGTTTATTTAAAAATAATGAAAATTATACATATTGCCTAGTCTCTGTAGAATGCTGAAATTTCATACATAGCTGCACAAAGAAAAAATGCAGTACAAACGTATTATATATACCATTTACATGAAAAATTTAAAGTTCGTTTTAGTGAATACATAAGTTAAAAAATACATTAATTGCCAAACTGATATGTAGTGTATAAATTCAATCTTTGGCGTCGTCACCCGTATAAAAATGATAATGTAACATGTTTTACGGATGCACAATTTATTGTGAAAAAATAAAAAGAAACCAACGCATATTTCCGTTTCTTAAAAAATAAATTAAAAAAGCATGAAATTAAACAGTAATATTAAAATTGTTTAGCAAAAGGATAGCAGCCTTTTCTTATTTACCCGATACAAGTACCTACAAGATATGTGTATGCGTACTTTTTTAACAGTTGCTAAATTATAAGAATAGTGTAAAAGTTGTCTACACAAATAATGTTTCGCCCTCATTTCATAACCTTTCACGTAATGATAAACAAACGTTTTTTACTTTTAAAAAAAAAACTCAAAATTAAGAAAGTATAATATCGTTATCGGTAACGACCGGTGTATAATGTTGATGAGGTCGCTGTGTTCGATTTGCTGTTTGATTAGTTGAAGTTACAGGGAGACAGTCCTGATTTTTTAGTGGCCCTTTTATACTTCATACTACATATATATTTGATATTTACTTTTGGATTTTCGGCGCTCAGAAGTCCGATATGGTCGGTTGTCCGAAAATGCATTAATTTTCTGAAAGTGTTCAAAAATATATCTTTTGGTCTCTGAACCATTTGTTTAGAATAATAAATTTTTTTATGAATTTTTGTTTATAAAAAATTGTAATCGAACAAGAATGAGCCGATTCTTGTTTTGGAAAATCGTTACTGAAATATGGTTAATTTTAATTTAACCGAAGGCATCGTCGAACTGACGATGCTGCGTTATGCTAACGGTAACATAACATACATATTATGGGTCTGGCATTTCAAATTCGTTCGAATGTCGTCCTCTAAAACGAAATACTACACGCTGTGCGTCTACTGCAAACGAATCATTCAGCTACAGTTAATCGATTTCACGTTGGAAAATTCAAACTTGCTTATTTGTTATCGTTAAGAATATGTCTATTTAATGTCAAAGCGATCTTGACCGTAGACTTGTTATTTCAACCTAATCGAAAATTTTCGTTTTGTCTATTTTCCGATTATTGTTAAAGAAAGATTACACGAGTCAAAAAAGTATTCTAACAGTGAGCAACCCTGTCATTCGACTAAATATGCATTCTACTAGCATCGTAGGGGTTTCATTATTTCTCGGTAATAGAATCTAACGTTAGAACGATAACTCGTACAAAAATAAACGATTATTGTTTCGAAAATAAACCTATTTAGATTCTTAAACAACTAACATCTTATTATTTTTATTATTATCATTAACAAATAAATTATTATTATTATTGTGTTCTGTGTTACTTACATTAAAAACAATCTTTTTCACACAACTTCCCTGTGTCCGTTATTATTATTATTATTATTATTATTATTATTATTATTTTCATTATTATTATTGTCGTTATTTTTACACCGAGTTTATGAGATTCGGTATCTGGGTCTTTATCGCTTAACAGAATGTAACCCGATTTTGAGTATAAGTTTGCAGCGATGGTAATCGAACGGAAAAATTTTACGAAGCGATTAGAGCGCAATCAATCGGTCGTGATAAAATTTATTTATGTTCACATTACGCTCAACCGAATCGTAACAGAATTTTAAGTAGGTAGAAGTTAGTAATAATAATATAATATACTAATTGCAGTTTCTAAAACAAAACATATTTCGAATTTTGCATTAAGAAGTGTGTACATCAGTTTTTTCAGAAGTCTCAAAACTTACAGAGGTGAAATACTCTAAGTATTGTTTACGTAAATCAAATAATAATTATAATTTTATTGATGTAATTGTATTTATGTATCAATTTTTTCCATCATAACACTCCGTCAAACAATAGTTTTAACAACAAATTTTCCGTTGGAAATTACTCTATATTTCAATGTGTAGTCATTTTTATTTTGAACTGTATTACATTACAAATAACGGGATTCATGTATAATATTTTCAGAATATTTCTCTTTTCATAATAAAATTAATTTTATCTTCATAATAAAGAAATCATTAATTGCCGACTGATGGCGCTGTAATCGCTCAGTGAAAAATTTTCCGTTCGATTACCAACGCTGCAAACTTACATTTAAAATCGGGTTACATTCTGTTAAGCGTCTTTATCTAGACTAAAAACTTTCTCGCTGCAAATACCTGACCTACATTACATCTAAATTGCGAAGATTAAATTACGTGTTTTATTATTTAAGACAATTTTTCAATGAATATCAGTTATATAGAATATACTCCTCCTCTCTTTATGTACTATCCTATGGAATAATTTTTTCATTGGTGTGCCACACCGTCTTATCAAATCAAGCAGCTAGGTCAGTTACAGAAATCTGTTTTTAACATTATAACGATTTATAGAAATAAGTTATTAGACATTAGCAATCTTTATGAAGTTCAGTTGCTACAATGTGTCCTGAAAAACTATAATTATTTTCAAATTTCGAAAGTGGGGGCAATAACAAAAAGTGCAAATACTACGAAGGCTAGAGTGCAAATAAGTATCACATTAGAATTCAAGACTTTTATACGGGTTCAAAATTGTATAACAAACTACCTGAGCACATAAGAGTTCACCTAACAAACTATAAGAAAAGGTGTAACATTTTTAATTGATTATATTAACAAAATGTTATTTAATTTTAGTGTTTGTTTTGAATTTATTTTAATTTTTTTAATAACTAGAATCATATATGATTATATTTTCTCCGCGTATTTTATAGGTTTACTTTTTTATTATTTAACCGCCGATAAAACATAACTGTGAAGAGATTTTCGTATTGTACATTTGTTTGCTCTGTTTGATCATGTATGTGTGTGTGGATTATTGCAATCTAGGTATATGCGTATATATGTGTGAATGTATGTTGGTACCTGTTTGTATGTTTGCGTATATATTTTGAGTGGGTTGTGCGTAAGGAAACTCAGTGTGCTATTAGAATATGTTTAGCTATTCGCATAAATCTTAGAGGTGCATGTATGTATATACATACAGACGTGTGTGGGTTGTGTGTCCATGAAGGTTTTTTTCAAGTATTTACTAAAATAGGGATGATCATCATATACCGGCACTTTGTTCCGCATGGTACTACCGGATTGGTTTCTGAGGGTTTATAGGTCTCGACTAGTTCGTTTCACCCTGTTCTCTCGATATTCATACGCAGATATCCGCTTAACCGAAAAACCGGTAATAAACACCTGAACAACCACGTTTAACTCTGCAAATGCACACCTTTACAGAATTTTCATCTGCAGAAAGAGATCTGCCGAATTTTACAGATCCAGTCATCATTATTTAGCACATCCAAGACCTCTGGAAATTCGAGGAAAACACTGAATTTCGTTGCTCCTCGCGCTAGTTCAATTTAGTTTCGTCATCGTTCACTTCGAATTGACGGCTAGTGTAAATTATGCGCACGTGGTAGTTGGGCAAATGTGTCGAGCTTTATTATTCCTGACGGTGTACTTTATCTGACCAGCAGCCATGCTTACTAGTTATAGTAAAATAACTTTAATGAAAAATAGTCGACCGGAGAAAGTTAAAAGATTACAATTGCGTGCGTTTTCGGTACAGTTATGTACACACGGGGTGTTCTTCCTTTTTTGTTATTGCTGTTATTTATTTCTTTATACCAGCAGAAAAGTGAAACGATTCATTTCGAACAGCACAGCGTTCTAGTGAATTGCACAGACTGTCGACAATAAATTAAGAAGACCAGTTCAAGGCTACCCGCAAAATATCTTCAAACACTTCTGTCTGCTTCTAATTTTTTCCATTTTCCAGGAATCTCTGAAGAATTGTCAAAAATTCCCGAAGAAAATGTCGGCGTGAATTAATGGAACACTTCCGCCGGCGAATTACCAGAAAGTTTTTCGATAATAAATCCAGCTGGTCGATTTCAAAAATCCGATTTCAGTGTATTCGAATTTAAAACATATCTTATCTAACTTTTAGGAATAGCAATGATCTTGTTTATAGTTACCCTTCGAAAATCCTTCGTCGATTTGAATATTATTTTAACTAAATCCTAGGTAATCTTCTGGATAAACGATTACGATAAATCTATACTATCGTTACCCCCCCCCCCCAACAAAAAATTAAACCCATAATAAATTGAGTTCACTCGTGAAACTAGTGGAAGCAGATACAAAAAGTTACAGCGTAATTTTACAACTAAATTAAAAGGGTAAAAAAATTAATTAATTAGCTTTTGCGAAAAGTCTTTCTGGGAAAAAGTACGTAATATTTTATGTAAAAACCTACTTGCTTTGTTCGCCGACCCCCATGTACGCTCATTATTGTTTATATAATAGAGGGAAATCATAATTTAAATGGTGTAGTAAGTGCAGACTAAGACTTAGCCATTCTCTCCTTCCCTCTTCTCGTTTTATCTTTTTCTCTTTCACCTTCATGGTGAAAAGGACAGTACAGCGTCGTCTTGCCAGGGCAATAAGAGCCTGATTTGTCGTTTCCCTTGGATCCTCCCTTTATATGTGATTCCAACCATATCCTTTTTGAATGTCCTGCTCTTTTTCCCGAGTGCTCTCATCGATACGCCGAACTCTTTGGATCTTCCTACCCCTTTCAATGCTTCCTTTATCCTTTCCTTTCCCATCTCTAGCCGTTATTCCCCTCCTACTTTCCTTTATACTCTCTATCTCCGATCGCCTCAGAATCTGAGTAGCTGATCTAAACTCGTGTAGTTGGATCAGTGCTGGCACCGAACCCATTTAAAAAAAAAGAGAACCTTAATTGCTCCGTGTCTATGGTTATTTGAAGTATATTTCAAAAATAGACTCAATAGTAAACTAAAATTGAAAATTTTACAGGATATCAAAGATAAGAAAAAAACTTTCAATAAATAATAAAAATATAAAAGTGTCGAAACTTTTTTTTAATAATAGATAGAAAAAAAACGACGGAATTTGTTCCCCGGGCAGAAAGCAATGCTACTGAAAAAATGACGTTGTCCTAGGGAAGTAAGAGTAAAGAAATAGAAATTCTTTCCTTTATACTTTCTATCTCCGATCGCATCAGAATCTGAGTAGGTGATCGAAGTCCATGTAGTTGGGTCAGTGTTAACACCGAGCCCATTAAAAAAAAAAAAATACTTTGTAATATATTCGCTGATATTCGCCGAAGATAAATATCACTAAATCAGACAGTATCGAAGGATAATTTTTTTTAAAAAATAAAAAGCGTGCGCGACTATAGTAATAATAATAATAATATTGTTATTGTTATTGTTATTATTATTATTATTATTATTATTATTATTATTATTATTATTATTATTATTACTATTATTACTATAATTATTATTAAAAGGAAACATTTAATTCTCCGTTCTAGTGTAGACGAAATTTATTCGGCTTGAACGCTCTATTTAGCTCTTAGATCGAATCGTAATTATGCCGTAACGTGCGGAGTGCTACGATTGGTCGTGCAATAGGAAGGTGGCACCGAATTAAGCGAATTTTCCGCTCTCCCCGCATCTACAGTAAATTCTGTATTCGGGCTATAATTTTAAAAATTCGCGACTTATAGACTAAGTTTTTAAGAAGGAAATAAATCCACCGGTGAAAATTAATAAAATTTATATTTTATTTATTTCAGAAATAATCGAAGGTGTTCGAGAAAAATGTTTACGACCAACTCCGGAACTGAGTTGCGAAGAAGAAGTGAGCTTGCTAATGAAAAAGTGTTGGATCGAAGATCCGGCTGATAGGCCTGATTTCAATAGTTTGAAAGCGGCTATACGTAAACTGAATAAGTAAGTACCGCATAGATTATTATTTAATTAGTCATTAAGTCCCATATGACATTGCCGGTTGTGAATTTAACAGTTTTTCATAATGCTGTTAAGCCTAATGGATCTGAAGAGAATACTGGAGCTAGTTCCTTTCTCATCGGATGCACTTTTCCTCCAGATAATTCTCTGGTACAACCAATATTCAATTTCAGATTAGATATATGCACCACTGGGAGAGCGACTTGAATTGGAAACGAGGCAACTTCCGAAAACTCATGGATGATACATCCAGTTTGTTAGCCAAGCACCTCAACATATATATTTATATGCGCGTCTATGACTGCATGTATTGTATGTAGGCATGCGATTTCGGACATTTTTCGTGTTATTTTCAGACTTTAAGGAAAAAAACGTTCTCTGTAAATGTAACGTGTTTTTTTTTTTTTTTTTATATAACCCTAATTCCAAAATTATGGATGGGGAAATATATTTATTATAATATCTGTGCTCGAAGTACAGGAAACTAGTGTACCTAAAAAGGAATGATGGGTGCAAATGAATGTGTAGCTTAAATAAAACGAAATAAAAGTGGAGTGTTCCCTGCAAGATATACTTAGATTATTGGAAGGGGACAAGATGAAAGTCACCGACAAAGTTGTATGTGAAGTAGTCTGTAGCAACAATGAAGGAAGGATAAAAAGACGAGTTTATAAAAATAGAAACATGTAAATCTATACAAATATGTTCTGAAATATAACTTAAAATAATACATAGAGTAAATTAAGCGGATGCCGAAAAGGAGGTCACGCCGCTTAAGCAGATCAACATCATCGGGTTAACGGTTGAATTAGTGTGTGGAGAAGGCTACTGATTACATAAAGCAAATTTAAAGCGTACAGTTCCTTTAAGATTACTTCAGGAAGACCGCATGGTTACTCTTATCAAGAATAGAGGATGTATAGGATGGAACCATATTATAAGCTTTACGAATGCCGGAGAAGGTGGAACATCCAAATGAAAAATGTTTAACATCATCAGTAACACCCGATAAACACAAAGTACAAGATGGAGCATCAGCAGCTTAAATCTAAATAAATAGGATTGGAACTCGCCATGCCCAGATAATACTTGTGAATTGAAAAAATTTATCTTCATATCTTTAATTTTTAGACGTAATGAAACATCCGGCAGGTATAAGTTTTCCCTTCACCGTCTTCGCCACTCACGAATAATTAGGGGAAAAAAGTTAAAAAATAACCAATAATTAATTTAGTTCTGCATTGCAAAACAGGGACTATTATTGCTTTGTTTTTACATCTGAAAACTGTTTTTACAAAGAATACATCGATTTCGAAATTCGCTCTAAATATTGAAAGAAAAAAATCGCCATTTGAGATGATACATTTCAGGGGGCCAGCTCTTTCGGGCGTAGCGAACTCAGGCCTTTTTAAAGACTACTTGCGCTGATTTTCAGGTAACATCCGTTAAACTTTATCATTCGTGTTAGTGGGAAACACGAGTTACCAAATTTATTTCCACATTACCCATTCACTGCTATCAGAAATTCCACACAAAAAATACCGCTCTTCGTTAACGATTCAGTTTTTTCACGTGTATAGCATGTTATGTATATATATACATATATGTATAATCACAAAACATATATTTTACATAATTTTATTGGGTTGTTCATTTTTTTTTGAAATGACAACACTTCGGTGTGAAATATCAAAAGTAAACGGACTTTTGCGATATAAATTTAAGAATTCCGTTAGTATTAGTAATACAAAACGGATAAAGATGATAGTCTAATTTCATATTGGTTCTTTTCATTTTTTTTTTTTTTATTTATAGTCAGCTATATTTAAAAAAATTACAAACCATCAACTCTACGTCATTTAAAATGTAACATAACTGGATTGAATTTGCTTCTAACATACATTCGTTATATTTTCTGTTTCATTCGTATCTAGCAAGTTTATTTAGGGATACGTTTATTGAAGTTTCTTCTGTTATCTATAATTTATATCAGTGACATAATTGACTGCCTTGCCGCCCCTGTAACGTCCCGGCTCTACGTCGATGACCTGAATATATCCTTATCATCCAACCATCCTATAAACGCTCAAAATATCCTCCAAAAATCCATCGAAAATTTACAGAAGTGGTCCAATGATAACGGTCTGACCTTCTGCTTAACAAAAACTTCTTTTTTTTTTTTTTTTTTGGGCTCGTCAACCAAGGACCTTTACCCAGAAACAAAAGGTAAGGAAAGAAGTCGGTTATATTTTGATCCGATCAGAAATGTTAACTAAAACGGAACAGATAGCAGGAATAATTAGTGGGGAAGGAAAGGACAGGATATAGGAAACACAATAAGGGGTAGGAAGTCCAAGCTTAAGCAAATAAGAATATAAGGCAGAACGCTCCACGGAGAGGGATGAACACTGGAAGAAAACATGATCGGCGTCGCAAATAATTGCATCATCCGGATGGAGAGGACAGTGTGGAGAAGAAATCAAGGAGAAACGAAATCTGGATGAAGGCAGCAAAGAATGGCCAAAGAGCCTGCGAACAATGGAAACAACATCAGAACGACGAAGGGAGGGATGCAAAAGAAACCATGAATATGAAGGAAGAGTAGGCTGGACTGACAGGTAAAAGGAACAACTGTTGGAAAAAGAAGAAACATAGGTATCCGACCAAAATCGGATATGAAAGCTTTTACAAATTGATAGCAGGTTATCGGATGGAATTTTAATAAAAAAAAGACGAGAGGAAGCAGCAGCAGCCCGAGCCAAGGAATCAGCTGCTTCATTGCCAAATATGCCCGAGTGGCCAGGTACTTAACAAAAACAATATGTGTTGATTTCCACAGAGGACGCCAAAACCCACTTCCCAGCGTATTCCTGAGTCTAAATGGTTTTCCTATCCTAAATCGTCCATCAGTCAAGTTTCTAGTCTTAATATTCGATAAAAAACTTCCCTGGCGCTATCACATAGCTGAGCTCAAAACCAAATGCCTAAAATCCTTGTCTATCCTGAAATATCTATCAAATTACAAATACAATATAAACCCAAAATTACTTCTTACAATTTACAGATTGATTATCCTTTCACGAATCAATTACGGGTGCCAGGTGTACTCCTGAGGCGCTAAAAGTGTGCTAAGATCCTTAGATCCTATACATTCTACGGCCCTCCGGTCTATCCTTTTTGCTCATCCCTCTTCTCCGGTTATAAGTTTGTATGCACTGGCAGGTTGTCCCCCGCTGTCCTACTATAGGAAGTACTATAACTTTAAAGAATTGAGCACCGTCCTTAGTAGTACCAAAACCCCGACAATATCTCCTAATATGAGGTTTGGGAATGACCCAGTGCCCGAACTTTTTTCGGTTATGGGATGTTTCCAAATCTCTTCAATCCCAAGAACTCTGCCAGACTTCGCAGCAACCGCACCACCTTGGAGTCAGCCAATCACAAACATCAACATACCGCTGACAAAATTTTAGCAAAATACAATACCCCCCAAACATAGCACAAATAGCAACAAATATCATAGCGAGCTACACAGACCATGCATGCCTCTACACAGATGGAGCGAAGGCAGTCACCGGCGGCATGCTCCTTCGAAGCCTCAGGGGCAGCAGAGTCAGTTAGACTGCACGATTATTGTACAGCACTGGACGCTGGAATATACACGATGGTCTTTTGTATCCAACACTACACCGATAGCAACCCCCAGTCCCAAAAAGCCCTACTCGTAACTGACTCTCTAAACTCCCTTCAACTCATCTCAGAGATTAAATCCAACAACCCTATGGTAAGGAAGGTCCATTACCTATTATACAGGTTATCACATTTAAACTCTGAACTGTCTTTCCTATGGGTGCCGGCTCATGTTGGGATTCCAGGCAATGGGCGTGTCAATCGAGCAGCTCAGGCGACACTGTTCTCTCCAATGCCACACAACCCCCTCTTCCCCCTACCATGGCTCGTATGTTTATGCAGCAAACTGGAGAAGAATGACAACAGGAATGGAGATCTTCAAGTACGTTTCTTCGAAGCATAAAAACAACCACGGAGCCTTGGTGGCCCACAGACGGAGTTTCCCGCAGAGATTTTTCTGTCCTAAATCGTCTCCGAATAGAACATACAACCCTCTCGCACAGCTACATATTCACAAGCCAGGTACCCCCAAATGTCCGCCTCTTTTGTAGTCAATCGAGCATCCCATCCACCTATCACCTACTCCTCGAATGTCCCTCATTTGCAGTACCGCGATCCATTCACTTCACCACTTCCTCTACTTCTACGATACTGTCAAATGCTCCGCCCGCGGTCGCAGCAGTATTAGCTTTCATGCGGAGCAGCGATCTGTACTATCGCGTTTAATCAGCTTAAGTAGGCTCCATGTGCTGTAATAGCCCCAGTAGTTAAACACGGCACATGGAAACCCTCATACACACCCATAAAAAAAAAAAAAAAAAAAAAAAAAATTATATATTTAATTCTTTGACGAAGCTACTTGGATTTCGAAAAAAAAAATATCGAAAAAGATAAATAAAGGCACAATAATAATTAAACATAAAAGTAAACATATTTATGTTAATACTGGACATGAAATATATATATATGATATTACAAATTAAAATTAAAAACTTTCGTTCGCTATTGCCCGAACGATCCATGTCCGAAAGAATCTGCGCCTGAAAGATTCACGCCCGAAAGATCGCGTCTTAGCGATCGCGCCCCAAAGAGAGCAACTCATATTTCAGTGTATTTTTTTTTTTTTGGACCTTCACCCAAAAACAAATAGTAAGGAAAGAAATTGGTTATACCTTAATCCGATCAGAAATCTTCGCTAAAAAGGAACAAACAGCAGGAATAACCAGTGGGGAAGGAAAGGACAGGATATAGGAAGCGCAATAAGGAGTAGGAAGCCCAAGAGTAAGGGACGAAATGTAGTTATAATATTTTGAGCTCGTACGTTATTTATTCAACATTAATATTTTATTAATTATTACATATTTTTAAAAGCCGTTTTATTTAGTGCTATATGTTTGTTTTTTTTATTTGGTGTTGTGTCGAAGTTTCCAAATTAGAATTACCGTGTAAATGTTATTACGATGGTTATTCAATTTTGTTTCCCATTTAACATTGCCTAATTGATCCCATGTATAAACGCTGTACTCGCTCCAAGTTCGATTACATCCATTATAATCTTCCCGAATCGGTGAAGTGATAGTAAGTTTATTGTTAACGCGTTCACTATCCCGATAATATTGTATTTTATGTACATCGGCTTATCTCATTTCGACGACGTCGAATCGATTACCTTCCATCACAGCGGTGAGATAAATCCAATTTATTATTTAACATTATCATTAAGTTATCATACTGTTAACCATTTAACATTTAACATTGCTATTACCAACGCAGCTGATATCGCGTTGTTGTTATCGTATAGTGCATATACGTGCGAGTGCGTAGCGCCACATCGAGCACATGTTTATACATCGAAACAATTATCAGCGGCAACTGAGCTGTTGACGCTGATCTTTGTTTTCGAGAGAACCTACGAACACAAATATCAATAATGACTAGTTGGGCATCGTCCGCCGGAACAAGTTCACGCAACACTACTACAACTGCGAGTAGTATTTCAAATATTGGTCCTGATAGTAACAACGACGTAGAAATGTCACAGAATAAAGCTTCAATAGCGCCAAATAAATCGATACCACCGATTAAAATCGTAGTAAAGTCGCCCAACACCTGGCAAGTAGTTCCTACTCGGAAAAGAGCACGAAAGCAAACTCCCGACTTGTCCCCAGAACCATTGCTATCGGACAACGAAGGGAAAAGTAATCGATTCTGGCCCCTACGGAATCATCCAGACTCCGATAATAATCATATAGGAACTCTGCAAAAAAAAAAAGAAGATACTAGCGCACCTGAAATAAACGAAGGTAAGAAACTGCCTAAACCACCTCCTATTATATTATATGGGGTAATAAATTATAAAGACATGATAACCAGTATCTCAACGGTTCTGTCAAAAGGAGATTATATTTGCCAAGCTCTAAAAGACAATAAAATTAGACTGAAAACAAATAACTCCGATAACTACAGGAAAATAATAAAACACCTAAAGGATCGACAAGTAATTTATCACACCTACCAGCTCAAAGAAGAAAGAGCATACAGGGTGGTTATTAAAAACCTACATCACACAATCACGCCCGATGAGATAAAAGATGCGTTATCCACACTGGGTTTTGAGGCAAGGAACGTAATCAATGTGTACAGACAAAGGACAAAGGAGCGGTTACCAATGTTCTATGTAGATTTAGAGCCGAATAATAATAATAAAGATATATATAACTTGCAGTATTTACTCAATACGAAAATAAAAGTAGAACCGCCTTTTAAAAGTAGAAGTATAATACAGTGCTCAAGATGTCAATCATTTGGACATAGCAAAACATATTGCACCTTACCGTACATCTGTGTTAAGTGTGGAGAACAGCATGAGACGAAAAGCTGTCAAAAAACAGCTGATACACCAGCAAAATGCACCCACTGCGAGGGTAATCACCCTGCGAATTACAAGGGGTGTACAATATACAAAGAGTTAATAAAGATGAGGAGTAAACCTAAAAATATGCCGCAGCAGATAAAGCAACAGTACTCCTATTCAGCAAACCCAAGCGCTATTAACCCTAAACTAATAAATGCCAATCCTAACAGTAGTTATGCAGAGGTCCTACGGAATTGCGGTAAAAAATACAGCAGTGAAACGGAGGTCTCCAATGGTATAAACACGTACACAACTGATTGTAACATCAGTAGGAATAACGGAAACAAAAATAATATCACAAATTATGATATAGTCGGACACCTCACTGAATTTTTAACTGAATTTAGAGCAATGTTCAACCAGCTCATTCAACAAAATGGGATGATAATTAACATGTTATCAACCGTGGTTAGTAAATTAATCCCAAAATGAACAGAGTACTAAGAATAGCTGTATGGAATATCAACGGACTGGTGCAATACCGTCACGAGGTCGAACTGTTTTTAACAATCAATAAAATTGACGTCTTAATGTTATCAGAAACACACTTCACTAGCAAAAGTTACATTAAGATTCCTCACTACACAGCGTATCACACTCCACACCCAAGTGGTAAAGCACACGGAGGAGCAGCTGTGATAATAAAGACGTCTATCAAACATTACGAGCTTAATAAATTTTCGAAGGAATACTTACAAGCTACGTCTGTGCAAATTGATACATCCTACGGTCCGCTTGTGCTATCTTCCGTTTATTGTCCTCCAAGGCATAAAATGCAACAGTTACATTTCGATGAGTACTTTACGACCTTAGGAAACAAATTTATATCTGGTGGAGACTTTAACTCTAAACATACATCCTTCGGGTCACGACTCATAACATCAAGAGGGAAACAGTTAGACGCGTGCATACAGGAAAATAAGTACACCATCCTATCAGATGGGATTCCATCATACTGGCCAACAGACAAAAATAAAATTCCAGACCTCCTAGATTTCTTCATTAGTAATGGGATCGATGCAAATCATACGCTTACTGAATCTGTCATGGATGCTACATCGGACCATTCACCAAAAATACTAAACTTGAGTGCTGCGGTAATACAAATAGCGAAAAAGCCAGCACTAACAAATAGAAACACTAACTGGGACACATTCCAGCAGCTAGTCGAGCGAGGAATAGATTTGAAAGTGTCATTAAAAACGGAGGCGGATATCGAATTGGTTGTAGAAAACCTCAGCAAATGCATACAGACGTCTGCATATTTATCTACGCCTGCAGACAGTGATCGGCAAACTGTAATAAGACACCCTGTAATAGTAAAGAGCATGATCTCAGAGAAAAGGAAATTAAGGAGGATATGGCAGGCTGATAGAAATCCAATTAATAAGGCTAACCTTAATAGAGCAGCTAGGCAACTAAAAAAAACACTACTGGAACTGAAAAATGAGACGATGCGAGAGTTCATTGGAAATTTGACTTCAACTAAATCAACCGAGTACAATCTCTGGAAGACCGTAAACAGAGTAAAAAAAGATCACGTCGCTCAATGTCCTCCTCTCAGAGGGAGGAATGCAGAATGGGCACGAAGCAGCCAAGAAAAAGCAAATAGGTTCGCAGAATATCTTGCTGAAATCTTCCAATCGCATCACAATGGGAGCTCAGATCATGAAAAAAACATTAAAAAATATTTACAGATACCATTCCAGATGCTCCCACCTATTAAACCAACTTCGCCTATGGAAGTAAGTGCATATATAAAACAACTAAATGTAAGGAAGGCACCTGGGCATGATCTGATATCAGCAAAAATTATCAAAAATTTGCCAAGGAAAGCGGTTATCCTAATAACATACATTTTTAATGCGATCTTTCGCACTGGCTATTTTCCAATTCAATGGAAATTTGCTTCAATTATAATGATTCCCAAACCAGGAAAACCGCAGAATGAAGTTTCTGCCTACAGGCCTATTAGCCTTTTGCCGGCCTTCTCAAAACTTTTTGAAAAACTCATTCTCAAAAGAATCAAACCAATCCTGGAAGAAGAAAAAGTAATACCAAACTATCAATTCGGCTTCAGAGATCGCCATAGTACAATTGAGCAAATACATAGGATAGTGGATGTGATCAACAAAGCCTTCGAGGATGGAAAATACTGTCCTGCAGTATTCCTGGATATCGAAAAAGCTTTCGATAGAGTTTGGCACACTGGCCTTCTATTTAAAATAAAACAGTTGCTGCCTCACCAGTATTACGAAATCATTAAATCATATTTAACAGAGAGGTACTTCCACGTTAATGTTAATGGAGAATATTCACAAATTCACCCAATACTATCGGGGGTACCTCAAGGTAGTGTACTCGGGCCGATATTATATCAGATATACGTAAACGATTTCCCAGTACACTCAGACACGATAACGGCTATGTTTGCTGATGACACGGCGATCTTATCAAGCCATCAGGACAACGTCGTAGCAACAGAATATATTCAAAAGCATCTACTTGATGTAGAAAGGTGGATGAAGCTTTGGAAAGTGAACGTCAATGGATCAAAATCTAGGCAAGTCATATTTACTTTAAATAAGGGAAGAAACCAACCAATCAGGCTGAACGGACAAGCGATTCCGGAATCGAATACCGTGAAATATCTCGGGCTGCACCTTGATAAAGGACTCACATGGAAAGATCATGTGGCTGCCAAACGTAAACAGCTTGATATAGTATACCGAGGCATGCAATGGTTAATGGGCAAACATTCGCCATTATCCCACGCGAATAAATTACTGCTCTATAATTCCATTCTGAAGCCTATATGGCTATATGGAATCCAAGTCTGGGGCACAGCGAGCAACTCAAACATAGCCATCATTCAAAGATTCCAGTCAAAAGTTCTGAGAAACATTGTGGCGGCCCCATGGTTCGTTCGAAACGATGATATACATACCGATCTACACGCTCCAACAATCAAAGAAGAAATCAGCAGCGCTGCCAGAAGACATCTGTATCGACTGGAAAATCACATCAATCCGCTAGTCAAAAATGTACTGCAGAATAACTTTCTCTTCAGAAGACTAAAAAGACTCAGTCAACTCCAGCTAGTAGAACGGCCGTAGGCGTATAGCTATTTTCTATAACATTCAATAAACTACTTCATCATCAGGAATAGCGACCACTGGGAAGCGTTCCGGAATAGCGTATCTATATAAATGATCAGTGCTACTTATTACTCAATTGAGTAGATTGTACGCAACTTAAAAAAAAAAAAAAAAAAAAAAAAAAAAAAAAAAAAATTATAACAGCGTTCGTTAAGGTGACTAATAACTCAAACGTTTTATTTGGAGGTGAAACGATTGAAATTTTGTCCCATAATTCGCTTGCCCAAAAATTAAAATTGTAATGTGAACAGGTGAATCGAAAAGTTACGTTCTCTCTTTTCTTTTCGGAAATCATTATGTTCACCGCTTAGCAAGTTTACTTCAGAAATGAAATAATATTAAATGAAGTTACATTACCGGCCAGGTGTCATTACCGATACCTGTCTCGTTGTTCCAGATCCAAGACCCAGTGCTATATACCTAATCTGAAATTGGGAATATTGGTTACACCAGAGAATTATCCGGGGCAAAGCAAAGACGAATCCAATGAGGACGGAACTAGCCCCAGTATTCTTCTCTTCAGATCCCTTAATACCATTATGAAACACTTTTAAATTCACAAGCCGCAATGACAAGGGTTTTGGCCTTAGTTTGCTTACTTTTTTATCGTAGCAGTAGCGTGTAGAGTTGGTGGATAAGCAAGTTGTTAAATGATCGCCGACAAGTCATATTTCAACGTAGTTGCTAATATGCAGCATTAGAGAGTTGGACAGTACTGACATTTTCGTTGCTAAAATGAAACAAAGATTGCTCGATGTACGCCTGCTCAATCGTCAACGGGGAAATGTATTAATCATTACGAACATAATTTTCTTCATTAATTTCACTTGGCTACTCTTCGGGGTTCCATCTGTCATATTCTAATTTGATACATTTTTTCTTTCATTTTTATCGCTCCGTGGACTATTAGCGTGCATATTAACCCAAAGTGCTACTGTTGGCACTGGTATTCTGAGGTTTTTGCAGTAGCGATTGAAAAAGTCGAAGCATCGCTATTATAATAGGGGCGATCGATATTTTATGGGCAAGTTAAATACGAATCCGCCGTACTTGAATAGTTTTTCAAAGTTACGATTAACATTGAAACATCGCTGTCGAGGAGGAGTTTATTAGTTTTGATTAATTCCCATCAATGGAGCTATTGGGTGGAAAAGTGTACTTCCGGAAACTTCGAAAGTACACATGGAAATAGCAAGCCGGCAAGCTAGGTTAAAATTTGCACACGCAGCATAAATCAAGGAGAAAATGTTGCTTGCCAAAGAAGAATTTTACGAGAATGAAGCGAGTTAGTTAGTTACGGAAAACACACTTTGCCAGGGAACAGTTTAATCGGCCCACCGATTACACGGACCATTAAAACATGTGTAAACAATCGCTGGTATAGTCGATATGTAAATTTCGCTGACTGCTCAGGAAAATGTCAAAAATTAATGTACACAAAGCTGCAATACAAGTTCGGACCAAGCACAAACGTTCCTGCACGTTTGCATAATAATAATAATAATGAAAAACGGGATTTTTCAGCGGCAAAAAAGTCAGGAAAGGCGTGAGAGAGGGTTGATGCGAAGAGAAAATCTCATTAATAGCTTACTCACCGCTATTCTCGTTTTGGGTCCCGTGTTAGGAACCATCGAGTGGCTTTTTTAAATTCATTTTAAATATTTCGTGAATTTCTCAATTTCTTATTTTGGCCTAACTTCAAGGTGAGGTGCTTCTTAAAGCCATCTTCAGTTCTTCTCTTTCCATCGAGTTCTAATTTTCGGATAATCTTAATCACCTTTATTAAGTCAGTTTTCCCTTTTGTTTCTGTAAAGCCGGTCTTTTAGGATTTCGTTGGAAGTACTCTTAAAAATTTCTAAGTTCTTCATAAGTGTAGGTCAAAATACGACACTCAAGCTATTTAAAATGATTCTTTTGAAAAGTATTTAATTCGGTTCATTTCTTTCCATCTGGCGACTGCCGCACTAAAGATTTTTGATAAAACTGCGATGTGCATTTCGAGAGTTAATTTTTTTTTTGTTTTTTTTTTTGTGAGCGCGCCAGCGGCATTGACCCAACAACAAGAAAATTAAGCTAAGAAATTAAATAACTAAGCGGTCCGAAATGGATGCAACAAAGGACAGCAGTGCGGACACCACAGAAGATGAAGGAAAGGAGAGGATAAAGGAAGAGTTATAGGGGGAGTAGGGAGACCTAACGACAGGAGCTGACTGTATAAAAGGGAGCGTTCGTTACGAAGAGCAGGACACTCAAAGAAAATGTGATCAGCATCACATGTACGAGGAGGATCACAATCGTGAAAAGAACAATAAGGAGAAGGCGATAGAGCAAATCGAAAGCGAGAGGAGGGGAGGAGAGAATGATTGATCCGGAGACGAATTAGGGAGACAATAGAAGAGCGACGACCGAAAGGAGTAGAATAGAACCAAGACAGGGAACGAGGAATCGGCTGAATAAAACGGTAATGAGAATTACGATTAGAAAATAGGGAGGGATAAATATCCCGCCAAAGTTTGGCGTGATTGGAGGTGGATAAGGAAAGGATATCTGAAGAAGGGAAATGGTTGAGGAATGAATCAAGGCGACCAGCAGAACGAACCAAAGAATCGACTGCGTCATTGCCATCAATTCCGGAATGAAGTTTCCTGTGTGATAACTGACGAGTAAAGTTAAAATTAAAATTTCATTTGAATCATTTACTAATGATAAGAGCTATACGGTATATGTAATTAAATAAACGTTAATCGTTATATACTAGAGGCGAGTCGGTCTTTGAGGAATGATATACTAAAAAAAAAACGAATTGTCATCCGATCATTTAGGGCAAAAGGAACACGATCGGCTTGTTCAAAGAATAGATACAGACTCGGTCCGATAATTTTAAGAAAACTTAGTGTCCAAAGTCGTTCTTACAATGAGAGCTCCAGGCCGGATTCAGTTGAAATATTATTATTATTAACTCCGGGGTTTTACGAAGTATAATGGTTAATCCAAAAAAAATTTATCCTAGTAATTGGAATAACTTTTTCCTGTTTTGGCCAGGTCTAACGCAGAATCAAGCTATCTACGAAAATAAAGGTTACTGTCTACTTTGAAATATTAAATTTATATATATATATACACTTATAGATATATATATATACACTTATAGATATATATATATACACTTATAGATATATATATATACACTTATATATATATATATATATATATATATATATATATACACTTATAGATATAATATGTATAGTTTCCTTGGGTTAAGAAAAAATTAAAATAAAAAAAATTGGTTTTCAAATAGTGCTCGGCCGACAGAATTTGGAAACACGATTCAAAATAATGGTTAAACAAATAAAAAGAAGGAGAAAAAGTGTAGGTGTATAGATACAAGGACAGCATTTATTTTTATGCCGGCTAAAATCTTTCAGATCCGGTCAAGTTGACGCAATCGTTGTGTATACAATGTGAAGAAAAGTAAACGAAAGAAAATAATAAAATAAAATAAAATAAAAGAAACAATCTATCTTTTGAAATTGCTTAAAATCCTATTCAAACACTCGAAATATCGAAGCTTGTATTTATAACGATGCGAATGCAACTATATTTGATGGAGTAACAGAGTCGACTTATATGTCATGCAAAGACATTATTTACTGCGTTAGTTTGATTAGTTATAAAAAAATGATAGTTTATAACGCAAGAGATGGCAAACTATTCCCAAACAATACAGACCTCTTATTATTTGGAACAAACTTTTTTTTTTTGATTTTATTAGTGATTTTATTTTTTGATTATTTAAATACGTACATGTATGAGATACTCCTTCAAAGAAAAACACTTTTTACCCATTTTCATGTAATTATTGTCGGTGAGGAGGAAGATAAAAAAACGGTATTTTTGTATTTTTGGATAAGAAATGGCATGTTCCTTAAACACACAAATCAAAAAATCAATAAATTTTTCTTTTATTTATTTTTAATTTTTCGCGAGTTACTCGGACAGTGGGATATCTAGTGGTACTGATTTAGACGCAGGATAAATTATACGCGTTAGGTAAGGGGGAATAAAGCTGTGTGAGGGCTAAATCACAAAGACCATTTTTGACAATTTATTTAGGAAAGACAAAGAGGTATTTCTAAATTCGGTTTTCCATTCATGTAAATATATAAGTCTTGAGGTAAAAGAAAAATTTTTTTTTTAATCATTTCGAAATAAAACGACGGCGCAGTGGCTAATTAAAGAAAGTTCCTTTTCTGCTTAGTTTTCCACGGGCGTACTCGCACAGGTCACAATTTTCAACCCAGGACGAAAAATAAATACGTTTAAACGACTTACCTTGCGGGAAATAGCTCAGATCATGGAGACGTCTTAGAAAAACATAACTAGTACCTACACAAGTAATGTATTCATCTAGGAGAGGGTAATAAAAAACGATTTTCTATTTAATATAGATAGTATTTATTGCACATTAGTGATACTTAACAAAGGTTTGTGATGGGAAAGTTATGATATGTAGTTCTTTGTTTCTAGATGATCAACGTAACGTGAGAAAACTGCGTCAATGTATGTGTTGTTTCTGGTTGTCAAAATTGATGAGTCGTTGTTCAGTTCGAGATTGAATGTTTCACGCATGGACTCGATGAACCGAAATCTTTCGCTGCTTTGTAAATTTATGTTTATGTCTCCAGCAAGAACGATGGGTATCAAATGATCTCCCTAATAAGCCTAAATACACACGCCTTTGGACTGTATGCCATTAAATTCAACTTAAAGAAATCTTCAATTGAACGTACTAGTGTTCCTGGTGTACATAGATATCTTCTGCACCGTCATGTGACGTAGACCTTGTACTTCTTTTGGATCAGATTGAAGTTCCGATGACGATGCTTCGTTCTCGTAGATGCACACGCTCCACCAGCCCGAACCGTGTTGCGTTTGAATTGCGACACGCGGGACGAAATCCTGGAATTTCAATGCGCTCGTCATTTTCAATCATGTCTCTCTGTTAATGACATGGTTCTGACTTTAGTTTTATTGCAAAATCGGTCAATATGTCTTGATGATGAGTTCTCAGACATTGAGTGTTAAACGTGCACAGCGAGAGTGCTGTTGGATGAACGCGAACCTGGGCTAAGAAGTCACGAGATGTGTTTCCAATGGTGATGATCCTGTGCCGTTCTAAGCGTGGGAACTCGGTACGGAGATCTTTGTTCATTTGACCACGTGCGTGATGAAACTTGTGATCCCTGTTCCGATTAGTCAAGTACAGACTTTTAGAGAGAGAGAAACGTACACTAACTGCGGCTCGTGACTTTGATCGTATTCATATATGACCATGTTGTACGTTCCACCCTGTGACTTGTGTATCGTTATTGCACGTGCCTCGATGAGTGGAAACTGTGTACGCTTGCAACTCTAATGATCTTGCTATTCAGTTGAATTGTAGTGAGGCGTGTATTGATCGGAACCCAGTCGTATTGCAGCTCGGGATTTGATTTGGCATGAGGGCGACAGTTTGTTCTGATCAACCTCCCGATTGTAGCGTCCGTATTATTCTTCCGTCAACGACCCGCTCGATATGACGGAGTGTTCCGATCGCACCGTTAGCCAGCCTATCGATGACATCGATATTAGATCTGATTATATGGGGCTTTCCGATGTGAAGCTGCAACAAGTACGGTAATCCACCTGTCACGTCAGACTTTCTCTTGTATACTTTGGTCCGTACATTTGCGAGTTGGTTGACATCACGATGTCCAGTGTATTCGACTTGTGACTGCCACACGATCTCCCACACAGAAGTTTGTTTTACTCCGTTTATAGATCGGGCTACCGTAGATCACCACAAAACACCATGTCCATTCCAGCGAACGCATGATTGTGATCGTGAATGTACCTCCTGTACTTCTCACCCTCTTTCTTCTTCTTCTCCTTCACCTTCATTGCTTTAAAGGCAAGCATCTTCTCATCCTTAGTTGTACTAGATGAAAACGGAGTAATCATCAAGAATTCAGTATATTCCTGGCTCTCTTTCTGACGTTGACCAAACTGCCTCATACGTTCACCAGACGACCTTCCGGCACACACTAACTGGTTTAACTATCGCAGTAGCTTACTTATAAAGACAATTCCTGCCACAAAATTCCCTCGTCATATTCCGAATTTAAATCTTCTAGGAAATGGGTTAAAAACTGTTTTCCATTTAATATACATAGTATTTTTATTGCATATTAGTGATACTTAACAAAGGTTTGTGATAGGAAAAGTACGATATGTGGCTCTTAATTTCCAAATGATCAACAAGTGTATTCTAGTCATGTGATTGATAACGTCACTTCCGTTACACTTTTCGGTGGCGCAAACCTTCCATTGATGACGTCACTCCCGTTACATTTTTTGGCCACACAAACCCTCTTTGATGACTCCACTTCTACTTTCATTACATTTTTCGGTGACGCAAACTCCCTTTGATGAGGTTACTCCCGTTACACTTTTTGCTGGCGCAAATTCTAGAATGACCCCCCATAACTAAGACATATCCAAAAGGATTTGGAGATACAAAAAAAAACTAGAAAAGTACGTAGGACTTTTTAAAAGTATTGATTTTTAAAAAGATGGCGTCAATATGAAGAAAAACTTTATGTTTTATCGAAAAAAAACGGTCGATTTTCGATCATGAAATCGTTAAAATTTTAACCTAGCGAAAAAATCCTACGTATTTTTCTAGAAAATGTAATTAGGAAGCTGCAACTAAAATTTCAACTCGATCGTTTCAAAATTAAAAGCGCTATGAATCGAGAAAAACGCGTTTCAAGTAACATATAAAATCGCGGAAATTTCATGTTTACCTTTTATCTCGGCGCTGAACTGATATAACTGTCCTTCTAGTTCAAGATCCTTCTGCCATTCATTTTTACCTTTTTGATGAGGGAGCGCTCGGATTTTGCAATCCGCTGGTCGTCAGCTTTGCTACATAAAATTGTAGCATTAAAGGCCAATAATTATCTCCAATTGACTCATTTATGCCTCTGTGTCCGTCATCAAAGTAAATTACAGCAAGATTCACGGCAATATCAAGTTCACTCCCCCCCATCTCCTGAAACAGTTTTTTCAGAGCTATTGACCACGCCGTAGCATCTCATTCTCGAGTTCTGAATGTATCCGCCTAAGCAACGTGTCAGCAAGTCGTGAAAAATGTCTTTTGATATCGCAATTATCTTCATCTCCTCTGATAGCCTTGCGCAGTTGCCAAGCACACCACGATTTTGAGCTCTCCGGGCATAAATGATGTTAAGGTTTATCATCAGTCGAAATTTTATGATATATAACGTGGCCCGGATAGTTTTTCTCATTTCTTCGACAGAATGGCAGTGTCTACGAATGGTCAATCCGTAATAAATTGTGAGTTCATCCGGGAAGTTTTAGCTTTCTTTTACCACCTAATTTTTTTGTTTTTCACTAGAATTCGGGTTCCCCATCCGGTTTTTTTTATCTATATATTTGGGTTTCTCTCGACAATCGCTTTAAAAGTTTTGCAGTCCTCAACAACAAAAAAACAAACAAAGTAAAAACGGTGTTAAAACCGCTTCTAAAATCGCTGCGTCTGTTTTGACTCTAGAAATAACATCGAATCGGGTCGTTAGTTTTAAAACCGCTTCTAAAATCGCTGCGTCTGTTTTGACTCTAGAAATAACATCGAATCGGGTCGTTAGTTTTAAAACCGCGTGGTATTTCGAACAACCTGCGTGTCATGTCACAATGGTAAACTCATTTTAACGCCTCGATTAAAATTGCTGAGTGTGTCTCATTATCCCCTTATTCAACCGGACTTTTCGGCGTCTCCCGCTTTTATAGCTTGAAAATTCAAGTACTAACGTCATCTAGTGACTGAATTTAATATATTTAATAAAAGTGAACACAATCAATAACATGTATTTGCCGCCCTAGTGACTTCAACATTTAAAAAGCAAGCATTCGGAAAATGTTTTCAAAATACCGCAGAGCTAAAACCGTCTTTGGAATTAGCGGACCATTTAAAGAATTTTCCCCCTCATAAAACTTCTTGGATATCATATTTGGATAGTTAAGGGATCACACCACCTTTTAAGCCAATAAAAAAAATACAAAAATAATTTTTTTTACAAAGGTATATATTCCCTCTTAATGGAAAATGTAATGAACACCGCGGGATTGTATTTTACACCGGTCGTTTAAGCCAATTTTTCCGTGTCTTTTATCTCCTTGTTTTTTATGTTCTACGCATCGCTACAAGTCGACAGTTATAAATAGTCTCAAATGTGCCACTAGAACGCCGCGGCTTCCAGGAGAGCGTATTGTTTAAGAACTTCGTGAGCCGATTACAAATGACAGGTACCAACTGTTGACTATGTTTTTAAATATTCTCCATTTTTTTCCGAATTATCTTTTACAGCTATGCAGACAGTTTTCTGCATAGCGCCTCGATGCTACTCATTGCTCAATCGAATTCTCAAATGTGGTGTAAACGATATCGGAAAAGATATCATTAACGCAGCGTTTACGGTTAATAAGCTGCCTGTTAAAATACAACCGATATATTTGCATTTTAAACGAAAAAACGGACGAGATGTCATTTATAAAATTTTATTTCTATAAAAAAATTAATTTCAGTAGATTCTGGAGCGTTCTTCGAATGTAATTGGCTGCTGGCGCGGCGACGATTCGATAGAATACGTTATTGGTACGATAAACATGACGGTAGCTTCAGGCTCAATAAATAAGTCATTCTAAAACGAAGAGTATAATATAATTCTATCGAACGAACCGAAAGGTAGACCAGAATAAATTTACCCTTTAATGCCGAAAACGAGGCACCAAGGAACTGCGAAACACTTGAAAGAACAAAAAAAACGTAATCGAAAATCGCACACTTGACGAGTATTCTTTGAAAGGATCACTATGCCGCAAAAAAAGTGCGTCATCACGATATTACCAACCCCAACTGAAAATCGGAATAGTCTACAATTTCCTCCCGAAGCACTTTGTCCTCGCGAAATTCAATTCTGCGAACATTAAAATAATTTTCATGAACGATAAATGGTAGAGCAAAAATAACACGTTTCCGCATCCGATATACCAATCTCAGGCATATTCAAAATCTCCGTAACGTTTCCGCTTTTCTAGCTCTGCGGACATCGCCTTTTATCTCTATTTTTCCTGTACTCTGCTCTACCCCACACTTCGGTCCTCTCCTTTCCGGTACCATCTCCGATTTTTCCTCTGAGATAATAACCTTCAAATTTTGAAACATCTAATTTCTTTAACCTAGTTTAAAAGTAATTTCCGGTACATTTAGTTTTTTAAAGTTGTTGTGTGTAAGGCAATAAAAAAAGCAAATAAAAGAAATAAACAGTGTTAAAGAAATGCAATAAAATAACGTAAAGGAAAAATCGTACAAACGCTAAAAAAAAAAACAAAACAAAACAAAACAAAACAAGCAATTACGTTACCGCAAAGCTTATTCCGCCATTAAGAACACTTATTTCTAATTTAATAATTACGATAATAATACTAAAAAGTTTTAACAAACCGAACAATTTTTTCTCTTTCCGTCCTCTTGCCAACACCCTCGGTCATTCCAGGTCTTTTCTATCCCCCAAATCTAATCACATAAATATATCTGATTCGCTTCTCATTATTTTCTCCTTTCTTGGGCCAATATATTTTTTGACGAACCCGACAGATTTTAAGGATTCCGTATAATGTACAAAATCTTAAAATATTTAAAAAAAAAAACAAAAAAAAGGAATTTTATTAATGAGAAAAAAGAAAAATAGTCTGGTAAAATGCTACATGGAAGACACATATCAATATATAAAGTGAACAGCAAACATTGATATCAAAGAAAAATTACAAAAAATATATACATAATAAAAGATTAAGATACAACTAGTATGATGTGTGACGTAAATGCTATCAAGCCCTTGAAACAATTGAACATATTACAGGAGGATGTAAATTACTTGCAGAAGCAGAATATATAGAAAGGCATAATGGCGAAAATAATAGGTACATCAAAAAATAGCGCATAAATATGAAATAATAAAAAACAAGAAAGCAGAAAACGAAATTGTAAAATTATATCGAGATAGAAATATTCTTACAGATCATAAATTAAATGCTAATTGATATTACCTTAATATTCACAAAAACCATTAAAGAATACATTTTTAATAGACATCCTTAATGACGGTAATATTAGCTAGAAATATGAAAAAAAAAAAAGTAAATACAGCAGTTTAACCACTGAAATAAAAGAAGATATGGAAACAAAAGAAGATATGGAAACAAAAGAAGATATGGAAACAAAAGAAGATATACCACTTATAATGTCAGTACCAAAAACACATTAATGGGGAAGCTCTTAAAACATTACAGATTCCAGGATGTAGGTACATAGTAACGCACAAACGCAGTCATATTAAGTACCTGTAACATAGTGAGGGAAGTTTTTAAACCACTAAAATATAATAAAATAATTGTGTCTTGATTCGGAATATAATAAAACCGAGAAAATAATGAATAATAACAATAATAATATTAATCAAATCAAATCATCGACTATTATTATTATTATTATTATTATTATTATTGTCACAAAAATATCCATAAATCTACTTAGTACAAGTAGTGACGACAGCTGAGAAATTTAAAAGTATGACAAATATTAATCCGATAGAAAAAGAAAAGAAAAAGAAAAATAAATTACAGCAAAATAATAAAACCAAGCGAACATATGAATAAATGAAAAATACAAAAATATTACATAGTGCAAAGGTATTAAAGTTTACGCATAAGCGACGATAGATAATATATTTAAAATTATTACAAAAAGTAAAGAGTAACTCCCATACCCTTGCCAAATTATTAACTACACGCACTAATTTATTACATGTATATATTTAAAAAAAAAAAAAAAAATCTCTTTCCCGGTATTTTTTTTTTCTTTTTTCCTCCTACTTTATTTCCCAGCCGCAGTTTATTGTATACGACATGTATATATATATATACATATATATATATATATATATTATGCACAATATATTTAATTCACAATCACGTACATAAATATATGTACCTGCTTACACACATAAATTTATAAAACACACATTTACACATACGCTTTTAATTAAAAATAATTTTACATAAACATACAACACATTTACATTATTACTTACACTTTGAATCTCTGTGTAGAAAACATACATATTTTTATAGATAACTATGAAAGAATTTTTAAATGTACAGCGATCATTATGGATTTTTTTTTTTTATCACTCTATTCGCTTTCATAATAAAGAAATATAAAATAATTAAATAAGTTTATCAATAAATCTACCGATTAACTCTATAAATGTAGATAAGCAACCCTTCATGAACCCAACTCACTTATTCTCTTATAAACAAATATACAGTTCTCGATGTTTCATTCGGCAGCATACATATAAAGCTGCTGAGCATTTTGTCGATTACGGTAGCACATCGTAAAAGACGGAACTTATAAATAAAAGTAGAAAGTGGACTTGTTAAAATAACGGAGGACGGAAATAGTAGTAATAATGATAATGAAAAACGTAAAATTATGGCAATTTTTTATGTGAAATATAAATCTTAAGAAGTTGGAATTTTTTTCGTCAGAATGGTGTGAAATTCGAACGAACATTTCTCGCTGTATTGCTGCAGGTTGTACTAGTTAATAGAAAAAGTTGAATCGAATTGAAAAGTTTTTCTAAAGACCGAATTTAACTTCAGAGCGAATGAATATTTCGCTTTATTAAAACTTATAAAATGACTTTGCAAATTGTATTCGAATTAGCTAACTTGTGCGCGTATCGTGTGTCTTAAAATTGTATTATTTCCCTCTTCTCCGAGGGCCGACTGGGAATTCGTTGCTTCCGCGTTTTCCTAAGTCGATTGTAAAATGTGATTTCTCTGAGCACTTATCTAACGCACCGATTTCGGATAATAGCGGCAATTCCAGTGAGATACACCACCGCTGATGTTTCGTCCGTGTGCACCTAGTTTAGCCGGCGCGCATGGACAATATTAAAGTTAACATTCACGGTGGTGCGTTAATGCAGTGTCGGATCCACTTGGCGAGGGGATAGGGGACATTTCCCCTCGCCCCCCTAAAGAACCAAAGCCTCTATGAAAAAATTAGAGTTACAACAGAGAAACTTAATTTATGCTATAAAACATTTGTATGAATTTTACCTACAGATTTTAATAATTAATATGTTTAATACTATTTTCTAGTAAAACTATTAATGTTCCTTTTTTATTCTATTTTAAATGTCGCGTCGATCTTTTGCCATTTTTATTTATTTTTAATTTTTATTTTGCAATTTTAATTAAAAATAGTAGTTCAATAAGAAATATATATATATATATATATATATTTAAACTTCCATTCGGATCGGATTACTAACAAAAATAACTTTCAGTGTATTCGTTCATTGATGCGTTCGTTTTTGCTTCGAAGAAATTAGCAAGCGTACTTCTAATAATAGATATCGGGCATGTAAAACGACGCATCGCGCTGCTTACTAATGGCAAACATTTAAGATCTTTCTTTCCGATCCTTCTTCTCTCTATAACTCACGGAGATCTTGGACGTACAGGTGCAGTTTTTTTGGGAACTAAATTCACGCGGTTATCTATCTCTCTATTGGTTTTAACTTTTTTCGATCTTTCTTTTTCGCTTGGTTAAAATTTTAAAAGGGTGGTGGGTTATAAGTCCTAACCTGTCCTTCACGCTTCCCTGGCTACTGGTTCTACACTGTTTCAACTGGGGGGGGGGGAGTCGAAATCAAAATGACGCCGTTAGGTGAAAAATCAAAAATGATAGTTTAGCTGTTCCGATCAAGTATTTAAGAAGCTCTCGTTCGCATAGGAACATCAAGCGGTAACGCAAACGCACTTGCCTGTGACCGAGAACAATTGAACGTCCAGAGAATATCAAAAAATTCAAATCAAAGGCGCCTTTGTCAGGCTTGATACACCGTTCTCTAGCCAACGCGTTCCGAACGATGCGTGCTCAAGTCAAAAAGGCTATTCCAGCTTTTACAGGCGGGGCTACACACTCATCAGCGAGCAGTTTCTGAATATCAGTAATCAAAAGTTGTTGTTCATCCGGCTGAAAATTAGCTCAGATTGTTTAATTAAATTTCATCTATATACGAACGTTCTGCTTTTGTTTTTCTTTTTCCAAAAAAAAAACACAAACAAAAAAGACATTTAATGGAAAAATACGATAATGAAGGCGACACGGGCGTGTGTGGGCAAGGTGGTGAAATGCTAATATGTTGTCGTTTTTTTTCCCCCTTTCTTATTTATTTATTTATTTATTTATTTATATTTAGTTTTTAATAATACGCATCAGTCGACGCAGACCGAATAAATTTCAAAAATTCGAAAGACGTGCCTCGGCGCCGTCCGAAGAACTATACATGCTACAGAAGTGCTGTTTACAGTTGGAAATTTGTTCGCGAAACAATTATCTAATGCAGCGAGAATATAGAGGAGACGCGTACGCAGTCGAGTCATCTAGAACAAGTAGAGCTCTATATGTAAATGTTCCGCAGTTGTTGGCCGACATAGATACCGTGGCTGGGAAAGATAGTCAGCTCCCTTTTCGTTCGCGCAAAAAGTGATGTCCCATTTAAGAATATTCCGGCGGATTTTACTTTAAACAAGCCGAAAGGTGTTGAACATTCGAAAACGAATAGCGTCAATTGAAACTAATTTGATTTTTTAACGAAATGGAGCCAATTAATCACTTTTATAAAAAATAAGTCTGTTCTCGTAATTGCGTTTTACATTTTCAGAGCGGCAATGCTGATTAAAATTTTTCGATTACGCAACGACACAAAAATCTATCGGATTGTAATAATAATAGATACAGACATGTTCGCTTCTTCTTCTTTTTCTTCTTCTTTTTTTAACTTCCCCCGATTTCGCCGATGTACCATGTGCGTTTAACTGCTCAGGTAATTACAATGGGCCAAGGTATGAAGAGTATCTTAAATTTTTCAAAGTAGGTTGTTCGCCCCAAAAAAATCAAGTGAAGAAAGTATTCTATCGAAATTATTTGAGAGAAGCAACGGTGCGAGGGAAAGCCAGACATTGCTGTAGGAAGTGATTGGCGGAGCGGCCTGAAAATCCACGAATGATCAAGTAGTTGTATTTTTAATTACCGGAGATTGCTGTGTGATCAAAAAAACAATTTAATGTGGAGTATATTTTTTGCGCGAAACATAAGGCAGAGGAGAGCTGAGAGGAAATGTTAGTTGGCGATTTTATATTTTAAAAAACTTTGCCGTGTATTGCCATTGGTCGATCAATTTTAGTCTTCAGACGTCCGTAGAAGAGCATACTAGTGGAAATCATTGAGGATATAACAGTGTTGACCTAGCCCTCAAATCCACCCGTTCGTTATCAGCAGTACTCATGTGAATAAACGTGCACAACAGAAACGTTTCTGGAGACACTTAGGGTGAAGAGGCTGCTTTAGGATGTAATTAACCTTTACTATAAGTATTCGTAGTATTTTCAGATGCAATACATTTAAATGAAGCTAGGGAATGAGTTATTAAAAACATGCGCAACCTGTTAACAAACATTGACACACTACAATATGTGTGGAGTACAATCTTTTTTAATAGAACAGTTATCGCTAACGCCATGATGTAACGTCACTGCCAATTTCAAAAGCGTATTTATTAATGAGTTAATATATATATATATAACTCGGTCATTTTGGCCTCGCAAGGGGCTGTGCCCCTTGACCCCTCTTGCTTTCATTTCTGTCTTTTTCTCTTCTATACTTTGTATAAAATTACCAAAATTTACAGCGTAATTCTTACTGGCATCAATACAAAAAAAAAATTACATAATCACAAAAATCCTATCCTAACATTTAACTTTCATTATATAAAATTAAGACATTTTTTCGTTACATAAAATTGTGACATTTTTAAATAACAATAACAAAAATCCTGTAAAATATAACAAACGTTACATAAAATTGGGACATTTTTTTGTGATATTTTTTCTAATGGGGGGTAGCCTAAGAAGATATACGTTGTAATTAATATATATATATATATATATATATATATAAACAGGTTTGCTTTTTGAACACATCGACGTAAGTATGTATAGGTTTCAAGTGACTAAAGTTACTCAGCAGCGCAGCTATTAACATTTTTTAGCAGTGTAGTGTCACATTTAAGAAGGACAGATCTGTCTTTACTGGAGTATCATGTCGAAATGAAATTTCGGGGGGAAAGGAGTATTAAGGTTTGTCATTTGCTCACCACCGTCTATTAAGTTAGGATAGCATTACACGGTATGCCAGTAGTTTTACAATGGTAAAGGTATTCCCCCGTTGGTTTAATCAAGAGGCATTGAAAGAACGGGCGGAGATAGCACTGGTGCCGGAAGAACACAATAGTTTGCTGAAGGAGAGAACCGATATAGTCCTACGATGAGTTAAGCAGAAGTGCAGTGAATAGGATATCAGGTATTTTAAGTAAAAATTGGCTTTGTTTAATGGTGAATTTGTAATAATGATGGCCGAAAAGCAATACTGATAAAAGCAAAAAGGCAAGAATTAATACTAACAAAATGTAACAAATAATAATAATAATAATAATAATATTAATAATATTACTAACCTGTAGCTATAACGATGGATGATACTGCGCAATTAAGATCTTTTCATGGTGTGCTTAAGGATCTCTGATGGGGATTTCAAGTATTGCTGGTTCGGTTCTCTTTTTAATTCGTTTTTAATTTGATCGAGACATTACTTCTCCGGTATGTAACCGGTATTCGATTTCCGATATTAGATGTTATGGCCCTGAGACAGCGACTCTTAAGTATTCGGAACGAGACAACTTCCGAAAACCTATAGGACACCTTTAGGATAACCAAGTATTTTAAAGCGCGCCGTGCTACTTATTTAAATAATTTAGAAAATAGAAAAAGGTTGTCGACTATCTAGGTCGTTTATTTTCGAACGTCGAAAAAGCTATTAAGATCGAGAAAAACATTAGAAAAAGGCAAGAGATCATCGACCTAATTCAATTGATCCTATTAAAATCATGCATAATACTGAATACTTGTTCAATACGTACAATTTTATTTACACCTTATATTTAATAACCACCGCGCGTTTTAACATTTTCTCATTTGTTCTTTGAACTTATCCAAGAAAGATCTACATACCGTAATCTAAAACACAAATAAGCCTAAATAAAATAATTTAACTCTGTTTCATTTGGAATCCCTCCAGTGTGCGGAGACAAATAATCGAATAAAACCGTTGCAATATTATGTTTTTTTTTTTTTTTGCGATTGTTCATTGAAAGTTTGAAGGACGCAGTTTTTGTCAAAGGCCACGTTTGAAGAAAAGAACAAAATCCTAAAAAAAAAGCGTGCAATCACTTCGATATTTAACGTCGTCGAATTTGGCGTATCTTATCAATAATTCTAATTCTTAATGACCACATTTCTTGATATAAAAGCGGCATTATTGTACCAATAGAGCAATTAAAGCAAATTAGAGTTTCCCGTTTCAACTTTTTCTCGATAAATCTGTAAACAATATTTCTCGAACGCTTTATCGAATGTGGTTGAAGTAAAATCTACATGCGTAAGGGCGCAAAACCAGGAGTCGGTTCTTGGCTTTAATTTTTATCTTTTAAAACTTTGTAATTCGCGCTTATCTTCCATCTCATATAGATTTTTTTCTTTTTTTTTTACAGCGAAAAGAAAGATGATTTACGCGACTGTATTAAAGTCAATCCTGCCTAAATAGATTTAACAGTATTGTAATTGAACTTGGCTCAACGGTTTCCGACTCTAAATCTTACACGTCTTATTTTTACTGCTAGATCGTATAATGCAGAATCCCAAAAAACAGATTAATTTGGCAATATGCTAACGGATATTCTCATATTAAGTGCCTTGAACTTAGCTGTTCACCTCAGCTGTTCATATTCAATTTGTTTAAACTGGTATTTCAAGAATTTTGAATACCTTTAAGGCAGTAAGATCCCAGATCGTAGGGCTTCGATCCATTAGAGGCGTATTCTAGATGCATAAATTTTGAGCGTTTTTTCAAGCTCAATAAAAAAATAATAATAATAATTACCATTCATTTTTTGCGAGATATTTATTAATATCTTAAAAATATATTAAAAAAATTCGAATCAAAATAATTAAAATTAAGGGGCACACCTAGTGTGAGATTTCAAAAAAATCGATTTTTTTCTTTTTTCATATTTTGATAGATTACACCTTTAAAAATAAAATATTAAAATTTCAAATCGATATCTCAAATAGTTTTTGAGTTATAGCCATTTAAAGAGCAGCCGCTCGGCAGCTAGAGAGTTTCATTAGCTACGGGACGTACTTGAGGTATTGTTCGGAGTCTACTGTCCCTTCCAACCCTTATAACACGATTCCGGTTTCTATTGTTGGTTTTCCGGTATATAGAAATATATCATTATAATAATTTCTAGAAATTTCGAGAAATTTCGAGAAATTTTTCGTTTACTGCCACGTAAAGTATTTTCGGAGCCAGACACATTTAGTCTTATTGTGACCGTTGTATCGAGCACTTCATAATTTTGCACGTGTTATTTTCCTAAAAATGAGTGATCAATCTTCATATTCAAATCAAAAAGGAACTCACGATGTTCCCAGACTCCGATCAACCGCAAAAAAATGCAAGTTCACCGGAAATCGATTTACGTTTGAGCAATCTACTGCGAATACCAGTACGTCCGCAGAAAAGTTATTACATAATAATGACAATAATGTTGTGATTGACCCATCTCATGAATATTGTATTTTACAATTTACATCAGTTTTCAGTGCAATTAGTAATTTAGTGGTGTGTGAAACCTGCCAAAAAAAAAAGTTACTTTTAATCAAGCAAGTCCAAGAGGTAGCCTAGGGTTCAAAATAGCTATTATTTGTGAATGTGGCAATTCGTATATCAATTCTGGACCAATGATTGATAACGCATTTGAAGTAAATAGACGTATTGTGGCTGTGATGCGTCTTTTGGGCGTCGGAATAAATGGGATAAATATTTTCTGCGGATTAATGGATCTAGCATGCAAATTTTACCACCAAACTTTTGCGGGATGTTTTACGAATTTACGGACTGCAGCCGAAACCGTTTGTAAGCTCAGTATGCAGCAAGCTGTAAATGAAGAAAAAGAGCTTACATCAAAGGAAGAAAATTCGGAGACTATTTTGACTGTTAGCGGCGATGATACCTGGAAAAAACGTGGTCATACTTCCCGTTTTGGAATAGTTACGCTGGCAGGAAAATTCTTGATTCATGCGTAAAATCTACATATTGTCAGAGTTGTGTTTTTTGGGAGAAAAAAAAAGAGAGCAAACCTGAAGCTCATGAGGAATGGCTATCATTACACGAAGAAGAATGTGATGTCAATCATAAAGGATCTGCCTCAAAAATGGAAGTGGATAGTGTAAAAGACATGTTTGGTCGTTCCATTAGTAAATATGGTGTAAAATATTCCCGCTACATTGGTGATGGTGACAGTGCCACCCATAAAGGACTTATACATTTGAATCCGTATGATATACCTGTTGCCAAATTGGAGTGCTATTTACATGTGAAAAAAAGAATAAAACAAATTTCTCGATAAACTAGAAGATATTGTCCGTACAATGACCTACGATCAAAAAAATAAATCAAAAATCGACAAAATGGCGGCGTTTTAAAAAAAAGTCGAATTTCACCCAAAATTTTGGTCGTTTTTGGCCTGCCAAAATTCGATTTTTGATCAGATGAAAAAATCGATAGGTCATTGTATGGAGAACTATATAAAGAACATGTAGAAAAAAATTCGGTAATGATCGGATCATTTGTCTTTGAGTAATCACTGCAGCAAATTCGGAAAATGCTGTTTCGAGAAAAACACGTCTAAAGATAAAATGATTATTTTCATTGTTATAAATCGTTTAAAATCATACTTACAGCTAATCTGCTATTCCAGGCCCGTATAATTCACCTTCCTCTTCTTCGAAAAGATTATGCGGCTCTTAAGGACGAAACGAGACTACGAATCGCTGATCATCGCCAAAGGGCTCCTTCAAAAGAGGGTCGATCATCTAGAAGAAGAGCTTCTTCAGCTCAACAAGCCCTTTTCGAAGAAGAGGAATGTGAATTATACGGGCCTGGAATAGCAGATTAGCTGTAAGTATGATTTTAAACCATTTATAACAGTGAAAATGATCATTTTATTTTTAAACGCGTTTTTCTCGAAACAGCATTTTCCGAATTTGCTGCAGTGATTACTCAAAGACAAATGATCCGATCACTCCCAAATTTTTTCTACATGTTCTTTATATAGTCCTCCATACAATGACCTATCGATTTTTTCATCTGATCAAAAATCGAATTTTGGCAGGCCAAAAACAACCAAAATTTTGGGTGAAATTCGACTTTTTTTTTTAAAACGCCGCCATTTTGTCAATTTTTGATTTTTTTTTTGGCTCGTAGGTCATTGTACGAACAATATCTTCTAGTTTAACGAGAAATTGTTTTTTTTAGATTTCATCCACGGAGAAGGCCGGAATTACTGCAGCAGTGAAGGACATTTTTTTTTTTCGCGCCGTCGGAGATTGTGTATAACTTAAAAAATATTTAATTTTTTTTTTCAAAAATTTCGCTGTGTATTCTTAAAACATGTATAAATATACTCTTAAAATTTTGAAACTAAAAATTCCCAAAAATCACCTTTTTTGTAGGCCGTTACACTAGGTGTGCCCCTTAAGAACGTTATAAGTTGGTCAAGTTGAGAGTAAAAAGAAGAGGGGGTGCTCTGGTTGATTACAGTCCTTCAGGTCATCTAAAATAAAATTTAAAAACAGATTATTAATCAGTAAGAGTGCCGTTATAGCTCGTTTTTGGTTCTTTTCCTACTAACTTAAACGTCGCATATCGTGTCTTATTTATATGTATATTCATTAATTTAGTTACGTGGTAAGACTCGTGTCGGTACACATATTAACAACTATGTCATGAGTGCAATGTTATTGTTTATGCAAATAAATCTTTCTTTCTTCCTATCTAAGAGGGATTTTTTTTTCTTCACAAAATGGCGGCTGTCTAAAGAAAAAAATACATTTTTCGACATTTTTTTTTTATATAATTTTTAATTTTTTAAAATCGTAAAAAACACAATTTTTACACGAAAGCGGTAGGGTCGCTAGAAGGTTATAATATATTGAAGGTTGGTACAAAATTTGAAGTAAATTCGTTGAACTTGAGATGTCATGTCGACCACGTTGGATAAAAACACGTTTAAAGTTTTGAGCAAGTTTCAGGCAATCGCAGCAGTCCAAATCATAGAATGGTACCTTATACTTACATTTTGTTAATCGGCGATTCTACAGAGTGGGCCTTCTTCGACGACTTCGAAATAGATATGTTTTCGGAAGCTCGTTCTGATTTACTAATTTCCTTAGAAACATCAGAAGCTTGTGAAGCGCTCACAGTTCGACTATTGTCCCGTTTTGTAGCGAACGCATAAGCTTCGGGACCGATAGTAATTCCCATTTGGCACGGATAATTTTTAAAATTGGTAAGAAACCTTCACTAAAAATATAAACAGCTATATAATTTGCGATTTAAATTGTCCGTGTTCTTGTATATATATATATATCTGATTTTAACGGGGTTTTTACGATCTTCCCTCAACTCGATGTTACTCGACACACAGTACAGATACGGTCAGGCACGTGTTTCTTAACTTTTGACTGCTACGACTCAGACATCAACGCTGTCTCTACTCGATTGTTCTTACAAATGTGCACAGGAATGTTTTGGCCGAGTAAGCATCCTTGACGGAACCATAAAACGAAGGCAAATTAGAACGATTTTAAAAGAGATCGTGAATTAACAAAATATCAGGGAATACTTTTTTAGCTCGAACACCGCCAAAAGAAAACGCTACAAGCACCGAATCCATCTCACATTTTACAGACGAAAATTAAAATTAATACTCAAAATGGTTTATTTTCTAATTATAAGCGGTCTACGTACATTTCCGTTTCTTGAAGATTTAATGTGAATTGAACGTTGAACACGAAAAGGTTTTCAAAAAAATATGTTACTCCGACCCTCGGGTAATCGATTTTTAAGTGTTTGCGGTTATTATTCATACATTTATATAATATCATCATACCAAAAATGATCAGCTCCGACTTGATGGGCTTAGTTGCTGCGTCACTAAAATAGCGGTAACTCCGTAATTTATTGGAATTAAATTTTTTTCTTTTTTCGAGGGTATATTCTTAAAGGTCCAAAATTTAAGAATATGTAAAAAAAAAAGTTGATTTTTTCAAAATTCTAGACCGCAATACGCCCTTAATTTCGGAAATTTCATAAAGTCGCTGGTCACGGTTAAATCATGGTTCGATAATTACAAATCTTAAACAATTCGAGACACCGTAAAATATAGGATTACGAAGTATTAGTGGAAATGTTCAATCCGTCCTTGCCGTATTGCATCTGAAACAAGTATCCCTGCACTGTCTCCGTAAAGAAATCTTCTAACGAACAAATTATTTGTCGGTTTCAAGAATTATTGACGGCAAGCTTCTAACAAGTACTTGGAGATTTATTATAAACAAAATTCCATCGATGGCTGTATAATGGCAAAAGAACTACAAGTGTGATCCTTCCCTCCTTCCATCACATTATTAACGAAACACAGCTGGAGATATTGATTCGTTCTTTTATGTAATAAAGGCTTCAGTATCAGATTATTAATAATTATTTTAAAGATCTGATCGAAGCGTGTTATTAAAACTACGTACTTATTTTCACGGTTTTCGATGTTTCGGTAGAGAAATTCAAGTTGCCTTTTCCGCAAGTAATCCAGTCGAACTTTTCGTCTGTATAGCGAATGTTTTAGATAAAAGCGAGAGATTCTTAATGATAGTTTAGGCGTTCTGTCTGCGTCGTAACATAGTTCGTTTGATTTTCGGCATCATATGCGCGCTAGGTCAGTACACAATAGACATATGTAAATAGGACTGCACTTGTATATATAACGATGTAAATCAAACGATTACTAATCTCAGTTCCGAATGTAATAGGAAATCATAAAGGAGAGACCGATAGTGAAATAATTAAAAAAGAAAACGTAATGAGCATAAGAGGAATGTACTTATTACTGAAGATATGGGAGTACATATCAGCAGAAAAGAAAATTGAATTGGAGGAAAGAATAAACACAGAATACGAGTTGAAGGAAAAACTTTCGTACCAATTGCCGTTAGCAAGAACAAAGATGGGGGAGCAAACGGATAAATATATTATAACTCAGATGTTGAATAAAATACCCAAAGAAATAATAGAGAAGGAAAAAATAGGGGAAAGAAAAAGGAAAATAAAGGAATGGCTTCAGGAAGAAGAAAATATAAAAAAAATAATAAACATAAAATAAGAAAACAAAGCGCAACAAAAAAGCTAGGAAAAAAGAAACAAAAAAAAAAAACAACTGAATATAGAAAATAGAAATAGATTAGCAATTATTGATAAGTAAAATAGATAGATTAAGTAAATATTACACGATCATGTATATGTATAAGTTAATTTAAGATGGTAAAATGTCAAATAGGATAATTCGTCGACAAGCGTTTTAGCTTGACGAAAATTTTTGTATATAAAAAATTATAAATACATATTTTTCAAAAAAAAAAAAAAAAAAAGTCTTGAGTGTGTACACACATTCGTACTATATATATAATAATTGCTATGAACACTATACATCTGTACAGGTGAGATGTACGAATAGGTAGTCGCCGACACTCAGGAATTAAGTATGACATTATAAAGAGAGACTCATTGATATACGAAATTAAAGAAAAACATTTACATAACCGATAAAAAACAACAACTCGTTAAGTTCTTTCGGGTGTTCGGTCACTTTAATATTGAACGATGACGCTGACACGGCTGCCACGGACGAAGCAGCACAAATGGCACCTCGTTTCAGTCCGGTGAAAAATTTACGAAATCTGAAAGAGATTGGTTACATATTTTAAAAACGGTCCGAAACAAGGATAATTCAACCAGAATTATGAAAACCGTAGTACCGCAAAATTTCCAGAAAAAGGGCTAACAAGAAAATCCGTGACCGTAATAACTGCGAATGAGTTGTGAACTTTTTTTGGACATTCTTCATCTTCTAGTCAACGAGTGGATATTGGACCAATAACCATCTGCTGTTTTCCTGCCCTTTCTATGATGTAGACCGAGCGAAATTTTCGAAAGTTTGATGCGCGAAAAGTAATTTCCTCCGTACAGAAGATGCTGCGGGGGGAGTATTTCTGTTTATTTTCAGAAACAAAATTATCATACAGATATTGTGGTAGGGAGAATAATTAATCATAAATTCCGGCAATCAGGCTCCGAAAAAAGAAAAAGAAACCCGAAAATAAGATTAAAGCGATAATAAGAAATTCATAAAAAACCAACGTTTAAAGTTTTAAGAAGCAACAGGCAAGCGTTAACGGGAATAGAAATTCGAAATTTGGAAAATTAAAAAATACGATCGATTTCTTTTTTATTTTAAAGATAAGTTGTGGATCACGCAGGGAAAATACGCCCGTTGTGTGAGTATCCAACACTATTATCAACGTTTATTAAAAAAGATACAAAGTACAAAAATTACAATTATCTTAACTTATTCCATAAATAACAATACTAATAAAGCTAGCATTATATATATTCAAGTAAAAGAGTATATAAACATATGGCGATACATAACAGAACATGCAACGTAATACGCATCTTTATAACAGAACATGCAGACAGATTAATATTTTAAAATAGAAAAATATGATCTTCTGTGAAAACTTAAAAACCAGAAAGGACACGATAAACGTCAAAAACCGTAAATAATGAAGCATTAAAGAGTAGCGAGATATAGTAACTTGATCTTCAATCTTTGCACCATTCCTTCAGCCATTCTTGCACCTCCTTTTTCCACACACCAATTATTTTTTTCCCTCTAGTATATCATTAGCGGGATTGTACTTATTTAAATTAATTAAAACTGCTGAGATAACATTGATTATCAATTCGTAGATTTACACCGCGACGGGAATAGATGTAATATGTATTATTTTGGTTTCTTGTTACCCGAATATTTTTTCCCTTGAAGGTTAAATTCGATATTATCGACACATTAAATTCTAGTAATCTACGAATACATCTTGGGGGACATTTCATCGTTTTTCTTCCATACATAATTGATCTAAAGTCGTTTTTCTTCCAGTAGGATGATATAGTATAAGTTTCTAATACCTCTTTTCTGTGTATTTCGCCTATTTTATTTATTTCTCTTTTCGTAGCCTTACATAATATATTTGAATTCCATATAAAATTCTTTTTACGATTTTAAGTAGATCACCGCGCAACCCCGCTTACCAAACGGCGTTATGTTATTAAATGTACACGCTATTAGTAGTAACTTGCTCTGGTCTGATAATTGATTTTTTTAGTCATCACACAGTTCGGCTTAAAAAAATTACTATTCTACACGCTGATCTGGGTGATGGTAATTTTAAATAATCATAGTAAAATTTGAAATAGCTTTTTGCTCAAACGCTAAATTTTACTGTTCAGCTTTTTGCCAGTACCACAAGAAGCAATTTTGTTGCAGAAAAAACGGTGTAATATTACGTTTCAAATTAACGACGAGAACCTTTTTTTTTTTTTTTTTTTTTTTTTTATCATCCCATTTATTTGTTTTTTTTTTTTTTTGTAATAAACCCGTCAATCCGATAGAATTTCTTATCCAGTAATTCGTTAACTAGTGCTCAATGCCGCTCGCTGGTGAGCACAAAGAAAAAAGAGAGAAAAAAATATATAACCCACTCAGTCCCTCCGGGTTGAAATTTTCTCAAACATTAATATTGTCACACGCAACCGGAAGATAATTAAATTGAGAAAGTTAATCAACTCTCGATTTTAAGTACATGTACAATCGAAGGAGCGCCTACATCTGCTTCAGTTAAATTTCGAAAAGAAGATGTAGACGTTGAAGATAGTGTGAAATATTTCCCTGAATATGGAATAACAGGAACAAGAAATTTGTTCTCGTTAAAGCGAATTTATATGTCACATAACACGTCGAAGAATTATCTCGTTCTTCTCCCTAGCGATTAAGCATCCGAAGACAAAGCATCATTATTGTGCATTTGCCCGCACATCGAATCGATTCGGAGCGAGTTTTCAAATTAACAAATTAATTCTCAAAAAATGATATTTAGACAATAAAATTTAAAAATGTGCGCGCATAATTTGCTCCACGTAGAGAATTCTCCCTATCTCTTTTTTTTTAACAAGTAGTATTCGAACTACTAGCATTCGCGAATTTATTTTTATCAGCCGCAGCGTTAATGTTTTAAATCGCGAAACATATATATATATATATATATATATATATATATATATATATATATATATATATATATATATATATATATATATATATATATATGTTATTAGTGGGTGTTCGTGATATAGGCTTTGAAAAAAAGACCCGCTAGGATATTATTCTGAAATTTGGGGTTGTTTGTTAGTTTATTCGGTTTTGTTGTGATTTTAAGTATTCGCAACAACAAAAATATTACAATCGTAAAAATAATAGTATGGAAAAAAACAAACGAAATTTTAAATCAAAATTTCTCGATGCGAATGAAGTATAAGCTGAAAAAGATCGCGAAGAAGAAAAAGAAGGAAATAAAATAAATGCGGTCGTGTTTTTCGGGATTTCATTGTAACGGATTAGTTTCATTTCCAGCAGTGTATGAAGAAATAAGAAAGTGTTTTATAAAATTAGCGGTCGCAAAGCGCATCGGCGAGCAGTCGGTGTTTATACTACTGACTGGAAATAAAAAAGAAAAAGCAAGAAACGAATGAAAACACCCGATAATTATCCGTCACAATTCAGAGACCTCCCTTATCAAAGGTAGCGTAAACGAGGTAGGTTATAAAATATGTTAGGCCTTCGAATTGACGAAAATGGTACAGAGAACGATATGCGTGGAGCTTTTTCTATTATGATATTATCATTACTGCGCAATGTGGTATTATTATGTACATATATGTATTTCTTTTTTTTTTTTTAAAAAAAGAAGTGCCTCTAAGGTTTTGACGCTTGCGTAATTCCGATAATTCTCGATGTAGCAAGCTGGGAAAATGAAATAATTAAGAAAAACTGTAAAAACGGTGTGCGCCGATCTAGAAAAAATTTGGAAAATAATATTATATTGTTTTTATTATTTCGAATATACCACACTTTTACCGATACTCCGAATGCAGAGATGGTATCTACATAATACTTATAAAATTCACTGTAATAGACCAATTATTTTTCGTTCTACATCGCGAATCGTTAAAACGCCGACCAGTTGCGACAGTAATATGTGCGAATTTTATACAAAATAGCGGAGATTTGATTTATAACAAATTTCAATGGGCGTGTTTTTGTTTTTTTTACGGTAATAATCTTTGTAGTGCACTTACGCGTGACTCTGTCAATGAGACGTATCGCCGATGAACCTATCCATTAAAAGACCTTTTAAAAACAACTTCACTCGATCGTCCAAGCCCTATTTGATAAAACACGGTCAGCATCGAAAAAAAACGCTTAACACGTCATCAAAATAGCCTTCGTTTCTTTCTCTTCGATCACGCGACCCGTTCCGAGAGGGCTTAATGCGACCACCTCGAGGAAACCTCCAACCAGTTTTATAATGAGAAGCGGAACAACGCGGATATTTTTAAAATAAGCTGGTGCGCTTTTGTTGATCAGTCGAGACAGAAGGTCTAAATAGTCTCTATTTTCTGTCTGACGAGAAATCTCAAAATCGTTTGTTCTTCTTTTCGAAGGTCATATTGCCGAGAACGTTGTATTACAATTTCTTTTGTTGCTATTTCTTCTCAGGTCATATTGCCAAGAACGTTATATTACAATTTCTTTTGTACTCTTTAGTTCTGCGTACGTCTGTGTTTCTTTTTTTTTTCCTCTTTTCCTTTTTTTTCCCCCATTTTTCTCGTCTTTAACATCAAAAAATTGCTCGGTGTTATAAAAAAGGCTGGACGGCAGGGAATAGAAAAAGACAACAATGAAAAATAAACAAAAGTTTAGTAAAAAATCACGATGCAGAGGGAAAAGGAAAAATTCGAGCGAACGCTTTAATTTAGGAAGAGAATAAAAGTGGCGTATGAGTAGTAGTAGTAGTGGTAGATGGCACAGTAACGGCCGGGAAATGTTATCGGCCACGATTCTTTTTCGGGAGCAGCCTTTAATTGCTATCCGTTTTTCCGACTTGTAGCTGCTTGTTTTTGCGAGACCTTTTGTCAGTGCGCTATCTTTCTGTTTCGTAATAATCGTAAGAGAAACTTAAACGGTTCTCACGAGCGAGCGATAATTCATCTTCCATTGGTCGTACAGGGTAGAATTTTTTACGAAAATTAATCCGAACAAGAGTTAAACGGGATAGATTTGAACGGCGGGCAACGATCGGATCTCTTAAGCGACGTTTTTATATGCATTTTTAAGCGTGCTATCCGCACAGCGTCTGAGTGTTTCGGTAAATCCGGAGGATTATAGTTTTACTTACGTTGCAATGCGTAATAATCAGGATTTCCAGAAAAAATTCTGCAACATGTACAACCAACCATCCCCGTTTGCTAATTGGTTAATAGAATGGTGAATAATTTTATAAATATGTAACGCTAGATGTCCTTTTTCTTTTCTTTTTCGGGGATGTGCTCCATCCTTAGTTTGCAATATCGCCGTTTAATCTGATAATGTATACCGTTTAGTTTAATTTCCTAGCAGGGGGCTTATGTAAATCGTTATCTTTTCACCTCCTCAACAACCGTGACATCTTTCGATATTGGTGAATTTTATTTGTTTATTTTTGTTATTAACCGGAGTCCGTGCGAATTTCTTACCGACTTCCAAAAAGAAACAGGTTATACGTCTCTCGCTTATGTTTTTTTTTTTTTCTTTTTTTTATGTTTGTTCGCGTATAATTTATGTTTTTATGGACCGATTTTATTGATTCTTTGTCTGTTAGAAGGCGCATCTGCCTGTGAGTAATGATGAAAATCGGTGAAGATAAATTGTGTATTCGCCAAAAAACGGGAAAAAATGTGGCATAATTCTTTTTTTTTCTTCATATTTTTTATTAATATAACAGAGGCGATTGACTTAAAATACTATCAATTTGCCAAAAATTACCTTGGAAATCAGCTTTTGATGTTTTTACTATAAAAATGCAGTTCAAAATAAAGAAATCCGATTTTTTTCATTTTTTTTTTTTTTAAGCATAAAATTATGGACAATAATGTGACGAAAAAGTTGATTTTTAGCAAGAAAAAGATTCAAATATAATGCTAAAAAATGTGACGAAAAAGTTGATTTTTAGTAAGAAAAAGATTCAAATATAATGCTAAAAATTGTAAAATAAAATGTTTTTTCCAATATTAATAATAAGGAAAAAAAATAAATAAATAATACCGACTTTAAGATTTATTATAAAAATTTATAAAAATGCACTCTAAAAAGTAAAAAATAATTATTCGATGAAAAATATGTTTCAGAGTGATGTAACATACGAGTGACATATTATATCGTAATTCTTATACAATATTAATTTTTTATTCTATAAAAATATATTTCGGAATAGTTTAATGTGAGATATTATCGTAATTCTTTGTTACTACTAATACGACCTTCTTTTTTCTGATTGAACATGGCAGATATTACCCCTAAAAAGCATTATCAAAAAACCATATATTTAACTTTTGTTACACTTATGTTTTTAATTCTTCGTTATTTCATAAACTTCGTCATATGGTAAATGATCTAATCGCGTCGTATTATTATTCATTTTGTTTTGTTTGTTGTTTTTTTTTGTTTTTTTTTGTTTTTTTTTGGTCGAGAAAGCAAACTTGTCACGGGAAGTTTTGATCGTTGCGTTTCCGTCGGAAATGGTAGAATTCCTAGAAAATGGCGAGTAAAATTATAAGCGTTCTTCGCTTTCGAAGGATGGAAGCGCAATTCGCCCAATCTTGAAAGGTCTTCTGAAAGTTTAAACTTACAAATGTATAAGATAAGCGCAACTGGTGAACGGAAAGTTGTTTTTCCAACGCGGAGAAACGAAACGAGCGAAAATTTAAACAAAAAACGGCAGCCAGGCTAATCGGCGCAATTCTTAAAAAAAAAGAATGAAGGAAAAAAAAGGACGAAAAACTGTTCGAAAATCCATAATTAATGACCAAAGGTTTACGATGAAGGTAATAGGAAAATCCTGTTACGTTTCGGAACAGTTAATCGCGCTACGTTTTTGTGGTTATACAAAAAAAAAAAAAAAGTTCCTTCCGTTTTGTTATCATTTTGCGAACTGATTTTTTTTTTTTCTCAAAAATTATAGAGCGCCCGAGCGGGCTCGCTCCCCTTAGCGAGGTCCGAAAGATCGAATTTACGTATACATTAATGATTTATAAATTTTTGTCCCGAGGGGCAGTGAACCGATCACTTTACAATACAAGAGGTTAAAAGTCGTAAAAATAATATTCATTTATACTAAGACACTATTTACGTTTAAGAATGATACTTAATAGTAGTATTCATTTATATTAAGACACTATTTACTTTTAAGGATGATACTTAATAATAGTATTAATTTATATTAAGACACTATTTACGTTTAAGAATGATACTTAATAGTAGTATTCATTTATATTAAGACACTATTTACTTTTAAGGATGATACTTAATAATAGTTTACGTTTAAGAATGATACTTAATAGTAGTATTCATTTATATTAAGACACTACTTACTTTTAAGAATTATACTAACCTTTTGCACTTTGTAAAACATAAATAATGTGACCTAATAAACTTAATTGGTTGGGGCACGTTCATTTTTGTTGTCATATACCTGTATACAATGAATCATACATAATACATTTGCCTCATCGGTAGTAATCAAAGTAAGGACCCAAAAAAAAAGAAAAAAAAAAGAAAGAGAAGTGGTGTCTAGAGGGGGAGGCCCGGTAGTAGGAACGAAGTTCCTATCACTTTTTGGTAGATATATAAAGTCATTCATAAAGTATACGATAAAAAATAAAATAAAATTTACGCGTGCTTAGAATTGAGGGTATACGGCGACCGCGTACATTGGTTGCTGCTCGAATCTCGAAACTCGCACGCACACGCACACACACACATACCCGTACGTAATAGAAAGAGACAGAGAAAAAGAGAAAGAGAGCGAAGGTTGCCTGAAGGAGGCATAACGCTTTTTCTTACGTGACGATTTCTGCCAGTTAACTCCTACCGCAAGCCGCGTTAAGCAACTTCGTTCCAAAAAAAAAAAAAAAATGGGCAGCGTGTTTTCGCTGTAACATTGTATTCACTCCAACAGGACGGCATTAGGTTTTCAATTTTAATCGAAAAATAAGATAGAACAAATAACAACTAAGTTGAAAAAGGCCTGTCACATGGTTCAGATGCCGGGCCAAAAAAGAAAAAAAAAAAAAAAAACTCTATCATCGCGGGTGTAATATTGCAAAAACCTCGCACCACGAGCGGACAATAGTCACCTATCGCATAAAAACTACCAACGAATTTTAGTAGTCTAAAAGTAAAAAAAAAAAAAAATCGAAATTTCGAACGATTCTTATTATTCGACTTAACGATATATCTCCCCTCGCCTATTACACAACGAAGATCGGATGGAACATTTCCTATACCGATTGTGGCGATTGTTGACTAATGATTAAAGTGCCACGGCGAAATATAAATTGTGCATTTGTCATTTCAGGTGCAGCCCTGACAGAAGAGACGCGGTGTACTTTTATCGCAATATAAAATTTCCACGATGCGAGCATTCCCTAATATAATCATGTTTTTGATGTTTCAACCGTTGCATTTGAAAATGAAATCACTTAATCTTTAAGTGCGTTGCTTCCACATTTTAGTTCCATGTTTTTCATCGCAGAAAGGTGTTCAGAAAGAATTATATATTTAGCTGCATGCCATTGAAGCACATTTATTTTCTGCTGCACTAGTTAGAGTAGAAGAAATGTTGAAACATATACTAATTTGTTAGTACCCGTTTTTAACACCACTGATGACGTTGGTACAGTGATTGTGCTGCATTGTGAACGTCGCCATTAAGTATATCAGCCTAGCCGATAATGCTTTGCCCGAGTCAATAAAAACGCGCATTGTATAGCGCGCTCGTCACTCTGCCGAAGTAGGCAGGTACTTGGTTAGTTGAACGCTCAATCTAATTGGCTGCTCGTGTTACAGTATGTATATGCGAGCTTTTCAATGCGCTCTCAGTAATTCGCTACGTTGGAGAAGTACTTACAGCGCTTGGTAAACACAGAAGGAAAGCAAGCAAATCATTAAAATAAAATTCAACTATTCATGAAGCGACTACACTCAAATCAAGCTAAAAACTGCTCCCTCTTTAGCTAAATTAATCTCTTTCGCTAAAAAAGTACCGCCAGATTATCAGAGACGAAGAATTTGTCCATCTGTTGGCGATTTGACACTCTCTACATCTAGTTTAAGATAATCTCGAAACTACTTCACGTATTTTGATACAGATTTGCTTATCTGAGAGTGTTCTTCAGGGAATATTGACACTCAATGCAAAAATATGTTGCAAAATACACAGATGCACAAAAAAAAAAGAAAAAAAAACATCGGTTTAACCTTTTTTTTTTTTTTGTTGTTGTAAAAAAGCACTTCTATAAAACATAACATTGGTTTATGGCTTGGTTGTTGGATAGAATTTCATTAATGACTTTTATAAAATAGTAGTAATAATGCAACAGAGGGGGCATTGCACTCTTCTATACCGAGGCTGTTGCATATAACTGAAGAAGTTTGCAGCAGTAGATTAGTGCAACAGATTGTTGTCGGACTTTAATCGAGCAATTCACAGTAGATTAACAAAAAACCAAAAGAGAACTCGATTTCAAAGAAAAAGACAGTTTTCTCACTGAATGATGCGTCACGCGTAGCGGAAGGACTTTGGCGATGAACACGGTCAAAATCGTGTCAACGAAATTGTTGAAAAATGTGTGTATCGCCGATGGTTTGTATATTTACCTGTTGGTTTCAGTTAATTTTGAAAGCTACAAAAATTAAGTTTTTCCAATCAGTGTCAGTCTCGCTTTATTATGATTTTGTACAAGTCGAAAAAAATTCGTCCATTAAAACTTGTTTTATCGATTTCGTACGTCTCGTTCCGAGTTAAATACTTTTGTTAGCTCATTAACGATTTTAGTTTCTGTTTTTTTGTTGTTTTTTTTTTTGGCTTTTTAAAATGATTTTTATATTAAAAAATTGACTTCCGCTCGCAGATAAAATACGTATGTAAAGCTATTGATAACAATTCAAAACGGTAATATCTGTCATAAATCAATTATGAAAAAAATCGTTTGGCTTATCAAATATAAATCAAAATTAGCATAAAAAGATTATGGTTTTCGTTAAAGGAATTGAAACGATATATTTACGATCGCCCTAACAATAAACATCGCCGATTATTATATATCATTTATTGATACTATTATATAAATTAGAAAAATCCTATTACCGACTGGGTTATATCTCTTGTTGAGTTCATACCTTCGAAACCGGTAGGTCCAGCTGCGCCATGAACACGCATATTTAGAACTATATCCTAGCAGGAGTGCACCAGGTTCTGGGACCTACGCTGTATTTGATATACATATATATATATATATATATATACAGCAGACTTTCCTGTAACGGAAAATGTACAGGTAGACTTGCTGACAATACGGCATTACTTGCGTCACAGTCAGATCCGAAGATAGTAAACGACAATCTTCGGAAGGCCGTTATCGAGGCGGAAAGCTGGTTTAAAAAATGATGAAAAATTCAAATCAACGAAAGTAAATCGGTAAACGTTCATTTCACGAATAGAAAAGTCATAACCCCAACTGTCAAGATAAATTTAAGTTGCCTACGAGAGTCAAGTACTCGTGAGATTACACCTTGATAGTCGCTTAATTTGGAAGCAGCATATACAGGCAAAGAAAAAAGATATTCGTGTTTTTTTAAAAAATGTAAATGTACTGGTTTATAATGAATCGCGACGGGGCTTTCCGACGGAATCAAAAAACTATTATATTCATAATGTGAAAAAAGGTTAAAAATATTTGCCCGCAACAAGAAACCGGAAGAGTAATTGCCGACGATATAATGAAAATGAAGACAAAATAAATAGGGGGGAAGTATCATCGGCGGCACGGTGATTTACCGGATATCGTAAGCGTCACCATTATCCAAAATCCGCCGAAAACGGCGAATAACCCGCGAAAAATGGTCACGGGAAGGAGGAGTGCAATCGAATTTTATGTTGAAAATTTCAAATTGAACGGCAAAAGAGGTTGGGAAATTCAATAACCCGAAAGAAGTTATAACGAATAGAATATCGGGGAGTGGCGAGAAGAAGAAAATTTTTAAAACACACACACGCGCGCTCGGAATAAATTCCAGAGAATTATAATAATTCAGCGGGTACGCGCGTGTGCATGTGCCTGGATCGTGTTTAGACATTTTTTGAACAATGTTAGAATACAAATTCTTTCTTCTTTATTCCCGCCTTTTTAGCCGGCAGTTGAAATATTTTTCGCCGCGAACTAGAATAAGTTTTGCGAGGAAATAATATGCACAACGACCACGCTACAAAGCGAAAATTACAATTTCCGACGAATTCTCCATTTCGCGTCGAATGTAGCGAAATTCGAACGCGAGTACGCGCTATGATCAGCTCTTTATTCGCGTATAAATGAACAATGAATAAGTGAAATGTGTCCGACGAAGGGCGTGTAGAAGCTGCGACTCTAGAAGACCAATTTCGGAATCCATTTCTATTCAAATTTTCGAAAAAACCGAACCAAATGTCACATAAAAAGCTGATTTATTAGAAATTTTTCTCGTCCAACGACTGGATAATACAGATAAGAACGTGTTCGTTTTCCTTTTTTCTTTATGTTAATCACTTTTTCGCATTTCGGCCAAAGGAAAAAAATATTCTAATAACGACGACAATGGGCGTTCTGCTGGAGCTGAAGCTGAAGCTGGAGCTGAAGCTGAAGAGAAAAAATTTCGTCTTTAATACACATTGGCGGCCGATTTGTTGGCAAATTTATGAAACGGCGAGATTTATTTCAATTTCTGGCGGCGATAAAATACAGATTAAAATCGGCTTAATTTTTCATCTTTAACTTCGGAAGTTCCGATACCAAAACTAAACTCTAATGACGCTCCGACTACGATTATACAATTCGAACGACCATTTTCTTGTGGGTTTTATTTTTTTTTTTTTGCATCGACTTGGGAAAGCGATAACTATGACCTTGAAGACAAACCCAAAAAAAAAAGCGAAAACAGAAGCAGAATCGAGTGAATTTGATGAGAGGTGATTTAGAACGATAATAATGACCTAATTATTATGAACGGAATCCTTTTAGGGTACATAAAGAGTGATTTGTTTCTGCAGCGCTCGAATTGCATAGTTTCCCGCCTTCTTCGGTTCTAAACGAGAACGTAAATGGTGCTTAAAGTCTACACGTACCTTTTGCACAGAGTTGAAAAGCGAACTAAAGAAGGCAAGTGACCGTCTATCATAAATAAAATACGAGACTACCTCGCGACTAGGCGGTTCGAACATCGCAAACGTTAATTATAAAATTTACCCGAAATAACATATCAATTTCGCGGAAAATTACGGTAGTCCATGGTCACTCGTAAAATATAAATGGTATCAGCGTCGCTAGACCTGATTATTCCCCGGTGCTTCTCCAAGACTAAAAAAAGGTCGAATAGGAATTGACTCGACGTAAAATCGGGCGCTTAAATAAAGACAAATTAAGCAGCCAAATTATTTTTTTAAATTGTCAAAAAAATTCAAACATTGAAATATAAATTAAACAATTTTATTATATATAAAGCAAATCACTTTAATTCGTAATAATATGTACACACTCACCGAAAAGGCCTAACCAGAAGAAATTCACAATGTTTCGAAATACTTAATGGCACTTGCAAGTAATTTTAAAACGTTTTACAGAAAATGATAATTATACTAGGTACAATAGAATATAGTCGGGAAATAAATAAATAAAAAGCAAGACAAACTGAGGTAGCTGCTTTTATATGTAGAAAAAATTACAAACAGTTGCATAAATCCCAAAACCGGTCATGAGTCGTTGAAATAACATTTCGCTATTTGCTACTGCTCTAGTTTGTTCTACAGAAGAAGTGTTGAAACACATTAACAGCGATCATGCTACAGCGTGAACGTCGCCATTAAATATGACATCATCAGTCCAGCCATATGTCGAATACTATTAGATCAACAAAAAGGGTTCAATGTACAACATGCCGGTCACCCTACAAAAGTATTGACATACTTGCTTACTTAAACGCTCAATCAGATTGGCTGTTCATGCTGTTCAGTGACTCGAGTGATTAGCATTTTATACATAAAGTGTTTTTCTTTGCATACGCGAATAATGACTTCTCAGATTTCTATTGACACGACAAAAACTGTTTTTTGTTAATCAATCTCTGCTGCTAAAGAAGTATTTCTTTCTTTTTCAGTTTGCTTTACGACTTTACTGCATGACTAAAGGTACCAGGAAATTTGCTCATATACAGTGGAGAAAGGGATCTAAAGGTAAAAAACAGCAGAGTCGTTTAATAGCTTTTCGATTTATACTTCTTGCACATTTCACGCGCTAGGTGGCGTCTCAAAAATTACTTTAGGATCAATTTTATTCGATTCTCCGACATTTTTTACATCAGATTATGAGGGGGGGATCGGTACCCTTAGGTCCCTTTCTCCATGCGCCGTCACATATATATATATATATATATATATATATATATATATATATATATATATATATATAAACTCGACCATTTTAGCCTCGCAAGGGGCTGTGCTCCTTGACCCCTCTTGCTTTCATTTCTGTCTCTTTCTCTTCTATACTTTGTATAAAATGATCAAAATTTACAACGTAATTCTTACTGGCATCAATACAAAAAAAAATAACATAACTACAAAAGTCCTATTCTACATTTAACTTTCATTATATAAAATTAAGACATTTTTTCGTTACATTTTTCGTTACATATTTCATTACATAAAATTGTGACATTTTTTAAATAACAATAACAAAAATCCTATAAAATATAACAAACGTTACATAAAATTGGGACATTTTTCTGGGACCTTTTTTGGGACATTTTTCTGGGACATTTTTCTGGGAGATTTTTTCGAAAGGGGGGTAGCCTAAGAATTACGTTGTAATTAATATATATATATATATATATATATGCAATAGCTGGTTAGGATTTCGTTTGCAAATTTATAATTAATAAATGTACATTAACAGCTACGAATAATTTACTTTAACAGTTATGCAGAGGAAATTTTTTAAAAAATCATAAATTTAATATTTTCCTCGAATTTTATTATTAATTGAGCTAAGTAAGTAACGATACTGAAAGTGCAGCAATAAACCAATGCGACGAAAAGGCTGAAAAGGATTTTTAGAACTCCAACGAGCAATAATAATGTTTTGTTCAGTTTTGCGGGTTGGTCGCCTGCGAGTAAAATTTAATTTTCTTTCGTCAAATATTATATGCTACAAACTTGCCCAACTCCAACTATATGCTTTCATCTGAGTCAAGGATTAGTTTATTATTTATTATACCATTCGCGACCGCCCGAGTTCTGCTCAAATATTCCCACTTTACAAAATTTCTCTCCAGTCATCCCCTTCAATACACATCTACACCTATATATATATATATATATATATTTATGTGGTTACGCGTAAAATTACTCTGCACTTTCGACATGGTAGCTAAGCTTATCTCTATTCGCATCATATCTAAACAGTTGCAATGTTTTGACATTTAACAGTAACGGCGTAGCGCTTGAAACAATTTTCCTTACCTGCTTAATTTGAGCCCATTACGTAATTCGCTCTCCGAGCATGCGATGGATAAAGTAGTTGAATTTTTTTCTTTACTTTCGCAAAATGAAAAATCCCTGCCGTATTTTGGAATAGTAATTATATCCGAAATAATGCGCGCGCAGGTTAATTTGACTTTTATTAAATTAATTCGTTTTTTGAATAATTTTATTATAATAAATAACGCTAGCACACAATTAGTAGCACGGAAATTACGTAGCAGCTTGAAACTACTGATTTTCTCCGAACGAGCTGCTTAACGATGTTCAGACGTGTGCCGTTTAAAAGCATCGTTGCGAAGGTCGACTCTTTATAAACTAAAAACAAAATTTCATCTATAATAGAAGTGTAATGGAAACGTCGAATTGTTGCAAATGTTTAAACATTTCATGACAAACTATTAATTTTTTTTTAGTAATCCTTTTTTTTTTTATATATTTATAAAGATAAAACGGAATTATTTATTTACTATTTATGCAGAGGTGAGGTATTAGTTATTTTTATATACTTCATGGCGAGAAAAACATCAGTGTAACGTATCTTTTTCTAATCGATCGAGAAATAAAAAACGTCCTAAATTTATTATCGGAAAAATTTTATTGAAAAAATATTTTTTCGCAAAAAAATTGCCAAACAATAGATTTTAATGATAGCTAATTGTTTAAGACTTCGACGAGCTTCTCTTAATTAAAACCTGAATTTCTTTTTAATACTTGCTTTATTTTTTCGAATAATTTAAACAAATATACAAATTAGGTTATGTGGTCAAAAACATGAAATAGTTCCTAATTTTTTTTTAAACTGCTAAAGTTTACTGACTAATAAAATTTGAACTACCTGCGACGACAACAACGGCGGTAATCAATACCGTTAGAAGCATAACATTTTTGTAAATAAACATTTTTGATACGCAGCTAAATCATTATATAATTAGGTAAATAACGAACTCTATTTCAGATAAGACTTTTGTCTATTAAAGGCATAAAATGACAAAATTATTGTGGACATTTTCTTCTCAAAGTCTTTTTTTTACAGTCCAGATACAACTTTTCGCATATTCCTGCGCACAGCGTAAATGGAACTGCTTCTGTTCTTCCTTTGCAGACCATTAAAAAGTCTTACCCTAGTGTAATAGCTATTTCAGCAGTTTCACTGCCTTGAGTCTTTATTTGAGCATTCACAAAAGCAGCGATTTCTTACCACGACGAAAAACACTTTCCTGAGAAGGAAACTGTTATCAGTTTTTAAATGAGAAAACAATTTTTTTCCCTATCGCAAACACGAAATCAGCCAGTACTTTTCCTAAAACAGGAAGTAAAATACGTTTCAATGATAAAAGTCGAGAAAATCAACGATCAATAGAACAGAAATCTCTTCCCATTTACCGTACGAAGAGTCACAAATATCTCTTCTTTCAATGGAACATTTCCTAAAACTACAGAAACTCTCTCTCTTTACAGTCTTGGTTCGTTCACAGACTTCGCCATCAGAGAGCGATAATATGACCATTTCCTCAGATAAATACCGCAAGTGTTGCAAAATTCGGGAAATTAATTTATCGACTCTTTCATAATATTTTGACGCCTTCAAAAAATTCAAGTCTTGATTTGATACCTACACCGCCGAACTACATCTAAATTCCAGAGAGCTTTACATAAGCTGTCGCAATAAATAAAACACCAGCGTTTTGTAGTGCTCGTTTGTCCTTGATACTCATTTTGAACTGAGACTGCAGCAAACACATTTTTAACGAGTAAAAATTCGCTTTTGCCGTTCATCTAGCTTGATACATCATTGTTCTGGGGGGTCTGATTTTAAATTGTTTTTTTTTTTTTATCCTCTCCCATGAAAATTATCGATAATTCGATCAGTTCATGATGATCGTCTCTCGTGCAGTAGATTTTTGCACTTCGTGAAGATAAAATGTTAGCAATTCGTTAACAGCGTCATCACCAAAAACGCTGTTTAATAAAATCGGTGAAAGTTTCGACGGTATTCCAGTTAACTCTGAGCTTTTTAAACAGCAACATATCGGGGGACTGTTAGTGACTCGGTGGATTTTTGCTTCAAATATACTTTTAAGAATGAATATGATGGCGACAAGTAAAGAATAATAAATCTTTTTCTAGTTTTTGTTTCGAACGGGCTCCATTGTGAGCTTTTATTAGAATATTTTGTGTCACAATATATTATTTGTACCTTATCATTTAGGTTCCAATCATGCAGCGCGTTGGAAACAACTTTGCCTCTACCTCTATCGGCGGAACTGTCTAATTTCAGTATACCAAGAAGTTGTGTTCCATATCTCGAAATGAAGTAAAGACCGGCAGCTGCTCTTCTTTCGAACTTCTCACATCTCTATGAAATGCGCAGCAATAATGCAACTAACAAATAGTTCGCGATACCCTCCGGCGTATCTTGTATGAACACATTTCCGTGAATGACGGCACAAGTTGCAGCGTTCGAAATAAGTTAAAATTTAATTTGCGAAAATTTTAGGAGCAAGTGAACAAGAACCTATGCAATGAAAAATAAAAACTCTGATTAATATGCATACATAAATTCATATTTACATTGAATTCCCTTATGCGATAAGTGGACTCCTCATTAGTACATTATTACAACCCTCTTAAATATGAATAATACTGAAAATTTATCTAAAATAAGTAAACCGAAAAATTAATATGACTCGTATGCGGCAATATCGTTTACGATTTTAGCGAGCTTTTTAGGAAAATTTATTTTTATAGAAATAGAAAAACAAAAAAATTAACGGTGAAAGCGCACTCTTACATGTACGTAAAGCGGACGTATTTATTCTCATCAATACCGGAAGAACTACTAAATATAGAAATGAAATTTAACACGGAGTTCGTGACGAGAAGATTGGAATTTTCATCCGACTGACAGTGATTTCGAAATCTACAAGTAATTCGACAGGTCGCGTGCTTTTAACTTTATTCGTACTACGTATTTTGACCAGAAACAATGCTCCAATTTAGAAGGGAAACCCTTTCCTGAGAATTCGCTCCCCCCCCCCCCGGTAACTACGACTTCAAATGTTAAGAAAATGAATATTACTGTCCGACGAAAATTAGCAATGGTCTGACCTACGAGTGAAATTGACTCAAAAATATTGCAACTCGCTTGAAATATTTAAATTCGAATATGACATGCCACAGATTGTTGTAACTAAAGCCGCTCCAGTAAGTAGTCACTCGCCCGTCATAGAGCGCTAATCCCATTAATGAGAAACGAAACATCAACCGCGCCAGTTCCGTTCACGTTGTGCAGAGTGATAATTTCCTATTCGACGGCTCAGCGCTGATTAGAAGAAATAAACCGGAACTCACAATGTGATGCTGATAGAAAAACGGAGGGAAGTTCAAGTCATGTACTAATGAATATAGCGTTAAGCATTTTACTGCAGTTACAACGGCAGACTATCAGTAGCCCGCTGGTGACAAACGTACACCTCACCTTGGACTGATGAATGTACATCAATTTAAAGCGGCTGAGCGAATCTTCAACATCCTATAACTGAATCTTTCGGCTAGCAGAGTAAACCCCAATAGAAAACCCGCCGAAAACCAAGGAGAAACCACCGCTGTAACACTTTCTAAATATCCACGACGGCTAGCGAAAACGAAACAATGACCCTCAGTCCAGAGTCCCCCTTAAATGAGGTGCTGAGAATCCCTCCGTCTATTACCATCGTGTCCAGACATCCACAAGTATTTAGTAAGGAATTAGCTACGTGGAATGCGCGTAATCTCCTACAAACAGGAAAATCAACAAGCACGATTAAGGGGAAATGAAAAGATTAAAGATCGATATTTTTCGTCTAAGCGAAGTAAGGTGGTCGGACACGAGATTCTTGAGATCAGACAGAATTCACATCTACTTCCCTGATCAGGCAGTATAAAAGCGAGAACCACCGAACAACAATAATAATACCAGACGAAATCGCTAAATTTGTGTTAAATTTCTTGCCGTTGAATGATACCCCGGTGGATCAATATAATACAAATGTGTATGCTCCTACTGTGGATATAAGCCCGACGAAGAAATTGAAGATGAAAGAATAGAAAATACTCGAATTCAGTTTTAAGAATGGCACGAGTACTCGCGAAGCCTTTATTTGCAGTTCGCATAATATGTATATGTATATTCTGTCGACTACCATAAAGTTTTCGACTACGTGAAGCATGGAAAACTTATAAAAATACTGAAGATGATTCCTGTCGACAGAAATAATTTACGCGTTATAAACCAGCTGTACCGGAGACAAATAGCTGAAATAAGAGTTGAAGGTGTGCAATAATACGACTACTAACAAAGCAGTTCGCTAAGGGTGCTTCACCTTTACTAATTTGTATGCGGAGACAATTTTCAATGAAAAACCTTTGAGGAAAACGATGGAAAGATTAAAGTAAATGGTCATACCATCAACAATATACGGTACACGGACGACAGTTTTCTTTTGGCAGACACAATCAAGATGAACTACCGCGAATGGGGAGCAAACTTTCCGCCATAGTGAAGCTTTTGAACTTTAAATAAACAAGTCTAAAACAAAAGTAATGATGTCCTCTAAGAAATCTAGGAAATATTTGATATGATTAAATGAAACAAAGATGGAACAGGTTTCATCAGATATCTAAACATTATTATTCTCGAGTACCTTTTTTTTTTGGTGGAGGTGGGGTGGGTGGGGGGGTCCCATCTCAGACGTTTCCGATGGGGCAGGTTTATTAATAAATTTGATATACAAGCATATTCAGTATACTTAATGTAACATGAAAAGGTTGATGATAGCATTTAAAATGATTATATGAAATTGCATTGATGATGTAGCACTTAAGTCACCAGTTGCAATTAATCTTATATAGTAGAATAAGTAATATTGATTATATGCAACATAAATGAAGATAACAATTCATAATACAAAATAAATAAAATAAAGTAAAATAGCAATCTTAAAAGAAGAGCGATACAGATTACCAATTTGAAGTTTACTCATTCACATTCGTCAGTGTTATAAATGAAAAATGTATTTTTTCATTATAATGTGAAAGTTGTTTTCTTAAATCAACTAATGCAGAGTAGTTGAATATTATACGATTAATGTCGTCGAGAACATCCTTTTTAACAATATTTACAATTTGAACTATTTTCTAACTTAAACCTATGTAGATATTCACCAATGGCACCATGCCCCGTGAAAATTTGAGCATCGAAAAAGATTGTTATAAATGGATTTTTTATTTTTAACTTTTCTTTAATATCTGGAAAGAAATTATAGGTTTTTTGACCAGTGCAGTCCGCGTCCCAACGGGATTGCCTTAATTATTTTTGTATTTATATGATGTTTAAGTAATTTGATAGTAGGTGATTTTCCCAATTCCCTTATAGAATCGTAGTTTTCAATAAATCTTAATGACTCGATTAGACTTAGGTCTTTTACAATTCTGTATTCTGAAACTAGTGTATTACTACCTATTAGAAAGAGGTCTAAAGGTATTATGTTAGAAATGACGCAAGCAGCAGAGAAAGCAGCGGTTCTGTACAAGGAGGTAGTGTTTCATAAATATTTCCTTTGATGTTTATTGACTTTATTAAGAATTTTCTTATTAATATATACACAGGAGCCATAACTATATATTGCTTGGATTTATACAAAATACACCTTTCCTTGTTGCACATCCCACAGGTATTTGGTAATATTCTTTTAAGTTTAGTTTATATTTTAATACATTTGCTATTTATTTCTTCCAAGTGGGAAGAAAAGTTCAGCTCGTGGTCTATTACAATTCCAAGATACTTTAATTTATTAACTATCTGCACAGGTTGACCTGAGATAAGTTTTAGTCTACTGATTTTTTCCGTTAGACACTGCGCTTACCAAATATAATGGATTTACATTTTTCAATAAAAAAAGTAAGACCCATTTCTTCCAACTCGGACTCCAATTTTTGACAAACGTATTCAATTTTATTTAGGTTAGTAAAGATTAAAGCTGTTTCTATATTTAAGAGCTTGCAAAATTGTTCTAAGCTGTTATGTATTTTTGAGTAGAAGATATTCCAGAGAGTTGGCGGCCCCAATACTGAACCTTGAGGGACTCCACAAGCTATTTTCCTTGAATATTTTGAATCACCAATTTGAAGGCAAGTATATCTATCTTTAAAGTAACTGATTATAATATTAATAAGAGAAGGATTTTACATCTTAAGAAAAGAAATACGGTCAAAGTTGAAGCATAGAGGATCAACGTTCATTAAGATTAAGAACTTGCTCGCCAGGAAGGAAATCCATTTTGATCTACGATTAAAAATTGTAAAGTGCTACACGTATTTTCGGTTTTACTGCATGGCTGTAAAAGTTGGACACTCGATTCCACCTTTGAAAAGCGCATTAAACCTTTGAAATTGATGTATATAGACGTGTACTGAAAACTCCTTGAAAACAAAAAGTCACCAACAAAAGAGTTTTGAACAGAGTGAATAACTAAACTGCATCGAAGAAAGGAAGCTGTGATACCTAGGACACATTTTGAAAAGATCAAAATATGAGATACTGCAACGTATCATGGAAGGTAAAATGGCTGGTAGGAGATCAGCTGTTCGAAAAATGCATGTACGAGAAACCTCTAGCGCTGGTTTGGTTGCTCGTCAATTGAATTCAAGAGCGACCGTAACTAAGTGGATCGCTAACCGCTACGACGATAAAGAAGAAGAGGATGCCATCTTTTTCCGATGTGCGAAGTAAAAATTATTTATTCGGTTCAAATTTTCAAATTCTCGGATGTTAGCTGTTATTTTATCAGTTCAGCTATGATATGGGGGTGTTTCATAGAATATCCACGTGAAAATGAAGAGGAAGCGAATTAAAAAAAAAAAAAAATATCTCAATTATATTGGCTTATCGGCAGGAATTCGACTTTTGACGTCTACTGCAAACGCCTCCTCTACCAGAAAATTATTAAGCCCATCTGGACAAATGGAATAGCATTATGGGGATGTACGAAAAAATCCAATCGCAATAAAATACAAGCTCAGCAGAGTATCATCCTCCGAGCAATCGTCAATGTGTATCGTTACTCTCGCAATGACGATATTCATCGAGATCTTGGAGTCAAACCAGTCAGCGAAGTAATTAAAGATTTCGCGATTGCTCATGAGAAGCGGCTTCGTCAGCACAACAATCTTGATGCGGTTCGACTTCTAGTTACAAGTGGGGACATACGGCGTCTAAAGCGACTTAAACCGCAGGACCTCCTGTAGTTACTAATTTATTAAGTTATCTATTTTAGAGGCTTTGGTCACAGGACTAAATGTTAATTTTACATTAATTTATAATTATAATTAGCAATTATTTAACTTACTAGTTAAGATTAGATGGTTTAAAAAAAAAAAAAAAGCAAAACGATCAACCTTCGTATTTTCCCGATTCAGTCGATATCGGTCGGTATCGGACAGTGTCGGTAGTGTATCTGATGGAGTAGGTGTATTATTGCAGTGGTTCACACCTATGGCACGCGTTAAAAATACAGTAGAAATCGCCTAATTTCATCGGGGTAGAATGGTTTTAGATATTAAAAAAATTAGATATACGAGTATATACATATCGGGAACGCAGTTAGTTTAATCGTTAAATATATCATCGCGGTTTTACGTATACGATCCTCGGAATGTACGTTTCTGTTGTTTAATTTTCTGATTATTTTTAAAATCGTGCTTGTCTATCGAAAAGCGATCCCACGATCTCGGCGCTAACGTAACACTGCCGATGCTAGTCAAATCCGTATTTGCGGAAACTTTAAGTTCAGTTCTGGTAGCGATTCATGTTGTTTTGTTTAGAATCTTTTTTTTTTTTTACATAGTCAAAATTCCGAGATCCAACCTAAAATATTTTGTTCATTTTTCGTTGTGTTTTTTTTTGTCTAGTCGCCAAACTGAAATTACTAATAAATTCTTAAAAAATTAAAGTTAAATTATTTTGTATAAATTCTGCGAACGAAATTGAAGACGAAATACCCCAGGGTCAAACGACGGTGGCGATTCTCCAAGAATTCCAGTTCAGCTTCCTTCGAGGGTGGAGATTTTTTTTTTTTTATTTGTTTACGACATTTTCTCTCGAAAAATAAAATTCTATTGATTAACACAATTAACTGAAACAGAGACCCAATGGATCTGTATCAAGCAAAAATCGAGGTAAATCAGGGAAATAATCGAATCATAATAGCAGCTTCCCCGAACAATTAATTAAAAATAAATAAAGTGTTCATATTAGTGTATAATATTCTGTAGTGAAACTATATAATAAACTTATGTATGAACTTCAAATTTTATATAGATACATTATAAATAGAAAAACTTACAAAATAAAACAATTGTATTTTTTAAAAATACTGACTACACTCGGATAACTTGGTGCATGATCATAGCAATGATCCTGATTGTAAATCAAATTATCCGAAAAAAGCCGGAATTTTTTTAAAATACAATTTTTATATTTTCTATATTTTTGTGTTTATGATTTATTTAAAAATAAATATATATATATATACATTATATGTATGTATATAAATTAAGGTTAATCCAAGAAAAAAAATAGCTAAAGCAAAATGCTTCAATTTAAAACAACACGAATTATACCGAACCAGTTAATATCAATATGCAAAAAGTAACGCGCCGAGTAAAAGTGTTTTCACATTAGCAATAGACTATAAAGGCCAAAATGCCTTCAGATTGCTGTTACGCAGAATTTTTAATCGGTTGTAATAAACTACCGGAATGTATAGTATCTGAAAAATGCGAATGCGACCTGAATTCAATAATGACGGGCGTTATTATAATATAAAACGGAACATCGAATGATTCGGTAATTATCTGTCTCGTCGGTCCTTAAATAAAACGAAGAATTGTGGCGACTATCGAAATTGAATCGTCGTTTGAAGATAAAAATATTCCTGAACTCTTGCAAATGGTACGTGAAAAAATAGCGGAAAAAAATTTCTACGGTATTGAAATAAGAAGCAAAATTTCGACAAAGTATAAAAACGTAAGCGAACAATTCAAGGTAACCGGTTAATTAAATATTATTCGCAGTGTGTAAAAAATATAAAGAAGAAAATTTAAAAGCAGAGTTCAGGTTTTTTTCATGAAGATTGCGTACGTGATTTTGTAAACCTGATTGAACATTTACTTTTTAACATTTTTCATATTTAATATTAATTGTGACCTGTTTTTATTTTCGCATTAGGGCATATTTTTTCTCGGATGTCAAGTTAAGATAGGCAACTTTGAAAAACCAATTGATTCGTTCTCAATGTTATTTACGGTAGTAATAAATGAACTAACTTCCATAGTTCCCTTCTTTATCTCGAACAACTTGTTTGTTGACGATTTTAGTAGAAATATATGCAACAACCCCACTAGGAACCCGACACGCCTTTTGCGAAACTCCATTTAATTTATCGGTAACCTTCATAAGCTACAAGTATACGTTTTCTTCTTGGTATAATTTTGGATGAAAACTTAAAATCGAAATATGCTATGGAAAAGATCTTTCACATATCTCGTGTGAGTGCAATCGCAAAGTACTACTATTTTAAAACCTTGATACTTACACTATTACATTATGAAGTATATGGGGACGACAATAGTTGTATATTCAAGATATACTTTATCCAATGCATTCTATATGCGCGAACGGAGATCTTTACAACTAGCCCCTGTTCACGTATTTCCGCCGAAGCACGTATTCAAATCTTAAACTTAGATGGCTTAAATTTTACCTTCCTATCATCCTATAATATTCGATGAAATCTTTTAAAAAAATAGTAGAATCGAAAATCCGATAAAGCAAATATGCTACATACCTTCAAACAGAACATCCAAAATAAATTTGACCTCTTTCCACATTCAAATATTATTACAATCAAACCTCATATCTATTCATTCTAAACATTACACTCCCCAAACAGCTATTACAACAGATAGCTCGGATATCCTCTAACTTCAGGAGACTCCAGTTCTTATAATGTACTCAGTACGCAGGTTCATTCTATGTTTCAATCGGTCCGGATAGTATTCAATCATCCAGTTTCGGTAATTATACCTCAATGAATTATCTGCAATCTGACTGCGTTTAGAGCACGCAGTACTTCTAAAACGAAAATCGGTTCTAATAGCGACCGATTCATTATAAGTGCTAAAAATTCAAACCAATTCTCTAATTATCCATTTCTTCTGCGCATACTGATGTCCGAACTAATAATTATTTCTCAAGGCGCAATAGTCATATTCTTATGGATCCCATGTCGCGCACTAATTTATTTAGTCGATACGGCGGTGAAAAACACCCTTCCGGAGACTGCCACTACAAAACGGAATATTTCATCACGTTCCCGCAGAATAATTAACAGCCTTTAAGGCAATATTAGTCCTAAATTAATAATAAACTTGCATCAATTGAAGAAACAACGAGGAACCGTAAAATTATCTAGCAGGCCTAACCGAAAGGGAAAAATCGTTTGTAAATTGTGCATCGGACGCACCTAACTGAGACTTATTTTTACACATATCCTTTCGTTCTAATGCTCCAGGTTTTTGTCTACACTGCTGTCGTAAGCCTATTATTGCTGATTTTCCTATCTTCAATTATACCAGAACCGTAAATCTCGATCCGTATTCGTACCAGCTGCCCTGTCAGGACTGTAGCAGCTACCTGGACACCGTTCTGTTAAAAACAGCCAAGCTCTTCAGTTGCGAGTGTAAAACAGCTCCGGATAAATAATTCAGAAGCACGCAATTAAATGTCTTCGGTATTGAAATATCCTGCTGAGTATTTATAACTTTACTCTTATTATCTGAAAATAAAGAAATAAATTTTATTATCAATTAATAACAATAAATCTTAACTTTGCATCGTTTTTAACAATTAAAAATTACACAAAAAATGTAATTACTGTATTTTCATTTTTACTTACCTGTGTTTTCTCCGATCCACGCCTAATGGAATCCAGTTAAAAAGCCGTGGCGCGGAATAATTTATTAAACACCGCTGCAGATACAGTAATTGTGAAACTTGGGCGCTTATTATTAGTTTGAAATGAGTTATTTCCTCCGAGCACGACTCATCAGGTTCGACGACAAAACAATTCTTTCTCGTCGATAAGTCTGAATTCCATTTTCGGCCCCCCAAGCAATTTTAACTTTGCAGCACCGCATCCGTTACACATTAATCAAGCTCATTCCTTAGCTAGTAAAAATGATAAAGCTGGAAAATATCATCAACTTTTCTCTATTTAATGAACAACCACAGGGGTTATCTTAAAGGCCGAACTAAACTAAATATCTCTAGAAATTTAACAAAGGCCGAACAAATGGAATAGCAATAAATTGATGAATTAATTAAAAAAGAGAAAAAAGCGTAAAAAATTAACATTTATCAACATTAGATGACAAAAAAAAATTATAGTGGAATTAAAAATAAAATTTTAATTCATCACTTGGTCCACCCTTCGTGCACGCGTAGAAATGAACGAAAAATAAATCTTAAAAATCATTTAGCTCGTTTAACATTCTAGTTTTTGCCCCTTTTTTTGGACGTAATTATCTTCCAAATTTAAACATTTATCGCATTTTGCAGTTTTAATCGTATATATATATATATATATATATATATATATATATATATATATATATATATATATATATATTGTGTTCTTATTAAAATTTCTAGCTCTTTGAAAATTGAAATAACTTAATGTTTAAGCAATTCCTCCTCTTCTTGTTTATCTTTTCCTTGTTAAACGTCTTTCACTCGCGTCCTCTACTCTTGTTCGGTCCTTCCTTTCGATTTATAATAGCTGGCGCTTCACTTCTAACAAAACCCCTATTCTTGCCTTTATTTCATATTGTCTCATTTTAGCCTTACACTATTTCCTTTAATAATCTCCCCTATTTTTCCTTTAACTTCACTAATCTCTGCCATCATCCTCAAAAAAGGTATTTATTCTTCCCTCATTTTCTAAAAACCTCCCCTAAGCTATAATTAAACAGGTATTCTACAGCGCAATCAATTCCCTATTTCCCTCTCATGTTACCATTTACACGGACGGTTCGATTCTAGTGGTGTTGGAACTTCCTTCATGTTTCCTGATTTTAACTTAATCTTTTCTTCTTCCTTATTACCTATTCCATATTCATAAACGAATTATTGACTATCCTACGTTCTATTGTTTTTACATTTCTTCGAATCACCTTTCCTCCAATTTTTTAATTATCTTTGACTCCTTGAGCGCCGTTTAGGACATATCTTCTCCCCTTCCTGATATACGTTAACATCTTTCCTCTTTCCGTTCCATTAACATTGATTTGCTGTGGGTACGTAGCCATTCGGGCCTATTTGGTAATGAAGCACGGCTCGGGTTGCTGCTTCTTCTCGCTTTTTTTTTTTTTTGAAGAAATTCCATCCGCTAACCTCTTATCGATATGTAAAAGCTTCCATATCACATCATGGTATCGGATATTGACGCTTTCTCCTTTTCTAATAATTATTCATTTCATCTGTTTGTTCAACCTACTCTCCCGCCCTATTTTCGTGGCACTTCTTTTGCATCCCTCTCTTCGACGTTCTAATGTTGTTCCCGTTGTTCGTATGCGTTTTGGCCATTCTCTGCTGCCTTCCTCCAGATTTCCTCCTCATACTGTCCTCTCAATCCTGATAATGCGGTTATTTGCGACGCCGATCATTTGTTCTTCCAGTGTTCATCTCTTTCTACGGAGCGTTCTGTTTTGTATTCCTATTTGTTGTGGCTTGAGTTTCTTGCTCCGTATTGTGCTTCTTATATCCTGTTTTTTCCTTCCCTGCCAGAGTTATTACTCTGCTATTTTTTCCTATTTGTTCCTTTTTATCAAAGATTTCTGATCGGATTAAAATATAACCGACTTCTTTCCTTACTATTTGTTTTTGGGTGAAGGTCCTTGGTTAACGCGCCAAAGAAAAGAAAATAAAAATTTAAAAAAAATCCCCTACTAAATTTTCTCTTTTTTCTAAATGGAACAATAAAATCGCTTGGTGCTATGTCAGATGGGGCCAACTAAACTTTGTTGCAATAATAAGATCGTTGACAGAGTTTTCTGTATATATGTTACCGTGCAACAGTTGAGGGTGTCCAAATTTTCGTAAGCGTTGGTGTTTTATCGCTTTCCTCAAATTAATCAGCGTTTGCCTTTGTACCTGTTCCTGTTAATCGTCTGGTCACGCTGCCATAAATTCAGCCAAAATGATGATACCTTCATTATCTCAAAATACAGCCGCCATGATTTTTTGTTATGAAAAAAAGTCTACCTAAACTTTATTTGTCGCGCTGATTCTTTGCGTTTCCACCGTGAAGACTATTGTGTTTAGCCTGTATCGTTTTTTCATATCTTCAAGTCTCGATCGCGGTTACAACTTAATTCGAAAAATTTTGCCCAAATCGGATTTGCGTAAACTCTAAAAAATTTCAACTCGTTAAGAATAATTTTTTTTTTGCAAAAACGAATGAGGAATACCACCTGGAAAACTGCAGCTTCAATTTCAGAATATGCGACGAAAAGAATCTGAATTTTCAACGCAACTCAGTAATTTGTCAATTACAACGGAAGTTCTGCCGATTCGCGCCTTTAAATATGAACGAGTGGTATTAAAATTACGGAACCGCCTTCCAACATGCTAAACACGGAGGACATCGCTAGCGTAAACGTCAACAAGCTGACATTTCGGTGATCGAAGAAATGCGTTTAGCAAACGAATAAATTTGAATATCAGACACGGGTTTTCTGTAAGAGGGCAAATTTTGAACTTGTACAACGAATCACCAACAAAGCAGGGTAGTCAAACTCGTCTGCTTGTGAACGTTAAACTAGTAGCTTAAATCACACCGACTGACGTTCACCCACGAGCAATTGCCATGGGAACTATACTTACCAACATAAATAATATGGATTCGGAATGGAAACTGGAGATCACCTGATTAAAGCCCTCGGATATTATGCAGATAAACATACCAATAAAATGAGTCCTTGGAACTTCGTTAATGGAATATTTTTAGGTGAAAATAAAGTTTTTTTTAAATAAATAAATAAGTGCCGCATTTAATAATGTTTATATATATATATATAATGTATCTGGTATGCCTAAAAAAAAACAAAAAAAAAACAGTAGCTCTGCACGTTTCGCATGGTGCGTGAAGAATTTCATTTCAATAAAAACATCAAATCAAACTTTTGATCACAAATTGAACAAAATGTTTACAAACACTATCCTAGCTACCGACTAGTTGTAAGTGAAAATCGCTGATAAAATTTTATGTCATTTTTTCGTGATGGACAAAATTTCAGGATGAGTCCAGGATCCATATTAAAAAGATCAAAAGGAATAACATCTATGTAGAAACATAAATCAAAATACAGACAAAAAAAGACGTTAATGTAAAAACCTGGGGGGAAAAGTGGGAAAAACAAAGAATAAAGATAAACGAAAGAATAAATAAATAAATAGAAAAGATAAGAAATCGAAATCCTAAAATTAATAGCACACTGTTGGTTATCGCAACAAACCATGTGGGTGGATTTATACATATATATTGCTAGTGTAAAAATGATTCCAAAATAAGATTTCGTCCTTCTACGATTATATCTTATATAAAAAGAGCAAATTTATAACTTACAGAACGTTGTGATAGTGTAGCAGCAATGTAATTTGAAAAATTCTAGGAAAATTTCTAAGCGGGGATGATGCAAACCACTATTTAAAAAGGACCTTGAGGATAATCGAGATATGCGAGAAAACGTACAGAAAATTACCTACTAATAAAAGGGAGAATTAAGCTTTTCAATGTGTCAATATATATACATATACGTGCACATATACATATACATATACATGCATATATATATATATATATATATACATATACAAGTTGTTGTTTTTTTTGGGGGCGCATCAACACAGGACATTTACCCAACACAAAGGACTAACAGAATGATGAAACGCAGCAATTTGTAAGTTATATCAGGAAGCGATTAGAAACAGAAGAAATGAAGTTAGCTAATACAGGAAGAACAGAAGGAGAAGGAAGAGCAAGAATGTAGTGGGCACAGTAAGGAGTCGGGAAGCCAGGGCCAAGCAAATTAGAATAAAGGATTGCGCATTCCGAAGAGATAGAAGAGCATTCGAATAGAAGGTGATTTACATCACAGGTCAAATTTAAGATTGGAGGACGAAAGAGACACAAGGGAGACTGAACAATATTAAAACGGAAGAGGGAGACAGGAAGCAGACTGTGATTAAAGCGGGGGCGAATTATGAAAAAAATAACAGAACGGCTGATGCAGAAAAAATTATTAAACCAGGAAAAAGTGGGTGGAGAAGATTGTATAGCAAGGTAGAAGGAGTTAGGATTGGAGAAAAGAGACGAATAAAGATCAGTCCAAAAGTTATGGTGAAAACGATAAAAGTGAAGGCAAAGACATTGGGAGGGGAATCTGTCTATGAAACGGCAATTTACTGCAGCTAGACATGCCAAAGAATCGGCAAAATCGTTACCAACGATGCCGTAGTGGCCCGGAATTCAGAGCAGGTCAATTAGGATAGAACGGAATGTTAATAAATTATAAATTAAGGAACGAATATAAAGGATAATAGGAGCTGGAGAGCGTTTAGGGAAGGGAGACGAGATGGCTAGTAAAACGCTTTTCGAATTAGAGCGTATGACGAATTTTGATAAATTGGATATTGAGGATATAAAAAGGATAGCACGTAAAATAGCCATGGATTCGGATAAAAAGAGAGAAGAAAAGGAAGGGAACTGAAAAGACTCAGAATAGTCGATATCAGGAAGAATAAAAGTAGCTCCGACACCTGAAGCAGATTTTGAGCCATTCGTAGAAACCGTGTTGTGAGCTGGAAAGGGTGAGTGTGGAGTTTGCTTAAATTCGTTATGTATTACATGAGCGGAAGAGATTTAATATTAGAGGGAAGAGAAAATAGCTTAGGAGAAAACGACAGTTCTAAGAAGTTGTAAGTGAAGTGCGCGGATTTGTTATAGGAGAGGATAAAGTGAGAAAATTTTTTCGTGGAGAGAAATGCCAATTGCCCAGAATATATTGATTGGAATTCACGAGTTTCGAGTGAAGAATATGAAGACGTTTAATCATAAATCTTTCACCAAGATGAAGTCTTCGAATAGATAAAGGAAGGAAGTCAGTTTCGGCCAGGAGAGCTGGAGTTAGAGAAGAAATCAGAGCACCAACACAGAGGTTTTGATGCGATCAAGTTTGGTAAGGAGGGGGATTTGGAAACACTGTCATAAAGAAAAGAGCAATGGTCCAATTTAGAATGAATAATGGATCTATAAAGTGTGAGGAGAATATACGGATCGCTACCCCATTTCCGGGGGGGACAACGTTTTTAGGAAATTTAATCTCTTGAGAGCCGATGTACATAGATAGTTGATATGATCGCAAAAAGATAAATTACTATTGAGAATGACACCAAAGTAGGAGAAGGAGTTAATTAGAGGAATAGGGAGTTGACACAGGAAAAGGTTAACTAAGGAACGGTTAAGAGGACGAAATGAAACAACTACAGAAAGTCTTTGATATACACCGAACACACAGATGAAAGACCAATTAATGGCAAGGTACAAAACATTAGGCGAGCGAATAAACAAATTTTATTTATTTCACGTACACTATCTACAGTCTTGAAATACATATTGGAGTTTAAATAATGAATTAAATCGGCCCCAGGTAATTATTGAGCAGGTCTGTTTTCTTTTTTAACGATTTTTTTTTTTTACTTTATATTTAGCTGTAAGTGGAAAAATATTTACATAAAAAATGTGTCACTATTTGAGATTGTTAAAGAGTTTGCTAAGGAATATGGCGTTTTTTTTTTTTTGTTTTTTTTTTTGTAATACAAGTATATTCCTAGGTCCATGCAGCAAAATTTAAATGAAACTTCCATTATTCAGGATGTAACGTTTTTTCAAATAGCTGCGATTATACAGTAATTCGATACTATGTCTGCACTGTGAAATTGTTTTCTATACTTTCACCTTCTTTGCTGAAATACTTTTACAGTCAACTGAGCTTCATTTCCGAAAAGCACATTGTTTTCATCAAAATTAATTCTGACCTTGCACTACGTATGACTTTATTTGCATTATTAATGTTTAGCCGATCATCTATGCCCGAAAACCTTTTTAATTAATTTATATATCGTTTATACACTTTCAATCTGTTTGATATATCCGTAAATTACTACACGTCTACCCAACAAACGGTCCTTACGTTCAGCTGAAGATTCCCGCTCTGCCTGTAACCTTTTGTCTACAGCGATCTAACAAAAAGTTTCGCTTAATTAAAAATCGCATACAGCCATTATCTTAAAAATATACAAAACCAACGATTGCCACGTAGTTTGTACCTTTTTTACCTTACTCGCACAGTATAATCCGTTATAGAATCGGTCGCGAATTGGTCGCACGATTATCTTAAATAATCAAAATATTTCAGAGAACACAATTTCTCCATTCGGATGTCGTCCGTTTTCTTACGAATCTTCCAACCTTTCGAGCATTTTATTAAAATTAATTTATTACCACAACAGCAAACTGCAGTAGTTGAATAAAAATTCAAAATTTAAGGGTGAATAACATTTTTGGTAGCAATTCGGTATTTCTTTGCAATAACTAATAATAAACGCCGTTTTTTCTTAACTAGGCTAGGAGCGCGACTCGTATGTTTAAAATCTATCGTAGGAGTTTAATGATTTAAGTAACGGAAAAAGTGAAGTAACATAACGCGGTGTATTTACTTGCGCCAGAAATAAATAGTTATCTAGAGTTCATTATTTACCACAGTAATCATTTTAGTTCAATTTTTACGTCTGATTTATATTTAGCGTGGTAATGATTTTATTTAAAATTTTTATTTCTTCGAGTGAAAATTTACCTTTCTGTTTTCCATTGAAAATACCCTCAATAGCTCGACTAAATTACACCTGAAATGTATTGATTGCGCACTAAAACACCATACAAAGAGGAATCAGCCCTCCCGCTGGCTAACCAAAATAAAATCCATTTGGTAGTTCGTGAGATATATGTCTATTTGCTTTTCTTGCGTTCGAAAATGATCGTTGTATTCTTTTCTATAGGAAGTCTGAAAAATGCTTGCTCATTTATTTGGATGAAAATTTCTAGATTCGAAAAAATAACAAAAAACAAAAATTTTATCCATTTACCACGGAATACGACGATTTTTTCAGCTATAAAAGTTCTTAATTTCATCTGGAATAAGTACTAGCGAATGAAAAACAATGTTTGAATGAAAAACACGTTCCGAAGCGCAAGCGGTTGTGAACAGCCGCAAACTGGTCACATCCAAAACGGTTAGCGAAAACCTGATTTTACTATCAATGAACTTTTTTGTGCGTCCTGACGTTTCAAACGGTAAACTGTGAAACAAAATTCTCCTGAAATTTTTGTGGATTTATATCATGTATGTGCATGCGTATGTTTGTTTCGGCATGAGACGGTATTCATAGAATTAAGCGTTTCGATATGATTATTAAGCCGCGAGCAACAACAAGAGCTTTATTCTACATTTTCTTATTGTTTTTCGATACAAAGCAATTCTTCTTCAAAAAATAAAAATGTTATAAATTAAGTAACAGCTAACGGATTGACTGAAATATCGATCGATTTAAATAATCGTAAAGCTGCTAAATGGTTAACGATCAAAAATCATTTTCGCGGGTAAGAACTTAAACCCTACATCCTCCGAAAAATGCAATAAAATTGTTTAAGAGATTGTTTTTGAAAACTTTATAAATTGTTCGAGTTAGAGACTGGTGTTTCGGACGCAAGTTGTCGTATCAATGGTACTTAACCTAATAAAATAGAATTACCCAAAGAAGTGTGAACTGAAGAAGTAAAGGCGGCCCAGAGAGAAAGCACAATTGATCCTCAGTCAGATCTCTATTAGGTACCCTTAAGTGCATTAAGAAAAAATGAATTCCGTATAATATCTCATCAATAAACTATAAAACTCTATACTCGGAAAATGGCACTTTATTTTATTTTTTTTATTTTTATTTTTATTCATATAAGAATATAGAAGCAAAGTTCGCACACTACCTCTTCGGCTGTCAGTACGATTCTACCTCAGCAGTTAAACATAAGATACAAATTCACCCAGTTTGTTTCTAAAGTTAATATCAACGTAATTATTTTTGCTTGGTATTAGATTTATTGCGGTCTTTAAGTGCATAAATATTGTATACAATAAAGTCAAGTGAGTTCCATATGGTATCCTTGACAGAGTATCATGGACTGTGAAATTAAGCTTTTCATAATGTACTTAAGGTTCTAATGAATCTGATGAGAATACTGGGGCCAGTCCCTTTCTCATGGGATCCGCCTTTATTTTCCCCCAGATAATTTTCTGGTACCCAATTATTTCAGATTAGGTATATATCTGGGAGCGATTCGGATCCGGAACGAGACAAGTGTCTCGAAAACCTATGACATCTCTGATTTAGTAGCCAAGCACCTCAACCACTAGGCCACCGTGCTACCAAATATAGTACATAATTATTAATTATTATTTTTTTTTTTATTTAAACCTATATAGATAAAAAAATAACAGTACATTATAAATATTGAGTAATTGACCAATCTTTGAAATTCATTTTTAGTAAGAAGTGTACGGTCTTTATTCGTTTTATTACTAATTTCGAATTTTCTCCTGTAACTTTCCCATTTGTGACACATTCAAACATCATCTGGATCGCAGTATCATTTTTATTTTTATCTAAGCATTCCATACACATTTGGCTGTCAATAATTTTTAATTTCGCTAAACAACTGCAGAAATTACCATGCCCGCTAACGATTAATTATCGGCTAATAATGAAGTTAGTTTGAAAGTTTTTCATTTTAAGTCTAGAAATGATAGGGGCTAGCCTACCGCCAGTTGTAGCTTTTTCGTGCAATTGTTGCCATTTTACTAAGATCTGTTCTCGTTCTTGAAGGATCCTATTTTTTGTAGCGCGATTAGTAATAACGTAATTTTCGTGTCAGGGATAATGCCAAAAAAATAAATAAATAAATAAATAAATAAATAAATAAGAAAAAACGTTAAAAAAAGCTAGTATGAAACATGTAAGTGTAGCTGTAATAAAAATTGTTACGCAAATCGTAAATTACTATTATTATTTTTAAAGAACATAGAGCTGCTGAAATTTATTCTTCCACAAATATTACAGAAGATCTATAGAGGAGTCCAGGGAGGGTGCCCCAAGGCACCAAGGTTTTTTATATATACATAAATTTACATGCAACATATATATATATATATATACATATATATACATATCTGTATATGTATTATACAACTGGAACTAATCGAAATACTAAGAAGTAGAAAGCTGGAGGGAGAATGTGCTCCGGTGGTTGTGGTTCAAAGTAGGGGATTGTATAATATAAATATTGTCGGATGAGAGTTCAGAACGGAGAGACTTCGACTTGATGGCCGCGCTGAAAATATTAGAATAGGAAATGAAACTACCGGATTATGTGACAAAAATCGAAATTAAAGCTGCGTACAATGAACGAAAGTGCTGAGAAGTTTCATTAACAGAACGTTTATATGGGAAATTTTATTGTCCTTCCAGTTAAATGGAGTACTGGCGCGGCGGCGTATTTCCATCGTTAAATAAAACGAAGGGCCTGCATTTCGCTTCCACGATGCTTGTACACATATGTGTAGTAATAAACACGCACACACGCACACGTGTCACATATATATACATTATGTATGTGCGTGCGCACCAATACGTTCAAATGTATACATATGTTGTTAAAAGCATCTACATTATATGTGTGCGTCCGAATTCTCGATCGTGGTATTGGTATCTGGAGAATTTTCTTAATTGTGTTCAGTTTGTTTCGAATTCTCGGCAGCTCTGTTCAGAGACTATTCATTCATTAAGCAATTTGCGGTGCCTACCAACACCCCGGCTATATCGGTGAAAACTGTCTGAACGTCTTACAGGCTCTATATAAATATTTTAACGTTAACACTATCATTTTTAATGCACTTCTCGCGTAAAGCGAAAACAAAAAAAAAAACAAAAACAAACACATTCGAAATGATAATAAAAATTTAAATAAAAACGAATTTGCGAAAAAACTTCGCGTCAAATAAATTCGAGTGTACCGACTGAAGGCAAAACGTCGATTATCGATAAGCGGTTCGCCTTCGGTGCAGGATTACGACCGGTAGAGCGCCGGAATCGAAAAAGCTAGAAAGCTTCACTAGCGGTGGCGGGAGTTTGCGCGTCATTCCAGTAGAACGTTCAAAATGATTAATTACCGGGAAATAGTCCAGCCCTCTTTTTATTTATTTCTTTTCTCTCTATTTCTTTTTTTATTATTATTATTATTATTTATTATTATTATTTATTTTATTTTTATTTTCGGTTCCGTTTTATTCTTAAAGCTCCCTCTCTATTGCTGTTCTTTTAGCCACTTAAAACAGTCTGTCGGAGACTCTTAACTGTAATAAACTAGCGAGGTGGTACGTGCTCTAATTCAGTCAGTTATATATTAGTATTAATTTATAGTGAAGAACGGAAAAAATGGCCGATTTTTTTCTGGCTCACTACTACAGACAGCGGCCCCTATGTTGCAGCTACGTCGCCATCTGTAGTCCGTAAACATATTGCCCGTTGAAATGACCCCAGTTCCTTTTTCGATCCCACCCGGAGAGTCCACATAATATGAAAACCGTACACGCTTCTTACCATTGTTAGGTTGTATTTCACTCGGTTTCCAGCTATAACAGCTTTCCCGGATGCATTTGTTTATCTCAGTTTGTAGGACGTGTTCGAAAGTTACAATTTAGCGCAGTTACGACTGAGAAAGAAGCCGAAATTTCGGCTTAAAATACTGCGCGAAACGGTACATTTTTAGCTTTATTCATCATTTTCGGAGTGATGCCTCAATATTACGATTATAATTTTGACTAAAAAGAGCAAACATAATTTAAGTTGCACAAACTAAATCAGCACTCCCGATATCGTCCGTAAAATAAGATGCTTTTGAAATCACTGTCCTTCATAAAATGCCTCTCCGATGTTAAATGCAATATAGGCCGGGAACTGCTGATTTACAATAAAATCCTAAGTAAATTACTCTACGGCTGCTAATGCATTCTTCGGCTAATTTAATACTTTTAAACATTCTCGATTCTATTCACCTAGTTCGCGTATTAAATCAGGTGGTCTGTGAATAAAAATGTAACGAAGCATTAACGAAAGACTAGGAAATTTTAAACAGATACTTTCAGCCGTGGAATTTACAAACCTGCGCAAAACGGAAACATCAAAAGTCAGAACTTAGGTTACATTTAGAAAATTTTAACGCTAACTCGAAATATCTCGGGGTTACGCTGGATAGAACGTTAACATACAGGCCGCATATTGAGAAGTTGGCACAGAAAGTAAAGACAAGGTTGAATTTGGTACGGAAACTTTCCGGCAAAGAATAGGAAGCAGTGGCAAAGGTGCTGAGAACATAAACCCTAGAGCGCCTGCCTACTCAGTAGCAGAGTACTGCACGCACCTGTCTGGCTGAACAGTGCACACATTGAGAAAATATAGATGTCCAGTTGAGGACTACAATGCGAATAATTAGTGGAACATTAAGGTGAACAAATAAGGGGATACCTGTTCTCCCTCGTCACACTGCTCCTGCACAAATAAGACGAGTCTTTCGCAAAAACTTTGGGAAAATTTTTATCATTAATGCATGTAGACAAAGACTACAAACCAAAAAGATAACTAAAGTCTAGACACGGCCACCTTGCATAGAACATACGGAAGATAAGCGAAAAAACTGGAAGGAAAGATGGAAAAATGACTGGACAAATATAGTAAAGCCGCTAACGCAGATTTAGTACAAGATCCTACTATTTCACCTACTACGACCGGAATAGTTCAGAATAAATAGAGTCCGCACCGCACAAGATATATGTGCCTATATAAGTTGAACAAATGGAAAATGGCTTCCGGTCCTATGTGCAAATATGGGGAACTTCAAACATCGAATCACTTGTATATAATCGCAAGATCTTTTCAAATAGTAGCTCCGTACGAACGAACGAACGAACGAACGAACCTTCTCCTCCGTTGGGCATTTGTGCTTTGGCAGGTGTTCCTTCTTTATCCGGTATTGCCTTTCATAATTCCTTTCGCTAGTCCGTGTCACACCGATCCGCTATTAATAAGTATGATACCTGGCGATTGCTTAGTTTCCTTTTTCAAATCAGCATTAAATTACAGCATCATATTAATCTTATTAATCCTCGTGATGAACATTTCCCTATTTCCACGGCCTAATCCTATTCTCATCCACGCCTAAGAAATTATTGAATAAAATCGCATCCTTTCCTAACTTTATCCACCTGTAATGCCGACGTAAAGAAAGTCCTAAAGTCTTCTTTAAATTACTTGCGCCGGTGAGATCGAAAGCGCAGTCTATATTGAATGCCTAAATGATTATCGTTCCGTTTTAAAGGAAAATATTGTATTTTTCTCTGCCTTCGAAGATTTTCTTCCAACAACTTTTTATCAAAAAATACTAATCCCCTTTTTGCTTCCGTCTATCAAATCTACTCAGGCTCCGAACAATAGCGACTACGTACAGCATAGATGTTATGAAATATCGACTCTGGCTCTATTTAATTTTCATGTAAAGTTTAGACACGCTGAGAAGTAGTTTCTTGATTTTCGTGATGCACGTAGTAGCACAACACGAAATATAGTTTCTCGCGTTTTAATTGATGGCGATGACGATCATATTTTTGTTTGAGATATTTATAGTTTTTCGAAATTATTATTCATTTGTCGATATTTTGCATTTCCAGAGAAGGTTTGAATTTTTGTTTCGCACTCGTTGGTAAACATAATCCGTATCAAGATATGATGATTTCTTCCTGTTCTAATTGTTTCTGAATAAAGATCTCCGCCGGTTGACAGGCCCAGAAAAAAAATAAATAAATAAACATAATTTTAATTTACTAAAATTCTTCAACGCCCTTAATTGTTATCTCGGGGTAGTTTGCAAATCTTTCCTGTATTTTTATTACTTTTGTTTTACGCCCGAGATTACTTTTTTAAATAGACAAGTGCGCGCTATACGATTTCCGAAACTGATTTTGTCTGTTTTGGCGATTTTTTTAATGTTTCATTTTCTTCCGCTGATTATTTCATCACATCTAATATAACGAGGCACGTTTATCGGTTTTATCAGAAAACTTTTTTTCAACGGCAGATAATCTTAGTTAATTTTGATATCTTTTCTTTCGTTTCTTTTTTATTTTAAGCTGAAATAAGTCAATTTTTTCAATAATGTGTGTTTAATTTCGTTAACGGTTAGTTCGAACTGGAGTCTCGCCATTATTACCAATATATTTTATCTTCGCACCTGGCTGTACTGCCGATAGAATTCGACCGCATACCGGTAAGCAAGTTCAGGCGAAACTCCTATCACCACCAAACGATTGATAGATAAAATTACCGTCTTGTGCCCACTAATATTTTTGCAATAATAATAATACTTGATCACCAATTTCTAATAATTCGCGAAGCGACGACTACCCACAAAACTATCCTAGTCTCCGTAAAAATCTAAATCATTTATATACCAATATCAACTTTAATCGATCACTATCGCCGACGCAAAACATTAATTGTAATAAACACACAAACGAATGTGTCTTTACCGTATCCTTAAACGACGCAATCATCCGGTTAAAAGTAAGTGAACATTTTTAAAAAAACACTGGCTCAGTTATTACTAATATAATCAAAGTCCATTTGTCCATTTCTATATTGGTATTAAATATAAATTTAAGTGAACACAGAAACAGAAATGTATTAATTCGCAGAATAAGTAAAATTAAAAATTAGCCCCGGCATGTTTCATACTCACATACTTAGTATACAGTTTTTGGATTAATTAAAAAAAAAAAAAAGGGTTTAAAACGGGAACAAAAATGAAAGAAAACCCCTTAACACTCGTCTATGCAACTTAATACCGCTATCACGTGTACATTTTATGTCAGCAAATGGCGTGATTTCGATCATATTAGCGAATCGCACATTGACAAAAGGTATATAAACCCAGCGGTAAGGCCGCAGGTCCGATACACACATACATGTATATATATATATAAGTAAAGTCAAGTGAGTCCCATATATCCTTGACAGAGTATCATGGACTGTGAAATTAAGCTTTTCATAATTTACTTAAGGTTCTAATGGATCTGATGAGAATACTGGGGCCAGTTCCTTTCTCGTGGGATCCGCCTTTACTTTCCCCCAGATAATTCTCTAGTACCCAATTATTTCAGATTAGGTTTAAACCTGGGAGCGATTCGGATCCGGAACGAGACAAGTGTCTCGAAAATCTATGACATCTCTGATTTAGTAGCCAAGCACCTTAACCACTAAACTACCGCGCTGCTATATGTGTATATGTATACATGTGCATGTGTGTGCGCGTATGCGGATGCAAATATATATATGTACAATACAATGCGTAAATGAAAACAAACGTTTATAAATATTTTTCTATGTAATTAAACTGAAGAGGATATAATAGTAAACGTCTACGATCTATGACTTTCAGTCATTTTCAAGGTCCCCTCCTCCACATTGCAGTGTAAAATAAACTTCATGATAAAATATAACACGTTTCTTCATAAATGCCAGTTTTTCTTAAATTAATTATTGCTTCTCATAAGAACTATTTTTATTTTATTTGTAGAATTAGTTTTAAAAAAATTTTCCGAGTATATTCAAACATACTCCGGGAATTACAAATTTTCTCCGAAAGTGATATATAACTACTCCACTGCTTTGTATTATACTATCAGTCTGTAAGGTACTTAAACTAGTGATAACAAAAGGCTATATTTTATACTTATCCGTTAATTTTCTTTTAGTCTACCGTTAAACTAACGGCCATGTATTTATCGCATTAATAATACCCATATAATATTGCACTGACGTTTAAATAAATAAACCGTAATCCATGAAAATTGCACGAAAAAGTGAAGACCGTTTTGTGTGTGTGTGTGTGTGTCTTGCTAAAGTGGGGCTGTAAATCATTTTTGAAAGAGATTTAAGCTGATGAGTTAGAAACCGGCGTTCGACGCTCGATTTGATTTATGCGAAATTTCCGGATTATAAAAGTAAAAGGGGAAAAAAAGAAAAGACTAAAACAGAGAAAGTTTTCTGGTTTTTGTGGTAAGTAACAACTTTTCAAAAAATTCCGCGACCGGAAATGAACAAAACAGTACTTTAAAACTACTAGCAGTAAGTTCTACTAAAAACAGAAATCAAATATTTTCAATATTACAAATTTTTTTTTTTTTTTCGTATTTTAAATGAATACGATGACGATGGTAATAGTATGTATAAGTTTTCTTAGAAAAAATAGTATTCTTATTTATATGAAATTTTGTTTAAAATTTAAGAAATAATAAATCGACTTCGAAATAAACTAAACCCGATTTTTTTTTTTTTGTTTATTCGTGTCAAGATTAACTTTAAAAAAAAAAAAAAAATTGAACTTTTTGTTCCAAAAACGGCTTTAGTGAAATCTGTTCAGGTCCTTTCTGCAATTGAAAGAACTTATGATGGATTATGCCAAAGTTGAAAAAAACTACGAAGCACTGGACAAGAAATAAAAGAGCACTTTTTGAAAACACAAATATATTCGTTGAGTCAATTTATAAATTTTATCCTTCAAACTTGGTGCGAGGACACCTCTTGGTCTGCCAAGATAATACTTCTTCTATAATACTTATAGAATGTTAAATTTCGATATGACTCATTTAAAAAAAAGTTAATTTACCGTTTGCAAAGCAATTCCTATTGCAGCTTCAGTTACATATTTCATAATGATTTTTTTTGCAATACTTTTTAATTTCTTTTTTCTTTTTTTTTTCATATATCCTTTGCGCAATGTACTAAAATGTTTATTTAAAAAAATGTAATATTTATTTTTTTTGCATAAGTTTCAAAAAGAGGTTGCCGTTCTAAATGTATAATTTTTTAGTTTAGTATTAAACACCATTTTGAACTAATTGCTAAATTACTTTTTTATTTTTTCTAATTCCCTTTGTTGTCGCCAAGAATGAAATCAGACTAGGCTTACTGCTCGATCTGTATATTTATACGAATGTATATGTATGGGGATACGTATAAATATTTTTGCGGATCCTAAGATAGTTTTTGATATCGTTCCACAGCGAATTAACATGTGTTTTCTGTGGAAGGTTTTAGACTGTAGATCATTGCGTTTTTCTTCTTTTCTTCGTTAGCCATTATCAGTCCACTGCTGGACGAAAGCCTCCCCCAGTTTTTTCCAAACGTTGCGATCTTCTTCCAGCCAATTGCTCTAAATTTTTGAATTTCATCTGCCCATCGTATCCTCGGTCGTCCTAAGGGTCGGTTGCCATCAGGTTTCCATGATGGTTACCACACTTATCCAGTGGTCTTTGTCTCTAGCCACATGTCCGCACCATCTCCATTTGCTATTTTTAATGATATGTACTGCATCTGTCACTTTCATTGTTTCTCGGATACGCCTCTTTGTCCATTCGTCCTTCAGACTAATCCTCAACATAAACCTTTCCATTTTTCGTTGATTAATTCTTATTTTTTGTGTTCCATTTTTTTTTTTTTTTTTTGGTAATACCCACGTTTCGCTAGCATATGTTAAAACTGGCAGAGCACACTGGTGGTCAAATACTCTTTTTTTCAAACTTAGGGGTGTTGTAGTGTCTTTACGTATATTCCTAAGTTTTGAGAACGCCATCCATGTTAATTGTATTCTTCTGGATATTTCATCTTCTAAGTCATTCTTGTTCCTTTAATCTTAAATAAATGAATTTATCTACCATAATTTCTGTGCGTTTATATGACTATGTCACTGTATTTATCCATTACAAGTTCATTGCACGTGTATTTAGTTTTGTATTTATATTTATTTTAAGCCCTATTTCTGCGCATTTACCACTGACTGTATCATTTCTTGTAATTCTTTCAAGCTATTTGCTAAAATAGTACAATGTCGTCCGCGTATAAGAGGCGTGTTAATATTTCCGACCTGTATACCTGCATTTTCTTACTTAATCGTTCCGATACTGTCTTCAAGTGCGGCTGTGAACAATTTCGGTGACAGTGCATCTCCTTGTTTTATTCCTTTTTTTAGTTGATTGTTTTTTTTTTCATCGCCGATCACAATGTTGACTTTTCATATATTTACATTTAATTATTCGTATGTGTAACTAACCTTTATCCCTTCTGATGCCTGTATTATTGCTTTTTGGTTTTCGGGTAGTCAAACGCCTTTTGAAAATCCACGAAGAAAATGCACATTCGTATATTTTGTATTCTATATTTTCGATTATTTGCCTAATAGCGTGTATATGATCTATCGTACTCGTTCCTTTTCTAAATCCCCGCCTGTTCGTCTGGCTGGTTTACATCAATTTTTTCCGTTAACTTTTAAGTGAAGGTTTTAATGGTGAATTTATAAACTCGAGAAAACTTTCATTTCAGGGCAGTAAATAATGTATAAATTTACTTCCTCAAGTTCATTTTTTTTTGATAGTAGAACCGATTTTTAAAAGTATTTTCTGCGATTCTAATTTCAAATGACTTTAGCAGACATCTTGGTTGTTAGAAGGTTTAAACAAATTTTCAAAAGCAATACTTTATACCGAAATCGAACAAGCGATTCTATTATTACGAGGGTGGTTCAAATATAAACCGGAATTTTGTCATAAAAATTTTTATTTTATACTTACAGTGCTCATATTTTTTACAATTTTTCGAGATAACCCCCCTCGCACGCTACGCACTTTTTCCACCTCTCCGGCAATTTTTTTATTCCTTTTTCGTAAAAATCTCGCGGCTTGTCACATAGCCATTTGCGCGCACGAACGATTCCACCTCATCGTTGCTGTCGAAACGTTGTCCACCAAGTGCTTCTTTCAACGGGCCAAACAAATAATAATCACAAGGCGACAAATCTGGACTGTAAGGAGGATGTTCAAGTGTTTCCCAGCCCAATTCGGCCAATGTCTCCATCGTGAGCCGAGCGGTATGTGGCCTGGCGTTGTCTTGAAGCAGTATCGCACTACGGATCGGAATTTCGCGCCTTTTTGTTCGATAGGCCGGTTTGACTGTGTTTTTTAGGAGGTTACTGTAATACTGCGCCGTCACAGTACGTTGTTCAGTTAGGAAATCGACTGCGATCACTCCCTTCATGTCCCAAAACACGGTACACAACACCTTCCCAGCTGACTGTGTAACCTTCGCTTTGACTGACGCTCCCTCTTTTTTCTTCCGCCACTCCATAGACGAGCGTTTACTCTCCGGCGTATAGTAGTGTACCCAAGTTTCGTCCGTGGTGAATATTCGCCGCAATAAATTCTCTCCTTCCTCTTCATACCGCTGCAGGAGACGCGTACAAACTTCCCAACGAGTGAATTTCTGTTCAAAATTCAGAAGTCTTGGCACCCATCTGGCTGCAATTTTGCGATAACCTAGCCGATCATGAATTATTGTCTCAATACTACCTATGCTGATGCCCAATTCGTCGGTCATATCGCGTACACGGACGCGTCGGTCAGCCAAAATGAGTTGTTCGATGGCTTTGACGTGTTCATCTGTAATGCTGGTTTTTGGGCGCCGCGCATGTGCTATGTTTGACACCACTTCACGTCCTTTTCGAAACGCGGAACACCACTCGTACACTTGAGTTTTGGAGAGACACTCATCCCCGAACTGTTCGCGTAATTTTCGGTAAATTTCCACGGATTTTACGTCGTCTTTGACTAAAAAACGAATAATGATGCGTTGCGCAACAGACACTGGTACTTCTTTTTCACTCATCGCTCTAACTACACTAAAAAGTGACGTTACGCTGTTCTAATTGCTCTACACGCTTCGTAACAAACCGGTCTAACTGCCAGTGCAACCACTTTTTCCACAATAAATTTTTCGCGCGTTTTTAAAAATTCCGGTTTATATTTGAACCACCCTCGTATTATTCCTTAAATTACACACTGCGATCTGAATTAATTTGCCCGTATTTACGGTATACGATTATTATCGCGGTGATATGAACATATTGTCTCGAATAGTACTCGTCGTTTCTTTAAAAGGCCAGCTTGTTATATTTTCCACCTAAATAAATTATCAGATCACCAAAAAAAAAAAAAATGTATAAGGTAGAAATGTAAAGAAAACAAAAACGGATATGCAATTTATCTATATACATATATTTCAAAGTATATTTAGAAAATTGTACATAATCGAATACTCTTAAAGTTAATTGAATAATCGCTTATGCGCTAGTGACGTGCGAGATATTAATGACTATGTTATTCTTAGCCCCATGGTATCCGACATTTTTTGTTCTATGATTATGTTCCGTTACTGTCTTGTCCCATGATTAATTTAAATAAGATGACAAGGGTTAAGTTTTTTTTTTAAATAAACGATAGGTAAGAATTACATAGTCAATTGAAAACGATTTTTCTAAAAGAAGTTTAGAAGAAAAACGATTGGGAGTCAAAGGAGGCTTGGTCTCTTAGGCTCGAAGGAAGAATTTATGTATGTGCATATATATGTATATATATCAGTTTTTAAAAAAAGGAAAAAAAGTTTTCTCTGATTTTTAAAAATTAGTAAGTAAAAATTGTTTTTTGGCCAAAGCATAATCTAGATTTTTAAAATTTTTGGCTTTTTATCTGTCTGCCTATTCGCTTTTTATAAAAAAAAAAAAAAAAAAAAACTGTCCAACCTAAACTGAATTCTAAGAAGCTTCCATATCCAAAATAGATTTTGGTCAACTTTTGTATTATAATTTCTTTCTTAGCTTAGGAAAAATATGCATTTAATTTTCCTCTTTTAAAAAAAGTGAACAGCCATATCGCAATAAATATTCCTGCAGCAAACAAAATAAATGTGACAATTACAGATTGATTAGTCTCATGAGTCATCTTTTAAAAGCTTTCCTAAGAATTATCCATAGAAGAATACGAAGCAAGATTAAAAGAAACTTAGACAAATGCTAGTTTAGCTTCAGACCCGGTCTTAGTACCAGAGAAGCACTTCTGTCAGTAAATTTATCGATGCGAAAGAGTTTATAGATCAACAGAAAGATATTTACTTATATTTTCTTGACAACGTTTGATACGTGTTCGTTACGATGAACCGACACAAATACTTGAAAAAGACACAAAAGTCAATAGTTACGATCTCAGAATAATAAAAAACTTATATTGGCTATAAATAGCAAAGGTTACTACTGTAGAAGATCAATTATCTGAAGATCTACAAAAATTAAAAGAGGAAACCGACATGGATGTATACTCTATCGCCATTATTGTTCAACTTCTATAGGTGGACTAATTCGTGCAGCTAAAAATCGCATAAACAGCACTTAAAAGAAGAAGAAAAAACAAAAAAAAAAGAGACTCATTTAGAACCTCTTCTGAAAGTAACTCTACCTTACGCAAGGGTTTTTCAAGTCGGAAACCGAAAGCAAGCAATGGTAATTTTTAACGAAAATTACAGAAATAATGTTAATAGCTTCAGCGCATTCTATTTATGACCGTAATAAATGAATAATAAGTAAGGTAAAGCAAGTCCCACACCCTTAGCAGGGCGTTGGGGATTACGGAATTAAGCTTTTCATAATATACTTACGGTTCTAATGGATCTAATGAGAATACTGGGGCCAGTTCCTTTCTCACGGGATCCGCCTTTACTTTCCCCCAGATAATTTTCTGGTACCCAATTATTTCAGATTAGATATATTTCCGGGAGCGATTCGAATCCGGAACGAGACAAGTGTCTCGAAAACCTATGACATCTCTGATTTAGTAACCAAGCACCTTAACCACTAGACTGCCGTTCTACCAAATGAATAATATTATAACCTAATAACAAGTTTAAAATATTTGAGAAACACTTATCTGCGGAAATGTTCCGTGGGGGCTGATACCAACTATTCGCCCTTTTCTTTCAATGTTAAATGTAATTTGTTTTCGCGTTTGCTCCACGTGATTTCAGATGTCTCGGAGATAACATTTAAATCGGTCAGATCGAACTATTTTTATTTTTCCCTTTATTTATAAATTCGGCTATTCCTTCATCTTATTCTATGCCGGTTAACTAGATTAAAGCTACTTCAGTTCCTATTTACCCTACGTAAATATTCCTCTCTGTTTAATTTTATCGTCGGTACCGATCGTATCGGTATTATATTAATGTTAAACTCTTCACGGCGACTTACATTTTATGCAACAATAGCCGAACCTCAAAAGAAAGATTCGCAGTCAAAACTATTCGATCAAATGAAAACAATCGAAAAGTTTTTTAAATTATTTCTCGATGAATTATGTAGTTAAAAATCTTCGCTCAGTAGGAGACAGGTTATTATTATTATTTATACGTTGAAAATTTGCTATTTTTAATAATTCTCGCCTTTTAATTGTTTTGACTCGGAAACGGTTTACTTATTTTAATGTCGCACGTCAAAAATTTCGGAATTTGAAAGAAATTCGATAATTTTTTAAATTTCTTAGATTAACTTTAAATACGTTTCATAAGAATCAACAGTAATTAAGTGAATGAACCTTATTGATATTTTTCAAGCATTAGTTCTCCTATAAAAAATAGGGAAAACCTGATCTTCTTGGTTACAGAAAAGCTGCATGATATTATATATTTTTTCCAGCGAAACACAGTAATAGCTAACAACAGAGCTGCGCCTTTAAAATTACACAATTATATTTAATAAATAAGTTTTTTTTTGTTTTTTTTTTAAATTACACAATTGTATTTTATGTTCATATTTTCTTCGACTAATCTTACCTGCAATACATAGATGATGTAGCCTCTCTGAAAATAAATTCCAGTTACGCTACTATGTTAAATTTAAAAGAAAAAAAATAATAATAATAAAATAGAAGCCAAAAGCCAAAACTACGTTTATATTGGTTAAAAATATATCGGAAAATTCGAATTCAATATTAACCAAAAACATTGATAAGTATACTTTTAGCGTGCTCGTTGCAAAGAGTCTTATCTAAAATTGTGCATTATTTGGTATTAAATTGATGGAACGAAAACGTTTCTAAAATAAAGTGTTTAATTTAATTGTTTTAAATTTATTAAAGTAAATTATTTTTAATACATATTTTTGTTTGTTGTTGGAAGTGTATTTATTTATTTTATATTTGTACGATATTAAATTGCACGATATTATTCGACGATAAAAGTGATAAAATCTTGATACAATATAACAAATTCAGTATAGCCAACGAGCCTTGCAAGGATTTATTTCGAACTTGCAGATGAATCCCTTAACCTCCTAAGTTCAATTTAATATCCCTTCCGTTCCCCGGGCGCGTATGGCCCGTTTGAGCAGCCGGCGCCCATACCTTCTAATGTAATAATAATAATAAAGTATATATTCGTGAATTTCAGAAACATTCAAAAATAAAAAAATAATACGCGCGTAATACGAAACTCACAATCGCATAACTCTCTATTTTTCAATTTTGAATGTGTATTTTACTTATGAATTTGCACCGTTTAAACATATCGTGAACAAATTTATTTCATCGCGAAATTTCGATTTTCTATTTAACACGTAGTAAATAGGCAAATTATTTTTGATTAAACCCGAAATGAAAAAAAAAAACTCAAAATTTATAAGCCGGAAATATTAAGACGAATTAGTGTACTTTTATTTTTTTTCCCAAATAATTTGCAAGAAGTGATTACCTCAGAAATGTGATAATTTTTTTAATAATACTTCCGGCTTATGAATTTTAAATTTGTTTTTAATTACCACTAAAACGAACGTTATCCCTTTACAAAATTATTGCTCGTTTCTGGACGATATAAGAACTCGCGACCAATCGATAGGCCCTAAAAACCCTTAATTCGTGAATTTCATCAATAACGTTAAAGCCATTTCCGAGAATTACACACACACACACACACACGTGTATTTATACAATTTTTGCTCATACTATAAAGATATCGATTATATTAAAACCGTTTATAAATTTGAAAACATCGAACGGAGTTTAATTTTCTTGATTTTTTTTATTATTTTTAATATTTTTAATATTTTTCTTTCAACGTAGTGTGTGATTCGTGAAAATCTAAAACATACCTCCGATAATTCTGAAAAAAGTTTTCTTCTAGTCTTTAGCATTCTACGCTCGATTTAATTCGCGGGTATTTTCTTTCAGTCCATTAGTCACGAAGCGAGCCTCCATTAGTGAATGTAATTAATTTTCACGGAATAAACTTAGCCTCGTAGCAGGTAGACTGTACACTTTCTTAGCAAAAAAGCTCGATATTCTCTACTTTAATTAGGGTAGGGTTATATTCGTGACCTTGACGCGCTTTCATTTAATTAAAAACTTAATATACGAACGAAAAGCGGAAACGAAAGGACCCCCCCAGCCAAAAAAAAAAAAAAAGGAAACCATCATACATACAGAAAAAGAAGATGCGGCGAACTCGTCTCTTCGAAAATGTCATTACGAATCCAAATTTATGTCAAAACTGGCTTAGAGGAAAAATTCAAATTCTGCTCATTGTTAAACGGAAAAGTATAAAAAATTTTATTCCAGTTCCGATGAAAATTAATTTACCGGGATTAATTTTTGGCATAGAACGTTCTGTTTCCAAAGTTGCCCTCAATGCTCTGTACAGTAACAATATTATTCTTAGAAAAAAAACATCGATTTTCAACTATTCAAAAAAATTATAGCTGAATTTATTTATTTTTTAAATGGTAACGATTTCGCCATGCCGCTACTATTTTTAAATATCGCAAACCGATAACTTTGCCTATACTAAGTAAATCCGTTACCTCTGCTGTAGCACCGTTAAAATTGTTAAAAGGAAAATTTAATTAATTCCCTCCATTTGCAAACCGGTAAGGAGTCGATAATTATGTCTCTCTGGGGTATTATTCTGATATTCATGTGTATCATATTTTGATTTAATCGATATCCTACCCCATCGACTCTCACGTATCATTGAAGAACGCCAACAACTTGATCATTCTTTTACTTCACTAGAACTATCTAATATAAACTTAGGCTAACGCCCGGAACATGTGGAATTAATGTTCTTTTTTAATTGAGACCGATGATTTTAATTATTTTCATACACTATTGAATAAGAACATATACAGATTATCACCGCTGTACATAGTACATTCACCGTTTTTTCCATTTGCACAAACTTGGTGTCAACTTAATCTTTCTTGGTATTTTTTGGTTTTTTTTTTTTTTTTATATTGCTCTGCATAATTTATACATTTTAATTTTTGGAACGCACCGTGTGATAAATTATGCACGTCGAGGTAATTTAAAAAATGGCTAGTGCTGAAAGCAATTTGTTGCATTTCAACTCTGACGATTATTAATTTTTTTTTTGTCATTACTTTTCTTTTTTTTTTTTATGGGTACGCTAACGAAGAGCAACAGCCCAATCAACCAAGGAATCTAAGTAATAGCTCAAAAGGAGAATAACATATTAATCCGGTGCGAGATTGAATGCATGAAAGAAGCTAGAATAGGAACAACTGACACGGAAGGAAATGAGAGAACATAAGAGTCATTGTATGGAGTAGGAAGACCAAGATCCAAAAGCTGGGAATAGAAGAGAAAACGTATTAAATCTTATTGAAGAGTAAATAAATACACTTAAACCACAAAACTTGTTATTTAATATTTAAAAATAAAATAAAACACCGACTAGTTTCGGATAGTATTATCCATCTTCATGGTGTACATATATATAAACAACTAAAATTATAATCAACTAATGTAACTGTCAACAATAATAAAATCACCATTAACTAATAAAATTTGAATCAATGTAAAAAATCACAGCAAGAAAATATTATTTAAAAAATATAAAAATAATAAAATGTAAATTTTAAATTTGAAATGTAAAATAAGTTAAAAGATGGAAATAAATCAATTAATAAATCAATTAAAAAATCAATTAAAAAATAAATTAGCTCGATGAATATTAAACGTTAAATAATGGATTATTGTTAGGTAAGTTGTTATTAATGACATTATTTTTGTGTTTCTGAATATAATAATTTTCGGAAAAATCTAGGCATTTAATGTTTTTAATAATTTTTAAAATAGTTAGGTCTTCTATGTTATTATTTATCACATGTTTTTCTAAGATTAAATGTTTGGCAAATGTGGATTTTTCAATATAGCCATATTTTAAAGCATACATGTGTTCCTTATATCTGATTGTGAAAGATCTTTTTATTTGTCCTATACACACCTTTTTACACGATTTGCATGTTAGCATGTATATGACAGAATTTTCAAATTTATTATTTAGATTGGTCAAGCTATGGATGTTAATTAATTTATTGTATAAGTTATTATTTGTACAGTATGATATATTGATGTTGTTATGCTGTAGTAGTTTTGTTATTTTATATATTGAGGGATGTGTATATATGTAAACTTTACCCATTTATAATTTTGTTTTTTATTTTGAAATTTTAAGTTTTTCTTAACTTTCTTATATAAAGAGATTACGTTATTTTCATCATAATTGTTATCTGCCGCTATTTGTTTTATGCAATTTAATTCATTCTTATAGTTTATTCTATTTAATGGTGTTTTTTGTAAACGGTATAGGTAAGCTAATAATGGTAACTTTTTTTTTTTTTTTTTTTTTTTTTTGTTAATTTACAACTAGCACTATGGGCTATTTGGTAAATTAATTATTTTAGTAAAAATGGCTTGCTGAAGAGCCCTGTCCAGTGACAGGGCCTCACTTAACATATGTACCAGATACAGTTTATATTAGGTCCATCACTATTGTTCTCTTCAGTCTGCGAGTATCAGCAGAATTATTTAACAATGCGGCTGCCATAGCATTGGGGTGTGACCCCAGTCTTGCAGCATACTGTTTTGCTGCTCGTACGATTTCGTCCTTCACGTAATTTATTTTTAGGTCCTTATGTAGAGCTTCATTGGTTATCATGGTGCATTTACCATTATTCTTAGGAGTTTGTTTTGCAACCTTTGGATGATTGCCACGTTACTCTTCTTCGAACAGACCCACAGTTGACAACCGTATTGCCAGACTGGTTTAATAACTTGGTTGCACAGCAGTAGCTTGTTTTCCAGTGCTAGTTCCGACTTCTTCCCTAAGAGCCATAACATCTGTCTGGCTTTAATGCGTATTGCGTTACGCTTTACTACATATTATATGTTTTTTCCACGTTAACCGTTTATCTAGGTATAAACCCAGATATTTGGCTTCATCTTTAAGTGGTATTATTCTGCCGTTCATTGATACGTTAAGTTCGTTTACTCTCCGATTAGTGAAGGTTACGTGCGTCGATTTACTTTCATTTACCTTGATCGCCATTCCATAAACCAGTTAGACAGCCTATCGATCGACCGTTGCAGAGACTCATTTGCCTTTACTGAGCACTCCTCTGAGCACAATGTAGCCGTATCGTCAGCAAAGGTAGCAACTTCGACGTCTGTCAGGGTAGGAATATCAGCAGTGTATATGAGGTACAGCAACGGCCTCAATACACTGCCCTGAGGCACTCCTGCTTCTATCGGAAATATTTGTGATTCTTCATCACCGTATTTGACCGAAAAGAATCTTTCACTAAGATAGGATTCGAGGATTTTGAATACCTGAAGAGGAAATTGGCATTTTATTTTGTAAAGTAGTCCATCGTGCCAAACTTTATCGAATGCCTGGCTAACATCCAAGAATATGGCGTCACAAACTTTTTTCTGCTCTAGAGATGTTACTATTTTATCAGTAATGCGGTGTACTTGTTCGATGGTTCCGTGTTTAGCTCTAAAACCAAATTGGTGGTATGGTATTATTTTCTTCCCTTCAACTATAGGCATTAGTCGCTTGAGCATGATTTTTCCGAATATCTTAGAGAGTATCGGTAACAAGGAGATTGGTCTGTACGACGTCAGTTCGGTTGGCGGTTTGGATGGTTTCTTGACAATTATAATTTGCGAGAATTTTAACTGAATGGGAACATATTGAAGTCGTATTATGGCATTAATAATGTAGGTTAATAATACCAATCCTTTTCTTGGCAGTTCTTTTAATACTTTCGCTGAGATTAAATCATAGCCAGGAGATTTGCGAGGATTCATCAAGTTTATGACCTTTTTGATTTCTGCAGGGGATGTTAGCCTGATTGGTTGAGACATATCGGTATTGTCTGTCCTAGGAGGGGAACTCATATTGCCGCAGTTCGGTTTGAAAGTGTTGGCTAAGTGTTTACCAAATTCTTCAGCTTTCTCAAGGTCAGATCGAGCCCAGCTTCCGTTTGGTTTTCTAATTGGATGTGCTGTTTCTTTAGGTATCTTCAAATTGCGTACTGCTTTCCATAGAGAATAGTCATTATGCGGTAAGGGAGACAGAGTAGATAAGTGCTCTTTAAAGGATTTATTTTTTAAGTTTTGCAATAATTTTTTAACTCTTTTTGTTTGGTAGTTCAGTGTTGCTTTGTCAGAAGGAAATCAATATTTTTGCCATCTTTTTCTTAGCTGTCTCTTGAGATTTACTTCACGTTTTATTTCTGCAGGATAGTAAACAGATGGTTTGTATACACTTTTATCTTTATTTGGTGTAGCCAGCCAAGCCGCCTGTTGCACGAGATTATTGAAGTATTCAATAGAGCTTTCGATATGCTTCTTGCATTTTAACGGTATTTTTAAATTGATTTTTTCCTCCAGCTGGTTACGAAATAAATCCCAATTTGTATGCTTTGTAAAGATCTTTAGTCTACAGAGTTTCCTGATAATGTTACTGCTTAGTGTTAGTCGCACTGGTGAGTGATCGGAAGATAAGTCATTATCTGATTTTATATCAATGAAGTTTCCTGGTAGTCCTCTGGTTATGAAGAAGTCCAGCAAGTCGGGTACTTTCATTGGATCAGTTGGCCAATAAGTAGGAGTGCCAGGAGATATAACCGTGCTGCTATTACCATCTATTGCCAGTTTTAATTGCTTACCTCTTGGCAAAGTAAGCCTAGATCCCCAATATGTGTTCTTGGCATTGAAATCGCCACCAGCTATATAGGTAGGCTCGAGGGTGCTTAAAAAAGCATTGAACTAGCTTTGCGTTATGCGATGCTTTGGTGGACAATAAACTGCTGATACGACGAAAGGTTTATTTAGTATACAATTTAGCGCCACACTAGTGGCTTGTAGATGGTTTTGTGCGTATTTCTCTAATTCGTGATGTTTTATATCTGTTTTTATGATGACTCCAGTTCCTCCATGGGCCGTGCCATCAGGATGATTGGTGTAATACGACTCGTAGCCTACGAATGGAGCATGTTTTGTGTGCACAAGATGCGTTTCAGATAGCAGAAGTATATCAATATCGTTTTGTATAAGATACATTTGTAATTCTGGAATGTGGTTGAGTATGCCATTAGCGTTCCACGTTACAATTTTTAAGCAAATCATTTCTTATTAATTAAAGCTGACATGATAGTGTTTAGCAGATCATTTAATAATTGACTTTGCTGCTGTATCATATCTTTAAATAATGTCTTTATTTCATCTAGGAATATCTGAAGTGTAATAGCAATATTATCATTATTTATGTTATAGTCCTGAGAATTATTGACGCTGGTTACTTAATATTTGCGAGTAAGTAGATCTCAGCAGATTTGAGTCTGTTGTAGTGCCAGGGGGCAACTGCTGTTGGATACCTGCAGCAGAAGCCATTGGTGTTTGGGTTTTCCCATTGTAGTTCAACCCCACTTTGGTAGCTGTCCGTAGAGATTGTAATTTTTTATAGACTGCGCAACCTTTATAGTTGGAGGGGTGATTTCCCTCGCAATTTGCACATTTCGGCGGTTCATTAGATTTCTTATTACAATTTAAGGAATTATGGCTTCCTCCGCACTTTACACAGACGAATGCACGGTTACAGTAGGATTTTGTGTGGCCATATGTTTGACATCGGAAACATTGTGGGATTGTAATCTTTTTTATGTGGGGCTTCCACTTTTATTTTAGTGTATAAAAGTGTTTCTAATATATACACGTCCGCATTATTCGCTTGTGGCTCTAAATCAATGAAAAAGAGAGATAGTGGTTGCTTGTTTACTCTATGCTTGACGTTAGTTATATGTCTTACTGTATGGCCATGTTCTTCAAGTGCTGACTTAATGTCCTCTTTACTGACGGAGTAATGTAAATGCCTGATTGCAATTCGAAAACACCTTTCTGTTTTAATTAAGTATGATGCTCAATACCTTCTTTGTTTAGATACTTTACTAGAGCACGGTAATTATTAACATCATCTATTATAACTTGTACTCTTTTGTCGCCTAGACATCGACAGTGGATACTATTAGAAGGAATAATATTTGAAAGATCCTTAATCATTTTATTATAATCGTTGACACCGTAAATTGTTATTTGTGGTGGTTTTGGTTCTCTCCTTACTTCCTGCACGTTGGCGTCTTCTTGTCCTGCACTGTCTTCAACTGCTAGTGCAGCAAATCTGTTACTATTCTTTTTGCTTACATTAGGATCAGAACTGTCAGTCGAGATACTTTTCGCGAAAGCCCTAGGTCTTTTTCTGGTTTGCGCAACTTGCCAGCTGTGATCATTTTCGTATGTATGATATTAGTCTCTTCAAGATGAGGTGAGTAGGTCACATGTATAGGAATAGGAGACATAATAGGTGCACAGGCATGCTGAGTATTATGTGTGGTTGATATTAATTGTATATCGTTAGCGGTGTTGATAGCACGAAAATCGGTATTGTTGATGTTAGCGTTACAATATGATATTGGAACGAACTCACCGAGATTAGACGTATTGCTGATAAGCGGCGGTATATCGTTGCTTAACTGGTTTCGAGATAAGGCCTCAGCGGCAGCTGCATGCGGCTGACGAGACGGAGGAGCAGGTGTGGCCGGCGGAGACCGTTGCAGCGGCATATTTACCGTCAGGTAAATAGAGCGATAATATTTATTAGAGAAGTAGATAATACGACGCGCGCGATCAAGATAATGAAATATTATCACAAAATACGATCACAGCAAGTAACAACTTTACACTTAATTAACGTTAGATAATCAATAATGGTAACTGTTTATGATTTTTTGGGCGGTTAGAATACTGATTAATGATTGTACTGGTTTGAGTATTTTTTCTATAAATATTATATTCTAGTTTATTATTAAATAGTAATGGTTAGATCTAAATAATGGATACTGTTTTTGCCTATTTCCATAGTGTAATTTTAACCTATTATTAATGGAGTTTATGAAATTTAAGAAATTATAGTAATTATCTACATGATCATTATTAAAAATACACAAAATTCCATCTACGTGTCTGGTATAAAATAGTGTATATTGTATTTATTTAAGTTGCTGGCTATATAATTCTCTTCGTAATATTGTAGAATTATTTCACTCAATATGGATGAAATCGGCGAACCATTTTCTTGAGTGTTATTAAAAATAAAATAATTTTGCTGACATATAATGTTAATAATATATTCATTAATTCATTTATAAACAGAGGGTTATGTGATGTTTTATTAAGTGTTTTTTCTATAATATCTATAACACATCGACTGCTACTGGTATATTAGTGTCGATTTGATCGAATTCCTTTTATGAACGAGAGATCGTGTAGCTCTCTGTGTTGTTGTATTTTTGTACTTCAAAAACAACGACTTAAGAAGCTTCGTTTATGACGTTTTGCTTTGAATTCTATCATTTTCCATGAATTCAATTTACGAATACAATTATAGCGGTAGCATTGACCTCCGTACTCGACGATGTGTTACGTAGTATTCATAAATGTTGCAAAAATGAATTCATCTATCCTTCGAAACAAATTTTCAAAAACCATTTAATACACCTATGCTTGCGATTAAAACCTATTAGCACTGAATACTTTTCTAATTCTTTTCTTTTTTTCAGTGGAATTTTCTTTTCAATTCTTTAAATAAACAATATTGTCCGTTTGGAGCGCTATCTATTGGCTAAAACTAGCATTATTATTTACCACTATCTGCGTGTAGTGTACAACAGTGAAGAATTTCATATAGTCGCGTAATACGTATGAAATTTAATAAAAACCTTAAATGTAAAAGCATATCTATAAATTAAAAAAGAAAAAAAGAAAAAGAACCAAATCACTTAAGCAAAAATTAAGTAAGAGAATGGCTAAAATATATATGCAACGTCGTAAAAAACAGGAGCGTACTCAGGAGCGCTACATTATAACAGGAGTTGGTTTCAGTCACAACGATAAAACGTACAGATTTTTAAACGAACGCTAACTGAACGCTTAAAAAAAATCGAACTAGTTAGTTTTTCTTCGTCTTACTAATCATATAATTTTACATGCTACGTGAATGTTAATACTAAATGAAATGATGAAACACATTAACTTTCGGGAATTTATTTAAATTACAAAAATATAATAAAAACCGACTAGTTTCTAATCAACAGTCTGCATGTAATCTATTATAGACCATAAATACGGATTGTATTGGTCCGAAAATTATAGCGGGTGATTATTATATTTTCGTAATCAAAATAAATTGCTACCAGTTAATGTGTTTTATGTCTCGTTTAATATTATCTTCTTAAAAGTTCGAATTTTGGATATAATGCATATTTTTTTTTCTTGTAGCTACAGTGCATATAAATGCATATTTTGGACGTTTCGTACGTATTTCGAATATTTTGAGGATTTTTACACATCTTTTATGATTACATGTAAAGAAAACACACACATAAACGCACACGTACAACGCAATTATATATTCGAAACGATAAAAAGGTCAGAGTAAATACATGAAATTTTTAACTTTACTAAAAAACAAGGATATCATTGTTTTATTTTTTGTTCAGTCTGTAGTTAAATGGATAGCCTTTTTCCGTGTGTTTATGAATTTAAAAAAAAAAAATAGAACTTATTTCTCCTTGTGGGTCGATACAGCAAGTATTTCTTTACGGACAGAATTTCTTTCTGCAAAAAAAAAAATCTTTTTGTCTCTTTCATAAATAAAATGAATTTGAACGGAGTATTTACTTTCCGACTTTTTAGGATTTTTATATTTATATTGTCAATTTCCTAAGCTGGAAGTGTCGGCAAACAGAAGCAAATATTATTAATCGACCTTTTTCACGCTAGTGTATGATTGATCGCTAGTTAACGGTGCTACATTATTTTCGAACCTTGTGATGGGCAACTTTCCTTTGAGCCATGTACCGTATATATCTATAATATATATATATATATATATAGAGAGAGATAGATAGATATAGATATATAGATATATATACACACACACACTTACCACACAACATGTGACCCAAATTTGATCTAAACATGCTGTTTTCAATATCTAGCAAATCATTTTCAGTTTTGATTCTAACCCGTTTAGCTTTTTATAGTTTACTATAAGTTTTTTCTTTTGCTGCATTTCTAAAGTGTCGAAAGATATAAAACAAACTTTGGCGGATTGTTAAGGCACCGGATTTCCAACGATAATGCATTTTCAATGGACGGTAAAGTAGTGTATTGCCAGATTCTAGTCTAATTTAATTGGCGTCGCTTTAAGAACTAAATTAGATGCTGTCCTTCATCGTAATCCTGGAGGAATTTGTTACAAGTAATAGTGAAAATTTTAGATGGAATGTCAGATGAAAACGAAATCTCTTACACACTCCATCTAATGTGGCTACATTTAAATATTGTGTCTTGCGATGTCAAGAGGTCGTTTTCTGCACTGAAAGCTGCGTTAACAGACACAAAAAATAATACTCGTGTTGAAATTTAAAAAAAAATTCTTATTGTTCAATGTAATAATTTTTAAATTTTGATTAACAATTTAATGATTTTTAAAATAAATTAGTTTAATAGAAGAGAATGCAACATGTTAATAAAAATTTAAGGCGAAAAACAAAATATTTTATTTAATTTTTTTAATATACACTATCTATTAAAAAATTTTTAATGCATATTTTGAGGTTTTTTAGTGTCTATAAATCCGAACCCTAGTTATTACTGTCATCAGTCTCGAAAGTATGACGAATTTTATCGACGTGATTTACCGTCATTATATTATGTTGCACCCTCTTTACCGTTTTTTGATTAATATTTTCGGTAACCGAGAAAATTCAAAGCGGCACAACAAAAACACTTTTCGCGAATTAATGCAAGAGCGAATAGAAGCTGAAGCTATCAGTAAATTTAAATCCTACATATTCCACAGCAAATTACTATACATATACATATATATGTATTTATGCGCGTTTGTGTGTACGTTTGCGTTTATATTCATTCCGACTGAAACACCGAAAAATCACACAATTGCATGAAAACCATTGTCACGCAGCAGTTGTGTAATGGGATAAAAGTCTGTTCGAGGAATTAATCTGGCAGGCTGTATTTTTACGATAGCTCTTGAGAAAACGGGAAAGTATGGTTCTCGCCAAAAGGGAATTCAGATAATAAACTAGGTTCCGTGACAGTCCGAAAAATCAACTCCATTAAAAAGCTCAGCTATTAGGCTGCACCTCATTTTAATGACGGCAACCACTCGCAGAGCTATTTGCGGTTTCAGGAGCCATTTATTTCATCGGTCAAGGAGAAAACGTTGAAAAAGTAAAGTTGTAATTGAAATTTTTGCGTATAGTTGTTGAAATAATAAATTCGTGCCGAATAAAACAAATTAGTAACGGGTTAGCTGGCTTCCCGGAAGTGAAATCGTATAAATTTTTTAAATATTTTTACCGATCGGCGTAGAAATGAAAACTTTTGAAAACGCCTTGTTCAAAAATAATGAATTACCCATTTTGAAATTGCAACATTTTTTAATAGCTTTACAAAAAGAATTCGTAAACCAGAAACATTTCTGAATATTTTTCAAGTAGGTAATTTCGATAAAATATCCCCCCTTTAATACTTTTCTCTATACACGAGATACATCATTTTGATTAGGTTTGAATAACTGAATTAAAAATTTCATCATTACTTTACTTAAAATATTGATTTTCTCAGATCCGCGCACTCGTTAAATTCTGATAACGGAAAAATGTGTAATTTTTTTTTTTTTTTTTTTTTTTATTATTTCAGCGATTAACCCGTGAGAGGTCACGCCCGGTCTAAAAGATCGGGTTTCTTAAATTTTATTTGTTATTTTAACTGTGCTGTTAGCCCAGCGAAAATAACTCAGCTATTCCTAGAATAATAGATAAGCATGAGGACTAATCAATTTCAACTAGGATAAAAACCATTGTACTTAACCAGGATAGAGTATCATTTTTCACAAACACGGTCTATGTTCGATCGGCGCGACCGATATCATGTCGATTTATTTCAGTTTGATTCTCTCTTATGTTCCTAAAAAATATAAAGTAGTTCTCTTGTTATCGTTACTCCATGAAAATTGCCGAAGAATCAGGTGCAGCTAATAAACCAGAGGTGCTAACATTTTGTAACTTAGATACTGTAGATGAGTTGAAAATTACATACTTAGTGTCTCAAGGAAAAGTTATCCAGGGTACTCGAAAGTTCTGATTCGTAATATTTTCCACGAAAGGCAGAAAAAGAACAGCTAAATATTAATAATATTGAAGAAAACAATTTACAAAAAATCAACGAAATATTCCTGGTGGGTGTCACTTTTGTGACTGGCGCAAAAATACAAAAAAAAACAACTAAAACGCAGTGTAATAAGTGTTTGTATGCAAACAGCACACCAGTTCCAGCATGTTTTCGCAAATGAAAACAAAGAAAAGTCTAGTAGTGTGTGTTAACAATTTGATATTACATGTACCGTATTCTGTTATTATCTATACTTCTTTCTAGAATTTTTTTTTGTATATGTTGAGAATTAAGCTATTTTTTATAAAATGTTACAAACTTATATATTTGTTTGAATTAAAATCCTGTTTATTCGTAATAAAATTATAAAACAAAAAAACAAAACAACATAAAAAGGAATAAAAGTGGAATAAAAGAACTAATGAACACGAAATATTTCTTTCAAAAACATAAAAAAAAATTATTTTTTAAAAACGTTTTTATAAAACCCGGTCAAAAAGACCGGCGCGATCTCTCGCGTTATAAAACATGGCGCGGCCTCTTACAGGTTTATAAATAACTACTATCTCTTAGTAAAATTAAGAAAATTGATCCTATGAACTTAAAAAAAAATAAATTAAATAAAGTCGGAAGAAAAATCAAGAATCCTGTGGTTAATTATATCCATAATTTGTTGAATCTAAAAATGTCGCCAAAATTCATATATATTTATATATATATATTATTGTTATTAATAAATCGATATACACACCAACAATTAGACCATATGACCATTTACAACTCTCGTTGGAATACTTACAATTTTATTTTAAAAAAGAAAAAAAAAAAGAACAGGTATTTCGTTCGAAAATATTTTTTTTTTGACCGCAATAAATCTTCTTCCCTCTTTAGAATTTAATTTATTGTTAATTAAAATTTCGCGTTAGAAAATGTGTGTTTTGATTAACAGTCAAGGTATTAGTTAATGGAACATTCGATTGAAATATATCTAATTTAAATTTATAGGACCTTATCGATATTATTAGCGAATGATGGAATGAAATTTGCGATTTTTTGAAATTATCGCTATCTTCAAAAATTTCGTTAAGAAAATGAAATCCGATTTCGTTCACAACAAATAACAAATCTTTCAATCGGTAAACTACATACCCAGGGGGGAGAAAAAAATTTCAAAAATTTTGAGTTTTCGGCGCTTCCAGGGCCTAACTTTAATGTTGAAAATGTTCCAAACTAGAAAATATACGGGGGTATGTATAAATTTTTAACACGTTGTTCAAAATGTTTAACTATAATACTCGCTTCGTCAACAAAGAGACATAGGTCAACTTTCGCGCCTTTTTTGAACTTTTCACCAACTTTGTAAGTTTCGTTAAGAAAATAAATGACTGTTTCGTTCTCAACATAAAGCGAGATCTTTTCAACGATTACCACATGCTCGAAAAAAATTTTTTTTTCGAAATTTTGAGTTTTCGGCAGCCCAAGAGTCGGAATATAAAGTTGTTAGCTTAGCTATATTTTTCCTATGAAGCGGTCCTCTTGATGCATATGTTTCGGTTTCTCCAATGTATCTTAACTCGGGTTATTAGTTTTGTGAACTTTTTTCTTTTTTTTTCTGTTTTTCGGTCAACAAGAGGCGTTTAAATAACTTTTTAAACGTCATTTTTTGATTTTATGAAAGAGCTTCTGCGTTTTATTTTACGTTTTGAACTTCTCCTTTTAAAGGATTATCTGGTGATAAGTTATGAATTTTTTACGGGTGATTTTTGAAGTCCTTTTTGAATTCCATATTATATATTCTTGACGGTTTTTTGGGGGTTTTTTGCCGCCAAGGCTAATCGGTCATCTTGAAGTTACAGATATATGGTTTTAAAGAGAATTTTAATTGTAATTTATGATCGTAATTTCGAAATTAATAAATTAAACCGTTCGTGAGTTATTGCATATTTTAATTGAATATTTTTGTCGTTTTTGAATTTTATCTTATTTAGGATTCCGTACATTGTACATGTACGGAATCCTAAAAAAGAAGTAATAAACGATCCGATTGAATTAAAAACGGAAAACTTCTATATACGCAGTAATGAAATAAATAGATGAGTATAATTGTGACATTTTTATGTATATATGGAATAAATTAAATACAAGATAGAAAAAAAAAAAAAAAAAAGTTTGAAAAGAAAACATTTTACATTTTAATCGAGCTGTGTTCAGCATGCACAAGACATAAACCGTGATTAGGAAAATTATATACAGAACCAGCGGTGGAAAAGAAACAATGGAAAAGGAAAACGGTCTCCTTAACAGATTAAAATTTTAAACAAAAACAAAAAAAAAACGCTCTAACAGCTAAAAACACAATTAAGTTAAGTCAAATACACGTGATTCGAAAATAATAGATCAAATAACAACGAGCAATGAAAAGAGAAAGAAATGACGGAAATTTAAAAAGTGGGATGATTGAACGACCTAATTTAATATGCAAAACATCGTGTAAGGCAAATGGCAGGATTAGTGTAAAAAAGTGTGACGTCATAGGATTTTATACGTTTAATGCATGTCTCTGCTGAAGAGATTGTTGAGCAGGCTTCGGAAAATTGTAACCGACGCGAATAATAGTATACGAAGGACCTTTTTACTTGCTGACCGTACAAATGACGATTTAGCAGATTTAGTTCATAAAATGTAAACAAAACTTATCGAATCAGCCTGAATAATGATGGTTTCGAAGAATGAAGCGGAGACAATACAAAGGCAGAAAAACTTAAATATTTACAATTTAGATGATCGCATCGGATGCAGGATCGAATTACCTTTGATAAAGTCTAACAAAAAGAAAATACGCTTACTATTTACCTAATCTATCTTTAAATAGAAAAATTAAAGGCGCTAAAATGTGGCTTTAGTCTTTACACAAATGTGTCGGATGTTGGCATACTCTAAATACGAAGGTGGTGATAAAATGGTGGAAAGCTTTCGAATTTTGGTCGACTTACCGCGGTGGCAGAAAAGTACAAAATTTTAAGACTAAGAATTAGCGCGCGGTCGCGAAAAATTTAAAAATATGTCGAAATTTCACTATGGTTCACTTTATGCGCGGATATATGTAGGTGCGCGCATGAAGTGATGATGGAAAAGTGGAGGTTAGAAGACGGCAAGGGGGAAAGGAGAAAGTTCTTAAACGAAATATTCCTTTGAGGTGAGTTGGGTTTTGACAGCGTAAAATGAACAAACAGTTCGGAAAGCTTGTTAAAAACATGCTTCGATGAATTGATGGAAACTCGGAAGTAGGAGAACGAAAGGAAGCATTTACGCAGTACAAATAGATATAGAAAAATGCGTCTAACGCTTTTATTTCATTCGTTAAAATGACGTTATTTTTTATTATTATTTTTTATTATTATTTTTTATTTAAAATCATTTGATTCCATAATTTCAGCCACTCCTTTCTAAATCTATTTTCACATTTCAACCCTGATACCGATACCGATCCAATCCGGAGATAACCGTTTCAAACTCCGACGTAATATTTCCGATATACTATGTCAACCGGAAATCTATTATAAGAGACCATTTTTCGCATCGGAGACACTAAAACATTTTCCTTCAAATTTCGTCTGAGAGCAGTGTACCGAACCAAGCATTTGCGAAACGGGATAATAACTTTTTCGGTACTAACGGTGACAGATTTTTTAAGGTGAGATGCGGGACGCTATGTAAGCGTAAGTACTACTTTTTATGGCATTGACTCGGTTAGCCACGAGATCTCGATCAATCAATAACCCTCATTCCGATTTACAACTGGCAACATTAAACAAAAAAAAAAAAGCATATAATATCGTTTGTTTTTTTTTTCTGTGTGTCGAATTTTATCGCATAATCGATTTGGAAGTAAGCTTCGCGGTGCTTGATAATTTCATAGCGCGTGTTTAATGTACATTATTCTCCCCTTCAGGTCCAATTTTATTACTGTCTGTTTTTTGTTGTTGTTTGTTTGTTTTTTTTTTGTTTTTTTTGAAGATGACACGCTCTCGGCGATATAAATCTGAAATTTTAGAATTTTATTATCTTTCAAATAGCTGAGTTTTTTTTTTATTAATAACCTGCTGGCTGGTGAAATTTTTACCGACAATAAAAATTCACGGTTATCACATTTATTATTAAATATTATGCGGTTTACCTGGAAATGACTGCTATCCGTTAGTGAAACGTTAACCGTATTTCTCGAGACCGGTACACTGCAACTGACAGGTCGAAATCGTTGCAGACATGATACACGTGCCGAGACACATTTAACGACAGCATTACCCCCAAAACGTAGAGAAAGAGCTCGATTTTATAACTAAACGATAAACAAAAAGAACCTTTCGAAACCCCCCCGAATACGACTGGAAAAAGTTGAACCATATGACAGCAATAGCGAAGAGGTTTACGCACAGAAGCACGAAATGATTAAACATCGTAAGAAAATTCCCGAAAAAAACTTGGCCTCATTCCTCAAACATCTCCCCTTTAAATCCTTAATATGATATCTCCGTCACTGGTATATCACTTATGTATATGAACGCTGTTCTCGACGTGGTCCTTCGCAAAATTTATCCGAACATTTCCCCTTTATGTCTCTTTCAAATAATCCTGCTCCTGATGCGTATGTCTCGTTTATTCCGAAAAGCTTTTAATTCCGGGGAAAAAAATGTATCCGTTTAGCGGCTCTGTGAGGATGATGCGGTCAATCTGGTTTTCAGCACTATACGTCGATACTTTAATCATACTCATCAAAGAGGGGAGCAAATGCTAAACTTTAAATAAAAGTTAAAATATAAACAAAGTAGAGACTGACTAGCTTCGAACACATTCACAATCACGATATGTGTAATAAATGTGAACAAAGAAAACAGAAACAGTTTTTTACGAAAATTCGAAATATTACGAAACTATCGTAATATCTTGCGAATTTACTTTTAATAATAGAAAAATGCAGATAGTTATGATAGTTTCTAAACGTATTTTTAAATCACGCGTACCATAAGTCGTATGCTTCGGGTCGTTATCCTGGTACAAGCGAAAAGAACTTAGGATTCCCAACTTCTCCGTACTAGGGCGTACGTTCTTTTTCAGGATTTCTCTGTACAAAGTTGCATCCATATTCCTTAAGATAAACTCCAATGCACCTGCGCCAGTCGCGGCAAAACAACCCCGTACGTTAATATTGCCGCCATCGTGTTTTATTGAGGTAGAGTTATGTTTTTACTTTCCAGTAGTACTGTATTCGGTTTACGACATACTCTGACTTTTTCATCACTGATAAAACAAATTGAACATCGATTCATCCGTAAAAAGGGCATCACGCCAAAATGTTTCACGGTACGAACTGATACTATTTTTTGCGAACTCGAGACGCTTTCGTTTGTTCGCTGCACTAATGTAGGGTTTTCTACGAGCCGTTCGCGAAAAGTAACCCATCGTTTTCACTGCTCGGCGTACATTTGCGGCCGAAATTGTTACACCTGCCAATTTCGACTAGTTCACGACTTAATTATAAGGTAAGCACCTGCGGAGTTTTTGCAATTTTCCGCCTGATCCAGCGTTCATCAGTCTCAGTTAATTTCCTCGGTCGTCCTTTTTGCGGAATTGAACGGATGCGATTTTCCTGTTTGAAGCGCCGTAAAATCGCGTATACGGTGGTTCGCCGAATATTTAGTAATTTCGATATTTGACCGGCCGATGATAAACCTTTCTCATAATTCGAAATTACGAGTTTACCGACCGCAGGAGGGATACGTGTTGGCCTTTACGCGACATTTTTCACGAATACCAAGCACAATTTTTTTTGAATCGTGACGAATCTACACAATTTCACGGTGAAATCTTTTCATGTTCCTACGTAAGGACACTTGCACTGTATGAATCTGACGCACTCCGGAAAAATCCATTACTCGCACTCGGCCATTTTTACATGCGTTCAACGATTAATGTAACGCGACATTTCGTTGCACTTTCATGCTCTAACTTCCGACTTACTGCATTGAACTCGCTCAACTTTTGGTGAGTTAGACTTCGATATATTCTCTTTCGTCTCACATAACGGTCGCATATTTCATTCAGCCATTACCAAGGTATAGGACTTTCCCCAGCTTGGTGCGCGCTGTTCAACGATTAATGTCACTCACTGTATAGTAAAAACAATAGCTTACAATAATAGTTTTATTCGGCACATGTAATATATATATGCACCCAAAAAAAAAATATACAAATATTAAATATAAATATAAAAATAAGAACATTAACTATAACGATATTTCAAAAAAGGTTACTGAAATTGACGTAAATCTGCAAAACTCAATTATTTCAAATAAAAAGGTTGGCATATCTTTACAATACAAATAGTGTGTACAATAAATTATACAACTTTAGAGTATATAAGAAATAAGATAATTTCTAAGAGTAAGCAATCTAAAGTGAGTAACACCTGCGAAAAACTATATATAAGAGAGGGAAAAAAATCCTTTAAAAGAAGATAGAAAAAAAAAATAGCGCGGCTTATAAAAATTGTTACACTGAACGTTCATCTTTTGCTTGCAACTTTATTACGTTACAAATTAGCCATCACTGAATACTTTTTAATTTTGTCCAAAAAGTGTTACATGTAAAATTACAAAAATATATAACATTAAAAGGAAATCATTTGTTCAATTTAAAATGTAATAATTAATCACTTTTAACATCTATTTAAATATGTAAATTACCGTTTTTGTAATTACTCGTATAGTTTATTATTATTAGTTTTTTTTTATCCATGTTTATGTTAACGAGCTTTTATTCGGTGTTCAAATTAATCCGATTCTTTACTTGCATTTTAAATATAGCCGAAAACTATTATATAAAAAATAAGTACCGAACGAAAACAACGGCGATATCACGAATTTGATAATTTCAGCCATGTCCTCTCGAATTCAGAAGTGAACCAGAACGCAGCTTTTTAGTTTGTCAGGGACAATGGATTACAGTCCTGTGACACTCTTGGGCAGTAATAGTCTAGATATTATACACGGCCTGAAGTCTAACCAAGGTTCAGAGGTAAATAAAAAAAAACTAAAAAAAAAACAACAAACAGCAATATTCTTTTTGACGTAAAATTCTAAACGCTATTCAAAAAAATCGTGATTAGATAAATTTCACCCGATTAGCATAGCTATCTTGTATAAAAAAAGAAGGAGCGTAAATCACTAAAACAGATCTAAAAAGAAGATGAAGAAAACGTTAAAAAATTAATACTGAACATTAAGCGAAAACAGATCGAAAAAATAAATACGTACATATCTTGAGAAAACTCGTCCACAAGATGCGGTAGAATAAATAGTGAAATAAAGCTCGGTCAGTCCACACGAAAAAGTAACGATAAAAGAAACGAAGTGTGTGGTGGAATGGCGGTCAGTGGATGTGAAAAGAAAAATAGGTAGATTGTTAACTCGGAACGCATAGGATGAGAACAATGGTAGAAAACTGGGGAAAACCTACTATCGATGTAGGTTAATCGAAATCGTAATTTAATTAGCAACGTAAATAATTTTAATATATAGATCGGTATGCACATGTATGTATGTATGTTTGTTTGTTTTTTCCTTTTTTCTGAAATTAAAATGAAATTCAATTTTTATTTAAGTAGAATGTATAAATAAAATAAGTGGCTAAAGAGTGCGAAAGTCAAGACTGCAAAAACAAAAATTCTTTTCGAGTTTCTCGAAATCAAATAAGCCTCTGTGGTAGACATAGGAAATCCCGTAACCTAAATTTAGTTCGCTTGGCAATTTTCCCGTAAAATGCAAACCAGCAGACTTCGGAACGACGGGGGAATTTTAAAAATGCATTAATATACTCAAACAAAAAAAAAATCCTAAAAAAACCGATTTTTTAGCGATAGATTTAAAATAGAACAGAGACACCCTATTTTTATTCTACATATTGATTATTTCGCACGATATCTCCCTTCCTCTCTTATATATAATACAGAAAGAAAGAAAAGAAAACAGAGTGCTGAATATTTTAAAAAGTTTGGTTTAAATGAAAATTTAATGATGCCCGGAAAAGTTGACTCAGACTTTCCGGAAATTGACATCTAAATTACGTAATACAGATTTTCGATTTTGGAACTTTTAAACGCTTTTTTTGTATTTCCTATAAATCAGCTAGGTAAAGTTTTTCAATTAGAAAAAAATAATAAAAAATCAAAGTTTAATATTTACCGACGGCAGTATTTTCATACAGTAAGTTCGCTCTTGCGTTTTGCATTAAACAAATGCGTAATTAAGATTTACCGCCCTTACCCGGGTATTTTAAAGTTCCAAAACCAATTTAGTTCCAGACTGGTTATTATATATATCCAGACGGCAGAAAACATATTGAAAATCGGGAGGTATACTTTTCGAAAGGAAAAAGTCTGAATCACGCCACAAAATACGGCATTAAAGTATTCACGAAAAAATCAGTGAACAGAAGCAAATTGTTTCTTTGCAATCTTTAAAATTGAATATTCTCGTTTCCTTTATAATTAATAATTTAAATTCTGAGATGACTAAACCAACTAAGGTACAGGAAGTTAAAGCAAAAAGGTACTTTAGACGTTGAAAAAGTATCATGCTTAGAACATTGCTTGCCAGTAAAGCCACTTATTTTGAAATTAGCTTTTTAGTTACCCGAAGTTAGTAATTAGTAACCGTCCCGAAAGTAGAAACTAAAAAAATTTTGTAACAATTCAAAAAAAAAACAACTTTTAAATAAATAATTGCGCGTGTTTGTATGTCAGTATAATTAGCAACTTGTTATCTTCGTGTTCGATAAAAAAAAAATATAAACCTAAATAAATTTGTTCTTAAAATACTATTTGAAAAATAATATTTATTTTAAATCTTTCCGTCAGCCTGACAGAAAAACTAGATGATCTCTTATTCTAAGTGTTTCTATATCGACATGATCACACGTACGCTTCGTCATTCTCGTTTCTGACACTTTTTTTAATACTTTTTCTTGAAAGAGTATGCGTAATTGCAGAACGGGACCGACCGGTATGAGTGAGAATTTGAAAAATAGAAAAAGTAAAAACAAATAACTAATAAAGTTTTAGTCTTGCTGCTGGTGGTTTCTTTTGTTTTCCTTACTTCGCAGTTCTGTTGTTGTCCTCATTAATCACCTATTTTTTAAGCCATACTTTATTACCTTCCGTCCGTTTTCGTTTTTTCTCGGTATCCTCCCCACACGCTATGCTTTTTATTCTAATAATATGCCTGTTCGCGACACTAATCATGTGTTTTTTGAATGCTCTCATCTCTTTCTGATGAGCATTCTGCATTCCAATTTTCCGAAACTTGGCCTTCCTATTCCTTCCTGTTATATTCTGACTTTTCCTTCACTTCAGTCTTATCTTTCGATTTATAATAGCTGGCGCTTCACTCCCAGCAAAACCCCTATTCTGGCTTTTATTTCACATCGTCTCGGTTCATTTTGGCCGTATATTATCTCATTCAATAATCTCCCTTATTTTTCCTTCGACTTCGCTGACATCTGTCATCCTCCTAAGGTATTTATCCTCCCCTCATTTGAAAAAAATCTCCCCCAAGCCGTAATTAAACAGGTATTTTACAGCACTATCAATTCCCTATTTCCCTCTCATGTTACCATTTACACGGATGGTTCGAGGGGGCCTGGTGGTGTTGGTGCTTCTTTCATCCTTCCTGATTTTAACCTCTCAGAATCTTTTCGACTTCCTTATTTCTGTTCCATATTCACAGCCGAGTTGTTGGCTATCCTTCGCTCTATTATTTTCATTTCCTCGAATCAATTTTCCTCTAAGTTTTTAATTATTTCTGACTCTTTGAGCGCCCTTCAGGCCATATCCTCTCCCCTTCCTGATCATTCGTGTGACTTTGTTATCCTCCGTATACGTTCACTCATTCACAATCTTTCCTATCTCCATTCAGTCAATATTGATCTGCTGTGGGTACCTGACCACTCGGGCATATTTGGCAATGAAGCGGCTGGTATTCTTTGGTACTCGGGCTGCTGCTGCTTCCTCTTGTCTTTTTTTTAAAAAAATTTCATCCGATAACCTTCTATCAATTTGTAAAAGCTTCCATATCAGATCATGGCATCGGATATTTACACTTCCTCCTTTTCTAATAATTATTCATTTCATCTGTCAGTTCAGCCTACTCTTCCTCCCTATTCATGGTTTCTTTTGCATCCCTCCCTTCCCCGTTCTGATGTTGTTTCCATTGTTCGCATGCGCTTTGGCCATTCTTTGCTGCCTTCCTACAGATTTCGTTTTTCCCTGATTTCTTCTCCACACTGTCCTTTCCATCCGGATGATGCAGTTATTTGCGATGCCGATGTTTTTCCACTGTTCATCTATCTCCGTGGAGCGTTCTGCCTTATATTCTTATTTGCTTAAGATTGGACTTCCTACCCATTATTGTGCATCCTATATCCTGTCCTTTCCTTCCCCACTAATTATTCCTGCTATTTGTTCCTTTTTAGTTAAAATCTCTGATCGAATCAAAATATAACCGACTTCTTTCCTTACCTTTTGTTTCTGGGTAAAGGTCCTTGGTTGACGAGCCCCAAAAAAAAAAAAAAAAAAAAAAAAAAAAAAAAGACTTCCTTCACCACACACATTATATTGCTAGCATATTGATTACTCTTTTTTAGTAATATCAAATCGTATAAAAACATAGTTAACCATTTCGTTTTCTAATTGTTTCTGAATAAAGGGGAAGTATAAAAACAAAAAAAAAAAAAAAAGGATTTAATTTTGTCGTAAAATTTGTATAACGCAAAAATTTGAGGAACACCTTGTTTTATAATTTCTTTGCAAAATGAAAACTAAAGTAAAAATTACGTCGTAATTTTTAAAATTTTTTATTATAAATTTTATACTGTTTAATTTAATTTTTTTTTTTAGAAGCCATTCCTAGCCTATATTAGCTATCAGTGCAGCCGGTATGGCAAATGATTGTGACGTAAAGGGTTCGTAGTACTAGTCCTAGTATTAGTAACTTATGTTTGAATAATTCTCACAGTGGTGGTTTTTTTTTTGATTTTTTTTTGCTAAGGCCAGGTCTAAAGGTTTTGTTCTTCCTAGTCTGCGCACTTGTGGCGAATTGTCCAGTAGGCCAATTGCAGCCCAGTTCGTGTGATCATATAACCGCTCCTGATGTTTTGTTGCCATCTTCTTGATAACATCAGCTACATATTTCATGCAAACGTCGCATCATGTAAGGTTTTGTTCCTTACGTACCATGGGGGGCGCCAACGATTGACCTTAAAGTAATATTTTAGTATCTTTGAATTTTCATAATATTGCTCTTTGCACTGCAGCCCCTCAATTCGCATTTATACTTCCATATCGCAGCGAGTAGTTGGTTATATAATGTCAATTTTTTTTTTTTTCAAGGACAGTTGAGACTGTTTTTCTAATAGCCTAGTTTGTTGGTTTTTATTCTGAGTTCAGCCTTTTATGTGTCAATGTGCTTACGCCATGTTAGCTTCTGGTCTATAAGCCTAGGTATTTAACGTCTTTTTTGATTGGCACTATCTTGTTATCGATGATTTATATTTTCTGGTTCTACATAACGGATTTGTAAATACTATATGTATGCTGATTTATTTTCATTTATTTTAATCCGCCATTTCTTGCACCATGACATAAATTTATTCACCGCTCTTTGCAATTTACTATTTGCTTTTGTTTGACTTAAATCAGAGCACAATAGTGCGGTGTCATCTGCAAAAGTTGCCATTAACGAATTGTGTCTTCAACTGGTATATCTGCTGTAAAAATAAACACTTTCCTGTGGAACTGCCGACTTAATTGGATAAATGTTAGATACTTCGTCTCCGTACTTGATTTGCTTTCATCCAGATACGATGAAAACAACTCGTAATAATGATTTGGAAAACTTTTTTTTATTTTACGCAACAAGCTGTAATGCCATACTTTGTTAAACGCGTGTCTAACATCGAGAAGTACGGCATCGCAAATCCACCTTATGCACTTCTTGTTGGACTGCAGAGTGTTTAGCTCTAAATCCGTACTGATGAAATGGTACTATTTGGTACTCATTAACTAAAGCAAGCACTTTTTTTTAATATGAGGGTTTCTCATATAATTTCGATATCACCGGTATTATTGAAATAGGCCTGTACGAGGCAACATCTGTAGATGGTTTATTAGGCTTCGGTATTACTACTATTTGCGAAAATTTTAACTGCGCAGGATAGTAGGTTAAGCTCAGTATTGCGTTGAATATATATATATGTTAATATAACCCTTTGCGCGGTTATTCCTTTCGGAACTAAGCGATTATTAGATCATAACCAGGCGCTTTTTAGAGGTTCATGGATTTAATTGTAGCCTTAATCTTCCCTGGTGATGCTGGCTTGATAGAAGGATAGACATTAAAGTTGCTTTCATTTTTAGGTAATTGCATCGTCTCCAGGATTTGGAGTAAACACATTAGCAACGTACTTAGCGAATTATTCCGCTTTTTCTTTGTCACTGTGAGCCCAGCTGCCATCACATTGACTAATAGGATGAACTGGAATTTTTTTGGTCTCTTTAAACTTCTCGTTGCTTTCCATAATGAGTACTCATGTCATTGAGCAATGGTTATTCCTGTACTAGTGTCTGCAGAGAAAGCAGGCAGTTGCTTTGAGGCGTGCTGGATGTTGAGATATGTATGGTTTTTGGTTTGCAACACTGAGGATGTCTATATATATATATCTAGCAAGTAGAAGGATGTAGTTGTTGTAGAATATATGAGCACAGTGATAGACTTTTCCCCGAGAACTACTGGAGAAAAGAGAGTAGTATGGGCATGTCAGTATTATTTCGTTTTATTTATTTAAATTTACATTTCCTTAAAAATTACACCTGCAAAAAATCCAACAAAATATGTATTGAACCCGCACATTAAATTCTGTCCTAGAACGCAAGTTTTCTATCTACTTCTGTACGTTACTGAAATTTTAATATCTCAGTGTCAGTTTTAAAATACTTTCCAGAATATACAAGTAAATTAGTTTTTAAGCATAATATATAATCGGTGCAAAAACACTACATAAAAATGTTACATAATTTATCATTTTCCGCTTGCATAATAAGACAAATTGTGTAACAATTTTATGTAGAATTTTTGTATCGATTATACGTAATGCGTAAAAATAGGGTAGTCAATTAAACCCAACTTTTCAATAATAATATAGAAGACAATCATCTAGATGTCCGAGAATGTTCTTTTGGCAACGTCTGAAGAAGAATTTTTATATTATGCGCTTTTTTTTTGTTTTCGAGTTTCAAAACATTTTAATATTTCATTTTTCATGCGGTAAATTAATTAATTTTTAATTAGTACAAAACTGAAAATGCATACGGTGAAGCTATCAGAGTATCTTCATCTTTTTAAAAACATTAGTTAAGGGACCTACAATGTCAGCGTAACGCTGTAGTAAAAATTGATCTGTTTTTTTAAAAGTTAAAAAATAAATAATTTTTTAAAATTGTACGAAAATTTATTTTTTTAATTTTCTCATTCAAATTTTTTTTCTAAAAGTACAATTCTTCTTTTCCTTGTAAGGAGATCTGTAAAGCTCTATTCAACATTCATGTTTATTTTATTACGAAAGCATATTTTATTTTATCGCCGCTTTACGCGTATGTCAATGTATCCTGCTGTCCAATATACCACGTGGGTAAAATTTTCCATCCTAAATAAATGAGTCTACTCATTCTGAAGCATACAACGATATTGCTGTGAAAAGTAAACTGTCTCCTCGATGAAAAAAAACAACAAATGTTCAGTTTTTTATTTTTATTATTATTATTATTATTATTATTATTCATCCTATCTTTAGTCTCCAGACACTCATGTCTGGGATCTTTTTGCGGCATCTCCGATGCTTCTTTTAAAGAAAATAACGTATTCTTACGGTGACGGGGGCTAATCTGTCCTTGACAGTTCCGATGAAATAAAGAAAACTTCCTCCGAAATTTAACAAGAACAAAAGTGGAAATAATAAAATATCCTTTATGAATACGTTCATAGTAATATTAACTCCAAATGAGATATTTAAATATTACATAAATTACTTTTCAGAATTATTCACAGCAAACAAGCTCGAAGAGACCGGTCGGTTTTAATGTTTTTACCGATAATTGATCTTATGTAACACATCGTTAATAATTTCGAATTAAAACTTCCCATAAACAATAAATCGGTTAAAACGTAGGACATCTCTGCACATGTACGATAAATAATTCCATAATAATAATAATAATAATCAATAATTGCAAAAATATTTTCAAAATCTAAAAAAAATTGTAACTGACGCTTGCAAAAATTATTATCTTATTTTCTTGTTATTTAAAACGATGTAAGCGGTAAAGTAAAAATTAGTAAAATTCATTAAAAACGACTTTATTATAAAGAATTTTTTTTTTTTCTTTTGAAATAACTGTAAAGGGTTTTACTAGTCCAATGCCTATATTGTGGGTGCCCAAACACTTATTATCGTTTGTTGTATAAATATAACGCGTGCAATGTAATATCAACGTCCGACTATAAGCTAAGCTGTTACTATTATTATACATATCGGTATATTCACTAGAATAGCCACACAACCACGAAAGCGTTAAATAAAACAATAATCTTCGTAAATCAAGCTAATATCTTATCCTCTTAACAAAACGTATACAGTTCCGATCTGGAAATTTATAACTAATATTATTATACAGTATCACCGTAAACACATTCCAACCCATACAAACAACGAGATAATACAATCAGTCAGAACAAATACAACACAGAAGAAATAATCCTATCTTATACATTAACGCCATTAATGTTTTAAAACAGAACAATATATCCGAATAACAGCTACGGCCAACGCAACATAGTTAACTATAATAAATACTCTATACAAATATCAAATAGGTGTAATTATGCTCTATTATTCCAAATGCACGCAAGCCCGAATACCCTTTTATATTGTATTTGGGGGGTGGCCAAGAAAGCTGCAAATTATTACTCCTATCCCTGCAACCAAGCAATTAATCAAATTTTTTTAGTTTGTGTTGAGATTCATTTGCGATAGTTGAATCCCTACTAAGAGTTGTCTAATAACTCTATGTAACAGTTAAAAACGGCAATTAAATGTAGCTACCTCTCAAAAAGATACAAAAAAAAATAAAAATAAAAATATAAAAAATACTTACTGAGAACAACAACGGACAAAATATATCCAGTTCGCATCAATTAACAAATAGAATTTGAATGCCAGCAACCGTATTTCGCAATAAAAAGTAACGCAACAAAGTCTAAAATGGTAGCGCTTTAGTGGTCTTCCTTGACGTCACTGCGAAAAAACATATGTCGCGTCGTGACCCCTCCTACACGTACTACTCCAATTGCTTATTTTTCCTTTGACTTTTCGTGCACACGACTTTTTCCACTACTTCTGAATATACGTAGGAGATAAAAAAAAATTTTTATAAGCCGTTTAAAATTGTCCTTACTTTTACAGACTCTTTACTAGTATTCATTTCGAATTATTTTTAGATTTCGATTTATTTCTCATCTTTATTTATATATTCATTTTGATCTTTTTTATCGTTTTTTACCTTTGGTTCGCTTATTTCAGTCCGCCGTTTTTATCAAAAAGCACACAGATGCCCGGATGATTTGTATCAATATAGAGCTTTCAGTTTTCAAAATTGGTATATACATCATATGTATTATTTTAAATCCCCACTTTTTACCTTTTAATCGGAGTTATCAGTTTTCTAATTAGACTTAAATATATAATCATATTTTAAATATCTACGATCTGCTCATTACAGAAAGTTCATCAAAAGCGAACTAATAATCAACCAACAACTTAATATTTAACACCATTATAATAGTCGAATATTTTAGGCATTAAAAATCGTCTATAGTAACTTTAAACGTGTAATAAAATACACGAGTCGACAAAAAATATTGTCTCATTCAGATATTGAAATTATCGTGGTAGAATTTCTTATTTCAAAGACAATTCATATAGAATACTTCCTAAGCGAAGAATAAGAATTGTTTCATTCGATTCTTTGTTTTGACTGACTTATTCGCAGACAAGCTGATCAACATTTTTATTCCACTGCGTCGATATTCGGAATATTAACTTTGGCTCCACTGCGTACATCCATGACCGCTATTTCTTAACTGGGGCCTGGTCTACATTATGCCATCGCGAATGTGTTTATTTTTTTCAGAATTCTCGTGGTTTCTACGCTTATTATTGTGTGCCACTTAAAATATTACGCTCGTAAACGACAAACCGAGTAATATCGGCCTTTGTGTTTTTGCCTCTTTTTCACTACTCTGAAATATGCTCGCTCTCGCTTGCTCCACTATACAAAGCTCTCTCGCCCCTTCTTTCGCTTTATCTCTTTTTATCGAAACATGTAAAAATTAATTCCTGCGTTACATACTGATAGTGTTCTAGTTTTAAGAAGTTCTTTTTTTTCCCCCCCCCTTTTTTTTCATCGCAGCTATCTATTTTTCAGAATTTTCCAGAAACAAAAACTGCGAAAACGATATATTTGTATCTATTTTTTTTTTCCCTTCATTTTACGGTTATTTTTATTTTTCAGCGCCAATTTTTATTTGAGTACTTTTACATTTTTCTACATGATTACACCGCTCTGTTCCACGGGCTATTAAAATGGATGGACGAACCGTCTGGCGGTACGCTGTGCCCTAGTTTTTATTATATTCGCATTCCGATTAGGATTATTTTTAATAAAAACATTTTCCTCGCAAGAATTTAATTTCGAAATATTGTGCATGCGCGTGTACTTGAGGGAATGTAAATGTAAAATTTGCACATCAACAACATGCTCACTGAAATATCTCGGATTTTTTCCGGTAACTGCTTTTTTTCTTCATTTATTATTTAGATACTTTTTCCGATTTTGTTAATAAATTGTGTGATTAAATATCATCGACGAGAGAAATTTTAAAATGAATTACACCTTTATGATATACAGAATGCGCATTTCTTGTGTCATTCAAATTTTTCTACCCGGAACTTTGACTAAACTTCCGACAGTGTCATCATCAAAGGTAAAATATATTTTAGAAGGAGCGCTCATGATGTCGTTTTTCAGCCAGAAGTTTCAAAACTTAACCACATTTTGAAGTCTTCGCCGATTCTCAGTTTTCGCAAGGGTTTTTTGTAAACTGTGAAACTTTCCTCAGGTCTCAAATATCGAACTAGTGAACGTTGTGTTTCCAAACGAGCGGTTTATTTTCTCGTCTCTTCTTTGTGCCTACGCGGGATCTAAAGTAAAAATTTCAAACGCATAGAAATTCGTTTTAAAGATTCAAAAAAAAAAAGAGAAAAAATGCGACACGTCACATACAAATGTGTAAGTAAAGGAAAAGGAGAAAGAAAAAAGACAGATAAAAAATCAATAACAGAAATTAACGTCAAATGAAACGAACAAAAATGATGATGATTGAAATAAACCATTGCCGTATTATTAGTTGAGTCGAAATATTAATTTTCGTTCGGCATGCAGACACTCGGACAATGCCTTCTCGGATAATCACTGAAATTTAAGACATGTTCGCGCTTTAAATGAAAGAAATAATAATTAAAATTTTTTGAAACTACCCAAGTGCGATAATCGTTGAGATTTAAACGCCACAAAGCATAGACAATTACGCATTCTTTGTGCCACGCTAGCAGTAATAGTTAAGATTTCATGTGTATGTGTGTACGTGCATCTAACAACGGTTCCACTTTGTCGAAATCATTTACGGGGAGATACAGCGATTTTTCGGATGTTAGGTCAGACATGTTGATTTTGGGATGTTTAGCGTTTCTGATAGGGTGAACACTATTCCTTGTCAATGCCATAAACCGTAATGTGATCCGACCTCGCGTTTGTGTTCTATGGCCAAACACCTGAATGCGCCTCGGTTGGTATGCAAAACTTTAAGCTAAAGTATGTTTTTTTTTCAAATTTCAACTTCAAACGCAAATATCTCGGCGAGTGTTATACTTAGAAGGCTCCGTGAGGTCTCAATCGATCAGAAATATTTTGTCTAGTATACCATACTGGACTTAAAACTACATACAGACAAAGTGGGACCTAGTTAGATGCATGTACACATATAGCGGATAGGTAGTATTCGAATTCACCCTCATAGTGCACATTTCTTTATTTCCTACCTTGCCTATAAAGGGTTTCTATCGTTTCGGCCCCGATTCGTTTTGGCCTAGATCATATTTTGACCTCGTTTTTTCCACAGGTAAATCGAGTTAGTAAGTTTATAATTTTTTTTTCTTTTTAATTAATATTTCATATTTAAGGCGTAAAAATATAACCATTAAATTAAAAAAACACCCCCCGCGAAATTAGTTAATAATTTGCTTAGAAAAAAGTCAGCGATTATCAATGAGTTTTTTTCGTTCGTACATCGCTTAAAAAATTATTTTCTCTTTTGTGAACGTAAAAATTGATTATAAGGCATAATACGGTTCTTTTTTCTTTTTTTTTTAAAGTAGAAAATTTGTCATAGTGAAAAATTATTGCGTAGATAGGCTAATTTTTATTGAAATAACCAGCTAAAAAAATATGTAATCAGCATTTCAATAAGATATTTAAAAAGAGGAAATATTTTTTTAAGCGATATTCCAAGTAATGTACTCTTTTCAGATGATTGACCACCAGCGGGCGAAAAATTGAGGAATAAAAGAAAAAAGATATGAACGAAAAAAAAAAAAAAATCATTAAAAACCGCCGACTTATTTTTTAAGCAAATTAATTAATAATTTCGCAGGTGTTTTTTTTACTTCAATGATTACTTTCAGGCCTTAAATATGATATTAATTAAAGGAAAAAAAAGAGGTAAAAACTCGCTAATCCTAAACTAGATCTACTTGGAAAGAGGATAAAGCCGAAACGTAACGAGGCCGAAATGATCCAGTACGTATCGGAGTCTTTAGGTCGAAACGATACGACACCTTCATTATTTCCTGACTTGTATATCAAGGGTGGATCCAGAGAGACAGTTTAGGAGAAGGGGAGGGAAATTATATAATTACGTAATGTCTTATACGATAGACAGTAGATATTTAAGAAAATACCCCTTGTGACTCATAAAGAAAATCAAACAGCGAACTGTTTAGAAATTTAAAAATGTTTTAAAAATACATAGCTATTCTCAAAAATCTTTCCGCTTCGGTTCGTCTTAAACTCGTTTAACTCCTTTCATCGCTCTTGTTCTACTCCTTTATCTCGAAATATCTTCATCGGTATCCTGATGCATAATTCCTTTTTACTTCGTCCAATTTCGTTAGCTTCCCGTGTTAGGAAACTCTTTTCCAAAGTTTAAGACGTCTTGTTTTTGGTATTATCTGTTACCTAATAATACGCTTGCTTTTTCGCTCTGGCCCCCAACTATATTAGTAATTTTTTGGCAGACGTTTACTAATTAATTATCGATCAAAACAATTATTTATTACCTACTTTCTTAATAACCTTGTAGTCTTTGGCAATGTCCATAGCCTCCCTCTTATTGATATAATGCATTCTTTTAACATTCCGGTTTTTTGCTTTTCTTGTTAATAATATTTTTTCCACTATCATTAATTCCTCCTCTCTTTACACTATCACTACACTCTTTCAAGGATTACAGGGTTCCTGCCTTCACCCAACTTTATTCACTCTTTCATCAAAGTTATTGCCTCTGAATTCTTTTTCCCTTTTTTCCTCATTTTCGTCATACTATCTCGTTAGCTAACTTTCAATCTGAAAACTGCTTAAAATTATCAGGAAACTCTTTTTATCCATCTTTTGTTCTACTCTACTAAATGTTCTACTGCCGTTTTTACACCCTTTTTGATCCTTCTTTAATTAACCTCGTGTTAAATAATGCCCTAATTTCACTTCCTACTTTCGTTATTTGGATATCTATATGTCTTCGATGAAACGTATAAAGATTTCGATTTAAGCATTAACATTAAAAAAAAACAAAATATTGCCAATTACAAAAGCCGAGAGTAACATACAAATTCGGAGTGAAACCCTAGAAAATGTGTCACAAATTTTCAGTATCTCGGATCCCACCTCAGTGCGGACAATACGCTAGACGACGAAATATACCATCGAATTAAAAGTGCTGCGTCAGCGTTCGCGAAATGAAAAAACCGGAGTATTCCACAACAGAAACTTAACCATATTCACAAAATCCGCAGTTTCTGTGATTATTCCATTCTTGTTTTATGGATCTGAAACATGGACACTGTACGATATCCGTAAGCTTAAACAATTCCAGCAGCGTCTAATTCGATACGTCCTAAAGATTAAATGGACCGACTTTATTACCAATGAAGAAGTTCTCGGGTGCTTCGGTGTGGAACGAATAGAGACACCGATATTCATGTTGTGCGAATGCAAAATCACCGCTTGCCTATACGCGTATTCCATGGTGAACTGGTGGAAGGGCTCAGGGCTCGGAGGGGGGACCAAAGATTACAAAGATTATATCGCAACCATGTTTCAGGATGCGAATATCAACAAGGATTGAGAAAATAAAGCCGGCAAAAATGAAAATAGGTGTCTCAGGAGATGGTAGGAAATAACCGTAAGAAACGCCGCAAGACAAAAAAAAAAAAAAAGGAACGAGATACTAGTCCGGATCAGCTATTCGAATTTTCAAAACTGCGGGAAAACGTGTACTATTAAAATTAGACTAATTAGCCATCTACGAACACAGAATTCCAGCTATGATGGGGCTTTGGATATCTATCTGGAAGTCATCTTTTATTCCGTAATCAGATTAAATGGGAAAGTGCTTGCTCATGTTTTACAAAACTTTTGTGGACGTTTATTGATTTATGGAAATTCTAGATCCCTCCTATCCAAGCTCAGTCGTGTTCAAAATACATGCCCCGGAGCCTAAGCATCTATTCCGATCCCTCGATCGCTGCTCTACATGCAGAATCTCACATTCCTCCTCTTTTTTTATTCGAATATCTCGTGTAAACTGCCGTTTTTTTATCAAACCTTTATGTCAACCATTGTTACCTACTCTTTTGTCTACCGCAACTGGCGTTTTACCACCAATAAAACTCCAACAGTATCTCTGTCCGCCTTCTTTATGTAATTCTTCTCGTACGCTTTCGAATTTATAACTTTTTTCTTCGCCACTCTATCCAAATTGACTTCTTACCAACACCTGGACCCTCTGAGGTCGAAGGATTTACATTTGCTAGCTCGTTTATCTTTTTCTACCGGCGAATTCCTTAGCGTTTTTAAATCCCGTAGCATGACGTTTCTCCTTTTTCCTCTTCTCTCTCTCTAATCCCGATTCCATTTATCTATTCAACCGGAGTCTATATTCTTTTTGTGTTTTACTTTCCATCTTTGCAACCCCTCTCACTTCTCTCTATGCAATCAATCGTGTCTGCACTTTGGACACGGTTTGTTTCCCTCATCGATTTTTTCCTTACTTATATTTTGTCCTCTCTTCTGATTCTCTTTTTATATGTGATGATCATATCTCTTTTGGATGTTTTTCCATCGCTGCTGAATGCTCTCCTTTCTACTCGTCACTTTTACTAATGGATTTTCCTATACCTTACAGCGTGTCCTTCGTCTTTTCTTTTCCTTCTCCTTATATCAATTCTGCTTTCTGTCTGCCATCATTGATCGCATACAGCTCTAATTATCGTTTTCCTTTGCTTCTCTAGTGTCCACGTTGACGAACTTGCAAAAAGAAAAACAAAAAAACCGTGATAATTTTTTCCCCTTTTTTTTTAGAAGATATTGCAAAGCGAATTGTAATCTGCCTTCGGAATACAGCAGTAATATGCGCCTTCGAATTTGCGCTACAGATTTCATGTACCTGGAGCTAAATGAGCGGCCGCATTCAAAATTCGAGCCGCGCGATTTAGCATAAAAAAGTAGTAATCGTATTCTGCGTTAGAATTTTTCTAGAAAATATTTTAAGCAATTGTTTCTTTTTCTCTGTGCAGGGATTATGAAAGCAATAATATTTTGGACAATTTACTATCTCGCATGGAACAGTACGCTAACAATTTAGAAGCGTTGGTGGAAGAAAGAACCGCTGATTATTTAGAAGAAAAACGGAAATGCGAAGAATTGCTTTACCAGCTGTTGCCGAAGTAAGTAAACTTGAAAAGAATAAGCGCGCGCCACAGCCAATTTATCAGAAAACTCACGAATTGCAACTTTTAATCCCATCGCATATTCTCTAGCTCACGCACATTGTGCGTAACAATCCACGCGGATCACGTCCATGCGAAAAACACGGTTTTCGTGGGTATGCGCGTAGGTTGATTTAAACTTTTTAGTTGTTAAACATTTCGATTTATTCGTAATGTTTCACATGCTTTATACACAAAAATGTGAGCGTGAGCTTCAAAGTTAAAAGTGGTATCTCTTCAAAAGGATCGTTATAATTCAATCATTAAAGATATACATATATATATATATATATATATATAATATAAACCTAAATTCTTAAATGTAGTTCTATAGTTGCATTATTGAGAATAGCAAGTGTGACATTATAATACGTATTATATATTTTTTGATGTAGAGTTTAATTTTTACGATTGAAATCTTTTCAGATTATTTTTTCATTTTTGATTAATTTTTATTCCTTCTCTTTTCTTTTTTTTTTCGATTACTTCCTGTATTCCGACAAACTACATACTCTTTAGTCGTATTGCTCGATTCCGAGCATCGTGACATTCGTACATTCTAGCTGTACAGAATAGGTAGTGGCCAATTGTTATATGCAACGCGAGTGTACACACGCAAGGCTAAATTCGGAACTGATTTTCCACTGCCTTCCACGTGACATAGCGAGTATTTAAATTTAATTTTTCGTAATCATTTCTGCCCGAGATATTCGTAACGGAATCCGATGGCTCTAGCAACTAGGCTATCGCGACGATTGCATACTAAAAGATATGCTACGCATTGTTTCGTATACGTATGTCGTCAAATGTGGAACAGCTCGATGAGCATTGTAGCGTACGATTTGGAATCAAAACATTTTCGAGGACAATGAATTTTTGTTTCGCTAAAGCGTCTTAGTAAAACACCACCTGTTTTCCTCAATTAATAGTGTAACGATTTTTGCTCAATCGGGCAGGCAAGAAGCCTAGGGGGGACAGATTTCTCATCACACATCTCTGACGTTGGTCTTTCTTCTTTCTTCGGTTGTCTATTTTCGGATGTCGTAAAACATGTTTTTCATTGTTTCCATTATTTTCGGCACTGATAAGCGATCCTTTATTTCTTTTTCCTTCTATTTTTTCTCCTCTAATTCATCTCGTCGGAAGATGTGACCGAGGATTTCTAAACATCCTCTTTTTATTATTGAAATTAATCTATCTTACGCTTTTATTTCGGTTCTTTCAGTGCCAAGACATGAATACTAACCCGCGGAATTTTAAATATTCGTCTGCAATCAGTAATTTCAAACGTTTCTCCAATTTATGACATAGTGTTAATTTCAGCGTCCAGATTCCGAGCCATAACACACTATTGGAATAGAGTCCATCTTAATGATCTTTCCAAATTCTTGTTAGCTTTGGATTTTGGCTATTCCAATGCGTCGTTTGATATCGATTTTGTGATTCCGGTTACTCATTCACGCTCCTCGATACGTTGCCGCAGTCTTTATTTCAATGTCAGGCGTCAAGGTACAAGTCTACGATAGTTTTTCGCATCTGTCAACTCACGTTATAATGCATTTTGTCCGATTTAATGTCAGATTTCCGACTGAAATATTCAGCTCGTTTTAGAAATCTTTCCAGTTTCGTGATTTATTCGCGACAAATATCGCTACACCATCTGCGTGCCGTAGGTTATGCATTTCCACTCCAATTCCGCTCATCTAATTTTCTGTTGCTCGCTACATGTGTCTGTGTATTATATAATGCGGGGTGATAAAAAATGCATCCCTGTATCAATCATTTTTCTATTTGAAAACTTTCGGTCTTTACACGCCTTCAAATCCGGTCAACCGTCCAAGGAATGTCTGACCGTGGTCCGGAAAGAACGCTATCCGACTTCTATCGTGGGCATCACATTAGGCACTGCATGGTAACAACCAACACGTGTGTGCACTGTGCCGGGGCACTACAACAAATTATCACAATCCAGTGTTACACAACACAGTTTGCGACAGCTCGCAGCTGCCTGCTCGAAAACCTCTAACTCGAAAAAGAAACTAGGCCGCCAATGTCGGACGACGTAAACGTACCGAGGTAACTCTCGAACGGTCTACGAATGCGATACGGACTTTTCCGTTTTAGTGAACTTCATACAACCTATAACTAATGGCGTTACAATATCAGCGCCGGCAAATAACGATTACTCGGGTAAAGGGCTGCTCCGGTGAAGTAATACGCTTCCGAAACAATAGCGATTAAATATAGTTTAGAAATCATTTAGCAATACGACGGATGCTCAACGGGCGGATGCGGTTAAACAACCGCGATAAGCAGCAATCACATTGCTGTCGCAAAAATGCCGCATGCGTGCTTCTCCACTTTCTGTTGCTTAAGCTGGTGGAATATATTTACATCGATCACTCTTATTAATATGGCCGCGAACGAAACACTTACTTAATATAAAATTCATTCCGTTAATTGAGCAGAAGACTAAGCTTGATGATGTAACGCGGCAAAGTAATAAAAATAGGCGGAATAAAGAAATATCTGAGAGCAAAAAGTAAATCTATACAAAAACTCAAAATGATCTTTAATAAAAGTGAAACGGACACGTGTTTAAACAGTGCAAACGCAGTTGATAAAAATGTATACATATTAAAATGTAATTAAAAGGCATTCTCCCGCAATGTTCCGGATGATACTCTTATCCTCTTTTTTACAATCGCTCGGGCGTAATTGTTTTTAACGCTAAATTAAACGCGTCTTTGATCATGTAAAAGTTTTGAAATTTTCCCTGCTGCCACTTTAGTCGAACATTAAATGTCCTTCTTTCATTCGTTTCCCGAAGAAACGGATGCAGCCGTATCGTCGCTTCCTTCCATTATCTGTATTACATAGTGGTTTATATTTAATGAATCGAATCGCTTTTAAGATCGTTATCTCATTCCACAAAAACTTTTCAGCAGTCTCTGAAACAAAAGAAATCGATAAATGCAAAAATGTTATTCGAGCCCAACTATCGCCACTTGTAATGTTCACGACTAAAAATCAGTGAACATTGATTCCTCAATTCGATCGACATTGTTATTCTTCGAAGCGGCAATGCTATCCGGTTAGTTTTTGACAGTTTCGTAAAATATTTCAAATCATCGCGTCCCGATATTTTATTATAAAAACGATAGAAGTCGATACTAGCAAAATTCTATTCTCCACGCCGCAGACAAAACACATTTAAATAAAAATCTGCCGGACCGTATATATATCCTTGTTTCAATTGCGTCACGTTGCGATAAAAATAGCAGACATTTCATATCACAGCAGCAGAAACCTGATCTAAATAGTAAAATTTACACCGTAAACTTATTCATTTCAGCGTGAAATTTCTTATATTACGGGACTTCCGGTTTGGATATTATCTCGCCGGACATTAAAAGCGGTTGACGCGAATTACTTAAAAGCCATAACCGAAATAACGAAACATTCTCGGAAAAAACATATACTTCCAGAAATAGCGGTGCCCGAAGCAGTACTTTCGAAATAATGAACTGAAAAATCTCGAACATTCGCTGCAGAGACGGAAACTCTAGAATTTCTGCGTAGAGGGTGCGCCGAGAAGAGTTTTATCACCGCAGGCTTAAAGAGAATTGGAAAAAGATTCTTTTCATTGGAAAAAGCAGTTTTTTTCTTTTCTTTCCTCATTTATTTTCCGAAAATGATACAAAACACAAGTATACATCTAGAGACTTTTACGTTTCAAACTGAAAATTTAATCTTAACCGGTCTGAGAGCGCTCAGCGCACAATTGGTAAATTTGTAGAGAAAAAATTGAAAAGAAAAAGTTAATTTTGGCCTGTAAATGTTGTCAGTGTCTAATCGAAAAATTTGCCGTTCGGGCTGGCCCAATTCCGAAAATTGGCCACGGCTTCAACAAATGTGAAAAAAACAAAAGGAATAAATAATTTTTACGAAAAAAAATTTGCAATTTTACAAAATTAATCGCCGTTTTCTGTTAATTATTAAGAAATAATATACACACATGTATATATATATATGTATTTTATAATGTACATGTAAGTTATTTCCTCATTTTTCAACTTTTATTTGAATATCGAGTAACCGAATTTCTTCTCGGTGGTAGATTATTTCAAAACCGATAAATACAACAAGACGCTTAATTATTTCTTAATATCTAATTAACTTGCCAATATCAATTGAAAGATGTGTTTAAACCTCAAATTACTTTCACAAAGAAATACGATTAATATTGAATGCGGCAAAATATATGATTCGAATTCCCGAGAGGATTAATTGCAGCAATCAAACATGTAAAAAGGACAGTGATTTTTAAAAAACCATAATCATTATCACGGTGCCATATTTAATATCTGAGCGTCGGGTATTCATACATTCTAGCTGTACAGTTATAAATCTATATAGTGTACTAAGCGATTGTTATATGCGATGTGAGTACACACACAAAAGACTACACTTGGAACTGATATATCACGTTACACAAATGCAGTTCCCGGTGTAAGTGTCTGCCTAGTACACGTCAATTAGCACACGTATGATAGTATACGTGATAGTTTGCTATTTCATTTTTTATTTCGTAATCTACGATTGAACTCAAAACTCTTTTTTAACAGAAGTCGAGTGTGAACTAGACATCGCGCATTGACAAACCTAAAATCAAAAATATCGATTCTTAAAAATCGAATTTTCCAAAAAAATACGATTCTTAGAGGGGCCTCCTCTCGTCAACTATGTAACGCAGAGCCAAAAAGAACTTTTCTATATTCTTTGATTTACAGAATTGCGATTCGAACCAGGTTCCGCCTGAATGCCTTACAATAGGTTTAGCAGTGCTGCCTGTATTAAGTAGCACTCGCTGATATGTATAAGTTCCCATATATTACATGTAATTCCGATAATAGTTTTACATTTAAAAATTATTTAGAATACACGATCGATAATAAAGTCAAATTATAAAATAAAATTAACGAATTATTTATTTAAAAATACGTTATACAGATTTATATTACACGCTTGATTAAGAATTTAAAAAAAATGGATATATAGTAATTTGGCGGTTCGGCAAAAAACATTTGCATCTTCCGCTTAACTAGGCCGCCAGTATTTCTATGGAATTCTATGGAACGATTTCAAAACATTAAACTCCGTAGATCGTTTTTCGACGTGACGTTTGCTGAAAATTTCATTTCTAACATTAGAACAAGTTTTAGGCAATACGCAATTTTATTGTAAAAAAAAAAAAAAAGAAAAACATCCGTTGTGGCCAAGCGCAATATTTCCTCGTACGAGTATGTGAAGGGCTTAGCCCCCAAGCCCTGAAATCACAAACATTATAAATAAACAAATATTTCAAAGGATAAATCGTAAACTACCTATATAACGTACATGCATGATAAACTGGTACAGCTGCAGCCTTATTATAGGACGGAAGAACCCCCTCAATCGATTCTAACAAAAAAGGGAAGCTGCTCGACTAGAAGATGGTCCTACCTGCATAATTTCAACCTTATACGAGCAGGCTGCTGTTGAGTTCTGCGTGATAAGCACATACGTACGTACAGACGTCACCAAAAATCGACTTATAATATACATTCAGGGATGGTTAAAATGGATATTTTTGTGGAAATGTGAGATTCAAAATATTCCACAAATACGAGTATTTTTATCGCCCGTATAAGGTGAAGTAATTAGGGGTGGTCGAAATATCCGTTGAAATATGGCATTAAACATTTCTCGCGATTACGGAAATTCGCTACGATAGTAATGATTCCAAAACCGGGAAAACCTCAATATGAAACGACTTCGTACAGACCTATCAGCTTATTGCCAATCTTCTCTAAACTCTTCGAAAAAATCCCGCTCAGAAGAATAAAACCTATTCTCGAAGCAAATAAAGTGATACCCGACTATCAGTTTGGTTTCAGGAACTACCACAGTACAATAGAGCAAACACACAAAATAGTTGACATCGTAAGCAAAAGTTTTGAAGAAAAAAAATATTGTACTGCGAGTTTTCTCGACGTTGAGAAAGCTTTTGACAAGGTTTTGGCATACTGGATTACTATATAAGCTGAAGCATCAACTGCCTCACCCCTATTACCTGTTAATAAAGTCCTACCCCTAGCAGAAAGACACTTTTGTGTTAATGTAAACGGTGATTGTTCACGAATGTACCCTATAATGTCAGGAGTACCACAAGGCAGTGTACTGGAACCCGTATCGTATCAAATTTATACACACGACTTTCCAGAAAATATTGATACAACCACATTAAACAAAAGACAAAATTTGCCGATCCAGCTAAATGGACAGACAATTCCTAATTAAAGAAGTAATTTGCTAGAAGATACTTTCATCGACTTGGAAATCACAAGCAGCTAATCTTTCGCAGAATAGCGTACGATTCAGACAATTGAAACGACATATTAGTTGAACTTGAATTTCGTCCGTAGACATTAATTTGTATAGCTCAACATATTCCAATAAATAACGTACATACAAATAAGGGGAATAGCGACCACTGGGAAGAAGCGTTCCACCCGCCATGGTTTACATAAAATAACATTGCTACTTATTGTTCAACTGAACAGATTGTATGCAGATAAAAAGTGAAAAAAAAAAAAAAATACTCCCCTTATTTTGTACAAGGAAGTAAAAATATGTACACATCTATAAATAGACACGCAGGGAAAAAATTGTCTTTATAATTATTACTATGTATATATTTTTTCATCTATTTGTAAAATCATTTATACAGAAATGATTACCTGTTTTTGTAACGAAACTATTTAGAATATTATTATGTAATAACGCTGAAGCACGTGCGGATCTTCTTCACATAATTCAAATACGATTACAAACGTGAAATAATGAAAAGTTAATTTGTGTCGCAGGTCAGTAGCTAGTCAACTAATTTTGGGTCAGTCAGTGGTGGCCGAAACGTACGATAATGTTACCATTTACTTCAGCGATATAGTCGGCTTCACATCACTTAGTGCTGAAAGCACTCCGCTCCAGGTAGTTGAGTTACTGAACGATTTGTATACCTGTTTTGACTCCATTATCGAAAATTTCGACGTCTACAAGGTATTTATAGCCTTATAATTAAAAATAAATAACGACATAAAACAGATGTTGCTAGATTTTCCGATAATATATTTTCTATATATAGATATGTCTATGATTAAAAAAAAGAAGAAAAAAAAAAAACCATGATAAAATCGGTTCTTTATAAGAAGTGAAACAGTTCAAGCATAGTTGAACGAAAAAACGAGAGACGGATCTTTTGTAAACTATGAATAAAATTAAGGATTATATGAACTGAAAAAAAAAAAAAAAAATCTTCGCATGTCGGTTCTGAAAAGTTTAAATGTACTTAAGTGTCTATTTCGTCAACAAAGTGGAGAAAACATTCTAATATTTTAATTATTCCTTACAAAAATCTGTACTACCTTCTGAAGAGGCATATAGCTTTTTTCATCTACGGTAACTCCTTCAGAGCTCTTCTTTGTAAATAGATCTCATTCAAAATTGCTGTCTCGACTGTGTGTCTAAGAGCGCTAAAATCAATTACTATTCCTGTAATCTACGTCGAAGCTAACATTCCTTCGTAGCCAGCACGTAGATCATAGTTTATTGTTTTCTTATGAGACGCTTTCCAATCTCTTCCTCGAAACTTTCCTTTTCTTGCTTGACCATCCATCAGAATTAGCTGTTTACTCAGAAAAAGGTCTCGCTCTTGTTCATATTTCAAAAATATGTTTGTCAAACTTTTCTCCGCAAATTATATCTCGAAATAAGTTTCCCTTTTTTACTTTTAATTTTATTCTTCCTCCTAACTTATTTCCTTATTATTTCCTCGCTCTAAATCTCTTCCGAAATATTTTACTAATCGAGAGTTCCATTAAAATTCTTAGTTCTTTATTTCCTCTACATGGTATTGACGGATTGAAGGATCGGCCCCTTGTAGCGCGTTGAAGCATCTTTTTTATATTCTGCTCACACTGAAAGCTTCAGACTTATTCCCGGCTTGTTTCATTTTCCTTAAACGAAACATACGAGGCATTACGGCAACTATTCATATCCTGAATTCGAGATAGCAATACATTTCTAATCATCTCTGCCGGTAAAAATGTCTCTTATAAATACGATCTTAATTTCCAAATTTTTCCTACCATCCCATCGCTATTCCTATTCGTTGAACTGTCCATAATCTTCTCTCAGAACAAACTGCTTTTAGACTGATATGCTGCAGACTCTAGACCATGTTGGTATAGGAGGAAAACGGAAGAGAAAGGTTAAGCGTCTGATTCAACTGATAACGAACTCTCCCTATTGATCAAAAAACGCTTCCGGTAACGTATTTCTACTATCTAAGAAATTTCATTTAAAGTTTTGGCCAGATATCCTTTGTTCTTTTCTGCTCAACATTTATCTTTTTATTCAACCAGTTCTCCGTCTCATTCTTAATTTCACAATTTTCCTTCTTTACATTGTTCTTTATGTCGGTTGCGTTTCAGTCATATCCTGCTTCGCCGTCTTCTCGTTATTATTTTACACTTACTGACTCTGCTTATTGTCTTTTGCATTTTTCCAGCCATAATCAAGAATGCTATTTCGATGAAATCTTTTTTTCGAATGTTCTACTCTATCGTCTAAAGGGGCCCCCCTCTTTACTCTTAACTTCTTAAACTTAATATCCCTACTCCTTATAGTGCTCTGTCTGTTCGTTCATTTCCGTCGCCCTCTGTTGTTTCTTCATTTGATTTTTTCTTCGTTGTCTCCATTGCTGACCGTAAAAAAGAATTTAAACAGCCTATTGTGTAATTTTCTGTTGAATGTCCTCTCTGGTCGGTGAATCCTAAAAGAAATTCAAAAAAAAAATCATTGCAGCCATTCGAAACCTATTAACTTTTAATTAATAACGCAGATGTGTTTCTAAATGAAATTTAATTTTTTATTTCCAAGTTTTTTCGGACATTCTAATTTGATTATAAATATAATGCGATTTTATATGGGGGGGGAAAAAATAGAACCTCGAAAATCTTATTATGCATATTTAAAATGTGATCTTTCCCGGTGTTTACATTTTAATATTGTTCCGAATTAAATTGTTAGCAGTACACCATAGTAGCCCTTCAATTTCTAAACTATATATGAACCTTTAAAGAACCATTAAAAAATTAATATTTTCGATTTTTCCGTCGCGCTTATAAAACAAAAAATATGCTAGTTTTCTATTCAATATGTACAATACTTTTTTCTGGCAAGCGCACTAGTTTCCAATGCATCCGATGTACTTGAGCGATATCTTACAACTTCGTAACGACTAAATATTACCTCAGTGTTTGTTAATTAAAACTTCTTTCGATATATATGAAAAAGTATAAATAATGATTTGTTGCGCATGTGAAACTTGTCGCATGTGTGAGACTTTTAGCAAACAAGGAGAAGCGATTTTTTTTTTATTTCGCAATTTTATGAAATAGATAATTTCTAGATAGTGCTGTATGTATAACAAAATTAACGATCGAGCGAAATGTTCAAATTAGGTAGAAACAATTGGCGATGCGTATATGGTTGTTTCGGGCCTACCGGTACGTAATGGTAACCAACATGCCAGAGAAATTGCTCGAATGTCGCTGGCCCTCTTAAATGCAGTAGTCACATTTACAATACGGCACAGGCCAAGCGATCAGTTGAAACTTCGCATTGGAATGCATACAGGTAGAATTTACGAACGTGTTCAAATTTTTTCCGTAAATTGCACACTACACGAATAGCGAGCTATTACGCGAGAATCGATAATTGCCTATGCTCTGCCATCAGTCGGCTAGTGCGAATTTAAAGAATTACGAAGATTCGTAACATTCGCTGAAAGTTGCATATTGCATTATTCTTTTTTCAGCGCTATTGCTCTACAGAGCTAGAAATTATCGCACAGTTGTTTGTTTTTTTTTTTTTTAATATTAAAAACAAGCGTTAAATTAGTGTTTTATTAAATGAATTAATCCCTACACAACAGCGGCTACTTTAGTATATTTTGTCATTTTGTATAGGTGAATTTCAATTTAATTATACCGGATGAGGGGGTACTATTTAAATTTTAGAAACAATCTAAACTGACCGAATCGACAGGAACATCCAAAAAATAGGTGATCTGCGTCGAAAACACGATAGGAATTATCAGGGTGCAATGGATAATTGAAGGATATTGTCAAAACCATTTAGGGCAGAGGGGAACCGTACGAAGTTCGAAATGGTTTAATAACGAGCGGCAGAAGTAAGGACGAGAAATAAAGTAGAAAATAATAATAAAAGAAAAACAACTGGGATTAGAGAAAAGTGAAACATAAATGAAGCGCCATAAGGTGGTGGTGTACCGAGATTTATTTAGCAGCAAAATAGTAATCTTCCTAATAAACGTCTGTTAGAAGCTGCAAGTGTTATAAAAAGGTCACCACAGGAGCTTCGTTTCCCTTGACGCTGTTTAATATCCAACCGGATTTGGTTCGTTTTTCTTTAACAGAACATTTCGAAACGCATTATGGAGGCGATATGTAACATTTTAATTGTTATTTTATTTGCGTCGCTTCATTCGAAACATCGTAGCTAACTAGAGTTATTCATATATATTCTCGTTGTACGTGGCAGGTAATATACGAGTCACACCGGGCACAAATGTTGCTTCACTATCATTACGCCGGCTAAGCAGTGCGAGTGTTCCTCTTATCGTATAGCTCGATATGGAACACTAAAGTGATCGGTCCAAATTTCGGATCCTCGGTTTATCTTGAACCGCTGGCTTCTCATCTGAATAATTTCCATTTTTATTAACCGACACAGGGGGGGGGATTGAGTTGAGTGTTTACTGAGTTAAGCGTTCCAGTCACTCAGCAACTACGACTAATTTTATCAAGTAAGAAAAAGGAAACTATTTGGCGGCGCGCGCATTTAACAATTCGCAGTTAAAAATCTACCGAATGGATTAGGGAAAAATTTAAATTTCGGAACATTTTTTAGTTTAACAATTTAACCGAGTAAGTAAACAATTTTGTACGAATACAAAAACGTACACGGGGTCATTGTATAAATGATGTGAAAAGAATCTTTGATGCGTCAACTGAACTTTCGTTGAATTACATCACGATAGTTCAGTATAAATTGAACTAGAAACGGAAACGGCGAAAACACTTTAAAATAGAAAGAGCTGACTCGAGAAGAAGTTGAATAGGAACACAGTTGCAACTTCTTTTATCTGCAATGAACTATTGTTGTACTACCGATGGAATTGCGAATTCTCTGTTGCGCGGTTTGCAGTGTAAAAAGCGACAGTGAAAAAAGATTCAAAAAAAAAAACGTAACACAATGGTCGTAGCTCCGTACACGTTGAAAACAATGCATGCACGAGTAAAAGCATAGGATAGCGCAGCAGAATTAACAAATTTCAGCATCTTCTTCTTCTTCTTCTTCTGGTGCCCTACGTCATTGACGCGTCGGCTATCTTTAATGTTCTGCTTCTTGCCGCTTTCATCAAATTTTCGAATTTCTTTAATCCTTTCCAGTCTTTTATGTTTATTATCCATCCAAACTTTTTCCTGCCTCTTGGCCGTTTGCCCTCTATTCTACCTTGTAGAGTATGTTTTGTAAAATGCGGTATTCTTCTCCACGGATTATGTGGCCGAAATGTGCAATTTTCCATTTTTGAATGATGTTCCACATTTCTCTGTTAACTGCTGCTTTTCTTAGAACTTCTATATTTGTCGCCTTTTCTGTCCAAGGCATCTTCAGCAGCCATCATCTCAGTAACCACATCTCCACCGCCATGAGCCGCCCTCTAGATATTTTCTTTATAGACCACGTCTCTACACCGTATAGCAATACCGGCCATATATATTACATGTAATGACCTTTGATCTTATAGGTAGAGGGAACTTTGGTTGTATTAATACATTACTCAGTTTTCTGAACACATCTTTGTCTATTCCACATCTGATTCTGATTTCTTCGTCACAATCTAATTTGCAGTTGATCACTGAGCCCAAGTATTTGAATTTCTCAACCTTTTCAACTGGTTCTCTATTAATGTATAGCGCCTCTTCTGCAATTTGTGAGCGGGTAACTACCATAAATTTTGTTTTGGGCACATTAATTATTAACTTCAAATTCTTGTCCTACGTTGCAGATTCTATTTATTGTTCGCTGTAGATCTTCCAAACTTCCAGCTAAGATGGCCGAATCATACGCATATCTTATGTTTGAAATTCTTTCTCCGTTTACCTTGCCGAACATAAAAAAAAACCGTTTACGTGATCGTATTGAAAAAATTGAGAAAAAAACTAGTTCATTTAGTTCATTAGATAACGAATAATTGAAATCAGAGCGACGCACGTTATTCTATTCGATTTTTATCACAAAATTTAAAACAAGGAAAGGGCTTAATATTAACGCGCTTACACAAAATGACGACGGTTTTTTCGCGAATCACACTGCAACATTACAAATATGCGCGAAAATAATATAATATGAGGGACTACAATTGTGGCTAGTTTTTGAGGATTTATCGAAAAAATTATAAAACGACTGAAAAATGTCATCTTGTTTCACATTACAAAATCGTTTCATCGAACTTCGAATATTTGTTTTTAACCGAGTCAGTCGATCTGGAAATGAGACAGACCCTTGCTTTTCTTCCTTAAACGCAATTTTTTCGTTTTTTTTTTCTGTTTTTTTAAGTTTATTTTTTATTCATTTGATTTTCCTTTGCAATCTGCACGTTATTTCCGTAATTTAAAATATATCCAAATTTATTCGTAAAAATCATCAACAAAATGTGGCAAAAAGTATCAATTTAAAAAAAAAACGAAACGCGGTGTAGTTCAGCTCCGATTAATTAACACGGTCGACGGATCGACTTCCGACGAAGATAATTCCGCTCGACAGGTAACGGGATAAAAACTACCCCGAAAACGCGGGATTTATTCACATTTCCTTCTGCTGAATACTACTACTACTCGATGTTGTGACTAAGTCGGCGCACACTCGCTATTGAACACAGTTATATCGCCGGTCATGTCCGCAAACATACTATAGCGGAACCTGCGCACATCGATCATCTGATTGTCACACGGGGGAATTTCGATTTCACCTGACCAGCATGTAATTCCGGCCGACTACAACTCAGAAGACAACGTAGACCCGAAATTAAATTTACCGAAATATAATTTAAATATAGCCCCGCAAAAACACCGAATATCACAATAGAGATAACATCAAATTTCTTTAACTTATTATCAGCCCCGTGTCTCTTATATTCCCCAACCACGATGGAATTTGACAAACCCGTGTCACTGTCGTGATGCCACTTTGTCTTCAACTATTGCTAGTCCATTATTCACAAAAACACGGAGGACTGTCTACTGCCGCAAAAAATTGAGCCACTGTAGCTCAACGAGCTAAAGTGTCAGAAAATCACTACTAAAAATCATCGGAATTTAAAGGACGCATCAGCTGAGATAGCGACTTTTTGCTTTCATGTTATTTTTCATTCCTATTAATCCGGGTTTTACATAAATAGCGCATAATTTTTCCGCTTACTTTTATTTTTCCTACCCAGCCGTTTCACAAAGGTTGTAGATTCGAAATTAACATAGAAATACATATTTTGAGCATTTTTACATATTTTGAGCATTTTTACATATTTTTCATAATTACAAATGTGCATGCAATATAATCGAAATTATTAAAAACGTAGGGGCTAACGTATGGAATTCACAACTCCCCCCTCGTTGAAAATACATCTGGATAAGGTTGGCCTTTTTTTTCTACTTTTTGTGCGGGCCTATTGTTTGGTGGCAACACCTCTTACTGAAATAGAAAAAAGAGAAAAAAGAGAAAAAAACAAAAACATTATTGTAATAGTTCCTAATGGGTACAAGATATATATTCTTGCAAAGCAAGAAAAATCTATTTTTTGATGTATTTTCCATTGCAATGAAAGAATCAGAATTTTCGGTTTTTTACATCGATCACAAATAATAGCGAAATATTTGGACGGAAGATCAGACGCAAATGAAATCCCTTACACACTATCCGAAATGATCCTCATTTAATTATTTACCCCCGGTGGTTCTGTCTTGCCGTGTGGACAGGTCGTTTTCCGTACTGAAAGCTCTACACGTTAATAGAGAGATATGAAACGTAATAAAAATTCTAATTATTAAATTTAACAATTTTTAATTTTTAATATAAATTTTTATAGAAATAAAAATTAGGTGAAACGCGCGAGATTATACTTTGCTTGTTTACACCCCGTATCTATTATGAATTTTTCAGCGCATATTTTTATCATTCGCGAGCATGTTTTTAATGCATATTTTAATGTTTCCTTTCAGTGCGTATAAATCCCACCCGACTTGTTAATTCCTTTTGCAAGAGACTCTTTTGCGCTCTTTTAACCACCGAATTCTTTATCGGCATTCGGAAAAATAGTTTTACACTTTTCAACTAATTCTCACATGCGATGATTGTATTCTCGATGTTTCAACTAAAGTATCCCAATTTCAACGTTTGTTCCTGGAATAACGATTCAATAACTGCTTAAACTCTTTATCATCATTAAACGGTGTGAACTAGTTCAATACAAAACCGTGTTGCGTTCTTTTCATTATTGAATGGTACTAGCCAGCGAGTAAGTTTTGTTGCCAGCTAGAAAAGGTTAAATTTCGATTAATCTGATTGACGCTGAACGTTTATATCTCATTACGGTTGTTGGAATTTTCTAAATACAGCAGAATGCTCAAAAGTGTCTGACCATGTACGGCTAAACTTGTCGAAAACCATGCCATCGAACACGGTCGCCCCCCGATATTATATACGGTAGATTCAGGTCCTAAAAGTTGTAACGCTCATACTTACAATATCGGAATTCGAAAAAAAGTCATTTTACTACACGTCAAAAGGTCGCACACACACGAAACAGAACAAGGAACTTCTTCAATAAGCTCAAAATTTTCGAAAATGGAAATATCGGCGCGATATATACACATTCGCCGGGCATTCTTCCAGGCTTAATAGCCCCTGTTTAATTAAGTTATTTATATTGAAGGGCTACAATGAACAGTTTAAGACTCTCGAGCGCTCTGTTCACCGTACTTGCGAAAAAGAAAAAAATATTAAACTATCTCATTTAGAATAATCGTGAGAAATTCCTTTTCATCATCGGCTATGCTATTAAAATTATTAATTTTGTAACCGTAATAATTTACGTGTTTGCTCAGCTACCAAATCAGAGGTGTCATAGGTTTTCGAGACTTGTCTCGTCTCGGTAATAAGTCGCTCCCAAGTTTATACCTAATCTGAAATAGAATATTGGATGTACCAGAGAATTTTATCTGGGGGAAAGTAAAGGTGGATAATCCAAAAGTAGAAAGGGACTGGCCCTAATATTCTCATCAGATATCCATTAGGGACCCTTAAGTACCATTATGAAAAGCTTAACTTCACAGTCCACGATACCCTGTCAAGGATACCATATGGGGGACTTACTTTACCTTACTTTATATATTGTATCGTCGGATAAATAATAATTTAAAATGTGCAGCGCGTATCGACATCTAACTATAGTTTTTTTGCTCGCGACTAATTTATTTTCGACAACCGCGAAAATTTCAATATTGCAATTATTCGTTAAAATGAATAGAAGAAAAAAAAATAATTACCTAAATAATATTTCAGGTCCGTGCGTAGCTGGCGTAGTAGGACTTAAAATGCCTCGCTATTGTTTGTTCGGTGATACCGTCAACACTGCATCTCGTATGGAATCGAACGGCGAAGGTTTGTTGAATTTTTCTTTTTTTTTTTTTTTCCTGTAAATATTTCAGTTCAGCGTGGCTATTAATGAAAAAACGTTAAGAAAATTGCTACTACAAATTCAGCGAGAGTCAAGTTACTGCTCCAAATAAGCTGGACACAGCTTAGCTAAGCCGTCGACATTCGAATGAATCTTCCTAGATTGTGGCAAATTGCAACAAACCCGTGATCTCCAAACCGGCTGTTTACTGTAGAAATTTCATTCGGAGAAGTTAACGAATCTTGTATTTGAATAAAATATATATTTGCGAAAAGCGTGTATTTCATTGGTCACCGATTTCTGTACCTGCTGCGTAAAAATTGTGTGGTAACTCTGATGTTTCTGTATTTAAAAAAATAGTTTTACGCCAGGTAGTGGACCATTTTCCGAACATAAAGTATTGCGCAGATTGTTTACCGGAGGTCTATTAAATTTAGAACGAATATCCATGTATCCATATCCTTCCTAATTATTAATCTTTTTCAAAGTAGAACTCTCCTTCTTTCTGCTCCTTCCTTTTCCGCCTCACGGAAGGTCTTCCAAGGCCTTCCGCAAGGTTCTTGCCTTAGCCCTACTTTATCTAATCTATATGTTTCCAAAATTGATTTTCTCTCTTTAAAATCCAAATCTTTATTTTTTGTAGATGATATCCTTGTTTACTCCTCTTCTCGTAACCTTCTAGTTGTCAATGAGGAACTAGACAGTTCCTTAAGAACTCTAGAAGAGGCCCTTTCTAACATTCATCTCTTCATTTCCGCTCCTAAATCAGCAGCTGCAGTCTTAACCCTTCGGCCTTACAACCTGCGGTTCATTTATGATAAAACTAAAAAATCGTTCCATTCCAATAAATCTGGTTATTATTTTATCCCCTCGTCTGTCTTTCCATGAACATATCAGCCATTTATATGATTCCCCGCTTAAAGTCTTAAATCTTCTTAAAGCCCTCTCACCTACGAGATGGGGAGGTGATCCTTCTGTGCTAATAATGTTGTACAAATCGCTCATGCGCTCTAGATTGGATTATTTCAGTTTCTTATATGGCAAATCTTCCAAATCCGTTCTCTACAAATTAGATCGTCTCCAAAACAGTTGCCTTCGGTTTTCTTTGAAGTCATCTCCTATCCCAGCCATTCTATCTGAATCCAACACATCTGTCCCCTGTTCATCCGAAGATCTTATTTGGGTTATCGCTTTCTCATCAAACGTTTTTCCACTTCCTCGTCAAATATATCAGTACCTCTTATTCTTTTATCCTTCGTCACTGGCGTTTTTCCTCCAATAAAATTCCTATACTATCTCATATATCTATTCGCCTTTCTAAATTTTCCCCTTTTGTCATTTCCCATCACAAGCTTCCATTCTTTTCTTACGTCTATTCCAAATTGTTAAAGCCACCAAATATCATCTTCATGCTACGCTTACTAAATCATCTCGCCTCCGTATCTCTCTCATAGTCTCCTTCCTTCTTCTCTAAATCGCTTTTCCTTGACTGCATCTCCCTTTTGTTCATTGGATCCTGAAGGTTCCCAGTATATTTATAATGCGGATCACGTGCTCTTCGAGTGTTCTGGTATATATCGCGAGCGTGACTTACTTTATTGTCCTCATTTAAAGCTTGGTCTTCCTGCTCCTTTTGAACGTCTCTTATGTTCTTTCTCTACCTATTCTCTCAGTTGTTCCTGTTCTAGGAGTGTTCCTTGATTCCATTGTCGACAAAATAAAAAGTATAATTTCTATTCTATTCCATCTATTCTGTTTTGCTGGGCTAATGCTCTCTGGTAGGAAACCGAAGGGGGGTTTAAAAAAAAGAACAAAAAAAGAACGACGACCATTTAGAAATCTTACAAAAAGAAAAAAAACGAGAGAGAGGGAGACACGAATTAAAATTGAATATTACTGGAAGTAGAAGCTATGAAGGACGCTATAATAGGAATGATTGCCGGGGATGGAAGTGAAAGAATAAAGAAAGCACTATATGGAGTAGGAAAATAGCTGAAAAGGAGAATAACATATTAGAATTTAATCTGATGCGAGATTGAATGAATGAAAGAAGCTAGAATAGGAACAACTGCTGAATTACATATTTAAAAGAATAATCACAAATAAGTAGCATGCATGCGAGACCGCGAGAACTTGTATTATAAAATTTTAAATTAAATATCACAAAAACTATCAAAATTTACGCGATAAACTGAGCAATCTGAGAAAAAGAAAGAAGCCCTTAAAAGCGTTTCACAGGTAAATAAAAAATCATACTGTTCACTTCCAATTAATTTTTAGCGTTACATTGTTGACTATAAAAATTACACTTTTCAAATAATTTTAATTCGCATATTATAAAAACCAATTATTTTTCATAAAAATTACATTTATTTAAAACGAAACGTTTCGAGAATACACGATTTTTATTTGCCTTTGGATTAAACCCTTCGTTCATAGTCACTTCTTCCACATACCCCAAAAATATATGCCAAAAATGTTTTATTCCATTGATTATGGTTATGTATTTATTTTTATATAGTACATATTACTTTCGATCGGCAACTCTCAACAGTGTTAGCAGATTGGTGTGAGACATTAAATTTAGAAACTGCTAAAATAAAATTTTTGCACCAAAACTTTCGTAATATTATATTGATTTTCGTTTGGTTTTAGTAAAACGAGTTTGATATATAGCAACGTAATAATTGAATTACCAATTAAAATATCTCTTTTATTCGTACTATAATTAAATTACAATATATGTATGTACGTACACGTGTGTTAATTGTGTTAACACGTCACATTTTTTTTTTTTTTCAGCACTGAAAATCCATGTGAGTCCTCACACGAAAGAAGTTTTGGATACTTTTGGAACATTTGAACTCGAACTAAGAGGCGAAGTGGAAATGAAGGTTTGTTCACATATGTGTATACATACAATTACGCTATTCTCGGTCGATAAATTCAAAGGCCACCTTGTAGATTTTTTTTTTTTTTTTTTTTTGTAGGTGCTACGAACTGAGGTCAAAAACATCTTGTGAGATTTATATAGGTGTATTGGATGACACTAGTTTGAGAAATCGGAGTATTCACTTAGTTATTTCCGGATTACGCAAAGTAGTTGTTTTGATGATTTTTATTAAAAAGAGTTTGTAAAACGTAATCAGCTAAATTGGAGAGTGCGAGATTACCCCGTAAGAATATTTTCGGAGATCAGTGTTTGCTTAAGATAATTATTAATAAAGTAAGTTAGTGTGGCCATTGCGGAAACGTAACGAACTCTATGCATCACGAAATGGATTTGAGTTATGCTACGGAGCCAGTTTGAACTAGAAATCAGGTTTTAGTGATATTAAAAATTTATGTTGCTAATTGATTTAAGGCGTGAGTGATGACATCGCGGAATCTGGAGTAGACAGTACAGAATGAGGTTGAAAAAAGCGGCTTCTTTTGCTGTTTTGTACGAAAGTTCGTTTAGAAGAAATGTAGCCTGGCGTCCAGATGCAATCAATTTATAGTTGTGAATGTTAGTCTGGAATATTTAAGATTTCAGTTATAATAGGATGTAGTTAAGTCAAAATATTTGATTGATTCGAGAACGAATTAGTAATTTATTACGGTTAGTAGTAACGCAGATAGAGATTTTAAGTTCTACAGCGTATAGCTCGGCCGGGAAATCAGAATAGTATAGTGGTAAACGAAAGCATATGACTTTATCGTGACCACACACTGCAGCTGCATAAATTAATGTATTTGGATGCATCAGTAAAGATATTTCTCTATATTATCTATATTTCGTTAGTTCTTGATTAATTTAATCTGCGTATATTGGCTGCTTTAGAAATTATGTAAAAGACACACATATTGGTTAAAATTTTGATATAAAAACCACGGTAAAAAAAGAGGCTTTTTTTTTTTTTTTTTTGATTTGACGTGGACATTTTAGAACCGGGAAGGTTGGAGGTAGATAAAAAATAGTTTAAAGTCTAATTTGAAATTTATTTTGAACAAATTTTCCTTCAAACAGCACTCAGTAAAAGCTCCTAAATTTTTTTATTCAATATTTATTTGTTTTATTTTTGTTCGTTTTATTTCTTAAGAATTGTAAACACGGTCTTAACAATATATCTTTATACATTTTATTATTATCGTTTTATTATTTATTTATAATTTGAAACAAGATTAAAAGTGATACAGACATACACGCTGGTACATATGCAAAACTGAATGCTTTGAGCTACGCCATAGGAGCACTAAACCCCTAGATGATAGTTATTCGATGAGACTTACCGAAAATTCGGTTTTAATAGACTATTATAGCCTTCGTTAGAACGAATGGTTTGACCGAACATATATAAGTTACCTCCGTATATGTGCCGTAATGACCTTAGTAGTTACAAACGGCGCATATAAAAAAGGTGAGGAAGAGAATTTAAAAATAAAAAAAAATAAAAATGATCATATTTTTACTAAAAAGTCAAGTGGCTGCACAAAGGGACTATATTTAGCATTTATACATTTTTATATTTTTTTAAAAGGCTAAAATAGACTATCAGTGAAAAAAATCATATAGAATTTATTAAAATAATTTAAGGGTAAAAAACGAATAAAATTTAAATGTAAACAACGAAAATTTTGTACCATCATTATGAATGACTTGCTCACGTGTTGTGAGCTTCGAATATGCAACTGCGAGCGGGTTACTTTGTCCTTTCGCGCGACACTATTTTTCGGAGGCCTCGTACCGCTGACAAACAACTCATCCTGTTGAAACATACTGAATCATCAATCCAATATTATCGTAAATCTAAAAACATACTGGATTCGACGAATGAACTACAGAAAAACCAAATTTTGAAAATACCGGTGCACAGCACTCTTCGCTTCCGTGAAATTTGCAAACATTTTCGTACCGATTCGGGATTCTACTCTGAGGTGATGAAAAAGATGATAATCAATGATTAGGTCAGTACGCAGGATATGGGGGAAGTTCCTGTTTGACTTGAAATACACGCGCATTGTCGTAGAAACGCTTTTACGCAGAAATCTTGCGGTGTTTCATTTTAAATGGCCCTTCGTACCTTTTTTTTTAACATTTCTCAATACCTTTCAGCACTGACCATTTTTCTGCAGCTACTCCTTAAGAAGAATTCCATCTACACGACAACGAACATAGTGATAACTCGATTGTTCTTGTACTTGAAATTTTTATAGTTCTCAAAAACAAGCTTAGCAAAAAGTTTTCTCGTTTACCAACTAATAACTCTCCATTAAAAGTATTGCACCTGAAACTAAAGAAAACGGCTTTAGTCCAATTTCTCTCGTCACCTTGAATCTGACTCATGTAGGGGAAAAAAATCATTTTTGCCAACAAAAAATCAAACAAATAATCAACTCGATCTTCAAAACGATCGCTTTAAGCGTTCAATTGAAATAAATTCATCAATGATATCTAGAGAATCATCAATCGTTACTGAATCCAATCATGATATATTGTCTAAAACGCAAAACTCCAATTCAAAAAATCGGCAAAAATTATAGACATGAAGCTGGTTTCCTCAAGACAATCATATATACTATATATGTAAATGAATCGAGGTTTGTGGCGCCATCTCTTAACTAACTGTAGCGACGAAATTATTTTACTATGTTCTGTGTTTAGTTTTAATCGCTTACTTCGTTTGTATCAAAATGATAGGCAAATATTATGCCCGACCGAATGGCCAACTCTTGTTATATTATATAGCCTGAGATTGTGTACGTGTGTTAGTTGTGAAATGAGGTCGTCGCAAACTGAATATACTTCACTGGAACAGAACGTTTATGTATTTAGTTAAGTACAGAGTTGCATAGTATATGATATATAAACACAAAATGCGTACCAGCTCGAAAGAGACTTTTCCGCATTACATTTAAGTAATAAAAAAGGTAGAACGCTTACATATTCTTAACGAAAATATAAATACATACTATACAAAAAGCAAAGGACCAAAAGAAAAAAAAAAAAAACATCAAAATAATCAAAATTACAGTCAATTTATACCATTAGAAAACATTACTTCATAGTTTAGCGGTATCACTGACTAACTAAATTGTGTGTAATCCGATTATGCTTAAATGTACATCCGAGCTAGCTGCTCGGAATTGTAATCCCCTATATTCCTGATAAATGTTATGATAGGAACAGCGATGAAAAAAATTTTTTGCTGTTTAATTATAAAATCTTTTACACAAAGCAACTATAACTAATTATGCACGTTATCAAGTTTAGTCCAGTGAGGAACGTTTAAAATACATCGACAACACCTATTACTTAAGGGTCTAATGGATATCTGATGAGAATATTAGGGCCAGTCCCTTTCTACTTTTGGATTATCCGCCTTTACTTTCCCCCAGATAATTCTCTGGTACATCCAATATTCTATTTCAGATTAGGTATAAACTTGGGAGCGACTTATTACCGAGACAAGACAAGTCTCGAAAACCTATGACACCTCTGATTTGGTAGCCAAGCACCTTAACCACTAGGCTACCATGCTGCCTCCCCTATACGTAGAGAAGCCTATATACATTAAAAAAAAAAAAGAATGTAGTTTTTTTTTTCACTACTGATAATATTTTATATAAATGAAAAGAGACTTTAATTATGAAGTGAAATATGTGCTATAAACGCTTTTCTTCTTTACTAGAAATTATTTTCTCTTATCGAATTTTTATTTTTTCCGAGTACCCGAAATTTCTGGTTTCTGTTTTCTCGGTTCGGTGGCCACTACTTTGTTTTATTTTTGCGACGACGATATAATATTTAATATAGTTAAAAAATTGAATTTCATTAATTCCAACGATCTCTCTTCGGAATTCGCAACCGATAAATAAATATTAACTAATTTGAGCGAGGTCTCTTTTAGACCTCTTTTTGTCAACAGTGCTTCTCGAAACCCTCGCGAAATAGGGAAATATCAGTATAATAAATGAGAAAAAAAACATTAAAAAAAAAAGACCTCCCTTAAAGTAGGCCAAAGACCAAATTTTTCAAACATAATGGTGATTTTCTTCGCATACAGCAGAAGACATAGTAATTTTCTATTTCAATATACTTTTGTAACGAATTATATCTTCAGTTTTGAAAACAGAAAAATATCTGCTGGTGAGGAAAAAAAGTAAAACATTGTAATAGTCGTTTGCGATCTTTACATTACTCGTGTTACAAAAGAGTTTATAATAGAACTTGGAATTTCAATATTTATATTTCGGATTCTGAATCACGACAGTGGTGAAGAAACTGAATAAGATTGACAGCTTCTAAAATAGCCCCCACTCGAAAATTTAGAAATAAATCAAAAAAAAAAAAAAAAAAAAAAAAAAGGCGAATTATAATCGCCCGTATAGAGAAGAAAATATACCCGCATACATTCGTTTCGTTGAGTGGCGCTAGATGAAAAAAAACATAATGCTGTCGAGCCAACAGAGTCGATTAATCCCGCGCCTTCTCTCCAATCAGCCCAAAACCTATGACAGAAAAAAAGTGTTTTATTCTGAAGTCGACTTAATCTCGTTCAAATCCTTTTTAACGTTTAATTCATGTCGACAATATTTCTTTTCTACTACGAGTTCAGTTTGCCTTTTTGAATTTAAAATTAAAAATACAATATTAAAATTCGACGGCTACTAAGAGGTAAAAAAGTAAGTTTTGTATTGAGGGAGATAAAAAGAACGGACTATTGCATTGTTGTTTTATAATAATGAGAACTATTATTATTGCATTTATGTTAAATGTAAATTTCGAGAAAAATAAATAAAATGTTCATTATTGATTATCCAGGGAAAAGGTAAGGTAACAACATACTGGCTGCTCGGTGAAAAACAGGATAAAAATATACCGATTCTAGTAACACCAAATTCCAATCCACCGGTAACGACCTCGCTACCATCATCACACTTGCCGAGCGTAATTGGCAATAACATTATGCCGAACAGCATCAAGATCAATAACAATAATAATAGTACGCCGATCGCAAACAACGTATCATCGTCCGCCGCCATTAGCAACAAACAGAAAAATAACGTCTCCGGACATAGCAATATTACCTCATTGACACCACTGCTGCAAGAAGACAACGGATAGATCATGAGAATTGTTTTTTTAAAACGAATATAACTACGCATTTCCAAAACAAAGTGGGTAAGTGAAAAGAATTTTATTTTCTTTCCTCCGTGTACCGAATAATAATAATAATAATAATGTACGAAGAGAATAAGTAAACTGAAAAAAAAGTCAACAATTAAGATATAGTAAGTTACAACAAATACAAATATAACAAACAAATTCGAAGTATAAAATGATTGCTTACTTAGAAACGTTTTCGGGCATAACCCATCATCAGCTAAAAACACAATATATATGACCAGAAACAAATTCTAAAAGAATGTGATTTAGAATTTGTTTCTGATCACATATATTGAGTTTTAGCTGATGATGGGTTAGACTCGAAAACGTTTCTAAGTAAGCAATCATTTTATACTTCGAATTTGTTTGTTATATTTGCATTTATTATAACTTACTCTATTCTATAATTAACTAAAAAGGATGTTAAAAGATTCTTCAATGCAATTAAGATAAAAGAGAGTAAGGCTGCAACGGATGTCTAAGTATACGAAAGGAAAACCACAGTTGGGTGACGAATGGAAAAAAAAAAAAGGAGAGGAAAAAGTGGTAAATTCCGCTCGTCATTCAGTAATCTTATCGTATAAAAATTAATAAACTTGTTCCGATTTTCCAATATCTTCTTTTCGTTACGTCAAAAATAATAAAAAATTGTGTACGATTCATGTAAGAAAAAATTGCACATTTCACGAATTGTGTAATTTGTAAAATGGACGAAATTTTTAAATAATTCGTAAATGGGCACAATGGTTTTTGTTGCTCGTTTTTACACCGGCACACTTCACGTAACTAAGAAATAGAATAACGTAAAAAATAAATCACTTTTGTTTTTTCATTCTTTCATTTTTTTTTTCTTAATATACATCAGTGTGCGATTAGTAGCAATAATAAGTGCTTGGTGAACTTTATGAAATATGACATCATTATATACATAGATATTTTTTTATGAACTGTTCGGAAGTCAAAAAGAAGATTTTTACGCTAAAACAATTTCTAGGAGTTAATTTTTTTCGTTTTTTTCGTTTTTTTCGTTTTTTTTTGTGACAAATATCTCGAGTGTGTAATATGTACAATTGCAATACTACACACTCGATATTTGCTCACGGAATTTTAAATAATTAATGAACGCATAATATAATGATGTACGTTCATTAATTATTTAAGGTTCCCTGCATGTTTCACGAACAGGATGTATATTATATAATTCGTGAAATATGCAATTGTGCTTGCTCATTTCGTGAATTAGCTCATTGTCTGAGCCTAATAAACATTTATAAAAAAAGCGAAGAAGCTATCGGAAAATCGTTAATATGTACTATCTTTAACCAAATTTTTGAATAATCGGCATAATTTCAGAATTTGTATCGATTAATTTCAGCGCGTAACTTTTATTCGTTATGTTACAGTTTGTCAAGTGACGGAATCAAGTGGCGGTTAATTGTAGGCGATGTGACCCCCCGAGCTATGTCATAAATAGTTTTCTCCTGTATTCGTTCATTCGCGTAGCGGCTTCGACACTTTTCCTACTCGTAAGTTATTTATTACCATCTAAAGCGCGAACGACCCCTTTTTTGACACCTCCTGTTCTTTCCAATTTTGTTCCTTTTATTAATTTTTAAATCGAGGGTTACGAAAAAGTGACCAAGATCAACTGCTACGGTAGTAACGGATAATAGACGTAAACAGTATTATTATAAATTCGTGTAACTATTATCGATATAAGCACGCGTTATGTTAATGTTGTTTTTTCTTTTAATGTAAAGAACCATTTTCGAATATTATAATTCGAACACCGACTCTACCTTCTACTTTCTTAAGATTCAAATATTAAAAATAGAGTTTTAAAAAACAAATGTACTTGGTTAAATTTATTTTAACTCTCTATCCTTAACGCGCCGATGGAATTTAAAACAAAGCGAATGCAGATGAAATATATATATTTTATTTCATATATGTATGTATACACATGTCACAATATCAAGAACACGGTCAACGAACTCAATGACTGAATGAAAATATTAATGCTTGATACTGTCAAAAAGTGTTGTGAACCACTTTACACGAATGTAAAGACTGTCAAAGAAAATGTCACTGATAACTAGTTCTCCATTATTACAAATCCATTGTATGGCCGCAGAAAAACTTGAAATTAACTTAAAGATGAACCGTCCCCGAAAAGATTTAGGGTGGGGAAAAAACCCATACTTACATGGAATATACATATATATACATACATATATATATATATATATATATATATATATATATATATATATATATATATATATATATATATTCGACCAGAATTGTTTCACTAGAAAAAAAAAGAACAAGGGAATTATCGTGAACTATTAACAACTCTATAATTAAAATGTTCATTCACGCTGATTAATATTTTGCGAAAATGGTCGAATACATTATATCATAATTAGTTTTTATCTGAAAAAGATACCTCTGGGTGAACCTCTCTACAAAAGGCTTATACCGTTTTGTTTATATGGAATTAACATTCGACTCTAATTAAATTTTCATTCAGTTATCTCGGTATAGATGAAAAAAGGACACTACAGTTCATTTAATTGAGGTATGCCGATGGAAAAAATTCGATAAAAATCGATATTTCGCCATCGTTACCAAATACGCTTCATATCGTTCAAATTCAGATTGAAATTTTTGTTTTTTTTTTTAGTCGAAACATATTTATTAAAAATATATTACAATCGTTATTTGAAAATAGAAAAATGATATCAACTGCCAGGACAACAACACTCCTTGGCCGTTACGTAAATCTTAATTTATTCGTGTAAATCTTTTACGACTAATAGTTATTTATAGTGTATTTGCATTCTGCTAGCGCGCACTTCATATTTACTTATCACACTCGGCACTACCTCACATTGCCTATCGACCGCGGCCTCTTTTATTCTTTATCATTTAATCGGGTCATATGTCTTCTCTATCGCCATTTGGCCTTTACAATTTCTCGGACAGCATCTTTCAGATCTTATTCTTATTTCCGATACATCTTCACTTTATCCGGTAAAGTTATCCCCGGAATTTTCCTTTCAATTCTTCTTTAAAGTTCAACTAACCATTTCTCTAAATTGCCCTCACTTATATTCCACATTCCTGAGGAATGTACCATTACTAACATACTGGCAGGACTTGTTGATTGAACGCCTTTCTTTTAAGGCATACAGGTATCTTCCCGTCTTCCGACATACTCTCTTTAATCCACCACTAGCGGTCCATGTCATTTGTAAGCGTTTCTTTATTTCATTTCTCATATACATATCATTACGTGTCATTAAGCTGTGGCCTTAAAACATTTCGACCTAAACGTTTTTTAAAATAATTAAAATAATTCAGTGTTAATTTCACCGTGCTATTTTTAGACAGTGCTTCGATCGCGAACACCCGAATTGCGCACCAACACTTCACACAGTGACAAGTCGGACTCGAATTGCGCACCGCTTTAAAAAGAAAAACTCCGAATTTTATAAAATCGACGAAGAAATAAAATCAGTAAAAGTGTGTCGTTCTTTCAGTGACTTCCAAAATGTCTTATCATATCTCGATGGGGAACGTTTATTATTTGGAATAACATTTCGGTTGCTTAGAAATAACCTCCTTAACGGTTTGCGAAAAATAGGCTATTTTTTAAGTATACAATGATGCGTAAAAATGTTGAAATTGAATACTCAAATGTTATAAAGCGGCCATCAGTTTTGGAGTCCAACAAATATCATGGTCCCCCCGTGCCGTTTTCGTTCGTTTTTTTATATTTCATACCGGCAAAGGTACGGTGCGCAATTCGAGTGTTTAGATTACTAAACCTTTTTTAACCGTCGTCGGCCAGGTAAACAACGGTGCGCAATTCAAGTGTCGCCCTTCGATCATTACATCGACTATTTTTATTTCATTAGTTCTTTTCGAAAATTAGTTATACATGCCGTTCGTTTTGTCCGCATTTATTCAGAGAACGTTCTTCTCGCTTGTAACTGATCCATCTTTTTTTCTAGTTCTTGCTCACTAGTTCGTAGAAGTACTATATCATCAGCATATCTCAAGAGTGCGCTTGTCACTTCCTATCGTAATTTCCATATCTCGCCAGTTCGGACTTTTCATTATTTTCTGCAGAGTAAGTAATTTCGGAAAACGTGCACATCACCTTGTCTAAAATTACTTTTCTTAATAATATGGTTCTACATGTTGGTTAGTTTTCATATTTGCCTTAGCGTTGTTGTAAATGTATACTCCATAATTTGCATGTTCGTTTATTTTTAAAGCTTCCAGAGCTTTTAGTATGCGGTTTAGTTTGATGAACGTCATAGTCGGAGATTATTTAAATTCATGACATTTTTCTGTAATTTCCTTTATGGTATATAATCCACAGTGTGCTATATATCCTTTTCTGAATCCGTATTCAATAGGCTGGTCGGTATCCAATATTACCGAGATTATCTGTTAATATCTTGTAAATAATTTGAATAAATTAGATATGAAACTTATATCAGTCTATAGTTATTGAGATATCAAAAATTCTTCCTTCTTTTTTTGTGTATTAATATTAAATCGGCAACATTTCATTTGTTTGGTATTCGTTTTTCTTGTAAACATTTATTAGTTCCGCGCCAATAATGATTCCTCCAAGCTTTATAATCTCATTCTATATATATATATATATACATATAAACACACACGTATATATATATATATATATATATATATATATATATACATGGGCGTCGCCAGGGAGGCGGGGAGGGCCGTCTCCCCCTCCCTGGAGCCTCGAAACTTTTTAATCAACTGGCCATGATGAGTATTCATAGGCACGTAATCATGGACAATTTGGAAGACTTTTATAATCAAGTAGTAGAATAATTTACCAGAAACCCACGAAAATTATGCTTTAGTTAAGATTTTATTCTTGTTCAATAAAACATTAAGCCTTTACAAATTACAAATTTTATTTTTCGTATAACTCGTATCATGTTTCTATCATCTTGCCCCCCCCCGGCTCATCGGCTGGCGACGTCCTTGTATATATATATATATATATATATAATTTCCAGAGTTGTTTTCTTTCACACTCCAAATTAATGATCGACCAATTGAAATGCGAACTTAATTTCAGAATCAGATAGTCCTTTACAGATATCTGTCGTTTCATTTAAAACCATAAAAAAATCACATATTCCTTTAATTACGGTGTGAAATTTTGACCTTTTGTAAAACCGAAGCATTTCCAAGTAACAAAATTAGAGCCCGAAACAATGAACGGAAACAAAGGTTCAGTACGCTGGCTCCAACGAGTAAAAGATGTGTTAAAAAAATAATAAAAAAAAACAAAAAACAAAGTTAGCGAAATACTTTTTTCGCTTTACATATATTTTTTTTAAATAAAAATGAAAAACTGAACTAAATGTTGTTTTAATATTAACGTGTTTTCGCCGGCAGCGTAATTTCAAATGTAAAATAAAGAAAATACATGCTAATTTTTTGGAGTTTTTTTTCGATTTCGGAAGTAATTATAAGCGGGATTGATTCAAAAAAGACTCTAAAAAAAGGTTAGTAAAATTATTTGCAACGAAAATGTAACATGCCGATGCGCCGTGCGGCTTCAACCCGGCTTTCTTTACGAAAAACATCGTTTAAAACACACATACGCATCAAAATTATTATTTCCGAATAAAAATTGTTAAAATAATAAAAAAAAAAAAAAGTAATTAAATAACGGTAATAATTCGCCTGTTTCTAGACAAAAAGTTATAAAAACAACGTGTTTCTTCTCAACAATTGAATTCACCAATACGGGTATTATGTAGACGATGTAAATATGAGTATATTGCGTCCGGATACCAATTCCGGATATAATTTGTGACCAATAGAATAACAGAAAATAATACATTTTCCGCGTATTTTCAATAACTTCTGTCTTTCATTTTTGTTTTTTGTTCGACTTCTTTTTAAAAATAAAAATCCTTTCGGCCAATTTTTTTTTTTTTTTTTCCTGGTGGCGCCCATGCACCATTTTTAACTACAATGGTTATTACAGCACATGGGCCAGGGTAAAAAGGCTATTTTATAATTTAATTATTAAATTGTTGTTCCTAAGAAAAGCGAGTAGCATTTGTATGCACGCTGGGTCATTTGACAGTATAGTTGTCAGAGGAATACTGGCAAAAGCGGAGCGGTCGAACGCCGTACATTGTAGCATTAGGTGTTCTACCGAAGGGTAAGAAGGGCCGGAACAGAAAGGGCACGTGGGTGGGAGGGGTACCCTCAAGTATATAATTGTGTGAGACTGCCGTATGCCCATCTCGCAACCGATTTAACACAGCATATTCTCGACGCGTAAGGTAAATAGGAGGGAACCATGATTCAGCCGTAAACTTTATGATCTTCATAAAAGATCGATCCCTTTGTCACTGGCTGATCCACTCAGCCATCATACGTTGATGAAAATAAGTCTTCACTTCGCAGATTGGTGGCGCTAAGTATGCTTCTATCTATACATCCTGACTCCAAACAAGTTACGAGGCTACTGTATACGGCGTGCAATTCTTCTTCCTGTACTGAGCTATAATTATTTAATCGCAACGAAGTGATTTCACCACCGATTTCATATGCGCACGTGGTTGGAGATGGGGAAATTTGCGGGTCTGCTTTGGAAGCATCAGTGTATATGTGCAAAGAGTTGGGATAACTATTGACTTTTTTCGGCAACGCGCTGAGTTATGTCCACACTTTCGGCCAATTAATTTTTGTAATTATTAAAAATTCCCGGAGTCGTTCGCTTTACATCTAAATCGAAAAAACCGCTTAAGAAAAAAAAAACTATTTTCGTAATTATTAGCCTAATTATTTAATCATTGAGACTATTTATTTCCTTTTTTTTTTGTAGAGTCGAGCAACAACACAACTCAACGGAAAAAACGAGTTATGATATATTTCTGCTCAGTTAGAAATGAAAAAACTAATAAAGTGAATTACCGAAAGAGATGTGGAAAGAAAAGGATATGTACTGAGAGTTAAACAATGGGTAGGAAGAAACAGCACTAAAAACTGGTAGTAATGCTCAGCCGAAGGAACCAAGCACTTAAACCTTGTCAGTGGAGAAATAAATGTTACGTAAAGGACGATAGAGGACCGAACCTTAAAAAAAAATGAGCAACGAGTAGTTAAGTCTAAGTCGCGCTAGGCGTAATGGAACGTCGAAGAGAGAAATATTGGATTAAAAAAAGTAGTATCGATTGTCAGTAGTCGGTCAGGATGTTTGGAAATTTACAGAGACGAAATGATTGTGATTTAATTCAAGTGTACAAACTCTTCTGGCTGATAATTTTCCCTATAATTAATATGTGTTAATAGGATCCCCGAAAAGATTTTACCAATGGGGGGAATCTTTTTTTTTTTTAAATGGACTCGGTGTTAACACTGACCCAACTACATAGACTTAGAGGGGAATCTTTATGCGCCTGACATCATCGTCCGATCGTATTAGTGTTGCTGCAACAGAGCTTATAGATTTCCATTTCTTCGCTTTTCAGCGTGCGTGGCGAACTACTACCATCTCGGGTCACTGTGCAAAACTGATTTGTTATAAATATTTTTATTTATAGCAAAAAAAAAAAAAAAAAACACTTTCGTTTATTAGACCTTTCTACGGAGAACATCAAGAGTCAGTTTTGAAAAATGTCAATTTTTAAAAAACGTATTTTCACAAAAAAAAACCGTTAAATGCAATTTTTAATATAATCTTGCCAAAAGCAAAAACATTCGAAAAACAAGTTTCTCCTTGTACATGACCATTGCTTTTGAGGGAGCTGGGTGCAAAGAGATAAATGGGGCTCCAAAGTATGTACATTATAAATAGCTTCTTGCCAGAAAATAATAATAATAATAATAATAATAATAATAATAATAATAATAATGATGATAATAATAATGATAATGATAAAAATTCTATTAAGAGAAGAAAACGATAAGCTTAAATTTTAACTTCGTAAATAAGTGTACACACATCTTTTGTCCTTACCGTATTGGCGAAAAGAGAGTTGTCCTTCCATTTGTTTTCTGCATTTCTCGGATTTTATTGTTGATTTTTACACTTTTTTATTGCCATGATTAAACTACTTTATTAACCATTATCAAACTTTTTTATTAACCGTTATCAAAACTTTTTTATTAACTATTATTAGAGAAATCTTCCTCTCGGAACCATCTAGACTCGTTGTTTTCCCTACGCACATCGATGTTGCACAATTCGATCCATCAATTCTCGGACCGATTTCGCTTGTGGCTCCATTACAGATATTTCGTTCTCAATTAACAACTCTTTTTACAATCTGACCGTAGCTTTTAATTCTCCGCATCTTCTAATTGTCCTTCATTCTCATTGTATTTCTTCTACACTCCCTTTTAAAATTATCATACTTGTGTTTTATTTACCCCTGGGGACATTTTTTTCGCAAAGTTCTACTCGATAAGTCGAGGAATCGTCTACTAAAACTTCTTACCGGGAATTAAACTTCTTATTTTATTCTATTGTGACTGCTTGAAAGCATTTTTTCTTACCGAATGAACCGTCGTTTAGACCTTTTTTCTGTGTGTGTGTGTGTGTATGTGCTCGAACGTTCATCAGATCAACCGAATGAAAAGTCTAGAAAATAGTTTTTCGGGGTGAAATTTTTATTAAACTCATTTTGATTTGTTCCATTCTTTTCACTATCACTATCGAAATTTTTATAACGGAAAATTTATAAGCTAAACAGTAGCGCAAAAGGCGTACTTTTGGTTAAATTAAATTATCAGATTATTCTCGAGCGCGATGAATCTGGAACACTGAATAAATATAATTCTCTTTTTTAATTTTAATTTTGTTTAACTTGCACGCAGCATGTTTCTGGCATGTAAGAAAGCAATAAGAGTGTTGGGCACTCACACAACGGGCATACTTGCCCAATGAGACCCACAACTTATTTAGAAAAAAAAAAAAAAAAAAAAAAAAAAGAAAATCTGAAGAGATTGACACGTTTATCCGGATCCACCTGTCCTCTGGTAGCGTCTTCATGGACAGTGTGCTTTGTACTTTTTTGGCGCGTATAAAAATTTTTAATTATTTAAAAAATATATATATAAAAGAACGTTAGTAATTGTAATATCACTGCGTTATATCTCGCTACACCGTAAAAAGTATCGAATAACTCCACTACTACTTTAAGTATCTCAAATGATGCAATTACCGAATTGAACAACATTCATTCTTAAACATCATTTTATTATAGTCTTCCGCGTTAGAAAATTTAAGTTTTTGTTCTTACATCTCAGTCCAGGTAATTTTAACCATTGTAACTCACCTGTTAGCGATTTTTCGAGAAAAAAAAAAAGTGTTAGAACTACATTTATTTTCGCGTAAAATTTGATAGTGATCGCAGATTAATCGACACGTCCTGAAAAAAAAAGAAAACATTGTTCTTTTTCGCGTCTTATTAAACGCACTAGCCTCGATTTGTAGTTTTAATTGATTTTTTCTAAATTGTTCATAAAATATACTTTTAAGATAATTTAGCCAAAGAGGTATATTTACTTTTATGTAAGTTCCTTTAATTTCATTACTAGCTCATCAATTTATATTTATCGGTCGCTCCGCATCAGTTCGGCTTTTAAGCTTATAATAATTTTTGAAATACAAAAGATGAAACAATTCCCGCCGTTTCAGCCAAGCTCTATTTCCCTCGCAAATAACTATTTTTAAAAATTCGCTAACAATCTCAAGAAAATCATTTTACATCGTTCATATAATTTTCGATTTGTTGTGTGTTAATGAATCACACAGAGTTGTTGAAATGACATGTGATATATACAATTTAAAAAAATACAAAAACGAACAGATATATATACTTAAACAACCTAAAGAGACGGATTATGATTTTATCGTTAATATAATTTAAACATGTATATATATATATATATATATATATATATATATATATATATATTACAGTATTTAATATTTATATGCATGCATATTACAGTATGCATTCGAGATTGTCTTTCACTTTATTTTTCAGTTACAATTGCATTATATCGCATAATTACGAATGCTATCGTACTTTATTTTGTTACCTACCTTTTATTTATTTTTTAACATATTTTATTGTTAATTATTTAATTTTTCTATGTTAATTGGCTTTATGTTTTACGATGTCCGTGTAATAGTAAAATGTCACGCGGAGTAAATTCGTAAATTAACTTTTATGTATTATTTTAATAAATAAACCTATGAATCTGTTTAATTTATTATTTGTTAATTTCGAGTAGGTTATTTGATTCCCTTTTTAAGCTGATAGGAATTACGTTCATTAACAGTAACAACAAAGCAGCTAGTTTTAATGCATTATACGTAACACTCAAAAAGTGAGTATAGTCTGTTACTCTTATGGAGGTAGTTGGCCTATATAAAACGACTTGCAATATTCACGCAGTTGTGGAGTAAAAAGTATTTTTAAAAGGATATCTTTTATAGATATTCTTCTCGATTTAATTTCTTTTTTTTTTTGGACCTAATATGGATCAGTACGAACGCTCAAAAGCGAAGGGTAGTATGATCGATGAAAAATTTTGAACTGACACTTTTATAATTTCGTTCTATTCATAAATAATATGTTGTGAAGCAGAATACTAAAAAAAAGAACGACTTGACGACGACAAAAGAATTACACATTCCAAATGAAATATAAAAAGGAAACAGGTCCCATTATTAACACTTGAGCCGGCAGTCGCTATTGAGCACCGATGCTATTTAACGTGGGTCACACTTATATTATCCTCTTCTTCGTTTTGCATTAGTTGCGAAAAGAATTCACGCAAGCAACTTCGACAGTTCAATCCGGCCATCGCCTGATGCTTATTCACCTTTAATTAACACGATAAATCGGCGACCCCAATTGGGCTATTACCTGTGCACTCGTTGGTTGTACTTGATTGTATTGTTTGTTTTATTTATATTAGTTAGGAAATGAAAGTCTTTTTTTTTTTTTTATGTATAACTCGTTAATAACAGACATTAACTCAGTGCAAGATGAATTTATCTATATTATTAATTTATAAAATCGAGATTCGAACATTCGAACCAGATTCTACCTAAAGAAAACACTATTGCCTAACCAACTACGCTACGGTAGCTGACTAAAATGAGAATCATGAAAACTGAAGAGAATTCTGCGGAACCCATTTTATTTAAAAAAAAAAAAAAAAAAAAAAAAAACGACAAATCTATTACACTTATTAAGGATTACAGAACGGAAAATTATAGACGAAGTCATATTAATAACATCCGAACGATACAAATATAAATACCTAGATTTTGCACTATTTTATCATTTCATTTTCGTATTAGAAGCACCGAAATAGGTTTTGCAATTAGTTATTGTTTGCTAATTCTGTTCGTATTTTGTTCTATCCGTCTTGAACTGCTGCCTATTTTCATACTTTCCGAGGAATCCATAACCGCACCCTCCGAACAAATATTGAATTGCCATTATTTATATAAACCGAGAATAGTCGTGTGTTCTGCAACGTTTTTTTTTGTTTGTTTTTTTTTTTTTTTGGTTTTTTGAAAAAAGGGATTGTTAACTGTGAGGACATTGAACTGACCGTTCAGTTCGAATTACTAGAAGGAAGGAAAAAAACTAGGTCCTAACAGGACTGTAATTCGAGAAAAGGAGGGAGGCAATATTCTAAGCGATAAGGGTAAGCGGTAAAGGGGTTAGGAAAAAACAGACTAAAGAGATGAAAATAGAAACAACGCGAACAAAGGGTTTAAGAAAAAACAGACCTAAGAAGTGAAATTAGAAATAGCACGAACAGTACGAACACCCAGCGAAGAAAGCAGAATATTGAAAGAAAATAAGATTGCCATTGCGAAGTTTGACTTAAACAGCATTTCAATTATAATTTATATGCAAAAAATTTAAAAAGTCTAAATTTTCCCGAGTTTTCTAATTTTATTTGTTATTTTTGTCGTTTCCGAACACTATTTTTTACTGAGATTCAATACCAGAAATTTTGTAAAGAAATTTCTTTCTAATTTCTCTTAATAAAGTTTCTATATTTCTAAAAGTATTACTTTTTCACTGTCGCTTTACTCAGATAAATTTTTTTGTATTCAGAAAGAACTTATTGAATAACATCGAATGATTAGTACATCTAATAAAAAGTAAAATAGATTATATTAATAATTTGATATTATCCGTTAGTGTAATCTACACAAGGCCTTTTTTTTTTGTTTTTTTTTTTTTAGTTCATACTATTTAGCCAGTTTTTTCTTTTGTTTAACTCTTTATGGGGTATTTTATGAAACTTTCTTACTTTTAATTTCTATATTTATATTTCGCGATACTTCATAAATTAATATATGAGTAAAGCTAGATTTAACGCCGGTTCGGCCACTATCTGAAATACAGTTACCGGAAAAGAATGCAGCTCCAATAAGATTTTCGTTCTAAGTTTATCCGTAACCTGTTCTCATACTATGCACTGCCAAATAAAATAGCCTATCGTTGCTTCCATTTTGCACAACCACCGCATGCTCCATCATTAACAATATTAATTTTAGACAAATGAACGGGGGTTTTGTTGTGTCCGGTTATCAGTCGTGTTATCGTTAATACATAGTCCCTCTCGAAGTTATTAACTACCTAAAGGGGCCCTTGAGATATACTTTCGTATTCGCGAGTAATTTTTCCACTTTTGATTACTACTCTGTTGGTACTCGACATTCCACTGTTCTCTAACTACCGGTAAGAAATCTCGCCAATTTAATGTCTGTACAATTGTTCTGCCTTTTGCGATCGCGCTACCTGGCTTCATAGTAGACTTAGAATATTATAAACCAGTCGGTGCGCAGATGTGTGCGATTTACCGCACACTGAAAAAGCAACATTTGGACCGCTTCTCTACTTTATTTACACAACGGATATTTCTACTTCATCGCACGTTGATATAGCGACTTTTGCTGATGACATAGCGATCTTGTGTTCAAATAAATGTCCGAAAGTTGCGCGTAAAAACCTGCAGACAGCAGTCAATAAAGTAACATCACGGTGCAAATTATGGAAGATAAAGATCAATGAAGGTAAATCATTTCGAGTAGTTTTTACGAACCGAAAAATCGATTCATCCGAAAATATAATTATGAATGGAGTGGAGATTTCTTAGAAAAAAGATGTAAAGTATCTTGGTATACACCTCGACAAAAGCTTGACTTGGAGGAAGCACATTATAGCGAAATGAGTTGAACATCAAGTTACAACAACTGTACTAGCTGTTGAGTAAGAGATCAGTAGAGTATCCATCTCTTGAAAACTAGTTGCTACTTTACAAACTAATTTTAAAACCGGTCTGGCAATGCGGCTGTCAATTATGGAGCTATGCCAAAAACAGCAACATTTCAATTATGCAAAAGGTCCAGAATAAATTATTACGCATGATCATCTCTGCTCCATGGTACATAACCAACATCGCAATTCATAAAGATCTTCGAGTTAAATTTGTAAAGAATGAAATAGAAACCGCTGCTCGACGATATGCTGCCAGATTGAAAGTCGTAGGCTAAATAGAAAACGACCTCAAGACCTCATATAAGTTATAAATATATAAATGTATGTGTGGGCGTGGGTGCGTGTATGTATGGATTGTATGCGAACGTGAGAAAACAATAGTATGTGTGTATGCATTTTGGGTAAACATATATAAGTTCATTTTAGCACCCTTCACCGGATGGGTTACTTATTCATGTTAATTTTACAGATTACCAAATAGTTAATAAGACTAGGTGTAAAATAGCAAGAAAATAAATAAAATGGAATTATTTTTTCAGGAAGTTCTGCCGAATTTTTTTCTCAGCAATGGAAATTACACCGCCGCGTGACCAAAATCGCATCCACTTTTCAACTGCGCTATTTGTCAATTGCTTTTGTTTCTTAAACCGTTTTTTTTTGATTTTTTTTGTCCTTTATAAAATATCTTCGTTTTTTTTTTTTGACTCGGCAACAAACCATTTGATCATTATTAAGCACACTAAACAGGATTGATTTCTCTCATTATTATTATCGGGATAATAAGGATTAATGAACACGCATGTACAAGCATTTGTCACACCATCTATCCAAGTTATTCAAATAAAATTAATATTACTCTTTACAAAATATAAGAATATCAAGCAAACATGGCTGTAAATGTGCTGACATAACCCGCGAATGCCAGTATAAAATAATTAGGAGCAGAAAACTGGCCAGACAAAGTCCGAGGTGAATTATATTTTCCAACTCGACTGAGCAGCAAAAGTATGGAATACAAATTAACATTATAAATGATAATGTTCAATAGTTTAAAATAGTAGCATTCATCATCACATATCCTTGGCTTTATGGCCGAAATTGATCATATACCCTAGCTGATTTGTATCCAAAGTAAAACGTTATTTTTTTTATATATTTCTTCATTTATTCTCTTCCTTATAATTTCATAGATTTAGCGTTAGTTAACATAGGTGAGGAATTACTCTTAAACTAAAATTTGATTTCTATAAATGAATTTAAACAATTTAGGAGGTCTCGTATCATCGTGCAAAGTAAAAGAAACAGAAAAAAAAGTCGATGTTTTTCAATTATTTATTTTTTCAGTGCGTTTCTCGTTCTAGGTGAAATCGGACGTTGTCGTAAAAATGTAGATTGCAAATTGCATATTAGTAACAAAAAATTAACAGAAGAAATATCGAGCTTTGCGTTTTTTATGAAATCTAAATTCAACGAAAACCGCAATTCCCGTTAAAATACCCTTTATTTGTCAAGGTACGCGCGTCTCCAACATATTAACTAATAAATATTCTTTAAAACCGAAAAAAAAAATCACTAGCTACTGAACTTGCACTCCGAAATTCAATATAATCGGAATCTCAACAAAAAATGATTGAAAGTATTAAGTAATTAATATTTTTTAAATTAGTTCTAAAGACGAGCGAGAAGAGTACGTAAGTTTCAATAAACAGGCATTTCAGATTACAAAAAGATCGTAAAAAGGTAATTTTATTTCCGTTATTTAACTTGATGGGTTCGTGCAAATTTACCAGGAGAAACGTTTTTCCGAAAAAGGTTTAAAAGGTTCAATTATTGTAAAAATATTTCACCGCAGACATATCTCATATGCGTGTATTTTCCACTATGGTTACGCGTTTATAAAATTAATTGTCTCCAGTATGTAATTTTGTTTTATAAAATTTTTTGTCATTTAGGTATATATATATGAGTGTTCGCTCATTGGTCGAAATTCGACCATACTTGTTATTAAAAATTAGGGGAAAACATAGTATTATGAGTTTGCATATTTCCGAAATTTTTTTTTCTACTCTTATACATTCGTTCATTGTGTATCTGAGAACATACACACTTTTATATGTACTTACAATACCTAAACAGTTCAGTACCCGTTATAATTGAATAAAAACGAAATTCAATAAAATAACAGTAAATCACAATTTAAAAACCATTAATTTACTGATACTACTAAATGACACCTTATAAGATTTAGTACACCGTAAAAAAGCCAATAATGATGATTCATTAAGAAAAATTGAAAACATTTTAAACGGAAGAACAAATTTACCGGCTATAGCGATTTTTTTTTTGATTTTTTGTAGAAGAATGCTTAAGATCTTGTGGACTACTAAAACATCAAACCGGAAAGTCCTAGAAATTGCAAAGTCAAGAAGAAGGTTGAAAGAATGGATAGTAAAAAGAAAAATAGAGTATTTTGGACACATTATCAGAGGAAAACGATACGAAATGTTACAACTTATAATTCAAGGGAAAATTGATGGAAGAAGTGCAGGAAGACGTCGGACAGATTGGATTAAGAATATAAAGGAATGGACCAATACCACCTTAGTCCAGGAGCTTATGCAACGAGTTAGAAAAAGGACGCGGTAACTGCAACTGTGATCAGCTACACTCTTGTAGGGTATGGCACATGAAGAAGAAGAAGAATTAATTTTTTATTTAAATAAGAAAAAAAAATTGTTTCCAAATTTTTTTACTGATAACACTAAATATTGTGTCAATAGCTTCTAAACAAAAAAAAGAAGATCAAAACGGTTAATAAACAAAGGAGACAATGGCACTGAACTGTCTCGTCTTTGCCTATTTATATGTATGTGTATATATATATATATATATATATATATATATGTATGTATGTATAATAAAGTAAGTTCCATACCCTTGACAGGGCATCGGGGATTGTGAAGTTAAGCTTTTCATAATGGTACTTAAGGTTTTAATGGATCTGATGAGAATACTGGGGCCAGTTCCTTTCTCTCGGCCACCTTTACTTTCCCAGATTTCTCTGGTATAACCAATTCAATTTCAGATTAGGTATAGACCTAGGAGCGATTCGGATCTAAAACGAGATAAGTCTCGAACCCGCGTCCTCTGGTTTAGTATTTTAATAAAATTCGTGCCTTGCAAAAATATAGAAACATAAAATTATGTACATATATAATAGTAGAGCGTTCCAATTTACGAATATTCTTCACAGAATGGACTTTGTTCATGATTGTTTTTTAATTAAAGAAAGTATTTAAAGAATAAAAGAATAAGGACAGCAAGATAAAATGAGGCAATGAGAACAGCTGTTAATGTTATTACAAAGTTCAACTTCCTGCTAATTCTTTCTTTGCCGAACAAATAAGTAGAGAACTTCGAATTTTTATCGTGTTCATTGCAATATTTATGAAAATAGGTTAGCAAGCTCTGAAAGCGTAATTTTGGTTAAGTATCGATGTTTCCTTTAAGTGGAACTCGATTCAAATCGTACCGTTAAAAATATCGAAAATTATCACTTGCGCTGATTTAATGTCCCTAGTAGACAAATTTAAAAAAAAACAACAAAAAAACAAAGAGAGGTTAAAAATATTTAAGAGAAATGAATAATCTAATAAAACTCCGTAAAAAAATTTATTTTGTGAATATATATATATATGTATAAATATACGGAAAAAGTTGATCGATAACGGGGAGTGCTTTTTGCATGAAATCACTAATCACAAGAGGACGACGTGGTGATTCAGAAACAATATTTTGGTAACCCATGTTTCTCATCAATACAAATGATAGTTTTTAACTGATAAAGGACGAAAAATATCGTGGTTAATTTATAAAAGGGTCTGAATAGAAAATTCATAGAATTCACAGATGCTAGAATAATTTTAAAACTCTCCGAGTATCTACCGAAACTGCCATGACACATATATTAGGGTTAATGTTTGACTGGCTGAAAAATTCACACGTAATAATTTCTTTCTTATATAAATTCTATGAATTAAAATTCATATCAGTACTCTGATCGCTCCGTCTGTGGCTTGCCGAATATTTTCAATGATTGCTTTGACATGCTCTTTTCTCGAATTTCTAATATTCGTGAAAAAACGTTGTATTTCTTACTAAATTGCTCCATTACCAAACCGTTAGCAGATTGATCAGACACTGTTGTGGTAGTGACAACTGTCGCCGTGCAGTCGTCATTGCGATTCTGTAGAAAAAACCAATTCTTCGCGGGCTTCTTCAGTTATTAAAATTTTATTCATTATCGAACGCTTAATATTCGAAATGCCTGAACAACAGTTAAAAATTGTACGAATGTCGCCATTAATGTTTTTTAATGGGACGACAGTTTTAGGCAGAAAATTTTAATTCTTCATCATATTGTTTATTTCATTTCACGTGTTCTATTAAATGAAGAAACATAATTATGAAAACCGACCGAGCGAGCAGATAGAATAGAGTAGCGATACGGTATGCTGACTATTGAAAAAAAGAGTTACAGAATATTTGCATGGAGCTGAGATGATATTGTGAAAGAATATAGGCGACTTCAATTTTTTTAAAAAATCAGCCAACATAAATAATATAATTTTATTACGTATTAGAAGCGAAAAATTCACGCTGTTTGCGACTGAACTACACAGACGAAATTAGAGTAATTAGCGGCGATTTATTACCTGCTTATACTAATTCTCCTTCCGGTACCTTTACAGTTCACCAACCGGTAAGTTGATCACTTTTCGGCCACATGAGTCGTCGTCGTCACACCTATATAACAAAAACGGAATTATCGCAACGTCGCGTTAATAGAGTTTACACGGTCAATATTGTACGGAAGTCGTACAATGACGATCATGATTCCGATGTTAATGATTTATTTCTTCCTGCTTGTAAACAGAAATAAATGCACAGTTGTGTATCCGCCAGGATTGGGAAATAAAATTCAAGTAAGTGTCGCGGGGTTAGTTAATTTGTTAATTTAGATTTTAACCGCCTGGTCGCCATGCCGACGAATATCGCAGCAATGAAATTAAATATATGGCGTGTTAGTTAAAATTAAAAGTTACCGATGAATTTAAATTTAATCGAACTATTTTACATTTCCCGGTTTTAAATAATACACGTATATATAAAGCACTCGAAGCTATTATTGGTCGACGAAAAGATATACGCGTTCATTTATTAAAAATTAACGAGCTAAACATCAGAGACCCCGCGGTTAAGAATCCACTCAAGATCGAAGAGTAGTTGGAAAAATTCCCGGACAGTTAATCGCGAGGGCGGGATGCAGGGAAATCGAAATAAATAAAATTTTCTAATTATCAATAATACGGTAAGTAACTCGTTCGTAAATGTAATCAAATTCGAATAGGTAAACATCGTCGTGGGAAATATTGAGTGTGTAATGTTCCATGTACGCGAATTGAGGCCTGAAATTGGATGTTTTTTGTGTCGCATTTGCGTTTGATAAACAAGTGATATTTTGAAATAGTTAAGTGATAATTACACGTAAATGCTGTACAAGTTAATCGAGTTATCGGCATGTAATAAAAAAAAGTCTAATTCTTAAATAAATAACTCTTAGTAAGATTATTTTTTTTTGTTTTGCGATACTTAAGCTTCTCTGTTTCTGAAATTTTATCTGATTCTCGTTTGTGGCTCTTACAGGAAATTAATTATATTTCACCCGGTCTATTTTACATCTTACCGCTTTATAGTATTTTCTCGTCTCGATTTGAAAGTTTTTTATTGTGTTCATCGGTTTTCTATTTTTATTCCCTTTACCTTTATTTAACCTGGACATTAAAGACAGAACAAAAAAAACGATTAGAAGCATTCGAGACATGGCCGTATACAATACCGTGAACAGGAAAAATTACAAAAATAAAAAAGTTACTAAACGGATGAATAAGGACTGTGTGAACTAATCAAATGAATAAAATTAAGGAAAATTAATTATCTTGGTCACTTGATGCGGGGGCCGAAGTACGAATTACTACAAACAATACTGATAGGTGCAGTAGAAGGTGTTCGTAGTGTTGGCCGCAGAAAGACGTCATGGATTTCCAATATCCAAAAATGGATGGCTGTTCCCGAGACACAGAAAGACTTTTTCATCTGGTATGAGACCGGAAAGCATGGATCAAAGTGGTGAAAGATGTGGACGCCAACCTTCGATAGCGAAGACGGCTCAAGTAGAAGAAGACTTATATCTGAAATATTTTAGCATTTTTTTTTTTTTTTTTTTTTTATCGATTTCAGCCTCTATGGACTACGCTAAACAACTAAGAATCTTCATTTTACATATTTTCCTTCTTCCTTCCTTAACATCTTTCCAGTATTTCTTGAGACCCCCATGAAGGCATCATTTTTATGGCTTATCAAAAGCGACCTCTTCCGGTTAACTTGTTCTATTTTAAAGATTGACGTCGCAACTGTTTTTTTATTTTTTTTTTGTTTTTTTTGTTTTTTTTTATTATAATTATAAACTAGGCTGGAAAAAAAACGCATTTTAAAATAAAGAGATAGAAGAAAAAAAGTATTCCAACAAGAGATGGACGTTTGAAGAATGGTTTTATAACAAGGAAAATGTTACTGGTAATTACGATGAAGATGAAGAACTCTTTTCGATATTTGAAGGATTAACTGAGTCTGACGAAGATCGTTTTTCTTTAGTGATTTTCAAACTGCAGGCTCCGTTAAAAATTTTGCCAAGGATGGTCTTTAATCAATGAAGAAGGCGAGACAGCAAGAAGAATTTTTTACATTTCCGTTTCCCCAAATTCAAATTTACAAGAAGAAAGAAAGGCAACTTTATGTTTTGTCGTTGTTACGATATTTTCGTTAATATTCCGCAGGACCAAATTATATTTTTCGAATGATTTTTTAAACCGGTCAATTAGTAAATTGTGTATTTTAATTGAATACGATTGAATACGATATAGAAGTCTTAAAAGTCGACTGTTTCTAAAATAATTTCAAAAAGGGTAAAACGAAATAATTACAACGAAATAACGACATACGAAAGGCCGAGAGACGCCAAAAGCTTATGACGCAGTGACATAAACAACTAGATGAACGAAAGGCGACTACCGAAGACGAACAACACGCCAACAAGAGCCAGCCAGCAATTTATTCCTTTTTATTTTTACATAACGAAACATCCGGCTGCGTAAAATAAAAAGTCTAACGAACAAATAATAACAAAATTAATAAATGTATACTTAATATTTATTTATTAACAGTCGTACGCAATTATAAATAAGCTTACAGCGTAAAAGTTTTTATCTATACTGAAGAAATGTAGCGCGCCATTTCTTACCGATTTATAAAATAAATTTTAAATAGGACGCGAACCTGTACAATTTTTCACCTATTTTAATATAAAATGCTATAGAAATCTCCATTACGAATTTATATTTAGTTCAATAAAATAATAAAATAACAAAAAAGCATTATAACTAAAATTAAACAGTTCTAAATATTCCACAGATCTAGCGACTATTAGATGCTACTTCGAAGTGTAGCCCCAGATTCGGATCTATATTCTAAATAGATATTTCCAGATTCTTTTCCATTAAAATTTTCATTTCTATAAATCAGCCGCGACAGGTAAGAAGTAAGAAAAAGTAACGGAAAATAACACCATTAAAAATTCTAATCGGACTACTTTCAATATACATATACGTTAACTATACTTAGCCTCATTAAAGCACGCGATTTTTATGCTTAATTTTTATTTTTAAAAATAATCATGAATAAATATTTCAGCTTATTCAGCGCATAGGTTTATCCGTTTTGAAATAAATTATTTAGGTATGCGACGTATTGAGAAGAATGCCTCCTAAATAATTATACTAACTTCGCAATGAGCTGAAGGTTTTTCAATTATGATAAAATAAATCGATATCTGTGATACTTTGTTTTTTGCGTGTCCGGTGAGAGCTTATAAAATCAGCTTCCCTCAATGAAATCTTTGGAAATTCAACGAGATCCTTGCTGGAAAAAGCAACGACCCACATTTACCGCAAAAGTCAAAATAGCAAACTAAACTTCCGAATATAAGGAAAAAAATAATTTTGTGCATTCCACTTTTAAATTAAATTCTGCGAAAAAATATGACAGGTCACAAGCGAAATTATCATTGACGAACATCTCTAGCAAATCTCCTAAAATCTTTGTCAGAATATTTTCCGTGATTACCGTTAATGAGGTCAAAATGCATGTGAGATTCAATTTTCAACAAAAATTAAACCTGTAATGTTATCAGTGATGGAATATTATCAATGGTATTCGGAGTTGACCACTTTAAAACTTGAACCTGTGCAAATGTTTTGAGTTAGCATTAAAAATAAATAACCTTTAAGTGTAACGAATTTTCGTAATTTTCGGTTCCTATATATAGGTGCTTTTCAGCTGATGTCGATTCTAAAATAAATACATAATCATCCGATATTGAAAAACAAATCGGAAAACCATTACTAGTGAAACAGTGAAACTATTTAATTTTTCGCATTCATTTGTTTAAAAATTTTCAATAATAACTTCTCTTGTCACATTTGAAATTGTGGTATCTTTTAACTTACTAGTTGTGGACTGTGGAATGGTAATAAAAATTGTAATTAACAGGGGAAGGAATTAAAATTTCATTTACAAATCAATTACTTGTTAACATTTAACGTTGGCGGTTCTGTAATTGTGAAAGTTTGAGAAAATTGTAAAGAGTTATGCATATAATATTAGCGTTTAATTACGAGTTTTAAAGGGGAAAAAAAAAAAAACAAAACAAAAAGAAAACAATTCAGCCCGTTTAATACACCGTTAAATTCTGTACATTTGCTGTTTATACATTTAGTTCATTGCAGGCATCGGAATTCCTGCTTCCAATTTACCTACAACGCAAAGTGTTTCATGGGGCTACGTCATCAAGACAAACTTTCCGTTACCTACAAACTTAAGTATGTATTCAGATCCGCCACCTCAGCAGTTACTGAGCAGACAGTCCAAAAGCATAACGCGATCGAATCTGTACACCTCTATTGAGCATGCAATTGATAGGTAAGTATAAAGTGTTTAAAATTTAAACTTTTTTTTTTTTTTGTATAATAAGCTGCCAATTTATAACTAGCCAAATAGTGAGGCTATCTAAAAAATGTTCTCATATAGAAAACTCGCATGTAGAGGGTGCATCTATTGATGCTTCCCTCTCAAAAGATTATAAAACTAAATCTCTTATTTTAACTCGTTTAAATCGCGGTGTAGATGACGCATCTGTGTAAAAACGCGGCTGCCAGCTGATTTGGGTGGTTTTTTGTAATTGTGTCAGGTGCTTTTGCGCGATGCACTTGACAGTTTCTTCTACCGCGTCTATTTTCAAGTCCCGATGGATGATTTCATTGGACACGTAACACAGCATTCGATAAATTCAGCGCAACACCTTGTTCTGATATCGCTGCATAGCTAATTTATTAGACTTCTTTGCACATGCCCACATTTGAGCTGCATAAGTCCATACTGGTCGCAGTACAGTTTTGTATATTAGCAAGCGATTATTTAACGACAATTTAGCAGTTGTATCCTATCAGCCTCATGCGCCTTTAACGGTATTGATAGATTAATATACTTTCGTGAAGGAGTGATTTATACCAGTCCCAGTCAGTATTTCTGTTGTGTAACAACTTGTCCTATTGTTTCATTGATATTTCGGTACATATGATAGCTATTACTAGTGTATGATCACTAAATATATTACCAAAGTCTGATTCAACCCTCATATGACTCAGCGATATGCCTTTAACAATAAACAAGTCTAGCAGATCAGGAATACGGTTGGTATCACTAGGGCCAGTATTAAACTTAAATGAGTTCGTAGCTAGCGCGCGAATGGTATTCCCTTTTTAAATTCCGCTTTCTTGATTCTTCCGGTATCCATATATTTATCCATCATCATCCATTCGTTAAATGAAAATAACGAGAATAAATGTTTGTAATTGCAGGGCTGGATTACCCGGAAAAGAATGTTTAATGAGAACAATTTGTGACGCATCTAGCATACGTTTCGACACGGACAACATTATTGGAACACTCCTTCACATCATACTGCAGTACGAATTTTAATTTAATAAATCTGCCGTTAGTACCTCTTTAACGTTACAAATACGCTTGTATGAAATACTAAGCGTCAGTGCGAATTATGTGTCAGAATAACTTCGAGTTACATGTGCTTTATGCTATTATTAAAATGCATAATACCAGGTCCGTGCTCGGAATGGGGGGGGGGGGCGAAAATTTTCTTCACATATTTATGTTATAAATAACAATACATTTTTCACTAATATTCATACTATTAATAATTTCCATCATTTTGATTTATATATTAATAATTTACATAAATGAATATTACCCCGTATATGAACATTAATAAAAATTACATAGACACAGCTTTGCACAATACTTTTATCACATTGAAACCTTACTTCAAACAAATCTCGAAGTTAGCATTACTGCGTAGGTAATTTTAATAAATAAACAATAAAAGTGAAAATAGTATTTCTGTTAAAATTCCATTGAAACTCCGAATTCCAAATCCATTTTCCATGATATCCTCCAGATATTTTATCTCTATTAATTGTTCTTTGACCTATGAATATAGCTCTCATTCTTTGTAAAAATCTGAATAAATGTTGACTGTGAGTCCATTTCACTTTCTATATTAGTATTAAAGCGCAGCTTATACCAGTAGGTAGAATATGCCACTTTTAAGTGAATAGCCAGTCAGAAGTGAGTATTTGGTCATGCGGCTATATCCCTTCCTAACCGACCAATCATAGGCCAGTATTTAGTCACGTGGCCATGCCCCCCTTACTCAGCTAATCAATATCCGATACTCTATCAAATTACCATGCCTCCCTATCACATCAAGCTCTCCAATAAGATTTTACCGCCGTAACTACAATGTTTTATATCAACTACACCATTCTGCTTGCTCCATATACATATTCAGTATTACGAACCAAAAACAATATATCTTAACATCCAATACACGTTAATGCAACAACATACTTTCTCTGCCGACATCACCACTGGAAATACTCATTCCTCAGTAACAACACTCATCCGGTAGAAAGATTAGAAAGAGACTTCACCCAGCCAATTGCTAACCTGTACTAAGTTGCTTTGTGTGCCTATGCGTTTGCAAGTGTGTTGATGGTACATTTATGATTACCTAGCCGATGCAATACTTTGCTAACCAGTACCATCTGCTTATGTTTGAGTACACTTTGAGAATATGCGTTACTGTCGGCCAGCCACCTACAAAACTTTTCCTACCCCTACCAAAGCTGCTGTTTTTGTATGGTTTGAGGATGTGCTTTACTACATCTATAATCAACCAATGCTAATATAACTCGCTAACCCATGCTAAGCTGTTTTGTGTGCACTTGCATGTGAACATGTGTGCGCGTGTGTATGAAGGCAAGTATATGCGACCGTGTCACATGTGTGCATTTGCATGTGCATGTATGCAAGTATGTGCGGGTTTGTATACCTTAGGGGTGGCCTTGTAACTTACAAAACCTAATATGCCCTGTTAAGGTTTGTGCTAAATTGCTTTGTACGCCTGTGTGTTTCTATGTGTGTTGATGTTGCTTCTACCACTGCCTAAACAGTTTAGTAATTTGCTAACCTTGTTTTTATATGCTTTAAGAATATGTTTCACTACTGACAACCCACCTTTAAACTTTTCTAACCCACTAAAAAATTGTGTAGGGGGGGTGCTCTTGGGATTGCTTTACTATATATCTATAACCAGTCAGTGTTATTATAACTTACTAACCCCTGCTAAATTGTTGTAGGTATGCGTTTGTGTGCATGAATTATGATGTTTATTTCGCTCATGTGTGAAACATCTATTCTGTTTATGTGATTTAAAAGATGCATTGATGCATATTTAAACGAAATATTCGCGAAGACAATGTATACGGGGAAATATGTCTCAGCTTATAGATTTTGATAGGTATTCGCATATATGCCACCAATCAATACCTGATCGAGTCTGTATTGATTCTTGTCCCTCATATCATTTCTGGGCTAAGATCCACTGTAGATGTGCCCAAAAGGGGGAAAAATTCGCTGGTTCTGGAGAATAATGTTTATTTTATATTGGTAAAGATGGTTTTATAAAATGATACATTCCTAAAACGGTTTCCAATTTTAACCGTCCAGAAGCCTATAATGCCGATAATTGATTTCCTAGACCTAAATGGAAGTTTTGCAATGTAGCCGTTATGTTACCTTCATGGCGCACGTTTTTTTTCCCTTAAAAATGTAAGGAAAAAAATCGTAAAACACACAGAGGAATGCATTTTCGATATACAAGATCGTTTCGGAAAAAATCAAGATGCATTATCAACAACGATGAGTTAAATTTATTTCTAGTCTTATTATATTTCGGTGAAATTTTAAAATCGTCTCCCCAAAGGTTGTCAGATTCACGGACGACAGATGGAACTGATGCGAAGTTGCGTTCATATTGTTATGAATATCAATAGCGATTTAGTTTTCTTTTACAAATTACGATTTTTAAACATTAACACTCTTAAAGAATGCTTAAAAATTGATAGATTAACTGAAATCTATGACTCAACAAAGAAATAAACAAACTCAAAAAAGAGAGCAAATTTTTTAAAATTTAATAAAAAAACAATGCTAATGTAACAAAATAATAATCTGATTATAATGATTTACGACACTATATTTTGTAGCCAGTTCAAAAGACTGTGTGTCACTGATGGCTTACGAAAGCGTTGCGACTAATGACGGGTTAACAAACAAGCGCAAGATGTAATAATTTCGATGTTTCTTTTTTTTTACCAACGAAACTGAAATAATTAAATATTACACGTTCGGAATAGAAATATTTTAATTTGCTATGTCACTTTTTTTTCACTATAAATTGCAGACCATCCACTACAGAAAGCCCGACAATGGATTATCATGAAGCTCAAATTATTGGTAAATTAAAATCTCGAGAATGTTCCGTTACATACAAACGATGCCCGTTAAGTATTTTGGATTTATTTACAATCGTCGAAGATAGCAACAGAATAAAAGCTCGGTTCGAACCAGACACTTTTCTGGCTATGTAAATATTAGTCAACACATATTACACATTAACCGTTACTCAAATTTGAAAATGAATTAAAATTTTATACCCTTTCTTTTTAAATAATTATTTTTTTTTCGCTGAAGCTTAAAATTCATTCTAGCAAAGCAATCACTAGCTCGAAATACGATCTAACCAAATACTCGTGTCTTTTGTAAGAAAATTATTCACTAATTAAATATTCTTCGTTGTAACATTAGATTATTTTGTATAAGATAAATATATATATAATAAAAAAACTAACAAATTCAGTTACTACGAAAAACTTTTAACCCTAAATGTTCAGTAGAAATATGCCTATTAGTTTCCCAACGAGGTATCAAATGTCAAAGAAGTCTTTAAAGAATCAAAGAAAACAGCTGATTATGCGAAAAGATATCTAGCCATATATTCTTTTGTCAAATTCTCAAAATTACGCAAAAATGTAACTCCAATGATGAAGAAAATTACATCATTTGCAACTGCTTCCGCTTAAGGGCAAGCCAATTTTCAAGGAGAAATTAAGGGGATCACTGCAAAGATTACTTGAAACTTGGTTGGGTAGAGCGACACGATGAATATCTTCGATTTCAATAAAACTCTCTTGTCAAAATTTGTAATGTTTTGGAAGAAATTTCTGAATGGAAAGATGACACAATGCTGCTTCAGAAACTATCTGTGTCTACATCGCATTCTACGTATTTCTTACGTTTTTGTAGCTGCGGTACCGCCTCTGTGATTTTTCAGGTAAATAAAATCGTCTATTTTTTTTATAAACATAAGTAATATTTTTTCTTATTCCTTGTTTTTTCTTTAAAAAATAGTTGCTTATTTACAACAATAAACTTCATTGCTTGTACCGCTGCATTATAATTATTATTAGTCTACAGTAATTCAGACAATTTTTTTTATGGATTTCGGAATCAAATTGAATCTTTGAATCATTCAAAGTTTTCAAACGAATTGTAATATTTAAATAGATTCCGTACAGTCATTTCGTTATACGTCAATTTTAATTGTGACCGACATTAAATTGCATAAATTTCCAAGTTAATTATAACTTCAATAAGCTTATACCAAAATTTATCTACACAATGCATGGCTATTTAAAATTTAATGTATCTTAAATGTCCGATAACTAAATTAAATAAGGAATACCTTCAGTATATAATTAGATACCTTCGGAAACAGGAAGATTAAACTATACAGTTATTTTTAACCAGATTTTCTTAGAGACTGTTGAAACTTATTTGAAAGTAGGTAATATATAAAGATGTCTCACACGACATTACGGCAGCAACAGTGCGCGTATGTTCTCAGAGAAAACCTGAAAGGATATCTTCATGAAACTATTTGCATTTTGTTATTAACAATAGTATATTTACGAGAAAGCTAGCCGGTCTGACATCACAACCCAAGAATTGTGTAACAGTGCAGCAAGGTAACATCATTCTCGATGTGTAAGTTCATACATCATCAGCCATTTTCAAAATTCTACGTAAATTTTTTTGTCTACCCTCGAAAATTAACCCCTAAACTTCTTCCCTAACTGCTTTACGAGACCGAAAATTACAATTTAATCTAAGTGTACACTGCCCAAGTGCTAGAAATTAGTCCCTACCCCTGTTTTCCCTCCCGCTACACAAGTTCAAAAATTTGAGAATGAGTATTCAAATAATCCACCACTTCTTCCGGCTGTACGAGTTCAAAAATCTAATGTTCATTTTTCAAGATGTAACTTAATTATACGTTTCCCCCTCCGAAATAAACGCCCATTCATTTCCAGCACCGCCAGAACGCTAAAGTTTCCAAAGTCCGCCGGAGCTGCGAAAGCCTGCTGTACACGCCCCCGTTTACAGCTTTATGAGAACATCATTTTTTAATTTTAATCTCCAAATTTTGTATTATTATTAATAAATTATTTGTTTTTTAATTATTTTAATTTAATTTAATTTTTTAAATTTTTCTGTGCATGCCAAGTCATCGGAGTCGCTACATCTAGAAAACATGCTCAGTAGGCCTTCAAAAAAGCCCCATGAATTTTTAAAATTAACCTAAACATACTACTTTACTACTAAAATTATAATATTCTATCATTTTCTTTCTGCTTAGCTCTCATGTGTCTCCAAAATTCCAACGATAAGTATCCAAATATACTATCCCAATAACAACAAATTACTTTAACTCCTTCTATTCTTAACTATCGTATGTAATACTATTCCAACTGCATCATTCTTGTAGGATCATGTAAACGTGCACTCTCTATTCTTACACACGTCATACATGCTAGGTAATAAGTTGTCGGGTTCAAAGTTAATTTTTAGTATACTATGCCGCTACCAAGAGGTATTACTTATACATTTACACCTCCGAAAAAATCCTACAGCGTACTTTAAAATTAGCCTAAGAATACTATCTCAACACTAGAAGTTAACCCGTCACTCGTACCATTTTTACCGATGTACACAATTTTTATCACTATCATCACTATTGCAAGACCCTACGAAAGCACATTGTCCGAAGTCCCACCCGCTTTCCTTCTGTTGTGAATCAAAATTCGATTTCACGCAAAATTATTCACTATCTCGCTACCAACATTAGTATCACACCTATTTTTTCCTTTCATCATATCATTCTCAAAAAATCCACCGATATGTTTTTAAAATTAGCCTAAATATACTGTCTAACTATCAAAAAGTAACCGCAGCTGACTGCACAAATTCAAATTTAATTGTATGTGTCCAAAAGTTGGTGATAGTATACTATCATTCGAAAGTAACCTGTCTGATGTAGCTGCGCATATGTTTGTCCAGTGTATTTGTGAAGATGAATAAATGTGAAATAGCTTCTTTGAATATTTTGTTGTCTTGGTTTGATAGTTGGCAGTAATTCTTCATATTCCAAATTTCAATTCAGTTTTGATTCTGATGTGTCGTCACCGTTAATTAATATTGCGAAGATGCTAGTTGTAAATATTAATTTATAGGTGTTAGTTGTACTTGTAGTTGTATCGGTGTATTGTTTATTATTTCTATTATATTAATATATAAAATAAAGTAAATCCCACATCCTTTACAGGGCGTCGGGCATTGTGAAGTTAAACGACACTAATGAGAGTAGGGGGCCAGTTCCTTTCTCTCGGTCGCTTTTACTTTCCCAGATTTCTCTGGTATAACCAATTCAATTTCAGATTAGGTATAGACCTAGGAGCGACTTGGATCCGGAACGAGATAAATCTCGAACCCGTGATCTTTTTTTTTTTTGTTTATCTCCCCCTTTAGACATACCAGCAATCGATCTTCGTCCAGAAACAACACGAAGGAAAAGAATCAATTAAATGTAGATTCGGTCAGATACTGATGAAATAAAAGAACTGAGGATCGGAACAACAAGATATACGAAGCGCGATAAGGATTAGCTTAGGTGATAACAGATCGGAGTATAAAGAAGTACGTTCGTTTATGAGGGATGGACATTCAAAGAAGATATGGTCAGGATCGCAGATGGCTTCATCGTCAGGATATAAGAGGGTAACTAGGGGATAGTACAAGACGAAAACGAAAACGCGAGGAAGGAAGAAGAGTATGATTGAGACGTAAACGGATAATAGAGACATTAAATAAAGGCCGGTTAGGAAGATTAGATTGGATGGAAAAATAAAAGGAAGGTTGCTTGGAAAAGGAGGAGACGTAAGAACTATTTACACAGCAGGAGCAAATTAGAAGCGGAAATTTTAGTGAAATAAAAGCGGGAGGATACAGCAATCTGAACTAAGGAATCTGCCATTTCGTTACCCTCTTTCCCTATATGACTGGGGACCCAGAGCATATCAATGCGGATAGCATGAAATGAGAAAAGGGTGTGAATGAGAGAACGAACACGGAGGATAAAAAAATCAACGGAGTGAGAGGGGAATTGTGAGGAAATAGCTTTAAGAGCACACATGGAGTTAGAGATGATTAAATATTTAGAAGAAGATCGATGGGAAGAAATATAAATTATGGAACGCAGAATGGCCATTAGCTCGGTTGTAAAGATAGTACAAAAAGAAAGGAGACGAAAAGATTAAGAGAAATTTATGCTCCGAAGGATGAAAGAAGCTCCAACTCCATTAAGGACAGAGTAAGGTTTTAAAGGCGAAATAAAGGCATATTTTCATGATTTTTTTTTTTTTTGGAGATATTAATAATATCGGTTTATGTATTTCTTACATACGGTATAGTATAACATCTAAAGTATCTTTGGAAAAATTTTCAATTAAAAATATCAATAAATAAGTCCGTGACAGCGAATCTCCGGAGGCGCCTCGAAAAAAAGGTTGTTTTTTGCGGTGAACTTCATAACTCGTTACTGGATCATCGGAAACCAAAAAAATTGAAATGCGTTTAAAAGGTAATATGTTTCCCGAGGTAGTCAGAGGGAGTTTGTTTTTTTTCTGATATTTTTTATTTTTGGCAGCATTTGGAAGTGAAAGACGCAATTTTCGCTAAAAAATTTCGGTGAATTTGTTATTATAAAATGGAAAAAAATTGTAAGAAAAAAAAAAACTTCCACTGATTACCTGTTGATTTATGTGTAGAAATAGTGTTTAAAATTTCAAAAGGATTAGTCAAGTAGATTTTGAATTATAATGTTCACAAACTTCAAAAATGGCATCTGCGACAAAATCGATTTTAAAAGGGTATAATTTTTTATACTTATACAGAATTATCAATGCCAGCTCCGTACAGTGAAACAATATCATTCGGGATGTCCAATGCATCTTTTTGCTCTTGCCTACGTTGGATTCTACCCTCTTTACTTGTACGTGCAGCTTGTTCGTCCGCTCTGGTTATTCTAGTTCGTCAGATGCGCGCGCCCATTGGTGAGCACTTGGGCCTGTAGAGATGCTCATTTCATTCGAAATGGACAGCAAAGCAAAAGGTTCTTCATTGAAAGTGCATACTGCTACATTTGCTGCAATATCAACGATTGCAGTACCGCTCACTGATTTTGGAGAAATTTTCCAAATAAGTTGATTGAAACTTTCATTGTTATTCTGCGTGTAACCCCCAAGACATAGCTGCAAAAGTGCTTCGTAGATTGGTTTTATCGCTTCACTTCATAATGCGATTGCCTTGACCCTTCCTTCACTCTTTCACTCTAGACGGAACATACCGAGGCTCTTTGCATTTTTTAACTGACACTTTGATTTTGAAGTTCGTCTACATATTTATTTCCCTTCGGACTGCTAATTGCACGAGTTCCAGTACCGACCTTTTTTTACTCTCTTGCTATCTCTCCGTAGTAGTTCTGGCCGTCTCCATCTTCCCCGAATAACTTTCTTAGTGTCCTCAGTTTTCTTTTGTCCTACGTTCTTCCTTCTTGATGGGTAATCGTCCGTAGCTGACAAGCCGAATAAAAAAGTAAAAAAAAAAAGAAAAGAAAAGGCTAAACCTTTCGTTTTGCATGTGCGAAAAGACATTTTCCAAACACAACTAACGCACTTCACTAATGTAGATAAAGTTGAAAATACTAAAAGCAAGTCTATAATTCTGTAATGTTTCTCCAAATCTTGCTCTACACTTCCTACAGTACTCAGTTTTATTTATTTATGCGAAGCGCTGGACGCTTCCACATCGTCATTTTTGCATTTTGGAAATTTCTTTTTTCTTGGTCGACCCAAAATATCACCACTTTTCTGCCGATCTTGTCTTGTCACTTTTTTTTGGCATTTTGCAAATAAATAAATAAATTTATCATGACACAACACAAACCGAGCGAAAATACAGCTACAAACGAATGAACACAAACAAAAATTAACGGAAAACTATGATAAAATTTTACCATCCTGTACACATCCGCTCGGCCGAAAGTAGGCCTGTAAACTGATTTACCAGAAATATACTGTATACGATATACTGGAAATAGACAATATATGCAAGGACAGTTTACAAAGGGATTAAAGCAAATTCCAGATAGGCGCGTCAAGCAGTTGTCAGGCAGATATAAAGTGGGTGCTAACTCATTTAATAACATGGGTTAATTTCTAAACTACATTTTGTCGCTATTGTATTGGAATCGTATCACTTAAGGGGGCACTCCCCAAGGCTTGAAAGCCGAATAATAATACAGCTTAAACTTAATACAGCATATGTCCTTGAAAAATACAGCTTAAGCTTTCAGCTTTTGGCTGTTTATATTTGAAATATGGCTTAGGCTTTCGGCTGTTGGCTGTTTAAATTTAAAATACGGCTTAAGCTTTCAGCTTTCAGCTTACGAAATGAATATCAGTGGAAGTTAATTAAAATCATTTACTAATTACTATGCATCAAACTATTAAGCATTACTATTGAAACTTCAGTTTTTTTCTTTACACACAAAAATAAAAGTTTTTAAAAATAATTTCCTATGCAAATAATAATGTCAAAAATGCAAAATCAATAAATTTAAAAAAAAAATCTTAAGCCGAATATAAAGCTTAATTTGGCTTTTGTAAAAACACAGCTTAAACTTTCGTCTTTCGACTGTTTGAATTTTGAATATAGCTTAAGCTTTGGGCTTTTTGATTGGGTTTTAGCTTTTAGCTTTTGGCTTTCGGCTGGCTTTCAAGCCCTGGCGCTCCCCCTAAAACTGTATTATTCCTTTTTCAAGGACGCCATACAAAAATCGTTCCGTCGTCGTTCCGTTAATGTGTGTGGCTTGATCTTAATTATGGATTCGAATGCTTTAAATGCGGGCTAAATCGAATCCGGAGTTTGAGTTACACGCCTCTAGCTTATAAATAGATCGTAACTGAGTTCGTCTTAGTTTAGTGTACGCAGTACTTAACATTGTAAAAAAAAACATATTTTGAAAATGCATATTATTTTACAATTGTATTTGTTTAACGAATTGTTGAAATCAAAAGTACGTTTAAAAAGACTGTTAATTTTATTTTAACTATATTATATACATTTAAATAATTATAGCGTAAATAATTGAAATTTCAGAATTTTCATATTGCGATACTATTACTATGCATGATATTGGTTACTACACACAAATCCAATTAAATAATTTTGTGCAGGACAGTTTTGATTTCTAAGTAAACAATTCAACATGCCGATTAATAAAAAAGTTAAATGTGTAAACGGTGAAAATGGTGAAAATGGTGATAATAGTGAAAATGATTCGGAAAGCGAGACAAGTAGTAACGAGTCGAGTGATACAGAATCCGATATTAAAACTGAGCACGTACGTATTAGTTTTATCGGTTATAATCCACAACTTAGTGATACAGCTGGTGTAAATGTTTTACTTCGTCAGTTATTCGTAAATGAATATATTAACTTAAAAGAACTTTCAGCTGTAATTACCAAACAAAACAATATAGGTACGGTAGTTAAAGAAGAAATAAGTGACGATGAAGAGGAAATCGAAGAAACTGACTTTGAAGTCGTAGACATGGCAGATTTAGACGACGTTGTGTTCGGTGTCACTACGGCTATAAATTTAACACAAGAAAAAAATTCAAAATGTATACAACAGTTAATTGATTTTATTATTAAGAAAAGCAAAGAACATGCTGATTCTAATAGCGTACATCGAATTAACACGTTACTTAATGATCCTGATCAAAAAATCGGATTTATAATTAACGAACGGTACATTAATTTACCTCAAAGTCTTGCTGAACCGTCTTTTATTAAATTGATGAAAGAAATTAAAAATGCCAGTAAAACAAATTCATCATTTAAATTTACTTACTATATTTTAATATGTAAATATTCGAAAATTGTTGGTTTTTCTAAGAAAAAGAAAAATCACACGCGTTCTGAAGAAGTTGGTGATATAACTTGGACAAATACAGAAGAAGAATTATTTGTAAAAGTAGCGGATATGCAGTTCGACTATCCGGTACCAAATACCAGTGGTACTGGGCTTTGCGGAAATTGGTCCTTACATGATGATCAGTCTGCGCACTATCGTAAACTGGTGTTTATTCCGGCCGAAAAATTCAAAAATTTAGTTAAAGAAAACTTTGCAGATTTGAATGATGAATGAAATATTTTATTTTTCGTTACTAATTTTAATTGTACGATTCCTAATTGTTCTGTAACATAAACTATACTTGTTGAGATTTTACAATCATTTGTAATTCATTTAAATTTCTACGTTCCATTGAATTATAAATAATAGTTGTAAGCAAATGATTTAGAATACTAAAATTAGAAATGCATAGGATGGTCAATTATGAATTATTAGGAACGTTAAGAATGTAAAAGAATTACCTGAATTATAGTGGTATTTGATTTTAAAAAACGACCTTACAAGAGATCTGTGTAAAAATAAATTACTTTAAAAATCGCTTTCATCGATTTACATGAAGTCATTTTTACAACAAGGTATTTTTTCAGATTAATTACGCTAATGCATTGTTTATTTTTGTTTTGAAAAAAATTCTACATTTAACATCATAGAATAAACACACAGTGTAATGATTTAAGATTTTTATGAATATTTTGATATTTACAAATTACTCGTAATAATTAGTTGTAGCTTTTATTTTTCGAATTATGAATTCACATCAGAATTTTCAAACAGTGACGTTCCAAATAGATATTTTTCGTTCATTATTTGAATAGGAAAATAGTTGGTATAATTTTTTTCATTACTACAATTGTACACAACCTAATTAATACAAATCAAACTATCTTAAAACGTATTTAACTGATGAATTGTTTTCTGCAAATTTTAATATAACAGTGAAATATTTAACGTATTTTTTAAAAGTTAAACAATATAAAGGTTGATGTACAAATGTAAAAAGTGTATAAATAATTTTTAACCATTTCAACGATTTCAGATTATTCGTAGATATGCGCCTAATAGAGCGATAAAGGCACATTTCAATTTATCTTTTGATACAGTTTGTAATGATTAATTTAAACATTTTTCGAATTATATTGACCATTTTTATTTTTTTGTTAATTTCAAAAACATTAAAGATTGTTTAAATATTATTTTAAAGTGGAATGAGATCATTGAACATCAGTATTTTATAAATTGGTATCCTTATAATTTTTTTTAGCAAAATTTATATTTAGTTTAATATTTATAATTTTTTTTTTTTTTTCTAAAAAAGCAACTAAATATACTATTGAAAAATTTAAATAAACGCATGTTACATGAAAAATAATAATTTTATGTCATGCACTTTTTGTTTTGTTTTATTTAGTACAATACAAATTTTTTTTTTTTGTTTTATTTTTACCGAGAAAATATTAGACTAACACTATAGAATAGATCAGAGAAAAATTAAATCGTTATTTATTTAAATAGTTTTAAAAAATCTGCTAACAAAAGAAAAGCGAACTAAAAAAAAATGGAGAGAAAATATATGTATATTAAACTTATTAATTTCTAATCAATTTCTATTCCTTGCTATATAGACAATTACGCCCGTTGCCCATTGTAACGAGTTCGCTGAGCGAGGAAATAATAGTTCGCGATTAAATTATCGAATTTTTATTCAGTCTTACTTTTATCTTTAATCGTTCGTTTTCATTTTAATATAGGTTTCTGTGTTAACAAAGTTTATTATATAATAAAGTGTTCCTCATTTAATCGACAATAATTTAAATACTTAGGGTTTAATATAGACTAAAAATCAAACTCTGTATAAATGTTCCAAATATTGAAACAACAAAAATTTATGCATATTAGATTTATAAATAATACTGAACTTGTTTCAAACTTTTTTATCACTTTATATAAAACCTAATGGTACATTTATATATTTATGTAGGATCAAAATTAAATATCTAGTACAAAAAATTAAGTAATTAATGTTTTACTGAAATATAATAATTTTTAGTTTTTAGGTTTGATTTTGTAATTAATTGTAAATTGATTGACTTAATATCCTAATTAAAACACTATAATATAATTATTGCTTTTAATTTAATAACTTTATATTATTAAATTTTAATGGACATTTGTCCGAAGTTCAAAATTTTCTTTACAAAAATAAATTATAAAACTAATAAAAATTTTGTAAGTGATATTTCAGTTCTTCTGTATAATAATAAAATTCAAAGCAACAGATTTTAAAACTATATGTAAAGTTTAAATACAGACAAAAAATAATTTACTATATTTAAAGTTTTTGTGTAATTACAGACCAAATATCTTTCACATTTACATTTTTAAAATCGTTATGTTTTGTATTATATGAACATTTACACTTCCTAACCATTTCAGTTAGTTTTTCCATTATATAGAAATTAAATAAAAAAAGGGACAAATATTTATACCGATTGTGAACACTATATATATATATATATATATATATAGAGGGTGCGGTGGCATAACTTCCTTTTTTAAAATGCGCAACTTGTTTTCTACTAAATTTTTTAAAGAAATAATAACAGAAAATCGAAATAAGACTGCAAGGGAAAAAGCATACATATTGCCAATGGGATCTAGAGTATGTTATTTCGATTTTGTGTTATTATTTCTTTAAAAAATTTAGTAGAAAAAAAGTTGCGCATTTTAAAAAAGGAAGTTATGTTGCCGCACTCTGTATAAATTAAAAATGGCAAAGAAATGTTATACAAAAAACAACTATTATATGAAACACTTGAAATGTGCAAAATGTGTTTTGGAAAACTCGCTCAGCGAGCGATCCGAGTGAGAAATTATATTTCCTCCCTCACCTCTTTCAACTATTTCTCGCTGTAATGGGCAACAGGCCTTAAATATGTGAATAAAAAAAGTTTGTTTTATGATTTCAGAGGACTTTACTTTTTTATAACAATGATCTTATATCTAGTTGTCTAAGAAGTTAACTATAGCTCAGTTAGGACGATCATCCATTTATAGAATGATAAAGCGTTCTGTTGTCCATACATCACAGATGATTAGTGATTAATCTTATAAGAGAATTACATTTGTGTGACCAATTTTAATCAAGTTTTGCAAACTAGCAAAAGACTATAAATGTATATATCAGTTGTGTAAAATATTAGAATACAAATTTTTAATTTACATGAAAAATATTTTTTTAAGCTACATGTATTGAATGCTATAGAGACAACCTTTTAGACGAAAAATATAAAATAATTTTTCAGATTATTTAGTTTGAAAAAATGGTTTGGAAGGCCAATTTTTTAAAAATGAAATATATATATATATATTAAACACAGAAATTATTGAAAAACAATGAAAAGTTTAAAAATGTTATTTTTAAATTTAACGAAGAATTAAATATATTATTTATTATATTTATACAGCATAAAGACACAATAAACATAGTGGCAAGACAAATAATGACATGATTTTGAATCCTATGCCTGCAAATATTTTTCACCTTAAATTTCTTTCATTATTAATTTTTGTGATATAATTAATTTTTTATACACAATCATACAAATATAATATAAAGTTTTTAAATATTAAAATTGTTTAACAATTCCTTTTTTATTTTTTTGTAAGAAAAATAATCAAATAGGTGAGCTGTAAAAAATTTACATTAACAAGTGAAATATTAATAGCAATAAATAAATGTTGCTGGGAAATTAAGGTAACTGAAAAATAATTTGTAAATAATGATTGGTTAGCTGTCAGTATTAGTTTGTATGTAACATGTCCTTAGCTGTTAAATAATTTTAATGTTTAAAAACTGTATTATATCTATATTGTTATGTGTGAAAGTTAATTACATAATAATAAAAAAATATATATAAAATAAAAAAGTCTGTCTCCATACCATAAGTATATTTATAGTGAATTATGTATATATCTGTCCCGTGTCTACTATTGGTCTAAACAAACAGGTAAATTTATTTTTTTAAATTAGTTTACTATCTGTTACTATGTATGTTTTTTAAAGTTAACTCTGTAGTAGTCATATAATAGTCACCCATCTATTATTAACTTGGAATTGGCTTGTTCCTGAACACATACTATTATATCTTTGTTCTGTTGGAGACACTAAGAGACATTTAAATGTTTCTGTTATGCCCATGTAGTTTGTGTATGTGTCATGTTTGTGTTAATTTTGTGGTGGAAATATTCCTCTTTGGCCTATAGAGTAGTTCATTGAGATGAAGTACAAAATCCTTAAAGTAGCTTTTCTATAAAGACTTCTAATTTTGTTATATTCATAATTCTACAATTTACTAGTGCTAACACTTTAATACCATAATTTATTAAGCATAAATTGCTGAAAAGAACATTTTTCTGTAAAAGTTAGTGACTGTTTATTAGTGATAAAGTACTTAATGAATGCATAATAATTCTAAAGTTTCTTCAAATATATTGATAATTTGAAACAAGTAAATAAATTATTAAAATTTTGTTGGAGTGCAGTGTACATTAATAATTAAATGGTAATTCTCTACAAAAGTAATTTAGAAAATATATAATAAATCATTTTGGAACTATTAGTTAACCAAATTGAAATTTAGTACATACATTAATATTAATCTAAAACGGCTGATATTTAAAGTTATTCGATTTTAAAAATCACAAATGAAAATTCAAAAATATATTAAATAGAAGTTAAACTGGCCAAAATTTACAATTTTATGAAATTGTACCAATTTTTTAAAAAACAAAACTTTAAAAATATATCAAACAATACTAGCTTCATATTAATATATAAAAAATTTTGACAAATAATTGATTGCCTCTCCTTTTTTTTATAAAAAAGAAAAACCTCTTTTGACATTATCAGCAGATAAATTTAGAGTATTATATATGCATGTTAGACTACATTGGTCAGATACAAAAGAGACATTTGTGCTGTGACACAACCAAACTGTTTTTATATTCAATACTATAAAGAAGTATTCTAAGAAGTGTTTCTCGAATTATCTTGTAGTGTAGAAGTTAGGTCTGTAGAATAGAAGCTTTGTGGGATATGTGCATTGAGGTTTAAATCTAATTTTTCAGTTATGATTATGAATAGGTATTTTTTTGTTTAGTCAGTGATAAGTTATTGTACAAAATGTATAAAGTAGGGAATAATAATCTCTAATGTCTCTTATTTGGATAATATTTTATGTAGTATTTATTTAAAATTTTAAAATTAAAACTATTAGAAAAAAATTTAGATTTGAACTCCAAATATTCAACAAGGTTTCTATTCTGCAGACCTAACCACTACATTATAATTCATTTGAGAAACACTTCTTAGAGAGTACTTCTTTATAGTATTGAATAAAAAAACAGTTTAATTGTGTCACAATGGAAATGTCTCTTTTGGGTATCACTGATATAATCTAGCTATAAGCACACCCAAAGATCTAAATTTTTTTAGGAGAAATGTAATGGGTTTTCTAATCTCCGAATTAGCATATTAAGATTTTAAAAATTTTATGTTTAACTCAGTTTAATTGTGTACTAAATGTAAGAAGCCTTTTACAGTTTGCTTCTTCAGAAGCTAATTAAGAGATTAAAATGATCTGAAAAAATCATTCTCTCAGTTCAGATGTTTATATAAAGTTTAAATAAAATTAATTGATTTAATAAAGAAATGTCTCCATCACTGTGAAATAAGGGATGTAAAAAATTTTAATTAGTCTTAAATTAATGCTTAAACTAATTGCTATTGTAAAAGTTAATTTTACTATTAAACTCATGCTAACTGGAAAATTATTTAGTCTAAAAAACAGCCTATTTTTTACACACATTTAATATAAAATATAAAACATATCTTTCACTCAAATGACAGTAATTTAAAAAAAAAAAAAAATCTATTTCGCTTGAAACAACATTTCTACTGCATTATATAAAATTATTGTAGGCACAAGTGTAGGAATTGTATTGGTCTTAACATTGCATTACACGAGCCTCCTGGTGGAACACCAATACATGCGTCGTATCTGTGAGATAGACGATCAGTAAATTGAATAAAAAAACAAAATTGAATTTTTCTTATTTCGCAGGCAAATAAAGAAGACCATAAATATATTTAAAAAAATACATCTTCATCACAAATCGAAGTAAATAAATCTATAAGAATTTTGAAACGTTAAATTCTAATAAGTTTCAGTTCTTTGAAGTCGAATTGGCTCTGGTATCTGAACAAAAAAGTAAAATATAAGACAGTAGATTTAGTAAAATTCAATCTAAATCACTTTCCTTAATTTCAACTTTACATCCATCAACACAAGTATAGGCACCATGTTTCAAGCATAAATATTGGTCACATTCATTGCAGGTATATTTTGTGAGCCTGGTCGTTTTATTATCGTCCCAGCAAGGTTGGCAGCGTTTCCGTTTACCAACATCAGTAGCTGCAGAATTGCTTGAAGCCTGCGGTATTTGATCATTTAGAAGAAGTTTTCGAAATCGTGAAGCCATAGTGCGTGGTAAGTTTTTGAGCTACAATCGCACTAACAACCGATATCTTATGAGCTCATTCCCGAGTTCACGAAGAAAAACTCGGCGAGGTGGCACGTTTTGTCCATTCCCAAGACAAATGACTTGGCTATTGATTTCAGCAACATTTAGAATAGTGAAAAATACCACCGACCACTAGGTATTACAACTTATACTAAGAAAAAGTAAAAAAAATCAAACAATACAGAATACCTACATTTTAGCACGTGCTGTATCAGTGAGATACATAGCGTTTAAACACACCTTCAACTGCACAGGGGGGCTACCAACGCTCGACTGACTGTCGAGCAACATGAGCTGAAGGAATAGGAGGATGAGGGACGACATCCGCCTACACACGCCTAACTAGTGATGAAGAATGCTGAACTATGTATCTGTCAGATACAGCGCGTGTAATGCAGTGTTAAAATTAAATGGCTCCAGAGGTTGAAATTAAAAATACAAAAATTAATTTAATTCAAAACGATAAGTTTATACTGCATAAATCATGTGTTCTATAAAAGATCTTTAATGTATGAATCAGCTTTATTTTTAATATTAAAAAGTAAACAAATATTTAAATACTGCTAATTTTAAATAACAAAATATACTTCACATTTTGATTGAATATATCTTATGGTTGGGATCATTCCATACATTTCTCATAGAATAATTTGTATGCCACACAAGGGCAATCCTTCCTGTTATAAATACAACCACTAAAAGTCCTATGTCACCAACACTCAACTGTGTACATAATCAAATGATCATCATCCTATTTACTAAGACACCAGTTTATTTCTGCCTGTTTTTATTTCTTTTTGCTTTGTTGTTATATTATAAAATGTTTGTGGGTGAATTTTGTTTTAAGCAATATCCTAACAAAAGTAGTTAAGAGTCACGCGGGTAAAATATTTTTCAACCAGCAAAGTAAGCACGTTCCATTTACTTATTTACTAACACAAACAACTGACTGTATTCCGTTTTCCTTTATCGTTAGTTTCCTTTCTATTCAAACGAAGTGTATGTTTGCGATGTTGATAATGTGCCCTTTGACAGTTCATCTCTTTCTGTTAGACTGTATTCCAGTTTGCTGAGACTTGATCTTCCTACTCTGTATTGTGCCTCTTGTATTTCATCTTTTCTTCTCCCGCATTTCTTGCTATTTCTTCTTTCCTATTAAAAATGTCTGATCGTATTAAGATATAATTGATTCTTTCCTTTTCTAATTATTTCTGGGTAAAAGCTCCTGGCTGACAAGCCTCCCACCATCCTAAAAAAAAGGAAATTGCAAGAACAAAACAAAAATATAATTAATAGCATGGCGTAAAGAATAATAAAAGTAAAAAATCTTTTTCTTTTGTTTTTTCGCTTTTATTTCCCGTTCTCCCATATTTTTTGATTTTCAAACGTACTATTTGTTTGCGATTCAGGATGCTGCGTGGCAGCATTACTACTTTAAAGAAAATATAAATAATTAATGATAACTAATGCGGGTTATGTTATAAGTTCTAAAGTAGAAAACATTTTATTATATAGCTTCAAAAAAAAAGAGATGGTATAACTAGTTTTAATGAAACTATTATAAACATTTCAAATAAACGATATAATTATGTCAGGAACTCAGGAACCTACAGTCATTGTAGGATTGGAAATTATTAAAAAAAAAAAAAAAAAGGATGAAAAAAAAGTTCAGCTTAATTATTACTACGTCTAAAGGTGTTGTTTCAGCGAAAACGTTTTTAACTAAACAGAAGTAAAAAATATCTTTTAGTATTCAGCTTTTAGGTTTAAGATTCCTAACATTCGATTTCAACTGATTACGGTTTTTAGTCACTTAAAATTATAGATATCTGATGATTTAAGGCAACTATATTTACCATTAAACTCGTTGATAAACTTACATCATTGTTTTGCTTTTCATTTTATTTGTTAAAATACTTATTTTATAAAACAAAATATTAAATTTTTATCATTAAAAGTATGTGAATTATATATATTTAAAACCGCTTAACTTTTTAAAAAATATTCAAAAGAGGTGTAAAACTAATCTTTTTACGGAATAACTTTGTATTCCCAAATGTATCATCTGTTCAATATGTAACATCTCAAAAAATACTTTTACTAAATAAAAGAATAAGTTGAAAATGTTAACGGTTCATACATCGCAGTCTTCAACATTGATGTAATTTTTGATTATGACGGTTTCCCAGCAAGGCCTTCAATAAGTAATATGGTACATACTTATTCCGATCAATTTTAAGAACAGCTTAATACTATTTCAGCACTATCTGTATCGAGATTTCTATTTACAAAAAAGAAATGCAACCAAGCGACGTACACACAATTTTTATAAAACATCCTTTTTAGTTTAAAACAATATTATGTTGGAGGTTTTATGCATGCGTGTCAAGTGGAACTATTAATTCCTCGTATTCGCGACATTTTTAAATATTTTTATGGAACTATAATCGTAACTTCTAAGAAGTCCACACTAAATGTGGAAAATTTAATATATAAATCTAAATAATCATGTATACTAAAAGAAATTATTATTGTGTACAAATGGCTCATTTTTCTAGAACAAATTAACTATTTTGTAAAGCGAAAATATGCCGACTATATGCGACAAAATTAAACATTAACATAGTTTCTAGCGTGCAATTTTGAAGAACGCGTTCATAATTACGTCAAATATTTAGTTTCGATACAGCAGCTTTCAAATCATTTTAATGTGCTACTTTTGCTTCAATATTGAAAAGATAAATGCAAATCATTATGGAATTCTATTCCTTGAATTGTATATTTTCTACTCGTTAAAGCGAATATAAGAAACCAACAATTTACAATGCGAAAATACTGACAAGTCAAATTTATATGCTATTAAAAAAATAACTAACTTACATAAGGAAAAAAGTAATATTCGGCTACATGAAACGTAAAATTTCTCCGTCTTATTAGGTCTTTTTTCTTTTGCATTTTTAGATTGTAAATGTGGACAATAATTGAACGTACGTAGAAAGCTGAGTTTGTTGTATTTTATGTCGGTAGTACGAGATGAGTGCAAAAAATTCGCATCTTGAAAGGCTTACATGACCATAAACGCGCTGTGTCGAAGAAAAATTCCCACTATTCTTTTTACACTGCATTTTAACGAAGTTAGATTGGAATCTGTAAGATAGATATATTTAAAATTATATATTAAAAAATTTAAGTCATAATTTTATTTAAGTTGGGGCTTGATTTTAGTTTATAATCGGTTTTTCAAGTCCACGGATTGAACTATACACGAATATATACGTTATTTACGAAAATGGAAAATACTATAAATCGATACGTTAAAGAAGCTGGAACATCAGAACATGATGAAGAAGATCAGAGCTCGTTAAATCTGTACATATAGGTATTAAAGCTAAAACAGTACTATCCGCTCTAAAATAATAACTGCTCATTTTAAAAAAGAATTACTGCAAAAAGGGAGATATCGGTAACATCGAAAACAAAAAAAAATAGTAATTTACCAAATTCTGCGTCATTTATAGAAAGCATACTGATATGTCGAAATTTAATAACTTTCTCCGGTAGTGCGGGTAAAGTCCGATTGCACGTGAAATCAAAAGCAGTCTTACTTTAAAGGCGAGAACTATATCAGTGCAAATAGTTTGAAAAGTAACAAGTTCTTAGAGGTAAAAGAAACCGAAAGGAACCGGAGCAATTATTAATTGTACGTGAGTAATAATGAAAAAGTGTAATTTTGTAGAATGCTTTCAAAAAGTAGATAACAAAAACGGAAAATGTAAGAAAAATAGTAATAGTAACAAAAACACACAAGATCATAAAATGATGAATATAAGAGAAGCGAGGAATTTGTTGTGAATTGAAGATATTAAATAACAATGTACTGCGGATAGAGCGGAAAAATGAATTCAAAATAGAAACATTTGTTTTTAGAAAAGTAGTATATACTTATTATGAAATAAAATTAAAAGCATTAAAATTACAGTAATAATCGAAAAAAAAAAAATAATATTAAAAGCAGCAAAAGACATGGAACACAAATCTAAATTCAACTGGTAACTTTCTAAACTTGTATACAATTAAAAATACGAACATTTGCAAACCACCGAAATCGTTTTCGTTAACTAATATATTTCAAATTTATTTTTAGCCGAAACCCGGTAACAGAGTTATCTTTCTGCGTTTATTGCGGATATTTACACGACTTATCTTTTTCTATTGTTCTCGTGATTTAAAATTAAATATTATTTTTCTAATTTAGTAATAAAAATGAAAGCTAAACAAAAAAGGTCGCAATAGGAAATAATTGGGGTGAACATATTTTTTAAAAATAACTTCTAAAGTGTGTTCCTGTTTTACGTTATTCCGTTCAATTGTTAATGTTTCAAAAAATTTCAAAACAGGTTTCATTTTATATAGGACTGCATTATCGCTTAAACAGCCAACAATAATCGTAAATTAATAAAATCAGAAACAATGATTGTTCTCAGCTAAAATATCGAAAACAATTTAACCTTTTATAATTATTCGTATTCTTATAAATTCAGCACAGTGTCTAAATCACAATTAAATGTAAACTGTTCAATCAGTTTTCTAAGAAATACTTTAAATTCACTGTGGTAACACTTTTAATCACTTTAACTATATGTTTGAAACCGACGTTAACACGAAAAAAAAAAAAAAAAAAAAAAATGAAATTCATAGTTGCATTTTACTATTTTAAAGAAAAATAAGAACAAAAGTTCGTTTTTTCCCGAACTGAGATAGCATCGATACCGCATATCAACTAAACGCTAATTTTTTTTATAAAATTACATATAGAAAAAACAATATTTTATTTCTTAGAATGAAACGCAATTCATAGAATGCGCATTATTTAAACATTTCTGCATGCAAATGCAGAAAAACTATTTAATCGAATATACATTAATAACGATAACAAATTCACATATTTCCATTTATGATACTATCACAGAGAAAGTTGCCGTACGAAAAAACAAAAAAAAAACGAAAAAGTATGATTACAATAATATATACTTGCGACAATTTTAACGTACAAATTTTCGTTGAATATCAGTTTAAACAAACCGCTCGAATGATGTTAATTTTCCATCAGAACTATAATACGAAGCCGTTTTTATATTCTTCACAGTGTACGGATTCGGTGTTTTAAAGTACTTAATTTTTTCTCCGTTATATAATACAAATTCTCTTTTACTTTTTCCAACTATCAACATTTTACAAACTTCATATCTAGTATGTTAATAGGAGCGTTGACTTAAATATTTGAAAGCAATCAGAATTATTTATAAATTCACTCATACGCGCGGAAAAGAAGCCAACATAAAAAAAGACATCCGCGGAAAAAATTTAATACTTTGAAAATTGGATATAACACGACTTCATGGAAGAAATGTGTAATGTTAATTTACCCTTAGTACTATTCGTACGTAAGAAATGAAATTACGAAGATACGTCTCCATTAATTAGCACATATACACATATAGAGTTTCTGCACGCTATTATACAGACAAAATAAATTTCTGTAACAAAATTTTATATAAATCAATTGTAGAATTCATCTCTAAACGGAATTATACATTATGAAATTTATTACAGAATATATACAATATTTATGTATATTCGTATATAAAAAAGTTTATATTAAAATTGGCTTCTGAAAGTTTACACATACTATCTTATTTACAAGTAATAGGTAATGACTAAACATTAAGAGTTGATGATAAGATACTTTTAAATGTTTCCGCTACAATTTAAAAAGATATATTTTTTATAATTGTTTCCTTTCAAGTAATTATAAGAACTTTATACGGTACACTCGACGTTAATCTCTCTATTAAATTTCATAATTTAATCGTCAGAAAAGTTCCACTCTCTTTCTACACTGGTTAATATCACTTAAACAAGCGGCAGAACAACAATGACTTTATGCGTAAAGATACTTCGTTAGTATGTTTCTCTATATGCTTTTTAACCGTTTTAAACTGTAACGTTACGTGTATTAAAAACTATAGACTATTCAACAGTATCTAGCAAATATAAATTCTATATACCACTTAACTGAATGTAGTTAGAAAAAAAAATATTAAGAAATAACGTGTATTAGTGAACCGTGTTTTTATTGCAAAGACTAGTTTTACTTCAGAGATGATGTTATTAAACTTATATATCTCTTAATACAAAATGTAACTACTGCGCGTCAAGATAGTATAAATATATATATATATATATATTAAAATGAAAGTAAAAATACACATATTAAATTTAAAACTGATTTAAAAACTATAATTCAAGAAAACATGTCATAATTACTACAATTAAGGAATAACTTAAGGAGCATCACAACTTCGTAATAACGTATAAATAAATATTCCTACAATAATTCTTAATTAAAGAGAGAGGGAGAAAATGCTTTTTGGCGGTTTACAAAACAAATTTGCATGCAATTCAAATGAGAAAACTTAAAAATACAATATCCCTTGCAATTTTAATGGTAGTGTATAAAACAATAAACATTTTTAAAAAATTCAACAAAGGTCTATTTTTTTTTATTTTTTTTTAATATAACACTTCCTTTTGGTTTAAAGATAATATTAAGTTACACAATTAACATCTGTTAACATAAAAGGAATGTGTACATACGTAATTTTAAATTCGGTGTATTCGCTGAATTATTTTTAATGAAACGTATAAAAAATGTTAAATTATATCAAGGCGATGAAAAAAAAAACAAGCAAATTTTTTTTTCTTTTGAATTTATATTTCAATAATAATCTTGTATGTATATAATTGTAGTTCATCTCTTACATTATTGCACTAAATACCAAAAATACGGACCGTAACATAATAATCTAAACAGCTGGTTTAGTCTACAATAAAAATCAATTAACTGTTTAATAACTTTTTTGTTTTCATTATTTTCCATTTAGAGCTAATTCTCATAACAATAATAATAAAATATCAAAATAAACGGCATTTGTTTTTGTTCTCAAATTGCGTTTTCAATTTCACGTCAAAATACAACCGATGCTTTCAACAACTACAATGTAGGTAATAAAAAACATTATTTTCTACAGGAACGAAAAAAAAAAAAAAAAAAAAGTTAAAAAATGTCAATGCGTCCACGCCAAAGTATAACATGGCGCATAACTACTACTTAAACTATTGTACTACAGTATAATATGGTAATAAAGACGCAACTTAAAAAAAGACTCAGTACGTCGTCCTCTCCGGAAAATATTCGCTATCCAATCGGCGGCATCTTTCGTTCGCGTTTTCGGTTACTGCGAACGAAAAAGTAGATATAGAGCTTTGTCCGCGGCTTGCGTCATTTAACCGCGTACGAATTTCCCGTCTCCGTTATATTTTAAATGAGGATACTTCTCTTTTATCAGATTGATTATGTTGTCGTTGAAATACGAACAATTAATTACCTCGAGTTTGTCGAAATTTTTTATGTAAGGCAATGAGAAGTAGTCGTGGAACGCCTGATAGCTGATACGATCGACGCAGTGAAGTACCAGAACGCGCATATACTTAAGTCGAAACAACTTCCTGAATCCGACGTCGGTGATGTGTTTGCAGAAACTCCAGCGCGGATATTTGAAAGTTAATCGTTCCAATAGCGAACACTGGCTGATGGCAGATAGCAGATCGTTCGTCATTATGTTGCCGACCGCGTAACTGCGGCTATACAGTTTCAGAACGCGCAAACTCGCCGAGACGCTTTGCAGTAAATTCTCGACTGTCCGGAAGTCGAGCGCTACGTCGGCCACGTCAATACGTAACTCTTCTAATCGCGGAAAGATGTATATTTCAGTCGGAACCGGGCAGCTTTTGCCGATGTAGTGTTTTATACTGAGCTTTTTCAATGACGATCCGTACATACTTATCTCTTGAATGACGCGGCCAATCGGCCACAGGACGCGAATGTACTTCATCTTCAGTTCTTCCAACTTTTTGCACGCCTTAAGCGCATATATCACATCACATATCGGTATGTCGAATGTGCGTTCGTCGAAAGTGATTTTTTTATTTTTCTCCGCGCTATTCTTCTCGTGCGGCGGTATGTACAGCGGACAAATCACTAATCGTCTTAAATTGAAACAGTACATGACGGAATTCATCGCTTTTTTTAGATCATACCTACTCCACACGTTTATCGAAATAGACCACACCAACATATTATACTTGTCGATGAAGTGCGCAACCAGGCGAGGATTTCTCTCGTAAGCGATCGTCACGTCTTTGAACAAACTATAGTCGATACCCAGTACGTTCCAGTATTTGCAGACTAGCAATAAATTGGCCATCCTTTGCTCGAACGGAACGTAACTGAATATCTTTAAAAGGACACACTGGGGAATATCGTTTATATGTAATGTGTCGCTGGAATTAGCGAGTTTACCAATCGTACTGCGATTCGCCAAACCATCCGACGAGTTATCATTGGTTCGTAAACTATTCATTTTCCTTGCTAAGAAATTAATCTCTTCGTTCGATCCATCGCCGCAAACAGCGTTATCACTGAGCGTTATCGGACAGCCCCAAGCAATCTTATCCAATTCCTCTCGCTGCCGACCGGCGAAAATAAGTGCGTCTCTTAACTCGATGTACATATTGTTACCCCATACGAGATCCATACGACGCACATCATTCGGCTCTACGATACCGCCATCTTCGTTCCCGTTATATATCCTATTAGCCCATTCGAGATTATTATGGAGAATATCGTTTGGTTCGATTACGACGCGATCTTCATTGTCGCAGTACACACGACCACCGCATTCGAAAAAACTATGAGGACCGTTATTTCGTTCGGCTAGACTGCGATACTCACCATTACCATTCCATATTCTACTGCCCCATTGCCGATTAATGCGGCGAAGATGATTTCGTTCCATTATACGGCGATTTTCGTTGTCGTCCGGTAATGGAACTGCAATGTTTTCATTTTCACTATCGCTAGTTTGTTGTTCCTTATCAACGATATCGACGCAAATATTTCGTCGCTCTTCTCTACCGCCGTTAACTAGATCGACATAATTATTTCCCCGGTTTTCGTGATTTATTACTACCGAACGTCCACTCTGTTTCACTTCTATATTATCGTCCGATGTAATCTGTTTCTCCGCTGTACTGCCATTAGGACGGCTTTGTTCATGCACATCGAAACATCTATTTCTACACTGTTGCTCGACATTAATACTATTTTGTTTTTCGGTTTCATCAAAAATGATCTGCTGTTGGTTTTCTTTACTGAAATTTCAAAACGAACTTAATGTTTCATATATAATAAATAAATCATTCACACAACATCTGCAAGAAGGAAACACGCGTTTTGCTCTTCTCACCGCACAATCCATAAGCTGTTTGTTATATATATAAAATACGTGCAATACGTTATGCACACATATCTAGGCTAATGAAAATTTACTGAATATTGCAGAAATAGGATCATTGAAAAATTTATATAAGATAAAGCGGAATTCGGGAAATTTACATTTCGGTCCCGCTGTTATCTAAAAACCAAATAATTCTGTACAAAAACACGTTAAGCTAACGTTGAATCTTCAATTACAAAAAATCAACCAACAAACAGTGTATATTCCAAATACGGAACTACTTAACTTCCGATAAAGAAAACCTGGTAATTTTACGTCGGTATTAAAAAATATATACACATTAAAAATCGTGCTTATTTTAATAATCATACATATAGATATATACATATATATATATATATATATATATATATATATATATATATATATATATATATATATTGTTTTATACGTACCTCATCACTTTTTACTTTGTAACAAATTAACTAAACTTTAGGATCTGTTTAAACACGGATATGACCATCAATATATATATATATAAATATATTTATCCGTTAAAATACGTAAACAAAAACACTTCGTAAACATACATGACAAAACAAAACTTACGCCATACAGCGCGTACAAATTTTGTATTGCTACAAAGCTTTGTACTGTTGAAATAAGGACAAATAATAACGTTTACTTAACTCTAAACCGTCGGATGGAAAATAATCAAATCAAGATAAAAGATGGCGTCAAAGTTTATCAAAACAAAACAAATAAAAAAGCTCAATAATCAAAACCCAAAGAAAAATCTTTTATTAAAGTTCAGTTTTGTTTATTATAGGGAAAAAACCTGCGTAGGTCACGTGACCGCTACTTGCGACTGTTTATTATCGATAAATATTCATTTTTGAATCAAAAGTAATAAAATTGAATGATAATATAGTATTTTAAAATACATGTAATATGCTTTTTGATATTAATTGTTCAGCAATTACTTTCCGTGATGTACAATAATTTCATAATTATATTCAATTAGAAAATGTATTTTATTGTAGTTTAAAATATAATCAGTATATATGGAAAAACATTTAGATATAATATTATTGTGCACTTAGATGATTTCTTTTTATTATATGTGCTTATCATATATATTTATCTTCAAATGTAAAATGCACTTTTTAGCGATAAGGAATGAAAAATATATTGTAAATATCTACTTTTATATATATATATATTAGTAAACCTATTTTATTTATAAAAGTACGATTTTTTCATTACTTATATTTAACAGTATATAGGATTTACATGAAGTATATAGCTATTTCATTAATGTGAAATACAAATTTTTTCTCTGTGAAAATTTAAAAACTTATCTAACATTGAAAATAATTTATTTATTTTACGTTTTGTATACAGATTTACTTTACAATAAATTATGAAATGATTAGGCACAAAACAAAAGCATTTAACACCAATATTTGAATATTGCAATTCTACAAATTCATATTTAGATTCAAAATTCTTGCAACAAAAGTTTAATTGAAATGTGCTAATTAATAAACAATTCGGCAAAATGGGACAGATTGTTGTAACTTTTATAAAAATGTTTTTGTAGTTGTAACAATAAGTAAAATGATATTTTACTACTTCAGATATATATTAGAAAGTTAATAGTCTAAGTTATGCGATGTAGCTGTTGTGACATGTATCATTTCAAGTTTTTCCCACAGTGATCCATTCTTGTTTTCACTATTATAAAGACAAAACTCATCCTAATTGATTTAAGTTTTGACTAAATCAAATATGTACATCTTAACCCTTTCGTTCACAATGTTGCCAATTGGCAACATTTATTTTAATTTCATATATTATGAGACTTTTATAATATTATACGTTGTGACATTATGTTGCCATTTGGTAACAAGCCACTTTATCGATTATTAACAAAAACAGTGTTGAAAACCAAAAAATATATTGTTTATTTGCAATTGAAGTTACCGATTTTTGTCGGCACGAGATTTGTCTTTTTTAGGTCCTAGTTTTACGTTCTTTTTATATGTTAATTTATTTTTAAAAAACGAAGCTTATACGATTTTTAACTTAAAAAGACATGTAGATTTTTGTTATATATTTATATTTACTTAATGTACTGTATGTTGTGAGTATGATTTTTTTGAAATTCATTGTTGCCAATTGGTTACATTATGACTCTATGGTAAATTTCCCCCAGAATGTCAGTGTTCAAAGAGAAGGCCATCTCACGAGGATTTACAAGATAATTCACCACTAACAAAAAAAATATTAAAGGAAACACGCCCTTGTTCAAGTATTATTCAGGATCAAATGGGGCACTGGGTAGTACATACCAATTCATGTGAGATGTAAAAATCAAAACTGCAGTATGCACCTTTGTTTAGATAATAAAAAAATCTGTTTTCGGGACATTCACAAATAATTTTTGTGTAATGAAAATGCGCGTGTGGGTGTAAATGTATGCGTGTGTAAATTAATATTAAATACATTTGTAAAAATAAACACTTATTCAGTTATACCTTGTTTTTGTACAGTAATTATGTAAATGAAGGTGATTGGATGCATTTATTCCATATTTAATGCAAATTTATTTGATTGTTCAGATTATATTATTTTTCATTTAGCGTTATATTGCAATATATGTAATTGTAACGCATTTATATGTTATTTTTACTAAACCTTTCAATGCATCTTGTACTGGAATAAGTTCCTTTTCGTCATTCTGTTGCCAATTGGCAACAACCTATATCTCAAAAACTAAGGGTTGGAGAGGGATGAAATATGCATAAAACATCTCTTACATGTCCAGCCATTAAAATTATTTTGAAAAAAAATTTTTTCAAACATAGGAAAAAATGCGTGAACGAAAGGGTTAAAATGACTAAAATTGATAATTTAAAATAGTTTCTCTAAACTTTGCCTTAAATATAGTGCTAATCATTCTGCTATGTCAAGTCTACAACGATAATCACTACTTCCATTCCCACCTTATTAAATAAAAATTTTCTAAATTTATGTAATTACTAATCGAAGCCTAACGGCTACATTACTAAAGGTAGAAACTATAAGAAACGCACTGCTTTCACGTCACAAAATCCATTAAAATCTTCCAAAAACAATTTCAAGCGTGATATCCCACTTCCGATCATACTATTATCATTTTTTATTTATATTTCATTGTCACCACACTGTGTATTTCTCATTCAACTGCAAAGTATATGATTTTATAGAAATATATATTAAACAGGATAAAGGAAATTGAGTAATAAATTAATAAAATGATATATGTATACAATAAAAAAAGTGTAATGTTTAATCGAATAATAAATTTTTAAATATTATACTATACAAGGGCGTCACCAGCCGATGGGCCAGGGGAGCAAGATGATAGAAGAAGGATATGAGTTATAGGAAAAATAAAATTTATAAGTTGTAAAGGCTTAATATTTTATTAAACAAGAATAAAATCTTATTTAAAACGTAATTTTCGTGGGTTTCTGGCAAATTGTTCGTAATTACGCGCCTACGAATACTCATCATATAAATTAATACCTGGTATTTCATTTCTTAATTCTTGCCAAACTGTTTAAAGCAAATTTTGTTCATGATAATCTGTTAATTTCTAATTGTGTGAAATGGGATAATTTCTAACTTCTTCTATTAAATGCTCATCTCTTCCAAATAAAAACTATGTAATACTCTGAGTAAAAATGTAAACAAACCATTGCAAAACAAAATACAACTAACAAAAAGCTACAGTGAAAAAATATGAGCTTACGTTAGTATAATATCCAAACTAACCGAAACTTTAAAACATGATATGGTACAGGAAAGAAAATTTGATGTGACATACAAGACTTGAATGTGTTTTTGCGTATTAAAATATACAACAATGCTTTTTTACCTTAATACTCATTTGAGAATAGTTAAAAAATATGGTTCCATTTTTGAATAAATCTGGAAATGAATGTTAAAATAATCTAAATTGATAAGAAAAACCTATTTTTTTTTTCATTTTACTGTTTTTTGCGAATTAAACTTTGAATAATTATAAAATTAGCAATGTGTACAACTGAATCACTTGAAAATTAGAAAACAACTTAACTGAACCATATCATAGGCTGATCCAGTGTGAAATACCCTGATTAGATAATTTGATTGGTCGAACGGATTAGACTGTTTGGTGTGAAAGCAGCCTAAGATGGAATAGCTAATGTAAATAATTATAGATTCAGTAAGGTCACAGAATTGTTAGAAGCTATACTTTGTTCCGCTGAAATGAACCAGTGTGATAACAGTAAAACCAGTAGTAGATGTATGTTTTTAAGAAGTATAATGTGAAAAAGGGGAAAGATGAAAATCGTGCAACTGCAGAAATACTCTAAAATTGCTTCTTTATGCGTAACGCTTGTTGATAAAAATAATGACAAGCTTATTATACATTGCCCATAAAGTCGTGTTAAAGCCAGGAACATGATAGCGCTAGATAATTTTTATTATTAAACGACACCGCGGTGGTAATCGCAAGTTGGTTGACTGATTTAGATGATGTAAACAACATGAGTTCGGTAAGTTAGTAAATAAATTGCTCCCATTGTTCGTTTTAAATGAAGATAGAAGTGGTTACCGCTTTCAACGTACTTATTTGATATCAGTTCATTCTTATTTGCTTGAGACAACTTACAATTACAATATGTTTCTGTTTCAATTTTTACTAATATTGATAATTTCGTTTCTGTACGGTTACTATAAATTACACAATCGATATAATTTTTGGAAAAAACTTGGTGTACCGTATGTTCAACCTACTTTTTTTTTCGGCAATATAAAAGATATGATTTTGGGAAAAGCACACATTACGACTGAATTTGATCGCGTATATAATTCATTTCCGCACGAAAGGTATGTTGGGTTTTTCGAATTTTTACGACCTCACTTGATGATTAAAGATCCGCTTTTAATAGAACAGATTTTAATAAAAGATTTTCAGATCTTTCATAGTCGCGGGGCTGTAATTAATGAACAGCTAGATCCAATGGAAGGCCATTTAGTAAATTTGTCAGGAGACCGATGGAAAATGGTTCGACATAAATTAACACCAACTTTTTCGTCGGGAAAATTAAAATTAATGGTTGGCCTAATAGAGGAATGTGTACGGGATTTAGACGAACACATAAATAATTATGCAGAAAACCAAAAATCCATAGATATAAGAGAGACGATGGCAAAATTTACAACGGATGTAATAGGTCGATGTGCATTCGGCTTGGATTTCAACACGTTGAAAGATCCAAAATCAGAATATAGACAGATCGGTAAAAAAATAATGACGCCTTCTATTTCTGGAATAATTAAAAATTTAGTGAGAATACTGGATAGTAATATTTTAATTCGATTAAAAGTTAAAAGCGTACCGAAACATGTCGAAGATTTTTTTACGCATCTGTTTCATTCAACTATGTCTTACCGAAAGGAGCATAATATTCAAAGAAATGATTTTATGCAGTTAATGATTAATTTGTACGACCACGAAATATTGGAAAGTCAGGGTGAAAACAAGAGCATTGAAGATGCAGGTAATAATTTTCAACAGCACTATAATGTTACTTCATTACGATGAACACATCACTTTCAAATTCAGTTTTACACGGTGATACGGTTTACATAGTTAGTTAATTAAGATCAAATAGTAAAATTCATCCCAAAAAATTAGTATTTTTTATGAAATTAAAATTATCTTTCAATTAAACTGCATCGAAAATCTAAAATAATATTTCGATCTTACATCAACGTTTGTACTGCTGAATATATTAAAAATGTAGTCGTATCACATATTAATAAGTTATAATTCAGATGAAATTCTAAATTACTTTTACAGTTTTTTTCGGTCATTTTAATTCATAATTATATGTTGGATATCGCTGTGTACGAATAACTGTCAATAATGTGCAAACAATTTGAAACTATTTTAAACTGTTTACAATTTAAAATTAATTGCAAGTACCGCTGAGTTAAAAATTTCAAGCAAGAGATTTTAGCTAATCCGAAAATGATCGTACATACAGATTGCAATTTAAAAGAATAATTATTTATTAAAAATAGTATGATATAAATAATTATGTCAAGAATGTTTCGCAATGTGGAGTTGTGGCACAAGTGTGTAAATGTAGTACCACTTGGTTTAGTTGTTGCGGGTTCGATCCTAAATGCGGTTAAAGGATTATGAAATTTTTTTAAACTTTATTTACAACTATATATTTATGAAATTAAATATTTTAAATTATATATTCTACAATCAAACAGGAACAAACAAATTTAACAAAACTTGTTTATTTACAAATATTATTTTGTATTTTTAAAAAAGGGAAATCAATGTTTTTCTTATGCATAACATTAAATTTAAATAAAATTTCTTTTTTCAACTAAAATTTTAACATAGTTCTGGACACAAAACGAACTGCATTTTTCGAATCTAGTATTAATTACAATGTTAAAAAAACAACTAATGATAAACCTTTTTAGAATTCCGTACACATATAATGTACGGAATCTTAATAAGATAGTTCAGAAACGACAAAAATATTAAATAAAAATCAGTAACTCACGATCAGATTGACTTATAAACTTCAAAATTGGATCATAAATTCTAATTAAAATTCTCTTTAAGGCAATCTATGACTTCAAGCTAACCGACTACTCTGGGCGTTAAAAATCCCAAAGAACCGTCAAGTATATATAATATGGAATATAAAATGACCTAAAAAATTATTTAAAAATTCATAACTCGTTACTAGATAAACCTATAAAAGTGAAATTCGAAATAAAAAACAAAACGTAGAAGCTCTTTCATAAAAGCAAAAAATTACGGTTAAAAATTATATGGACCGCCACTTTGGGCCGAAAAACAACAAAAAAATTATGTTCACGTACACCATAGTTTGGGTAAAAAATTAGAGGAAATCAAAACCTATCTCAAACTTATGCACAAAGGACCACTTTATAGGAAAACTATAGCCTAGCTTACAACATTATACGTAGACCTTCGGGGCGTCAAAAGCTCGAAAGTTTTGAAAAAATTGTTTTCCCGGGCATGTGATATATCGTTGGAAAGATCGCTATTTATCGAGAACGAAACCGCATGTCATTTCCTTAACGAAACTTTCGACGTTGGCGAAAAGTTCAAAAAAGCGCAATAAATTACGTGTCCAGCGCTGTCAGTATTACAGTTTAAAATTTTAAACAAGATTAAAAATGGGCGCGTCGCCGTATATCTCTTTAGTTTGTAGCATTCGGGGTTTCAATTTTGAATTTGGACCTTCGGGGTGCCAAAAGCTTGAAATTTTTTTCCCGGGCATGTGTTATGTTGGTGAAAAGATTGTTTTTTATCGGGAACAAAATTGTATTTCATTTTCTTAACGAAACTTTCAAAGTTGGCGAAAAGTTCAAAAAAGCATAAAAAACCACGTGTCTCTTCCTCTTTGCAGTGTTTGTTTTAGTCAGTATTATGTAAATGTAAATTATAGTTATGTTTAACTTAACATACGGAATCCTTAGCGCATGAAGCATCATGCTTGATTGAACTTGTTTTAAATACAGAATGGAAATATTTGTAAATAAACAACAGTTTTGTTAAATTTGTTTGTTCTCATTGACTGTAGGATAAATAATTTAAGATATTTAGTTTCATAAATATATAGTTGTAAATAAAGTTTAAAAAAAAACTTAAAGTCTTTAACCCGCCTTAGCATTTATAATTATGCTCTCCAATTGCAATATCGCAATTTTCTCTGTATGTTTGATCGTTTTCGGAAAACAACTTAAAACTATTTAAAATCTAAAATTGTTCATAATGAATGGACATAAACTATAAATAACATCAAAAATGAACGAACTAAAACTGCGGCTAAAAATTAACTGTTAGACGCTTACCACCGAAATAATAATTTTCATCGTAAATTAATTTAGTTGAAGTTGGCCGTGTTAAGTAAATGGTATTTTTGATTTTACATGGTCAATTTGCTTTCTTTAAATTGAAATGAGATTTATTATGTAGATGAAATGTATTACGCGGTACTTTGTTGTGATTTTATATTTAATGAAATGCTTTATTCTATACATTACAGAACTGGAATTTACGGATAATTTGCTGACGGCTAATATTTTCATATTTTACATTGCCGGATTTGAAACTACTGCTTCAACATTAGGTTATTTGTTTTTGGAATTAGCCTTGAATCCAGATACACAAATTAAATTAAGAGATGAGATTAACAAAACGATTGAGAATCATAATGGAGTATTAAATTATGACATACTGCATGAAATGAAATACGCGGATATGGTAATTTCAGGTATGAAAGAGGCACATATTCAATTTAAAAAATCAGCATTAGAATTATTGTGGCAGAAATATAAATATTAAATAATTTGGTTGTTTTATTTTTTCGTTAGGATTTAACTACTCGCTGTTTTTCTTCTTCTTTTCGTGTCCGAGACGCTCTATATATACAAAATCCATCCATCTATTAGTTTGATAACATCATCGTTAATAGCCGTGCTCCACAGGTCCTCTATGCTGACTGTTGGCACCACGCACGTACATTTGAACAAATGCTTATGATCTTGCCTTTCACTGCATGGACATCTATCGTTGGTGTTCGTTCTCCTCATAACGCGATTTACTCCTCCATTGTGGCCAGTTTAGTGCGTTTTTTGGCCGTATACCTCCCGTTGGAGATACAGGTCCTGTACTACTAATCTTCCGCCTTTCTTTCCGTATGGTGTCTGGATTACTAGTTAATATAGTGCTATTATGCATGGAGGTTTTCCGGGATTTCAGCCTTCGGTCCAATATTGTTTGGCCAAACACTGGGTGGCGGGGTTTCTGTTTCAATTTTCGTTCTTTCAGCATCAGCGATAATAGTTCTTCTTATAGATGGAGAGGAGGGTAATACCATATGCCAGGTATACTTGCTGTTAAAATTATTCGATTTAAAATAAAGTAAAAAATTATTTTATTATATGAAAGAAAATCCAAATTAGTGTAGCTTTCGTAAATGAATATTATTATTATTATTATTATTATTGTTATTGCTAATATTTTAATTTGATTGCATTCATTTTGTTTTAAATTTAGATTTTTTTCTTCCTTTTTTTTTTAAATGTATTACTTTGGCCCATGATGTGTTTTAAATCGAAGCGCATAAATGCTACTAAATATACTTTCTAAAATATGATCTCGTTGAAATTAACTGAAGTACTCTACATACACAGGGCTAATGTGAAAAATTATTTTCAGAGGCTCTTAGAAAATATAATCCGGCTCCGTTAACAAGTAGAGTATCGGAAAAGGAATACCAGCTTCCGGGAACATCAGTAATAATACCACGTAAAACAAGAATAACTATTCCGATTCACTCAATCCACCATGATCCAAAATATTATCCGGAACCTGATAAATTTATACCCGAAAGGTTTTCCGAAGAAAGTATTGCTTCTAGGCCCTCGCATACATTTTTACCGTTCGGAGATGGTCCTCGCATATGCATTGGTAAACTATTATTTTTAAATGTTTAAATTTTTTAATAAGATGAAAATATTTGAAAATGATAACTTAATTATTTGTATAGACTGTCTAATGTAGGCTATGTATAAACCAAATAATATCACTGTTACCAAATTATGACATTTTGCGCAGATCAAAAATATGTATACACATGTGCGTGTTTGTTGTCGGTTTCTTGAAAATGGCTCTGGTGATTTCGATGAAATTCAGAATTAGTAGTTTATAGAATTGACTGGTTAAGGCTTAATTTCGAGAAAATTCTATAAACCAAGCAATTCTTGGATAGGAGACGTACAGTTTCATTTTAATTGGTTCTGTCCTAAAACCGAAAAATAGCACTATAATTGTCTAAACAATAGAACGGTCGTGATCGAAGTTAAGTATCTTTTAATAGTAACAGACATGGGCGATATTTGAGTATTACAAACCCTGTTATTTAATAATAATGAATAACGGTATTTTAAGCTATTGAAATCTACATTTAGAAACGAAGTAATTATTAGTAAGTTGGTGAGCTTAAATAATAGCATTACATTTGTATGGACAAAGTTCGAATATGGGGCTGCCTGTCGTTTGAAAATCGAAAAGGAATACTTTCTTCTGTAGAATAAAATAGAAAGATATAACAAAAATTAAGGAAAAACTATTTAACCGAATGCAACAAAAAATATGTTGTCTATATTATGAAGTTTTATTTTATTTCTCCTTTTATCATTTTTCTTTTTGGTATTGTAATTTTTAACGAAAATACAAATTTACAGATCTGTATTAGAATAAAAATATATATACAGGGTTCGGCAGCATAACTTCCTTTTTTTTTAAAATGCGCCACTTTTTTTCTACTAAATTTTTTAAAGAAATAATAACAGAAAATCGAAATAACATACTCTAGATCTCATTGGTAATATGTATGCTTCTTCCCTTGTAGTTTTATTTCGATTTTTTCTTATTATTTCTTTAAAAAATTTAGTAGAAAAAAAAGTGGCGTATTTTAAAAAGGAAATTATGCTGCCGCATCCTGTATATACCTATAACATCTTAAAACGCCCAAAATTTATGCTTTTAGACCAGAATACCCCCTTAAATCAAAGTTAAATTTTCACAACTTTTTTTTTCTTTGTTCACTTATCAGCCTGAATTATTTTAAATAAATAGTTAATTTGTAAAACTGATTTTTCTTTCGGAAAAGGTTATGTTGGGTTTGAATCTTTATGTAGTTAATAATTTTGTTCACATATTATCAATTTAAAAGCAAAGAAAATTAAATATTGCAAAAAATACTTCTTTGCAATATGATCAAAATCCTCTAACCGAAATTGAAAATTACTAATAACAATTTGGTAAAGTTACTTGATATAAATATTACCATTGCTCTCGAAATATTGATAAAAAATTACTTATTTTAGTAGCAGAATGGAATTGTTATAAATTTTTTTCCAGAATTTTACAAATCTGTCATTTTAACTGTGTCGTAATATGTTAGGTAAAAATCTGCAGTTTAATTTTAACAATTAATGGGTAATATTGATTAATTATACAAGGGCTGTTCAAAAAAAAGACCGAACTTTCGTCATAAAATCTTTTTTGTAATACTTACAATTTTACACATGTTTGTCTCCTTCAAAGTACTTCCCCTTCCTTGCTATGCACCGTTCCGAAAGTTTTTTTCGCTGTCTGTACGCTCCCTGGAATTCGTTTGGTGTGATATCTCGTAGCTGTGCCTGTGATTTCTCTTGAATTTCTTCTATATTTTGAAAACGACGTCTTTTCAAGATGGATTTTAGTTTCGGAAATAGGAAAAAGTCTGCTGGAGTCATATCTGGAGACTTACGGCTGTTCCATTATTGGCCAAAAATTGGCCAACAAGCAGAGACGAGTGACTTGGCGTGTTGTCATGATTTTTGCCGAGACGCGGTGCATGCCAAGTTTTTCTATCAAAATTTCGTAACACGACCCAATGCTGATCCCGACTTCTTCTGCAACCTCCCGCACAGTTAAACGACGATTTCCACGAATCAAAGATCGAGCGATATCAGTGTTTTCATCATTTGTTGACGTCGAGGGTCGCCCTGATGTTGCATTTTCGACGGTCGATGATCTGCCCGATTTGAAACGCGTAAACCACTCTTAACACTGTGTACGGCTCATACAGTTTTCCTTATAGTCTTGCTGAAGCAATGCCCATGTTTCAGAAAAAGACTTGACGATGTTAAAGCAAAATTTAATGTTACAATGTTGCTCCACAAACTCCTTCATTTCCGCTTTCTCACTATTTCGCAGAGCGCTGATTGCAAGTGTACACTTGATCGCTCTATTCGCTAACTGATCAAAAACTACCATAATGCGGTAAGCGCTTCATTTTGTTTCGAAAGAATGTCGCCACGTGTAGCATGACGCACGAATCTAAATTTTATACCGTTTGGACGTAATTTCAAAGGTTCGGTCTTTTTGACATTTTTATGTCTTTGTTTTGGCACATAAACTCGAAAAGCGTTACGCGTCACGAAATGGAGTGTCACAGAAAAACTTTACGAAAATTTCATGTCTTTACTTAGATACGACTGATTACTAATAGGAGAGCATTGAATAAGACCGATTTCCCACATACGCGAGTATGCATTCAACAGAAGTAGATAAAAGTGTTTCCTATAATGACTTGTAAAGACCTGTGAAGATCGTAGGTTTGTGTTTTTCACACGTCATTCATTTGCTGAGCGCACTTTAGTCTCGTGTAAATCGTTGCCGCGTGTACACTACATTCCTCCATTCAAATGTTTCCCGCGAAAAGTGTTATAGATTCCGAAGAGCTTCGTAATTTCGTACGCAATACACCGTTCTCTTAATGAAAATTACTGTTGCCGAAAAACCTCGAAATCGGACGCTGAACAAATGCGTGAATATCGCGCGCTAAATAAATCGACGGTGGATAAACCGGATACGAAATCGGACGCCGAACGAGTGCGTGAATATCGCGGGGAAAACATGAAAATGTTTCACTGTGTTGCGGATTTGTACGGAATCTGATTTTCTGCTCTTATACATTCGTTCATTGTATATCTGAGAACAAACATTTCTTCATATTTTTCATTAGTATAACAGAGGCGATTAACTTAAAATACTATCAATTTGCCAGATTAGCATGGAAATGTAGCTTTTGATGTTTTTACCGTGGAAATTCAGTTTAAAATAAAGAAATCGATTTTTGAACAGACCTTGTATACAATTATCTAGAATGTATGCTTCAGATCCAGAAACAATACTGATTACTATTATAAAGGTAAAATAAAACAAAAAAAAAAGAACGATACTTAACTTCGATTCCGACAGTCTAGTGTCTAAAAGGTATATAGAAAATAATTTTGAATTTATCTTATGAAGCTACGAGTATAATTTGAAATGATATCTATGTATATGTATATCTCATATATTAAATGAGCAATTCTTATGTATATATATATATACAAAAACATTTAAAGAAAATTTTGGCAAAAGGAAAATGGAGTTAGATCTTTGCTCCGCAGCAAAATGTATTTATCTATGATTTACATGGTGATTTTAAATATTATGATAATTAAGACACATTCACAATTTTAATGATGTTTTCAATTTTAATAATATTTTTAAATTTGATTTTATTTCGTTTAACATGAGAATATTTCAATGCAGAAAAATAGCGCAATGTATGCGAGTGTAATTTATATATTTACATTATTGCTATATTTCTAAAAGTTTGTGATACTTATAATACTTTACTTAATTTACAATTTCAGAATAGATGCGAGAAAAGTTTGATCACTAGGTACTATAAATAATTTAACGCGATATTAAAGTTCTTGTTATAAAAATAGACCGCAAAGGTGAAATTGTAAATGTTTTTTCATCCAACCCATGTAACTGTCTGCACAGCGATAAGTAGCATATTATATTTTAACAAGATGGAAATCTAATTATTTCCTTTGCTTTCCGAGTTTTCATTGTTTGATGTTAATGTTTATTTGTGTCTTTTTATTGAACTATTAGAAAAATTTTATCTATCAGTGAACATTAAATTGAAAAGTATTTTTAATCACTGTTAATTAAAGCAAAAGATATATATACATACTAGCTAACCCGGCGAACTTCGTATCGCCCCAGAAACAATAAATTTTGTGTTATCTTATTAGCTGAATTAAATTTAGTTTTTATTAATACTCAAAATGAATTAAGTTCAATAATATTTGCAAAAACCAAAAAGACAAATATTTTAATTACATTGAAATGAATATAATTTACGTGGCAGCAAGGCATTATTCACCCTAGTAATAAAAATCAGTATAAATTTATATTCAAAATTTAAAGTAAATACTCAATTTATATACTTTTTAATAAAGTGTGTACTTTATGTAATTAGCTGATGATGGGCTATACACAAAAAAACATGTTTCTAATGATCTCTACTGAATGTAATAAAAGTAATTACGCAGAATTTAATATCCATTTTATTATCTCATTATTATTTACTATATAAAAAAAATTATTTGTATCTTGTCAGTGTATAGTTATATTAGAAGGTTGATGTAAACTTTCTTTGCGATTATATGCTGTAAAAATAATGGGTTAGTATTTTACAAAAAAAAAAAAAAAAAAAAAAACGCAAAAACCAAATTGTTTATTAGTACTAAAATTTTCAGAAGTCTGATATTAGGAATTTTTATTTTTATAAAACGATTTAAAGGAAAAAATTTATTTTTAAGCATATAATGTATTAAATGTTATTTTCCAGATAAAACTATAATTATACACCGCCAGTTCATAAGTCGAGATACTTTTTAAAACGATTTAAGTTTACATTATTTATAGTTTAAAATTAATTTGCATGTACGGCCAAGTTAAAATTTGGAGCGAAAGGTTTCCAGTTAGGTACACTTTTTTAATGAATTTAAAGTAAAGAAGTTTAAAATTATGCCAAAAAATTCACACAAAAAAAACCTAATTAAATACTTCTTGCTTCGAAATTTGACTTAGCCGTCTCGTGCATATAATTTGAAATTGTTTGCACTACCTGCAAATAATTTAAAATTGTTTTAATTAATTCGTTAACTGAATTAGAAACGAATGAACTGTTTGATTTGACAGCGTACAATCGCAATCTTAACCCAAATTTTGCAAAAATATAAAAAAATTTGAAATTCCGTTATGTTACATAATTTTAAATTCTACTAAATGTAAGCGAATATTCTATTGAAAAAATAGGATTTCATGGATTTGCTTAATGATTTAAAATCAATACAGATATTTATTTTTCATTTTTCCAAAAGTATTGTAAAAAGTTCTTCAATGCTAAATCCTTTGTAATTTAACAAGGGTAATTATTATCGTAGTAATCGATTTTACCTTAACGTTTATTTTTTAGGGTTACGATTTGCTAAATTAGAAATGAAATACTGTCTCGCTCGGATTATACCAAAGTACCAATTCGGAATTTGCAAAGAAACCATTACGCCAATACGTTTGCGGACAAGATCAATATTGTATACTCCAAATCATGATATTACAATATCAGTTTCTAAGTTATAACAGATGCCGTAAACCAAACTAAACTAAACGCATGCACGCACACGCTCGTGTACACACACATACATATTTCAACTATTAGAATATTTAAATCACATTTTAATTTATTAAAAATTATATCTTCGATAGTAGTTCTGTTTTTTTTTTCTTGATCTGTCGGAATTTCAGCTTTACCTTTGGCAGAGAAAGGAAAGCTACTATTGTTACTAGGGAATTTAGTCAGAGGGAGTTCTGTTTGACCTTTCTTGAAATTTGTATAAATTATCCAAAAGTTGTTATTTTTTGTTGTGAGTATACCCAAAAATAAAAAAAGAAAAAAATTTAACGTTGATTTTAGTTGGATCAGTTATAAAATTTTTCAAAGATTTTTAGTTAGATATTTTTGGCTTGGTTTCCGAAAATAGCATTAATATCCCTGGAAACATTGACTGATGTAAATTTAATTTTTGTGCAGTTTCAAGAATCACTGAATTGAAATATTTTACATACTTCTCTCTATGTATCGTGTAAATTGGATAGTCTTGCAGATGTTTGTGATCCTGAATAGTTTTTTAATACTTTAGCCAGTTTGCTTTAGCGTATCTGAATAATTACCAGATCGGCTAGTTATCATATTTCACGTTTATTTTGAATGTAACTGGGTTATGATTTGAAGAAGACTGATCTATTGATAAAGAATTGTTATATTTTGAAAATTTTTTGGTAAAGATGAATGTAAAATACTCGGTTTACAATTGTGGTATCTTGGGTAAATTTTTAAATTGATTTCTGAAATCAAAAGCATTTGTCTAGCGATGTTTACAATAAAACAATTTATTTTGCAAAATTAAGATTGCTGATTAACATAGCTCGGATGTTAGAGTTTAGATAGAGTTTTATATAAAAAACAACATTAATTTACTTGGCGGACGAAGAACAATATATAATATGACCATTTTATTAGCTACCTTAAATCTGATACTTGTTGTCTGGTTTCTATTTGCCTTTAGTGGGAGAAGTAGTATACAGATTTCATTCTTGCACACCACTTCACCACTTACGTTAGTTACATCATTAGTGAGATTTTTATACTTTGGCTCTGTATGCAGAAATGCTGAATTTGTTTTAGTTTTGTAGATTGCTATAGAAAATAAATCAGTATTGACATTTTATTTTTAGTCGAGTCAACGTTTTGGTCAGCTGCATTTTAAAATCACCGGAACTTATCATTTATATGTGAAAGGATCAATTTTTACAAAAATTAACGATTTCAGGAATTACGACCAGCAGCTTACTGAAGTGAATAGATTTTTACTATTACTAGTTTTTCATTCATTTAATATTAAAATTCATAGATTTTTTAAAATGACAGGTTATTTAATGTTTAATAGGAAAATAAAGTCAATAGATTCATCAGTATTATCATTCGCAAGTCGTATAACATAAATTGTTTTTGAAAAAAATTAATGGTTTCGATAGGTTAGTTTTCGTTTTATAAATAATTCTCGCGTTCTTTAGTTTGCGAGGCGATTATTAATGCAATTTGCAAATATTAGACTAGAGTTTGAGCAAAAGTTACTTGGAGTAGTTTAATCCGTATTTGAATACAGTGAGATTTGTTGTACGCTAAAGTGTTTTCATGCGTATATTAGAACACTGCTAAGAGGTTACGACAGCTATTTCCTTTCATTTGGATTTCACGCACACATAAACACTACATTACAATTACGGTGCTTAGTATGCATTGTTTATTTTCATTTTATTGTAAACATCGGAACTTGTACTAATTACATTATTCGATGATGGGGGAGAGAGAGCTCCTCATGTCATTCAACGTCAAATAACGATACATGACTGAAAGATATTTCTATGTTAAGTGTGGAGATGATTTATCAAATATATATCCAATAAAAGCAGGAGTTCCACAGGGAAGTGTGCTAGGGCCATTACTCTATCTCATTTACACATCAGATATTCCTATATCTCCCAATCTAGAGGTAGCAACCTTTGCTGACGACACCGCGATTTTATGCTCAGACGCATGTCCTGTTAAAGCGCGGAATACCATCCAAGAGGCGGTTATTGAAATTTCGTCATGTTTCAACTTATGGAAAATCAAAACTAACGAAAGTAAATCAGCGCGAGTAATTTTCACTAACAGAAAAATTGATCCGACGGAAGACGTAGTCCTGAACAATGTCGCAATACCGCGAAAAACAGATGTGAAATATCTAGGTGTATACCTTGATCAACGCTTAACATGGAAGAAACATAACAGTAAAACGGACCGAATTAAATATAAAGTAAAGACAATTATACTGGCTACTAAACAGGAAGTCGAAATTATCTGCTGAAAATAAACTACTAGTTTACAATCAGATTTTAAAGCCAGTTTAGAGTTACAGCTGCCCGCTATGGGGCTGTTCTAAAAAGAGTAACATAGCAATCATACAACGGATCCAAAACAAAATCCTCTGGAAGGTTGTAAACGCCCCGTGGTACATTACCAACTTAACACTTCACAAAGATCTCGGAATAAAATTTGTTCAAGAAGTAATATTCGACGATGCAAACAAGTATGCCTACAGATTAGAAATGCACCCGAACAACATGGCAATTGCATTACTGGACAATTCACTAGAAGTTTGACGGCTTGATAGAATCAAATCGATGGGTTTAGTCTAAGATAAAAGTTCTAATAAAACTTCCTTTTTAGCACTTCTCGCTGGGTAGGCTGCTATTCAAGCTATGTACACAACATGTTAAAAATAAATGCTAAATAGCTATCATCAGCTAGGTGCAATTTAGCTATTAAAGAATTTAAAAAAAAAACAAACAACGATACCAGTATATATTATATATATATATATATATATATATATATATATATATATGTGTGTGTGTAAGAAAATATTATGATTATTTTTGAGCAATATTAATACCTTAATTAGAGTCTCGGAACACCAACAAATATTTAATGAGTATAACACAATGATTCGTTTTCTATAAGCCAAGTTTTAGAACCATCAGAAATATTTAATGCCCTTTTTAAATTATTATTGCAATTTGAATTTGATGCCGACTTTAATAAGTATTGATTTTGTTTAAGAATAATCATGATATCCCTCCTTTTACATGTATTTTACTCTGTAAAATATATTTTTATCAAATAATTATTTTTTATTATTCAGTATATTTTATTTGGAAATAGAATGCTATTAAATAGAAAGTTGGTCAGCTCGAAATATTTCATAAAAATAAGTGCATCTGGTACCAAACTTGGTTTCGGATAGTAGAATGACATTAATAGTAACAGGTTTTGCAATAATAATATTAATAGTTATGATAGTAGTGGTAATAATAGTAATAAGCATGAAATATACAGCAAGAAAGCAACAAAACAAAAACAACAAAAATACAAGCGTTAGTAAAGCCAAGCCTAATAAAGTTAAAAAGATTTCACAAAATTTTAAAAAGTTATTAAAGAATATTGACAATAAAATTAATTAAATCATCTAGAACAATTAGTTGTTACTTTTCGTTAGTCATAGCAGATATCAAGCCATTAAAAATGGAGATAAGAAAGCATAAAAGTCTATTTTTAGTTAAAAATAAAATTAACATAACGCATGATTTTATTAACGTAATGTATAAAAAACCATATTTTATTGATGGAAATAAATTATTTGAATTAAAGCAATTTAAAAAGATAATAAATGAATATTATATTAATAAGTCTCAGAAAATATCGGAAAATTATAGTGAGGCAGCATGTCAGTTTCTTCTAAGCATAATTGAGAAAGAATTAACAATAGTATGTACCAAAGTATTTTAACGTTCAGTTCATATCGGGCCATAGAATATTTAAGAATTATTCGAAAAAATTTTAAATTTCAGATTCAGATAGGTGTATTAGAGGTAATTTACAGGATAATATGGGAAACCATAATATTTAATGATAGTATAGATGAGCTCACAAACAAGCTTTTTAAGGAATTTAATCAATATACAGTGAATGAAATCCATTTTCCTAAAAATAATACGGATTTATATTGTAATGTGTGCATTACATACTGAATGTAGATGTATATATATATATATATAAATATAGATAAAAAAAACAAACAAATATCTGTAATAAACAAATAATAATTTTTTTATTTAAATTGAATAAATCATCGCATAATGCGTGCGCGTGTGAGTGTGTATGTGTGTGAGTTTGATATAGGCCGGAGGTGTAAAGGGAATAGTGGTCTGTCATACGCGGATAATGATTGGTTAAGGCGATGATACGTCATGAAGCGACGATAAGACGACAGGTGGTAATGAAACCCGGAGCGGTGATCGCGGATGGATTCGGGGAAAATTGGCAGTCGTATCTGGAAAAGAAATGAGTTCGGTTAGAGTTAGACAACCGACGAAAAATGATTGCACCGGCGAATGGCCATCGATATTACGTTAAAAGATATTAAGTTTAATTAGAAAGTTCGTTTCGACACGTTAATTGTAAAGCAAATTCCGAACGGTAATTTAAATATCCGAATAAGCCAATGAGGATCGAGGACCTACCCGCGGTACATCGGCATCAAAGGACCAGCAACATTCGGCCAATACGAGATATGTATAAATCTTATATTAAATTTTTATTTCAAAAATTATAAAATGTATGTATAATTTACCGTTGTCTTTTGTACAGTCGACCATTTCAGTAAAATTAGTGTAGAAATTAGTTGAAATAAAATTTGAAACGAAATACCCATTTTTCTGATATTCAATAATAATAATAATAATAAAAATATCGTAGCATAAAAAAAAAAAATTAATTGAAAATAATAGCTATAATTACAATAGTGTTTGTAATATGGAGACAAAATTCAATATTTCCGTTCCGCGGTAACAATAGCCGCGGTTGCATCCCTGGCAAAGACAAAAATTAAGTTAGTAATAATAAAGCGAACCGCTTCAATATTAAAAGATCCTAGTATTAAGTACATATTTTAAATAGATAAGTATCAAGGCTGTGTCCACGGGAGGGGGTTTAACCGTTTCCATCAGAACTGAAATTGTTATTATAAATACGCCAAAATCTGAAAAAAATCCAAAATTTAAAATAAATATTGATGATTTTTTAGGGTGTTTTTACATTAAAAAAAAAATCTGTACCATATTTTTAGATAGTTCATTTATATTTTATGCAAAATTCTTATTATAATTAATAATACATGTAATTTTATTAATTTCTATGAGGTAATTCATTTATGTAAATTATTAATATATAAATCAAAATTATGAAAATTATTGATGGCATGAATATCAGTAAAAAATGTATTATTATTTATAAAATAAATAATATGCGAATAAAATTTTCAAAACCTCCCCTTTTTATAATTCCGGGCACGGCCTTGGTAAGTATAATAATAATATAAGGTATTGTAAAATGGGATTAATGTGTCCCCAAAACTTAATTGAACGGAACGTGTTAATTAACCATTATGGAAATATTGTAAATAATAAATAAATATGTTATATGAAACAAGAAAAATGTCGTTATAACCGATTTTCACTGTATGTTTTTAAATAGACTAAAAATGTACCGTTAAATAAGCGAGATATCTCACCTGTACTCTTAGATTGGCCAAAGATAATCGCTAGAATTCTTCGTTCAAAATAAATAATAATAATTTTGTATTCGTAAAAATCACTTTAGATGTTATTCGTATTGATATAATGTATATATATATACATATATATATAAAAGACATAAACGGTAATCGATATATAAAGATTAACATACACACACAATGCAAACTAAAACTCACATATTCAATTTTGAATACGTATGTAAGTGATCGGGATATTATTAATAATTATAATTTTTGACTTATTTTGATCTCGCCATTTTAATTGCCTTTACATATTTGGAAATATCGTCCAATTTCTTATTGATAATGCAGCGTCTTCGTTCTACGGTCTAACGTATGGTTTTGCTTCGAGGGAATTATTTTAATGTCTTGATAAATAAATGCTTAATATTTCTCCTTCAATGAATAACAATTTCAATAAAATGATTTTTATGTGCTTGTTAAATAATAATTTTCAACGAGGAAACATGAAACCTTTTAATTAAATTTAAATTCAATAAAAAAACTTCCAGTTATATATAATTGAAATTTAAATATCCGATTCTATTAGCAAGATCTATCAATATACGCAGCGTTGAACTAAAGAGAAACCTGATTGAATACGAAACGTAACAACAGGTAATTTTGCATTGTGTCTTTCCAGTCTTAATTTCAATACAGCTGCATTTATTAAACTTATCTCGCCAGTAAGGTTTCTTGCATTAACTGGATTGATACCAATATCAGTTAGTTTAAATCAAATCATCACTAACTCACGCACTGTGTATGGATCAGGGCAATACATAAATATACGAATGTTGATAGAACCGTATTTGTTATCTAAAGAGAGATAGAGAAAATTATTCCGGTTACTATTGTTATAATTATTATATGATACCAAAGGTAAACCAGATTAGATAAGCCTGTAATTTTTGATACAATTTAATATATCATCTCTCTGCACTGCATTCAGTTTACTTCAATTGTACCGCTAATATCCGTGCGATATGTTGACGATAATTCAAATAATTTTGTTCCTGATAATCGTTATATTATTTATTTACCACCGCTTAAATAGTCGATATTGCTTCTGGGAAAAACTTGATATACCGTACGCTAAACCGACATTTTTTTTCGGTAATATAAAAAATGTGATTTTGGGACGAAATCATATCTCCGAAGAATTCGAAAGTATATACAGATCTTTTCCTCGTGAGACACACGTTGGGTATTTTGAATTTTTCAGGCCTCATCTAATGGTCAAAGATCCGAAGTTGATAGAGCACATTCTGATAAAAGATTTTGGCGTGTTCAATAGCCACGGTATCGAAATCGACGAACGGTTAAATCCGATAGAGGCTCATTTAGTTACTGCGGCTGGTAGTAGATGGAAAATGATGCGAACAAAATTACAACACGGGTTTTCCACGAGCCGAATAAAATTAACGACAGCACTGGTTCAGCAAACTGTCCAAGATTTAGATGAATATGTGAGTCGCTTCGCGGAAGCAGAAAGATGCATAGACGTACGAGAAACCATAACTAAATTCACTATGGACACAGTCGGAAGGTATGTCTTCGGTTTGGAATTTGACACGTTGAAGAATTCTGACTCGCAATGTAAACATATCGGTAAACTGTTGACTTCGCGTTCGTTCTTCGGGATAATAAAGAGTCTACTACGAATGATTGACCCAAAAATATTAACTTATCTGAAAATTAAAACGACCTCTAAGTGCATTGAACAATTTTTCTTCGACATTTTTCGGTTGTCGGTTGCATATAGAAAACAACAAAATGTGCAACGAAACGATTTTATGCAACTGGTCATAAATCTGTATAATGTTGAAATATTAAATAGGAAAAACCATCTGGACCGAAGTAGCTCCTTTGAAAACAAAGGTAAAAGTTTTTTTTTGCTTTTTCTTTCCTTTTTTTTAAATACTTAATTGCCAGATGTTGCGTGATTATTTATTTTAATAAGGACTTTGATAATTTATATCACATATTTTAATACTAAAAATTGAGTACCTTATATTCTTGCAATATGCGTGTTTTGTTTTACATGAAAAATGAAAAAATCAACTTTTTAATTAATAACGTTAAAAATGTTTAAAACAGTCAGATTTTTGGCGAGGAATTATAATTATTCTCATACCCAACTTTTGAAAATAATTATTGGTGCATTGGTACACTTCTTAATTAATTTATGAAAAAGAAAAAATCATCATGTTTCGGAGTACATAATTTCATATATTATTTATAGATAAGTTCTAAAATTCTATAGGTGGATGTGTAGAAAACAAAATAATTTTGCGACTACGAGTAAATTAATCAAGAAATGTAATTATAATGATTTAATCAAATTTAATATATTTTCCTTGTTCTTGCAGCCATTTGCTTCTATCGATTCATTTCTTTTGAAAATCACCGTATACATATATTTACCTATACATGGTATGGCATTTTTTATTTAATATCATTTAGTTTTAACATTCTTGTTCTTCCTCTCGGTGATCATTATTTTGTCTTGTAGTATATATCTTATATTATTATATCTTTGTTACATTTTTTTCTCAATATGGTTAATTAATTTTTTTTTTTTTCTATTTAATGAAAAATTATTATAATTAACCTGCACTCCAGACCAAATTTGGTTTAGTGTTGTTACTGAAAGTTGTTAAATATTTTTGAATGAAATGACGTTTAACATTACTTTTAACCAGACCTCCATCCATGCCTATCTTTTTCATCGCCATGGTAATGCTGAAAAACTTATTAACCTGAAAATTCTTTTTTATAGCTACCCAAGTCCCCCAAAACTGTACAATATCCACGTCATTATATTTTTAAAAAAAAGACGGAAGAAGCTGCAGCCGCTTCATTGTCAAATATGCCCGAGTGGCTAGGTACCCACAACAAATCAATTTTAATTGAATGGAGAGAGGAAAGATTATGAATGAGTGAACGTATACGGAGGTTAATAAAGTCACACGAATGATCGATCAGGAAGGAGAGAAGATATGGCCTGAAGGGCACTCAAGGAGTCAGAGATAATTAAAAAATTGGAGGAAAGTTAGTTCGAGAAAATGAAAATAATAGAACGAAGGATGGTACGATAATTTGTTTATGAATATGGAACAGAAATAAGAAAGATGAAAAGATTTTGATAAGTTAAAATCAGGATGGATGAAGGAAGCTCCAACACCACTAGAATCGAACCATCCGTGTAAATGGTAACATGAGAGGGAAATAGGGAATTGATAGTGCTGTAGAATACCTGTTTAATTACTGCTTGGGGGAGGTTTTTAGAAAATGAGGGAAGAATAAATACTTTAGGAGGATGATAAAGATCAGCAAAGTTAAAGGAAAAATAGGGGAGATTATTGAAAAAAATAATGTACGGCCAAAATGAACTAAGACGATGTGAAATAAACACTATAATAGGGGTTTCGCTAGGAGTAAAGGGCCAGCTTTTATAGATCGAAAGGAAGGACTGAACAAGGGTAGAGGACGCGCGTGGAAGACGTTTAACAAGGAAATGATAGCCTAAATAGGATCTACGAATGGACAGGGGTGACGAATTAGATTCAGCAAGAACAGTAGGGATTGGAGAGGATCTGAGCGCGCCAAGACAAAGACGAAGGCAAGAGTTTTAAATTACATCTAGTTTAGAGAGACGGGTCTTGGACGTACAGCCATAAATTAAAGTTTTTTTTTTTTTTTAGCCCCCCTTTGGACATGTCAACAAAGGATCTTCGCCCAGAAACGAAACGAGGGAGAAGGATTAAAGAACAATTATTGAATTTGAAACGGATAATAGATTTGTAAAGAGAAATAAGAATACAAGAATTGCCACCCCATTTAGTAGGCGACAGAGCTTTCAGAAAATTTAACCTTTTAATAGTAGAAGCAGTAAGATATCTGATATGGTCAGAGAAGGACAAACGACTATCAAGATTGACATGCTGTACATGTATGCTAGAGCTACGTGTTTAATGTGTGACAAACCTGTAAGGGATCATTTTAACACTTCATATTTTAGTTGCGTTGCAATGAATGCGATGCGTACTTTAATTAGCGAGTAATTTTTTTCCAATATCGGTAATAATTCTATGACCTTTTTTAATATTTCAAATTAAATTCACCTTAATTTTTCAATTTTTATTTCATTATAATAAAAATTATCGAATTGTTTAAATTTAGTGTTTATCACGTTTATAGCTATATATCCAATTTTTTCGTCTAAATATTTTTGTATCTTCGAAAAGTATATTTTACATTATTAAAAACATAATTACCTTTTATGCAAATAATCTTTAAATAAACCATGCTCACTTAAAAAAATTTGTAAATGCAAAAGTTTGGGGTAAAATTAAAATTTTCTAATTCATCACAAATGCCCCCCCCCCACTGTACCGTTAAGAACCATAAAAAACAGTTATCCATCCTTCCAATGAAGGATTGAGTCGGTGATGATATTAAGATTATAACAGGAATAAACGTGTTTTATAAAACCAGCGGGATATACAGTGAAGTATGGCCCATAGAATCTCGCCAGTACTATGAGCAGAATTTGAGAATATTAACAGTAAATTAAACGCCAGCTATACGTGTCTGTTAGAATATTACCGTATAGCTAATGTTAGGTAAAGAACCTCGTAATTTCGTTAAGACATTTGTGTGTAATCGTCATTTACATTTTATCTAAACAATGTAATTGCAAATATAACATTTACCATATAAGGTTATATTAGTTAAATATAATAAAATTAAACGTCACCTATTTATTTACTCGTATGTCCAACGTTATTTGTAAATGCAGATTAAAAATGAACACTTTCTTCCTACTTCTCTTGCGGGGGGCGGGGGGGGATAAAGGGAAAACAAGTTTTAAAATTTATTTTCGCTCCCAGCATTACGATTGTTCATGTACTTTCACAGAATCGATTTTTTGTACATTACGAAACATACTGTTTTGTTACAAGTTGTTTTTTCACAGAACCGCAGTTTACTGAGAATTTACTGGTGAGTAATTTGTTCATTTTTTACGCTGCCGGGTTCGATACAACTGTTCCAACATTATCATATTTGTTCTACGAACTCGCTTTAAATCTGGACGTGCAGGAAAAATTACGAACTGAAATAAATGAAGTTTGCGGAGATCATAAGGACGTCGTAAATTATGATATGTTGAAAAAAATGAAATACCTGGAAATGATCATTTCAGGTAAGCTAAGTGTGGAATTTTTTCGATACGGAATATTTATTTACTTCCAATTCTGCTTTGTATCCGGTAATACGCTTTCCGTTTCGTGTTTCCGGTAAAAATTAAATTAAACGTTTTTTCTCTCTTTCTAACATTATTAAGAAATATACTTTAAATACCGCTTCTGTATAATGTCGATTTATCCTTAAGTACATTACTGCACAATCGTTGCTAGAGCACATGGCTTCCGTCACGGACGTCTCGTGTTCGATCCCGGGTGACGACAGAAATTATAACGAAAAATTCAAATAAAATATTCACTAATAATCACGTGGAAGGCAATGGCAAACATGCATACCATCATATACGCACTAGTTAGTATACAACAGCGGACAGACACGGGGGACTGCATTCGTATATATCGATAAATCAAACGATTACTAATCAGTTGCGAATGTAGTCTTGCCTGTGTACACAATCGTACTGCATATAAACAATTGCCACGAACGTTACCTTAATATTGTACAGCTAGATTGTATACAGGGCCGGATCAATAAAACAATTAGTACACACTATCGCGGAATTCTTTTTCTTGAGCTCTTAAGCTAAGCCTGATCGTACACCTATCATTGCAGGGGCGCCATCTGTGCAAAGTCCAATGGGTTTATTCCAATCCAAATAATTTTTTTCAATGAAATCAGATATTGAATTAAATACGGTTGGTACAAAAAGTTCTCAGACTACCGCTATAAAATCCGTACCAGTGGCGCGATTTATTTGAAATTCACGGTTCTTATACTTCAATGTTGTGAGAAGAGACGACCAAAGTTTTAGGTCGCTACCTGAATTAGTTTACTCAGGAGACCGCTAATTATGAGTGAACCTCTGTGTACTGTATGCCACGTTTGCGATAAAAGAGCCGCGATTAAATTTTGTTTTTTGTGTGCATCAGAAACGTGTACAATTCAATGAAAAAAGCATACAAGGATGTTATGCCGTACAAAGTGTTTTGTATCGCCGATTTAAAATTGGACGGAGATCGTTGAAAGACTATCCGCGCAAAGGATGACCAAGCACAACGACTACCGACGAAAACGTGGTTCGTGTGCAATCTGTACTCGCTGAAAATCGGCGAGTGATGTGTCGATTCATCGCAAATGAACTAAACGTGAGTACCATGTCCGTTCACAACATTCTTACCCAATGTTACGGGTAACAAAGAAACTGTGTTCCAGGTTTGTACCGCATTTCCCCTTATGGCCGAACAAAAAGAACAGTGCCTGGAAACATGCGAGACTCATTAAAGCCGCCGATATGGACCCGAATTTTTTAAAGACGATCTTTATCGGCGATGAGTCTTGCTGCTTCCAGTACGATCCCAGCACAAAACGAATTACCACACAAAGAACAAAATTTAATCGCGGCTCTTCGTTCCATTATCGCAAACGTGACACAGTACACAAAGGTTCACTCACAACTGACGGTCTCCTGAATAAACTAATGCAGGTAGTGACCTAAAACTTTCGTCGTCTCTTCTCACAACATTGAAGTATAAGTATCGTGAATTTCAAACAAATCGCGCCACTAGTACGGATTTTATAGCGGTGGTCCGGGGACTTTTTGTACCAACCGTGTATATCTTCAGATTTAGTGACTGCTGTCAAAGATTGAGAGTACAAAATCTCTTCTTCAATGTGATCTCTACTGACGTACGAACATAAACTATCAACCGTGCACAATTAACGATTTCGGTAGATTCATCGCAACTAATGGCAAAAAAAACGGCGATAATTTTACTTTGTTAATTATTTGTGACTTCATATCTATTGTAACATCATCGATTCTGCGCTTGACTGTGTTATTCGAAAGAGAAATCGACTTCAGTTTTTGCTCAGAATCTTCTCTTGAAATTATCCGCGTGGCTTTTAGGACACATGGTTCGATTAATTCCTCACCGATAGTGGGATGAGGTTTCTTTTGCTTTGCTATCAAATAAAAAATGAAGCTTTGAGATGCTGTGATACACCTGTGTGATAACTTTCCAACTTATTCAATTTCATGCGCTTCAGTAATTCTGCTCTAGAAGAAAAAAACTCTTTCGACTTCGAAATCAGAATAGAATGTTGCTGGCTCAAATGCCTTCTAAGGCGATTGGGCCTCATGCTATCGTTACTTGAAACTTTCATACACGCTGCGGCAATTGTAGCTCGTCTTTCTCTATGAGGGTAAATCCAAACTTAATATATAGTCTTCTGAAAACTTTCTCTTTTTCGCTGCCATTTTGCGCCTACAACAGTAAAATACCTAACTTTCCCTTGACCTACATATAACTGTAGATCGGCCGCCGAAAGTTTGCGTTCCTGATTCAGATGTGACTGGTGATGGGCATGATGATTAGTCGCGGTTATCAAATTTCTGACAGCTGAAGGAGTTGCTTCTCAGAAATTATGTCGAAAAATAAAGTAATTCTTCTAATTTCTTTGGTATTTTTTTCATAATTTTTAGATGCCTGAAAAGTCATTTTCGAAGCCATTTCACATTATTTATTGAACGCCCCTTGTCCGATGGTTAATTTACGCGTTAAATTAATTTTTCTTTCAAAAATGCAAACATACTGCGCCCCCTTGACATCTTTCTATGTCCCCCCGGTTGGGAATTCTTGGTCTAGTCAAACCGCAGATTCAGTTTTCAAGCTTTCTTTCACAGACCTCAAATATTATATAAAAAAAATCGCAACCTGTAACACCTTCAAACAATTAACACTTGCTGGTCAAAGTAGAAGCATCGAATATTTTTCCTACTTCTTCAGCTGCCGCAGTAAACCCCGGTATCTTAACCTCTTTCGAGAAATCATAAGGACCATAAAACAGATTCCAAGCAAGTCGCTATGGTGTAAATGCCTCCTTAGCTTGAACTGGCCTTATCACAAGTCCCGCTCGTGACTGTGGCATCTCTATACAAGACCTGAATAATGTTTCCCGGCAGTGTCCCAAATTCCGACACCCAATTTTTAGCTCTGTTATTGCTTTGACGCGTTTCGAGATTTATCCACTAATCAACATTATCTCAATTCTTGCTGATCCTCAAACCAATGTTTGTAAAGCGTTATTTCGATTTTTATCAGATTGTAATTTAAAAATTTAAACTATATATTAAATGACAATTATTACATAGGTTTATGTACGTAAATTGTTTGGTCGCATAATAATCTCATTGGAGATTAAATGTGTAAATAAATATCCCATCAAAAACATTAATGTAAAAATGGGAGCCAAGTTCAATATTAAGAATATGCGTGGTTGTCGACTTGGCCGACAAAAGAATTGAGATCTTAAATGGGTTCCAAGTTCTGTAGATAATCCTGAAATTTATAAAAACATATAACATTCTAAAATAAATTTTAAAAAAACGTTTTGTTTTTTTCATAGACAACAATGTTTGCTATTTAAAAATATAATACTTCTTAAATTTGAACATTGTCGAATTATTTACATAATGCAGATAATTTGGAATAAATTAAAGCTCACGATACACAAGTTATCTTATATTTCGCTAATCAACTTATCTTCTTTATCTTATACGAAAAAGTTACTGGTTTTATATTGTAAGATCAACATATCTTACACTTCTAAAAATTTCGTTTGCCGGTAAAAACTAGCCAAGTCAAATCCTGAGCATTAATTTATTCTAAATTATCTGCTTTGTGTAAATAATTTGAAACTGTTCAAATTTAAGAAGTTATATTTTTAAATAGCAAGTTGATTCTACGCTTCCTAAACTTCTAGATGGCTCTGATCCTGTACTTCATTACCATCTATTCCTAAATTCGATTACAAATGCTCTATCGTTGTCTTCTCCTACCCGTAAACCGTCATCGTCAGGCCATCGTGGATCAGCATCGTCCCTCCGGTAGAACAAAGAATGCAATGCCGCTTTCGATCATAGTCGCGCTACATTTAGAATTTTCCGATCGAATCCTACACGCGAAAACTTTCTTGCCCATAAAAGGGCCAATGCAAGGGCTAGGTTTATTTTAAAATCGTTTAAGAAATCCTCTTGGAAAAATTTCTGCTCATCTTTTTCGAGAATTACTCTTCTTAAGGGGGGGGGGGGGGGTAAAGTTTTTAAACTTTTTTTTCCATTTTTTTTTTTATTTACTTATATGGATGTACAACATATCAAGGTTATTGTGTCAAAATTTGAAGCCGATCGCAGTAAAACTAACGGAGCTGTAGAGTTTTGAGTGAGCGGTGCTCCGCTTCGGTTTTGAACACCTGTTGGGTAGCTACGCAGCGCGGCTACCTGGCAGCTGTTTAGTGCTCTTTTGTAATTTGCATGTTCTGGTTTGATTATGTATTTATTATTAGTAAATTTCCGAAGAAAATTAGCAGAGAAGATCACAAGAGTACCGTTCCAGATTGGATCGATCAAAAAAAGTAACACCTCTGCAGAAACGCAAGAGAGACAATGTCGAAGCAAAAAGTACATCGTTCAAAAAAATAAAACTAAATATTTCTGTAGACGTAGAGGAGGATCTTCAAAAACATTATAGAATCATAGATTTTGTTCTTGTATTTTCGACCATTTCTGCATTAGTAAAATGTGTCAAGTGCGATGGAAAAGTTGCTTTTCAAACATGCAAAAAGGAATGCCTTGGATGGATCTGTCTAAACCAAGCTATAATTCGTATATAAAAAAAATATGCATGGGGAGTCGTTTGCGTGAGTTAGTAAAATCAACTTTAGTCGATGCAGAAACTAAGACCGAAAAAAAAGTGATAAGAAAAGTCTTGGTGGCAAAGGTAAGCTGACCGTAAATCTAATAGATAAACTAACTGCATACTATGGTCTGGCAATTCGACGCAATCATGATTCTGTGGAGAAAATGAAGAATTCCATTCGGGCTACTTACTACCATTTCTGCTTGACGGACGAGAAACCGCAGCACGACAAATGCCCGAGCGGCCAAGACCCGTGGTGTGAATGACAGAAAGCTGCAGCTGCAAATGCCCTGAAGTAATTCAAACACAGTTACACTGCACTTCCAAGTGACGTTTCTGAAGAAATTAAACCGATATATGAAGACTTGATTAAGGGATCACTTCTGCAGCGATATCTTGGAGGATTCACTCAAAACAACAGTGAGAGTTTGAATCAACTTATTTGGAAAATTACCCCAAAATCACTGAATGGTACCTCAACTGTGGTTGAAATCACAGCTCATGTGGCTTCATGTAAGTTCAATGAGGGCTGTTTTGCTTTGCTCTCATTTATGCAAGAGATAAACATCAGTACAGGGTCAAGTTCTCATGAATGGACAGGCATGGTAGATTGAACGAGCAGTTAGTGGAGCAACAAGCTGCACTTGAAAGTAAAGAAGGCAGAATTCTACGTTGACAAGAGCAAAAGCTGCCTTAGATTTTACAGCTGAAAGTTGTGAGCTTTATAGGCTTAGCATCGATGACTCTGAATAAGTATATTAGAAGAAACACTCGCGTACTGATGTTTAAGTCAAATTTTTTTGTACACAAAACTTTAAAGCCTTTTTCTCGCACTTGACATTTTTAAAGTCGGTGGACACTGTAACTCGATAACTAATGCACCGATTCTTTTGTAATTTTGTACAGTGTTTCTGCACATCAATTACGAGGTAACGCTGGGAGGGTTATTTTTTTTTTTTTAATTATTACTTATTTTACAATAAAAAATTAGTCGATTTTGATGGCGAAAATCGCGTTTTTGACTTCCAAGTGTTAACAAAAATTAAAAAATCAAAAAAAAAAAAATCCTCCCAGCGTTACCTCAAGAAAATGATTAACTAGCAGTAGCATTTTGATTTTTTTGATTTCAGATCATCAGTGGTGAGATATAGTGTCCACTGCAAATTTTTTGAGACTTCTTCGGAGATTTGCTGCTAACGGCTTATTTTTTAATATTTTTTATTTAAAATTTCAGAAAATATTATTGAAATGTTACTTTATTGTATTACACTTAATAAAATATATTTGCATTCACTGGAGCATAAAGACAAATTACTGAAAATGAGCCTTTTTTCACCAAAATTAATTTTGCCCCCCCCCCAATCATATTTGGAAAATGGCCAGAGCTTTCAAATTCCCTTCTTCTGAACGTTCTTCTTTCCACACTATTTCTTCCGATAGTTTGTCTTCTTTTCTTGACGCTGTTGCTCCTGCTTATGTTCCCAACGTTGATGAATCCTGCCCGTTTCCAGTTACAGAAGACTCTAATCCGTATTACCTCTGCGTTTAATATTAATGAATTAAAATCCATTCTCAAAAAATCTTCCAGCCCCACTCTAGGTCTTGATGGTATTCCCTTCTCTGTCCTAAAAAAGTCATCCGATCATGCTTTCCGAACACTTCTTTGTATATTCAACTCCTTTCTGTCCAGAGAAGCAACACCTCTTGCCTGGAACACCTTTATTATCATTCCTATCCCTAAGAAAAACTCCTCTCTTCGTCCGATCTCCCTAGCATCGTGTCTCAGAAAACTGTTTGAGGGCATGCTTAACAAGCGCCTGGTCTGGTGGCTCGAACACAATAACGTTTTTCTTTCTAATATGTTTGGTTTCCGTCCAGGCTTAGGTCCTGCTGACTGCGTCAGTCTTTTTGTTTCCTGTATCTATAAATCTTTCATCGATAAACAGTACACTTTAGCTACTTTTATCGATGTTTCCAGTACCTTTGATAATGTCCATTTCCCTACTCTTCGAGATAGAATGATAACAATTAACATCCCGACGCATTTCTGTTCCCTCATTGTTAATTTGATGTTAAATCGTACTATTCTCCTCTCTTCCTTCTTGTTCGAAGTTACAAAAATAATTTATATGGTATTCCTCAATGATCCTGCCTTAGTCCTACTTTTTTTTAATATTTACACTATTTCTGTTGCTTCTCTTTCTACGAATTCCGCTTCCTTATTTTTTGCCGGCGACATTCTTTTCTTTTCCTCATCCCGTAATATTGTAGATGCTAACGAAAGTGTCAATTCATCTCTAGCTACTTTGGAACAATCTCTTTCCTCTTTGAATCGTTCTACTTCCCCTTTAAAATCCTCTTGCATTGTCTTTTCTCTTCGTCCTTTTAATCCCGCTTTAGTCTCTGTATCCTTAAACTTCAAACTTATCCTTCGTAGGGATTGCTTCTGCTATCTCGGTGTATTCCTCAACAGTCGTCTGTTCTTTTATGAACATATTAATTTCCTTTCCTCTTCTGGCCCTTAAAAGACTGAACCTACTGAAAACTCGTTCCACAACAAAATGGGGAGGCGATCCTTTTCTTCTCATTTCCTTGTACAATTCGATTATCCGTTCCAAATTCGACTACTGTTCCGTTATCTATGGCTCTGCCTCAAAATCACTTCTTTCCAAGCTGGATATAATTCAAAATTCTTGTATTCGTCTTTGCCTTGTTGTTCTTAGATCTTCTCGAGTACCAGCAGTTCTCGCTGAGTCTAACTAGCCTCCCCTTTTCATCCGCAGATCCTATTTAGGTTATCGCTTCTTGTGTAAACGCTTACCGTTATCATCCTCTAAACTTATTCCTTCGTTATCTTTCTATTCTGCAAAACTGGCGTTTTATTTCCAAGAAAATTCCTACCCTAGCCAACATTGCTTTGCGGCTGAATTCTTTATCCTGTACAATTTTTTATAACAATCTTTCTTACTTTTCTTTCAATTTTGCAGATCTCTCCAATCCTCCCAATGTATTCTACTTTCCTTTTTCCCCCAAATCCCTCTCCTATCCAACAGTTATACAGGAATTCCATAGTTATATCGAATCCCGTTTTCCTTCCCATATGGCTATTTTTACGGATGGTTCGAAGGGGCCTAATGGAGTTGGAGCTTCTTTCATCATTCCGATCATTAATTTCTCTGAATCTTTTCGTCTCCCTTCTTTTTGTACTATCTTTACGGCCGAGTTAATGGCCATTTTACGCTCCATAATCCATATTTCCTTACATCGTTCTTCTTCTAAATATTTAATTATCTCCGACTCCATGTGTGCTCCTGAAGCTATTTCCTCTCATTTCCCCTCTCACTCCTCTGACCTTTTCATCCTCCGTATTCGCTCTCTCATTCACACTCTCTTCTCACTTCACGCTATCCGCATTGAAATGCTCTGGGTCCTCAGTCATATGGTGATAGAGGGTAACGAAATGGCGGATTCCTTGGCTCAGATTGCTGTATCCTCCCGCTTTTTTTCTCTAAAATTCCCGTTTCTAATTTACTCCCGTTGTGCAAAAAGTTTCATGTTATATTTTGGTCAGATTTTTACGTTTGTTCCTTTTCTAATCAACCTTCCTTTTATTTTTCCATCCAACCTAATCTTCCCACGCGGCCTTGGTTTTACGATTTTCCTTCGCTTCGCAGGCTTCGTTATTGTCCCTATTATCCGTTTACGTCTGAATCATACTTTTCTTCCTTCCTCACGTTTTCATTTTCATCTCGTTCTTTCCCCTTATTGCCCTCTTCACTCTGACGACGAAGCCGTCTGTGATCCTGACCATATCCTCTTTGAATGTCCATCCCTCGTGAACGAACGCACACTTCTTTGTGCTGTCAATCAAACTACCTACTCCTTATTGTGCGTCATATATCTTATCGTTTCCGTCGATTTCCGTTGTTCCTATCCTCAGTTCTTTTATCTTATCAATAGCTGACCGAATTTACATTTAACTGATCCTTCTCCTTCGTTTCGTTTCTGGACGAAGATCCTTTGATGACATGCCCAAAGGGGAAATTAAAAGAAAAAAAGCAAACAGTGTTGTCAATAAAAAAAAACAAGAAAACGTTTTATTGCAACTTATTTTAGAATGTTGTATGTTCTTATAAATAAATTGCAGGATTATCTACAAAACTTGGCACCCATTTAGATCTCAATTCTTTTGTCGGCCAAGTCGATAACCACCCATATTCTTAATATTGAACTTGGCTCCCATTTTTATATTTATGTTTTTTATGGTTACTGAGACGTTTGCTGAGGATGATACCTTGGACAGAAAAAGTAACAAATATAGAAGTTCTAAGAAGAGCAGCTGTTAACAGAGAAATGTGGAATACCATTCAAAGAAGGAAAATTACATATTTTGGCCACATTGTCCGTGGAGAAGAATACCGCATTTTACAAACCATACTACAAGGTAGAATAGAGGGAAAACGGCCAAGAGGCAGGAAGAAGTTTGGGTGGATAATGAACATAAAAGACTGGACAGGATTAAAGAAATTTTGAAGATTTGGTGAAAGTAGCAAGAAGCAGAACATTGAAGATAGCCGACGCGTCAATGACGTAGGTCACCAGAATAAGAAGATGGGATATCATTACTTTTTGTAAAGAAATTATTATTATTATTTATTCAAATTCAAATTCAAATCGTTTATTCTTCAAAATAGGCTTACAAAGTGACCATTTTTTGAAAGTCAAGTTATCGAGTCCCCGTCTGTTGCCTAACTCTAAAACTACCACCACTTCGGACCTGTACCAGCGTTTTTCGAAGCGACATACGAAACAAACGAAATTAAACAACAACAACATGTTGACGGTTAAAAGATCAGCTAGCCAGTTATTTGTCTAACGTATCGAGACTTGTCAATTTCCGGCCTTTCTTAAATTTTATAACTTTGCATCTAGAAATCTAACTGTGATATAAGCTAAATTAAAATAAACGAACGAAATTACGTAAAAAATATGAAAATGTCGTCCCTTTTTTTTTTATTTTTTCCCCTTTCTATGCACACAATTACCCAGCTGGATGCCAAATTTCAACTTTCTAGGTCACCTGGATATGGGTTAGGTTTTTGATCTACATATGTATGCCAGTCAGTGATAAAAATGTCGATTTTTAGACACGTTAATATCTCAATAACCGTTCGAGTTGTATTTATGAAATTTAGGGTTCTAGTTAATCTAAGGGGGGTTTTAATAAATAAACCAAATTTCATGTGTTTATGTTTAATTAAATATTGAGTTATTACGGGGGTTAACTCCAAATGGTTCGTGTAAATATACACACGGCTGCTGCGTCGTCGCTAGTTTCTTTTTCTCGGCTTGATCTTGGCTGGACACGCTGCTTCTAGATCTATGTACAAAAGTTTCAACAAAAATATTTAATGTGGCGGGCCGCGGGATGGCCAGGCCTGATGTAGGCGGCGATATTATGCAGACGAAAGCAGACCAGAAGATTCTTTTAGCTTGTTTTAAAGTCGTTCTCGCTTTGTCAGTAGTTAAGGAGGGGTTACACCACTGTAGCAGCCTAAAAAAAAAAGCGTTTTTTGAGAACTTCTTTTTTGATGGAAGAAAAGAAAATAGAAAATTAATATTCAAGGTAGTGATTAAGCACATATTTAAGTACAGTTGACTCACGATAATCCGACATTTGACAGTCCGACACGCTCGGTAGTCCGACGTCGCGTCGGCTAGTGTCACTGTGCTTGCTCCAGACAAAGACAGGCACCCACTTGTCGTCTCAGGCTTTTAAGATGTAAATAATAAATTTGTACTATATTCATACGTATTCATTTGTGTAAAACAATGCCTAATTGAGTTTTTTTTTTTTTAACCTCATGGCATAAAATCATCAATTGCCATGATAACTTAAATTCTCTTGTCTAAGAAGTCAAAATTCCGTTTTAAAAATCAACCTTTGGTAATCCGACATTTTTGATAATCCGACAACCCGTCGGTCCCGTAACTGTCGGATTATCGCGAGTCAACTGTATTTAAAAAAAAATTTTCGTCAAAAAATATTACAAAATGGCGACTTTCGAGCCATTCTCGTAAGGCATTTTGATTTTGAGGCGCCCTGCGGCACGCAGCATAACTGAATCAATTTCCATCTCTTTTTGTTTGAAATTTTAACGTGACCTTTAAAATCAACATTTCAAAGAGAAATACGTACCGGATTTGGAAAATATTGATTTTTGTGCGATTTATATGTATTTGTTTAAAAAATTAAATTTTCGACCAAAAAAAAGGGCAATTATTTGTCAATAACTCGAATGTTCAAATTAACTTTTCAAAAATCCCGTACTACGTATTTCTCTTTGGAATGTTATTTTAAAGGTATAGGTAAAATTTCAAACAAAAAAAATGATAATTGTTCCAGTTATGCTGCGAGGTGCCGTTTTGAAAAATTCAGTTTTGAGAAAAACGCGTTTAAAGTTTTAAAATATGTTATAGACATGTAAAAATGGAAAATTTGATTGTGTAAACATCTTTATCATTAACCTGCTATCCCCGAACCATAAAGCTGTCCTTCTAAATTTAAGTATTTTTCCTCATTCTCTCTACTCGATGATTTTTTGGTAGAGCGTGCGCCTCTTTTGCCGCATCTATCATAGACAATTTGGCATTCTTTGTCCCTTTTAGTATTGGCTTCAAGGCAAAAATTGTATGACTGAAGGCCAATATCTATCTGAAAAACTTGCATGATTCGTAGAATATTCATCAGACCTAATTTTAAAATTGCACACAACAATATCAGCCGCTATATTCAAGATTTTTTTGCTGCTTGAATAAGATTCTGGAACTAAATTCCAAAGCGTAGCATTAAAACTTTCGTTGCTATTTTGTGTGTAGCCTCCCAAACAAGGGGTTAGAAAATCATCTCGGTTCAGTCGTAAATCGGTTTGATCGTTTCAAAAACTTCTTTAGGAAGTGGCTCCTTATGACGAGAGCTATCCAAGGAACCTGCTGTTTGTGCCTTCTTCCAGTCACACCAAGACTTCTCGTGTTGTGGATTTTCGTCAGTTGATATTTTATGAAATAAGGTCGCCAAATTTAGTTCTTCATATTTTTCAAGTAGTTTGGGTTTCGACGTATCGCCAAGCCATAATAAATTGCTAACTGATCAGTTAATTTGCCAGTTAATTTACCTTTTCCTCCGAGACATTTCATTGTTTTTTTCAGTTTTCCCAATCGAGTACCCATTCTCTTTTGCAAATGATCAATGCACTCGTATTTGTTTATTTTAAAATTTTTATACGGCCTTTTATCCATTATGACTTTAAAAGTGTTGCTGTCACCATCACCGATGTATGTAGTTTGCGTATATTTTGGGCCGTGCAAATTTTCGGAGCGTTCAAACATCTCGACAATAGCATCCGTCCCATCTTACCAGATGAGGCTTCGTGGTTCGCTAGACATTCATCGACGTGCGCTTCACACCAGGATTCGTACTGCGATGTTTCTAATTTATTTTTTCAGTGTTCGCAAGCTTTATAGTACTTTAACTTTACTTCAATATTTACGATTTTGCCTATAAACCATCCAATCCATGACACGATTCCGAAAAATGATCGGGACATATCTTTCATTGGCAAGTAAAGCAGAGAATTCAAATTGATTTGTTTTCGTCTCTGCATTGCTTTAATTCCATTCCAGTTTTTCTTCAGATCATCAGTTCCAGCACATACCGCGACACTTTGACGCGTTTACCAAATGAGAGAAATTCCCTAAAATCCGATAAAAATAATCGCGCATGTTCTTGGGAGAAAGGTTCATCTAATCATTTTTATTACATCTTTAATTTATATCTATCGGCCGAGAATACTAGTGCGCTGTCTGAAACGCTTTACCGTTTCTTCCTCTTCATTATGTTCCATACTTCACTATGTGTCGTCAACATTTTCTAATCAACGCTATACTCCTTCTTTTTGTTTTGCTCCTTTACTTATATCGTAGTTCTCCTCGACTCGTCACTATACATGTACTTACGCTATACTGACCTACTTTTCTTTTGAACAGCTTGTAACTTAACATAAATACCTTCTATCGATATCTATTGATATATTAGGGAAGTTATAAATCAAAAAGCAAGACATTAGGGTACCTTTGGAGCAAATATGTATTTACATAAGGTGACAGTCGCAGCAGGTAAGCATTTTGAAGCAGCCTGTGGCGCTCGGGAAGGAGCGTGAAATTTTAAGGAAATTATTTTTTTCCAGGTAAAAAACATATTTCCTCGTATTCAGAAAGGTTCAAAGTGTATTTTAAGCCAATAAAAAAAAAAATCGGTTTTTCAAAAAATTTACAGTGCTGTAACTTACCCTTAAGTAAATCCATTTATGAGTGAGTTATTTTGACGATACGTAGCGCTTTTCTTCTTTCCGAATGGCTTCCGCACATTTTACAGACCGCCACAGATACCTTCGTATAGTTGAAAGTCGTGAAGATGCGCATGAGCTGTTTTGACTTGTCCCGGATAAGATTTTGAATATCAAGAAAGACATTATTTGTGGACATGAACACCTTTTCTTCTAGTTTGTCTAGTTTTTTTTTTCAGTTTTTTGACCAGTTTGTTTCTGACGGGTTCCATATTTAGGTAAGGTTACATTTTTGACGTGAGTTTAACCTAAGCTTTGCCTGCATATAATGGTTGGGACATTATCGCTTCCCGTCAGATCAGGCAGATGGAAGAGATGTAACAGACTGGTTAGTTGAGGTGAGATGAACGTTAAGTTTATTGTCGACCACTTACGAAGCGAAAACTGAAATGTGTAGAAGCCTCAATGAGCAATTGTGCTAAGCTAGCGTTCTCGGTTATCTCTTATCCAGTTTTTTGTGTTGAATTTCCTTCCGCCTCAACTTAGTGAACGTGCACTAAAGTTGCCGGTAAGTATTAACGATGGAAAAATACATAGAAGAAAGCTGATCGAGGTGTCAGCTTGAATTTTTTTGTTCGGGGGAATGTATGCAGATTGAAAGTGGACTCACGAGTGAAAATAGTGACAGTAATATAGCCTGTATGTTTGATGAAAAACTTATGTAATTGTTCTTTGTATTATTTTGAACAGCCAACAGCCCCCCCCCCCCAGCACATCCGCTTGGAATAGAAATTTTTTAATTCAAAAGGTTGACTTGGTTTTAGGTGTGTCTTTTGGGTTCATAAAACGAGAAGATACATCTGTAGGTTCTCGTAGTGGGTGTAAATACCGCTAGAATCTCACGAAATTATTATGTGCTTTATAGTTACAGTTTAAACGCTTATTGTTTGTTTGTTTGTTGGGGTGGAAATTATTAGTTCTCATGTGTTTTTCTAATTTTCGCAATTATAATGTTTGCTTCGATGTGGGCGTGACAGAATTTTAGCTGCCGCATTAGCCTGGACTGTTGTTAGTAAATTCAGTCGTTGCGAGGTATACATTTTGAGAATTTTCATACATGTCTACATAACGAGTAGATTTGTGGCGTCAGTGTATGCTTCAGATTTCTCTTTTCTTCTTTTTTAATGTGCCCTTTGAAAATATCATTTAACGATATTTCAGTTTTCTCTTCTGCTGTTGCTTCTTCCACACTATTCTCCGAATCATTAGTATTTTTTTATCGTTTTTTCCCTGGATTTTTCAGTTTTTAAGAGGCTATAGGCGCGGTGCTTAAACTGAAATTAGCTGAAGAATCAGTAGTAATAGAAAGCGCCGAGCACTTTTAATTAATCCGTTAACTACAGGTGTCTGGAAGAGAGAAAAAATTTTGACCTGTTATTATGTGTGAATGATTGGTTTCACGGTTTTATTAGCAATTTCCGCAGGTTGTGGTCTATGTTAGAGTCGGCTGTGAGAAGGATAGTTCGGTCAACTTAATAGGCGCTATTTCTGGTGTAATTATCTTGTTCTATTTAGGTGTTTAAAGAACAATCATCATTCTTGTGACCAGTTCTGTGACATCTGTAGCATATAAACTCGTTGAATGTTATGAATATTCCGTAAATTCTATCGTTGCAGATGAATACGATTGCTGACAACGAAGCCGTCTGTGATCCTAACCATATCTTCTTTGAATGTTCATCCCTCGTGAACGAACGCATTTCTTTGTACTCTAACCTGTTATCACTCAAACTTCCTACTCCTTATTGTGTTTCGTATATCTTATCGTTTTCGTTGATCTCCGTTGTTCCTATCTTCAGTTCTTTTATCTTATCAATAGCCGACACCGACTCTACATTTAACTGATTCTTCTCCTTCGTGTCGTTTCTGGACGAAGATCTTCTTTGTTGACATGCCCAAAGGGGGGTTAAAAAAAAAAAAAAGAGTCTGGAAGTTTAACATTATTTGGCGTGTTAATGTAGACTTGTCGACATCGATTTTACGTAACAAAGAAAATTTTTAACCGAATCAGTATTTAACTGATACCCTTTTTGTCGTTGATTGACGGAGAGTCCAAAAAAAAAAAAAAAAAAAAAAAAAGAGAGATACTCCAATTGGAGCCGGAAGTTATTTTTTGGATATTGTTCTATGACTGTGTTTGGGGTGATTGGACTTACACATTCCTGGTAGACGGATTTAGTTTTCAAGTTCTTTATAAAGTCTTGTCCAATTATGATCCCCTCATCACTGTGGTACACCGAAGTTTAGTTATCTAACCAATAAACGAAAATATATTCACTGTAAGTAGTGCAATGTATATCGAATCTAGAGCAAATTTCGCAAAAAATAAAAATTTAAAATTTCTAATCAATCCTAGAGCAAATAAATGTATTTAATTAAAGCTTTTACTCTTGAAGACAGCACTAAATTTTACAACAATGAAAAAATTCTACTACATGGTATATGTGCTTGTTCATCTATCGAAACATTAGGTACCACTTTCATTCCCCCAAAAATTTTGGAAACATCGTATTAACGATTAAATTTCATATCGTTAATTTGCTTATAACAATGTCTTTGTTAACCAAAAAAAAAAAAAAAAAAAAACTATTATTTTATTATTACTGGCGCGTGAGGCAGCAATAGTATTTTGAAGTCTAGAATTCTTTTTTGATCAGAGTACGGCGGAAGTTATATATAATCACATTGCAATTTGTATTAGAGGTATCAGGTGGTTGACGAAGCGCACGGCATTAGGTGGCGGCTTTCTGTGATAGCTGAACTTGAACGATTGTAGTTAAGAATGAATTCATCGTTTTCTGTTTGATTTGACATCATTCAGGCGGTTTCTGATAAGAAACGAATTATATAACGTGCGAATCTAGTGCAGCGGGAACAGCTAGATAACGTAGAGATTGCGATTTCACTCGAAACACGTTTAAACAAAACACAAGATTTAATTATCGCATAGAATTATTACGAACAAAAGCCGCATTAGAAACTAGTCTTTGTAAAATACAATGATTATGAGGCTGTGTTCCCGAATCATGTCGGTTATTTAGTTTTAAATTTATATATTTGCCGAATAAAAAGTTATTTTTCCATTTCCTCTAATATTGAATTTTTCGAAAAAAGAAAAATGTTCGATATAAAATCTTAAAACAAAGTCCACAATAACAAACAATAAATAAGGATAAATTTACTTTAAGAAATTAAAGTAATTTATTTCAGAAGCGTTTTCAGGCATAGCCCACCTAATCAGCTAACAGCACAGAGTGCACTCGAGTAAAATTAAAAACATGCTGCAGAAAAAGTATTGGGACTACACGTGTAAATATAGAGGTGGAATAATAGGCGGATAGCGGTAGAACTACAATCAGGACGGAAAATTGTTTACAAATAAATCAAAGGCGGTAAAATATACATAAAATCAAAAGGCGGTAAAATATATAAATACCTAAGGCGGTAAAAAATATAAATACCAAAGGCGGAAAAATACATGAAAAAATCAAAGGCGGGATTTTGTTTACAAAATAATAACAAATTTAGCAGACTAAATTTTCAAAACATATTAGAAATATATTTAGAACAAAAATCGAAAAGGAGTTAAGTTTTCATATTAAAAACGAGGGTTATTATTATTCGGTTTCTGATCATTTAAGAAGTTATTTTTATACATGTATTTATTTATATAATAACTTTCAGCTTTATTCATTAAGTTTCAATTTATTATAGGAGTTTCTACTAAATTAAGCTGTTTATTTCGATTTGTTCAAATGAATTAATTTATACTTATTTATATTGTTTGTTATTATCGAATTTATTTATTTTATATTTACAAATTTTAACAAACAGGTTATTCATAATTCACTTGTCTACATTTAGTTAAATAATAATTAGGTTATTTAACAAGAGCAACATGGAATGCAACTGGCCTAAAAAAAAAACATAATGCTAAAATTTAATTATTTTTATGTTATAATTTTATTTAATATCGGAATTTCATTTAACTTTAAAGAACTAATTCACAATTAATAGTTATTTAACTTACTATTGCATATATTGGTCGAAAGCAGCGTAATTACGATAAGGAGAAATATTTACAAGAATGTGTTTTTTTTTTTTTTTTAAATTCATTTATTATAAAATACAATTTTACTATAGCAGTAATATGATCTGAGGATCACTTTTTTCTATATTCGCTTATCAGTATTCCGCAGGTCATCACAATTATATTAATTGAGTACGTGACTTAACGTTAATACCTTATCATTTAAATGTACTTCTCTTTGTTTTTCATTATTTTATTTACATATTCCACCGTTCTTGTGTTTTTCCGGTTGGTAAACCATTTCTTATTGATTTCATCTATTTTATGTTTTATCCTGAATTGACTGAAGTTTTTTTTTTTTTTTTTTGAAGTTTGGACAGCTTAAAAAGGTATGATCCGGAGAGTCTATTATGTCTTTTCTACAGTTTATGCATGTGTCTTTTACTGCTATTTTATATTTTTTGAGGTATTCTCCAAAATTTCCATGTCCTGTTAAAAATTGAGTGAGGTAGAAATTAGGTTCTAGTATCTTATTTTTAAGTCTTTCTTCGATATTTGGAATTAGTTTAAAGGTTCTTCTTCCTGTTTTTTCAGCGTTATACTCCTCTTGCCAGAGGTTGTTATATTTAATTTTTATTTCCTTTATGTTTTCTTTTTTTTTGTTTTTCGGTAATGCTCGATGATTTTGTTGCTTTAATTTCATTGCTTTGCTGTATCTGTAGGTCAATAGCTAGTACTCCTGCAAATTGCAGTATACGATACCGTTCTATATGCAGATATAATTCCCAATAATATTTTCCGTTGCTCTTTTTTAATCTTTTTTTTATCTTCTTTTTTCATTTTGGGGTAGTAGATTGTGCTGCCATATTCTATTATGGACCTAAATAGCGCCGAATATATAATTTTTCTATCTGTAGATTTGATGCCAAAGGTATTGTTGTATAGAGCAGTTATTTTGCTGTAAACTTCATTGATTTCTCCTACTATGTAATTGATGTTACTAGTCAAATTGAGGTTTTCATCTAAAATGATGCACGGGTACTTCATTTCCTTATTTAAAAGTATATTTGAATCTTCCAGTTTCAGTTCCCTTCCTATGTCTTCTTTTATATTTTCTTTCTTGTGTTTCCTTGTTACTAAAATGCTGTTTGTTTTCTCAGGATTTATTTTTAGCCCTAATTGTTTCAAAGTGTTATTTATTGCCTTGATGACGGTGTTAATTGGTTTGATATCTTTGACATCCTGAATCCCTGCTATTAATAGAAGATCATCTGCATAGCTTATTAGTTCCATATTATTCCCATTAAGGCCAATACATAATGTACCGTAGCCATCACAATGTTAAAAATAGTTGGGGATAGTGCTGATCCCTGCGGTACTCCTGCACTTAGTGTTTTTCGATATATTAATTCTTCATTATTATAGAATTTTATTTCTCTGTTTAGTAGAAAACGTTTAATTATGTTTAGCAAGTTATCTTGATAAATTGTTTTCTTTAAGGCAGTTTAACATGGAGGAGCATTTAATTGCATCAAAGGCTCCACTTATATCGAAACTGATCAGTAGGGTCATTTTCATGTTATTGTGTATTTTGTTAGTTTCTATTTTTTTTGATACAGGTGTCTATTGCATTTTCCGTGGATTTCTTTTTTATATAGCCGAACTGATTTCTGTGTATCACTTTTTCTTGTTGCGACCTGTTCTTTTAATTTAAGTCGTATTATTTTCTCATAGACTTTTCCTAAATTAGGCAAGAGAGCAATAGGTCTGTATGAGTTTGTCATGGTCGGATCTTTCCCTGGTTTATTAAGTAGTTTTATTTTACACGTTTTCCAGAAATAGGGGAAATAATTAAGTTCCAGATGTTTTTTTTTTGTAAATTGTGACTAAAATGTTTGGGTTATTTTCATGAATTATTTTTATCATTTTATTTGATATCCCATCCGGTCCATTTGCTTTTCTGTTGTTTAAATTCTTGATTATGTGATTGATTTCATATAGTTCGATGGATAATTTGGTATCTTCAATATTCGAGTTTTTAGGATAGCCTGGTATTGTATTGTTTACTTGTGGGAATAGTTTTTCGCATATCAATTCATACTTTTCTTTTTCTTCTGTTACCGTGTTTGACTCTGGTCATTTTTCAACGGGGGGAAATTCATCACTTTTTCGTTTTTCCCTCATCTCATCCTCGCATACTTCATTCTAACGATTCCTTTTTCTATGCGATGCTAATCGGGGGTTGTCTCTAAATGGGTCTAACTTCCTTTTCGCCTTCTTTTCTTTTATTCTCAGCTTTTGGATCTTAATCCCCCTTGTCTACATTCTTTTAGCTTCTTTTATTCGTTCTATCTCGAGCCAGATTAAAATCCAACATGATACATTCACTTTGATCTAACCCAAAAGTACCTTGCTTGAATAAATTGTTACTATAACCTCTTCGTAGTGATCTAATAAAAAGTTTTGCTCAATTAAACAGCACAAACAGCCATCGTTTTGAAGAGGCCGAGTTATTCACACGGTGATCCCCCATACGTACATATTTAAGAGAATATCTTCTTCATTCATATCTTTCAACCACTCTGTCTCGAGCTTTTTATTAAAATTAATTTATTACCGCAACAGCTAACTGCAGTAGTTGGGTGAGGATTTTAAATTTGAGTATAAATAACATTTCCGGTAGTAAATTATTAAAAAGAAATAGTTTATTAAAAAAATTTATACAGCGGTTTTGGCCTAAAAGTTAGAATATTTAACATATCAGTTAAATACTCTATTTTATTGTTAGATGTTCCCCATTAATGAGTCCAATAGTATATGGCTTAAACTCTTCTTCCAGGTTTTAGAAATATATTGTAAAATTCATTTTCATATTTCTACTCGTAATAATTCATTATTATACAATAAATACGATAGAGATAAAAACAAACATGCACCATCCCTATCTACGTATTTTACATAATGGGGAACTATCGTATCATTAACACGTATTAATTCTACATTCGTAATTACAGTGAATATATATATATATATATATATATATATATATATATATATATATACATATAGTAAATATATAAAATTAAACTTAAACACACGAAAGTGAAAATTAAAGAAATAACAATTATTGAATAAACATTTATAACAAATAAAAATATAATACATAAATTTGATAATTAATACATTTACATTAGACATAAATTATTATTTAAATCGCTTGAAATCATACATGTGGAATAATTCAAAAACCAAAAAAAAAAAGAAAAGTAAACCGTTGCCGTTGCTAGTAATTACAGAGATGACAGAAATAAATAAAAAGTAGTAAAAAGAAAGTTAAAAAATTAATTTAAAAACTTTATACGGCAGTTTTGCATGGCCAGGCAATTCACAATTTTTTTTTAAACGATTTAAAACAGCACATATAACGGACAAAACTTACGGAAACGAAATAATTTCGATGTAAACGATACGAAAAGAGAATATGCAGATCGAAATAAGTTTGAAACGAACGCGGACCATACAGAAAAGAATTGATTGGTGTAATAAAAACAGTTTAATTTTCTCTATTGATACGCTGTCCCTGTTCAGAATAAACACCATAATATTGTTTACGCTGTTATTATTAAACGAACCAAAAAAAAAAAAAAATGAATCTAAATCGGAAAGAGAACATGCTGAATCGCTCAAGAGAAAAAAAACATCGGAATCAAATGAAACCGCCATTCTCTCATTTTGAAATAAACAAATAATCACAACACAACTTAACACTGTGATAATAGTATAAGTTTTCTTACTCCTTTTGGATACGATAAAAACTGTTCGACAGAAATATTTCCGTCTCTTCCTAATAATTAGCTATTTGAATTTTAAACAATTCCCTTTCCACGTCTTCAAGTTCACATTTTCAAAAAAGCGTTCTTACTTGACATCATTAGTATATACATTATATTCACACGAAATTACACGCGATAATCACTATTCGTAAAGACTGTTAGCGTGATTTTTTGTTTTCTCCAAAATGGGGTTTTGTCCTTTTCCTTCCTTAAAATTTTGGGGTTTGAAAAAAATTTTGCGCACATTTAGCACACCATATGAGGTGTCTTCATGCGAAATTGCAATTTGATAAACGCATTTGTACCAAAAATATTACAGTTTGTGTGTCTCTTAGAAAACCATTACTCCTTAAAGTTCAAATTTTCAAAAAAGCGTTCTTACTTGACATCTTCAGCACATAAGTAACGTTCATGTAAAATTTCAATTATCTGGTATAAATGGTTTCGGCTGTAGCGTGATTATTTAAAAAGCGATTTTCTGACTTCTACCCCCTTTTTCACCCCTAAAAAATTCGAATTTTTTAATACATCTTCAGATAGCGTCAGTACAAAGTATCGTTATATTAGGTGCCAATTTTCAGCTTCGTAGACCTAGTAGTTGCAACGATATGTTAATAATTGCTGTGACTTTCAAATTTTTCCAGATTTTCGATTTTATATCTATAGATTATGTGCATTCATGATTTCGAAAAACGTTTTTGAGTTAAATATTTATTCGATATATTTTAGTTGTCATCAAGTTTTAAATGTGTTTATCTAAACTTATTAAACCAGCTAAATGTACAAAAATGTAATTATTAAAATACACAATAACTCGGTCAATGTGACCATTTAGGTTGAGAATTGCATTAGCAAATACTGCTCGCCGTACTGAGGAATATTTGTACGTTAACAATACGTGCAATATTTCGTATTTCCCTTTCAATTTCGATTTATTTATGATTTAGTAATGCATTTTTAAGCCTGTTGGTGAATTACACGCTGTTCATATTTAAGGAATAATAAAATGTTCGATTTTTTTTTTTTGTAGCCGCTATCCAGTGATAGAAATTACATTTGTCAGAAAACATTCAATGGATAGAATTAAAGCGGGATTTTTTTTTGTTTTTGAATTGTTGATTTCAGAAACACTCCGAAAATATAGTCCGGCTGCTGTACTACGCAGACAAGCAGAAAAAGAATACAGAATTCCAGGAACACAAGTTAAGATACCGGCTCGTACGAGAATATCGATTCCTGTTTGTTCGATACATCACGATCCAAAATATTACCCGGAACCGAACAAATTCATACCGGAACGATTTACTGAAGAAAATATCGCCGCCAGGCCGGCTCACACATTTTTACCGTACGGAGATGGCCCTCGTATTTGTATCGGTAAGAATATAAACTTTTCAAATATTCAGTTGAAAGGGAAACAGAAGTTCCTCTTTCCGCGAATTGTTTCTCCTTTCTCTTTGAGAACCGATTGTGTTCCTGTGAGAACAGGCAGCGTATTATATTATTCGCTAATGCACTTCCTAACAGAGTTAGTCATCTAGTTGTCAATTACGTCAGTCCAACCTAATATCCGGAAGGTTAGAATAACTTCAACGCGGTCTAGTGATATACATATTGAGCATCCTTGTGTTTAGCTATTGTTCTTTTGATTGCGTTAAATTTCGTTAAGAATAACTGGAAATAAATCAAAAATTTAACAATATCATAACCGATAATTGAAGAAAAAGAAAAAAAGAAACATGCTATTTCCTTTTTTGCTTTCACGTTCGACAAAAAATACAATTATAAAAACGAAGCTAATTAGAACGACAGGCGCGAAACACGTTCAGACATTGTTAGCGAATGTTGAAAGAGGGAAAAATAGTTGTATTTCACATTAATGAAATTATTGCAATAAGCCTACACGCGCTAGTCATCATAACGCTTCAGTAGTCTCCGGTGACGTCACAGGCTTGTGCCGCGTAATCTAGTTACCGTGGGCAGTACATCCAATCAAAGCTTTCGCTTCAGACTGATCTTATTATAATTTGTTGCGATATGCCGTTTTTCTTTCTGCGTTAGGCCCAAAGTTTTTACCGTTAGAGCCTCAGCTCTATTATACGTGCATGCCGAAAGCCAAATTGCTGCTTTGGACTCCTGTAACCGTTGGCTTTCGTATCCGCGGCTGAAATTCCGATAACTGACAATCACCCGAATCAGTTGTATTAAAAACAAAAACCGTAAATACATCCTTTTACCTGATAAAGATCACTTTTCTTTCTCGAAAGTATCTTTTTACAATTCCGAACACGTATAATGTGCGGAATCGTAATAAGATGGTTCGGAAGTGATAATGAAAAATTAAAATATGCAATAACTCACGAACGGCTTAACTTATTTATTTCGAAATTCGGAACATAAATTACAATTAAAATTCTCTCTTTAACGACAATTTATGACTATGAGACAATAGGTTACATTAAAGCGAGGAATACATCAAGAATATATAATATGGAATTTAAAACGACCTCAAAAATCACCCTTAAAAAATTCATAATTCATAAACCCTCTAAAAGTGAAATTCAAAATAAAAAACAAAGCGCAGAAGCTCTTTCATAAAATCGAAAAAAAAAAAAATTACGGTTAAAACATTATTTAAATCTACACCTTTTACGGCTAAAAACTGCAAAAAAAAAAAAAAGCATGTTTACGTAAGTAATAGTTTGAGTAAAAAAGTTGAGCAAACCGAAACAGGAAAATTGAGCTTACAACTTTATATTTAGGCTCTCGGGATATCGGAAGTTCAAAATTTTTGAAAAAAAGTATATTTTTTTTTCCGGGCATTTTATTATATTGGTAGGTTGTTAGGAACGAAAACGTATTTCATTTTCTTAACGGAACTTTCAAAGTTGGCAAAAGTTCAAAAGAGTGCGAAAAGTCAGAGTTCTTTGTTTTGAATTCAGTAGCAGGTAATTTAATTTAACATGCGAAATCCTTAGCGCGTTCATGCTTGACTGAACTTGTTTCGAATTTTAAGAAGCCAATATACGGATAGGCAAAATAAAAAATTAAAGCTTCGAAAACATTGAAGCTTAATTAGAGCACTATACAAATAAAAAAGTAAACATTATTATTAAAAACAGATATTAAAAAAACGAAGAAAAAAATGAAGGAACAGCTTTACAAATTTCGTGTTTCTCAGTGGCAAGAAAAATGCAAACCTCATCGTGAACGGAATATCGTGATCTTAGGCGTGTTCGAGGAGCGATCACAAACTGTGATCGCCAGTGTGAAAATTGTACATTTTTAACGTATATATTACACGTGTGCTGTACAGTCTGGTTGCTTCCGATAGAACAGATTTATGGTAATTGCTGATCAATGTCACGCCTCTAAAGAACCAAACTTCAACATTTTATCAAGATCTATTCAGTAGTTTCTGCGAGATATAGGGACGAATTTATCATTTTATTTATACAGATATCCTATATTAGTAATCTACGCATGCGCATTCTAGGTCAAAACGACTTGGCCACCGAATTGGTTATTATTTCAGGTTGCCAACTGGTACTACCTTGATCAAAAATTTCCCAAAGTCACCACTATGTGGCGCTCTCAGTCACCCAATTTAAGTTTTTTTCTTCTGTGGGTCGCCACACTTGTCAGCAGTATTGCCGCCAAATTTCAGCATCCTAGCTTGAAATTTGTGAAAGTGACGCAATTTCTTAGTACATCTGTTTTCGATTTTAGTAATGGAATCAAGTTTGCAATAACGACGAGTGTGTATTAAATTTTGCGTTAAAAACGGATTTAGTGCTGCAAAGATCTCGGAAATGTTGGAAAAGTGTTTCGGTAATGACGTTCTAAAAAAAAACAAAAAAAACCGGTGTCCTAGTGTCACGAACGCTTTACACTTGGTCGTGAGTCCGTCGAAGATAATGAACGCTGTGACAGGCTGTCGACATCGAAAACCGACATGAGAACATCGCTAAAGCGAAAGAAATGTTGGCCGAAAAGGACGATTAAAGAACTGACAGGTGACTTAAGCATTGCTTATGGATCCGTTCAAGATTAATGATTTGGATTTGCGCCGTGTTGTAGCAAAGGTAGTACCAAAAGGCCTGAATTTTATGCAAAAAAGGAGACCGCGTCGATATCCGCAAAGACATGATTTCCAAGGCTGAATCCGACCTAACATTCATCATACGCATCATTACTGGAGACGAGACGTGGGTTTTATGACACACAACCCAGGCACGAGTAAACGGTGAGCATTCAATGAGCCAAGACCGAAAAAAAAAAAAAAAAAACATGCCGTTTTCAGTCGAAAAAGAAGCAGATGTTGCTCACGGTTTTCATGGATTACAACGGCATTGCGCATCGTGGATTTCCTTATCAGAAAGTCAGACAGTCAACAAGGAGTGTTATTTGAGCGTTATGAGGCGTTTGCGTGAAACAATTCGCCTAAAAAGAAAGGATCTTTGGGCAAATAACTCGCGGATTTTGCACCATGACAACGCACTGTCGCGCAATGCTATCATTATCGGAGAGTTTCTCAATGAAAAAACGTAACAAACACCATTCCGCAGGCACCGAATTCACCTGATTTAGCTGCCTGCGACGTTTTCCCAGTTTTTGATGAGCTCAAAAAAATCCATTACGGAGAACGCGTTTTAGCAGCCGCCGAGAGGGTATAATACAACGATCGAAGACGACCCTGATGGATATAACAAAAATCGAGTACCACACAAATGTTTTGAGAACTGATCAAACGCTGACCTAAGCGCGTTGCAGTCAATTGAGTTTATTTCGAAGAGGACAATATCGATTTTGAAGGATAAATTTGTATTTTTAATTTTGTGAGTGAATTCCGGGAATTTTTTTAAGTATTTCGTATCTCGTGACAACACGACTTTTCTACGCAAACAGTTTCAACTCCACCTTTAAAAGGCATACATGTGTGCTGGTACTGGAGTTGGTAAAATTTTACTGATAAAATCATTATATCATTATTTGATGATTAATCATTTCAATATAGAACCTGGATCGAATCCAGATGACATAAAAATATTATTATGTGCCTATACTGGTAAATTTATGGTACTAACGTCGTCGAGTAAGAACAGAATTACTAACAGTGTAGGTGAAATGGAAAATAAAGCTAAAAAATTAATGTTGTTAAAAGTAACGAAAAAATTAATGGATCAACAACGGTCACGCCTGAAAATAATTGAATTATCCCGAAGTCGTTTACAAACATCAACCACGCGCCCTTGCTGTAATCGTTCTGAGACATTTGTCCAATCGTCGTGATGTTTATTTCGTAATTTTATTTCTTCTCTCTCTGCCACATCAGTAGTAGTAGCGAATATTTTGACATACTACACATCAGTATGTAAATCAACAGTCTTCTTTATTTTATTGTTCACTATGGTTTTATTCCATACCCTTTTATAATTGCATCCAGTACGATTAAATGGCTTAATAGTTAACTAAAGCCAGGTCAAAAAAAAAATTCACGGCAATATAATTTTATTCTTACTCGTAAAGACATATCGATCTCGTATTATTTTTAATTCCAGCCATTTCATATCTCTCGTGATCTGAGCTAAAACCAGTTAACTGATCAACCTATATGATGAAACCAGTCAAGAACTGCTCTTTTGTTCGGTGAGTATGCTCCCCATTGTGCAAAAAAAAAAAAAAAAAAATCGAATGAAAAATTGCATAAACGTTTACTTTTGCATATGCATGTGTCATGTCTCAAGATGAATAGGCTTGCTCGTCTGTATAACCATAGTTTCCAATGTGCATGTTCAATCAGACATGAGAAGAATGTGCTATATGAACAGTATAGTATTCGCCCTCACTCATAGTGTACTATTTTCAAACTAAAAATAAACGAGCATAGACAAAAAAAAGAATCATTTAGAAAGCCAAATTAAGTAGTTTGAAGTAAAATATTGCTTAACTGTGACCCGATGTTTTTTGTTCCTTTTGTATATTTTTTCTAATATCTTTTGTCTCATATGTTTTTACATTTTATTATCTTCGGTTGTTATGCGTTTTGTCGGTTTTTCCCGTTTAGATTTTGTGTTCCTTTTATTATTATTATTTTTTTTTTTTCCCCCCTATGTTTTTATATTTTTTCTATCCGTTGTTATTGCGTTTCGTCGGTTTTCTTGTTTAGAGGTAGGTTATCTGTTTTGATTTGGGTTTTTCATGATTTCCGATTCTTATTTTAATGTTATTGTCGATCGCAATTCTTCGCTCCGTTCTTCAGTTTGCTTCTGATGATGGCCAGTGTAAGCTGGTCGAAACGTTAAGCGAATAACTTTATCTTTTTAAAACACGCAGTTGTTTCCGATGAATTATTTATCATAAAACAAACAATTTTACACAAATTGCATCTGTCTAGGACTTTGTGCGCATGTTGAACGAATTTCTATATTATACATTGATACGAATTCGGTATTTTACCTGGCGCGATGATGTCGAGCTAGAAATTATTCTCCGATTAAAATCATTAATTTTCGATCTCTCGGCATCATCGTATTATTTATCGTCGTCAGAGAATACGGCCGGGATATTTACACGACCGAATTTGTTATTTCCGATTTCTGTCGAATTTCTCGGCTCGGGAAGTGTTAAGGGGTTGTGTAAGTGTTCTGGTATGTGCGGTCTGCGACAACAGGATAGCGTCTGTCGGCCGCGCGAGCCGTGTGAGATGAGTGTTACAACGGCTATGTAATATTAAGTGATAAGGATTTCGGCAAGGTACCGTTAGTTTGGTTAAATTATTACGAGCCGATTTAGTGAAATAAATGTACCGTTAGTTACCGTTTGATTGTGCACGAAACGAGTCGTCATAATACTAGTCAAAAAGTACGTTAACCTAGTCGCCGTATAGTAATATTTTGTGCGGGGCAATTTTGGCCGAATTTCTTGTAAAACTCATTTATTTTTCGGGTACGCGCGACCACAGTCAATTTTTATGTGAATTAATGTTGTTTTTACCGAATATACGCGTTTTTTGAGACTAGCTGTTTTTTAATGGCTTTCTTTCTTTCTTTCTTTCTTGCTCTATGTTTGCAGTGGTGTAATAATTTGACAAACAATATTGCCCGACGGTAACATTAGATGGAGCATAGTCCACTTTCTGATTCAAGAACCGCGGGGGCAGTAAAGCTTTTTTAAAGGCGAATAAATAGTTCTTATGATGCGATTTTTAATAACATTTTTATAAATTATTGTTCTTATAATCAGTATATCACCTACAACTCGCTCGATTGCGAAAATGAACTATGTGGTGGTGGACTAAGAGAAAAGATCCTGCCGAAATATACATATGTATATTATTAGAAGAGTTGATGATATGATAAAAAATGGAACGATGCAATTGCGCAAGTTGTGCGTCGTGGCAAGCTTAAACCAAGACAACCGGGCAATACGAGTATAATCAAGAACATGTGTAATTTTTATTAATGTTCATATAAGCGGGGTAATTCATTTATGTAAATTATTGATATATAAATCAAAATGATGGAAATTATTAATAGTATGAATATTAATGAAAAATGTATTGTTATTTTTTCACTAAGAACTGAATTTATACCTTTTCCTTTTTTAGCGCTGAAATTTGTTGAATTCGAGATTAAAGCTTGTGTGGCCCATATAATCCGCAAGTACCGATTTGTCGTGTGTGATAAAACACCTTTAAGGATCCGCCCACGGCCAACGATCTACTTCGCCAGTCAAGATATTAACTTATCAGTGCTTAAATTGTAGTACTAAATTACCTCAAGCAGTTTTATTAAACTATTTTTCACGAAAGAATATGTTTTTAAATCAGTTTTAAATGATAACGCTCATTTCATTTGAAAATCAGTCAGTAGAAGAGAAAGGTCGCTCGGTTTTTAATTATTACTGCAATTTGAATTGCAACGATAACGAGATTGAGAACAGGATACAACAAAACGTCCACTCGTCAAAAATTAATATTATCAATGACAGTACATGCAATAGTTGTAGAACAGAGGGTACAATAGATCATTTTATTTGGCCAATGCAACGTTTACGAGCAAGGTAGGGACAAATTTAGAACAGAAATCCTATCAGAGCTGCATACCTTTCCAGTTTCAGTAACAGTGACAGATCTAACGTCGAATTTAGCTTTACTGGTGTATAAATTTATAAAATACTACAACATAGACATATAGAAATAACAAATAACAAAGTTCTATAAAATACCCTACAAAGGGTTAAGTAAAAGAAAAAACTGGCTAAACGGCGAAGGCTAGACCAAAAAAAAAAAAAAGAAAAGAAAAAAAAAGAAAAAATTGTAAATCTTTAAAAAAGAAAAGGGAAATTTTTATGAAAATTGCTACTTAGACAGATCTGGACCCGTAGAAGGTTTGCAAAGAAAAAAAATATGTTTGCCATGTCATTTGAGCGCGTTAATGTTATAGCGCTATCGCTAATATCTCGAAAACATTAAGGCTAACTCAGACGGACCACTTCTTTTTGATCACAGCAGAACCACAAAATAGTGGTCAGTCGTGGGTGTAATACTATTTTAACATAGAAATGATGGGAAACAATATTACTCAGACGGACCACTTTCTGTCGTCAGCTCTAACGACAGTCGCAACAAGTGACTCTGATATCAGCAACCAAAAAGTGGTCGACAATGGTTGAGTTTAACTCACATTGAGCCACTCGATAGAAATTTTGGTCGAAAGTGGTTCGTGTGAGTTTAGCCTACGGTTAATTTTAATGAAAATTGAAAAACAGATCTAGCCCTGGGGTGGCTTGTGGGGCAATGTCCGACCTTGAAACTCTAATGCTCGATCTTAAAAATACAGTAGAACCCCTTAGTTCGACCTTCCTATTAATCCGACCGTACTCGAGCCAAACTTTGGAAAAATGAACTGTTTGAAAATTTTGGGATTTTTTTGGAAATTATTGGGAAACTGTAAATGAGGAATCGGACAGTGATGATGATGAACCACCTACCCGCATTTCAAGAACGCTTTTGATGTTGCTCTTAAATATGTATCTCCCCTTCACACCTTTATTCAAATAACTTCGGGGAGGGCTGTTTAATTGTTTAATTTACAATTTTTATTATAATGATCATTACAGGCACCATCCAATTAAGTTTTAAGTCACCCGTAGAACGTTGTGAAAAAAAATTTGGCAAGATGTTGCTTCTGATCGGTTTGTTGTAGATATGTAGGGTTTATTATGCTAAAAAGGTCTGATAAAATAGTGTAAATAAAAATAAAAATCCAGCCACTTATTTCTGGCTATTAAGCAACTAATCATGTTATTTGAAACTAATATCGCTATATGGCTAATTTCATTCTCCTTTACTTTCTTATTCGATAGCGCTTTGTAAAAACGAAGAAAAAAATAATCTGTAATATATGAAAATTATAATGAATATTTCGAAAATGAGAACATCTTTTTTACTCTACTAATGTAACTAAAAATTGTAAAATAAAATAATATAAAAAAAATGTAAAGACTTTTACATTTATTAATGCAATAAAAATACGAATAATGATTTTTGCGCATTCCATCAAATTGAAATATTTTAAAAGATTGAAATAAAAGCGTTAGTCTAAAAAGTTACATTTCATATCATTATCGACCAGCGTTTTTATCCCATTCTTTTAAAATATAAAAAGTATTTCCTTAACTTTATTGCATTAATAAATAAAAGCCTTTCTTTAACATTTTTTTGAGATCATTTATTTATTTTATTTTTTTTTTTTTAAAAGCATTTTATTTTACAATTATTAACATAATACACTTTAATTTTTTGCCTCGACAAAAATCAACTTTTTCAAAAGTGACGAGCTTCCTAATTTGCGCTATAGCGATTTAAAATTCGTTTTCTTTCTTTGATTCGATATTTACCGGTGATAATTAACATTGATAATGCTTTAATTTTTTCTTATTACATTTTCATGCTTAATAAGATAATATTTTAAGTCAATCACGTCTGTTACATTAATAAAAAAAGTGATCTAAAGGGACCGCATTTTTTCATGTTTTTTGATAACTATTGAATACCTGTGTTTACCGGTATTTAACGGTGTACTTATACAGTACCACTGATAATAGTGCACGTTCGAATAAACAAATACTAATTAAAATCGCCCTGCATCGAGATAAGTTATACGAAAACAAACATAAAAAAAAAGAAAAAAAAAACATTCGACGAAATTATAATCTTCTTTTTTGAAGTCGGTTAAAATTAAAACGCATTAAACATAAAACAATAAACCGATTACAATAAAGAATAAAAATATTCACGTTTAAGGTATTTAAACACGCATTATAAAATAAATTTAAGTCTCATAAAAATTCACTTAAACTTAATTTTATACTAAAACATGTAAAAATTTCGCATAAACGAAATACAACACAGAGAAAAAAGTTAATTTTGTATCAAAATAAACCATAATTACAAACGAACAGAACATGTTAAAGTACTTAAACGCTAACTGTTGACGAATATATTGCATATAAAACGATAAATTTAGTGTTTTAATAAGTAATAAAAAACGCAAATAACTTATTTAAATATGAGATAATTTAATTTAAAAGATTATGACAAAATTACTTTTACCAAATAATAAATCGAACTGCGCGCTCCGCTGTCAAATAACCATTAATTAGTTCGAAAATAATAAAAGTTATGATTAAACCGATCGCAGCTCAAAAAATGTAACGAATTAAATAAATAAATTTATATACCACATTTATATTTTAAAGAGAAATAGGGAAAGAGAAAATTTATTACGATTTTTTTTTAATTTTTAATTTTTTTGATGCCGCAAAAACTGATTTCATTTAACGCTTCATTTGTCACGTAAGACTCTTCGGCGTTTTAATTCTCATAGCTTCGAACGGTGTTTTTTAGAAGAAAAAGTTTTCCGTATATTTTAAAAAAAACAGGGTTTATAAATAGACTCGTAAGTGTTAATATATTTTTTTGCGGATGTCTTTAACCGCTTTATAGTTGTTTTTTTAATTCCTATAACTGATTTATATTTAGTTCTAAATTTTATTTGTGTTCTTTAACGAAAAACAATTTTTGTAGAAAAAATAAACACTTCTAAGTGGAACTTGTAGTCTGATTTTTTTTTTTATTTCAGTGAAAATTGTTGCGTTTTTTTATTTTGCACATTTCTTGCGATTGTGTCAGTAAGCTTCTTTAAGAAACATTAAAATTTTTTCAATAAGTCCACTTTTATAAGTATATAAAAAAGAGGTGTATAAAGTAATTAGCAAACAGCAGCTTCGAACTCGTCGTATATATATTAATTGCAACGTAATTCATGGGCTACTCCCCATTAGAAAAAATATTCCAGTTTTATTTAATATATATATATATATATATATATATATATATATATATATATATATATATATTAATACTTACAGCTTGTTTACAGTATCATTGCCATTGCGAAATTAAACAAAAAATATAAATTCACAATACTATTCATCGCATGAAATTTATCGTTTGAAGAGAATTCAGAATTTTCATTAAAATTCTACATTATGATTATTTTATTACTAGATGAGGATAGAATCAAGATTTAAACCAGTTCTATAAAGTGGCTTGTCACAGATATGCCTTTTTGTAAATCTGTTCCTTTCCCATTTTTATTCATAATTCATTATTTTATTTTACAATTGATTTATTAAGCAGACAGCGATGTTATTGTAGTACATATTTCCATTTCCAACTGAATATTATATCATCAGTGCTTTCAATAAATTTATGTTTGTATCTAAAATGTTAAAGATTATAAAGCACATAAATGAATAAAAAACAGGTAAAACGACTACCACACCTGTGATTAAGAGTTAAAACGTGTGAACTTATGGCTTAGAAAAGTCTAGTGGACGCGTAGAGATAATTGGGCCAGTTTATTTCTCGTCTAGTCGTCTTTACTTTTCCGGATAACATTACGTGAAATGTTTTATAATCAATTTCTTTTCGTAAGAAGTTGCATTTTTAATTTCGCAAGTAGAAAAAAAAAAAACAGTTCAAAATTTAAACGTTTTTTTACTCAAACACGTTCCTGTTACTTCGCAATTATCTTTTCATTTGATTAAGATTAGTTAGTGTAACACATTCAATATCTATTACTTTTTCGTTCACAAATATCGATAATAATGTTAATTTAGTTTATCTCTGTTTTAGCTGAAAATAGATAACTGTTTATAGGCGAAAATTAACAAAGCCGAAATTACTTTTTGACCGCTCGCTTTTAATCTATTAATAACTTATTTGAGACACTCTCATTTCCAGCTAGATGGCATGATTTTAGAAATACAATATAAAATTTGTAAATTAGATGACTTAACGTGATTGGTTTTATACTTTTTCCATACAAATGTGGTTAAAAGAAATTCCAGAAGCGGAGGATTCATGTAATCTCGATAATATTTCTTTTGTGTTATGGTCCGATTAAGTTCAGACTGCGTTTCCAAAAGAAAGAAAAAAAGAAGACCGAAAAAAAAAAACTGGATATGTTTGTATAATTTATATTTAAAAAAATAAAGTACGAAACAAAAACACTTTCAAAATATAACGGGTATAACGTCGGAAAATAAACAAAAGTTAACTAGAAATTACTTAATATTCTTTTTAGTATAAATTATTCCTTATCTTTTTCTTAATATATTTAACTTAAATCTGATTTATCACATATAACTTTATCCTAGTAAGGTAATAAATATAACAAGATTATAATAAAAAAAATGCAAATGCTGATATAAAATTCTAATAAAATAATTAATTTGCTTTTACACTGTTGCGTGTTCTTCTCAATGAAAACGACCCATTTCGTATGTCTTGCATTAGCATATCTACTAAACAAATCTCCGAATCCATTTTTTGAGGAATTGGCTTTTTCTTTAACTTTTTATTTAACTTTTGTTCTACTTCTAGCTTTTTAGCTTTTTCTTGTAACTTCTTATGTTGCTCATTTTCCTGAACAGAAAAAGAAAAAAAATATTACGGAACATTAGAAAGAATAGTTTTAAATTCCAGTAATTATGTTAGTAATAAATTGGGGCCACCTTTTTACAGAAATTTTATTTATGTTTGTAGTTTCGTCGAGTTTATGAAATTTAATAAATACTTAATAACGAACAATATAAAATAAATGCAATGGGAATCGATTGTAACGACTTTGAGAGGGATGAATAATTTAGTCGTTATGTCCGATCAATAGGCACTAAGTGTATGGCGCGCGTCTTGAAGATTCCAGCGTTACCTTTATAACAGCGCTGAATATGTAAAGACATTTAATTACACACAACGGCAGTTCCAGCATAGAATGCTAGTATCAATTCATTATAATATTTTTGAGGATTTACAGTGGGACACGACCGCAATGCTTTTTTCGTTTTTTCTTCCTGGTTATTGTCTGGAATCTGTAAGCTATTCTGTATTTACAAAACCGTTTCAACCAAGTTTTCTCGTGTTATTCATTTAAATGTTAAATAATTTCAAATTGTTTTATATAAAATCGCTAAAAATAAAGCCCTCGTTAAAATTGTAAATCTTGAATAATTCTAAGTTGTCTTACATGAAATTATTAAAAAAAAAAAACTAAAAAACTCACGCAATCAGACAAACTCTATATTAATGGGGTAAACTATAGATTTCCTCGTGCAAGAAGAAAAGAAAAAAAAAACATTTACTGAGCGGCGAAGTTTGCAGATCCGACCGCAACAGATTTCCGATAACGGAATTCCGGCTGAGACTACGTACTCGAGGGAAAAAGTCACTACAACGAAGAAGATGGAGATTACAAAAAGAGCCAATGGAGCTTGAGATAATCTAGTAGAACAAAAAAGAAAAATGGAAAATATTTTAACACACCAACAGTGGATTGAATTTAAACAGCGGATAAAAGAAACGTATTACTTAACACAGCCAGTCAAGAAACTGACTTGATGAAAACATTGATTTTTTGACGAAACTGTTCATGTAGTAGCGAACATTAATTGCGCGCTGATGTTAATTATATAAAGCATCAAAGAAAAAAAAATTAACCGGCGCGTTTTCAAGCTACGTCTAGGAAACGAGCTCCGAGTAATTGTGGAAATTATCGCATCACCGCATCATCGTTCATTTCGCATGCAAACGCTCAAAATATTGTATGACAGATTGTACACTTTTCTACTAAAGGAACCAGATTACAAATATTAAATATCGCAATATTCATAGAAAAATCTAAAAAGTATAATATTCCAACGATGCTATTGATTATCGAAAAGCGTTCGACTGTGTGTAATGGTCCAAGTTTCGATCGATTGTTGACGAAATGTGAGTGCCCCAGACATTTGGTCACGTTAATAAAGAAATTATATGAAGTTCGTGTTAGTAAAATTGTGCACTTCAAAAAATGTAATCCAGCAACGATATAAGAAGACAAGGTTGCGTTTCCATTAATCTTCAACTTGTGCGGCGAGTATATTAGAAGAAAAAATGAATGAGACAGACCGAATATATATTTGAACGACACTATGCCAGTTGTGATAAGAATAAATGGTATAGCATACATACCAAACCAGTAAAAGATTTCAGTCCAATTAATTAATAAGAATGATGATAATAAATTGAATAAAGATCCCGCAATGCGAAAATAACGGCGGTAGTAATGCAGAAATTCACTGTAAAACGCGCATAACAAAAAATACTATGAAGCGATTAAAGAAAGTTTAGTAAAAATGTGAAAAGAAGATTAGTTAAAAAAAGGGCGTTTCCGATCTTGAACTATTCACGAAGCTGAAATATATCGACTCCATAGAGAGATCTGGTGTTAGCGGAATTTATTATTTGTACCCTACGAATATTTCCACATTAAATGAAATTAAAACTAAAGGAATTTCGGTTATTCGCGCTATTGGTTTAGAAGCACTGCTTATAAAGGGAAAGATTAATGCAGTTAAAAGGCCAGGACGTATACAAACTCTTTGGACGAATACCCTCACTGGTTGATGAAATTTTTATTAATGTGTTCCGGAGACACGGGATAGAGATTTTTGGCATATCGCTATAATTAAAATAAAAGCAACCTTCCGCGATCACGACACCCTACGGAATTCATGCAACTCTATGATTATAATGATTTAACCTAAACTAAAACCTGGTAATAGAATTTAAGTGGGTATTAACAAGGCTTCAAAGGTAAATGCTGCGGTATGAGACGAGTGTAATAGTATATACTTATTTACATACACTAGGCATGTGATAGCAAAAATACTATTTCCTCGAGAAAATTCACCGCTACATGATAAAATTGTAGTAATATCGATTGTTACAGGGAGACAAGAAAATTAATTCACTAGATGATTCTCAAAAACAATGAAAATTCTTTACTTTTCTCTTTATGTAAAACATATACCTAGGTCGGTATATTTCTTGAATTAGGCAAGTTAATTGAAAGCATTACATTATAAATTTTAAAGTTAAAATACGAACACGAGTGATGAATATTATTTAATAAATGCAATATGGTTAGTGTTTCTGAGTAGCTAAAAAGTAAAAAAGAATACAGTCGCTTAAAAATATCATGTTTACTTAGTAAAGCTGATTAACTGTGATATTTTAAAGCGAAATAGACAAAAACCTTTACTATTGCTTTTCTTTTTTATACATTATATTAATTTCATCAGTTAAATAAAAGTAAATATACGTATACATCATGCTGCACCAAGGGCGTCGCCAGCCAATGAGCCGAGTGGAGGCGCAAGATAAGTTGCCAGCCGCCAGGGAGAGGGGACAAGATGATAGAAAGAGGATATGAGTTATAGGAAAAATAAAATTTATAAGTTGCAAAGGGGTAATATTTTATTAAACAAGAATAACATTTTAATTAAAACATAATTTTCGTGGGTTTCTGGCAAATTGTTCTGCTACTTTATTATAAAAGTCTTCCAAATTGTCCATGATTACGCGCCTATGAATACTCATTATGGCCAGTTGATTAAAAAGTTTCAAGGCTTCATGAGGGACAGCTGCCCCCTGTCCCCCGCTGGCGACGCCCATGTGCTGCACCGCCTTTTAAGTCAAAATTAAATACAATCATCGATATTAATAACTGAAGGGTAGTTAAAATGATGAAGTATGAAGATGCTCGTGTCGCATATTTATATACAACCGTTTATATGAAATTATAAGAATACACCGGTATACAAATGATATCAATTAATGTGCATAACGATCTCTTTGTAGTGATATACCTGGTTTCTCAACATACTCGGTTTCTCAGCATAGGCAATCACCTCTATTTGTACACTTTTTAATTTGCACATAGCAACTGTTATATGCAACGTTAATAGTGAACACAGAAGACCACACTCGCAACCGATTATTTATATCGTTACCAAAAAGGTGCAGACAAAAGTGTGTCTACCTACTACAATACACCAGCTAGCGCACATACGACAGTGTACATGTATGTCATTGTTGTCTACGTGACGATTAACGTTTATTTAATTATTAATCGGAACTCTGGACCTCCGTGATGGAAGTGAAATATTCTATCAACTAGGCTATCGCAGCGATAGGTGTGTAACTACCCGATTTAGATTTTATATTTAAATTTTAATTGAAAAATATTAAAAATAACATTGCTTCCTTTTTTAAACTACGTTAAAACTTTTTCAAGAATCGGTTTTAATATTCCCATAAATATTGCATATAGCATGAATGCTTTTTTTTTTTCTCTTTTATATAGTTTAAACGAAGATATTATTTGATTAGATATCGCATTCGATAGTATAAACTTACCATCATCGCCTGTTTAACTTTATCGAAAAAATTCGCTAGAAGTGAAAAACATTCTTCCAAACTGAACGTCGCAACGTCTTCACCAAAATACGTAGCCAATTCGGTGCGAGCAGATTTTGCCTCTTCCAAATATTTTTCTAATTCTTTTGTACTTTCAACCATTTTATTTAAACACTCTAAATAAAATATCAAAAAAAATAAATTAATTAAAGATGTCGCTTCAGTAAATACTGTTGTTTTTTACAAATATGATTTAAATAGCTAATTGTTATTAATCATTATATTCTGATCATTAAAATAGTTTTGAATCCTGTACCAAAATAATAATTGAAATGTTTTGATGTTAAATTAAAAAATCTCGTTTATCTCTTATGTTCAATCTTTTTTTTTTTTCCAAATGGAATCGGTAAAAAATTAAAACGGACGAAGAAAAAATCAGTCAGTAAATATCGCGCATATTTATTAATAAATATAACCCCCAGCTTCGAATTATAAGAACATTGATCAATAAATGATTTTTAACCGTCTACAATTAAGTAAATTATGTTTTACATTGAACTATAATAAAAGAAAAAATATCAAAATTATTATTGATACTTTTCTAAATGATACCACGGATATTTTTTAAAAATCGTCATGGGAGAAGGAACCCGTTCTAATCCTTCTATGAATAGGCTACAGGAATTATGCGATATAAAATATTAACGTTTTTGTAAGTAGTAAAAGAATACTTATTGAACATTTACCAGAATATGTTTCTAATAATTTTTCATCCTTCGTTAGCTTTACATTCAAATTTTTCACTTTTATTACTACACTACGAACTTCTTCCTCCAATAATGTGAACGGTGTTCTAAAAAAAAAACATTAAAAAAATTATTTATATTTCTATACGTGTGTGTGTGTTCACAGATGTAACGAGTAAATTTCTTTTAAAAAAAATGTAAAACTATCAACATACTTTGATAGAGAATGCAGTAGTGTAGCATTGTCTGCGAATGATAGAATTTCGCCATTATTATTCTGAATAAGTAAAATCACAAAATGTAAAAATGTCATTCGAGGTTTATTCGCTCTAATATCCAGTAATTTTGGTAAAGTACTCAGTTTAAATCCGAGAGCATTTCCAGCGTAACTCCCCTGTAAAATGTATAAAAAAGTTAATTTAAAAATTAATATACTCGTTTATCCTGATTATTTAAAGGCAAAATATTAATAATGAAAAATCGAGTAAAAATCATATTTTATTTTAGAGAAAAGCTAATCGTAATTTATTTTATTTTCGCTTTCATGTAAAATTGTAATTTATACTTTTGGAAAATTTTTTAAGTAACATTTTATAATATTTATTTCATTAGAAATACTTTTATTTTTAAAATGACCATGATTTTTCTTATTAAATAAAATATTTCACAGTTTATTTTTTGTTGTTGGTTTCAAATAATCCATAATGTTTGAAGTGTTGTAAAAAAGATTTAACGTACGCTGCACGAAAAAGTCAATACGGTTTTCTTCTACTACACATGTTATTTACTTTAAGCCCACTTAATTGAAGCGTTTAGGTTAATTAGAAATTTAGCTAATCCTGTCTACCTTAAGTTCTCTTAGGATTAGGAGCGCAATTTTAATAACGATTTCATTAATAACAGTAAAAATATGAATACAAGAGGAAAAAGAAGATGGAAAATAATTATTGACAATTAATATCGCAGAAACAGGAATTGATCTATTTGGAAAGATATGAAATGTAAAATAAAATATTATTTCTCGCGGCATATAAGCGCTAATAGCTGCAGTTTTAAGCTTATGCTAAGCAGATAATTTCAAAGCTTCGAATACAATACCTACCGATTAAAGGAGATGATATTATATAATTGTTCAACAACTTCAATAACGATACTACTTCTAGCAGATAGCATATATACTCGTGTATATATATATATATATATATGCTACCAAGGGTGTCACCAGCCGATAAGCTGGGGGGGGGGCAAGATGATAGAAAGAGGATATGAGTTATAGGAAAAATAAAATTTATAAGTTGTAAAGTCTTAATATTTTATTAAACAAGAATAAAATCTTAATTAAAACATAATTTTTGTGAAATTGTCCATGATTACGCGCCTATGAATGCTCATCATGGCCAGTTGATTAAAAAGTTTCAAGTCTCTAGGGGGGCAGCTCCCCCCAACGCCCCCCGCTGGCGAAGCCCACGTATGCTACAGAATCAGAGAGCAAATAAATCAATTTAGATAATAAAAAGTATTGTTAAATTCGTTTTTTACATTTCCCATATGATGTAAGGGGTCTGTGGTATCAGGTGAAATTGTAATATATTAGTGATTAATGTCGTGGAACTTGAAAATTTTTTCTTCAAATTTCATCATTTAAGTAGATAACAAATAAATGAATTAAAATACGTGGAAGCTGTTACAAGAGTTATATAGGATTAATTCTTTTAATTGCGCCCAGTTCGATAACACGAGACTTGCGTTTTCTAAAGACCTCATGTCCTGCGGTGTTTATCCTCCATTGTGTATTTTTCATCTTCTCTGTTCCAGTGATAAAATTTTATTTGTTCTTTTTAGGTTTATTGAAAGAAACAGGATTGTTGTTTGATTTTTTTTTTTTTTCCTCCATTATTTTACTTATTTTTTTCTTACATTGTAGTCTTTGTCCAGTGTGGCTGTGACTAAGTCATTTTTCTCATAATGCATTGTGAGCATTGCCAGACAACTATGTGAGATAGAAATATTTATCTATTTATTTATTTTTTCTTTTGCTTCTTCTTCCAGAATGAAAAAATCTTGTTTGTGTTTGTTTTGTTTCATTGAGCATTGTGAGCACTGCCAGCAGTTGCGGCCATAATGTAGAATGAAATTTCTCTTCCCGAATTTTCTATTACTAGTATTTTTTAATATCTAGTCGTGTCGTAGTTTGCTGGCCAAATAAATTGTTCTGTTCGGGCCAAAAAAAAAAAAAAAAAAAAAAAAATCTAACCGATGTTATGAAAATACTGAAAAAATTAGTTTTAAATTCATTTTCAAGAATTGTTATTTGAATTTTTAACAGTTTTTGTAGTACATAACGAAAAAACCCGTTATTAATAAGTGCAGGATTTAGTTCCCAACTTTTTCGAAATAATGGTAATATTCAGTAAAAACGGAAACTAATTTCACCGCACTTTTGCATAAGTCTGCGAAGCTCGAGAAAAGCCCATCCAAAATTAGCGACTAGCATATTATTCTTGAGTTTAAACGTTCGAATTCCCGCTTCGTCGACTTTTTTCTTTTTTTTGTTTCTTTTTACAATTTTTTTATACATCCTTATTTATTATATTATTTAATATTATTTTAAATACTAAATTTTATTATTAAGAAAAGCGATATAAAATTTGATGTTTTTTACAAAAAGTTTCAAAAATTTATATAAGAGAAAAAAGTTTAAATTTATTTATTGCCGCTTTCTGTTTTTATTATCACACGTACCCTTTAATTAACTATAAGAATATTTCAAAATAGTCATTTGTTTTGATTTTTTACATTTACTTTTACTCGAGTTTGTACAAGCCGCTTTTTTACCGAAGGCTCGAGAAATTTCCATATTTTTCCTAATGGTCTCATAGGTGTATAGAGAGGTGACTAAAAATATGGAAGTTATGTAACGTAAACCGATGAATTTAAAACTAACATATTTTTATTTGGTAATAAAAAACGCTCATTATTTTTAGTACTTTAGGAAGTATCGATAAACTCGAAATAAAAGTATCACCAGTAACAACACTGCGAGAGCTGCGAAAAATACTAAATATAGAATTATTATTTATGACTTTCTTTTTTCTTTTTTTTTTTTTCTGCAATAAATTTTATTTTAAACATTTAATGTTTAGGGTAATAGGAAAACGCAATAAAATAATACTCGTATTATCTTAAATTGCTAACAAACGAAAACACGCTTGTTAGCAATTTTGAATTTGAAGAAAAAAAACAAAAGTTGTGACGAATTTATAAAATTTAAACTGTAATTTTGGGCCGTAGATAATTCAGCGGACCAGATTTTGAAACGATATAAACTTAAATCGAGAGGCAAGAGAAAAAAAATACGTCGAATCTAGAACATTACGTTACTAATTTAAAAAAAGGCTTCTCTATTAAATAATCAAAAATTAGTTATTAATTTCCAATTAATAAAATCACAAATAATCAAATAAATCCACGGGGCGATATGTTTACTTACCACATTTAGAAAATTTCCCAATTCTAAAACAACCGCCAAAAACTGTTTGAAATTTTGATTGTCGATAATGTGATAACAAGTATCGCATAATAATTCTAACTTCGTTTTTAGTTCGTTTAAAGATACCGGGTATTCTACTTTCTGCAAATTAATGAAAACAATAATAATCGATTAAATTAATATATTAAAACTTTTTCCAATTTAAAATATTTTTTGGTTTTTATATTCGTTACTATCGGCAGTCAATAAATTAATACATTAATAACCTGCGAGATGGTTGAAATATAAATCTCGAAATTATTATTACACTTCTATGTGAATCAGACTAAAATATTCCCTATCTAAGCTAGTAACCTATATATTTCATGTATACCAAAAATAAAAAAAAATAAAAAAAAACAATAAAATACATCTACAGTAAAAAAATCCAAAAATAACTTTCGTTAATTATAAACTATTTTTAAAAATAAATTATAAATTAAAATGGGGTTTTCGAAACGTTTTCGATCTATAGTGTTATTTTAAAGTTTAAATATAATAAAACGAGCAATTTCTGTATGCTAGGAGGGGAAAAAAAGAAAATTTTAGAAATTACATTTTTTGTAATATAATAATAATAATTAGATTGAAAGTGGCAAAAGGATTTAAATATTTTCAAAGCTATTTCGTAAATAGAAAAAAGAAAATTTAACAACAAAAATTACAGAGTGAATAAAAATAATACACTAATTATGATAAAAGAATATTGCTAAAAAAAAATTAACAACATTTTTTCGTACATCGCAATTTCTCTAATGCGTTAAACGAAAAAATAGGGGAAATTGATAAAGAAATTAAAGTAGGGTTATATATACTGATCGAGTTTATATTAAAAATACAGAGATGTATTTTGTTAGAAGTAGGAGAAAAAAACAAAAATTTCCCAATTAAATAAAATTAAAAATTAAAATACGTACTTGTAACAGAATGTCGATAATTATATCGTAATTGGGAATTTCTATCAACTGCAAATAAAATTTTTCTGCAGTTCCTAAATGTTCTTTGTCGCCCGTATAATTCTTTAATTGCTTGATCTGAAATTGGAAGAAACAACTTAGAGTCACGTATCGAATTAAATTTCGTAAGTTTGTAACCGAAAAAAATTCATCGAAAGACATTGATCTTTTCACTTTAAAATGCGAACAGCAAAACGAAAGGAAAACGGAATAACCATTGAAAAACATAAGTTCAGCATTTTACACAGAGCCGTTTTGCATAAAGCGTCGACAAAGCATAAAGAAAAAGCCGTGAAAAGAAATTCTTTAGCCTGCTAAAATTTTTTACATATTGCTTAGTAAATCGATTTGTTGCCATTATAATTACAGTAAATTTCAGTTATTTAATTTATAAAACCCTCAGCACTAGAGTACACACTGGAGCACCAAATCATGTTTTAATCAAAGTTGTATATTATTTTTATATTTGCACCTATTTATCTATCTATCTATGTCTATTTAATATAAATGCAAGTTGAAAAATGTGTGTCTGACTCGGTCTGCCCATTAATGTGGACTAAACTTAGTAACTGCCGAAAAACCGGTTTCGTTCCGGTTTTCACCAGCAGGTAGACTGATTCCTAGTGCATAATTTATAAGCTGTTCGCGGTATATTTCAACCCCTACTTATGGACGTTTTCATCAGTGAAATGGGAAAAATAGAGAAGTAAAATATATTCGATAAAATAAAATAAAAAAAAGTAAATAATTACCACGGTGAATATAAACATAAATGTAAAAATTTAAATTTACTACGGTAAAATATATAAATTGTAGATGGTATTTTATTAATTTTTTGGCACAAGTAAAAAAGGACAAATTCTTTATTAGTTTCATAACGAATTTTATTAAATCGCGACGTCGATAACTTCGCAGCTAATAAATTAATTTTAATAAAATACTGGATGAAGAGAGCAAAAGAACCAGAACAAAACAGCTACGTGACTCTCAAATACGTTAATTGTAGGAGATACCGTGTGATCAATTCGCAACCGATGTAAAAAATTAACTGTCGGCTTCCGTTAGATCGCGACTGACATAAGTCACAGAAAAGCCGATCGATTTTTAATGGACCGCGATAGGCACGTTTCTTAGACGGAGAAAGAATCTTTACACAAATTTTACGATTAAGACGCAAAAAGAAATAAAAATCATTTACATTTAAAGCTCGAAGATGCAGTCGGTAGGTACATACGGGTAGTTTATAAAATAAGCATATATTACGATGAAGAAGCAATGATGAAAGAAGAGTAAAAAATAGATAATTTGACTTAGTACACCATATGAAAAACTTAAAACTTCACAATCCCCAACGGCCTGTCAACTTCAGTGATAAAAGCAATGGAACCTCTAACCTTTCGCAACTGACTCTCTAATAAGGAGATATTTCAGCAAAGATACAGATTTACCGTTGAGAAACTGCGGGAAATTATAACATAGATATAGCACCGAATTACTGTATAATAATCGCGTAAATACTAGTTACTATGAAAATATCGAATAAGACATTTCGAAATAGGAATTTGAATTCTAAAACTAGAATGTTATTGCCAGTGTACTACATCACTCTGTCTCGAAACAGTGGAAATGTTTAGATTTACAAGTTGGTAGGGACGCGAGAATTTATTTGATAATTATCAACCATATCTTTTTAATAAGAGGAGATTGGTACTTTAAAGATAAAAAACAATCCGTATAAAATTATAGAATTTCTGAGAAAAATTGAAAAAATCAATAACGTACTTCGCTTGTATCCGGTAAAATTTTCTTCAGTCCGCGTAGTCGTTCCGAATCCAAATCGTTGCTATTGATAATGGCATTGAAAATTTCCGTCGGTCCTTCTTTGAATTGTTTTAAGAAAATATTAATAGCTAAACTACGTCGGCTGTCCAGTAAATTTACTTGTTGGATTTTCGTTGAACCGGTTGCAGATGAAAGTTTGTCCGTTAATTTCGCTTTCTGTTGCTGACAGAACAATTCTTCAAGTTGATTGTAATTTATCGATACCGGCGGAGTGTCTAGCATAGACCATAACGACTTGCCTGTAAAAAACCGAAAATCACGTAATGATCATTAACGTAAAAAATACAAAATTTCCTCGATCATATGTCACAAGCGCCTTTGTCCATCGATGAAATCGTATAGAAGAGGGTTGTTGTTTGCATGTGCTTGAAATTTGCTATTTTTTGCAAAATGAAAAATACGCATAATACAAAAAAGTTTTATAGTCGGTGCATTACGATAAGAAGATGCACGAGAATGGTTGAAATCGAGCTTATCACTTAAGGAAGAGAGAGACAATAACTGAAAAAATCGTATTACAATTTTTTTCGGTCGAAAAAATCTACGCCAAGCGTAACATAGAATGAATGAAACATAAAATGAAAATAACAGTCGTAGTAGGATCAGTGTGTTTAATAAACGATTGAAATCGAATGATGTAAAAATCCCACCCCCCAGGACGAAAGCTGAGATTTAAAAATTGTTTCAAATTGAAAATTGGTCATGTTAAACACAGAACAGCTATAACCAGTCAGCAGCTCCATCGCGATTGCTGCTTACTACATCAATTAACGATGGAAGAGGTTTTTTGTCCTGACGATGAATAATAGAGAGTATCACTAACAATCGAAAAAAATCGTGCAACGTAGTTTTTACCGAAAAATAAACAAAAAAAGCGCTGAATAATAATTTTCAAATTTAATACTTAACCTATCGTTTTTCCGTGTGAAAAATAGATGCAATCTTTTTTAGCTTGGTCATTATTGAGTGAAAATAAGAGAAAAATTAATAAAAACAAAAAAACTTGGAATATAATGTAGTCAGAAAATTGTATGGAAACGCCAACAACCGGTTAAGAAACTTACACAAAACACTGTTCACATTCACAAATTCAAACAATTTAACAAATTACGCTAAGTCTGCGACGTTTTTGTCTAGCACGTGGCAAAAACGATAGTTGACCACTAGAAGTGCTGACACATTAGTTATAATTCTCATAAACTTTTACAACAGAACTTTTCAGGAGAAAATATATAATTTAAATAATGGCAAATCTCTGCAAAAAATTCTCCTAGTATAAGAATTTACATTCAAATTCTTGTCGATTTTTTTAGTTGCAATTTATTGAACTGCGTGTTTGAAATAGAAAAACAAACTAGGCGAGAATAAATAATCGAACAGTGTTGAAGATTTAAAAAAAGAATTATTAAATTGAGCTTAATGCGATCTACGTGTTTTTACTAAAAGTTAATCTAGTCTAAGTATAGCTCAGTTTCTCATATCTGTGTTATTATCGATCATTCAAAGTACACTTCAATAGCACATATTTTTATTGACGGCTTAATATAGTTTTCTTACGCAAAGCTAAAACTGCGTCTGTTCCGATTAAAATCGCGAGTAAAGTTTTTCATATAGTCTGCTAGATAATTTTAACGATTTACATAATAATTCGACAAAATATTATTCTTTTTATAAAAGGATAAATCGTATAATTAGTGAGCTCTTAGAGTGAACACGAATATTACTCGAATGAGATAATAATAAATGAACAAAAGAAAATGCGCTTCCTGAGTTTTCGCATAATTTCAAATTCATAAACTACTCAGCGGAACAATGAGAAAAAGAGACATCAGAATAACTTCTCCCCTTTTCCAAACACAAAAGAGTATCAGCACTTATACAGGGTTCCATTATAATATTTGATTCAGAACTGATAAGTGCGATGCATTTTCTACTTTTTCAATTTTCTAAAATGTAGTACACGTTCATCCCCCCCCGGGGGGAGGGGGTCTATAAAAGCGCTAAAATTCAGAAAACCTTCATTAAATCGCAACTTAATACGCGGATAAACTTTAATTTTGCATTTGCAGGGATTCTACCAATGTTCGAATAAATATTAATCGAGTAGCCTTAAAAATGATTGTTGGTCCTTTTATTGTACAACAATCTAATTCAATTTAATTCACCATATGTAACAGGTAGGCGCAAGCAAATTAATCGGCTCCATCGACATTCGAAATTGCTTCACATACTATGAACAGTAATCGCTAAATATTGTTATTCGCGCGTTAAAAGATAAAAGAACGAAGAATTTTTAAATCATATCACATTTTCTCAAAACATTTAAATCCAACTTACAATACCGCAATAGTTTAAAGGAATTATAAAGCGCTCGGCTAGCAAACCGAAAGTCTTTGCCTTATTCTAATCTCAAGTCATTTCAGAATGAAACCAAAACGAGTATATCGCAGAAGTGAAAAGTAAAGACGAATTCGGTAAGCAACAAAAAAAAGCTGTCTAAATGTTATATTGCATTATTACCTATTCGACAAATAGACGAAAAATATATCGAAAAAGTATTATTTTTAACGGATTTAAAACTAGACATCATACTTACCAATTGCTTGATTTGGTAGTTTAGTCCAGTTGATGGTTTTCATTTTTGATTTGGGTAATGGAAACGAATTAAATTTTACATCACGATCGGCGGGGAATCCACCAAAACTAGTGGATAGTACACTGTTCGACTTTATGAATGTACCAGACGGTGGCATTGGAGGGGGCGGCGGCGATGAAAGTCCGTTTTTTGTAATCATTGTTGGTAACGGCGGCGGCGGCGGTGGTGGCGTTGATGACGCAATGGTTGTATTCATTGGTGGCATTGGCGGCGGTGGAGGAGGCGGTGGTGCCGACAGCCCGTTTTTTGTACTCATTAGTGGCAACGGCGGTGGTGGCGGAGGAGGCGGTGGCGTTACAATTCTTCCATCCATTGGTGGCAACGGCGGCGGTGGTGGTGGTGGAGGAACTGATGAAACTCGATTTTCTGGAAGTGATGAAGAGGGTGGAAGTGTTTGCGATAGTGATAACTTTTTATTGAAAGATATTGGCGATGTTGTTATATGCTCGGGTAATGGTGGTGGCGGCGGTGGAGAAGTTGATCTGGATAATGGTAGCGGTGTTGGAGTCGATGTTGAAAATGGAAATGGTGGAGCAGACGTTGATAACGGTGTCAGGGGTGCAGATGATGATGAATAGGTTGAATCACTCAATGATAAGTCTAATGAGACTGACGGCGGGGGTATTGCAAACGTTGGTAACGGTGGTGGTGGTGGAATTGATGCGGATAAAGAATTACTCGATGATATGTTTAGCGATACTGGCGGTAACGTTGCAGACGACGGTAGTGGCGGCGGTGGTGGAATTGATGAGGACGAATGTAACAAGGGACTGTCCGGTGATGAAGACAGAGTTAATGACGATGACGACGTTGTTAACGACTTAGAAAGACTGCCGGACGGATTCGATGTCGTCAGTGGAACCGATAGAGAACAACGTCGGCTACTAGAAGTTTCGGGTTTGGAATTACGTCGCGATTCGCCTTTACAAATGGTACACTTACACTTACACGTACAAACACTGTTTACATTAAATGCGTTCTTTTCTGCGATATTGAAACTATCAGTTAGCTTGGACGCTGGACATGACTGTTGCTTCCTTATAAGCGGAATCGCTGATTTCCTCTCAGAAATAGTATGAACTCCAGATATTTTTCCGCGAGAAATTCTTGGATCAAAATCAGTCTGAACGGCGGTATTTTTCATCTGTCTGTCATCGTTTTCTATTAGAAAATTCATCGATCTAGCCGTAACAATTTTATTTAATGTATCCCACATTTTATTTCTGAAAAAAAAAAAAAAGCGTCGAAAAATCAGTAAATTTCCGAAAACGAAACGAATAATAAATAACGAGTATAATTCATTTGAAGAACGTGTTTATTAAAAAAAAAAAAGAATGTATTACGAAGAAAATTTGCTATTAACAGGGGTCTAATGTCCATTGTGGAACGTAACCCCCGTGAGTGTTCGACTGATTAATTCGTTTGTGAACAAGTTAAGACTTTTTTGAACGAGTCTCAGTGATTTAACGTGTTATTTTTCATTTCCGAATTCACGCTGAAGATCGGAACGTGCATATTCCGAAAATTATTAATATTTTCGAAACGAAATTTTTCAAAATATAACAATTGCCAAGATCGGTACTATTCAACAGAAAAAACTTTTATACAAAAACTGGCTGAGACTAATCTCTAAAAATTATGATAAACTTCCGAACACGGTAATTTAGTAATTTTAATCTATCAAATTTGAAATGTCGGCTTACTGACTACGGTTGTAGCGGACTCACGGGTCAGGTCTTGATGAGTATCGGAATAAATTTGTCGGGACATGTAGCCGTCAAAGAAGAATATTAAAAGTATTTTCGCGCCCATTTGGCTATATTTGGAAAATTAATCTTACTTTTGAATATCGTCCGAATTCATTTCAGCTAATCTCTGCAAAAACGAGTATAACGAAAAATAATGCGGGCTGTTCGTAACCTATTAGGAAAAAATAAATAAAACGGATCATTTTAGAATGTGAAAATAGAACAAAAAAAAAATGATAATTTTTAAAGATCGGTTTGTAATAATTCTGTAGAATTCTAAGTTTTTAGACGAAAATTAAATTTATATTACTAATTCAACGTTCAATGTTTCGCAAAAGATAGAACTTACACAGTCACCAGAAACAAAAACCCATTTTAAGCGATGAAAAGTAAAATACCTTTTCGAAAAAATCAAAATACAATGAAAATCAGGTTTTTTTCGTTTTTCTATTTTTAAGCTCATCAACTACGTGGGGACATTAACTTAGTGCAAGCAAAATTTTTGCTATATTTTCAATGTGCAGCAGCCGGATATCAAATGCTATCTGAACAAAACAACAACTACGCCACAGTAGCTGGACACGTCGGTTATAGAGATTTATTATAGAGAAGAATATTGTTCGAACCGGTATAATTCCATAAAACTATAATATGTTGTTAACCTCAATCGGTCATAATAATTATAATGAAAAATCTAACCTTTGAAGATACTGAAAGTCGTTAACGCTCAATTTCAGAACGGTTTCAAATTTTTCGTTGGAGAATATAATTAAGATTTTTCGTTGTTCTAAAAAAAATAAATGCTGACTTTTTCTCTTTTTTTTTAAGGCGAGAAGTTAGTTATGTATATGTACCGTGTGAGAACGAAATTTATTAAAAAATCGCCACTTCCAAGGAAATAAAATTATCGATTAATTCGGGTTTTTGGATTACTGTAATATAAGTGAGAGGTAATTTCAGAGGAAAAATTATTTTTCAACATGATTTTTCAAAACAATTATCCGAAAATATTTATGCACTATAATTAAATACGGATATGTGAGAGTAGATTTTTCGTTACGGCATTGTTCACGTGATATTATAAGAAAAAACATTATTCTAACAATATAATCGTTAAAAAAGATACATTTTAATAAAACAAACACTCTGATTTACATGATTCATATTAATGTCGAAGAAAAATAAATACACAACACGTAATGATGTTGGGAAAAAAAGACTTTATCATAAAATAATACCGAACTCCGCTGGCACGATAAAAATCGGCTTCCACTTATTTTAAAGCATAACAGAGTGCCACCCGAAAAAGAGCTAGTTTAATTGTAAATTTTACCAAAGATAATTTTTGTGGATGAAAAAATGAAGTCTCAAAAGCCAAAATAATTATCACGCGGGCGTTTTAATTAAATCAAAAAATGACGTTTTTAAAAGGGGAAAATTTAAAACTAAAGCCTAAATTTTTATTTCACCTAAACTTCTCAATTTGTTCTTTAAAGTTAATAAGAAAGCACTACTTCACTGTATTAAGGCAATAATAATCTACGCCATGTTTCGCGCTAACCAATTTTTAACCTTTGGTTCAATCTTTCTTATTTAGGGGGGAAAAAAGAAAAAAACCCTCTGATTCGTTTAGACCAAATCAGCTCAAACATAGAGTTATGTCTCGCTAAAAATCATAGAAATGTGAAAGTTCCGTTCGTTTTTGTTTTGGTTCTTGTCATTCAACATACATAAAAATCATCTCGGTGGTCGTTGTATTTTATTAACGCTGGTCGCCTAAACACTCGATGATGTAAAAACGAAAATTATTTTTATTCTATACTTAATAAATACCTTTTTTACAACTTGATCCAGCAGCTGTTGACAGGACGCAGACGGATACTCAGTCTCGTCCGATCTTTTATGGTCCTCAAAAGCGATTAACTGAATTTGCAGCGAATCGTCATCAATCTGTTTCATTTCTTCCAAAAGTTCTTCCAAGCCGGTCACTAGAATGAAAATACGAAAAGTAAAAATTATCACAGATCGCGGATAAGAAATAAAAATAAAAAATACTTTTATAAAACTTCCTTTCGTCGAGATATCATCTCAGGGGAGTAACGGTTTTGAGGCAAAAAAATAGAGTTGCAAGTACAGCAAAAGACAACACGAAATTGCCAGTTTTCGAAAAATTATTTTCACCGGTAGACAGCGAAATGCAGTATGTGTTTGATGTAAAAAAGTTTGTATATTTAAAACTTTTTTATAAGCGTCAAGAAGGCAGTTTCGTCAATCATGCCTGTTTATATTTTAACCGGAACGATTAAACGATTGTTCGGATTACGTTAACAACTCCGATTGATTATGGATAATTTTCATCGTGTTTAAACAATAATTGGACATTTTTTTTGGTTCGTGGACTATATTGTATTTTTGGAAAATTTGTTTCATTAGATTTCAATTTACGCAGGAGCATTTATGAATTTTGTTCCAGAAAACTTTGAAAAATTTCGAAATAACCGTGTTTTAAAAAAAAAAACTGACGCCCTTTCGTAAAAGAAGAACGTTCCAATGATCATAATAACACTGTTTTGTATTAAACTATTTTTTAATTAAGAATTAAAATATAGCTTAAATTTACTAAATAATCAAAAACCTGTTTTGGATTTTTAATAGGGAGATGTTTATAAAAACAAAATGGATTTTTTTTTTGTAAAAGGAAAAAAGGTTACAGAATTAGGATTTTCCAAAAATTCTAAGCTATAATAGAAGCTTACATTTTTTTAATTTTTTTTTTTTTTTACATTTCCCGCAATTCAGTATTTCGTTATAAGTAATACGGCTAAATCCTCGCAATTTCATTAATCATTATTGTTAAGGTTTAAAAACCGTATTCTACCGAAAAGTCTATATATTTCCGATTCTACGAAATCTGCTTCTTTCCTAACTATTCTAAAAATTTCACGAGGGTAACAAATCCATTCGTTGTCCTCCGAAAAAAAAAAATCCTAGCTACGACTAAATGTTGTTTACGATCAGGAACAATGTCGACTGCATGCTTATTAAGATCTACACCAGAAATATATTACCGTTAATTAGCCATACTATATCGACAAAGTTTACGTTTTATTTCAAATGTTTTTTCTTTTCATCGATATATTTCTTATCGAATTTTATATTCGGCATAATTTTCTATAATGATTATTATAAACATATTTTTTCTTATACAAGACCCGATTAAAAATTAAAATGCTCATTGACGTATACAATAGACGGAATAAGTTTAATTTAAAATTATCGTAAAAATTAAAAAATAATAAAATATATTTATTTGCGTACGGTAAAAGCCGCTTTTGCTGCCGGATGATAAGGCAACACACAACTGCCTGGTCTGCTGGTATTAAACCTTTTGGACAGAATCAATCGTATAGAAATAATATAAAAAAATGGTTCCTCATAACCGGGGCAAAAAACCGGTTAAACATATACTACTTCGATCATTGACCACCTCTTTTATTTTACGATAAAAGGGTCTGTCATTACACTGGTCATTAGATAGACATGTTTACCGTAAATGTAGCCGGCATTCAATGATTTTATCTCTTCATAGGAATAAAAATATAGTTAATACAAGTACAAATATAACAAATTTAAATGAATAAATGATATAATACTAATTAGAGACTTTTTCGAGCATAGATGACTAGCTAAAAAGGAATAAAACCACTTAATTATTACTTTTTAGCTGATCGTGACAACCATTCTAAGTTGAATGTAACATCGTTTATACAGTTAAATTTGTTTATCATATTTGTATTTGTTCCAGTTTACTATATTTTTTATATTTAGCAATAAACAGTTAAATGATTCTACATTAAATAAAAAATATATCGTTTTTTTTTTTTTTTTTTTTTTTTTTTTTTGAAATTATTACATTTACCAAGAATTGAATTAGTCGAATTTTTAAGGTTGTTACAAAAATTGTATCGCACCAATCTGCATGTTTCTTTTCGTTGTTTTTTTTTTTTTTTTAAAAATAAAAACAACAGTTTACTATTTTCTGATCAGCAACAATAGTTTTATTTCAACCTCTTTAAATATATTCGCTAAACAGCGTTTATGCCATGCGTGTTGCGTTTTGACCCGACCAGCTTCGTTAATTGACGAAATCGAGCTGTTAGATAAAATAAAAAGGCAAGCATTCGTCGTGAGCTTGAAAAAGTTCTTAATGTTATTAAATCTGCTCGTTTAAACGATCGAAAAAAGTGAACTGCAAAAAAAGTGGATAATACACAAGAGAGGAAAATGGACGAGGTGAAATTAAAAAAATCGATTTCAAATTCATATTCGTATCTTCGATTATATTTAATATTGCACAAAATTGATTTGATACTAAACGGAAAAATAATTGTAAAACACTTTTTTCTGTCATTTAATAAATCTTTTTTCCGTGATTTATTTTTCAGTCGTGTTCGACAAATTTTATCTGTAATTTCAACATTCATAACACTGTCCGTTCTTCACAACGGACAAGAATTGTATTAAATCGCAAAACCTGATAATAAATCAATTCTCGGTGTGAAAAAGACCTAAAGAGAATAATTCAGTCCGAATAATGATTTAGATTTAGAGTCCTACTTGACGTGACTGATCGATCCCCGGTACAAAAAACTAGCCTTCAGCGCGAAATTTATTCGAAGCATTTTTTCTTAATTGTAACTTTTGATAAATTTTAATCGCGCGATAAAATATTATTAATCCAAACAAACCGGAAAATAATTTTGTATTATTGAAATATAAAATGACGATCGTTTTTTTTTTTTTTTATTTTATTTAATTTTTTATAATGCGATTTTGAGTTAATTTATGTTAAATAGATAAACTTTTTAAAAATACGAAAATTTCAGTTATTTAAAGAATTTCGATCAATAATTCTTTGTTAAAACTGGCTGCAACGGAACATTTCTCGCAGAAGCTCTTCAATCAAATATTATACATATTTTCGACTATAAATTTTATATACTGAAAGAAATAGTTACGAGAATGTATCGGTTTTTGTTTTTATTTATTTAATTTTTGATAAACCGCGAAATTCAAAAACGTTTTGTAAATCCGATCACATTGCTCGATCAAAAAAAAAACAAAAAAAACCCGGCTAAAACATAAAATTACACGCATAATAATAATAATAATAATAAAAGCCGTTCAGAAGTTTTGGAAACAATTTGAAAAGACACACAGTTAATAAATAAGACGCGGTAATTTTAATAAGAGGTTGCCGTTTTATATCGAATTATTAGCGCGTAAAAGGAATTCCCAAAACTTATAATCAAGACTAATTTCGAATCCGACGATAATAAAATCTCTTACATGAAAGTAGTACATTAATTCATTTCGATAAATGATAAACGCGTACGCCTGTGTATACAGAATCTGTTCGAAAATTATCATTCAGATCGATCGATGAAATAATCGATTTTTCATACCACGATAGCGACCTGTAAGTAAATTTAAATAGTGCTTACTTACTTAAAAATTCATTTCGGATGCAATTTCTCTGACGAACATCCGGTTCGGAATAAATTGTGCAATTGATAAAAGCCAGCAGAACCGTCTGGTATTCGAACGTGTTGGAATTTTTCAGTTGCAACAGAATAAAGTCAAATCGCCTTGGAAATCCATGTTCCGTCTGCAAAATTACCTCGTTAACAATTTCAAAATTTAATATTATACGCGTTTAAACGGTCTCAACGCGAACGCGAGCTCGCAACTGTAAACAACATTTTAAATCTATAGTTATGGTCGAAAGAATAAAATCTTACAACAACAATCTCTCCTCTAGGGTAAACAAATAAACTCACACGTATCCTTTTTTATTGCTTTTTTTCTTTTTACCTGCGTAACAAAAGGTCGTAAACAGCTACCTAGAAGGGCCATGTTACGCTTTCCTTAACAAAAAGCCTATATTTATTACTCACCAGCAACCGGTAGTGTAATCTAAATTTTTTTTAGACTTGACTACTCTGTAACATGTTGCAGATTAAACAAACAAACCGATCAAAAAAAAAAAATAAGAGCCGACTAACATTTCGAACTAACCGCGGCATAGTTGTTAGACAGTGGTATTCCATTCGTGCAGAACCGGGTTCGAATTCCGCTGCCGCATGATGACAGAAAAATTTCACTTATGCTGGGTTATTAGTTGATGAGACCAAAAAAAAAAAAAAAAAAAAGTAAGTTTTGATTTTGCATTTCAGTTGTAGTAATTAAAAGTAGAAATTCTACGATTTGTCGGTTCCTTTACCTATTTAAGCGCCAACATTAAAATAGTGCCGGCGTGCTCCTATGATTACGTGTGTAAATGTTTTATACAGAGCCGCACGATGTAAAAAGAATTTTAAAACGGATGTATATTAATATGGAGAAAATGAATTGTTACTGTAAGTAATCATTTTTAGTATTATTAAATCGTTTGCATGTATATGTATATAGAATCATTTAACAAACTGTTTGTTAAACAAAAAACTATAGCAATTGAAGTTTAAATATATAAACGTTCGAGCATAGATAATTAGTTAAAAATTAATGAAACCACGCAAAACTAAAACACACCGAAGTTATATGGAAATCAGAGTATTTATACGTATATGTAGTTCAAATTAATAGTATAATTTGAACTATATAAATACTCTGTTTTCCATATTGGCTTCAGTGTGTTTTTAGTTTGTTCCGATCACATATTTTGTGTTTCGTCTTCTTCTTCATCGATGGCAATTTCCCGCTGGTGCAAAGTCTGCCTTTTTAATTGAACGACCCCAGATGTTACGATTGAGTGCTAGGCTTGGATAGATTCCAGTATCTTTGAAATCGACTGTAATTGTATCCGACAACCTTCATTTTGGTCTTCTAATTGGTTTTTTACTGAACACTTGGAACTCATATGTTACTGATGGTAATATTTGTTCCAATTTACTATATATATATATATATATATACATCGTCGCCAGCGGTGGGCAGGGGGCAACTTCTCCCCCCTGGAGCCTTGAAATTTTTTAATCAACTGACTATGATGAATATTTATAGGCGTGTAATCATGAATAATTTGCTAGAAACCCACGAAAATCTTGTTTAATAAAATATTAAGCCTTTACAACTTATACATTTTATTTTTCCTATAACTCATATCCTCTTCTACCATCTTGCCCCCCCCCCTCCCCTGGGTCGTCAGCTGGCGACGCCCTTGCATATATATATATATATATATATGTATATCGCCTTCGATTTTATTTTTCTTTATTGTATTCAAATTGTCACTGTTCAAATCTTTATTATTGTATTCAAACTTTTCGTAGTACGCATTACCCCTTCCGTAATGTTTACTTTTATCGATAAAATCACTGTAACGTAAGAATAGTAAAAAAAAAAAAGGTGACCAGATATATCACGGTTAATTTGGTCGGTCAGTTTTTCGGCTTCTTAAACTAACCTATACAAATAATATCCCTCAAAGTTTACAGATCTGGTCACTTCAACGAAATCCGAATAATTTTTGTACAATCTTCCAGTTCAGACACTTTTGTCTACCAATAACTAGCAAATCCGTTCATTAAATATAGAATCTACAGCAAACTTAACGCGAGCACTCGCATAATATATAAATATGAAAAAGTAAGCTGTTTCTATCGCGAATCTGGCCCGGAAAAAGTTCACATTACGTCTCTGTGTATACCTCTTTGTAACTGAAAAAAATTATTTAATAAATAAAAATTAAAATTACAAAAGAGAAGGCTATTTTATCGGCTAGAATTCTTTATTTTTGCAATAATGAATTGCAGGAAAATAGTTAAATTAAAAAAATAATGAGATAATATAATGAATAATTACGAACATAACTATAAATATTTAAATTGAACATAAATTGAGATATGTGCTAGTAACGTTCTCAAGGACCCCTCCACCATCATCAGTTAGAAAAGAAAAGAAAAAAACATACCAATAAAGACCAGCAATGTAGTATATACGGTCTGAATCCGAAGAGGTCTTAAATTATTGTCTTCTAGTGGAAAACAGGCTATTTAGTTCTCCCTAAAATTCTGTTCTTTTACGTGAGATATTCCCGAAAACATTACTAGCACATATCTATATTCCATTTATATGTTACACTCATGTTCATAACTATTAATTATTTAATCTCCTTAACGAGTCAATAAACAAATATACATTACATTAAATTTGAAAAATTGCTTTACCGTGACTATAATGAGTGGAGATTAAACCCTTTACGCGGAGTCACATTTTAACAGCCACTACTAATGGTAGAAAAGGAGAAAAACGTGAAAAAACAGAAATTCGTCCAAAAATTTATAAAATTCGATCGATAGAGAAAAAAATGGCAAAAAACAATGTATCGTATAATTAAAATACTTTGCCGTAGCTTTTAAAATATTGAATAAAAAAAAGTACCTTAATAAAAATAAAAAAAAAAATAATATATTTTAAAGTAGAATATACCTTAAGGAGGATACTATGATTATTCTTAAACAGAACATTGAATACTTAGAGTCTCGTTACACCAATCGAAAATATTTAATACGGTTTTTAATTATTGTTGCAATTTAAATCCGATGCCCTGTGACTACTAAATATGAATGTTACTTAAGGACTATTAGAATATCCTCCTCTCATGTATGCTATAACACATAGAACAATTATTCGTTACTTTTATTAAATGTTTACACTAAATCTTGAAGTCACTATTGGTTTTTTTTAAATGATTTTGTTTCACAATTTTTAGTGTAAACATTTTTGGGCGGAAATAAGAATAGACAAACCTAAAATAATACTACATTCAGTGCTATATAAAGTTGGGTATTCGTTTAGAAATAATGCTCAAATATTATTCGAATCTACATTTTCATATAGTAAATGACATTAATAATACTTTACGTCATTCATCACTGCGTTAATCTTAAAATTTGGGGTGTCCTTCGCAGGGCTGTATCTAGACCAAAATTTCAAGGGAGGGGGCGGGGGGAATATTTTTATAATTATACATATATACACGTGTGTGTGTGTTATCGTAAAATATATTTATTTATAAATGGTACACTAAAGCCTTATAATCAATTATTGTATATGCAATATTTAAACACTACAATAAAAAGAAATAAAAAATAGCCGTTTCCGTAGAATCCACAAAAATTTTAATTTTCTTTTCTTTCGTCAAAAATTGAAAAGAAATAAATTTATTCTAAATTTTGGTCCATTTAATTTAAGCAGTTATGATTTTGCAGACCATTGGGGGGGGGGGGGGGGACCCCGGAAAACCCCCCTCAGATACGGCTCTGGTCCTCCGTATTTACTCCGTGTTCTAATGAAACTTTTTTGGTTTATTTCGTATCTGGTTATATTAAATCTCTAAGGAGGCTCCTTTCTTTTTTTTTATCGCTTATTTCAATAACTTCTTAACGAATAATTACCAATATCTTCACTGAGAAGAGGCTACCCGCTAATCACTCAAAAATTGAAAATTATAAGTATGAAAAGTACGTTCCCTCAGGTGGTGAAACGATAAATATCATTATGATTTTCCTGGTGATGATGAGTTCCGAATGCGACATACTTCAATTTTGATGATCTAATTGAAACTTTCGCTATTAAAAAATCTCGACGCGTATCTCTCGTTCAAAATTAATTACTAAGGATCGATTTTACTAATTTGCTGAATAAATAAAATAAAAAATGTGTACTTCAATTATTGGGGGGGGGGGGGGATTATGGGGGCCTTCAGCAATTATTTGGCCCCCGGGTATTTTTTTCCTTAATCCGGTCCTGCCAATACTGATTAGTACTCATATGGGAGCCCACCACTGATGTCGTATGCTTTGTAATAATCAGCCCGTATAGTCAAAAGTTCTATGCAGTAATGATTAAAGTACGTAATATTTCCGTTAGTGATAAGAAATAGCGCGCGGGGGGGTTCCGGCTTACTTTTAGTCGAATCTACATTTATCCCCGCGGTAATTGATATTGATAATATTTGGAATTTTTCGTCTGGCTGTCTTAAAAATTATTTTTCTTTCCAATTTACATGAAACCATGAAGATTAATAATACCCAAGTGCTAATAACTGTGTGTTAACAACGAATTTTTAAGGGGACTCTTTTTTCTAACATTTATTTTAACGACTACGAAGTATCTTTGTTTACCGATAGCCAACAGTATGATCCTATGCCCAGAAGCAATCGATTGAAGTTTGACAGGATCCATAAAATAGCAATTCGGCCAGAGATAAATAATATAACAGAACTAAGTAGAGGAATTACAAGATAAACGAAACACAGTAAGCAGCAGAAACGGCATGTGAAACGAGATCTTCTATAATGATACAATCATCGGCGATGAGCTTTCATTGTTGAGAATTTCTTTAATGCAGTCCGTATGCATCTGCACTGAGACAAACGAAAATTTTTCTATACAATGAATACAGGTGAAACAGAAAAAGTATTTTTTTATAGCTCTGTTGTCTTTTTAACATGTTTTCATTAACTCGCTTTCGTTCTTGTCTGTTCGGGTGGAATTTTACAATCAATTTTTAAATATAACTTCCTCGTCAGCCACGGGTCTTGAAACTTTGAACATAGCTCACAACTGGATGACAATGCATTTATAATATAAATATTATATTTATATATTAATATTTATTAATAATACATTGATATTAATCAAAATTACGTCACCACGTGCTTAACTCAAACAGGCTTATTTTCGAATTCTCTTTTATGCGGATCTTCGTATACAAGAGTATGGTCTTCCCTACTTCGACATTTCTGCCCTTCCAACACTGCTACTTGCTTTCTCACTCTCTTTCTCTTTTACATACATGCGTGCACGAACGTATTCTCTCAGTTTGCGATTAAATTATCGATTTTTATTCGATCTTTGTTTACCTTTTTTCTTTAATCGGCTGTTTTCATTTTAATATAGGTTTCTGTGTTAACGAAATTTATTATGTAATAAAGTAATACTCATTTAATCGGCAACAAGTTAAATATTTACTGTCTTAATATAAACTAAAAAACAAACTTCTGTATATATGTTACAAATACTGAAATAACAAAAATTTATACATATAGATTTATAAATAACACTAAACTTGTTCCAAACTTTTGTATCACGAGACCTAGTAGTGCATTTATATATTTATGTTCGATCAAAATTAAATATCTTGTACAAAAAATTAAATAATTAATTTTTTTCTAAAGTGTAGTAATTTTTAGCTTTTAGGTTGGATTTCTTAATTAACTGTAAATTGACTGACTTAATATTCTAATTAAAACACTACAATATAATTATTGCTTTTCATTTTTTAATTTGATCACTTTACATCATTAATTTTAATGGACACTTTTCTGAAGTTCGATATTTCCTTTACAAAAATAAATTATAAAACTAATAAAAGTTTTTTAAGTCATATTTCAATATATAAATTAAAAATGGCAAAGAAATGTTATATCAAAAACAACTATTATATCAAATATATAGATATGAAACACTGGAGATGTGCTAAATCAGTTTTGAAAAACTCGCTCAGCGAGCGATTCGAGCGAGGAATTACCTTTCCCCGCTCGCCTCTTTCGGCTATTTCGACTATTTCTCGCTGCGATAGGCAACGGGCATTAAGTTCTCTTCACGATAGACGTAAGCACAAAAGCGGTAAGTGTGTGTCGGTGATCGGCATGCATGCGGCTTGAGTGAATGTGTTTGTCCCACCGACACGGTCTTCTGCTTACGTCACTTTTTTGAATGGAATGCTCGATCGAATAGTGGTAAAAAATTAATAATTAAACCTACAAATCGGAAGTTTTCCAGAAAGAAAATTTGGTTTTTAATTCCTTTTTTTTTTTTTTTCTTTGACAAAATTCCCGAGTGTACCGTAAAAGACGTTTACTGTTAAAATTCAGTGACTGCACGTCTGATGAAGTGAAAAAAAAATTTAGTTTCGTTTTAAAAAAAAGTTAATTTTATACTTGCGAATGGTAAAAATATTTTATTTTCACGTCTTTTAATCCCTAGCATTTGAACAAAAAAAATCCGGAACGCGGAAAACGCGTCAAAATTTAATAATCACTCCCTTCCCGCAAAAGTATAATCAAAATTACGAAATGCTGAAACACATGTATAACCATTTGAATCGGCGATTATTACACACGACCAACCAGATAAGGCGACTGCTACTACACGTTATTAGCGAAATAACACACCAATTAGACACAGATGCGAAGTAATCGATATCAGAGAACAACAAAAACTGCATTAATTAAATTCTACAAATGAACGATGCACACAGTTTAGTAATTACTATTATTCCAGGTCACCGGATAAAAAATATATTTATAAACCTTTGCGATTCGCGCCGAAATTCATAAAAGAAATTAACTGCGACGGTACCATTTTCCACGGCGCAAAATCACCCATATAAAACTAAAGAAACTCTTTATACAGAAGTTAATATTGTTCATTAACGCATTCTTTTAATAGTATGCTTTATACCGGGCTGCGATAATAATAATTACGGTAGTTAGTTAAAGATTTGAAATATTACTTTTCTCGTTGGCGCGAAATTAACGGTTTTGCATTAAATTTCTAATCTCTTATGCGAGATAAATTTCGTTAGCCCAACCGAACTGAGTCATTCCACAACTCGAAGCAATCAAAAAGTTTTTTCTATCAACAAAATTTGTTTATTTTTCACCTTGAATGATTTTCATTTTAAAATGTTTGTGTACATAAATTGGACGAAACTACTGCCGAGATAGTTGCAATTGTGCGTCAACCAGGCACTCGGGTGGAACTTTGAAGCACAGTCATTTTTCTACATCAAAAAGCAAGAGTATCTAGCTGCCATTAAGTTTTTTTTAGTGAGGGTGAGGCTTGTCAACACTTTACCCAGAATCAATTAGTAAAGGAAGGAGTCAATTATATCTTGATATGGTCAGACATTGTTATGAGAAAGGAACAAATAATTGGAAAAGTGTGTGGAGAGGGAAAAGAGAAGCTTAATATGGAGCAAGTTACAGCAAACTGGAATAGAAAGCAGAACACTCAGCAGAAAGAGATGAACACTTAATAGACACATGATCAGCATCGTAAACATGTTCTTCGTTTGAGTGGAGGGTAAACTAACGAAAAACAAAAACGGGAGGACGGCAACAGAGAATAGTTAAGGCGAGAGTAATATTGTCGAAACTAAGCCAGTGGGTGGTGCGGATCTGCTACTATGAGGGGGGCTTTGGAAGCGCGACCGCAGTTTTAACGGAAATTTTTGAATATTCCAGCAGTTAATAAGGGCGCCGCGAAGTGCAGGGGGTGAATTCCAGACGTTCTTTCGATGTTTTTATCTTTATTTTCAATTTTAACGGAAATTTTTGAACGTTCCAGCGACCGAACGAAGCGCAATCATTTAATGTTTTTTTTTTTTTTTTTTTTAATGGAAATTTTGACTGCTCCAGCAATCGAATGATGGGGACACATGGTGTAGGGGGCGCATTCGAGACGATCATTCGAAATTAACTTTCCGATCATCTACGCAGGCCCTACACACGCCACTGATAGAATCCTGATCGCGGACGCCGCGCTTTCACACACGCACACGTTTAATACATACTTTTATTTTTAATGAATATTTTTAAATGCTACCCCTGAGAAATGTCGACTTTGTAAACGGCGGATGATTGCATCATCCAGACGTAAGATAATTCAAGATTCTTCATCTTTGTCTAATAAACACAAAATATACCTATATACATATGCATTCTACCATCAGGGTCGCCTACTTAAGTCACACAATATTCTTCATTTTTATGAATGTATATAAGATCATTGAAGCTGTTGAATAATTGTAAAGCATATTCGGTTTTCTCAGAGGTTGTAGTGCACGCCTTGAAATTCACGTTGATTAAAATATTGAAATTATATCAGCTTTTTTTTTCGATAGAAAGTTGTTTCTTTTATAATTTAAAATGAGTCATAGTTTGGTGAAGTTCATAACGAGCAAAATATAATTTCATCCATGACAAATGATTGCAATATTATTGTCTGAAGCACTAACTCCGAAACAACAACGACAGCAGCAGATTTTATTCCAAATTTTTTTAAAGATCCGAATTGAGATGTCGTTATTTCAGATATGCCGGATCTACTAACACCACCACCTACTACACCACAGCAAGCGCATTTTCAAGTTTCATCGCCGCCTTCAGCAGAATCACAACTGTTATTTCCATCACTCAATTTATTTCAAACACCGCCATCGCCACCACCTTATCCACCATCAACTTCATCGGCATCATCAACTCCTGTTTCATCTCCACCGCTTACACAAATTCTACATCCGCAATTTTCGCAACCGCCTCCATCACTATCGCAGCATTCAATCGAGTAGATATCTTTTTCCTCCAGTATCAGCACTACCGATATTGCGCTTACCGAACGAAAGTCGATTCTCGCCAAGCAGTGGTTCACGTACATGATTCGAAGGATCCGCTCAACAGAAAAAAATTTATGTTGTTGTTGAGGCAGCGACTTCTTCAGCAGAAGCTGCTGTAGTCACAGCGCTAGAATTTCAATTTATTATTCTTTTACAGTACACTTTCGGATTTGCGGAAGACTACTGATGTGCAATTATACACGCAACGCAAGAGCTTGTGTTATTGAAGGGGAAAAACGACAAGAATGCTTTCTCATCGCGAACGATAAGGCTGTGACAGAGCAAGAATATCGCTATTTAACAGAATAAAAATGATAAAGCAGGCGCCTATTCAGTACAGAGTTTGGTCTCTTTTCGTTCTACCATCACTTTCAAACGTTACCGCGATCACAGTTGGGTAATAAAATCAACTTCAACTGTAGGGCGTTCTCGTTTCATAGTCATCGGCTTCCAAGTAGATAAACAGAATAATCTAACGGAAGATGCTTCCACATTTAATCATGTCAATGCAACCGAAATTTGTGCTTACATCAATTCGGCACGATATCCGTATGAAACAATGAACGTAGACTTTGATCGAAAAAGGTTTGTTAATCTATACTTAATCTACTGTAATCATCAAACAATGTATTACGGAAAAGATCCACCACATCCAGCAGTGAGCATAGAAGATTTTCTCAACAAAAAATATCCGCTCTTTATTATTCCATTTAATTTTCAAAACGAGCTTTGTTAGTTCATTTTGTTTCCGATGATGGTGAGTGTAAACTTTCCGAAACGTTAAGGTTTTAAGATTAAATTTTTAAACAACATGATGTGTCTACCGTAAATTGTCTTCCTAAAACTAGTCCTGTTCGAAGAAGATTTATTTATCCTTATCTCTCGCAGCAATACAACCAAATATTTTTCAATATATCTACAAGCACAATTGCAATGACTCCCAAATCGATGGTGATTCAGATGAAAGCATAGTAAACCAAATGATAAAAATCGTAATAATGCTTAAAAACCGTTTCCGGGATAATGTTTTTGACACTCCCTCGCTCACTCGAACAAAAAATCGAATAGGAAACAAAGGCCCCTTATCGAGAAAACCCTAAACAAGGGAAACTGGTAAAAACCGTAACGTAGTTATCGGCTTAGCAGGGGTACGTAGATATTTCATTTATAGCAGCTTGCATTAATAAAATTTCGCTGAAGACTTGAAAAACGAAATATTCACGGCATTCCCGGGAACAGTTTCACTTAAAACATCAAAGAAACCTAACTATAAGAACAAGTCGGCAGTCCTGCAAAAAAGTCTCGTTGAACCGAATATTACCTGTCAAACATCCGCGTAGTACCGGCATCCGATCAACACGTTCCTGCTCTATACTGAATCGACTTTTAACAAGACAATAATCATCATGTTAATGACGCAGTGGGGCGAGCGAGAATACAATATAAAAGGCATAAAAAAAAAACCAAAGACAACACATACTGCATTTTATATATGTAGAACTCAAATTAAACCTATTTGGCACTTGCGACATTCTTGGCGAATTTTTTGTAAATTTATGGCTAATACGCCGGAACAAAAAAATCAGACTTCTTAAAAAATATTTTATAAACCTTTGCGTAGAGTTGATGAGATTTTTTTAGTTTTTTTCTTTCTAATGGAGTTACGAATTTCCGATCCAGCGCAACGTGTTTGAAAATATTACAGATTTTGACCGTGTGTTCGTATAAAAAGTAGACGGTTATTCGCAAGGGGAAGAACTGTCGCGTAATAATATTTAATTAACTAAATGAAGCTAGTAACGCAGAATGCACGTGGGAGATAAATTTAAAACGTAGAAGCTAGACAGGCGACAATTGAAACGAACAAACAAGAGCCGAAAAACTACAAGTTCATTTCCTTCGTGGAAACATTAATTAAAATGTTCGTCGGGAATTACGAATGTGTTTTCAAATTTTATAGGCATGCGAGAACACACCGATTACATTACTAACAGAATGACTTTTAGGGCCGAAACAGGATTGATAGGGACGTTTTTAGGCGTAATAACGATGAGATGCAAAAATGATTATATAGAATTTATACAGCGAGTGCTTTTATAAGAGATGTATAAAAGTTATATTTGAAATTTTATTAATGAAATATTAAAAATACTACTGTTTCTAAGTGAAGGTACCAACACTTTTAAGAACTGTGATGTTGGGGTCCAACCCTCTTTCGTAAACCCCTCTAACATACATGCCACCGATTTTCCTTCTTCTTTTTCATTGGTCGAGCCGTTTGTAAATTGGCGGACAGTAGCGCAATTTTCGGCGAAGCTCGAATTGCGTACCGTCGTTTACTTGGCCGACGGTTAAAAAAGTTTTAGTAATCTAAACACTCGAATTGCGCACTGGAAGTTTGCCGGTATGAAATATAAAAAAAACGAACGAAAACGGCACCGGGGGACCATGATATTTGTTGGACTCCAAAACTGATGGCCGCTTTATAACATTTGAGTATTCAATTTCAACATTTTTACATAGCGTATACTTAAAAAATGATATTTAAAATCCGCCAACGAAAAACAATAACACCGATTTATCTATTACAAAATATTATTTCCTCTATAACGACGACGGTTTATTAAGAAATATTTTTCAGAATACGCCAGGTTAATTTTATAAATATGTATATTAATTGTTTAAACTTCCACTTTCATTTTTCCTTTACGAAACAAATATTATTTTGGATAAATAACTACGATACATATTGATCTTCTCATTTATAATCATTAAAAATTCATTCTGGCTTTTGCAATTTGCCAGTTAGCTCAACTTTCAGTAATTTAACATACCCCGAATTGTCTATTTACATTTATGATCTTTTATCTTTCTAGTTTCAAATTTGTGATCAAACGTGTATACTAACTCTTGACACAGCGCGACAGCTAAAATTTTTCTTTATTTACAAGTTATACACTATTTTTTGATAGAATATTTCGCTTTCATATATACTATTAATGTTAATTCGATATTATACCATTAATGTTAAGCAATTATCAATGTTGACAGTTTTATTACGGGGATGAATATTTCTGGAACAGTTGGAATTCTACAAAGCCGCTGTAAAATAACAATTCTCAAACATATCTTTTTACTTTCTATGATTAGAAGTGGAGCGGTTAAAAACAGTGATGTACCATTGCAAGCCGGATGATAATTTTTGATGTTTTTTTATGAGAAAAAATTATGATGGTTACACATTTCAATGTAAAGTTATGTGCAGAAATAGTATTAAAATGCTCTTACAGAAAATGCATAATGTTCGAATAGCTTTTCTAACCCTTGAGCGCTACACATCGCGTAAAAAGTTAGGAATATCTAATATGACGAATTTAAAATTACCTAAAAATCACTTCAAAATGTATACCAACCGATATTATTATTCTTGAAATTTAAAATATTCAACAAACAACAAAATTTGCATCGCAATAAACATTTTCAGTAACCATTTAATTTAAACCCCCATTCGGATCTAAAAACGGCAAACGAATGTAGTTTTCGTAAATATATATTAAAAGGGGTATACTTTGGAAACAAAATATAACGATATTTTAGCTTCAAATTTAAATTACCGCAGGCTGCTGGAAACTTAAAAGTTCAAAAAAATATATTTTTTCCAGACGTGTTGTGTATTGATGGAAAACACTACATGGAAGTAATGAATCCATATTTCAGTTTCTTAAAAGAATTTTCAAAATTTGCCGTCGAGTTTAAAAAAATTTAAAAGAAAAAAGATTTTCTTAACGGCAAAATAAAAATAATGTACAATCATTATGTCAATAAATGAACAGAAAAATAGAATGTGCGCCTCAGATTTTTAATAATATATGATAAATAAAAATATGAATTACACACTTGATAAAGTACGCAAGTGGTTAGAGAAATCATCTGACTGTGATTTGGAAGAAATTCTTGGCTTAGCAGATGAGGAAGAGATTGAAGAGGATGTTGTAGAAAAAGAAATATTTTATAATGATGTATGCAGCATAGATGAAGAAAATGAAGAAATAATAAGTGATGAAAACAACTTTTATGTCGGAAAAAATACCACGACGAAATGGTCAACCACTGTAATAGCCCCGACTTCTCGGATAAGACGGCAAAATATTGTGTTTCATCGACCGGGTCCAGCTGGAAATGTTAAGAACGCTACTACTCCTATACAATGTTTTGAATGTCTGTTTGATGATGCTATACTCAAACTCTAAATAACTCTATATTATAATAATAGATGCTTAATTTGTTGAACGCGAAAATTTCATACGGTCATTACATTTGTGTTTTATATAAATTAATCAGCTGATATTAATCTCTTTTGTATTAATGTGAAACATAAGCTTCGTGAAATATAATGTGCACTGAAAATTCTACATATTCAGTTAGAAATGATTGTAATTTACATTATTTTATATGATGTTCGCGCAAAAAATTATTCTATTTTGTGCAACATTCCTTAAATGTGTATGTTTTCTAAAGGTTGTTAAAAATATTTAGAATAAGCTAACCGCACTGCTAATTGGATAATGATAGCCTATTTTTCGCAAACCCTTAAGGAGGTTTTTTCTAAGCAACCTAAATGTTATTCCAAATAGCAAACGTTCCCAATGGGGTTTTGATAAGACATTTTGAAAGTCACTGAAAGAGCGACTTTTACTGATTTTATTCCTTCGTCGATTTTATAAAATCCGGAGTTTTTTTTCTTTTTAAAGCGGTGCGCAATTCGAGTTCTCAGCAGGTGGTCTATTTCGGGTCAGTGCGCAATTCGGGTGTCCCCCAATTTTCAACGTAACGAGAAAACGCTCTGAAAACTTATGCGGAGTTGTATAACTGACGAAAAATTGTTTAAAAACTTTATAAAATCTTTGAAATTCCGTATGATATATATTATTATTTTGAAGTTATAGGATGACGTCTGAAAAATTTTTGACGCGTTGTTATAATCTATTATTATTTTAAGGATATCGGTACAATTGGTGGTAAGATTGTAAATATGGAAAATGTTTTCAATGGGGAGCTATTTGATTTCGAAATATTCCCGAAATTTGTGGGGTTTTTGGCTAGCGAAATAAACCAGTACTGCATTTGCGAATAAATATAATATTATAAACGCACAAAATAATATTTTTATAAATTTATGGTTACATATATATATATATATATATATATATGTAAACAATTATGTGTATAGCCACTATAATTAAAGAGACATATTTTAAGAAAATTCGACATTTTAATAAATACGAATGGAATTATTTCTTTCAGGTGAATTTAAATTAAAATGCTTACAACAACTTCTCGCTATCGTAAAACGAAGAAAATGTCATGTTGCCTGATATCAAAATTTCAGGAATATTTCAAAACGAAACAGCTCCTCGTTGGAAACATTTTTGAAATTTCTTTTTGACGAGTGACTTGAAAATACGTAAACTGGTATTAATTTGCACCCGACAATTCTCCTCCCATAGTACTTTTTCCGAAATGCTCGTGTATATAATCACTTACATTTTTTATTATAATTTTTTTTTTCTCAAAGTTCCGCTCGGAATGACAAGAAATGTCTAAGTAAACAGAGATAATATGTAAAGCGAAATTTGCGTTGGTAAAGATGATTGTTTTTAAAAGGAACGTAATTAAGCTAATTTTTAAAACGGTGTTTATTATTTCGCATTTAACTTTTTAGCCGCGAGTCTTGAAAAATTAAAAAAAAAAAGAAAAAAAGTCCATTGTTCAATTATCGAGAATGTGTTGGTGATAAAAAAGTAAAGGCAAATAATAAGTGTAACGGAAAACAGGAATATTCAGGCAGTTCCCCGGCAGGTAAATCGGGAAATATTTTAATCTGATCAACCAAATTTTTGATCCAGTTTCCTGTACGGCAGGAATAGTATGTATGAATCATCGCGCTAACATTTTTTTTTTATAAAACAGCGTAGCATCCGAATGCTTTAGCGGTCTGTGCGGAAATAAAAAAAAAAATGATTACGCCGTGCAGATGAAGTAGTCACACTCGCACAGTTCACACGGCTACCGACTCAATTGAATATCTCAAAAAACGCTATGTGTTATTTAGCTGTTGCAAACATACGTAAATAGCAGAGTTCCGTTATGTAATAAACGATCAAGTATGAAGATTACTGCACCATACTTCCCACTATTTACTTAATCGTGGTGGGAAAATATCACGCGAGTATTTTATTTTAAATGATAATATATCAGGCTGCATCTTGTCTATATAATGGATATGCCAGCAACAACAACAAATACCGGAGCATTTGCAATGTTTGCTGATCATACGCAGTAATAATATGATCAATAAGCGACTGGCGAATAACCTTCAATATTGGAGGGAAAGCAACAAAAATCAAACTCAATTAGTAAAAATCTATCAATACTGCATTCGCCATTTATAAACAAGATGCTCATCACGTAGTCATTATACATGGACAGCCAAGTCTCTCCTTTGACAACATACTTGATCTCTGCATGTGACTTGGGTAACTCTCATAATTCTAAAAGCTGAACAGATTCGAGAAAAACCACGTGAACCAATCGGGCGATATTGCGAAATAAAGTTTGAAAACAAGCGATTTATCCGCTGAAATAATACTCATTTGGAAGTATGGGATACAGATATGGACCAAAACGTCGAAAAAGAAAAATTATTCAAGCAGTCCGAAGTTCCTCCATATCATAAGCAACGTTCGATGGTTTCAAAGTAACAAATGATTACAACCGATTTAAGGATCAAATGGGTTGATAAAGTCGTTAAAGACTTTGTTCACCGTCACGAAGAAACATTCCATATTTATCCAAACCCGGGAGGCATTGGATCTTTTGCTCACCAGTCAAGATTTAAAACGCCTTAACCTTTTTAAACCGAACAACTTGGTTGCATTGTAAAATTTTTATTGTACATATATGTATATAAACAGCAAATATTACATAGCGGTGTTTAATCTTAGTTATAAATTTTAATTATTTAGAAATAATTCTAAAATATACGGTTCCCTTAAGAGGTATAAAAAAGAATTAAAAAAAAAAAAAGTTACATCGAAAACTATTTTTAGAATGTAAAATCATTTCTAAGTGAAATTTCGAAATATTTTATTGAGAATCTAAAAAAAAAAAGAAAACTCGCACAGCTACTTATCAATTCTATGAACGCATCTTTGATACGCTAGCCTTAAAATCATACATATTTCTGTGGCAGGATTGTAATTTTTCTTTTTTCTCGTCATTTTATCTTTTACTCACTAATTGTTTCTTATTTCGCTGACAGTCTTACTTCGACCGGAATAATGTGTTATTATTTTATCAATCTAGAGCCGAATAGGAGAAATTTGAAATAACTAAGCATATCAACTGAGGACGAGATTTAGAGTATACAGTAAAGACGACTAAAACGGTTATGGGCGCAAAGAAAGAAAAAATAATAAATAAGGAATGGTACAGTGAACAATACAAAAGCTAGGAAGTACATTATCGGGACCGAGCGAATAATCGGATGATTCATGACGGTAAAAAGAAAACGTTTGCCGATGTTATAAAAGAATATTGGTCGGAAACGTCGAATCACGAGAAAGAAAATCCTATAAAAAGAAGAGGACGGACGTTGAATAGACGGAAAAGCCTTTGTAAAGAGGAATAGAAAGATGGAAAAATCAACTGCTCGTTAACAACGATAAAATATTCGTAGAAGAAGGGGATATAATGGTAAAACTAAAGAAAAGAGCAACTGTTGAAGAATACAGAAAAAATGGAAATTAAACGAGAAACGACGGTACAATCTCGACCGGAATAGATGTGGCGCACAACGAATACAAAGTGTTTACTGATAGTAAGGAAATATGTAGTTGTGAAAAGTTAGAATATGTGAATAAATTTAAATATCTTGGGAGGATAACATTAGATAAGGGTCTAACATAGAGAAACCATATTGACAATATTGCGGGAAAAGTCAGGTAAACTATATTCTAGCACTATATAAATTAAAACAAGGTATGACATACAAAAGCCTAAGGTTATATTTCGAAGCTGTAATAATGTCCAGAATTAAATACGGAATCGGAATTTGGAGTGAGGCGAAAATTACAGAAATGAGGAAAATCAACAAATTGCAAAAAAAAAAGTTTAAAACCGGTCTTACACAACGAGAATAAAATGGACGCATTAGCTAACATCACTTGGTGAAACAAAAATAACGAAATGTCACCAAAAATGCTTTATATTATTACAGCAAATTACTGAGTTGCTAAACTCACAGATAGGCAGTTACAAACTAGAACAAGAACGTACAGGACTAGAAATTGCGATTAATTCTTGCTATGTACGATCTAGGGGGATTAACAGTAAAATAGACAATGTAGAGGAAGAGGTATTAATAAAATTATTAATGGGGAACATACCACAAAGAAAATTCGAAATGAAAAAAATTTGGAGAGATGGAAAAACAAGGTTAAAATTTGGTTGATAGCATGGTGTAAAGAGCAATAGAAATAGTAATAACAAAAAAAAAAAGTATCGTAATACTAGTAATAACCACCTATAATAACATTGACTACGTTGACACGAGACTCGTTACTATCTGCAGTTTTAATAAGCTGCTAATGAAAGAGTGGTAGTTGTATAAAAGTTATATTATATTATTGTAATATATAAGTGTTATCATATTAAGGTAATAGGAAATATTATTTTAGATGATGGTATAACTGTAATATAAATGATAAATAATGAGAGTGTGGATATTTTATGGTATAGTAATATAAAAGTTAACATTTTTTATGTTGTAACAGAAAGTAGTACTTAAGTTAAGTCGATGTTATATTGTACAAATAAATGATATAATTATGTTGGGAACCCACAGACGGGCTAGTGCCTTGTGGGACCCGCAAATTATTAAAAAAAAAAAAAAAAATGTTCAAAACGGAAACTAACAATATAAATGAACTGAACTTTAATAGTAGCAGAAAATTTGTAACAAAGCGTTGTACCACATGTAATGTGCGTACAGAGATGAGCTTTTTCTGCCAGCGAACTCGTTAAATGACACTTAAAAGTTAGACAAACACACACACATATATATATATATATATATATATATATATAAATAAATAAAAACTACGAGTGGTTTATATCGTAACTGTAAAATTGAAAGCTTGAGTAATTACCTACCTTGAACTTGTCCAAAGTCAGCATAGAAAAATCGTGTCCTTCTTTGGAAAACATGCACAGTGCGCACAACAGTTCAAATACTTGAAGTTTCACGGTTGGCGTACCTGATACCAAAACTACGTACGTCAAAATAATAACGTGATTATTGTAATATCGGAAATTCCTTCGAACAAAAGCAATTAGTTAATTGCGATAGTTTTGTGTTTATTCAGCTCCATCGTGGAACACACACACACACACACACATAATAAACCGAACAATCCCGAATTCAGATGAATTATGATGCTGTCGATCTCGCTTTAGCGAACAATAAAAAACAATTTTACGATCGCTTAGAATGTTAGAAATTGTTCGAAGCGGTGTTTGAAGAACCGAAAAATATAACTATAAAAGAAATAGCAACGAACTGCTATGCTTTTTACAGAGCGGGAAAAATAGGTGATTTTTAATTTTTCTTTATGACATCAGCAAGACGCGTCTGCGCCAACCGGTCGTTGGAGGGCTTTAAATCATTCCGAGACCGATTATTAACAACCGCCGTCAATAGCCGGTAACGTCACCGGAATCCATAATTCCATTTCCGTGCAAAAATATTCGCTGTTGTTAATTTTAATAGGGTCGTTACGCAGACAAAAAATTCAACTTTAACAACTGGCGACAAATTGACATTACGCGTCGGTTCATTAAAAATTTCGCAAGTGTTTTTTCCCAAAAATTGTATATTTCACTCATGGTTGAATTAGTATCGGACATTTGACCGCTTAAGTGAATGTTCCGTTATGTACATTTTAGTAAACATTCAAAAAATGAAGTTGTTCTTATGGATGGGAAAAAAGAAACAATAAAAAAAAAAACTCATAAATTATAAATTAACAAAATATATATAAAAGGAACTAAAACGGTATCTATGGTTTCTCGGGAAATCCCTTAAAACTTTCTACTTTTTTAAATTTTTGAATCAAAAACTTCCACCAACAGTAGTTTTTAGGATATACGTTAAAGGCAATATTTAAAATAACGTCTAAAAAACACCCGGTAAAAAAAAACATTTTCGTACGCGTACGTAGAAATTAAAACTGTACCGATCGTAATTATTTCAGGTTTTGACCAAGAATACGAGGAAAATACAAAATTCGAAAAATTTTGATATAGAGGAACCAAAATTTAGCAAAATACACGTTTAAAGCGGTAAGACTGGAAAATAGAAGAAAGTCCACAAATCCTTCTATGGTAGCTGGAGGGTCACTCTGTTTTTTTTTTAAGTGATGTATTTCAATCGCAAGAATGTAGGGAAAATACGAGATCCGCAAAATTTTAAAATTAAAGGGGCCAAATCTTGAAAAATGTAAAAATTAAGTTTTAAAAAAAAATTTAAAAAAATGCCACAGTCAGTTCTATATGAGTTTCGGTATTGATTTTCTTTTTAACCTGCACACTAAGGTCTCCAGAATAGGGGAAAAATATAAAATTCGAATAATTTTGATATTCAGGGACCAAAATTTGGGAAAATACTCGCTTAAAGCGGTGAAAAAAGTCTACTGCTCTTTCCACGGTAGCTGGAGGGTAACTGCTCTTTGTTTTTTTAAATGATGTATTTCAATCGCTAGAGTATATAACAAATACGAGACCGCCAAAGTTTTGAAATTATAGGGCCCAAATTTTGAAAAATAATTTAACGGTACAAATTCTAAAATGATTCGAGTGATGGTTAACAGTGATTTAATATATTATTGCTTAGATTCTAATAAAAAAAAAAAAATATATATATATATATATATATATATATATATGGGTACTTCGGGCAGCCAGGGTGCGCCCTAAGTCTTAGATGATTTTTATATTATTCATAGAAGAGTAAATTTCAATTGACTTATTCAATCTTACAAGTAAATAAATAATAATTTAAGAAATTTCTGATAGGAAGATGGCACAGAAATTATGTTATCATTAATATATGTGTATATCTTAACATAAAAATTTCTTCTCAGATTTTTCAATTTCGATCAAAAATATAATTGAAAAAAAAGTAAAGAAAAAGTCGAATGGAAACAACTGTTCAAAAGAGGACTCTTTGCGCTATTATTTAACAACCGCTTATTTCTTGGATTATTGTTTCCGCATCAAACGGTTGCCTATTTCCTTTTGCTCTCTTATTCCTTCTTATTCCTTCATCTTGCGTATCTGGCGTTTTTCTGCTAACAAAACGCCTATTCTGTCTCTTATCGCTGACCATCTTATCCAGTTTTCTCCGTACATCTACACTCACGATAAACTCCCTTATTTCTCCTTCAATTTTCCCATTCTGCTTCATCCTATTAACTGCTTTTATTCACTTGTTCCTTCCAAACCTTTTCTTCATCACGTTGTTAGATCAGAATTTCGACAGAATCTTAGCTATTTTCTGTCCTTCTCTCAATTACTTCGAGTCTTTTAAACTTCCCTCCTTTTGTTCAATCTTTTATGCTGAGTCTACTGCTATTCTGCGTGCCCTTCTTTTTATCAAATCTTCACCGACCTCTCGCAGTCTCCTTATCCTGTCGGATGCTCAAAGCGTGCTGCAGACTATCATATCTCTTCTCCCTTCTCACTCAACCGACTACGTCATTCTTCTTATTCGTTCCTTGATTCATGATCTTTTCCTTTCCCACTTAATCCAAACGGATTTTCTTTGGATTCCTGGCCATGCCGGAAACGAGGAAAATGAGTTGGTTGACTCATTGGCTCGATTATCTTCCTCTTCTGGTAGGTTTCTTCCTGCCTTCTCAGCTTCTAATATTACCCTTCTGTCTGCAGCTCCTCATTCCAGACTGTGGTTTGACTCCTACATCTCCTCATTCGCCAACCCGAACTGCTTTTTCTTGTCTATTCAATCTTCCCTTCCACGCTTTCCCTGGTTTATTCACTTTCCTTCTATGCCCCGTTCCAACCTCTCTGCGATTTGCCGTTCGCGTTTTGGACATAGTTTGCTCCCTTCCTCATTGTTCCGTTGTTCTCTCGTGCCTTCTCCTTATTGTCCATTGCACCCTCCCAGCAATCAATGTATTTGTGATCCCGATCATATAATGTTCAGTTGTTCCTCGCTTTCAAGTGAACAAGGTTCTTTTTATTCCTTCCACTTACAAATCGGTATTCCCACTCCATACTGTGCTTCATTCATTCTCTCCCTTTCTTCTCCTTCGGTTATTCTAGCTTTTGATTCCTTTCTGTCGGCTATCTCTGATCGTGTAAGGATCCTAGTCTCTTTTTCCCCTCTGTTCCACTGTTAATTTCATGCACGAAAAATTTTTAATAAAAAATCATTTCATTTATTTACGCAGCGTAACAGTAATTTACAAGTCACAGCTGCTGGGTCGGTCTTTTTTAATTTTGACACTTCGACTGCAAGAAATTCTACTTAAAGGGTGAAATAGCGGTAGGACGGCGTTTTTGCAGTGATTTTCATGAATTTTTTGAACACATAAAGAATTTTTTATCATTTATTGATATTGTGAGGTCATTTTATACATATATTTAAGAATATATTCTGAAATTTTCAAAAATTTTTCTCAAAAATTAACGAAGATATTAGCTGCCGCACATTGTAGGTCGCTATCCGACTGAGCAGTTTGTGTATATTTTGAGAGGTCGTAACTTTCATCCGAAATCAGTTGCACAAAGAATGAACTTTTTTGTATATGTGTCTCTTCTATGTGAACCTCACTCCCTTCAAAAAAATTGAAAATTAGTAGTTTTTAGAGAGGCGTGAACATAAAGCATGATTTTTTACCACTTTTTCATACTACGTTTTTACAATGAAAAAATACTTTTAATAAAGATATATGGTTTAGGATTTTATTTCAAATAGAGCGTATTTATTTAAAGAAACTACATGCCAAATTTGAAAACGATTGATTAAAAACTTTTTTAGCTAGCGTGTACAAAAGTTCGATAAAAGTCGTTTCGAGAAAAACGCGTTTGAAAACAAAAGTGACAGAAAAGATTAATTTAAGGCAATAATCACTTAATCGGTTATAACTTTTGAACGAATTGGAATTTTAATTTGAAATTTGAAGAGTACATTTTTGAATAGTTTTACAAGCGATTTATGAGGTGAATAAATTGAATTTTTTGAAGTCTCTACACCTATTTCCTCCCTTAACCGGTAACAACTTACCAACAACTTAATAAAATTCTCTGCGCGAACTTCGAATTTAGCAATCATAATGACATCCTTGACTTTATCGATACCGAAATATTTGAAAAGATACAGAAATTTCTCGGTTTATTTCAGTTTATACTCATTAGATTTCTGTTCAAAAATTCTATAAGGAGAGTAGAAAAATTTACTGATGATTAAAACACCGTAATGTTGATTTTTTAATAATTCCGCACACGTGCTTCTGGTTAAACAAACGGTGTATAAAATAGGTTAAAAATCGAACAATCCGTCACAAAATGAACACTTGGCAAGAGAACGAACGAGAAAAAGATTCTTTGCACTACACATTATTAACTCTAAACGCAGCGCGCAATTGAAAAAAATAACTAAGCAATTGTAAATAAAATACGAACCTAATAACTAGGCTACTTTCTATTGGATCGGTTATTAAAACTAAAATCAGGAAGAGAAATTTTCTTTTTTAAATGGCCGATTATATAAAACAGGTATTATTAACGAATATAAGCTTACCAGAAGTTAGGAGACCGGAGCAGCTAAGATCCTGCGAAATAAATTGCAATCCAACTTGAGAATTCATGACGGCTCTCAGACAACCCACGCATTGCAACTGACCCATCGCTACTGTAACCGTTATTGTTCTGTTGCTTAATCGTTCTAGGCACTCTATTAAAACGCCCAAGCCACCTTCTTTTAAAAATTCCAATAGCCATTCTCTGAAAAAAAAATTGTTTCGAATTTAAAATAAAAGCTATAATTAAATAATTTGTCATAAAAAAAAAAGCGATTGAGATGTGTATGAAAAAATTTAAAAAACAAACAACTCGCAATATTGTGAAATGTTTATATTCGAAACTGGCCGTGTTTATTATGAATTTATATGTGATTTTTTAATGTTTTCGGTTTCCGACAGATACAAAAAATTATTTAATTACACATGAATATATTAGCGGAGAAGTAAAACGGAAATATGTAACTATCAGTACTAAAACGCATTTCTTACCAGACAAATTTGGTATATATTACATACATTGTGTTTATATACATACATATATATATATATATATCTATATTATATAATAAATATGTATTATACATTATATATATATATATATATATATATATATATATATATATATATATATATATAATGCATGTGTATTGTAATTTACAAACTTAAAGTGCTTTTAACTTCATAATTATAATACGTTTAATTTAAAAAAAAAAGGTTTAAAACAACTTCTTTTCATGTTTACAAGAAAGATGTTATATTTGGTTTCCAATATATTGTCAGTTTAGAAATAAAACCGAAAGCGACGCTTAATGCGATATCACTTAGTGGCTTTCACCTTTAAACCAATAATATTTAGTAATTATTGAGATAATTTCAGCATTAAGTGCGTTTGCTTAAGACATTTCGGGGGGGGGAGACTGATAACCCCCCACAGATACGGTCCTGGTCACGTCTCCTACAATTATCGTCTTTTTCTGTCGATAAATCCTGCGTTACGTTATTTAATCTTTTAATATTAATTTAACTCTCTTTTCAAAGTTTCCCTTGTTTTTTGTAAACTTGTGTTTGCTGTTCATTCGAGCACTATACTGTGTGCTGTTCCCGAATAATTTACTCGCTCATTTCTTTCGTTCGTAACAATTCGCAAAATCAACGAAACAACTGTTACATCCTTCGACTGGTAGTACGTGGTTGATTAAGGAAGAATCTTCCGGTCGTTAAATGGAACTATTTTCATCAGCGCGGAAATATTGAAGACGTGTAAAAAAAAGAGGAAAAAACACAGGTCATCCATCCGATGACAATCTCGAAGCTAACTGTATGAAGGCATCAATTCTAACTTTCTCTCGATAAACACTAAAGTCAACGTGTTTCGATTCCTCGTTTGCAATAATAAGACACTTTGTCCGTTAATTATTGCCACCGAGCCGGCTTGATACATGAACAATTCTTCTTTGTGCTAAAACTGAGAAAGAAAAAAGAATCTAAAAACTTAATCAAACACAGATATTAGTAATATTTCTTTACACGCAAACTACGTTTTATAAAATTCTGATTGTTCCTAATAATCCAAGTTCTAAAACAAGATTTAAAATAGGAATTTCAGTGATCTGTGCGAGATCTCTCTAGAGTCTAGACCATAGAGTTTAGCTAATAAAATAGATTGTCTTCGATATCAATAGACTATAAAGTGGTAGTGAGATAGCGTAACGATTTTCAGTACAGCATTTGAGACAACATGATTAATGGCTCAAAATTTTTCTTGAGCTACTTAAAACAAATGCGAAATTTAATGAAAAGATCGAATTTTTTTAACTGCTCTCTTTTTGTAATAAAAATTAAAAATTTTTGAAGTGAAACTGCTTTAAAATAGAAATGAAATGAAAAAGACTACAAATAGTGCGGTTGGAGTGCCTGAAAGACAAAGATTCTAGGACAGCTAACCTTTGCGCTTCTCACAGGTGTATCGCATCTGTTCCTTTCGTTGCGTTGTTTCATCGAGCCTTTATCTAAATTAATAGCAAAGGCTCCTTTTTCTTTTCCATTTTATGTATGTAGTAATTATTCGTCCTGCATTTGTACAACTGTAGTGCCCTACTAAGTGTTTCTGGGACGTTCTAGTCGTACAGATGTGTGGTGTTCATGACAATAATGCAATGCGAGTGTACACGCAAAAGACTACACTTGGAACTGATTGTAATCGTTTGATATATTGTTACACAGATGTGCAGACAAAAGTGTGTCTGCCTACTCTAATATGCTAACTAGTGTGCTCATATGATTGTACGCATGTTTGCATTGCCTTTTACGTGACTGTTAACGATTATTTAATTATTTGTAATATTTTTTCTGTCGTCGCTGTAGATCGAACTCAGGACCCCGTGACGGAAGTTAAATGCTTAACACCTTAAGTTTAGCAAGTTTCATATCTCATTGCCATTTCGAACAACGCCTCTTAATCCATGCTCCATATTTTTTGCAGAATCAATTTCCATCTTAAATGCTACTGAATTCACACCATCAATAGAAGCTGGTAATCAATTTCTCATATTTTCTGATTCTAAAAGTGTCCTTAAATCCATCTCATCAAATTTGATTCATTCTAATTACAACCCTATTATTCTCGAAATTTGTTTCATGATTTCCATCCTCTCTATCCCTAATTCGTTTCAAATAGGTTTCTTATGGATTTCTGGTCATGTAGGAATCGAAGGAAAGGCAAATATTGATATTTTAGCTCGCTCTGATGCTTTTTTAGGCGATGCTTTTAATGAATTTCCCGTCAACAAATTACTAAGTGCACCTAAAAATTTTTAAACTAGGAAAAGCATTTCCGTTCTTCCTTTTTTAACCCTATTTTTAGTTTTATCCCTCGATACAGCCTCGTTCATCCATTCATTCTTGGTTTTCTGATTTTCTACTTTTCCGTCGCTCTATTATTTCCTCGGTATGTCGCCTTTGCTTTAATCACAGTTTGCTTCCAACTTCACGCGTCCGCTTCTCTATGGTCCGCCTCCACGCTGTGCTCTGTGTTCTTCTTCATCGTCCTCAGAGTGTAATTTCGATCATATTTTCTTCGAATGTTCTTTCCTTTTCCCGCAGCGCGCTAAATTTTGCTCGGAACGTTTGTCACTTAGTCTCCTCCCTCCTTATAATGCTCTCTTTATTCTCTCAATACCATCATTATCTCTAATTTCCTATTATTATCAGTTATACCTCTCATTAAGAGAATAACTCGTCCTTTCTCATATTTCACACTAATACAACTAATGATAAAGAATTTTGCCACATCTTGAATATTTTCTACTCTGTTTAACTTTAAAGCAAAGTATAAAGTAAGTCCCATATATCCTTGATAGGGTATTGTTTAGAGTAGATTTGCGTAATTTTAATCGTTATTTATTTTAATTTATTTTAATATTTTTTAAACGCCGCGTCCGCTTAACGATTTCGCTTTAGTATTATTTTCTCGCAAGAGACACGTTTTTTGATTATTTAGATCTGACCACTATTTTTATTTACCGCGGCACTACGCACAAAAAAAGAACCAAATATGGCCCAACCGTTCGCGATCGAGTCCTTTTTACCTGACTTGTTGTCGACCATCCATTATTATTAGTAAGTCCGTTCTTTGTTTTTGTTTTGTTTTGCAGGTGTGTTTCGTTTGTTTTTTCCCGTTGTCACCTTCGTTGTGCATCGCCCGTGTATTTTAATGTTTTTAAATCCGAATTTCGTAATCATTTTGTTGACCAAATAGTCCTTTTTCAGGACTCCTTAGTTGTTTTCGTAAAAGTCCGCTTAGACTTACGTAGTTTTTATCGAGTGTTTTTTTAAATAATATAATTTTTACATCCGGAATTTTAGTATTTTTAAATTAACCATAAACAGGTATTATGGATTGTAAATTTAAGCTTTCCATAATGGTACTAGGCCTAATGGATCTAAGGAGAACACTGGGGCCAGTTCCTCTCTCTCGGCCGTTTTTACTTTCCCAGATCTGTCTGGTATCCAATTATTTCAGGCTGGGTAAATCTGGGATCGACTTCGATCCGGAACGGGACAAGTCTTGAACGCGGGATCTCTGGTTTGGTAGCCAAGCCCCTTAACCACTAGGCTACTACGCTACCGTGTTCAGCTTTACTACTTTCTAATTCTTTAGTCAAAATATACTAGGTAACTTCATGTGGTTCCTACATATTAACATTCCTTACTCTTTATCTTTCCTTTTTCCTTATTTTCACTAGCACTTGCCTCGAACATTTTGCCTTAGAAATGAGCATAGCTTATTGCGCAATACTATAATCAGAAATAGATTCTAGGGCATTACTGCATTGGTGGCCATGTTGCTTTAGGGTGATCTACTAGTTAATCTTTCAGAACTAGCTAAATTCTGAGGCAAGGTAGGCTCCACTTGGTTGTAAACGTGGCTATATTGCTTCAGCATAATTTTTAATATATAATTATTGAGCACTTATATCGAACACGGGAGGCTGTAACGTGGAAATTAGGTGTAGATTAGCAAGAGCCCGGAATTTTGCAATACACCACAATATCTGAGTTGTTTTTAGTAATAACAAAAATACGATTATGATTAATAAATAAAATAACGTAAAAAAAAAGTTAAATTTATTAATGCAATGAATATAAGAAAAATAATATTTGCAGGTTCACCGAATTGAGATATTTTAAAAGGATGAGATAAAAGCGTTGGTCGATATATGAAATGTTATTTTTAAATCAACGCTTTTAGTTCATTCTTTCAAAATATCCAAATTTGGTGGACCTACAAAAATTATTTTTCTCATTTTTATTACATAAATAAAGCCTTTCTTTAATTTTGTTTTACAATTTTTAATTATATTTGTCAAAGAATTTTCCTCATTTTCAAAATATTTATTACAATTTTCATATAATATCGATTATTTTTTTCTTATTTAAAAAGCATTGTCGAATAAGAAAGCAATAGGGAATGAAATTTTTCCTATAACCAATTTAGTTTTAAATAACGTGATTTGCTTAATAGCTAGAAATAATTGGTCGGATTTTCATTTTTATTTGCACTTTTTTATCAGTCTTTTCCAGCTTAAAATCTTAAATATCTACAACAGAATGATCAGAAGCAATGTTTTTCTAAGTGATGAGTATTCATCGGTAGAACAAAGTGGGCAAGTACTTGGCTTTAGGATTTGCCTGAGAGGGAAGTCGTGAGAAAAAGACGTATGTCCCGTTCTTAAGCGGTTGACTGCCGAGAACACTCTGCACTCCGCTCCATCTAGAGGCAGCCATGGCTCCGCCGTAAGCTTTATTTCCTGAAGAAACATGGATTGAGATAACCAGTCATAATTCCGCTATGCAAAAACCGCGACTAATACGAAATTTCTTGGAACATTTAACCGTAACTAAACAGTGACCATGGACATACCTTGAACGACCGAGCGACCAGGTCTACCTGCTTATTACTCGGAACTCCGGCATGGCTGGGAATCCATGAAATACTACTCGGCAACCTCTCTGATTCGACTGGTATTTTCTAGGACCGTTGGTGATTTGGGAAGATCAGATTGAAAGCATGAATTGACTGCAAGTAATCAGTCATCAGTAAAATTCCAAGCGGCGGAGGTCTCAGTTTCAGATATGCTTGTAGAAAGAACAACATGACATACATTTCGATTTTTACAATCGGTACAACGTTGTTCAGTCGTATGCCCTCTGTGACTCCGTCAATTTGGAAAGCGTATACAGCCGGGGCAGCCTTAGACTTATTAGTCTTGAACCCATCAGTGTATGTTTTCGAAAATGTGGGGTTTTATTAATAATGTTTAGCGCCCTCTGACCACGTAATACGGTGGGTGATCGTTGTCTATGAGAGTTGTAATAGCTTCTAACCGAAAAGGAGTTCAGGGCGGGGGTAGGTTTGAATAGTCCACTGTGGATCTGGAGTTAAGTTTTATGTTATTTTGCAATAAAATGACACTGATTTCCGGTAGATTATCTTTGGGAAATTCAAACTCTATGATTGTCTCATTATAATTCTCCGCGGTCCACAAAAGCATATCGCCGTAGGTGAGTAATTTTCTGCCGCATGATAAAACTTAGAACACCAGCTAACGAACATAGTATTTTTGCTGGGGATGTAAGATGGATATTAAGTATTATGCGTAGAGTAACGTTGTGGATTGCATCACGCATTCTTAGTAAGGAACCACTTGCCAACGAATACGCCTGACTTCTATAACTAATTTTGCTAAAGACCAGTGTTTTTGGTAAATATTCAGAAGAAACCTTGGTTGGATGTCAAACTTAGCATTTGACAGAAAGTTAATTACCCTTAAAGATAGAAGGGATTTAGCTTTTAAGTCATATATAAAGGGTTTCCAATTCAGTCTAGTGTCCATCAAGATACTAAGGAGTTTAATATTCCAAAGCGTTTATTAAATTAAATAAAAACACTAAAAAATATCTTTTTATTTCAAAGTGGAGACATTAAAAAAAGCTGCAGGGATAATTTTCCACGAAAAAATTTAAAAAAAAATAGTATGTTAAGAAATTTAAAATTAACCATGAGGAATAGGAACATAAATAAAGTCGTTCAGGAACAGAGATGTATGTTTACCATTTATCAGATAATCACTGAACATGAAATTAAAAATCTAATAAGCCGGTGAAATACTCAGAAGATATCATGTTTGACAGTAAATTAATATAGAGAACAATGTTAACACAGAACTATAAGTACAGAATGAGTACATATTTCCTCTCTTTCTCTCTCTCTCTCTCTCTCTCACACACACACACACATATACGCAAACAACAGACCCCCTTCATATATAAATATATATATAACTCGGTTATTTTGGCCTCGTAAGGGGCTCTGCTCCTAGACCCTTCTTGCTTACATTTCTACCTCTTTCTCTTCTATACTTTGTATAAAATTATCAAAATTTACAAAGGCATTTTTACCGGCATCGTTTTTTTCTAACATTTAACTTTCGTTACATATAATTGGGACATTTTTAAAATCTAATGGAGGCCGGCTTAAGAATTACATTGTAATTTATATATATATATATATATGTATAATATATAAAACAAAGTCGAGTTAGTTACTCAATTTATAACTCAAGAACGGCTGGACCGATTTTTATGACCTTTGATTGTTGGATTTGTCTCCGCCCTGAATAGCAGATACGAAATTAAAAAAAAATTTATGAATAAAATTCATTTCCTCATACATTTTGTGTGAAACAGCTTTTTTTCTATTAACAGTTATAAATTATCTGATTGCAAACTCGCTTTTATTTTATTTTTGCCCTTATTGAATTTTTTTATTCACTACTAGTTGACCCGGCGAACTTCGTACCGCCTCAGAATCAATAAATGTTGTGTTAACTTATTAGCTGAATTAAATTCAGTTTTTTATTAAGATAAAATTAAGACTCAAAATGAATTACGTTCAATAAATGTACAAAAATCCCATGTTCACATGTACTACCCGTCCGTTACTCGCGTATTATCCCCGTTCGTATTCGTGGTTTAATGTGTGTTCGGTATTTCGGCAACGTTTGGTTATGTTTTCATAAAATATTCTCACATTTGTGCGGTGAGTGACCGTTTTATATTTTAGTCGTAAATATATTGCGATTTATTATTGTTTGAAGTATTATACAGTAAAAGAGAAAAAAAGGCGAATGCTCGGTGCGCCGGGTACTTACAATTAAATAACAAAGGTTACAGATAAAATTCCTCGTAATTATATTTACATATATTATCGTGTGAACTACAGCGTCTGGATTATTCAATTAACTATGTAGAACGTGCGGCGGTCAATATGAAAGACGACTGCGCGAGCAAATGCGTTTGATAACCGATGTTCACACGTACCGTCCATCGCGTTACTCGCGTATTATCCGTTCGTATTCGTGGTTTAATATAATTCTATATTTAAAAATGATATGAATATATTTTTTTTTTGTTTTCTTTTGTTCAGATTTTTCGTAAGTTTTATTTTTAATTATTTAAATTATTTAAATTATTTAAATTATTTAAATTTTGCTGGCTGTGTAAAATGTTTTACTTTGTTTTTTTTTTAATATTTATTTACGTTTTACAAGAAGACAAATATTTTTATTATTTAAAACTGAAAGTTATTGTTTAATGTAAGTGTTTTGTTTTTCTGTTTTTGTTTAAAAATTTTATTTCTTTTGTGTAAAGCTATGGATAAGCGACGAAATTTATTTAGTCTAATTTAAAAAATATTTTAACTTACGAAAAATCTAAACAAATAAACAAAAGAAAACAAAATAAAAATGTGTACATGTTATTTTTAAACATAGTATTACATTAAACCACAAATACGAACGGATAATACGCGAGTAACGCTATGGACGATACATGTGAACATCGGTTATCAAACGTATTTGCTCGCGCAGTCATCTTTCATATTGACCGCCACACGTTCTACACAGTTAATTGAATAATCCAGACGCTGTAGTTCACACGATAATATATATATAAATATAATTACAGGGAATTTTAAATCATAACTGCTTAAATTAAATGAACTGAAATTGAGAATAAATTTATTTCTTTTCAATTTTTGACAAAAGAAAAAAAAATTAAAATTTTTATGAATTCTATGGAAACGACTATTTTTTGTTTGTTTTTATTGTAGTATTCAAATACTACATATACACTAATTGATTACAAGGTTTTAGTGAACCATTTATAAATAAATATATTTCACGATAACACACACACACACACACACATAAATATATATGTATGTATATTTATAAAAATATTTTCATAATCCCCCTCCGAAATTTTGGTCTAGATACGGCCCTGTTTGCTGGCCATTTCGCGATTTCTTTCGGTTCACATTATGTTTATTTAAAAAAAAAAAAAGGATATGAATACGTCAATGTGAAAGGAATATGTTACATTTAATTATTTTTAAAATGAAATATCATCAATGTTTACTTACGGTTGCAATGGTCAAATTCGTTTTCTTTCTTAATGATAAAATTCATTCCACGCGTTACTTATGCTAATTATCAAATAAACCGTATGAAAAATATAAATATTTTTTACAAAATATATATTTCGATCATAAAGCTATTTAGCTTCGAAACGCGTCAGTGTACAATAAATTAAATAAATATTATTTTATAAAAAGTGTTTATATTTTTCATACGGTTTATTTGATAATAATATTTCAAGTCATCGATGATCGTCGCTCCGATCATTTCAATATTTTTCCCACGTTCTAATGATGAAAATATGATAGTTGAAAAATAATCAACCTTCTAACTGCTACAAAATGGGCTCTGAACTTTTTTTTCAATAATGCATTCGTAGATATGGGAGTAATGTTTTTTTATCATTGTAATTTTATTTTATACATTAGATATTGATTTGTTAAACAGCTTGGGCTCTTATAACTCACGAATCACCTGCGGCCCTAGATTTTGAAGTGGATTTTATTGATTGCGAAGTAATTTAAGGATAATCTGCGAAATTAGTTATTGAATAAGATTTTGGTTAGAGATTTTTAAGGCAAAGTGGAGATAAGTTGGAAGTGGAAAAGGATTAATTTAAAGATAAATAGGAATCATTGTTTGTAACTGCCATTACAGAGAAAAGAATCTTTTCACGCTGTTTGAAAACGTCTATTTGCATGCATTGAATTGATCTTGATTTATTATCCGTTATTTCATTTAAATTCATTATTTTATTTGAATAAATTCGCATTTACCGTCTTTTATTTGTATTATTTTTATCTCTGCCGTTATCTTTATTACTATTTCCAATACCGCCGCAGTTTCGTTTAATTGATATTCCAGTTTTTCTCCATTAATTTATCTAAACGTCTAAATAATCCGACATGTAACTTCTCCGTCTTACTTTGAGCAGTAACGTTTCCACAGAAATTATTGACAACCAAATCAATAAAGATACAACGTCCAAACAAACTAACCTGCCCAATTTAAATAACTCCGATAACATTAATGAATTTTTTTTTTCTCTTTATTGGACTTGCCTACGAGGGGAGTACGTGAGCCATAAGCATTATTGAAAATTATTTATTTAAATTTTGATCCGATCGGAGATAGATAATAAAGGAACTAAGAGTCAGAACAGTAGGGTTTTCTTTTTTTTTTTTTTTTTTTTTTGGCCCGACATCTAAACCATTTAGAACAGTAGGGGTTGGAAATGAAAGAATAAACACAGCATTGTACGGAAGGGGGATATTGAGATTAAGGAATTTAGAGAACAGTAAGAAACGTTCAGAAGACAAATAATCTTGATTTTTATTAGGGAATATGGGGAATTTACAAGTGAAAAACAAAAGCGCAACGAAGGAAATAAAAAAACGGCAAATTTCCACCTTACTCGCAGAAATATCGGTACATATGCAATGTCTTCGAGATTTAATATATTCAAAAAGGAAATAGCTAGAGTGCAGAATTATTTTGGCAAGTAAAGAAGAATAAATCTCAAAGCGTACCACGGTTAATTTTTAAATTTTGTTTTGTATTATCTATCATCATTTACAACATCCGAATTAGCAGAATTGCAAGTTATAGATAATAATGAACAATGGCTACTGTAGTATGTCATATATATATTCACGCGTTTCGAGAATATCCAATTTAACGATAGAATACAGCGTCAATTATTTTTCTGTTTCGTGAAGTAAATATGGCGAGATCGTTGTTTAGTTGTAATCCTAACTCGGTGTGCAAAAATCCAATAAATTCCGGTCCGTGCGATCTTCTCAAATCCAAATCTAAGTCTCCACTAACGAGCATCGGTATATCGTGATAATTATGTTTTTCAGGTACCTTTAATAATTTAGGACTGTACGCCATAAGATTTAAGACGATGAATTGCTGAATTTTCTCAAACGATATATTCGCCGAGATATAAAGTGAAGCGAGTATAGTTCTTTTACTGAGCAAATGTCGCCAATACCGTCGTGACATGTCGCGATTTGATCCATACTCATATTATTTGGATCGAACTTCCGCAAATCGTTTTTCATATTGTTAGACTGCAATTTATTCGGAAAAATTTATGGTTTCGCAAATGACAACACCATCGGAACGAATCATATTCCTTTTAAATTGAGTAATAGTGCGAAATCCTGGTATTTCAACAGAACAATCCGGATAATGACAGAAGTAAAATGAGGAAAACCATCAATAAAGACCATCCGACTCTGTAAGGAGGGGAGATGACGTTACCAAAAGGCCTTAGAAACATCAAGGGACGTAGCAAGAGTAAAATGTTTAAAAAGAATTTGTATATATCAGAAATAAATGAACTGGGAAAATTAGAAGATCCTTTAATTTTCATAATTTTAGAAAGTTTGTATTTTTCTTTATTTATTTTTTTCTGACTCAGCTTTCGCCATCTAGCCAGTTTAGCCAAGCTCAGTCTGGTTATCGGTACTGCATATATAGGGTGGTCTCTCGAAGTTGTTAACTCCATTAAACCAAATTTGGGCCATACTTTTGTATTTTGAATTAAATTTTCCCCTTTTGATTAATACTTTGTTAATACTCGACGTTCTACTTTGTAACAGTAAGTTGTCTAACTTCCGGTAAGAAATTCCAGAAATCTAGTTTCCAGACCATTGTTCTGCCTGCTGCGGTTCTTGCAGTTCTATCCACTTTAGTATTACTTCCGTTCCCGTTTACTGTAAATTAAATATCGCGTCTTTTAATGAGGCTTTGGTATTCGACATTTTCTTGCTAGTTTTCTATGATGGTTTATGCAATACGGCCAGAGACACCGTTAGAATTAATATTTTTTGACCGATAAACTGTTTAGATTGTATTCTAGACTTTTTAATATTGCAAATAGTTCCAATTTTAAAGGAAGATCCAGCATATATCAACTGAAAAGTTTTAAAATAAAATGCTGCTGTGTATTTATTTTGTCCTAAATCAAACGATCTATCGGTATAAAGGATTTTTTGTAATCATCGAAACGAGATTTTAATATAAATATTATTTACTATCAAACTAGTGCGGTTTGGAAATGAATAGTTTCGACAAATTCGTTATTATCTAATTCAATTAGCGAGCAGTAAAACGATTTGTGAAAATCCATCCAATATGGTGCCGGTTTTATATTTTTGTAAATCCTTAACTCAGTGTAGTTGTTAGAGCTAGCAAGTATTGAGGAAGTAGTGGTAAACTTCCAGTGATCCGGATTTTTTAGGCTGTCTAGTATAGATATCGATTTATTTATTGAATGAAAGCGATGCAGTTTATTTTTTATTGAGCTAGTGTAGATTTCATAGATTTTAGACAGAGCCGAAGAGCTCTGTTTTGAATAGTTTGTAGTTTTCTAGTTTTTGTATTGTTTAGATTCAATATCGGGGTTTCGTAATCTATATGGGAGTCCGTATTATTGCTTTGGTATTGTTAGCAGTGAATATGGAGGATCCCCCACTTGCTTCATACTAGGGCTCTCAATACATTAAGGCCTTTCTCACCTTTTGCAGGTAAATATTGAAGCTCATCCCTCCAGGATAATTTTGAGTTTAACTCGACTTTTAACGATAAAGATACAATATTAAAAAAAAAAAAAAAAAATAAATCGTAAAGGCTGTGTGCTTTATTTTAGTTTTCGGTCTGATTGCTTTATATTTCCCCAAATTTAGTTTTTGGTATTATACGAACAAAATACGTCAATTTAAAAAAAAACAAAAAAAAAACAAAAACACAATTCTGTTAATACTGCAGAACCAGCTGCGGAATTTAAAAAAAAATTTTGGAACTTTTTTTATAATCCGACGAAAAAAATATTCCAATTACGGGTTGTATAATTTTCGGCGCAGCTTTAGGTATTACCCCATTTGGATTACGTTGTCACGCGGTTTTTAAGTATAGATTAAAAATAAAACCATTACAGTCGATAGAAAACAAAAAGCTATAAGATAATAGATGAGGTTGACGAAATCTATTCATGCCTTTTGTTAACCGAAGTCGGCGAACATACGATTGCAATGAGAATGCAAATGTATCTATAGATTAAAATAGAATAATTATTAAGCTAATTTTGATTTTAAACAATTTAGCGGACAAACCATATTGAAATAAATAAACCGATACGCATTCTTTAGGAAATTACCGAAACATATCTGAAATTATGAACAATGATGCGTTCTGCAAAATTCTATCCATGTTAGATATAAATATTAATGAATGCTATTTTAAATAAATAAATAGCGTACTTAATGCACTGTTACAATCTCAATGAACACATAATACTCTCCATAAATATCAACAAATAAACAAAGAGAATAAAAAGGTAGTACACCAAGTAACCTAGGTTGAAAAGCGTACACTATAAATGAAATAGATACCGGAATAACAAATGCTTAGAATAAATACTGGTCGCTTAAGAATATATTTAAAGACTCCTTTAACAATCGCCGTAAGAGTCTAATTTTCAACATAACTATTATACTTAGCTTAACATAAGGTAGTCAACGTAGTGCTTGGCTTCAGAAATTATTAATATAAAAACGATAACGCAAAACGCAATCAAACGTTTTGCGTTAAATATTAAGAAATAAAAAAAATATATATTTTTTTTTAAAAATAGGCTTTCATTTATGCACCAAGAAGTACAAAATAACTTTATTAGTGTGTGACTACCGGATACGCATCATAACATTAAAATCTGAAACTACAAAATATTCTGAAAAATAAACGCGGGGGCCGCTGTTACAAAAACTTCTTCGGGGTGTGCGTGTGGTATTGTGATGCACAACAATGTAACAACATTAAATAGTGATTGTAGTTTTGGCTTAGGATGTATTATACTATTAATATTTATTTATTAATCTGCGGGCACCGCTTTTATTTTTCAGAATATTTTGTAGTTTCAGATTTTAGTGTTAAGATACGTATCTGGTAGTCGCACACTAATAAAGTTATTTGGGAATTTTTAGTGCATAAATAAAAGACTATTTTTAAAACGTTTTTTTTTTTTTTTTTTTTTTTATTTTTTAGTCTGGACTTTTTACCATGTATTTCAATAAAAAACAATAAATTTAGAATTTTATTTTGCTTTATTTTATTCAATATCTTGATTATAGGACATTTACAGAAATTTGTGTTACATTTTATTATTAAATAATCTATCGCATTCTTTCAATTATATTATCTTTTGTTTTTCATACAATACATATGGAATCTTCAGTACATGAAACACAATGTTCGACTAATATTTCCATTGATTATTACATGACCGAAAAAAAAAATTTTTTTTTGAAAATTTCGAGCTTTCGATGCTCCAAGGGTCCGATTTTAAAGTTGGAACCCCAAATGTTCCAAAGTAAAGAAATACACAAGGATGCGTATTTTTTTAACCCTGTTCAAAATTTTTAGCTATAAAGCTAAGCCACAAGGGGGGACTACACGTCATTTTTTGCACTTTTTAAAACTTGTAGTAAACTTCCAATGCTTAGCTTATCATATGACCGGGAAAAAAATAGTTTTTTCCAAAAGTTCGAGCTTTCGAAGCTCCGAGGGGCTAATTTTAAAGTTGGAAACCTAGATGTTTCAAACTAAAGAAATATACGAGGATGTGCATATTTTCAACCTTGTTCAAAATTTTTAGCTATAATACTCGCGTCGCAAAAAGAGGGTTATATATTCGATTCGCGCTTTTTTTAAAATTTTCGTAAACTTCGAAAGTTTCATTAAAGAAATAAAATATGATCTTGTTCTCGACAAACAGAGATCTTTCCAACAATATATCACATGCTCGGGAAAAAAAATATTTTTTTCCAAAATTTCGAGTTTTCGGCGCCCCGAGGGTCTAATTTTAAAGCTGGAAATCCAAATGTTGCATAATATTGTATTGTCATCTATAACAAGCATTTTTGCAAAAGAACACTTTTTTAATTCATCGAGAAGTAGTAGGTGAAAAATAGTTCGTAAGATTCCCCCCAGACAGACAGAATGACAAAGCGAGTTAAATGAAAGCCTATAAAAAGATAAATATCCTCTCAAACTTATAACTCAAAAACCAAAAAAAAACAATTTAGAAACAATAAGATATATTAGAAGATAAAAGTGGGCTTGAACACATGCGAAAAAAATATAATGTAGGAGATATTCCGGTGGAATTTTATAAAATTTAACAAAAGAAAAGAGAGATCTTTTTACAGATTGTTTACAATAAATTGAGAAACAATATATATATATATATCGATTGAACAGATTACATATCAGAGCGTAAATATGTATCTTCGACTCTAGCTTCGAATTGTATCGATTTATTATTAATAATTAACAAAAATGTTTAAAAACAAACTAAGTAAAAATCGGTTAAAGCGAGAAAATCAGGCTAAAGTAAGTTTTATATTTTTTAATTTTTTTTTTTTTTTTTTGTTACAAATATTGCTCTTTGTAAGTTTTTGGAAAATACTTTTTACCTCTTCTGTAATCGATGTTTAAAAATTTCACGGGGTCATTTTTAATAATTATTAATTGAATTCTAAACACTAGCACGCAATACATATTTTTTTAATCATTAATTACGCTTGTAAAAATATACAGTTACTATTTCAACTTGCGGAGACGAAAAAAAGCTGAGCAGAATTTATTACGTTATTCTTTGTGGAATTTTATTGGAATTACTATCCAAAAGTAAGCAGAGTTAGGGGAGAGAGAGAAAACAGAATAGAGAAGGTAATAAAGTTTGGTATTTCGCTAATGAGTCACTCCTTTCTGATTATACCTGTAATGATGCAGACAAAATCAGCAGCTGTAAAATGAAATATAAACGTAAAATTCAAAGCAGTCGTACGTAATAACAAGTTGGTTTTTTTTTTTAAAAAATGAAATAAAAAAAAATTAGAAATGCAAAGTAGTAATACGTAATAACCGGTTCATTTATTTTTAAATATCTGTTGCTTCAGACCCAAATAATATATTTTGCATTTTACTAATATTTAATTTTCTTCCCGAAATAAAAATAGGTGAACTAGTTTTTCTCGAGAATATTACTGTATTAGAAACTACTCACCTTATAAAGCTGATATTTTGAAAACGATACGTTGTTTAGTATTCGTTTAGAAGCCATCAATAGTGAACGTTCTCAGTGCAGTTATAAACATGGAAAAAAAAAATTGGTTGTCGTTATGTTATACGATACTTCTGTTCGAAAGGTCTCAGCTAGCTAGATTATACTCTCTGCGTAGTCTGCTTCTTCGTTTACAATAGCAAAATATCGGGCGGCAGAGTTTAAACGAGGCCGTACGAGCTGCCGAGAGCCATATCGCAGTGGTCGACCAGATAAGGTGTGAAGAAAAGCCGCAAATGTTATTGGATGACCATAGACTGAAAGTAAGCGAGCTAGCAGACATGGTAGGCATTTAAAAGAGTGCTGTATATCAACTGAAAATTTGAACATGAAAAAGTTACGCGCAAGATGAATGTGGCGTTTGCTCACAATGGAACAAAAACAGCGTCTCTTAGGGATATTTCAATCGAGTATTTGGTGATGTTGCACAGCAGTAAATGCGACTTTTTACGTCGATTCATAACCAACGGGTCCATCACTTCACACCCGAGGCAAAGGAACAGCCAAAATAATGGACTAGAAGGAGAGAATCGGCTCCAAGAAGGAGAAGACAGTTCCATCTGCAGGCAAGGTTATGGCGTCAATTTTTTGCGATGCACGCCGGATAATTTTCATCGATGATCTTCAAACCGGAAAAACAATCAACGGCGAGTATTATGCAAACTTACTGCAACGTTTAGTGATAAAATCAAGAAAAAACGGCCGCATTTGGTTAAAAAGAAAGTGTTGCTTCATCAAGACAATTCCTACAAATAGAATCAATAAGCTAAAGTTCAGATTGCTTCCTCAGGCACCCTGTTAGCGACATTTAACCTGCTCGGATTATTTTCTTTTTCAGAAACTTAGAAGTCGGCAGTTGATGGCTATTTTGAGGAGCTCGGCAGTTCTCATTATAAACGGGGTATCGAAGCTTTTGAACATGGCCGGTGAAAGGAGACTGTGTTGAGAAATAAAGACATTTTTCCCCAAATTTTTCGTATTTTTTTTGTTAGGTCGGGTACTTCTGGGAGTATCCTTGCAAACAAAGTGCGTGATATGTTTCAGAATAATCCGAGATTCGATGGAAACGGGAAAATTTGTAGGGGTTATTTTTGCGATTCATACTCTGTCGGTACAGAAATTTAAGTTGTCTCCGATAGCAACCGTATATAGGAATTTTGAGCCGTGGAAATGCGCGTGACTATATTGAACGGTTTTCAATATGTAGTGATAGTTAAAGCACGTTGTCTGCATTGCATCATATTTGATTCCCGGTACCGCTCATTTATGTACAAAAAATTAAAGAATGCTGCGTTCTGTTGCGCATATCTCCGTTCAGCGTTTCTTTTCCATCTATAAAATATTATAAATGTAAACAATTAAAAAAAATGACCATTAACATTCGGTTACTAATGTGATATTTTCTATCTACTCGATTATCTTCGACTCCGTGAGCGCTGTCAAAGCAATTTCCTCCTATATCCTCACCCACTGTTACGATTTTATCATCTTTGGCATACGTTTCCTCATATCAAAATCTTCTCGCATTCTATCCAGACCGGTGAGTATAGTAAATGACAGATCCTTTAGCTCAGGGACTGCTGTGTCCTCGTATCTCTATTTATCTAAAATTTTTGACTTGCTTCCCCTATACAAAAAATTCCATACTAGACATCCTCCACGTTCCCTATTTTTCTAACATATTTTCTTTTTGCCTATCCATTTAACCAACTCTTCCGGATCTTTCTTAGTTCAGTGATTTTTCTTCATTACACTGTTCCGTTCCATCATTCGTTTACGCTTTAATCATAGTCTGCTACCTTTTTCACGTGCCCGTTTTGGCGCTCTCTCCAAACTGTCATCATAATTACGAAGTTATCTAGAATCTCAAATATATTTTCTTTGAATGTCCTTTCCTTTCGACCGAACGCGCCACTCCTTATTGCAATTTGTTGTCTTTTGGACTTTCCAATTTTTTTTTTTTTTTTATTGCACGTTTTACATCTTATCCATTTCCTCTCTCTCTCTCTCTCTCCATTATCCCAATTCTTAGTTCCTTTATTCTGCCAGTTTCCGCCCGGATTAGTATTTAACTCTACCCCTTCCAATCGCTTCTAGGTGGGGTTATCGGCGTGCTCCCCAAAAAATAAATAAATAAAAACAAAATCGCTAAAGATTAAGATCCGTGTAGCCTTTTAATGCTCTCTATGCATTGAAAATTGTTGTACATCATGTTCTTTTGTCTGTTCATATTTATGATTTTTTTCAGCCCTCTCGTTTTTGCCCTGTTTCAACAAAACTAATTACATTCGCAGCTAAGAATAGCGTAGGTATTATGTTAGAACTAGCGTACGTAGTGATTACACCGTACAGTTGGCTTTTTATGGAAACAATACTTGATCTAATCAGGTGTAAATTTCTACGATATGAAAAAGCGCACACTTGTTGTCGCGCTAAGACTAATTAACTCGAAATGATTTCACCGAACTTCTGAATATTTTTGATTATTATACACGTAAACGCATCCTGTTCGTTAAATTTTGAATTATAAATTATATACACTCGGACGAAATTTAGCGATGTTTCGACGATGTTCGCGTTAATTTCACCTATTAAATTTTCATATTTTTTCAACGTAGGTCTATAAAAAACAAATTATTCGCCATCAAAGGTACGAACTACTAATGACCGCCAAATGGTTTATAAAATTAAATTTTCAAAAACTGACGGTTTTAACAATTTTGTCGGTCAACTTTAGGATTTTCTTTTTTAGCGGTCCCCGAAAAAAACGAATCATGAACGGAACGCCAATAACCGCTACAAAAAAATTCTTAATTGTTTTACAATGTTCATTTTGAATCGCCAAAAACTTGTAGGCCAATTATGAAGTTTACCATGCCATTTTAACAGAAGAAAATTTTGTGAATAATTTTTACGTCAGATAAAACGGAACTAGATACTACGACAAATGAATACCGATAATGACATCAAAATATTTAAAGAGGGGTGAAAATTCTGCTGACTCTGATGAATGCAGAAAAATAAAAAACGCAATACAAAAAAGAATAACCGGCAAGGACATATTGTTTCCACATTACGATGTTGAAAAAAACGGAACTTGCAGACAAACGTAAAACCGTAGACAGGCAAATTGCTACAATTTCAACCTTAACCTCCTAAACAAGCCATTCTGATTATATTGCAAAAAAAGTTATCGAGGCTATGCCATTAATGCCTGTTGATCGACTGTTAATAAGTACAAAGTTTCATTTAGTTTATATAACCATTTTTTTTTATTAATATCTCTAGCGAAGCGTAATCGCTCTCTCGGCTAAAAAACGCACAAATTTTGACAAATTCATTGTTTTAAACAGACATGTGAAATTATTACGTATTTAATGCTAATCTCGTCGAAAACCCCCAGTAAGTCACAAATAAAGAGAGACAATAGATGTACCAGTCACAGAATAAATACACAAACACATATAATAATAGTGACACGTATATATATATATATATATATATATATATATATATATATATATATATATATATACGTTTATCGCCTTTTTTTAGTAAATTATTTGTCTACAACACTACTACCGTTAAGAACCATCAAGATAACCGGCTGATGTCAAAGTGACGTGCAATCAAGGTCATATTTATAATGCAAATGATGAAATCCGGCGATTTTAACGGATGACTGTTTATTGTAAAATTGTTGCAGCGGTTTAAGGGTCGGTGAAAAAAACTTGCGAGGCATGGGATGCGGGATGGAGCGCGAAATTCGCTTGGGACGTAATAACATCGCGGGATATGAGTGAGCGCAGACCAAAGCGAGATCCCGCTAAATTTTCCCGCACTTGCTGCGAACATTCATCGGTTCGCAGTTGACAAAGTTTTCCCGCATCCCGCAACGATCACGCTCCTTTTTTCGTCAATCTTTCACGATGTCTCAAACGGAGAAGTTGATTGAGGCAGTGAAAAAACATCAGATTTTGTTCGACTTGAGCCACGAAAGTTACAAAAATCCTCGTGCAAAGGACCGAGTATGGAACGACATCGGGCGGAAATTGAATGAAAATGGTTGTATATAACGAACAGGTTATGTTTATAACGTACAGGTGGTTTTGTAATATAAGAACTGAATAGTACATCTTTTTCCGATTCTAACATTACGATGACCATACTGGGGCTAAAGTTCACCATTAATTATTTATATATTCTTCGACGGTGACGGTGACAACGTCGACGAATTAACAATGTAGCGCGGAACGCAGTAAGCGACTGAAAAAGCCCGAACGAGAATTTCGTGTCATGTTAAAAGGCTTTTTTTAAACGGATCCGAAAATTTACGCGAGAACAACCGGAACGATATTAAAGTTCGGCGGCGACTGAAATTTCAGCCACGCTTCCGCAGTAGCACGGTAAGAAGATCATGTCTCGTTCGCGGATAGAGAACAGCCGAAGCGGCGATGGCAGCAGACGCTTCAAGTAGCATTCGGAAGCCGACACTCTGCGCGTTCGATCACGGCGACCGATTGCCGCTTATCGCGTACCAGCAACTCCACGGGGGAACAACGTGTTTGACGTGGCTAGACAATGACCAGTAGTTCGGGGAGTTGAACAATATATAGGTGCAACATGTTTAAGAGGTAACAGCACTGTAAATTTTTTGAAAAATCGATTTTCTTTTTATCGGCTTAAAATATACTTTAAACCTTTCTCTGAATACGAGGCAATATGTTTTTTACCTGGAAAAAAAATAATTTCCTTAAGATTTCACGTTTTTTCCGGAGTGCGGCAGGCTGCTCCAAAATGACTACTCGATGTAAATATTTGCTCAAAAGGTACCAGCCTAATATGTCTTGCTTTTTGATTTATAACTTGCCCGATATAGTATCAACAGGTGTCGATAGAAGGTATAATTATGTTAAGTTGCAAGCTGTTCAAAAGAGAGTAAGTATATAAGTAGATCATGATTCAAAGCAAATAGCAAAAGGGCTTCATCTTCATCTGGCGACATTTTCTCGAACAAGGCACAATGCAACTTTTTCTTCCGCGATCTGCAGTTCCCGCTTCGCGTTTTCCGTCAAGCTTGAGTTTTTTTGCGCTCCATCCTGCGTCCCGCAATTTTTTCGCACTGGTGTGCGCGACCCTTTATTGTTGTCATCTTTCCCGTGTTCAGTTAATTTTTTTTTTTTTATATCTCGCGTATTTTTTAAAAAACATCAATGTCTTTCATTCTCAATTATTAGTCAGATTGAACATTTTTAATTAGGAATAGTAAACCCTAACTTTTTCATTTTAGTTTAACAATGAAGATATACACCAACATGAAGCGTTCTTGGCCAATTTGACCGAGAAATAGTTTCGCTTGTAAGCGCGTGGTACAATTCACAAAATACACACACACACACACACACACACACACACACACACCATTGCTGGTTTCTTCGCAATTATTTATTTAAATTTCATTTCCTTAATTTTCGATAATTTCCTTCAAACCATAAACGAGAAGTTTCAGGGCAATATTTTAATCTTTTTCATTTTAGACTTTGACGCTTGTACATTAATCCTTTTGAAATAGATCATCAAAAGTTTGAGTTTGCTGCCGAAAAAATTAAAAGAAACGAATGTAGTGTATCTCCTTCATCAGGTGACGAATTATTAATTTCACCTTTTGCAACCTCTCTAGAATTCATCCCTCTATTGCAACGGTTTTCAAATGGTAAAACCACATTTTCACTCGATGCTGCTTCAAAATCGGTCGTAGAAAAGTATTCGAATAAAAAATCGTAGACAGAAGTATTGAAATTTGAAATGTTTACAAACCGTTGGGAACAGCGAATTATATAATTTTCATAAAGATTCTCGACTATCGAACCATCTTTTTATTTTTACATGGTTAACACAGAACTCGCATTGGTTAGTACATTCGCAGTAGTTAAAAATAACGTTGATTATTTCCTCAGATGAACGGAGTTCACAAGGAACGTTTATAGTAGAATATTGTGATAATTTCATAAACTTCTATGACTAGTAGTATCACGTAAAAAGTATTTTGACGTAAAAATGCTTCACAAGAGAAGAGGCAACTTATTTTGCAGAAGTCATCTTGAAAGAAATTACCCGTTGATATCCGGATAGATACGCGCATGCGAAGCGTACAATAGAAGAAAATCGAAAGAAATTATTGTCCATTTTTTCTGTGATCGTTTTCTGTAGAGTACACGTGGTATTACTCTTCTTCGTGGAAAATTAGCAGAAGCCGGTAATTTCACAGATTTAATCGATTAAAAGACTATACATATTCAAATAACTTCACATAGGACGCTAAATACACGTGGTCGTTAAAAATTCAAAATACTCTAATAAATATTTTTTGAAATTTTTTTACAAAAAAAAAAAAGTGTGTTGCCGAAATTAAAGAATCAGTTTATCGATAGGTCTCAGCTGATGGAACGGCTGACGTCTCTGATACAGAAAATTCTTTCTACAGGTGCTCCGTATTTTCACTGCAAATTGTAAACATAACAAGAATTTTCAGGCTTCGTTCAATTACTCATTCAGTTGGGATGAACTGTGTGAGATTCGGTTATGAATTTACTTATCGGGCAAGGATAAATTCTTCGTTATGACTGATAAGGAAGGAGTTCAAAAGATTATTAGAAATACGTATCCGAAAGCTTTATTTGCACACTGTGCCGCCTCCCATAAACTAAACTCCCCGTCAATGATTTAAATGAATTAGTTATCAGCAAGCACCATAAATTAATAGTGTCCATTGTTTCCTTATTTATTCACAATATTATACTAGAATCAGTTTTAGCTGCACCTCAATCTATTGAATTGCTAACCGAAAAATGTCACAAGTGGATCAGTAATGCAATAGCAATATTTTAATATCATAGAAGAATGCGTAATCTAAAAATTTATGAACAAATGGAAATGTGCAACTCACACTGGATTAATTTAAAAACTTTACATATTGTTTTAAGTTAACTAAATCGTGCTACTATTGGTTTTAACAATAGAAGACCTTTGACGGAATGTTTTCATTCTACATTTAAATTCGTCAGTAGATTCTCTAAATTGCAGATTTCCACAAAATAATGCAATAACTACGTTAGTTTTCAAAAACCATACACAAAATTTTGCATCAAAGTATCATCAGTTTATAACATATAAATGAAAAAGCAGTAAATCAAAAATATGGAATTTAAAATCTTCTTCATGAAGCAGGAATGTGATTTTCGGACGATTTTGCGAACGTTCAGAAATTGACATTAACGAGTTTACTACAGTATACATTATTTTATCCTTTGATTAAAGTAGTCGCACAAATCATAATAACGCTTCCTGTCACAACGACGTGTACCATTCCTACACCGGAGGAAATAAAAACACCACTCAAATCGACTACAACCGAAGGTCGATTGAATTATTTTCATACTATTAAGCACGTTTAGGAAAATCCCATGACGCCATTAATGACAAAGATTCTTTTAATAGACCGATAACTTATTGCGTAGGAAGTTTTTCTCAGATCCCCCAAAACCCATAAAAAAGAAAAAAAGAAAAAATGTATAAGCCTCCTGCTGCTAATCATTTATTCACTGAATCGTAAATTTCTTGTGGACATATCGTGATTATGAGCTGTCCATCTGATGCATAAGATGTTGCCATTGATCTCTGTTGTGAGCCAGTCGAACACATTCTTCGCAAACTTCTTCCCACAGCTATCCGAATCATATTTAGTCGTCTCTCGTTAGAACGGTTCGTCGTAGCATTCGTCTTTCCAACGGTACATTTCTAACGTATCTATCTGTTATCGGTCAAATTTACGAGAGTCCACGTTTCCACGTCGTAGAGAAATACTGAGAAAACTAGACTATTCACGAGTTCTGTTTTTACTTTCTTCGATACCGCTGGATATATACGTTTTAGCCAACACATAACACTTTTTAATATATTTGTTCTGTGTCTAATTTCCGCTTCAGATCCACCTCGATTTTCCGAACTTAGATCATACATAAGATAAAAATATTCTCGATAAAACTTTAATGTCAAGTGTAATGAATGAAAATTTATAGATAAGGTAAAAAATTTACGTGCAATCAATATAGACACTCCACTTGGTAACAAAGTTGTGAAAACCTAATTACAAAAGAACATTCTCTGCAAGTTGCACTATCAGAAATGCGGCTCCGGGAAGATCTCCCTGTCATATTTATTCGTTCGGTAGAAGTACTGTCTCGTCTACATCAATATCTCTATTTCTTCTTCCAGTTCAACTATGTTCTGTTCATTTTCTGTCATCAAACAACGCCAGAAGTTTTTGGTCCTGGCGAGCATCTTGTAGCTTTTCTTTTATTTCTACATCTTTTACATTGTATTATGCAACTGAACACCCTTTTTTCCATGCAAAATGCTGTAGATATTCTGTGTCTTTAAGCTGATTCTGCACGAAAGGATAATAGAAATTATAAATCGTTTCCCTACGTAGGGTATATAAGCATGGGCATCGCTAGCAAGGGGAGGAAGGGCAGCTTTCCCCCTGGAGCCTTGAAACTTTTTAATCAACTGGCCATGATGAGTATTCATAGGCGCGTAATCATGGACAATTTGCCAGAAACCCACGAAAATGATGTTTTAATTAAGATTTTGTTCTTGTTTAATAAAATATTAAGCCTTTACAACTTATAAATTTTATTTTTTCTATATCCCCTTTCTATCATCTTGCCCCCCCCCCCGGCTCATCGGCTGGCGACGCCCTTGTATATAAGCGAACATGTTAAGAATTGTTCAAATAATAGAATAAATTTTCCCGCGTGTGTCACATCAGGTGCAGAATAAATCAGCGTTCACTTTCAAAGAGGCCTGCATAAATCCTCTTGATGATGTTTTAGGGAGATTCGAAAAAATAAAATATTACGAAATAGACTGCTATAATTTTCGAAACCTCTTACATAATACATGAAGGATTCCTAGGTGCTTTAATAATAAGCGGGTAACCATTTTTTTTTTTTTTTTTTTTTAAAAATTGTAATAGCGTAATATTGTGAAAACACGTTTAAATATATTTGTCGCGCTCTTTTTTTATTACGGCAACAGGTGGTGCATTCGCGATAGAACGGGAATTGTAAACAATGTTTTCTTCAAATGCAATAACCAAAATTCTTAAAATAAACCAATCCGGTTTTCACTTTTTCAACTAGATCTCGTTGTTCCAAACTAACGCCACTAAAAAAGAGTGGAACCGGTTTATATCGGTATTCGAACGGAGACTAATCTTGGAAAGGTTTTTTCCTTTTTCTTTTTTCTGCTTTGTTTTCTTTTCGAAATTATTAGCTGCCACTTCAACTTCGTCCTGGTCGCAAAATTACCGCGAGTTTTGTTGTCAGAACGTTTAATTCGTAAGTGAATGGGGGGGGGGTACGACTAAAACGATTAAATATTATCAGAATGGGGGGAATTGGGCCGCCGCTTAAATAGACGTGTCAGTGACGCTGAATGACACGGCACACCGCCAGTAAAATCACCAAACAGAATTGTTCATTATCCGTACATTTCATCGTCAATAATACCCATAATATTATTTCGGTTTCGTTAATTTCTTCTATTATTCTTTTTAGTCGCCGTTCTTCTCCTCGTTCCCGCCATTGTTCGCTTCATTGCCAGCGCTGGATTCCTCGTCTTTATACATTATTTACTTTCGCGTTCGCCCATTATTACGACACTTACATGCCTCTCTAATTTTACGCCTTGTCATACACGCAGTGCACTACCGAAATCGAAGGTCTGGTTAACCTAGTTAATCTACCGATCCTTAACGTAAATCGATTTAACACTCTATAAACATCCTTTGATACATTTCAAAGCGTATCATTTAAACGAAATTTTGAGCGAACCTCAAATTACTAAAAAGTTATTCGTAAAACTTTGATAAGGTTGATTGCAATTTCTAATGTCTCGTTTTTTTTGCGTTCTTGAGACTTCTCTTAGCTTAATTAATTTTGCTAAATACGCGTATGAAAACGTCTCTATCCTTGCTTAAAGAGTAAAGCTTCACTTATTCTTTAAAATTATAGAGCAATATCACCAGACAATAAAATAACTTCCGTTATGAGACTATAATATAGTATTCGTGAACTATCAGTAATAAACGCGGGTCGAAGGTTACCCATAATATATTTAAATATATGTGTGTATGTATGTATATATATATATATATATATATATATATATATATATATATAGAAGTACAAAAAAGAGAAAAAGAAAATTATCGCGAGATATAGCCCGAAGCGGTAAAGATAACTTCGATATTGATAAATGAATTGGCGATTTTCACTTACTACCAGTATCCATAGGTATAGGACACAAAAACGACAAATATAGTGGGTGATAAAACGAAGGTAAAGTAGGAAAAAAAACAACAAAACTAGCGACAATGGCGCCCGCCGATAGCATCTGCTGACAGGTTTTCGATTAATTAGTGCATGAATCAACATGAGTCACTTCAAGGGTAACTGAGCGATTCAGCTTGGCGCTACATTCAACGGAATTAGAGCTTCCAGTACTTTAGCCAACAATATCGTTCTTTGTTTTCTCTTGTTCTCACTCTCTTTTTAGACCGTACCAGGATTCGACATTATACACGCTAATCGCAAGCAGTACAAAACTAACTAATTAAAAAACAATCGAAAAAGAAATAATTGTCACACCGTCGAAATAAAAAAATATTTAATTCCGGTTCGCATATAACTCTGTTTCCTCGTAAAACTAAAACTGCACATACCATCTTGCTGCTTCGTTTTTCTACCAACTATTCTGTTTCAGCCAAAACTCTTATTTTTTTTTTTACGTAACGCTAAATTGTTCGCGGTTCATTTAAAACGAAACTGCGCTACTAATTTCTTCGAAGAACTACCTAACGCACAGATCAGGTACTAATTTGCGGGTCAAAAGAACGGGTCGTGAAAACGTTAAAAAAAAAACAAAAAATGCGCTACAGTTTTTGCATAAAAATGTCATTTAAGATCTTTCTCAGATGAGCACAATGATTCATGCAAAAAAATTTTATTTAATTTTTTATTACTTTTTTATAATGAATATGAACGAAATTATGTGAATGAATAGGACGGATTTTATTATTATTATTATTATTTTTTTTTAAATCTTTTTGGGATAACTATAAAATCCGTACAGGAATTTTATTTTATAGTCAAAGTTTAACTGATGTAAAATTTATATTGGAAGCTTCAATGTATGTAATTTGCGGAGAAGAAATAATATAAATATTATGCATATATGATAATATTCTCTAAAATCTAGAAAATTATTATAATCATATGCCACACGAAATTTCATTAAAAACAAAATCTTTTTTCTTTGGCACACATATATATCTTCTGACTAGATTCAATGTAAAAATTTTTTAGGTCACAAAAAAAATATCACAAAATCTTATAATGTTTTTCACCTATAACTTATCCGATAGCTAGTCTTATTTTACTATTAAAAATATTTTATGTATGTAGGTGAATACATCCTGTTTGTTAAAATGGTATAATAAAATAAACTTTAATAACAAACAATATAGATCAATAAATTAGATAAATACCTATTTAGAAACGTTTTCGGGCATAACCCATCATCAGCTAACACTAACTTAAGTTTTAAGTTTCCTTTAAGTTAGTGTTAGCTGATGATGGGTTATGCCCGAAAACGTTTCTAAATAGGTATTTATCTAATTTATTGATCTATATTGTTTGTTATTAAAGTTTATTTTATTATAAAAATATTTTATTCAACTTGCGATAAATAGTTCATGTTTTTACTAAAACCACATTATCATTACGTACATCTGAAGGACAGTTGTCACAAGGTACTTCTGTACAAAGGGAATATGGAGGTACTATACTTTTTTTGGCTAGCCAACAAGAAAAGTTCATCCTCAAAATTGTTCGTAAGTACACGAACTTTCCTTTGTTTTTGATATACCTCGAACGAAAACACGATCCTTGTGGCTGCACTCAAATTAACAAATTTTCAAGACAATGAAGTTGCTTTGTATTTCACAGAGGCGAAACAAAATTAATAAAAAGCAATTAATAATTTAATCTGTATTAATCTGGTCATTAATTTCAATTTGACAGACGTTTGTTTGAAGATAATCTTACATGTACATATATATATATATATATATATATATATGGAATGTGAGTATTTTTTTTTTTTAAATTCATGCATATGTTTGTGGGCATATTATGTAATTATGCTTATACACATATACGAAATTGTTGTACATTATAGTTGACTGAAATTTCATAAATGAATCCTAAAGCATATTGAGGTATAGAATTTAGGAGCATTATGTTTTATTCAAAGCTTGGTATATAATACCATCTAGTTTTGCCCTTCTTAAGGATAAAAAAAACAAAAACATGAATTAATTAAAATGGCCTTAAAATTAGGTTGACGAAGAAAAATACAGATTACGATCGAACGGATTACAAACTTATATCTGAAAAAAACTGCTGAAACAATCAGTTACGATTTCAAAAAAAAAAAAAAAAAAAAACAAACTTTCAAAAAATAAACATTAAAATTTATTGAAAAAAAAAAAAGTCTATAACGTCCATTTACAATAATTAAAAATCCATACTTTGTACAACTAACGCATCAGCAATAAAAGTGAAAATTAAGACCACGGTAAACGACGTTTCTGATAAAAATGATTTATTGCTTTTGCGCTGCCGAATTCATCTTTTTGCGTGTTGTCGCAGCTTTTTATCACAGTAAAATCATTTAACAGTTTCTGGGAACGATAATTATCACACATGGCGCTAACTTTACATTACTGCTAGTAGTGCAGATTCATCGAGTTTTCATTAGTTCACAGGTTCGCTCGGTTATACAAAAAATGACATCGAAACAGTTTTTTGGGACACTGCTTTCACTTTTGTATAATTTTCTTTCTTTTTTAATTTCAATAGAGATAATAAATAGATTTAAAAAATGCTGATAATCACGACAAACTAAAAAGAATTCTTCAAAATTCAAATACTTCTTTTAGTTTAATTACAAAATTTATGAATAAAAAAATTTAAGCGTTTTTTTTTTTTTTTTTTTTGTAAATTATATGGAAACGTCCAAATTAATATATAAATATTAGACAAAAAGACTTTATTAACGCACAAAATAAGCAGATAAAATACATTTCGAAAACCAAATCTAATTTATCCACATAATTTGTTAATTAATAGTCATAACGAAAATTTCCTATAACAGAAAGTGACAGTTTAAATCATTCTGCAATATGCAAATACCATAACAACGCGAGTCGAGTTAGTCTAGTTTCGAAAGTAGTTGCTCGATTAATTTATTCCAAACTTCTTATATTCTCCGGTCTGATAAACATAGCTCCATTTTTACACATAAATATATATTAGTTGCATCGCGAGCAGTTTCATTTTCAAAACAAAATGTTCTACATAAAAATTCAACATTATTTCTATCATACATTTAATTTGCATAGAAAACCCGGTTAAACATTGTGAAATCCTTTAAAAAGGAAGGAATATTTCCATATATGTATAAGTGATGTATATGAATTTATTTTATATTTTTCCGTAAAGTTCCGTATTGTTAGCATAAACTGGGTATCTTTTACCTTTTTTTTTTTTCATTATTATTTTTTCGTAGGCTCATCATCGGAGACATTAGTCCAACACCTAGAAAAAGGAAAGGAAGTGCAGGAATCAGATCTTTATAGGAGGCAGAATGAATTCAAAAGCCGACGTAACAGAAAGAGAAAGAAGAGAGAGGATGAAAGGCGCACTATAGGGAGCAGCTAATCTATTAGTATAATAGAAGATTAGAGTATAGAAGGTCAGCAGCGATGAAAGATGATTTAAAGAAAATGTGATCAGCGTATTACTATAAAATTGGAAGTGGAAAGGTGGAACGGGAGAGAGACGGAATAAAGAAGATATAGGTAAGATAAAGGAAGCAGAATGTGTCCAAAGCGTAGATGACAGACTATAGACAGTCACTATGGACTGTGCACTACGGAAATGGAATGAAAGATGGATTAGCACGACGGCACAGGAAAGTCGCATGTATGAAAAAGTACTTGCCCGGCTTAGAATCGGCCATACCTCGCATAACGCATGCGTATATCTTCGAAGATGATGAAGCTTCAGTTTGCGAACTCTTGTGAGGAAACCCGGACTGTTCATCACCTATTACTAAAATGTAAGAAATATGAAAATTGTAGAGTGCAGAGCGATATACCTACAGATGATTTGAAGGATGTTCTCCGAGATGATATACCTACGACTCGTAAACTACGCACGTACCTTATTTATACGGATTTAATGCGTTATATTTAGTTAAGTTAAATTAAGTGGTCATAGCCGAAAGGTAATAAGTACTGCTGTTAAATAAATAAATAAAAAAAGAAAAAGACTACAGACAGTATTAAACACTGCAAAAAAGGTAATTTTACGAGATCCGGTTGAACAGATAAATAAGAGTATTCGAGAATAAAATAGATGTACCATAATCTGAAATGAGCATCTGCGGAGGGAAGTATAATCTTGTGGTATTCAAAAACGTTGAAAATTATGGGGGCGGCTTCTCCTAGGGGGCTCAAGGGAGCGAGCGTCCCTGTGTGAGTTTTCAATCAAGAAAGAAAAAAAATCAGTGTTACAGAATAGAATTTTTAATTTTAAAATAATTTTTCTTCCAAAAGTGCATTTTAAAAATAATAGCAAAATATGCACATTTGGCCCGATTTGTTAAATGAACAGCTAAAACATACACGCTAACAATTATCGGGTTCATGCTTACTGCGCTGGAACTGCACAATCTACTCGTAATGACACCGGTAAGATCGTCAATAGCTGATTTTTTGGTCACATGATATTAGCAACCAATAATAGAGCACGTGGGCTCTTCATATTTGAGCCTCCAAACCGCATATAAAATACACGCGAAAAACGAATAAAATCGAAGCTTTCCGAGCATAACTTAAAGGCGTCTGTGGGCTCTCGATAAGTGAGCCCTCGTTTATTTTACATGTGATTATAACCAATTTTAATGATACATCCGCGTCGCGCGTCGTCCGTTTACCAATTGAAGCACACTGTTTTAATTTGCTGTTCTTTCTTTGTTCTATTTTTATCCTTGTTTCTCTTCTTTAAATAATACATTTCGCGATATAGATTTTGTTACTTTTGAATGCAAGAAGCACTGCTTTTTGCCGACACTTGTTTTACATGGTGATTTTTCAAACGTTCACTATTTTTCATCTATCTAATTAAACGTTTAAATTTAAAAATTTAAAGCTTTCACAATGATTACTCATGATAAATAATTTTCAGAAACAACTGTGTTTTTAAAAAGATATTTATTCGCTTAACGTTTCGACCAGCTTACACTGGCCATCATCAGAATTTATCACGTTTAAATTTAATTATTATTAACATTAATTTTTAAAAAATGATGGATAATAAAATTAGTAATATTTTAAAAGGAAATTTTAAAATGTTTCCATTATCAGAAAAGGATTCGAATTAAGAAGTTAGGCAGGCCATATTAAATTTGAATCAACAAGATAAAGTAGACGTACTTTTACAAAGACATTTTCCAAAAGAAATTTATAAAAAATTCAAATGGATATGTATGGATGTTAGGTAATTACTTGTTCTGTTTTCCTTGTGTACTTTTCTTTAAAGATGGAACCGGCATGACACGGGCACGATTATGATTTAATGATCTAAAACATTTAAATCAAAGAACAAAAAAGCACAAACTATCAGCATGTCACATGAATTGTTGTATGGAATTGGCTTTAATGGGTTCTGTAAATATTGCTCTTAAATTATATTCGGTTTATAGGTTAAACTTTATGAAACATAATAAAGAAGTCTCTAAAAATGGGTGTATACATTAAAAAGAATAATTAACTACATAAAGTTTTTGTGGTAAGCTAGAACTAGCTATAAGAGGACATGATGAATCAGAAGATTCTCAGGAGTTTTCAGGGAATTAATTGATGTTTCATCAGAACTCACTTAAATACTGCCATCATTTTCTAAAATAATACAAAATGGCATCCTAGAAAGTATGCCGGAAGTGTGTCAAGAAGAAATTAATAAAGAGATTAAGGAAAATGAATTTTTAGCCATTCAGTGCGATCAAACCACAGATATATCAAAACAGTGTCAAATGGTAATAATACTAAGATATTTTCACATAATGAAAATATACATAAACGGATTTGGAGTTTTTTAAGAATAACTAATAGGTATGCATAGAAACTGAATTAGATAAATTAATTGGAGACTCACCTTTTAAGCTAATTGCTCAAATTTACGATGGAGCGAATGTAACGACCGGTTCTACAAATGGTGTACAGACAAAGAAAAAACAAAAATATAAATGCGCTAATTTTATTCACTGTTATGCGCACCGGTTGAATTTAATTATGCAAAAAGCAACGAGCGAGGATTTCAAAATTAGATTTTTCAAATTTATCCGCTATACCAGGCTGTTTTTCAAATTCTACTCATAGATGTGATGAATTGCAAGAAATTGTAAATATCGGAAATTATCTAAACCTGTCATTACACGTTGGAATTATAATATACGTACAGTGAATATTATTTTCGAAAGTCGAGAAAAACTAATAGAACGTTCCGAAGAACTGGAAGAAAAATTATCTAATAAAAATATTACATGGAAGGAAACATATAGTTTACGAAGAACCTTAGAAAACTCAGATTTTATATTTTGGCTTACCTTATTCCATAAAATTATGCCACATGTAGATACATTATTTAATAAATTTCAATTTAAAAATAAAGACAGCACCCAGCTTTTGGGAGATGAAAAAGACTTTGAAAAAACTGTATCCACTATTCGACCTTCAAATGTAACGGAATTCAAAATAACCGATAATGAAAATAAACGACGAAAAGTGGACCAAGAAAATAAAGAAAATAAAAATTCGGCTATTGCTAAAGAAGTGCGTGACACCAAGGCCGTTTCCGCGGGGGGTGGGGTATTAACCCCCCATCCATCCATCCATGAAAACTGAAATAGTTATTATAAATACACAGAAATCTGAAAAAAATAAAAAATTTAAAATAAATATTGATGATTTTTTAGGGCGTTCTTACCTTTAAAATAGAAAAGAAAAAATATGCTCATATTTTTAAGTACTTCATTAATGTTTTATGCAAAATTTTTTATTACGAGTATAATCAATAACATATGTAATTTTTATTAATGTTTATATATGGGGTAATTCAATTATATAAATTATTAATATATAAATCAAAATGATGAAAATGATTAATAGTATGCATATTAGTGAAAAATATATTATTTATAAAATATGCAAAGAAAATTTTCAACCTTCCCCCCTTTTCGAAATTCTGGGCACGGGCCCGCGTGACACCATAGTTTTTCAAGTAAAAGATAGACTGTCTTATAGAGGCCACTTAGAAGCTGCATTATTAGTATCCACTGATAATTTTACAAATTATTCCAAACAGTTTCCCACATAAATTTTTGAATCCGTTATTCAATTTTAAGACCGAACTCGAAGTAATTTATTCAATATCAAATTTTCAAGGCATTGTTGGTTGTTTAGATATGATGTCTTAGATATTTCAAAATGAATTACGTGAAACATTCAGCGAAACAGTAAAATTGATTAAAATTATTCTAGTTACTCCAATGTCAACTACTGAGGTAGATCGATGTTTTTCCACTCTTAAAAGAATAAAAACGTTTTTGAGAAATTCAATGAGTGAAGATCACCTTAACAGCTTAGCAATAATTTCTGTAAATAAAAGTTTGATACACAATATACTAGAATTTGCTGAAAAAGTCATTGAAAATTTTGTTTCAAAAAAGAGATCGAAGATTAAACATGTTATATAAAAATTAATTTTTTTAAAAATTGATTTTAGTTATCATATTTTTTACATGTTTCCTAGGATTAAATATATTCGTTATCGTCGTTAATGCCGTTCTCCTCGACAGGAAATTTTGCGTAATATACATTTCGTGGTTTGGACTATTATTTAAACATGACGTTACAAGAAGTCATAATTTGCAACTTTCTTCTTTTCCAAAATGATTTTCTATTATCGTCCTTATTCATCGTCATAAGCAATATCGTTCTTTAATTATACGCTATAAATATTATTCCTCCCTGGACGCTATGATTATCTGTTGTTTTTTTTCCACATTTTGTAGAACTTCATTAGTTACAAAGTGCCCTCGACAGATTATCAACTTTTTAAAATTAAATCAGAACTTGAACGCATTAAACCAGTTTTATTTAGTTTAAAAACATGCACAAAAAAGCTAGTTTATGTCATCACATTTTATAAATTATTATATGTTTATATAAGAGCCTCCCAAATTTACGTGTCACGAGCCCCCACTGTTGAAAAATCTACTGGCGGTAGAAGAATAAACCAGCTAATAGTACGCGAAATAGTCATGACGACCACGCCGCAAGCGTGGCTAAATAAAACTGCAGTAATCACATAGCGAGTATTTGCCGGCACTTCCTCACAGACTACGCTGATTACACCGCCAATCTAGTAGCTACGGTTACCGACGTCATCGCTGCAAATGATCGTCATTGGCTAGAGCACATAATTTTTCATTTGTAAACGCAAGTGTTAAATTATAATGGCATACTTAATGTTTTTTTATGAAAATAAAAATGAAACATGTAACGGCTTACTGTTTATATTTCACCTTAATATGAAAAACTATTTTCCTTCCGGGCTTTTACTGATTTCCTTCTAATTCCAATGTTTTCAAATTGTCTTTCATAAAACTGATAATTAATTAAATGGCGATATTCAATGCACAATTAAAATGGGGAGCTGGACGTCAAAGGCTGCAGAGATGTCAACGAAGGAAGCTGTAGCAGTATTAGTTTGTCACTTTAAAATTGTCAATTGTAATTATGCCAAAATTAATACATCGCGTATTCGGAGAGAAATTAAATTTAGAGCTAAGGTATTATAAAATAAAATAAAAATGAATAAACAAAAAAAAAGTAAAACGAATGGGTCTTAGATTGTGTAATTAAACTTATCATCGGTTCCGGATTTCCCCTTTATATCACAGATTTATTCGTAACATCCAGTTTGATTTCGAATTAAGAATTATATATATATATATATATATATAATTGTGAAGGTGATACCCCCGATGATAAACTCGTTTAAATTATCATTCACGGAAACGAGTAGACATGAAGTCAAAAGTTTAAGGAATGAAGTTACCTAATGTATTAAATAATATTAATCAAAAAAGGTAAAATAAATCTCAGTAAAATTATAGGAAAAAATGATTTCCGACTAATTAAAACTGTAAAAAATAAAGTACCTTTTTTATTTCCTTTTTTTTTTTTTTTTTTTATTACTCGCGCTATTTATAAATAAATGACGAATATTTTGTCTTTCAGCTTAGTCGTATTACCTGAGCAAGTTGACGAAACCAGATCGTGTAAATCGCGACCCTAATGTTGCGGTGGTGGCTATGTTCCATATAAATTAGCGTAGAGTGACCATTAACAGTGCCGGCGGATGGCCACGGTGGAAAATCACTACCGGTGGCGTAATTGATACCGCGATACCGCTCTGCTCATCCAAAAAAATGAAGTTACCGCACGCACGTTCCAATGCCGGTCAGTTTCGTATCGAAACTTTTTATTAAATTTATATTCCCAAAAATTAAGTTTTCTGTAAGTAAATTTTTTTTTTGAGTCGTTCCTAATGACTCTAGGGCCCGGAATAACCTCTTGGAAAAAGTAGACCGTACTAATAAGCTCAAAAATACATTCTAAATGTTTATGATTTAAATTTTAGGAAATGCAAAAAAAAATAATAAAGCCAGGAAATATGATTAATTAGTGTTCATATACAACAAAATTACAAACAATACCGTAACAAGGCCATTATCATGAATCAATTCCCCAGTTTCACCATATGTTAAACATCAGATAACACAGCCAGCTACAGCGGCGTGGTAGGCTGGCCAGTGACGTTTTGTTCGAATTCGGTTCGAGTTCCACTATTGAAAATATAGAATATTATCACTTGCGACAGATTAATGTGTCCTTAAGAAGTGAGCTCAAAAAAATAATAATAATAATAAAACAAATATCTATTCCAAAATTTGTTTTATTATAAATTACGAACAAAAAATGTTGAGAAATCGGAAACGCTTACTAACCTTCTGAATTCCGGAAAATCGCTCATTCGGTGTAAAACAGCGGGCACTACTTCCTGTCGTGTTAAAAAACGATTTCTCTCGGTGCCTGTACGTCATTGATAAAGTATCATTTAGAAAACTTTCGACCATTCGAAACAATCTCAAGTGTACGCAGGGATGTGGTCGAATTAGTTCCCGTAATAAGCTGGAATTACTACATTAGAGCTGGCCGAATTGGTTCCCGGGTTAAATCAGTCTTCAATTTAAAACGTTCGAATTGGTTCGCATTGTTACTAGAATGGTTGATGAATCAGTAGGTTTATGTACTTTATTGAAACGTGATATTTGACCAAAAAGAAATATATTTTCGATAGTAATGGTGAATTTCGCTATAAGAAGTGACGGTAAGTAAAATTAATTTACCCCTGATTGGATTTGATTTTTTTTTATTTTGAACATATAGACACGAAATATAAATCGTGAATAAGTACACAGGAGTTGAGCTGTGTGAACATTCATTCATTGGTAAAGTATTATAAAAGTGCTAAATGTAGTTTGAAATTATTTATTTTCCATTTACAGTTCAGATTTTTTTAAAACAGATCACAATAATACACAAATTGAAAACAGCTTGCAACATAGATGTGCGATATCGCTTGCAAAAGTAATGAGAGAAAAGTGTTTAAAATATATTCATAGTTAAAAATAATAAAATAAAAATAATACATAATGTACATATATATATATATATATATATATATATATATATATATATATATATAATGGGCGCATGACAAAAAAATATTAATTAATGCTAAAATAACAAAAGTGATGCATAAAAGAACGCTAAGCCGGTTTAGAACGTTCGTCCCCAAATTAATTTTACATAATACAAAGTGTTTACTGATAGTAAGGAAATATGTGGTTGTGAAAAGTTAGAATATGTGAATGAATTTAAATATCTTGGGATAACATTAGATAAAGGTCTAACATGGAGAAACTATATTGACAATATTGCAGGAAAAATCAGGTAAACTATATTCTTGCATTATATAAATTAAAACAAGGTGACGAAGGAGGCGCTCATGGATGTGCGACATCAAGGCATGGTCGGGGATGAATGCCGAACAATTAGTCTATCTTGCATACGAAAGATTTCTTTAATAAGGTCACATACGATCGAGAACGATCGGGACTCGAAGAAGAAGAAGATGACATACAAAAGCCTAAGGTTATATTTCGAAGCTGTAATAATGTCCAGAATTAAATACAGAATCGGAATTTGGAGTGAGGCGAAAATTACAGAAATGAGGAAAATCAACAAATTGCAAAAAAAAATGTTTAAAACCGGTCTTACACAACGAGAATAAAATGGACGCATTAGCTAACATCACTTGGTGAAACAAAAATAACGAAATGTCACCAAAAATGCTTTATATTATTACAGCAAATTACTGAGTTGCTAAACTCACAGATAGGCAGTTACAAACTAGAACAAGAACGTACAGGACTAGAAATTGCGATTAATTCTTGCTATGTACGATCTAGGGGGATTAACAGTAAAATAGACAATGTAGAGGAAGAGGTATTAATAAAATTATTAATGGGGAACATACCACAAAGAAAATTCGAAATGAAAAAAATTTGGAGAGATGGAAAAACAAGGTTAAAATTTGGTTGATAGCATGGTGTAAAGAGCAATAGAAATAGTAATAACAAAAAAAAAAAGTATCGTAATACTAGTAATAACCACCTATAATAACATTGACTACGTTGACACGAGACTCGTTACTATCTGCAGTTTTAATAAGCTGCTAATGAAAGAGTGGTAGTTGTATAAAAGTTATATTATATTATTGTAATATATAAGTGTTATCATATTAAGGTAATAGGAAATATTATTTTAGATGATGGTATAACTGTAATATAAATGATAAATAATGAGAGTGTGGATATTTTATGGTATAGTAATATAAAAGTTAACATTTTTTATGTTGTAACAGAAAGTAGTACTTAAGTTAAGTCGATGTTATATTGTACAAAAAAATGATATAATTATGTTGGGAACCCACAGACGGGCTAGTGCCTTGTGGGACCCGCAAATTATTATTAAAAAAAAAAAAAACAAAAAAAAAAAAAACATATATGTTGATGGAAAACGATTATACATGATACGAAAATTAAACGAAAATGTACAATCAATACCTTTTAGAATCTGAGATCACGACGAAAGTTCATGTAGCAGGCATGAACCTAAAGCTTACTTTTTTTAAAAATTCAACTCCTGTTATCTGTCCCCGCTGATATTTCGACATAGCTTTAGTTACAAATTGACCCGTTTTTTTTTTGTTTTTTTTTTTTTTTGGTTTCCAGGGTTTCCTGCTACAGAGAGCTTCATATACGTTTCACATTGAATGTCTTTTAATACTTCCATAAAATAAAAAATGTTGGGATGAGCGCTGTTAAATGATTGATTTAGTTTGGCATGGAATGAGTCGCAGCAGTTTGTGTAGTTCTATTGCACGCACCAGAAAAATTGTCCCACATATCACATATCTGGTAGGAAATTACAGCTGGGTGCTATTATCATGAACATAATTAAAAAACCGATCACCACCTTTTTCGTTTGCAGGTTTTAGAGCCATCAGGTGGTCACTATAAAAACCGATCAGTTATATCGGTAGCAAATAGAAGAGGTAATCGAAAAAGCAATTTTAACAACTGTCCAGTTTCAGTTGTATCGTGTCTTTAAATTCATTTGTAAGTCCAATCCAATTTGTTGAATAGCTCTGTACCATGACACTGAGATAAATGAAATCTGCAGCCGCGAATGACTGTGGTCAGTCTGAAGAAAGTGCATCATCTATAGATTTCCCGAAATCAACAAATATCGTTTGCGCTGTCACAAAATCTGCGAGACTGTTTTTAATTATAGCTAGTACTTTTCTTATCAGATACTAAATGCTACCGGTGCATAACAATTTCCCGATTTTATAAATATCGAAAATGCTCGATACAAAAATATTCCGAACAGCTTTTGAACGTACCGTTGACGAAAATTGTATCGGCTTTTTTCATCTTCCCCAAATTCGTTTGACATGAAAATATGGATGTTATTATTTATAAAATCATTACGGAAAACGAAATTTTGACCGCCGGCAGTTGTTTTTTGTTCATACTTGTTGACGGAATGTCGTGTAGTTTAGCTAAGCTTTTTGGTAACGCAGGCATTTCTATTTGTTTAGCTGCGCGCAGATTTCTTCGTAACCTATCCAAATCATGCGCATTCAGTGACTCACTCAATTTCGTTGCGAAAAATTTTCGGTGGTTTTTCACTAAGAAGTTTTCGATATCCATATTTTCCCCTTTTTAGAGTGAATTACTCAGTTTCTGACGCGTTAAAGTATCATTTTCTATTCCATAATTTTGATACTAGAAACTTCTTCAATGGTATAATATTTGGTTCATGTAGTTTTACGACAGCTTTGCATCCTCGTTTGGTACAAATCCACCTTTCTAACCCACCCGCCAATTTTTTTTTTTTTTTGGTAACCGTCGTGCATCATAAGTAGTTTTCTCCCTTTCTCGCTAAACATAAAATTCCATTATAAATCGGAGTAAATAAGTAATATTTTGATAATTTAACACAACACACAAACAGTATACAACACCCCTTATATCAAAAGACCGAATACTGATTAAGAATAAAATCGGGAAACAATCTCGCCCGCATACAAATGAGAAACAGTCGTTCTATTACGACACTCGTGATGGTCAAATGTGAAGAATAAGAACGGTATCAATAACAAACATCAATAACAACGGCGATAAAAGACTTGGTCAGTTTCATCTAAAGGACCCTTAAAAAGGACAGATTTCACACATCAATAGAATGGCGGAAACCAATTCGACCAGCAGCTAACTTGAAAATCAAGCTTATTCGACCAGCAAAATCTTACCCGGGAACCAATTCGACATTTCCCGTACGCAGCGGTCGCGCGTATACCAACATCGATTAAAAATGTGTTCCTTAATCGTCGACGTTATAGCGGCAGAAAATAAAGGGTTTTTTTTTTTTCTTTCTCATTAGCAAGGTTACCCGGCAAATTAACATAGAGGTAGAGAATGAAGAAATCGAACAGGTACACACTGGCATTTAAATATGTAGGGCAGATATAGTAACACATAATATGGACTGTACTGAAAATGCGTAAGAGGCTAGTGAAAACTCCGGTATGGCCAGTGGCTCTACATGGATCAGAAAGACTGAAATAAAGTGCAGGAATTCGAAATGTGGTATTGGAGAAAGCTGCAAAGAATTAGATGGACGTATAAAGTCAGCAAAAACTTGGTATCAGACAGGGATTAACGAAAAAAGAAATATACGACAGAAGATTCGGAAAATGAGACTGAAGTGGTTCGGACATACACTATGCCAGGACCGAAACATCCTGAAGGAAGTAATCGAAGGGAAGATGATAATGAGGAAACAACCTCGCGGTCAACCAAGAGTAACCCTCATTGACATCGTATTGAAAGAAGCCGGTATGTATATCTACATATGCATCGTTTAAAGGAAAAACTAGCTAGCAGGCTTTCACGGAGGCTGTTGGTGCATGGGACGGACCAGCCTACGGCCTGAAACGCTGATGATGATGATTCTATTAAAGAATAATCTCCCTTTTTAGACACACTCCGAGGCATATACAAGAACAATTAAGTTGGTGGTCATAGGACAAAGCGTTGCATACTTTTATTAATACGTTAAACACCCTCACACGTGGGATTGCTAGACAAATTTTTTCTTAATTCCGCAATCGAATAAATCGCATCCAGCCGGCGGAATATTAACTGAAAGAAAACGTAAACGTTCCAGAGGAATATTATAGCCGAGAAAAAACAATGAAGTTCGGTTTAAAGGAAAACCGTGTTTGTTTATTCTGTTCTAGTACGCTCGGATGCAACATAAAAACACACACGCCGTATTGAATATTAACGGTTTCGCTGCAGGGGCTTGGAAGTTACTATACTCGTAGAACCACTTGCGGAAAGAGTGAAGATAGAAGAGCACGACGATTTGCTCGGAAGATTTCAAAACAAAAGAACGTTCGGTTAAATATACCGTTATGATGAAAAAATTCGAACGTTAAACCGAATTGTACGTAATATGCCCCAAATTCCGATTAGAGCAGTCTGGAACGTCTAGTAGGCTCGACGTCATCGGTCACGCAAGAATTCCGAGACATCATCTTCGAGATAAGCCTCAACGGCGTTATTTTAAAGACTCCCGCGGAGACAAGAGTATTTAACATTCATGACTAGAACAGTGAAAAGTAATTAAAGTGGCATTCTCTTCGTAGTATCGCCGGTATGTGCACTAATCGTCGTTAAAATATGCATTATTGCTCACGTATAAGCGCGAAACAATCATCTTCGCCGACGACAACGGTGGCGTCTCTGGCGCATATCATAAACAAAAATACCTCGTCGTCAGCTTATTAGTCATTTTCGTATCCGTTTGTTGGAATCAAAAAATCAATAAATGGAAGTGACAGCGATGAATCCGAAAAAAGCATTCGACCTTGCTCGCGACTGGTTTCATTAGATCGCGTTCATTGAGGTAACTTTTTCACTATATCAGACCATTTTCCGAGTTCGCTGCAACATTTTGCAGAGTTACATGACGAATCTGTAAATCCGAATTTTTCGCGAAACTGAGATAACGCGCTCGCATAATATCGCAGTGCGATCGAATTAACACAACGGCCTCTCCGCACGACATTGACTGCACCCCAATCTAATCGACTGTATAGCGACACCGAACAAGCGAATAACCAGAAATCCCGCTGGAAAAACTTAGATCGATACGGTCTCATGTCGGAGTATTATTAATTTTTACCGACTTCTTGCAAACAAACAGCCGGAAATAATTAGAATAAATTATTTGAAGAAACGTCACTTGCAGGATTCAATAAACAAGAGAAAGGGCGGCGAGGTTGGAAAACGAAGAGTATACAGACAAAACTTCTTAGTTTAAAAATAACAAAAAAACTTTTAAATAGCCTAGTTCACAAACAACGAATTCTTAGAATCAGCTTTAACAAAATATTTAGCATTCTGTTTTCGGACCACAAAACAGCCGGTCTTTAAGTTTTAAATAATTTTATTACACTAATTAGCATATACTTCGGAGGTCGAGCCAATGTCTTGCATGCTTGAACGCGCTACTGTATGTTAAGTATAAGAGTTAATTACAAATTCTAATTAGTTTAAAATTAATGATTACCGAGAAAATAGTAAAATAATAAAATGATGAAGTAGTTGTAAATTCAATTATAAAAAATACCGGAAAAGAGCGAGCGTATCACAGAAAAAGAAAAAAATCACCGCAAATGGTAAGACAAATTCATAATATTTCAAAAGATGTGAAAATAATCAAAATAAAACGCTTTAGGGGTAAATCAGGATAGAAAGTCGTGTGCACTACGGTAACTTCATGAAGACGTATCCGGTTACTTTAAGAGAATTAACAAATACTTTTGCAACTTGCCATATTCTCCTAGAAGTAGGAGTATTTTTCATAAACTGCTACAGATTGTCGTATTTTTAACATTAACAGTAAACCTATAATTTCGATAAATCCGAAATAAACACAAAAAAAAGAAAAAAAAATACTGCTAAACACTTGAAAATTAACGGAAGAGAGATCTACGAATAAAACTATGAAAATATACACACCATAATCATAAGTTACTTTAATTAATTTAAAAAAATTAATAAAAAAAAAACCGACTAGTTTCGAATATCGACACAGAATTTTTAATCCGTAAAATTAATCATAAATTTTTAAGCAACGTGCAAGCCGTATTCCACTTTCACTTCTGCTGACTAGACTAAACATACAAAAATCACTCATTTATTTATTTTTTTAGGTTGCTCAGTTTTTTTTTGTATGTATTTAGCTGCCGATTACCGTCTCATTAAATAACATATAAAGCTGCTCACAACTCTGTTCAGCAACGAGAGTTCGGTATTTTATTAAATTACAAAAATCTCCAACTTTACAACATGAGCTAGGTGTGCTAGCTCATTTATTCAAAATTACACTACCTCAGCGAACCACTACTGAAAGAGATATATATTAAACGGAAATACTGAATTATATTTATCTCCGTGTAGCCCCAATGAATATTGCGGCTCATATTTACACAAATGAGGCGCAACAAACGTTTGCGATCAATGCTGTAATACTTGTAGTGTAGCATTCGATATGGGTGGGGGGGGATTGAATTTTATAAAATATAAGTGTACATAAACGACTAGAAATAAAATAAAGGTAACTTGTGCGCCACAGCCGATTTCTCGCTTACATCGGCCGAGAAACTTTCAACAGGTTTGCGCACCGAATAAATGTTCTGCTCCGAAAATTATGTCAGACTAAATTCCTTTTTTTTACTTTTTTAGGTGGACAGGTTTTTCTCTTTAAGGGTTACGATTTTTTCGATGGGATTGTACGTCTTCAATTACTTTAGAGACTAAACAATTTCTTAAAATAAAGTTAAATTAACGCAGTTCATTGTTTAATTGCCTAAATTGTCTCGGTGCATTATATATCTACCATCACGTTTAATAAACGTACAGGTCTAATTTTAACAATATATAACGAACAGAAAACCGGATTCGCTGTACCGATTAATTATCTCTCCTCCGCGTGTATTATATCCGGCCACTACCTGGCTAGACAACAATATTCCCCTCCTAAAGTTTCTTATCGCATACTAACGGCACGATATTCGCCCACCGCTGCTGTCAAACACAATCAGAACACAACGATAGTTATTCAAAAAAATTATAAACATAATAACGAAACACATCTTAACATTGAACATAAACGAATATTTCAAAAAAAAAAAAAAAATGTTTTCGTGCATGTCCCCCCCTATTTTCAGCTAGGAAAGAAAATCAAAGAAATATTCGTGCAGCTGGTACTTTCCGAAAATTCAACAATACATAGTAAACATAATTCGTATTACTCATCTAGCATTAATATTTGTTTATACTTACCAATTATTTTGCCACAGTTAAGAGGAAATATTTCTTCAGTCAGGTTTTATCGGTAATTTTTTGAGCGGATCAATTATTTAGCTCTATTCCAGGGATTCCAACATATCAATTAAATTTATCCTTACTTTATTTATCTAGAAAAGACGTTTCTAAAATATATATTGAATTTAAATATTAATTCTTCGGTTGTTATTGCGTCTGAAATTTTATTACTTTATAGGTATGCTAATATATCCATGTTGTTACCAGCGCCTGCGTCGACAGGAATTATCATTTTTTCGTTTCAATTACTAATTTGAAATATTTCGCACACCCTTCTATCCTTTCCACCAAACGCTTACTTATTACTCGTACGGGAAAAAAGCACGTTAAAGTTCATTTTCAATGCATTCCCGTTCTGGAATCATTCACGACCGACCAGGCGGTTAGCTTGAGACAAGGAAGCTACCCACACAACGACATCTCGCCTAACATCATAGCATACGACCAATTTCCTCTGATCGAAAATCGCTTTCGATTGAACAGTTCTTCTCGGTACATAATGCTATAACTAATTTCCCTCCAATAAAACCTCGATGTGGCGGCGTGTCCGTTTCAAAATGTGCTTAATACGATCACCGACTTACTCCTGTGTAGACAATAGCAGGCTACTCTTATAACGCCCTCTTTGTCCTACGAACAGCGCCGGGGCCGGCGACAATCATATCCTGTTTGCTTGTTCGCAGTTATTACAGAGTCCTTATAAGAATATTTGAGATCCTCTAGACTTTTTGCCGTTTTATTTTTCAGCAATAATATTTATGTCAGCAAGGGCTCAGATCCGTTTCCGTACAGGGCTGTTCGGTTAGAGTATAAAACAACGCTAGCCGTGATATAAATAGACGTACCCAGCAACTGCACTATTTGGAAGCGTGAAAATTTCTACGACGCTTTAGTTCGAATAATAAAATTACACGTGCAAAATTAAAAGTTCATTATTCCGAGTTATCGTGGAAAAAACCAGCTAGTTAAATTCGGAAAGCATTCTGAAAAGTGTAACATTGCAACGCAATAAGTAGCGGAATATTATCAAGGTAATTTTTGAATCATCGCTTGGTAAAACCTTCCGCGTCCGCTATGAACTTCAATATTGGACATTTTTTTAAAAGATAACGCGAAAAATTACCCACCCCCACTTATTCATTTAATTCGAGCATGCAACGCGCCAAGTACAAATTACCGTATTATCGCACAGACACATTCTGGTTTTTTTTTCTTTTTTTCTTTTAATACTATCAAAATCAATCGTCGTCAGTGATTTTTCGGAATAGGCATACGCTCGGCAACAACAACGATAATACGAAGGCTGAAAAGCAAACTGTGATTGGCCTATCCGAAAAATGTAAATAATATGATAATCAAAATAAAATATTCTATTAATAGTAAAGCTCGCGAATTATTAATTCCTCCTCGTCACTTTTTTTTTTTTTTTTTTTTTATGAGTCAATGTGTACCATTAAGCACAGTATTTTAGTACCGTAACAAATGCGATATAATCTATAGCACTTGACTTCTATCGCGGAAGCCTTGAGTTCGACCTCAAGCGACGACAAAAATTATTATAAAAAGCATAATTAATTAAACGCTAATAGAATCACACGGAAGGCAATGACAAACACGCATACCACCCCCTATGCGCGCTAGTTGGTGTGCAGACAAGCATACTTAGGATTTCGCATTTGTATACTCGCGTTGCGTATACAATTGCCATGAACACTATAGGGATCTGTTAGAAAAATGCTCAGAATATGGCGCTACAGAGAAGACGAATAAGACAATAAAAATAAGATTAATCGTGTGTAAAGCTTGGTATAATAACTTCTAATGAAATTTAATGAGTGTGCGGTCAATGCGAAAAAGGTTTTGAAAAATATATTAATCTTCGATAGTGAAACAAAAAACTGTAGAAAATGAGAAATTATGCTTTCCAGATTTTCTTAGTATAAATACAAATAAGAAAAATAGGAAACGTGGACAACTGGTTCTTATCGAAATAGAAAATTTCACAAATTCGAGTCCCCCCCCCACCAAAAGTCGAAATAAAAAAAATTAATCCAACAATTAATTATAATGACTACTTCACTCTTATCTAACTTTGTCAAAAATAAATAAATTTAAACAGTTTTTGGTTTCAGTTTTATTTATGTTTACTGTACACTTGCTTTTAACTAGGGAACAAAATTCTTTTTTTTTTTTTTTATGGGTATGCTAACGAAGAGCAACAGCCCAATCAACCAAGAAATCTAAGTAATAGCTCGAAAGGAGCATAACATATTAGTTTTTAATCTGTTGTAAGATTGAATGATTTGAAGGAAACTAGAATAGGAACAACTGACAAAGAAGGAAAAGAAAGAAAATAACAGTCATTGTATGGAGTAGGAAGACCAAGATCCAAAATCTGAGAATAGTGAGGAACATTTGAAGAAGATGATATTGACATCACACACAAAAAGAAAGGAATCTTCTGGATGAAGAGGACACTGTGGAAAAGAGATGAGGGAAAAACGAAAAAGCGACGAAGAGAGAAAGGTATGACCGAAACGAAGACGACAAACGGCAAATAGAAGGAAACAAAATCCTAAAATTACTATAAAAATGTAAAATACAGAAAAACGTTACATATAACGGTGTTTTCTAGTTACTTCGGAGAGGGTGAAACGTGCGAGAAAAAATATTATTATCAGGTTTCCATCGGTATTCTGTTTATGATCTGATTGTTCAGATTTAGTAAAAGAATTGGCATTTTTTTTAAATTGTTTTTTTTTTTTTTTTTTTTCTATGTTACAATATGAAAGTGATTTGAAAAGAGTATGAGTTTTATAAAGTATTAGCTTTAACATGAGACATAGCACTACTATTGTGTGAATTTTAAAAATACGCTTGATCCGAGTTATTACTTACAGCTGCAATACAAACACTTTCTGAAAAATTGAAAATAGGATACTACATTGTCGGCGGTATAATGTAAACTTAAAATGTAACGTAAACGTAATTTCAATTTAAAATAATACGATTGTTTCATCTTGTGTATATCTGAATAATTTTGGAAGTGACTTTTTTTTTTTTTTTTTATTTAATATTGAGGTATAGAATTTAGGGAAACATCGTGTTTTATTCAAAGCTCAGTATAATATAGTACTATCTATTTTTGCCCTTCTTAAGGTTTTAAAAAAATAAAAATAAAAACACAAAGTAATTAAAATGGTCCGAAAATTAAGTTGACGAAGAAAAATACAGATTACCATCGAAATTATTTTCGAATAAACGGATTGCAAACTTGTATCTGTATAAAACAGCTGGAACAATCAGTTACGACTTTTAGGCTGATAGGAAAACTTTCAAAAATTTTAAATATTTTTTGAAAGAAAAAAAAAAATGTTATAACGTCCATTTCTCTCTTTACTTTTACACAATTACTACAATCATTTGTGTGTAACAACAAAAGTAAAAATTTATGCCACAGTAAACGACGTTTCCGATAAAAATGCTCGTTCACTGTCGAATACCTTTTGCATAAAAATTACGTTTTTTATGTATGCAAGGAAATCGTAAACAGTTACATTTAATAACGGCCAGATATCAAAAGAAACTTCTGTATTATTTCATATTGCCGTATCGTTTTTTTTTTTGTTGTTTTTTTGCAACATTCACGAGATTCTTCGCACCACTTTGCATTCTACTTTTTCTCATTATCACATCCCTTCGGCGGTTGGTTCAATGTCCCAAAAGGACTCTATGCACGAACAGTATTTCTATACCAGTGTACTTTTAAACTGTCACGAGAATTCCGAGAAAAACAACCAGCATACATTTCTTTCCTAGCTCTCCTCCTTTTGCTCTTATCACATATTTCGGTTAAAATCGACGCGAAAGAAAATTAATTCTGATGCGAATTCGTCGTTTAATTATCAATTTTTAATTTACATTCAACACGCACGCGTATCAGCGGGGGACATATTTTCGATACTAACTGAATTTCGTGTTAAAAAAATTCCAACACTCGAAAAATGCGTAATACTTGATAGAGAAACTATGCTAAATAATTTAATATCATTACGGTGTGAAATATGAAGTTCAAATTTAGAATCCGCACAAACAGTCCAATGTCTCGTATTAACGTGTTTTCTAGTAACTATTAATTAGCGAAAGGAAAAAAATGGAGTTCTGAACTTGCTTTATTCTTCAACATTATTTTATTCGACGAAAAATGTACTTTTTTTTCTCTTACGAGTATAAATCTGGATACCGTATGTAACTTTTTACCTGGGCCATTTCGATGACTCAGTAGAAGTTACAATAGGCGTTGCAGTTCAAATTCAGAACCGTTCAAAGTCCGAATCGTTTAACGACCGACAGCGGAGTATGGCTCGCAGCACTTCACCGTTTAAACGCGAATAATTTCTTACGCTAAATACACAACGAGACAAATACGTATGAGAAATTTATCTTCCGCTTTAAACGGACATTTAATTAAGAGTATATCGCAAGTTAAAATCGCATTCGACATTTTTTTTTTTTTTTTTTTTTTTGTGTGTGTGGAACAGCAATTAGAACATTTTAATTTGCGATCAAACGAACACTCATTAGTCGCAATTTACATTTACATACGTTTACAGTCGGTTATCTCTATTATACGGTACAATCTGATAATTTTGTTTATTAGGTACCATTTATGGTAGAAGGGTTTCTTTATAAATCTATCCGATCATATTAATTATCAGCCCCATCCCACACAGCGTTTCTTTCGCTACATCTCGCATACTATTGGCCTTGGTTTGTTGTTTTTTTTTCTCTCTTTTTGGAACTTTTCTTCGCTAGTTTAATAATCCATCTCTATTTCGCAATGATTTAATTTCCATTCTTTCTATATCCCGAAGGTGGTACATCTCCATTTTCGCCCACTTAATAATACCGAATTCATGTTCTTCGATTCAGGTTTTCTTTTTTACATGCCCTACGATTCCCCTCCCTGTTCTAAGTCCAGATTTCACGAAAATTTATTATTATTAGTTTTTCTTAAGGGAACGACCTCAGTCGATTAACACGTTTCTCCGAAATGGTAAGAGTGATTTCGAGATGTCAAATTTTTTCCAAGTTTTTAACAGAACTTTCATCGGTACACGGGCCAACTTTGACAAGATGCTTTTCCCCTACTTCCCCGATTAGCATCGTGACAGTCACATTTAAGCAGAGGCAACCGTCATTACATAGGTGTACTAAGGGTGTGGAGAGAAAATTCAAAGAATCGTGAAACGTAGAAGCTTATTAATACCGGAGAGTGCGTTATCATATTTTTTTAATTGCCTCTCTCAGCAGCCTTGCCATTCTACCTCACGTACAACTAATATTCGATACTTCGCAATGCACATTAAAGATTACGGTGTATTACTTATAATCACAGAAATAAAATAAAATCGTAAACATTAAGTATACACATTGAAATTATACTCTATAAAGTTGACTAGAAAATTTATTTCTATCGTTTTCACACAGTTTTTCCGTCAGTTTTTCCGTCAGTCTCTTAATCGTTCGAATCAGGTATTAGTGTGTATATCATTTCTGGCGCTCAAAAACTTCCATTATTATCATACATACATACATATATATATATATATATATATATATATATATATATAAAAAAAATACACAAAATACTGTATTAACCGAAGAAGATAAAAATTAATGAAATAAATGTATTAAAAAACACAAAAGATAATTATAATGAAATTTTATAAGTATGATGAGAAATATGAGAGAAAGATGAAATATAAAAACCAAAATAAATTTAATTAAAAAGGAAATAATGTTTTCGTTAAAATTTATGCATCCACCAGTATGATAAAATAACGAAATTGTTCAATAGATACAATGTTAAAATATGCTATAGATGAACAAAACTAATTAATATCAGAAACGTGATAATTACAAACAGCAAATCTTACAAATTGTGTAACATTTGCCAAAAATACACGTAGAGAAAACAAAAAGATCATTTACAATAAAGATACCAGAAGCATCCTTACGCGCATAGATACACAGAAAAATCGAAATTCGTCAAACACTTAATCATAGAAAACACTGTGTTAATAATAGAATAGATAAAGATTGAAAAAAAGTAAAATAATTAAAAATGAAAAAATGGTATACTTTGCGGGAAACTATTAATGTATAGGAACATAATAAATATACAGAGTTATCCAACAGAAATCCACAACTTAATATTTAAGTACATTGCACTTTTTTATTTTTATGTTTTATTCTATTCCATTTTGATACCACTATGTTTAGTGGCGAGTCCAAAAGGCGAAAAAGAGTCTGCTCTGCCTCTCTTCTACTTTGAATTATTCTGAATCTTTTCGACTACCCTTCTTTTGCCCACTTTTCAACGTGGAACTCTACTGCTATCTTACGCGTTTTACTCTTCGAAATGCTTATAATCTCCGATATTCTAAAAGTATTCTGCAAATATCACAACCCCTTTTCTTCTTTTTCGCATTACGTAGTACTTTTCATGCGCCCTTTCATCCCCAGTTTTTTTCTTTTTCGCTCAGTCGCAATCGATCTTCAGTGAATTCCTGGTCATTTAGACATTGCAACGGGATATAGTGTGTTCATTAGCACGTTCTTTCGTTTGCGTTGGCAGATTTTTCGGCATATTGTCAGTTCACAATATCGCTCTTCTTTCCTTAAATAACTCATTTCAGACTATGGCCCAATTCTTATTCCATATTTTCTAATTCTGACTATATTTAACCTGGAGGATACTTAACCATCTCTTCCTCCACGCTCATGGTTTTCTGCATACTTGCCCTCTCTTAAACGCTCCACAATCTCGGCTATTTGTCGCTTTCGCTTTAATCATAGTCTCCTTCCTGCATCATTTTCTCGGCTTTCGTCCGCGTCTTGTAACTTCTTTCTCCTGCAGAACGATCTAAATTTAACACCTACGCAAAGGCTATATGCACTTTGCATAATTTCAAAATAGCCTGCTTTTCGTAAGTCCCTAATATTACCCATTAATAAAAAACTTACTTACCATTTAATATTTCCTTTTTACCCGAATTTAATTATCGATTTTAAGAAATTGAACGTTTTATTGATGTAAAGAGCTACTCCCCAGTGCGCTTATAATTTTTCACGTATGTGTAAAAAAAGAAAAGAAAAAAAAAAGTTTACCTTGACTACTTTTAGTTTTGAATAAGCAACCCCATACACTTACGAAGACACACTATACCTATACTGCTAAAGTGTGAACCGTTTGACCGGGTACAGCTGGGTTTTGTAGAACTTCTCACAGTGAACTAAGTCTAATTTTAGTTTTAAAACCTATTTCCAGTTTTATTCTTTTGGAAGCAGCAGCCTTTGCATATTCCTAGATCACTTCTCGCTCTCTCTCTCTCTCTCACTCTCCCTAGGATCCAATTCGATTTGAGGCTGATGAGACATAGGTGATTTAGGCGAACCTCCTGTTCGATAGTAAGCGAGGAAAACCATACAGACCACCGCGCTAGTACCACCGTGTAATAATTTGCAGCACTGTTGAATTCAAAATAATCACTTTACTCGTTACATATACTCGTATGTATATATTTTTTATAATCACTTGATTATTGTGTAACTTTCATTACGTTGATGAAGGTTCTAAAGAGCAAAAATATGACACATAAACCGGTGACTAGATCGTTTCAAGTCAGCAACGTTTGAGTACAGCAAGTACAAAATCGTGCGCACACATTCGTAAAGTTACGGTAAAAGATCAGTTTCGTAATATTTATAGCGGGAAATAAATCGCCAGAAAACAACACGGTAAAACTGCCACTTAATAACATAAACATTTATATCGATAGTGCTAGCACTGTTCTAATTACAACACTGCTAAAGAAAAACAACAAAAAAACAAAAAAATAAAAAAAAAACGCACTGTTATTAATTCTATTGAGAGGCGGAGATTTTACAAACACATCGGAAACAAAGTAATGGCTCTATTGTCTAGAATAAAAAAAAAAAGGAAAAAATGAAAAAAAAAAAAATGACTGCAATTTGAACATTCCGGCTACAGACTAGAATGCGTGAAATACCAACTTGGTTTACCGCTCCCAACTGTCATTATCACGCGTTGTAACTTCTCTCATAAACAAAGTGGTTATTCGTTAGAATTTTTACCAACCACCGTATGCTAATGGACCCCGCGTGCCAGAATGTCCGTTTTCTGAAAATTGCAAATGAACTGAAAACGATCAAACGCAAAAATTAAACACACACTACTACCTTATAAAATATACAGACGTCACCACCATGACTTACTGGCGATGTGATAGCGCACTCGTTCATTTAGATCGTACTTTTCAGTATCGTCGTATTACTTGTGAAGAACGGTTCTAATAATAAAAAGCACGATGGTACACACACGCCCATTATTATTAACGGACGACACGAGATCTTCTAAAGACTAATTAGACTCATACCGCCTTCGACTCTTTTTCTAATGAACGTGTTTTGACATTCGCTAAAAAACTTGCCTTTTTCCTACTGTGTTATCTTTCTCTTTTCCTCGTCCATCATTCTTCCTATATACTACTTCCTTCGACTAATCTGATAATGTCTTCTGCGAGCGCCTTAGCTTGACGAGCTCGTTGAGAGAAAGAACAAGAAAAATTCTGCGTGCCAGAGGGAACCGCGTATAGCAACCGGCCACACTAAGGTTATCATTCGCGGTCTCTTGCAGAGGTTTTCGCCGTGCTGGGGGTTGCAAGCAAAATCTTATAGCGACGGGGATTCGTCTGCTATCTGCTGAGTGAAGGCGGGCATGTATATCATCATCGGCTAATTTCGAATAGAATTTCAAAGCGCCCGGTATCTTTAATTGTTTCATATTCACAAATCAAGTTTAAGCTCTAACGCACAAGTCACTTAATAACATGCCTCTCGCGATGATTCTGCACACTTTTACGCATGCATTTTTTAAATATTATTTTTACGCGACTACCAGACAGATGATTGAAACCTAAGGGTGAACTTCTGTCATTAAGATCCCCGCGCTTGTAGATAACAGATTTAAGCTGATTAAGATTTTCTGTTGATTATAGAATGTAGGTGGAAGAGTTGTCGTGTTTATCTTTTCCTTGTTTTTTTTTTTCTATTGCTGCTACACGAAGTCTACATCGACAGAGAAATCAAAAAAGTACCGAACCTTATAAAGTCAATAAACTTATTTAAAATGGATCTGCCCCGCACTACCATCATTCTATTTTCTTTTAATTCGTCGCGACACTATGCAACTATTATTAGAGTCATTTTTGGTCGATTTTTAATTCGAATTATTTCATAAATAGCGAAATGTTTTTTATTATTTCAACTGCGTAGTTTTCAATGTTCAGTTTCGTGTTTTTCTAAATACTTATGTATGTTTTATAATTCGTTATTGCGCTTATAGTTAGATATTTCTTACGGTTTCTCGATCAAACGATGATTAACAAGTTACAATAATTAAAAATTGCACCAAACAATTCACAAACACAATTAATTATAAATAAAAATTTTATTTATAACGTGTTTATGAACTGCTTTTTGTACATTTATATTAATTGCAGCATATTCAATAGCGTACACAGTTGGTATAATGGATCAACGGATAATAATTTTCTAAAAGTGTTCGTTGATTTGCTTACCGTCTCTGATTAAGTTGTAGTTGCTCCTGAATAATAGGCTACATTTTTGCGGGCAAACTTACCTTCCCTTAAAAAAAGGTTTCCCCGCGCGTTCTTTTTAAAATCAAAGCAAGATGAACGAGAAAAAAACCACGTTTCCGATTCTAAATTCGGAAAAGTCGAACGTGCATTATCTAACGGCTATCGCGCGAAGTAACATCGAGACAAAATCACACAAACAGACAGTTATGCGTTTTTTGCGTCATTTCGTGTTTTAGACAATGACGGAGACGTATACAATGTCGTCGGCAGCAGATCAATTTATTTAATCAGTTCTGTATACGTGACTTAAAAAACTAAACACGAACAATAATCCGCATCCTGCTAGCAGTTGAAAAAGCATTAAAATGTTATTACAACAAGTGTTGGTTTGCATTATTTTACACATATTAAAAAATTTGCCATACATTTTACCGACCCCGTGCGGTTGCTGGTACTGCGATAACATCTGACACAACATTTAAAATAATTTTTAACATTTTCTTTTGTTTTTATTTTTCGATTAAGCCTTTCAAGTCAGAATTCTATTCCTTTTCCGCAAAATCATCTGTATCGATTAATTCGCATTAAAAAAATCTGATCGGACTGAAATCCAAACCGATTCGTCGTTCCTCTTTCGCTAATTATTTCTGGCGACAAAGGCGCTCGGTTGAGAAAACAAAAAAAAAACACCATCAAGGGTATACCTACATTTAAAAAGTAAAAACTGACGCGTAAAACGAAAAAAAAAAATAATCGAGTCGAATTTTTTTAGCATTCCGCTACGTCAGAGAGCACGTGACTTTTTACGTTTCGGAGAACGTTTTTATAAAACCAATAATGTGACATACAAAGTCAAAACGTCATTTTAACACGATTCCTTAATCTGAAGGTTGACACTAGAGGAATGATGAAAGGATGCGCCGACAACGAAAAATCAAAATACTTATTCGCCCTTAGTTACAGAACCGGCATGCTTTTTTTTTTTTAAAAAAAACAAAACGCGATGTTTACAATATACGTTCATTAAAAATATGGCCTTTAAAGCAGAAATTTTCACTCTACCTGCGACCTTTACACTGTCGGCAATAAACGCATTAAACTCTCTTCAACATTAAAGTCCCCAGCCCAACAGTACACATAATATTCTAGAGCAGTCTAAAGCCGCGCAATTTGTAGCCGTCAGCTAAGCCTCTTGACTTTTCGATATCTCAAAATATCAGCTCGCCATGAAAAATTTACGTTGGACAGAGGCTTTTAAAAGGTTTGCCATTAGTAGTGCAACATTAACATAACACGAAAAAGCCTAATATGAATAGACGAGCTCTGATTATTTACAAAAGTTTTATATCAAGCTCACTTTATTGATTAGTACGCATTCGTCTCTGTGTCTGATCGTATATAATTCAAAATTAAGAAAGAACGGGAGGTTACAAGACTAACCAAAAAAGGCTTTTTTTTTTTTTTTGAATTGAAATATAAAAACCGATCGAGTAAATTCAGCGCTACCGGCAATTATTACGATATTACGGAACGAAATGTAATGTTCAATAATCTTAGAATCATTCGGCATTAATGAGAATAGTAATCGAGCACACGGTTCCGTCGTGACTAGAGCTTTGTTCGCGCACGTTTGTATGGCACAGATTTACAGAGCATTTTATAGAGCAAGCGTATAATAGTCTAAAAAAAAATAAGTCGATTATGCGGGAAGCAAAAAGCCAAAAGCAATGAAAATACGCATTAGAAGAAACACCGTATAATGTTTTAGCTGTATATTCCATACCTTGATATTCTTTTAAAGCAGTAGAACAGCAGACCGAAGAAATTGTTTTGGTTGTGAACTTCTTTCTCCTTACCACTTTTCCGAACACTGTCCGTTTAAAGGAGAAATAATATTTAATAATATATATTTTATTTTTTTTTGAATTTAAGAATACACTGCGCATTTTGGTAAACAAAGTGGATTTGCATTATTTTTCATTATTATTTGTTCGGATTTATTCCGAGTTTACAGATATTCACGAAACATTTAAAAATACGAATAATCAGTTGCAATTAGATTATTTTTTAATTTTGTAATCAAAAGTTCCGTGATATATAAGGTCACATGTAAATGTCGGGAATAAAAATTTATTTCATCGCGAAATTTCAATTTTCTATTTAACATAGTAAATAAACGAGTTGTTGAATTTACTGTTGATTAAACCCTAAATACAAGTTTGAATAGTCTGCAAGTCAATCGGTTATGTTGTCGGAGCCCATAAACAAAAAAAGAAAAAAAAAATATTCTCCACTTCCTAGAACAATCGATTTCAATTACAAATAGTCCTTGTTTTTATTATGGCTTATTCTCACGCTACAAAAAGTAAAATTCAAAATTCATGAGCCATAAGTACTACTAAAAAAATTATTATCTGTTTTTTTTTTTTAAATTTGTTGGGCTTGTCAGCAACGGGGACGATTACTCATTAACATGTGTAAATAGAAGTAATCAGGAGTTACAAGGAATGGAATCTGACAAAGAACGCTATACCAAGGATGGAAAAACAATGACAATCAACGTCGATAAATGCCAAACATATGCATCCTGAAAAGAGAAGGAACGGCACTACAGAAGATGAGAACAAAAGGAATTAGTTGTCCCATACCATGGCCACATCTGCAAAATGTTAATTTTTAAGGTATTTTTTCTCCCACGTGCGAATTAATTCTTTTAAGTTCACATCGATTGCCGTAATTTCGCCAACACGGCAATTTCATCGTAAATCAGGAAGAGTCGCTTACTTTCTTTACGCAATTTTGGATTCTAAGCGCTTTGCAGTTCTTCGCTGTCTGACTACTAAGCCGACCAGCGGATTTCCCATCGTACGCAACAATTCGTCTCTGGCCCGTGTGCTCTCTGGTGAAAACAGCGTAACGGGGAACAACTCCGCTAAATTACGGGAATTCGTTCACTTTTATTTGTAGTTTTTTTTTTTTTTTTAGTGGGCTCGGACGTTCACCCAGATTAGAAAGGGAAATGAATCAGTTATATTTTGATATGATATCAAATGTTGTTAGTAGGAAGGAACAAACAATGGGAACGATATGTGGAGAAAGAAAAGACACAGGATATAAGGAGGCACAATAGGGGAGTAGGAATATCAATTCGCAGCAAATTGAAATAGAAAGCAGAACGTTTAATACAAAAAGATAAACACTCAAATCGCAAACATGCTTTTTGTTTGAAAGAACAATACGGAGAAGAAACCAACGAAAAACGAAAACGAGAGAAAGATAATACAACTTAAGAAGCACACAGACTAATAATGGAGACAACAGTAGAACGGCGAAGTAAATGAAACAAAGAGAACCATGGATTGACAGGAAGACCGGGTTTATTCGTGTGGAGTCAGTTTGTTAATTTTTTTTTTTACTTCTAAACTTTTCCGACACAGCAAACGTAATTTTGGACTGGATGTGACTGAGCAATTGATATATGTCGCATAGTTTTACACGAAAGTCAGATCGAAGTCCTGACGCTGCACAATTAGCGATGGGATTTTTTTCCAGTAAAATATTATAATTTGTGAAAGATGTTATACATAGCAAACAAATGAGCGTAATGTTACATAGATTTTTGCTATATTTTGTTATTACTACCGGGTACGTAATAAAGTTGTTTCGAATTTCATGTTATAAGTGAAACCACTAATGTTTGATCATTTTCTAATCGAATATCGTACGGTAGTTTAGTTTGTAAAATTTTAAAGAACTATTCAAAATCGACGGAACAAATAATAATAACCTAAACCAGGTGCCTAATAGTCAACGCAACTAATTACGCGCGATAACGAAGATAAACAGGAACAAAAAAAAAGCCGGTGCGAGCGTATTTATAGTAAATTATGTATGTATTAAGTTTTGGGGTCGCTTTCGACTCAGATACTCTTCATCTTCCAGTAGGGATTCTCTCCATAAAACTCGTTAAAGTTCGCAAATATTCAGAAGAAGTAATAACGAAACGAAAATCATTCCATTCATTTTGCGAACTATTCCTGTTGGTTTTCAGGTTGAACTTTATAAGTAAGTAAATCGTTTTTAAATTTATGCCTGGTTCATATTTAATTGAATACTTTAAAGAAAAAGTAAACAAATAAACAAACAACGTTTAGGGAAGTGCGGGGTTTTCAATAATTAAGTTTCATGAAATTAACAATAAAATAAGAAGAAAACATAAAAAAAGTTGTTTTTTTTCGGTCAATGTATTTTTTATACTTTCCTATTATAAGGAAAAATGTATTGAAGGCGACAAATCTTTCTTTTCGGTTGCATCACCAGTAGCTACTAACAATAAGAAAAAAAGTGCTACAATAAACTGCCGAGTAAATTTCATCTTGGACCGATACTGGTAACTTCTTTTTTGTTATTAATTCCTTTTCCCGCGAAAAAAAAAAACAAAATGTTTAATTTAACCCTGGAACATTATAAAGTTAACACAATGCAATATCTATAATTGTGCATGGATTCCAGCTTCTCAAACTATCGGGCGTACATCGACTTTTTCAATAAAAGTTCACATGTTGCCGTATGCCTTAGAAGCATTAAGTTCCATATATCGACCAGCAGCCTTCCGAAGCTTTACTAGACAGTAACTGCTATTTTTCCACCATGGTCGAGTTTTTAGGTCCCATATTGGATTGGAAAATTCACAACAGCCGTTATAATTAAAAGCGCGTTTCAAAGATTTCTATCAAAATACGTCGACCGTTTAAATATACTTACAGACGGTTCCAATCGGATGCGGCCAAATGAATCCGATATAATACGTGTTACTCACACTTCTAAACAGCTCTTCAGTTCTATCCACAGAACTATACAATATAAAACTTACAGTCGATCTTACAGTTCCGTTCAACAGAGACTCTCTTATAGGCAGGGACTCTCTCTCCCCACTTTCTTGTTTATCACAAATCCATAATAAATTACAAAATCCTGTCGCTAAATATATAATTTCAGTCATATCCACCGTTTCCAATCGCATTACCTTTGCGCGAATTCCAGGACATAAGGAGGCATTATGGAAAATGACAAAAAGGCCGCCTAACAATTCCCGATTCCAATATATGTATAGACCACAGCGTACCTTCGTCAGCCTTTTTTTCGAAGACAACTAAATCCCGACTAATGGGTCAAGAAATTGGTGTGAACTTTTTACTTCGAACAAATTACGTTCAGTCCGGACAGATACTGAATTTTGGAATACTTCATTAAGATCTAGCCACAAAGAAGTTACCTTATACTGCCTGCGCATTGGCCACGCAAAAATATCCCAATTCCTATATATTAAGTCTAATCCTCTTATTTGTAACAGATATTCGGTTCTTTTATCCATTCATCATCTTGTAGTAAACTACTTAAATTTCAACCTATTTTGGTCTCAACTACGTCTCTCTAGTCCCCTTTCTAACATCCTTGAGGACAATGAACAAAAAGTTTTTATCTTCAGATTTCTGAAACTTTCCAATATCTTGAAGAGCATCTAAACTATATTCATCTGGGCTTCTGGCTAATGTTGCAGTACACGACACGGTAATGGATAGAACAACAGTAACAACAACATAATGTAAAAATAAAAAAAAAGTACGCGACATTATTACGTTCTAATAAAAATATTTCATTTACTCAGTAACCCTTTTCCATTTAACCAGTCCTTCTAGTTACCAACAAATTCTTATTAGGGTTTAATTTTAAGTGTTTCACATTTAATTTACTTCCTCTCTAAACTTTATCAAACCAAGTCCGTAGACTATCTATCTCACTCTATGGAAATCAGCTTCTCGCGCACTTGAATGCCGGTGTCGCAAGTAACGATCAGACTGATTCGTTGGTGAGATTAACCAAGATCCTTTCAAAGTTCTCTTCCTGAAATTAATTCCCTGTCTAAGAATTACCATCTCTATGGATTACGGCACGATAATATATATACATATATATATATATATATGTATTCGTTTTTTTCTAATCTACGGTAGTTCGTTTACTCATATACCCAGTCAAATCCGCCTTCTTGTCACTGCACGATCTATCAAAATCTCAGCTGTTTTATCATCTGTTCCGTAATCTACTTCCAGTCGTCTTTTTAAAAGTTTCTTCGCTGTGTTATCCTTTTCATCCGAATGATCTATGATACCGATCGTACTTTATATTCTGATGTTCTTTTTTTGTTTCTACTTGGCACTTTCATACCTTCTTTCTTTTTTTTATAGTATTGTAAGAGAGCCAAACCCTGGTACAACCGAAGAAACAGAGATATTGTAGTTACAATTAAGTATATGTATGCAGAGCTGGATATTAGGTGTGTTGTTTGTGAATGACAGAAGATCTAAAATAACTTTCCTACATATCTATAAAATGTATAAACACAAGAAAATATGAGTGTGGAAAGAAGTTATAGAGAGGTTTATAATATTTTATAACAAATTGGTTCCAAGTGGATTCCAATAATGTGTTGTTTTTTTTTAATCTACATCGATCCACTGCGAGATGTAGGCATTCTAGTGAAATAAGCTGGCCTAATCACCCGTGCTGACCCAAAAAATTAGAGAAATGCATTTTATACCTACTGCCTGGTTCCAATAATGTTTATATAGCTGCACAGGAAAAATAAAAGTATGCGAACGAGATTTTCGACTTTTTTTTTTGTCTTTTTGGCGGACAATGTTTTATTGCAATACTAAGAAAACCTTTCTAGTATCAGACGGGGAGAACGTCTTGAGTTGTGGAGAGATTCCAACGCAGTACGAAAAACAATGGTTTCGAATATCAACACGAGAATTATCTCCGAAGTAAAAATTTAGTCCTCCTTCCGTTACCATTAACACACCTCGAAACCTAAAATAACTACCGGCAATAGGTGTGAGAACCTAAAAAGCTGATTTGCAAAATATTTTAATTATTTTTAAAGAGATCGCAATAAAATATTCTTAAGCATTTCTCATGCGGTTTATATGAACGAATTTTTTTTAGATTTGGATTACGCGATATTTCGCGAGTTAAGTCCAGAACAATATCGAGAATTTCGGAATGAAATTGTTCAGCGTGTTTCCTTGGGCGATATTGTACCAGTAAATTCTTTTTATAAGTGTTTCGTAAACCACCGTTTTATTTTTCAGCCCTTCACCAATAAAGTTGCCGGATACATAACATTTTGTTGTTCTTTTTGTGACATTTTCAGTGGTCTGGATAGTTGGGTAATTAAAATTAAACTTAATTACTGGAGTTTTTTTCCTTTTTTTTTAATATATAAAAATCCGGATACTCGGTAAAGTAAAATAGGTAAAATAGTTACAAAAATATAGCAGTACTTCCAAAATCGTATAAGAAACAAAGATTTAAAATGATTTTTTTTTTTTTAGTCATGTGTAGAACTCTTAAGTTTTGAGTTATTGTAGATTTTAAGGTATTAAAAATATCCAAAAATCAAACGCTCAGAGAAAACTAGACTTATTTTATACACCAGGTCCGCTTACTGTCCTTTAAAAATATCGACCCCACTTGAAAATAATACAGACGACAAATGGTTTTAAGTTTAAATCACTAATTAACATAGAACGTTAAAGTCCTGGCACCTCAATGTCGTCATTTTTCACGCCACATTATGTAAAATATTGTTAAAAATAGACTTTTAAAATATTTTTTGTTTGTTTTTCGTTTAATTATAAATTCAAAATTCCGTAAAAGTACCTGTATGTTTATCATGCGTTGTTTCGAAACGATAAATGTTACCTTACTTAATATACACTTGAATCTAAGCTAAGCGAATAGAGCTGAGTCATCTTCAGTGTAATTTTTTTTTCCCTTTTCAATTACTTTTCGATAATAAAATAAATCTACATAGAAAAAGTTTACACCCCAAATTTTAACACAGATTCGTCGTGTTCTACTTTTTATTATTTACCGTAAAAAGAAATAATAAATAAGCACCGTCAAACGAATGAAAAAAAAAAGATAATAATAGTCGCATCGCGATGCACATGAATTACTTCCCCAATGGGAGCTCTGTACGAGAAATAAAGTCGGTATCACAAAGTAGAGGAAGGGAACGAATATTTAGGCACTCCAGATCTGCAATAGTTGTAACAAAAATAACTACTATCTTTTTTCTCTCGAAACTAATTTTTAAAAGTAAAAAATCAAACTGGGTGGAAGATAAAAAAAATCCAAAATACTACTTAGTTAACTTTATTCCGGAGTTGGGCATAATTACGATTACAAAATTAATGTAATTCCCGAACAGAGATTGCCATAATTTAAAGGAATCACGGATTACTCTTCATGGCCGACACACGTGAATTTAAACATTCGGATGATGGTTTAATTTTTCAACAAAGTATATTGCTGCATTAAAATATACTTTTGCGCGAAAAATAATAAATAAACGGAAGAAAACAACCCTACTACACTACTCATTGTTACCATATGCATACCATAGGCGTACCCATGGGGGGGGGGGGGTTCAAACCACTCCCGAAATGGATTTTTACGTTGCTGTATTGTCGCTTTAGAGTCGTAAGATGTCTTGGTACCAGGCATTCTGACAGTAAAACTAACTATGTATTAGTGTAAATTAATCTCAAAATGAAAACGAACAGAAGTCTTACGCATTTAGAACTATTATACAAGAGATTATTAATAAAATATAATTACTAAGTAAAATCATTTTTTCTGTCAAGTGTTTTTTTTTTAAATGGATCGACCCCCCCCCCCCCGAAAAACTGGCCTGGGTACGCCTATGATGCATACTATTAAAAGAATAAAACTGTTATCCAGACATGTAAATAATAAAGTTGCTATATGCCTAATCGTTTGTACTGATTAACTTTGTGATCAAGAACAATTCGCGATTATTTCTTTGTCAAATGCGACTGTCATTTCGTAACTGTGCGTTACAATTATTAATTACAACTGTGTACCCTAAAGTAATCTCGATAATCGTAATTACAAAATGTCCAATTCTGATGTGCACTAGACGGCAGTCGTTAAGTGAAGCAACTAAAAGTGTACTCGTATAAATATACACATGTACTTTTTTTTAACATATAACTTGTAACAAACTTTAATATATGGAACAGATTTTATTAATTTTTCAGATCAAACATAGAGCGGGTAGAATTATGAGAACTGCACGAATACCGATCGGCCCACGCTCCCTAAGAATTACTACACATTTTCGTAAATTTCCTTTTTCCGATACAAGCTGTGCTGGATAAAATCTAACCTCGAGATTATTTTAAAAATCTAATGTTGAAGCCAGTGCAATGTAATTGATTCTGATCACTAATGTTGGTGACTCTTGAGTTTTTATAATCATTTTGAGAGTAAAGCTTTGAAATATTATTCAGTCTACGCTAAAAATCAGTAAAAAAAAAAAAAAAAAACTAAGCCCAGTGAAAAATTAGATATTAGTATTTTAAAACGGAAAATTTTTTTGTCATGAAAAAAAACACGAGAAGCGATCCGGCTGAATTATGTGTGCAGGATAAGTCAGAATAAGCAAATCAGCGAGAGTCGAAAAGATGGTTAGAAATTTTAGGGGAAAGTGGGTAACGATGTTCTAAAAACACTTTAACCTATCTTCCGCCGAGATGATATTGGATAGAGGAAATAGATAAATTGTAATGAAAAAAATCACAGCTTTTTCATTATCCTTATCGTATTCCAAGCTTTTTAAGTTTTTTACGCTCGTGGGAACTAACATACATTCGCCACGATAAGTATAAGTACAATAATAAAGCGCCCGGGGCGAATAACTTTCAAATAAATAAGCGTTTTTGTATAGGAAAAAAAAAAAAAAAAAACGTTCGATAAACTGCGAATAAAATTATTCAGATTCTCCCCGTAAATTTACAATGATCGAAAAATTTTCCACAATATCGACTAATTTATAAATTTCTAACTGAGATAAAAGCATATCTAATAAAAAAAACAAACACATAATGCAGGAAATTCCAGACATTAACTTAAGCATAAAAATTTATATATGCGCTGGTATATCACGTAGTCTTTGAAAAATCATTTTAAAATCTACACACATTTTGCAACAATACAAATTTTTCAAAATTTTCAAACATCGCATCAAACAAATATAATACACATACTACATAGTCCGCCTATCTGAAAACGATAATTATTATATTTTTACAATTATTTTTCGCGTCATTTAAGTGTTTTGATTATTATATAAGTGTATCTGTCAGACAGGCATGTGGAGTAGAGTTAATTTTTTAAAGTTATTACGTTAAAAATGAATATTTTACCATTGCTGGCCCAAGTCTCTCCGATAAATATCGCGTACCAACGACAAAAAAACAAATCTCTAGATGTTAATAACTACAAGCATGCAGTACTTACTTAGGAGCACGCTGCAAGAGCTTTTTAATCGATGAAAATTTATGCAGTCCCGGAATTCGCAGCATTTGAACACAAAGCTGTGGTTCCCATCTGTCGATATCGGAAGTTCTTCTCCAGGGAACTACCGCTAGTGGAGTACTGATATTTTTTTTCTGTTCTCGAGTCCGTTTGGCCGCACGATGCCACCTGCTTTTGGCCAACGACATGGTTCGTGCAAAGCGACGTCTACAAGTATTTCAGCAAAAGCCGCGAATTACAAAAGAAAAGGAAAAAAAAAGCATAAATAATAATTTAAAAAATAAATAGTAATTTTAAAAAAAGATTAACTGCATTTTCGATACATGGTAAAATCCAAATTTAAGAAATGATTAATCGAAAATCGATGATTAAACGGATAACTTCGTAAGGCAAAATACGCCGTGATAAAAACAAACCGAAAACAAAAGAAACGAGAACATACTCGAAACGCGAACGAAAACGCATCAACTGGGAATGTTTTTTTTCGATAATTCGTTTGTAACACACCGGTTTTATGATTACAACGATCGGCTTGTAGATGGCAGGCCGGTACATTCGCCTGTTCTAGTTGTGGGTGCCGCTGTGTAGCCTGTTCGGAAAACACTCCCTGTCCGACAACATAGTCGCGTAATGGACAAAGTCTCGTTTGTATTCCGTATCATCGTCTTTTCGTAATGATTTTTCTGTAACTAAACCCGGTAAACGAACATATTTGTAATTAATAGAATGTAAAAAAATAAAAAACAAACCAACGAACTAATTTGATCATTAATGAAAGCGATATTTTTTTCGCAACAGGAAATAAAAACATTCCGTATAAAAGGTCAAACTCCTCATATTTTTATGCAGTTTTTATTTATTTATTTCGGTAATCTTATTCTGCGGTTAAAAAACTTGTATAGCGATAATGATTTTATAAAATACAAATAAACGTACGTTAAAACAGATTTTATTCTTATTTTGCGTCATGTGATTCCTAAAAATACACTTATAAGAGTTAAAAATATTTTTTTGGTTATAATGAAAAAATACATTCTGATGGGTGTACGTAATTTTATTTTCACTAAAACATCAATAGCAATGCAAAGAAAAACAAAAACGGATTACAATAAAAAATATAAGTGTGGGCAATTTGTTTAAAGGTACATACAAAAAATATACCGTATTTTATAATTAATAAATGTAGATTATGAAAAGCTCGCCGTTTTGATATAAAATATACGTGTGGTGGCCACGCTTTTATTCAAACCATGAATTTTATTGTAATCGGATTTTTTTTTTTTTTATGCATTCCTATTGAAGCATTATGTTTTAATAAAAGTAAAATTATACATACCCATTAGAAATTGTATTATTTTCATTATTACGAAAAAATTATTTTTTTACTTTTGAGTTAAGAAGTTATAATGTATAAATTTGTATTTTTTCATTTCAAGTGTATTTTAAATAAAAGCATTTGCATTAAAAAAAAAATTTTTGTCCATTTTATTTTCTATTTTTTAATGACAGTTTTGCTACAAAGTTTTTGAACATTTTTATAAGTGTATTCACATTTATTTAGTCCATCAATATCTAAAACATGCAATATAAAAATCTTCGGAATAATTGGCGTCACATGGATCTCATACGTTGCATTTCCAGCAATGCATCAATCATCCTTCGTTCGTGATAGGAAAATTATACCATTCTGGTTAACGAAAATACTTCCCAATTATTTCTGGCTTTCCAATTTTTTACGTGTAATTCCATCGTAATTTTGTATACTTATAGTTTATTATGTAGGCTAACCTCGCGGTATAGAGCATGTAGTAACTAGAGCTAGTTTCTCCAGTAAGTAGTCACTCGACCGCCATTTGATGCTTGCTCCGCCAATGGAAGAAAAAGAAAAAAAACTATTTGTTGAATTTATGGCGTGTGTACGTCATGCGCAGTGGTAACTTATATTTCGACGTGCATAACGTTCATGCAGAAGACTAAAGTCATAAGTTCAATACAAGTTGGTAATGAAACGGAGTGAGCACAAATGTCGAATAAAATTCTGTTAAACATATATATATATCGTAGAAATAACTAGCAGACTACCGACTCCTCATCTACGTCGATGTTCAAACGCGCAATAATAAGTGCTAGATAAGCAGGCAAGTTTCCAGTGCCTTAAAACTGAATCGTTTCGGCTAAGGGAGTAAACCCTGACAGAAAACCACATAGAAGACAAGAGGAAAAACTACCATGTTTCCTTTCAAAAGAAACCCGGATGAGTGCGATAAATATAAACGACTTCGAATCTTGGCGCCCCTCAAATGGGGCAGGCATGCTAAGAATCTCCGTTCCCGCCGAAAGATTCGTTAAATATCACTTCATGTGATGTCCGTAACTTATAGCTGCGTAGTAAATTAGCCATCCTGGAGGAGATGGAAAGACTGAATATACAAATCACAGGAGTGAGTCATATACAAAATGGTTACTTCGAGACATCGTAATGGTCAGTAATGAAAAAGGGAGCCGTAATGAAGTGGCTATAATAGTGACAAAGAAGTATGAACATGCTGTCACGGAACAAGAACAAGTGACCGAATTATGGCCTTAAAAATCATCTTAAAACCAATACAGCGGAACACATAGAAATATAGAAGGATTTTATAACAATTTCGAAAATGTATTATATGCCACTAATAAAAATGAGATCGTATTAAACTAGTCGGTACATAGCTACTCTGGCGATTCTGAATCTCACCACAAAACCCTTTCCGCAAGCAAAACTAATCCCAAAACGCTGTTTGCACATCGAAAATTCACCCAGATTTGCCCCAAATTTCCTCTAATTCTTCCTTCCTCTTTTCCAGAACTTCCGATAATTCGAACGCTAGCCACTGGAAAGTAGCTCCCAACTCCTAATCTTGTATCATACTTATCAGGTCACCTATTTTTTAAAATTTACATGTATATATTTAAATTATAACCCGATTTTCCATTCGAGGATCTAAATTTTACCGAAACCCGATGTGCCTTAGGCTGTGGGAGTCCGGTAATCTAAACACACGCTCCGGGAAAGGGACTTCAACCTTTGCACCTTAGACTGAGATAAGCCAGTATCCCAAAAACCGTTTAAAAATTAACCAATAATTTATATTTGTAGCCCGAAACTAACCTTAATCATTCTATCCTATTTATCGATCGATTATAATATACCGGTTTTTTTTACATCCCGCCAATCATTCCAGTCGCTGTGGAAGCGTGGCCACTGTCGCCGCCGCTTTTTCTCTGTCTAATATAATGCATTTTTTTTTTTTTTCTATAATCACTAAAACCCTGACAGACGTCCCTACCGTGAAAGTGCGCAGTTCGCTCACACGCTTGCCGCGGCAGCTGTAGTCGCCGCAAAAGTGCACCATTCTTTTAGACACCGTCCAAAGCGCACCATTCTTTTAGACACCCTCCAAAGCGCACCATTCTTTTAGACATCCTCCAAAGCGCACCATTCTTTTAGGCATCCACCAAAGCGCACTGCACGTTTCCCACTTCCAAAAAGTGTTCCCGATATTTCGTGTAATCATTTTATTATTTTTTTCTATAGTTCTAAAAATTAATCCACAGATTTCCAGCCCCACCGCCACCCCTTTCCCTATCGATTATAATATGTTTTATTTTTTTTGTTACGTATTCGTCAGAGCTTCCAAACACACGTCACTGATGCACTCGCCACCAGTAATTCATATCACGCGTCTTAAACTAACCTTAAACTAGGCGTAATATTTTTTATTTTTACACTTCCAAAAAAATGTTCTCGATCTTTCATAATTTTGTTTATTTTTGTTTTCCATAGTTCTAAAAATTAATCCACCGATCGCCCCCTCCGCTGCGGAAGCGCACTGTCCATTCCCATACATACACATGCACGAACGTTCCCGCGCACAATCTACATATATACAGAATCCTATGAAATAATTTTTTTTGTTCAATGATTTTTTATCAGCGAACAATATGTTTTTGTTTTAATTTTATTATTTTTCCATGCATGTCAAAGTCATCGGAATCGCTATATCTACGAAAGCGCATTCCGTTCACTGACAGTAACCTATCATAAACTTTCAAAATTAATCTATGTATACTATCCCAGCTACAAAAATTACTATTGCACTCTCTTTTCCCTTCTCACCGCATGTCTTCAAAATTCTAACGGTAGGTATTCAAAATTAATTCAAATATACTATCTCAATAGCGAAAAAAATTAATAGAATCATGCAAACGTCTACTCTCTGTTCATATATATGTTATACTTGTCAGGAAATAAGTTAAAAATTTTTCAAAATTAATCTAAAAATACTATTCGTCAAATATTCAGTCTAACGAAAAATTTATATCTAAAGCTTAAAATTAATTTTAACTCTTCTCCGACGGTATGTAATATTTTATCCAAGTCCACCCAACACCCAATTACAATCCACTATCCACACCACTCATTTCCTTAACGTTTATAATAAGTTTTATTTATTTATTCCAACTTTTTTTTTTGGCTTGGTTTTTCCTTTTAACTTTTAAGCCAGTTTACATGTTAAACGTATCATATAGTATCCAAATCTCAAACTTAAATATTGCATTTTTTGAGGAATTAATAAAGCTGTTTAGAAGTCTGGCCTAATGAATTTATAAGAATGGATACTGTATTTAACGGTAGCGTGCGATATTCTTGAATTAATTTATTTACAAGTTCTTCTCGTTGTTTTTTGAATCGGGTACATTCCCATAGGAGATGATTAATATGTTCCTCATAGTCTTTATCACAGTATTAACATTTATCGAATTCGATGATTCCGAACACACATACACCTATGATGCAATATTACCACTAATTTCTCTATCATACATAATATTTATTTATTTATTTTTCAATGGCCCCTGACCGCACCGAACACGGCGGACGCGTACCATAACCGTATACATGCAAGCGCGTCGAAGCCGCCGTTTATATTTAATTTTTAATTATCGATCTTTTAATTATTTTTGTCGATATTACTTTTCACCGAATAACCCAACTCCCAACGCCTTCCGCTGTATCGGTCCCCTAATCGAACGTCTATTTTTCAGAAAATAATACAAGTTTGCATCGATAAATTATTTTCAATACTAATCATATCGCTACCCACCATTTTAATCATTCAATTAGTTAATTAAAGTAGAAATGGATGCGTATAGATCTCCGACCTTTCTCACTGCTAATACGAATATTTTCAATGGTGCACCTACGCTATATAATACATAGGCATAATTTATATACACATCTTGAAAATGATTTTATTACATTAAAACTTTTGCACACGTTATAAAAACGCATGCGAATATTATGTATATTTTTTACTTCGATCGCATTAATCTTTCGTGTTTCTAAATTTCTTTCTATATAATTTCATCCCTTTGGACAGGATAATCTCCGGACCGTCATCGTGATTATTTTTTAATATTATCCACATCTCCGCAAATGTAACTTTTTATTTAATAAATCACTCCGTGCGGCCGCTACGAGACATTTTTGTTGCAAACAGCTATCTTTCTTTTCCAGGAATTGCTAACCTTCCGCAAGTATAACAATCGCGGCGTTCCATCAGCCTTTATTTGCATCAGTCACGTACCTTCAAGTGTGCGTTGCATGCACATTATTTACCGTTATTCAGTATAAGAATATTTTTCACACTCGTTCATATACACACACGTAAAAATCACCATTACCATCCTTGGCCACCGTCGAAGCGCATACACCACGTTGTTACAGCCACAGATCCCAGGCATTTCCAAAGAATACAAACGTTGCTCCGCAATCTAAGAAATTCCTCCTTCCGCATTTCCATTCGATCGCGACACTGTGTAGACGCATATCAGGTACCGTTATTTCTTAACCTCTGCAGTGTGTTATTTTATGATAGCCTTACAAATATCTTTTCTAGGAATCGGGAAGATTTTGCTGGTTGCCATGTAGCCGGTCTATCTTTATCTCTCGCTATATGATGCACAATCACACAGGACTATAGCTTACAACCATCTCTCTTTAGCACGCATTCGTCTGATATTTTATTGTCTAGATCATCGATTATACTTAGCCTGGAGCATGCGGAAGCCTCCGAATCCAACGGAATTTATTTTTGTCTATATGGGTACTTGCATATAAATGTATGTATAAGTCTTATTGTTGCATGTGATATTCCGGTGTTGTATCAAACGATCACACGCATCTATATTTCTAGAACCTGTGAGGCATGGTAAACCATCGAGTGGCATTGTGCGAGCCAGTCATTATTAATTGTTAAATGTTTATGCTTGCTCAAATCAGTGTTCTTCTTGCATTATTCAAATTTGTAAAAACGTTAAGTTTCAATTTTTTGGTTTTTTAGTAGAATAAAAATATTTTTCAATAATGAATCGGAATATCAGCGAATTGATTAGCGTTACCCCTAGCGAATTTATTCAAATTTTTTTTGGAAATATCGATGATAAGTTTGGCTGAGTAATTTTTTTCATATACTATCACCAGATCCACCTCAGCACCAAATACACTATTGGTTCCACTGAATACGTCGACATATACATCTTAACCGTAATTTTACGTGATATACAAATTCATCAGTGAAATATATAGTTATCATCAGTAGATGAAACACACTACACAATATACTCAACCAACACCCCTAACACAAATATTTTTACCGGCAACAGTAATCGATTCGAGTTCAACGATGATTGCATTACCCAAAGAAATAATAAACCGTCGAGCAGTCATATATGCCAAGGATCCGAATGATTCCGAAAATAAAAACAACTCAATGTATGCAGTGCTAGCGAACGGGTCTAGTCGGTTAAGGAGGGTAAAAATTCCTTTGAATCAAACTTTATAAAAAAATATATATACATCTAAGGCATGAAAAAAGTAGTTGATAGTAAAAGTTTCAGACCCCTAGTCCTACAGAAGGGCTGCTGTAGTTACTATTTAGCGATTTTCGGGTTTTTAAGATATCTCAGCCATTTCTCAATCGATTTTAAGAATTCTTGTCTGAGGTTAAAGATAACGAAAAGTTCTATACCGTTGAATGTTTTCAGATTTTTAGACGCTAAATTTATATTTTTAGAAACGTTCAAAACTTTAAAATGTCATAAAAAATATTTTAAAAATTCAGTAACGACGAAAAAAATATATACTAACATGTATGACAGTATAAACTATCTACTGATTTTTTTGCAGATTTTTAAAAGCGGTGGAAGAGATTCAAAAAAAATAAAAATACGCATTTTTGGCTGAAAACCTTTTGAAATTCAATTAATAACAACGAAATAGATATATGTTACATATATTACAATGAAAGGATTTTTAAAACAGATGAAACAAATCCAAAAGAAAATGAAAACATGCATTTTTGACTGAAAAATCTTCGAAACTTCAACTGGAAGCAAACTATAAAATGTACGTTACATAATTTGTCATTGTGTTACCTAATTTGCTATTGTGGAAATTTTAAATTCGTGCGGAATCTCTATATTTTTTTATTTCTTAAAAGTATTATTATTTTTCAGTTATAATGCATTAGTTTAAATACACATTTGTGTCATATTTAGAACTAAGAAAAACCGTAAGTTATTTTAACATTCTTTAAAAGTGAATAAAATGGAAAAAAAATCGGAAGCCATCGTTTAATTGTTTTTTAACGATTTGTAATAATTAAGCTAACTCGGAGCTAGTCCTGAATAATTAGAATCACATGAGAAACTCTTGCCGATTTTAGACGTAAAATTTCAATTACGGACTTTAAAAATACGCAAAAAAATACGTAGATACAAAAATACGTTGACGCGCAAAATTAAGAGGCATGCTATTTTATATGCGCATGTGCCAGGGTTTATACGGGGGCCTCAAGTGAGTTGAAGAAAGTCGCCTCGCTCGCGGGCCGCCGTATGAGCCCTGGCACATGCGTATTTAAAGTAAAAAAATATAAAGATTCTGCACGAATTTAAAATTCCGATAATAGCAAATTAGGTAACACAATGACAAATTATGTAACACTTACATTTTATAGTTTGCTTCCAGTTGAAGTTTCAGAGGTTTTTCAGCCAAAAACGCATGTTTTCATTTTTTTTCGGATTTGTTTCATCTGTTCTAAAAATCCGAAAAAATTCCAGAAAACTTGTTATCTTTAAAAACGTAACATATATCTATTCCGTTGTTATTAGTTAAATTTCAAGAGGGTTTTCAGCCAGAAATACGTGTTTTTATTTTTTTTGAACCTCTTCCACCACTTTTAAAAATCTGAAAAAATTTCAGTAGATAGTTTACACTGTAAGACATGTTATATATGTTTTTCGTCGTTACTGAATTTTTAAAATATTTTTTATGACATTTTAAAAATTTTGAACGTTTCTAAAAATCTGAAAACATTCACCGCTATAGAATTTTCCATTATCTTTAACCTCCGACAAGAATTTTTTAAATCGATTGAAAAATGGCTGAGATACCTTTAAAACCCGAAAATCATTAAATGGCGACTACAGAAACCCCCTGTGGGACTAGGGGTCAGAAACTTTCACTATCAATCACTTTTTTCATGCCTTAGATGTATACATTTTTTTTATAAAGTTTGATTCAAAGGCACTTTTACCTCCCGTAACCGACCAGATCCTTCACAAAATATCCACTTTCATTGTGGCAGTATAACATCCCGCAAAGGTGTGTACGATTTTGCCTATATTCATTTACCGATTCGCTCACTAGCTGATATTGAAACGTTCAAAAGAGTAAACGGTGTGTCAATCAGTTTATACAAGTTAATAAATTCCGATAGCAGCGATGAAAACAATCAGTGTAAATATAGAATTAAGGCAGTTTACACATTCCGAAAGAATTGAAGTATATCACCGAAACCATACCAAAATATTGTATTGGGGATCTAACGGAAATTTCTAGTTTGCTTGGACTAAGAAATTCAAACAGCTTTTTCGAATCCAATCAACGAACGCTTAGGAGTGTTTAGACCACATGAAAGTTGAATATGAACATAACAACAGCCTTCAGTGTGACGCAGTAAGCTAGCGGAATATGTGTAATATGTAAATAAAAACTTATTTTTTTCTTTTCATTTTTTACTTTTTCATAACTTTTATAATTTTTCTTATAAAAATATATCACATGCATGTAAATAATAATACATATTTTTTCTTATTTCATTTCATCGATTTATAATTCATTTTAACATTTGTTTTTTTTCTGACATATTGCTGATATTATAGTATTGTAGTTTTTGCGAATATAAAAAGTTACGCAGAAATCGTATTGTTTTTGCATATGCGATGGGATGAGTGAGCATGCATGCATGTAAATATACGAATGTTAGTAAGAAACAGCCTTTCATCACAATCACGAGTACAGAAATTGTTGCAGAATGTGAGAGAGTGAGATTAAAAAATATGTACTTTGCTACATGATCGGAGTGTATGGTATTATCAAAGAATATTAACATCACCCTCTCAGCTATGACATTGAGGTATACCTTTGCAATGTTTTAAATGTCTGAACATCGTATTTACCATTATTTTTTTTTTGTTTCTATATTTTCAGCAATCGCAGGGACTTTTTTTTAGCTAGCAGCAAAAAAATATAGGGGGGTATATTCTTTTTCATCTGATAGTGGAAATGCATATTTTTTTCCTCGAGATGTACACTACAATTCAACTATAATCTCGGTTTTAGCAAAAATTATGGAACAATACCTGGCGTTTCATCTAAGAAATTATTTGGATGGAAACGAGTTGTTGCTTAATAATCAATTTGGTTCTAGAGAAGAAAAATCAATAGTCTCTTTGTTGAGAGTATCGACAAATAGGATAAATAAAAGGTTGGCAAACGGTAAACAATTTATTATAATTTTTACAGACATTAGTAAAGCATTCGATGTGCTAAACCATCAAATATTGTTGCGAGATATGAAAGGAATAGGAATCATAGGTAGACAAAAGAAATAGTTTGATAGTTATTTGTATAGTAGAAAGTGCGTAGTAAAAATCGATGAAGAATTAAGTAGAGAGGAAATGGTATCAACAGGGAAGGAACTATTTTGGCTCCGTTGTTATTTGTGATTTATACAAACTCCCTTCATAAATATGTTAAAAACTTGACAGTCTTTGTTTATGCGGATGACAGAGCACTCGTTATCGAGGACCGTGACATCCATGAGACCGAAAAACTCTTGCAAGGTGGGCGAATGATAAATATCTAATCAATAATATAAAGAAATCGAAAGCTTTGTATACAAGAACGTCTACTAGATATAGAACATATAAACCATCTATTACAATGCATAACAATAATTGTTTACATAACTGCTTGATTTCTACTTCGAATTGTGGATGTACACAACTGGAGACGACGGAAGAGGTTAAATATTTAGGATTAAACATCGACAGAACATTATCTTGCGACAAGCATATTATAAATTTATCTAATAATATCAGGCAAATGCTACCTGCACTTTATAAATTGGCTCTTTCAATACCGTAGTTTGCGTGTATACTATAATGTTATAGTATTGTCAAGAATTTTATATGGAATATCAATTTGGGAGAAGTAAAAAGGACATTAATCAAAAAGATTAGTAATCAGCAAAAGAAATGCTTTAAGGCAATAATCCTCAATAAAGATCAGGTTTAATATTAGCTGGTGAACAGAGAGAAACGAAATGTTTCTAAGAATGTGCTACTTTTATCACCGGTCGCTTGAATATAAGACCACAAATATATCAATGGCTACGATGACAAGAAGCAGAACAACGAGGAATAATAGGGAGGTGTATTTTATTTGACCAAAAAGCATAAATAGTAAGATTGATAATACGGATGAAATAATTTTAATTAAGCTGCTAGAATGAATCCGAGAAGATATAATGCAAAAAGAGATAGGAACTTGGAAAATATTAATTAAGCAATGGTTGGTTGATAACATTAATGAGTGACATTAAGTTAGATAAATTGCAAACTGGCTGTTGGCGGCGAATCGACCATTCGTATTCGTCGATTATGTAGAATGAAATTGTTATGATGATAAGTAGTTTTTTTAAATTCTTTTCTTTTTATAGTTATGCAAACTAATCATAATGAAATATTATAACATATTTTGTTTTTTTGGATAGACGATGATAAGCGTGTTGGGCACTCACAGCCGGACACAGTATGCCCTGTGGGACCCCAACTTATTTTTTTAAAAAAACCTGCAACACGACTATTCTTAGCTGATATTGTACCCACTTAATAATGGAAGTAAACGCATGACCACGGATATATTACACTTATTTCTATATATGAATATCTATACAAAATACGTATTAGTGCTGAGGATGAACGATAATATAATTTTAATCATTGAAAGCTATTTAATAATTTATTTATTTTTTCTCTATTACAGTAACATTAGCACTTTACTCGCACTTTACACTAACATATAACTTCAACAAAAAACCCATCGCGATGTTAATGTGATATCTTTCGGAGAGCAAAATCTCTGCACGATACATTATTTTATTATTTAATCTTAGTTTTGTGTATGATACGCAGCTCCTCTTCAAATTTTAATTTAAATGAATACATAGACATTCACAATCTTTTACAATGATTAATTCCAATACCGTATATAGCTGGTTCCAAAAATGTAGTCAAAAAAAAAATTTTTGGCATTATACATACCGCACTGTAGCAGCACAATAATACACAATATACATATAACATTTTATTTATTAATTTATTTCGTTTTGTACAATCTATAATGGAATTAAAAGCATACGCAGTTTTTCATTTAAATTTGAATATTCTTTTTTCTGAAGTATCATGATGTTGAATGTTATTGCAGATAACTGATTATTTTCTTTAACAGTTTCCTTCTTAATTTATTCATTTATTTTAGAATTCGGGTCATTACATTTTTTTAGATTCCTCAACACAGATTATCATTCACTTTTTTAAATCATTTCTTTATTTCTCTATACAGATTACCAAGTTCATCCATAGAAATCTGTTTTTAACAGCTATTGTTATTTTTCCATTTATCTCATTCACTATATGTCAGAATATGATGATTCATCATTCTTTTAGGTCTATTTTATGTTTTTGAAATGTTCATAGATATTAATGTAAGAGCTAATTCAATAATGTTTATAATGTATTCGACAATTTTCGTTACATTCAACATAATCGTAAAAATAAACATTAGTTCATTTTAAAACTATAATATATCATCATTGTCTGTTAATAATATATAGCTTAAAAACTGCTAAACCCTTCTTCGGCTAACTTTTCTTCTATAGTCTAAATTTCGTTATTTACACCTGTATTACTTGACTGTTTAAACATGCGTAGTATCAGTAATCATTCAAGCAATTAATTAAGATCGTCAGAATAATTGATATGTGGATCTTCAAGAGATACTTCGCTCTCAGTATTATATGTATGTTTCTTCCTTGTTTCACCACACGTTAGACTGAAAAAGTGGCCGTATTATTTTTCTATATTTAGGAAATGGGGCACTTTTTAATACACCAGCAACACGTAAATAGTATTTGTTTATATTGAGCTAAACCATTATCTATATATTTGTTCTCATCAACACTTGTTCCCCCGTTAATAAATGAATCCGTCCAGATGTAGATGGAAATTTTATTCGCTTGTTTCCTTTTCCTAAATAAATTTTACCACATTTACGATTCTAAAAAATCGGCGTTGGCCCATCATATACTCATCAATGTTAGCATTATATCGTATTCCGTATATTCGATCATTTGGTACAGATTCATCGTCGTCTATTCGAAATTAATCTATTTCACGTATACTAATCGGTTTATATCCGAGCTTGTTTTCAATATTCTCATAGTCTTCTTCATCTTTAACCTCAGTCTCAACATCAGCTCTCCTACAGACACGAGAAAGTTTTCAATGTTTTACCATTGTTATATCGATTATTGTATCAGAATCCTTTTTCATTCTTTTAGGTTTTTGGGGTGCTTCCCGAATATCTAATAACGGTTTTGTAATAGGTTCAAGCATGACAGCTGAATTACTCGTAATAGATTTCCAATCGGACTGTAATCCATTACATTTTTTCATTATAACGCTGCGTAGCATTCAACATTATAAAATATATTTCGATATAATTTACATGGCGTAAGTGCATTCCTTTTTATCATTCACAGCATTCTTGTATGCACGCCTGCACTATCGCTACACATTTTTTTATATATAATTTATGTTCGCAAATCAAAAAATTATTTAGGCAAAAAGAAAAGAAAAAATTCTCCGATGCAATTGAAAATTATTGAATCTAAGACACTTAAAACTCCCTAATTTTGACGAAATTTATCAAGAAATCTTCAGTTTTCAGATTTTTACTTTTGTAATTTTTAAAATATTACCAACTCAAAACTACTTTTCGAATTATATGCTATTATCTCGTTCCATCTTTGTCATCATAGAGATGTATGCAGAAGTGCATTGTTATTACATGAGTAAATATGTAAATTGCTGTGAAGTACTGTGGGTGCGTGAGAATATATGGAAAAGAGCGTTGCACAATATTTCATAAAATGATGGTAACAAAGTTCCGGAATAGAATGATGATAAAACAAGAGCTACTTACCCAAAAAATTCATTCTATCAGTCCCAACATATGTCAAAACGCATATATTATTTAATGGGTAGTCCAGACTATCAGCTTCAGAAATAAAACAGACTACAACCAAAAACAACTATTATTAGAGTGGTTAAAATATAAACCGGAATTTTTAAATAAACGCGCGAAAAATTTATTGTGGAAAAAGTGGTTGCACTGGCAGTTAGACCGGTTTGTTATGTAGAGCAATTAGAACCGCGTAAGCTCACTTTTTAGTGTAGTTAGAGCCATGAGTGAAAAAGAAGTACCAGTGTCTGTTGCGCAATGCATCATTATTCGTTTTTTAGTCAAAGACGACGTAAAATCCGTGGAAATTTACCGAAAATTACGCGAACAGTTCGGGGATGAGTGTCTCTCCAAAACTCAAGTGTACGAGTGGTGTTCCGCGTTTCGAAAAGGACGTGAAGTGGTGTCAAACATAGCACATGCGCGGCGCCCAAAAACCAGCATTACAGATGAACACGTCAAAGCCATCGAACAACTCATTTTGGCTGACCGACGCGTCCGTGTACGCGATATGACCGACGAATTGGGCATCAGCATAGGTAGTATTGAGACAATAATTCATGATCGGCTAGGTTATCGCAAAATTGCAGCCAGATGGGTGCCAAGACTTCTGAATTTTGAACAGAAATTCACTCGTTGGGAAGTTTGTACGCTCACGATGGAGACATTGGCCGAATTGGGCTGGGAAACACTTGAACATCCTCCTTACAGTCCAGATTTGTCGCCTTGTGATTATTATTTGTTTGGCCCGTTGAAAGAAGCACTTGGTGGACAACGTTTCGACAGCAACGATGAGGTGGAATCGTTCGTGCGCAAATGGCTATGTGACAAGCCTCCAGATTTTTACGAAAAAGGAATAAAAAAATTGCCGGAGAGGTGGAAAAAGTGCGTAGCGTGCGAGGGGGGTTATCTCGAAAAATTGTAAAAAATATGAGCACTGAAGTATAAAATAAAAATTTTTGACGAAATTCCGGTTTATATTTGAACCGCCCTCGTATTTGCTATGCTCATCTTTGCTGCTTTTTAAATGTAAATATGTGTATATATATGTATATCTACATATATAAAATTGTCTCTGTATATAAGGAAGAAACTAATAGAAAAGATGATTTTCCCTATTTTCTTATATGTTGCAGAAATATGGACCTCAAGAAATAAGTTTAACAACGCATCGACACGTTTGAAACGTGAATATGACGCTGAATGTCGCGTGTAGTTTGAACTGAATGGAAAACAATTTGATCTGCACGAGAAGAAGTGGATGAACCAAAAAGCAGCTCCACAAATTGTATGACCAACGAATCCGTCAATTTTTCGGACATGTCGTAAAATCTAGAGAAGACAGCATTGCTGAGAAAGACACCCGGTTCCGGTAGACGAGGTAGAGTGTGTACGCGTTGGACTGATGGACTAAGAGAAAAAATTTACATCGGTCACGAGAGTTGTAGCCTTAGCTCAAAACTGTGAAAACAAAACGACTCTCGCTGGTCATAACGGTCAGAGTTGACTGTAAACCAGTAGATGATATAGAGCTAAAATTCTAATATTTTATTAGTTATAAAATAGGTAGAGGATTCGAATTTTTTACATAATATTTTATTATTACCCAAAACCCAGTGCTATGGTAAATTTCAAAGCAGTAGCTCGATTGGAAGTGGGTAAAAAATCGATCTCAAGATCTGGAAAAATGTGAAACAGAACGACAGAACATTCAAAATGAATAAAAACATTTAAAATGTTAATAAAAAAAATTTCAATGAAAATACAATAGTTTTACATCGCCAAATAATTTACAATCATTATACAAAACTTATGGTTTTAATCGATTAAAAACATCGAATATAGCAAATAAAACACCAAAAACAAAATAATTTCCATCTAAACGATACGAAAGAAATGTGCTGATCAGAACAACTTTGAACATGAACGCAAAAAATGAAAATGAATTTTTTTAAAAACTGTGTACTAATTTAAAAAAGAAAAAAGGTGTTACAAATGTGCATTTTAGTTTCCAGTCGCTAGCAACAATACACGTTGTCCCTGTTTAGAACAAACACTATATTATCCGGAGTGTTGATAAACACCAAACAAACCAAAACATGGAAACCAATTCGAAAACAGAACACATTGTTAAATCACTCAAAAGAAAAAAAAATCTATTTTGCAATCAAACGAAAATGTCATTCTCTCTTCCTAACATAAGCAAATAACCACACCAAAATTTAACTCATTAACTTGGGATACGATATAAGACAGATATGGTTGTCTCCTTACGTTGCTAGTAGTGATTTTACCGGATATCATTATTTCTCCCTATCGCTAGTAATTGGCTATTCGGATTTTAAACTGTTGCAGTTTCTAAATTACTTGTAGTATCAACGCAAAACACAGTTCGATGTATAATATTCATATAATATTTTTCGTTATAAGCACTATTCAGTCTGGCTCCGGCGTGATACTGACTTCTATTAAAAATAGTATACACTGCCTTTATCCATCCTTAATATTTCGAAATTTAAAAGAACGGACTTTTAGTACAGAATATAAACAATCTTCATGCAAAATATAATATAATAAACCTATTTTTTACAAATATATAACACTTTATGTATTTTTTAGAACTTTTCACCCTTCGGAAGTTCGAATTTTCAAAAAATCTTTCTTATTTGACATATTCGGTATATGGGTAGAGCTGGTGTGTAATTTCGCTGGTAGCGTGATTATTATTTTATGTCAAAAATAGGATAAAGCTCTTTTCCATCGTTAAAATTTAGATTTAAAAAAACATTTGCACACTTAATAGATCGCATAAGGAATCTTAATGCAAAATTATAATTCGTTCAATCTGTTTGTACTGAAAATATAACACTTTAACCTTTATAATAAATTTAGTATATAAACAAGAAGACAACTTGACGCAATCTTTCGAATTTTTATAGAATATTAAAAGAATACTGTCACATAGTAACAAGTATAAAAATTGGTTTTGATTTTTTTTAAATATACGTACTATTGTTTAATTGCATTTTTTCAATCCGTGTTAAACAGAAAAAAAAACTCAATTAAAAAACACTTAAAACTGGTTTAATATATGTATAAATATGATTATGAAACAAATTTTGTGAAGTGATGATTACAGAAAAACGGGTAAAATACTTTCAAACATTTAAACACGTAAAAATACTACAACATTAAATACTATGAAAAAATTAAACAATAATGTGCGTATAAATGTTTATAAATATGTACACATAGCACTACAGGTAAACTAAGTAAATAATGTATATTCATTTGAACTAAATATCTGCGATGTTTACAAAAAAACTATTCTTAATCTAATTCACTACATAACTTACGAATACTATAATCCTTATTTATCATAAACTCGATAATTCATCACCTGTCGTAATTAAATAGGAAAACAAAAAATGTTAATTTCTTTTAATGATCCGATAAAGTATTTCACTAGAAATATTTTTTAACTTTATTTCTAAATTTTTTTTTTTTGATTTGTTGCGATTAAACAGTAAATCGTTCACTATATATATATATATATATTTAAAAATCGAATAATAAGTAAATTTTTAAAATCAAAAACAGACGAAACACGAAGTGTATTTTAAAAATATATCAAGAAAAATTTTAATCTGATAACAGCGTAACTGAAATGAAAATTTTATATATATTTTTTTTCGCGATTTCTGCCTCCGTAATAGAGAAATATTAATGCTTCTTTAACTTGATAGGCAAGATCCATTAAATAAATCAGATTACAATTTGGAACACAATCAACATTTTATTTATATTTCGTGCGCGTACTGAATACAAAACGAAAGTTACCGTATGTATTATATCAAATTTAATTATTGTACCTTCTCGCGGAATTAACAAATATTCAAAAGTATGACAAGAGAAATGAATGTATGTTGTGTAAAAACTATATACTATTAATTTACAATTTCTGCCTGTAATTTGTAATTAATTCCAGTAATCGAAATAATCTTTTTACTTATAAAATAAAATCCTCCAAACACCATCGGCTCCTCTTTTAATTACGTTTACAACTTGAAATATCGAAATGAAGAATATGCTAAAAACTTTTCTAATTACTAAATTCCCGTAATTATTTAAACCAGTTTAACGAGTTTTAAGTGAGAAATGATCCAAAAAAAACAAAAAAAACAAAAAAAAACAAGCTCACAAACAGATAAAAAGATCTAAAGAAAAAAATTATAAATATGTCCTGTACATTCTTTTCTACTGATCAGCTAATAAATAATTTTTCCGACGAAATATTAGCCTTCGTAACCTTTTTAACAATAAGAAATATAAAAAAAGAATACAAAACAACAAATAAAGTGTTTTTTTTTTTGTTTTTTTAAATTGAATGATTGCAACATTTTTTAATTGGAATATACGTTACAAATTCGTTATTTTTATTAAGTACTTCATACGGATAAATTCAAAAAGTTAATATTATTTTCTATGTTATTTTTATCTTTAATTCATTCCCAAACCTAAAATTAAAGGTGACAAATTATCGAATTTCTAAATATTGAATAACTATTAAAACAAAATAGAGACTAGTTAATTTCTAATGTATAATATAGTTTACGCGTACGTATGTACGCTTAATTCACTAAGGCGATTATAAAATTACTAGAAAGTTAATAAATATACACGGAAACATAGGTTTTGTTTCCTGACAAAAGAGCAAAGAATAGAAGACGTAAAAAATATTTACGATAAAATTTAGCAAGAAATATTTTGCATAGCGAGGAACACGGTAAAGCGAATACTGCAATAATGAAATAATATTTTAAGACTGAGGTTATCTTTTCTCAGATAGCGTTCAACTAAGTCACTCGACAATAAAAATTAAAATGGTATTTTTATTTTATAGAAATAAACTTAAGAAGCAATCAGTTTCATCGAATTTAGTTTTTAAACTAACTTTGCACTGTGAATGATGGTTAAACTTGTCGACGCATTCCAATTATTCGTCTGCGTTACATTTAGAATATATTTAACATATTAATGTTATGAAACCGGTATCGGCTCCCAGCATTAATTGCCGGTTCAACGGCAAAACTGTCATCGTTGTCAACACTCCTTTGAAAGTATCCGACCGCAACTTTATACTTGAAAAAGACGCGTCATTAGATATTTTATTGTGTACGCCGATCCTGTTAGCCGTCGTACCGGATATTAATTCATTGTAGTACAAGGATAAACAATGAACAGGTTCTACTAATCCTCTGTAAATAGGAAATTTGAAATATTTCTTTAAAATTAACTGTAAACAAACCACAACTTTTTTAAGCACCATTTCAATACGCTATTACGAAGGCGACCGTAATATATTATATCGAGGGTAGCTATAGTAAAGAATAGTATTGTAAATACCAATCCGATCCTTCCAGAATTTGAATCCATAATGATTACGAGTATAAATACATAACATAGGATTGAATTTAGAGATCTAGGATAATTTAATTTTAGTCAAATATTTTAAACGTTACCCAAAAGAGCATCATCTGCTTTGTAATACTACTCAAAGATTCCTGGGAAAAATGTCTATATTGACAGTATATTTTTTATATTAGGATATAAATTGAAATATTTTTTTTTTTTTTTTTTTTTTTTTTTTTTTGGAAAAAATGTTGATTTTGCTGAATCTATGAAAAATAGAACGTTTTTAATCTACAAACGCTATGTGTTAAATTGGAAGCATATTTAAACGCTATTATTAAACGTAGAATTTTGGACGGTTATCTAAATCAACAAATAAATCTACCCGAATGTGTATTTTTTCATATAATTCTAAACATACTTGCACGTCGGCGCCCAAATCGTTATACGCATTTTCTTAGCTTTAAAAAAGACCTTTAATGAATAAAATAGGTTCGTAACGGAGGTGCCGCGAATTCCTTACAAGTCCATTTAATGTGAAAGCGCCAGCCGCGCCGCCGATTTAGACGCATATCTAAATGTATGAAACACTTTGTCTGAGGCACTCCACAATTTCACAATTACTAATTTTCTATTCTGCAATGTTAGAACTCCACGTGGAAGATTATGTATTGACGTTTTTTCCAACTAATCTGTCAGTTTGTTTCGTGTTTTATTTATACGTGTTTTAAATTTACGCACTACAGGAAATTCTAAGTCCACATTTAAGGCTCAGAACGATACATCGCCAACAAATGTAGCGGAAATTGCTCGATTTGCGGTAAGTATATAAACATCGGACCAAACTAACTTCTTGGCTGACCTTAAATTTTTCTTTCATTAAAAAGCGCTTCATTAATTTTGATTGTAGATGTTTCGTTGCTTAAACACAAGACAAAAGACAACAAGAAATATTTATTTTAGTTTAAACAGAATCATGCAAGACAAACACAATCGAAAAGTTAGACAGCATCTAAGAAAAACATGTTTTGTTTTTTGCTTCAAAAGCTAATGATACCGCATTTACGCATTTATAACAGTAATACTTCACTTAAAAAGTTTTGGAGAGAATCTCAGCATAAACGTAATGAATGTTTGAAGTAGTATATCTGTATATTACACTCGTTGTTTATGTTTATTGTACAGTAAGTAAATTTAAATACACCAATATGAAATAACTATTTAATTTTTTATTAAATATCCGACGCGTTTCGAAGACAAAGTTTCATGATCACGGGAACTATAATAAAGACAAAAGTCTTCTAAATGCTTCGGGTATTTAATAAAAAATTAAATAGTTATTTCATATTGGTGTATTTAAATTTACTTACTGTTTGAAGTAAGTTGAAGAAGTGAAAAATAAATAAATAAATACAACACTTTTAAACTGTTGTGAAACCTGTGTTGACCTTTTTTGAGAGATGAAATAAATCTGCGGATTATAACTTTTACCATAAAAATATAGAGCTAAGTCTGTATAGTTTCAACCAGGCGGATCTGTTTGCGAATTTATCTTTTCACCGTTAGTGGACACTACAGTTTTGGCCTGTGCGGTTTCTGCACAGACTTGCTCGTAAACTCACCTTTACAGTTGAAAAATTTAATGCAGTTTTAATCCGAAAAGTTCTTACAACGTACCAAAGGCTCCGGTTTGCTCGTGAATATATACGTGTGCGACCGGCCATGAGGCATATATTACCACGACTCTAATAGATAATTTCTTATAGAATATTAATGATTTAAAATTTCATTTTTTAAATAAAGAATCATCGATAATTGGAAATTTATTCATTAGTTTTCGATTTTATAACCGTTGACTTAATAGCTTTCTGCAACATCTAAACCTTTAATACAATTATCGAATTTCTGTTCTTTATTAAACGTTTCGCGTATGTAAATTTATCGGGATCGTTTTGTTTTCCTTTTTTTAAAGATCTTAAATATTCACTGTGTGTCAGTTAAGACTTCTCTGCCGATTACATACAATTCATCGCAATCAAAACTATTTACTAGTCTGAATTTTTTTTTTTTTTTTTACGATAAGTAATTTGATTTTTAAAATATTCATATTCTAAATTTTTGTTTTATTCAAGTATTTTATCGAAAATTCTTCTGATTTTGGTTGCTAATATATTTTTCGGCATCTGTAATTCGAGATAGTCTTTTTTCGGAAATTTAAATCTGTAGCGAAATGCGTAAAAGAAGCATATTTGCGCTGATTAGTGCTTTTAATTAATACGTATGTAAATTAATTTTATTATTTATAAGTTTTTCCAATAATCTATATTATTTACTTCGAAAGAACAAGCAAATAAAACTTCATTATTTTGTTTTATAAATTACAAATATTTTTTTTTCATTACAATTACAACCGACACTGTTAATGCTCTATCCTCGTTAATTCTTATTAATCAATCTTTTCTATAGAAATATGACTGTCCTACAAGTTTTTCTCACTTTCTTTTAGATATCCTTTGCATTCACGTGACATTCTTTAAATGATGACGTAAGTACTTATTTATATATCTTAATCTTTTGTAACTAAGTTCTATATGATGTTAAAAATTTGGGTTAAAGCTAATTGCGAAATCAAAACCAGTTTATTTAATGTAAAAATTTTTAAATTAATAAACGTATATATTAAAATTTTAGATCGTAAGAAAGCAAAAGATCGGTTTCCTTTTGGTAAATAAACATTACAAACGCATCGCTAAAAATTTAACCCTTTTGTTCACAGTGTTGACCCAACTGGCAACATCAATTTTAAAAGCATATAACTTAAAAATGCGTGAACGAAAGGATTAATAAATTATTGTTCCATTTCGAAACAAATTATAGCAATTAGTAGAAATATTAAGTTTGTTAAAAATATTAGTATATTTAATAAAAAGCGAAATTATTAAACACGCACACACACATATGCATATATATATATATATATATATATATATAATTCATGCGATAAACTTTAAGTTAAAATTACTAAATCATAAAGATCAAACAATAAAAGTCGACTGAGACAATTAATAATGAAATTCCGTTCGAGAGAGAAATGATTAATAATATCCCGAAATTTTTATTGCTATCGTTTAATTTTGATCCTGTTAACTAATTGTTAGGGTAACGTGGTAGCCTAGTGGCTAAGGTGTTTGGTTACTAAATCAGAGAACACGGGTTCGAAATTTATCTCGTTCCGGATCCAAATCGCTCTCAGATTTACCCAACCTGAAATAATTGGATACCAGAGAAATTTAGGAAAGTACAGGCGGTCGAAAGAAAGGAACTGGCCTCCTAATGTCGTTAGTGCTGTTGGGCCTAGTACACTGTGAACCTTAACTTCACAATCCCCGACGCCCCTGTCAAAGGGTATAGAACTTACTTCACTTTACTTTAACTAATGGTTAGTTGCTAAATTATTTTGAAAAATTTCAGAGCGATAAAGGTTTTTAAACTGAGATATAAACAAATAAAAATATATAACCTTTAGTATATAAAATTTCTTACTTCATATTAAACTTTAATTTTCCATCCGATACGTTCCAAACACACAATGATTGATCCAATGACGAGGAAATCAGAGTACTATCATCAATAACAGTCATTTGTAATACCTACGTGAAAATTTTAAATATAAACATATATATTAATTACATCGTAATTCTTAGGCCGGTCCCCATTAGAAAAAATCTCCCAAAAAGTGTTCCCATTTTATGTAATGCGTGTTACATTTTAATTTTTACCGATTTCCAAAAAGAAGGAGGTTACGTTCGTCAAAGGTTTTTTTTTTTATGCTTGTTCGCGCATAACTCGTATTTATAAAGACAGATTTTATTGATTCTTTGTTCATTAGAAAGAGTACCATTCAAGTTAGATACTATGTGAGTAATGACGAAAATCAGTAAACATAAATTGAGTATTCGCCAAAAACGTAAAAATATGTGGTCCCTTCGGATAATTTTTTTTTTCTTATTATTTTTTCTTAGTATAACAGAGCGGTACATCTGTCGTTTTCGAACCAAAATGTGTATCATGTATAAATGTGGCAAATTCGTCGCTATTGCACACTTCGTCGTCTCAGTTTCGATTCCGCAATTTACGTTTATGTTCGGTGGCGTTTTTCGTTTTAGAAACACAATGGATACACTTCTTATTACTGTGAAGGTTGATGAATAAAAAGTCCCAATATAGAGACAAGCATGTAAAGACTATATTGCTAATTTAATAATACCATGGAAACATAAAAAAAGTATTATTTATATGTGTTATAGTATGTTAAGTTGTTTCGGTAGTTTATTAAAATTTATTTATTTTTTATTATATAAAATTTGGACATTTTGTAGTTATAAAATCTAATGGGGGCCGGCCTGTACCCCTTGCGAGCCCAAAATGCCCGAGTTTATTTATATATATATATATATATCTTCTTTATAGTGCCATACTCACCTTCTGAGCGTCGGCGACTACCTATTCGTACATCTCAGCTGTACAGATATAGGTAGTGTACTAGGAAATTATTATATGCAACGCAGGTGTACACACGCAAGACTACATTCGGAACTGATAGTAGCCGCTTGTTATCACGCTACAAGTGCAGTCCCGTGTGGGTCTGCTGTGTACTGACCTAGCGTGCATATGATGTTGTACGTGGTGGTTTGCCACTGCCTTCCACGTGATTATTAGCGATTATTTATTTAATTCTTGTAATAAGTTTGTCGTCGCTCAGGATCGAACCAGGGACCTCCATATCGGAAGTCAAGCGCTCTAGCAACTAGGCTATCGCGATCACTATATATATATATATATATATATATATATATATATATATATATATATATATATATATATATATATGTGTGTGTGTGTGTGTGTGTGTGTGTGTGTGTGTGTGTGTGTGTGTGTGTGTGTGTATGTATGTATGTTCAAAACCCCTCCCCTATACAGAACTTCCCTCTTTTAATGTACGGAATCCGAATAAGATGGTTCAGAAACGACAAAAATATCAAAAAAAAATCAATAACACGAATAAATCGATTTATAAACTTCAAAATTGGATCATAAATTATAATTAAAATTCACTTTAAAACAATCTATAACTTGAAATTTTCATCTAAAGTTTAAAACAATTGATCTGAAATATCAGCAAATAAAGATACATTATTTACTTAATTTTTCTCAAATACTTATCGAGTCATCAGTGACCACCTACCGATCTAACATCAGAGTACTCACCGGGTAACCATTTTAATTTTTTTTTTTTTTTTATTTAAACCATGTGCGATACCTTAAATTTTACCAAGTCAGTTGACTTGTCGGTGGGTTCCCAAAATAAATACACATGAGTATATTTATTTAATAAATAAATATTACAACTTAGTTTCTATAACTTCATTATTCATTTATAACTATTTAAGCATAAACCATTTAATATCTATTTCTCACATATCATCAGAAACAAGTAAGCCTTAAGTAGAGACGTACCCATATAAACTTCTACCAAACTAACTTATATATATATATAAACACACACGCACACATATACACAAATTTGTTGTTAACTAAATTCCTTTATTTTAGTTTTACTTATTTTATTATTGGTTTGCTGCAATATATTATTTATACCGGTATATTATTAAGTAACTTTGTTAAAACCATTTGTTGTAGTTTGTCTTCATGTTTATTAGCGTGTCTTCTGTGTTGAAATTCATATTGTCTAACGTTAAGCAAACTGTAATTACCTTTATTTCTCGCTTTTACACACTGATTTTTTTTTTTTAGATATTTAATTAGTAAATTGTATTTAAGTATATAATTTTCGGGGTAAGTATTAAATGTTTTTTTCTAATATTTGAAGAATTTACATTTGCGAGAGTTTCATATTTTTTTCCCACACAGACTTTCAAACATTTTTCCTGTAAATAATTTAGTTGCTTTGTTTCATATTGTTCGCATGTATTTTCATGAAACATGCTGATAAATAAATTATTTTGTATTTCGCGGTGAATTACTAAATTCAATAAAACACAAAGGTGCGCTAATAAAGAACAATGCTCAATCTCAAATGATTTATCATTAAAATAAGTAATCGAACAAATAAAAAGTAATACACGGCTACCACGAACAAGTAACCATCAGTTTAGAAATAAAAAATTTGCGAAGTTAATCTGAATCGCTCAAACTTATGAACTGATGAACTGTCTATACGTGCTCAATAAGATGTAATTTTTGAGTTGTAAATAAAACAAATTAAAAACGACAAAACAGTTTCTTGTCAGATATACATTTCAGAAAAGTATTAAAACAATTTTTAATAGCTTACCTCTCCTTCATGTCCCTTCCAAGATGAAACTATACCGCCAGTGCGTAAATCTAATACAGTCATTAAACCTGATGACTGTCCGATAGAAACCCAGTTACTACTTGGTGGAACCGAAATGCACCGTATTAAACCGTTCGCACTAGTGCACACCTAAAATAATTTTCTAATTGTAAAATTTTGTTTCCTATTTAAACACATTTCTACATTATAAGCTATTGCGTCAAAATGAAAATTATACACAGCAACAACATGAGTTGAAAGATTGATAAAAACGTAAAACAAAAAAATTATTTTTCATAAAATGGCAACATTATTCAGAAGATAATATCGATAAAAACGAGTATCATACTTTTAATTCAGAAACAATAGACGATGTTCTCGTGTCCAAAACATTTAATGTAGAATGTGTATTCGCAGCCAAAACCGTGGAATGAGGAGCCGGTAACGGACGCAGAGTATTTATAGTTGGACTGTTCCGAATTACAGAAACCAGACGACCTACAAATGGATCCCATAAATGAACTACCGAATCGCAAGAAGCGATCATCCTCGACCGTTCACAAAACCCAACCGCCAAAACTGATTTTCGATGATTACTGTACGTATATTGGCACTGCGACACGTTATTACCATCTCCCTGAAAATGAATATTTCATTTTAAAGTTTAAAGTGAAAATCCCGTTCAGCAATGTTTAAATTACCAAAAAAAAACATCGTTACATTTTGCAAAACGCAACATTTAATAGGTGAAATTTAACGAAATGTACCCAAGAATTATCAAGAGACGAGTTTTTTTAATTTTGCAAGTTCTATTAGTCCGATCCGCGACATTTTTTTTTTTCCTTTTTGTTTAATAAACATGTCTGACAAGTATCCAAGCCGTATCAAATGTTGTGTGCTGTCAGTTGTCGAAAAGTTTACACATGTTTTGGTCTACGATCACCATTTTTTATTTGTTGAAAAAATGGATCAGAAAATTTCCATTAAATTTTGCTATGAGAATGGAATAAAGTGCAGATGTTTTAGAAATGTTAAAAATTGTTTTTAGCGATTTTGCTGTAAGTAAAACAAAGGTGTTTCCAGGATGACTGTAAGGACTTTGAAGATGCATCTCAGCAGATCAACAACCGATGAAAACGTAGAAAAAGTGAAAGATCTGATTATGAATGATTGTAGAATCACTAACAGAAAAGTTACTGACGCTGTTGGCGTATCAATTTTCTTACGCTATGAATTTTTTTCGGGTATTTTGAGTATAAAACGTGTGATAGGCAAATTTGTTCCAAAGCGGTTAAATTTGGAACGAAACATCGACAAATGAAAGTTACTCAGCAGCCGCTAAATTACGTCAATGATGATACAAAACTATTGAAATATGTCATAAAAGGTGATGAAACTCAGGTTTACGGATGTGACATCGAAACTAAGACCCGATCGTCCCAGTGGAGGCTTCCGGATTGCCAGGTCGAATGTGAAGGTTATGCTCACTTCTTCGGTTTTAGCAGCATAGTAGTGCACCATGAGTTCTTGCCACAAGATTAATTAAGAAATTCTACAAGTTCAACGCTGTTTGCGTGAAGCAATTCAAAACAAAGGCCCGAATTTATGGCAAAACAGTTCATGGCTTTTGCACCACGATAATATGCCTACTCACACTTCATTGTTGTTCGTGAATTTTTAACCAAAACCAATACACTGTAATGATGCCCCTGCATTCATTTACTCCGTGCGACTTTTTTTTGCTTCCAAAAATAAAGAGAATCTTAAAAGGCCGTCGTTTTTTGAAGAATAGATAAAATTAAAAGCGCGCTGCCGAAAAAGTTAAAAGCTATCCCTAGGATTGAATTAAGAAGCGCTCCGTAAGTGTGTAATATCGAATGATAAGTACTTTGAAGAGGATAACATTGATGTAGTCGAAGAAATAAAACTTCATCGAAAAAAAGAAAACTCCGGTTATTTTCTAAACGTATGTGGCATGTAGCAATGATGCGAGATTTTGATTAAAATAAATAGGCTTTATGGTGAATTTTTAATGGTCATTATAAGATTTAATTTATTAAAATACGTTCGATATTTTAATTAAAATGTAAATTTTCTAACGTAATTCTATTAAACTAACGTGACATATCATGTATAATTTTTTGTGATATAAAAGGCATCTCAAAATATGAGCTCCTATAGCCCCATAAATGAAAAAGCTTCGATGATGTTTCTACGAATTTTGTGTAATGGTATCGCATTCAACCGGATTTCATACTACTACGAATTTTTATTGTTGGAAATTCGTATATAATTCAAATGTTCCATTTTCCTTCAAATTTCAGTATGACAATTACAGTTTTTTCAATTCAAGTAAATAATGATAATGATTTTATACTTAATACACAAAAAGTCTAATGTGTGTACAAATTTAGTTACGAAGAGTGTTAACTAACGTAAGAGCACATTCTTAATTATGCGTAATTTCGAATATGCATCTATAAATCATGAAAGAAAAAAATAAAAATGATTTTCAGTGGCCGCCTCACAGAACAGTGACTGAGCGTAAAAAGTGTGAAAATTATTACTTTCTCATGTCCATTTAGCAATTCCCAAAATTAATAAAATCATGCGTGTGAAAAAATTACAGTTTACACATTTCTACTCGGATTAACAGAGCGAAATTATTTTAACTTGTAGTAATCGAATTTATCTAATATCTTCCGTTGTAAAATTAATTGTACCTGTCAGTCAATTAGCAGAAGTTACAAAAAACATTTTCATCTAACAGTTAAATCGGTAAAAAGCAAACTATAAAATAGAAATAGAGAAATATTAATTTAACTTATTGATATTTGGCGGTACAACAGATAAATACCTGACTTCGAATAGACCACAGCTTAACAGTTTTATCGCGGCTACCACTTACAAAACTATTTTCATTGTCTAACACGTGTAAAGCTTTAACGGTATTCGTATGACCGGAGAAACCTTGTAGCTTGATTTGTTTAAAATTAAACTTCACATCGTTGCTTAATCGTCCAACTTCATGCTCCCAGTATGCCAGCCAATTTCCTTTTAAATGCCTTACAAAAAAGAAAACATAAAAATGCTCTTTTAATCATTAGCGATTAAAAATTACAGATCAAAACTATGATGGGTGTAAAAAAAAATAAAAGGAGAAATACTTAATTGTAGTTAGGGAATAATAAAAATTAACAAAATTAAACGTAAAATTGAAAAATATTAATATAGTCATCACTTTATTATATCCAGCGTACTCGATTTTATCTGACTTCATGGCCGTCCTTTAATTCATTTACTCCTCCCTGATCATTCCTGCAATTTTATCATACTCCGTATACGCTCACTTATTCACGTTCTTTCTTCTCTTTGTTCCATTTATATTGATATTTACTACAGGTTCCTTCTAATTTTTTCTGGGTAAAGGTCCCCGGTTAACACCCCCCCCCACCAAATATATATATACAGTGGAAACCGTTTAACACGAAACTGAAGGGACCGAAATATTTCTTCGTGTTAAAAGGATTTCGTGTTAACCGAAACATGCAAAAAAAAAAAACGAAAATAAAAAATTAAAAACTCACCAATATTTTTAATGTAGGTAAAATGTATCAATTCGATTTTCCGCTAACATTAGCACTTGTAGGTAGTACGTATATACACTTCAAATAATTACATTATAAAAAAAACATAAAAAATTATTGTTTTTTGGGAAACTTGTCGACCGAAATTAAGTAGTATTGCATTCCCAGGGGGTAAATAATAGTAACCATTGTTAATTTTATTTATCTGTTAAGGGATGTGACTGGAAAAGCAAGTATATTTGTCCTTTTGAGAAGCAAAATCTTTTCGTGTTAAGCGATTTTTGTTTCGTGTTGTTTCGTGATAGAAAAAAAATGTATGTAATTATATGGCATTTTGTCGGGACCGTAGTGTTGTTTCGTATTAAGCGATTTTTCAGGTTAAACGGTTTCGTGTTAAACAATTTCCACTGTATATATATATATACATCCACCATATCGTACTAATTTTTTTTAGAAACTTTTTTTCATTATTCTTTTTTCTTTTTTTTTTAATTATTATGTTTTACACCTCTTACTACATCTTATCGAATCTTTCTGGCAACTATCGCGTAACTACATTGTATTTTTTTTTTTTTGTTTTTATTATATCTACAGTAAAAATTGACCGTAACAACAAAACGCCGGTTTAGAGCTCAGTTTTGACAGAATTCCATATAACTGTATGTTAATTTCTATTAGTTTTAACAACAAAAATTCAACCATCAAAATATAACGAAATAGTGAAACATTTTATTCTTTTATCCTATTTTTAATCAACATTGTATTCTTTAAGTTTTAAATGTAGCTTATTATATACAAGTGTTTTTTGTAAAATAAGCAAATATTAAAAAAATCAGCCGAATTAAAAATCAATTCAATATCAAAGTACGTTACCAAATATCTTCAAATACCTGACTTTCAAATAGAAAAGTTAATAAAACAGTTAAATTTTACGCATCATCGAAATATAAAATAAATATATATACATATATACTTATTTATTTTATATTTAGGTGATGTTTTGAATACAAGGTAGAAAAAAAAATATACCATATTTTAAATTTAAATAACATAATAAAGAAAAGCGCTAAAATTATTATCTTTTTTTTACAAAAATCTGGTTTATTTCGCCCCATTTGATATCAAAATAAAATTATTTTTCTAAAAACTACAGAATATTTCAATGAGCACCTATATTTTCGACAGATTACTTTAATTGTTTTCCAAACTTTTTAAAATTAATGAATACTTCAACTTGAGTGTAGTTTTTTAACTCCAATAAAGTCCGTTGTTTATGAATATACAGACAGTGTTTAGGTAACAAATTCAACGAGCACTCATGGAAATTGACTGTTGAAAAAGAAAAGTAGGCATTCCACTGACGGTTTCAGTGAAAACATAAAGTCTATGAATCTATGTTGCGCGACCCCCATCCAAACTGTCACCTTGGATAAAAGTTATACGGCTTCGCGCGTATTATTTTTGTGGATTTCTGTCGCTCCAGTATCTACAGTTTTATTTATTTACAGCGGCATTTAGGTGAAAATGCGCTTCATCTATCATCGAAAATTTTGATATGGATATGTTTTATGATTGGGGTACATCGCGCAAAAAGCGTTATTACTACCCGTACTTATACTTCTAATTTGTGATCTTTCGCCAAAACGAAACATGTAATCGTATCACATTTTACACGGCATTCGAAAAATATTTCCATGTCACAATATACTTTAGTAGAAAAGATACAAAGGTATCGTTTTTTGTTTTTTTTTTTAATGAAATTTCTTCGTTTTCGACATTGCGAATCATCTTTTCAGAAGATTGTTTTAGGGTAAAATAATCATTAAGCTGAATTTTCTGTGTGATTAAAATTTTACATGGACGAAAATTAAAATTGTCATAAAGAATTTAACGCGCAGTTCGAATCGATATATTCAAACGAGACATGGACTATTTCGATCATGAATTGCCGAACTTCTCATGGATCCATACGGTTCCAGTGATAGCCATTGATTTTTTTTTATTGACGTTACTTGTTTTTCAAAAATGTTTAACCCATTTTTCGGAGTAGCTTTTTCCATAGGCTTTCCCTTCACAATTTCGAAGTGTTTATGAAACCTGAAAATTGTTAATGTGTACGAATTCGAGCTAAAAAAATTTGTTTTTATGGCAAACGCGCGATGTTCACTTAACCATTCGCTGACGATAAATAATAAGCTGCAATAAAGGGACAAAAAATCAGTTAACTTAATGGAAGACAGAAAAAATTGAAATTGGTCTCTCTACCCCACCCTGAATATATATACGTTTTTTCTGGTTTTTTTTTGTTTTTTTTTTGTATTCTTAAGCAAAAAGAAAAAGACGATTTTGCGTCAGTTTTAACAATTATACATAAAGATTACTATAATAATCGGAGCCAACCAGGTGACCGGCTGAATGTTCGGATACCCTACACAAATTAGTTATTACAATTAAAATTTCATAAATAGGCAAAAAATGATCATTTTGTATTCTAAAAATGGCATATTGTCAACTAAATCCACAATACAATTTTTAAAAAGACTGTTTTAAAAAAGTATCGATAATTGATAAATTCCGCCACAATAATTTATCTCGAATGGCCGATAATTTATAAAGTACAATGAGTTTAAATATTTAACGCAAAACTTGCAATCACTAATTATCCTAATTAACTAAACTCCATACCATAACCATGGAAATGGATTACAAATAATATATCTAACTTTCAATTAATTTCAGTTACCGACTACCCTCCCACTATCTCAAATTTATTTAAATACAATTTCTACCTTTTATTTTTAACTTTCTAGTTGCGATATAAATCGTGTACCTCACCACTAGGTTTCTATCACAGTAACTATTTCTCAGCAACATCAAAATAATTTATTAACGTTAAATAATATTTAATGCCGGAGCGATTAATTAAAAAAAAGGAAGAAGTATGGTCACTATTTCAGCCGTCGAAAAAAAGAACAAAGAAAACTAACATTAAATAAAAACCATCTCACACGCTGTTAGGCAAACAAACAATTCATCTTACTCTTAAAATGTACATTAAATTAATTCTGCCTCATAATAAAATTCTTCATTAGTAAACACAACTTCGTTAATAATGGATAATTATGAAATATTCACTCGTCGTTATAAAGAAACTTAGCAAGTCATAATAAATTATGTTATTTATAAACACCCGTACATTCTACATAATAAACTCGTAATATTTATGTACACATGTCCCAGTCGGCATGGCCTAATGAATCTGATGCACTCTATCGGAGTGCAAGGTCAAAGAGCGGGGGAGTCAAACCAAAAAAAAATTTAAAAAATAAACTAAATAGAAAAATTTTAACCTGCTCCTTAATATTTTCAGTGAAGAATAAAAGACAAAACAAATTTTATATTTATTCTATAAAATCCACTTTTTACCGTACGCAAAAAATATCTCTATTGCGCAATATAAATAATAGTATTTTATTAAAATATACCACCAATTCTGAATTATCTAACTTGCAACAACTGCATTGACGCTCCCGAAACAGAGTCAATAATAAAGTAAACAGTTTTAAAACATAATCACCCACAAAAAAAAAAAAAAAAAAAAAAAAAAAAAAAGAAAGTTTTAGGTATATGTATGTTAGAACGTATTCTCACAGTACCAATTTCAATCGTATCTATTTTAAAAACTGTTTTAATAATACTCATTTGTTCATACTGTGCGTATTTTGGTCGCATAAACAATTAATACTAAATTGCGTTTTCATAGTTTTCATTTATAAGACTAGAATTTTTCAGTACTCGTCAAGAATTAATTTGAAAGCAATATTTAAAACCGAATTTCACAGATTTTGTCATTCTGTTTACTAAACCTGTTGAACTGCTTTATTTACGAAACTTGTCAAAAATGTTTTCTTCAACAAACTTTTTTCAGAAAATGAATGATTCAGTTAGAATTTTTTAATTTACCAATAACGAAAAAATTATGCAATAACTCAAAATATCGAAATTAGAAATATCGCGATTATCTTATATTATCAAATACGAAGATACAAAAAAAAAAAAAAAACATTAAAAAAATGTATGTGCAACGTAAGCAGAATTTTGTGTCACATTTTTATCCGAAAAAATTGTATAAATTTATTTTCAGTTCATATCATTTAATAAGGATTTTAATTAGGATATTAAGAAACCTCGGGCCTATAGACTGTAAGCAAATATGATCTAGCATTTTTTAATAATTGAAAAAAATGTAAAAAAAATGAATTAAGCATATAACCGGAATAGTATTGCTCGTACAAGTTCATTACCAACGGCTAATACAAAAATGTCTGAATTTGAATTTGAATTTAAATCCACCGTATATTAAATTGAAACAAATTCAAGTATAATAAATTTAAATGTATAAACGATTATACTAACTTAGAAACGTTTTCGGGTATAGCCCATCATCAGCTAAAATTTATAAAACAACACAAAGTTTGTGATCAGAACAAATCCTAAATCACACTGAAGTCAATATAGAAAACAGAAAGACACCATGAACATATTAAATCATTTGATGACAACGAAATTAATAAAAAATAAACATAAACCAAACTGATTAAAAAAAAACTATAACAGTTTTAGTTATATATACTCGTAATAAAGAAAATGCCATGAACATAGTTGAAAATTATTATATAAACAAACATAAATGTAATATACTAAATGACCAAATCCCAAATAATAATTCCTTTTTTAATATAAAAATTTAGAATTTATAATTATAACATTCTTTTTAAAATTTTATATTGTCTAATATTTATTTGTCTTGGTTTATGTATATTTTATCTCGTTTCTTAACATGTCCATTAATGTTTGTTTATTTATCTCGTAAACATTTCTCCACATTTATTATATGTAATCGACTGTTCACATTTGTTCTTTGAATGATCTTTATACCGACTTTAAAATTGTTAATTTATAAATACACTTCTGTTTTCTATATTGCCTTCAGTTTGATTTAGAATTTGTTCGGATCACATACTTTGTGTTGTTTTATAAATTTTAGCTGATGATGGACTACGCCCGAAAACGTTTCTAAGTTAGTATAATCGTTAATACATTTAAATTTGTTATACTTGGATTTGTTACAGTATATAAAAATAATTCGAAGAATTTATATAAAGAATACTTAAATTTTAATATTAATAAAGAAAAACCGAAAACAATTTTTCTTTTTAAATTTGTTGTTAACCAAAATTTATAAAATGAAAATGAACTTTTTGAGCGTATTTTATTTAACGTTGACTGCACTGTTAACTATCTACTTTTAAATTGATACGATAGATAATACCTTAAATAATGCAAATAATATTTCAGAAAGTAGTGTGCGTGTGCGCGATGGAAGAAGTGTAAATTTAAAAAATTTTAAAAACATATGATTTCAATATGTACAGAAATTAATTTTGTTTTATCCGGATGAACTGTAGTTAATTACGTGTTTTATTATATTTAGTTAATTAACGACTGTTGTGATAGAAAAGTTTTATAATGCTTTCAAAAGATGTTAAAAACAACCATCATTATATAATTTAAATAAGATTAATAATTTAACAAACTTATTTAGTGCCATATTTTAAAGTTAAATTTAGTTTATGAGCCGAAATATAAAACATGTTCCGAAACTTCTGCCCCGCCTTTCTTCTTACAATTCCGTATATCGTTTAGGGGCTATTGAAAATTTATTGAAATTTTCGTCCAAATAAAATTTGATAAATGTGTTAATTTTCTTAAATCGAAAAAGAATTTTTTAGTGCTGAAAAATATGAACCTCATCCACGCATTTAAGAAATTAATAAATGTAAATGAGAGTTGAATCTAACCGGAAAGAAAAAAAGTTATAAAGTTTATAAATGTTACTCTATTTATGTGCAAAATTACCTGCTGGTATCGTATATTTCTTTAGCATCGTCGCCTGTTTCAACGCTCGAGTCCTAAAAAATGATTTGAATAAAAATAAAAATTTAAATAATGCATATCTGAAATAATATACTCAAAGAAAAATAGGTAATAAGAATTTTCAAAGAATATAAAAATACTTCTTAGCGATTCTGTCGAATAAGTTTAGAAGAATCTTTCGTTTAAAATTGAAACTAATACGTTGCATGGCACAAAGAGTAATAAAAATCGGTGTAACTTGAGATAGAGGTAAAAAACGAAAGAAATCAGTAATTACAACAGCCTTCCCTCACCTGTCATTTGCTCTGTTCTTGTAATTTAACAGAGCAAAATAAAAAGTAAAAATTTGTGCTTATTTTCCTCAGAGGCTACGCATGTAAATCGGAATATAGAACATTAAGACTTAAACGCATAAAATGAAAACACTCCGGGAAAAAAATGTACAAATAAAGTTAAAAATAATACGTAAAAGTTAAAATAATTTATTTTTCGTGTAAAAAACACAAAACTTGTACACCTTTAAAAATCAAAACGTAGTCACATTGCTACTGCTGTTGAATGATGTTAAGTTAGAACTTGTATGATTTTAGACCGATTCTCGTTTAACTTTTGTCATAATTCAGAATCTTACAATTAATAGGGTTTTATCATTCTAAAGATGTTAAAGTGGGGAACCGTGTAGAGTCATTTTGATGACGTGCTAACAGTTATATGGGAGCAGTTCTTGCAATATATGCGCTTGACGTTTAGGGTTACTGTCTAAATAACACGTAAACGTATTCCCGATTCCTACTAGTGTTCAGCACTCTTAATCAGATCGGCCTTTAAAAATATTTAAATATAGTTTGCAATCAAAACGATATCGATAAAAACGAATTCCGCCAACGCAACAGCCAAAATATACTCCCAAAAGTACTTATTTTTCCCGCTCGATCCTTACTGGATTCTATCAACTTTATAAAAAGAATGTATAATAGTTGCAACGACCTTTGTTTTAATCTTAAGCGTATTTGTTGAACATATGCTTTTGCATTTTTGCACTTACATGGAAACGTTACGTACAACATGACCACATAAACTGAAAACTATGTTATCGTAAAAAGACTTTTTTTGTTCTGTAATTTTTTTATCTATTATTTAGGCCAACGGAATAAAAGAGAAAGAGAAAAAAACAAAAAAGAGGTTTTAAAAAGCGTAGATTGATGAGGTAATGAAATCTTGAGATCACACAGTGGGACTTTGATATTTGGTATTGGAAAAACGGTCCGATTTTATTTCACAGCGCTGTCTGCGAGAATATCTCCGCAGAAATTGAGATGAAAAAGAACTTTGCGTATTGGGGCAGTGACGTATCCTTGTTCTGTGACTCGGAACCATGTTTGAAAATTATTTTCTGATAAAGATAACGGAAGAGCATTTCGGAACTTAATGACAGTAAGATAATTAGGCAAAATGAAATTTTTAACACACTTTGTGAGGGATGTTTTTTGTCGGAAAATAAATCAAAGGGATTCGACTGCTAAGGATAAAAGTACAGATAAACCTGTTTTGATCATAGTCATGATATTTTCTATTTAAATGCGAAAAAAATTTTTGTTTATTTGACGGAAATGAATTAGATAAATTATGAGAAGTCCGAGATTTAATGGGGAATGCAGATAAAAGTTTGGTGTAGCTCAATCTACATGTTGTTGAAGTTCTCCGACTTTACAAAAATTCTAGAAATTGGAATCGTTAATTAGGTGCTAATAACGAGTCGAATTGCTAAATGATTAACTACGTGTAAAGTTAAGAGAAGTTTTTTCTAGCCGTGCTGAATGATGGTACTCCACACAGTGCATTAACAATTTTATTAATAAATCAAGGGTGATCGGATCAGAAAAACTAATGAGCTGATTTCTGCATGATATTCTAGCGCTTAGTACAGCTTTGTTTTTAATTAAGTAAGTTTTTCATGTTAATTTTTAGTCGCAACAGATACCAAAGTATTTTGTCGGTTGCATTAATAACTTTGTTATTCATGTGGATATATTATCCTCATGAGGACGTCGACAGGCACTGAAAAAATGCGCAGCTGTAATCTTCTTTGGTAAAAAATAGCATTATTGTCCGTGGTGGCAACAGTTGATTCATTGTATTACATAGAATTTTTGCTCCTGAATATGGAACGAAAACTATAAGATCGTCCGCAAAGTACATCGAGCTGGTTGCTTAATTCTAACTGTAATATCGTTTACAATATTAAATAAAATCGGCAAAATCACCGGGCCTTATGAAATACATTTTAATTATGATCGAATTGTAGACGATGTTTGACCGATACGCACAAAAATTTTTCGAAGAGATAAGTTTTTAACAAAGAAAACCAAAAAGCTTTGAAGGCATTTTTTATAAAGAAAAATTGGTCCACGCGTAATTGAATAGAAGATTGTTCAGCTTTATATATCGAATTAAAGTGTATAAAGACTTTCCCCCGTTGTATGCAAAGAACAGATATTAACAACATTGATCGGTTTGATGATTCCGATTAGTAACGTGGAGGACAGTATTTGAAAGATATGAGACGGAGCGCTCCAAAGTACTAATATGCGAAAACCATCAGAACCATTTCATTTCATTTATTGAAAGCTATAATTCATTTCTTGCTATAACAATATTCTAGATACGACGATTCAAAAGGAAGGTGTCGACGCGATTAGTATGGTAAATTAAAGAATCTGCGCAAGAGACACGACAGCAAAATCATTCGACTCAAAATTTTGGCGAAGCTGATTAGCATTCGAGATAACAAGGTGGTCACTCAAATTTAAGTTTTAAATTCTAGGTTTATTCCGGGTTTTCCTGGTGCAAATCTACCCAGTGTTCCCGATCCAAATCCTCCCAATTTCCTAATTACTAGAATTGTATAAAAAGAAGAATGGAATTTTTTTGTTACTATTGATAATTGACCGCCGCAGCATATTTTATATGAATAAAATAGAACTTTTTAATTTATTTTTAATAAAGTACAGTAAAAAATGCATTTATTTTCCGCTTCAAATATTTTTTTTTTGTTAAAAATATCATTTTTGGCTATTTTTATTTTTTTCCCGGTTTGTAAAATTCCCGGCCTATTTCCGGTTGAGCGGCCATCCTGGATAAAGATCCGTATAACTCGTGTTATTAATTAGTATGCTTGCACAATTCAAAACTAACAATATTCCTTCCAGGTTTTTAATTTTTTTTCAAACTTTTTTGTAAATGTATTAAAGTTTTTATAAAGATAGAGTTACTTCGCCATGATTTCCTTTTCACTTATTTTAATATAAAATTGTCACGAACTCGTTCTGTATAGGAATTTATATTTTTTTCCAAAAATGAATTAACCTTTAATTTCTTTAGGGCTTTCCTTTTAGATTTGATAACGTAAGTGTACTTATTAGGTTAGTTAAGGTTTTTTAGCGTACGAATATATTTGCGAGTTTAATTATCTTATTTGTGAATCATTAGACTGCATCAGTAACGTTTTGTTTTATTAAGACGCTTATTCCAGTTTATTTTTCTATAGTTTCATCTTTGCCGTGTTCTGAAAAATATTTTTTTGGTAGGGAACCGGTAAAGGATGTACTCTCCACGAAGTCATTATGATTATGTACTCATGAATATCGGTTAGTTTTGGAGACGTAACGATGAGATCCACCGTTGACTGCGTTTTGTAAGAACCGAGCTTTTGTTTTCCCATGAATAATTATAGAATAAGATTCTTGCAGAAAAACAAGTTTAAGAGCACTTGTGATGTAGTTTCTAACGTAAAGTCACGGGTCCTTTGATTTTTTTACATATGTCGATGAACAGCACCAGGTTAAAGAAATAAAAAGGTCGCTTATTATAAGGTTTCATGTAAAAATAACATCGACAGGTTCAGGTATTTGTCTTGAATTTGTTGGCGGAGATCGTTCTTCATTAAGCGTTGGAATTCTGGTTCGGAAGCGAAATTAGTTTATATCAAAGAGTTTAACTTTTCATTGGTAGAAAATTGACTGCGTTTTTTTTTTTGTCAGGGCACTTTAAAAGTAAGACTTGTGGACGTTTTAAAAGTACTATCATAATAATTCAATATTTAAATGATAAAATTAAAATTCATAAAATATATAATGAAAATAAAATTGCCTGCAAGATGGGGTAATCAACAAAAAGAACAATGTTAAACATGTACTAGGATATGATAAAAGAGCTTAAAAATAAACTACAACTTTGTACTACCACTCCGATTCGATATTTCTGGCGCTCCCAATATGATAAAATGGACCGCGATTCTAGAGGAAGCGAAAGAAAATAACGTGGTGGCCAATCAAATATAATTTTTAAATTCCCCGTTTATTCCCCGTTTTCCTAATCCAAATCCTCCCAGTTTCCTGATTACTAAAATTGTACAAAAAGAAGAATGGAATTAGATGAATGACACTCTAATACAACTAATTATTGCTCATTTCAAAAATTGAAGTATAAATTATATTACAGAAGAAAACTGTTGCTTACACTACAAACTGAAATTAAATCCGAAAGGTAAGTTGATGATGTTGCACTAGCTATAGGATTAAACACAATCGATTACCCTGAAATTACAAATACATTGAAAGATTACAAAAGGAAACAGAATTCCTTGATTTGAAATTCAGCGAATCTAAAACCATTTGCCTACTAATTACGCGAAAGCGTAAAGTCTGCAGAGAGATCTCTGAACATAAAATTGAATAGGAAATCAAAGTTAACGACAAATAAATAAAAATTTAAAAATCCGTTAAATATCTAGGTGTAATAATAGATGAAAATCTAAATTTTAGTTCACATTTATAATATTTATGCAAAAAAATTACCAAAAGGTAAAGCTGCATTTTGCCCCCTCTATGGGAACACCTATACCTATAATTTTAAAAACCGAGTTATATTATACAAAGCAATATTCGAATCACATATCGATTACTGTTTATTGGCATACGCTAAAAATCTAAGTAAGACTCAAACAACTAAACCATTAAAACTGCAAAGAAAAATACTTCTAGGAGGATCTTTGCATATAGGACAGCATTGTACGTGGGGGTATCGTAGAAATGTCTCCTATTGATCTGAAAATGAAAGAGCGCATTGAAATAGAAAAATTAAAAAACTTTAGAAACTATAAAGAATGTTCAGGTATAGTTACAAATAAGATCTTTGAAGAATGAGAACACATCTTAGTGCAATGGCAACAATTGCACGAAAAAGCAATAACGGATAGAGTAACGTATCACTTCTTTCCAAATGGGCAAGCTAGGATCAAAATGAAAAATTGTAAAATCAATTTCATGATGAGCCAATTCATTAACAGATAGTAATTTTTGTATTTAATTAATGAAATCCAAAATTATTGATAGCCCTAATCTCTTCAATATTTGTACCATCTCAGCAACTTCTCTTTCTGCGAATTCCTGCCCTCTGTTCTTTGTCGATGGCATTTGCTCTTCTCCTCCTCCCATACTATTATAGACGCGAATGAGAAAGTTAATTTATCTTTAGCTATGTTGAAAGAATATCTTTTCTCGTTACACCATTCGATTGCGCCTCCAAAGTCTTCTTGCATTATTTTTTCTTTTCAACCTTACAATTCAGCAAGTGTCTTTGTATCCTTAAACTTTAAACTCATCTCTATTAAAGATTGCTTTCGTCTGTCTCGGTGTTTTCCATAATAGTCGTCTGTTCTTCTATGAGCATATTAATTTTCTTTTCTTCTCTGCTCTTAAGAGACTGAACCTAGAGGGAAGCAATCCTCTTCTCTTTATTTCTCTTTACAAATCCATTATTCTTTCTAAATTTAATTATTGCTCCTTTATCTATGACTGTGCCTCAAACCTTTTTCTACGCAAGCTTAATATAATCTCAAGTTCTTGCCCTCGACTCTGCCTTAGTTCTCTTAAATGTTCCCCAATACCTGCAGTTTTTTTTGGGTCTAAAACGCCCCCTTTTCTTAATTAACAGATCCTATTTAAGTTATCGATTCCTTTCTAAATGCTTATCGTTGACTGCTCTAGACGTATTCCTTCCTATCTTTTCATTTTGCAAAACTGGTGTTTTACTCTTAAGGAAATTCATATTCCAGCTCATATTTCTTTCATCTAATTTCAATTAATAATATTTCCCGCTTGTTCTTCAATTTTTTTAATTTTTTCCACACTCCCAATGTACTTTTTTTCCTACTTTTTGCGAAATCTGTAGTTAGGCAGGAATTCCTCAGTATCGTCAAATCCCTATTTCCCTCGCACAAGACCATTTTTACAGCTGATTCGAGGGGACCAGGTGGAGTTGGAGCCTCATTCATTTTTCCGGATATTAATCATTTTAAATCTTTTCGTCTTCTTTTCTTCTACATAATCTTTACCGGTGAACTTATACCATCTCACGTTCTATAGTCTTTATCTCCTCTCATCGCTTGTTTTCCAAATATTTGATTATCTCCGACTCCCATATTAGATTCTGGTCAATATTTAACGTTCTTCTTTTTCCAACAAACTTTCCTTTTATCTGTCTATCCAGAAGAATCTCTCTACCCATCCTTGGTTCTATAAATTTCCTACTTTACGGCGTTCCGTTGTTGTCTCTATTATCCGTTTACACTTTAATTATAAGCGGTTATCTTGCTCTGTTTTCATTTTCATTTAACACTCTTTCCTGCCACTTTCATCCTAATCATAAAACTATATGTGATCCCAACCATATTTTCTTTAAATGCCGATGCCTTTTGACTGAACGTGCCATTCTTTATTCTAATTCGTTATCCCTTGGGTTTCCTGGTCCTTACTGCGCCTTATACGTACTTCCCTCCCGATCCATTAACCCATTTTTTAGATTATTAGTTCAATAAACTTCTGGCTGAATCAGTCTGACTCTGTCGGTTTCGGGTTTATAATTGTAAGAGTTATTAATCTTATCAGCTTTTGTGTAGAAGAGACTGGTATTAAAGATACAATTATGCTTTAGTTTAGAACCAGATCTTGCAGAATAAAATTTTCATCAGCTTTCATGTCACAGTATACCAATCTGTAATTATACGAATGCCATTTAAAGAAAATAAGTTCGTTAGTTATAATAAAGATTCTACAACATTTATTATTACAGGAGAGAAGGGTAGAGAGTGGCGGGTTGATATTTTCTAGTTGATTTTGGAAATAAATTCGTTCGCGCCAACTGATGAAGCGAGAAAAAATTTCATCGGTAAGATTCACGAGTAGTACGGAAATTGAAAAGGATTAGTCAAGTTTCAAGTTATATAGTAAATACGATTTCAGAATATTGTTTGGAATTGTGAAAGATACATTTGCAGATGATTTTAGTTAAAACAACCTTGAGCAGTTTACTATGATAAAAGTGTTATCCATTTGGAAGTCATAAAATTGAATTAGAGTGCCGGTTAAGTTTTTACCGGTATGGTAACTGCTAACGTAACGATTGTCAACTTTGAAGCAACAATGATCGCTTAAGGGGTTTGAAGAATTTATCTATGGCAATTAAGTAATCTTTAATTGTAGCATCACTTGCGAATATAATATTTCGTCTTTTAATCGGGCGGCTAAAGTCTTCAAAGGGAGAAATTTTTTGATATTTTTTCTGCACATTTTAATATCAGCAACAAATATATGTATTTACTTACAAACAATTTATCTTGCTTACCACGTTGGTATATGCTGGAATAATTTTAAAATAAATCTATTCCATTATAATTGGTGATAAAGATAATTAAGAATACCTTCATTAAAATGATGTTCACAACCACTTTTACAATACCAATTATTTGATAGTGTTGCTTTTATCAATTAATATAAATTTTGAAAATAAATTGAATTTAAACAATATTACCTGAAAATGTATTTTATTTCCACTAACTGTAGCATGACTTCCGCTATATTCTTCGAGAACTTTAGTAAATGTTTTCGGATCTGTAAAACATAAACGCTTTCAAGAGTATTTTACTTGCTATATTTAAATGATTATAGAGAACTTTATGTGTATGGTTTTAGGTATTTCAAATATTTTACAAATTTAAATAGGCGATTTTAGATTATTAATAAAGTTTAAACCTAAACTAACGAAGTTTATTCAATTAATAACATTATAAAAACAAACAAAAATAAATAAATTCATTACAATCACCACCTACAGATGTACACTATTATATATATGTATATATATATATATTTTTTTTTAAACTAATCAACAATAAAGTTTTCAACCCAAAAAGTTTATGAAAAAAAAATCCTGCCCATATTAGACAGCTAATTTTATATTACGTTAATCCCGAATATCATTATCAATAGTTCAGCAAGCCACATTAATTATTACAGAAAAATTAAATTGAAAAAAAATAATTATTGTTTGAAGTCGCTAACTTATATTAGTAATAACAGTCTTTATTATTTTAATAATTGTTGCCTTTTTTTTTTCTTTACAAAGAACCCTTATGTAATCAACGGGGGTAGTCGGACAGTTAATTCGGTATAATGATTTTGACTAACGTTATATACTTAGACTAATCCGAATATCACTGATCTAACTACGCGTAAATTTCTAAAATACTACATTTTTTAAATTTCTAACTGAGAAATATTTTTATTTTATTTCAGTATGCTTCAAAAAGAAAAAACAAAAAAAAAAACTAAAAATTAAAAATATTTTACTTAAGGCGCTGCATGAATAAATCAAAGCCCTTATGTACTGAAGGAAATTTCTAAAGGATGGAAAATATCGGCAAATAATTTTATTTCTAATCTCAAGTTTTCTTTTTCAAGCGCTCTATTAAAATAAGGAAAACTATGTACCTTAGACATGGGGGGGGGGGGGGGGGTACTAGACTTTCAGCTTAGGCTGCGGAGTGGCGAGCGATGAGCGGTGCACGTTAAAACGGTGCCGCCAGTAATTACACGAAATTAAATGGCTACGATAAACAGATTAACGATAGTGTTTATAACAAAATAGTTAATGCTCATTTGTTATTATGTCGTCTTTTGATGTTTTAAAATTATTATTGCTTTCTGAAAGTACATCACTTCGATTACATTCAGATTGTTTTAAAAAAAAATACGGTGTACATCCAATAAATAGAGAACGAAAAAAATACGGCGAATATCGCCACTTATTTTGTAAGTTAAAACAGTATCCAGGAAGGTTTTTCGAGTACACCAGAATGTCATTAGGAACGTTTAAATATATTCTGGATAGGATCAAAAATAGTTTATTCAAGATAGCTGAAGATATCTCGTCTATACTGGGAGCCTTCTTTGGGTTTAAATTGTTGTCTATTTTCGTTGCTACTTCAAAATTAATAAACCACCTTATCCGCTGATCAGTTTGATATACTGGCGTTAGAGCAATATTAGACGTAATATCATATTGTTGAAAGGTCTGAAACAAGTGTCTTGCAAACAATTCAGCTTTTTCATTACCTCGACGAGCTCAATTCTTGAGTTCATCGCGAACAGGTGGAATATGCACAAACGAGCGTTTAATTCGACGAGTCGCCTTCCACAGAGAATAATCTCTGTCCGCAAATGGGCTTAACCGCTCGAGGTACTCGACGAATATTTTACGTTTGATATTTTTAATCAAACAACGTGGTTGATTGTTGGTCTTGTTCTTATCATGGGGACTGCATGTAATATTATGCGCCGCGCCTTTCGCCTCCCAGCAATCTTATCTCGAAAAATTCACGCGTATTTTATTTGCTTCTTGAATCGCTTTTATCAAACTGTCAGTCTGAATTTCAATCTCACCCGCTGTCTTAAGATGTACTTTAAGATCGATTCGTTGGTCTAATTCTTTATGAAATTTATCCTAGTTTGTATGTCAACTTGTGAGTGCATTTTTCTTCATCTGTATAATTATTGTGCTAATTGTAAGCATGGCTGGGGTATGATCTGAAGACAAGTCAATGACGGTTTCAGCTATTATATAATTTGTGGACAAACTTTTAACAATAAAAAAATACAAAAGGTCTAGGTTTTTACGAGTACGTTGGTTTTCGACCAGACACAAAGCAGCATTGTGTACTATGTGTCACCTGCAATTATATTATTGCTTGTACAGTATTGCATTGTTTCTTTGTTTTCACACAAAATTTTATATTCTAAGCAGATCCAATAAACCATAATTTACTAATCTATTGCAGCGATAAGATAAAAAGTCAACCGTCTACGTACGGTAACAAAACAATTATTCTAGGCCTGGTAACACAATAAATTATGTAGAAATAAAAGTACGATATACGCAACGAAAAATAAACAAGTATCATATTGCACGGCTATGGTCTTTGAGATTAAAGTAAGTGTAAACTGAATTGAACTTATAATAGAAGCTTCAGGAAGATGAAAGAAAAAGAGAACAACCAACATGAATTAAGTGATAAAAAAATCAGAATCGACTTCGTTATTGTATAAAGAATACTTTATCTTAGAACATCGGAAACTTAAATCACATTAAACATTTTCCAGGCTGAAAATTTTGTTGAAACCGTCATAAACTGCATATTAAACAATGGTCTAAAATGTTTCTAATGAGGAGCCGTTTCGTTTCGAAATATTCCTGAAATTTGTGGGGTTTTTAGATAATGAAATAAATCAGTACTCGTAAAGATGTTAAAAGTAATATTGTAAATGCGAAAAATAATATTTCGATAAATATACGCTTATGTATGTATGAGAACAATTATAACATGTGTATAGCGACGATAATTAAAGAGAAATATTTTAAGAAAATTATTTTTTTTCAAAGGATATTTTAATAAATATGAATGGAACTAATTTTAGCTTTTAGCGCGATTTCTATTAGTGAATTTAAATTAAAAAACCGTATAAAAACGAAGAAAATGTGATGTTGCCTGACGACCGTATTATCAATTTCAGGAATATTTCGAAACGAAACGGCTCCTGATTGGGAACATTTTAGACGCTTCTATATATTAAACTCGAAGTAACAATCTTAATCGAAGCGTAGTTTTTTTTACTATACTTACATTTTTATACTGCCTATTTTTCATTAAGTGGAATTAAAAATGTGTTATATCTTTTATAATGTATGCAGTATATGAAAAAAGTTCCGAAACATTAACCGATTCGACATGTTTTATTCACGTTTGTCGTAAAATTAATACCTTTATTCAAAGCACCAGAAAGCTGCCTTTCTTCCTTATATAACGCGCAGAGTTCATCGATAAAGTTCAAATTGATTAAAGAACGTTTCATAAATGATTCGCCAAAATGTCGAGCAAAAACCGAATAAGCTTCGTATGCTAATTCCGGTGTTAATACTGCACATAATTCTTCCATTACCTGTATCATGTAGCGCACATCAAACGAACAACCAAATAAATTCAAATTCGCATTATAAATTAAATAATCTACTAATAAAAATGTGTACATTATAAAATCTCAAGTTTTAAATTATAATAGTTCAAACTCAATTATAGACTTGCAATAATAATACTATTGCAAAATATATTCATAGTAAGCCGGAAAATAAATCAGACTGACGTTTTTAATAACGAAATAAAAAATTAAAATTTCATTACTGGATATCTCGTCAGTCAATGCAGGGAATTAGACAAATGTAAATTGTAAGAAATTGTCTTAACCAACTTCATAAACGGAAAAATGAAAAAAGCACGAAATTAGCCACCCATTCGAATAAATTTCCAACTTAGTTCAATAATAAAATTATACTCTTTTTAAACTTAACGTTCCTTCAAAGTAGGAACTTTTAAAGAAGATTTAAAAAAGACCATATGATTTTATTTTCGCCGAACTATGGTTTCCTTTTTAAAGAAAATCGAACCGTTTCACTGTAGTTGAATATGCACTTTTAAGAAATATATCTTAATTTTTATCATTTGTCTACGTTTAGATTCTGTATTTATATTTTATCATATAATTAATTAATAATATAAAGAAAATTTACTTATTTATCTGTCTATCTACAATTCTAATTAGTAATAAAATTTAATGCCTTAGCAATCTGTAATATTGTACTCATGATTAATATTTTACTATATTCGATAACTGTTCACATATTAACGATTTTATTGATCTTTTACTTTGAAATAATATGCAAAATATTTGCAAAGGCAAAAGTAGTAATAACTGAATAGATTTTATCGTATGATTCATGGTAATTAAAAACTAAATTGAAGTTTAGCGATGAATTCTCTTGCACATGCGAGTGATTACAATTGGATTATATGCCTGATCAATTTATATAGTTAGTAATAATTCCTCATATTCGAACAATGAACCATTTATTGGACATTTTAAATATCTTCAAAACGTGTTTTGTGCTTTTATACTTTTAGCAGAATGCTCAAAGTCCCTAGCAATTATGTACTCATTTTATACTGAAGATTTTCGTATAATGTGTTATTTTGATGCAACAAAATATGAACGTTAATTGTTTCATTTATTAATAAATGAAAGCACGGTTAAAGACATTTATTACGATTGCTAATAATAATGTAATCAATAATACCATTCAACTTATAATTTTGAATCTATAACAAAGAACATCAGTACCAGATTCATCTTCGAGTTACAATACAGTAAAGAGTGTTTCATCATCAGTAATACTGAGGATTTATGATGAAAAAAAGTATGAAATTTCTTGTATGCTCAACACGACAAGTAAATACCACGTCGATGTACGTATAATTTCTAGTAGATAAAATGATGAGATGTTAAGTTCCATGGTTAAAAGTATCGCAAATAAAAGTACCGAATTCATTACTACCTTCGTCGCTGCCGAGATGGACATTTAAATCTTCACTAACAAGAAAAGTACGCCAGTTGTCAATCGCAGATATTGATGAAATTTTGATATGTTGTAAAGAATTTAAAAATATTAGACACCTATTTTTTTTTTTTTATCGGTCCATACGTAGTTTAAAAGGGTGAAAAACCTCCTACCCCTAAAATTTACCCTTAAAAACAGTTTTTTTCACATATCTCAGCTCCAACTCTATATTTTTCCATAAAACAAAATGAAGATATTGTTTCTTATAAAAGAGGTGAGTAATTCATAATTATTTAAGCAGCAAGGGTTGCATATCCTATTTTTAGGGGGTGAAAACGTGTATTTTTCAGCTTCATTTTGAAAAAAAAAAACTTATAAAACAGTTTAAAAAATTTTTAAAAATTGTTCCAAAACGTAAAACAAAAACATAGAATTGACCTATTTCGGCATTTCAATATATACTGCCCTCAATAGGGGTAAACCACCCCTAATACAAAATAACTTTATACATGTGTTTCCAACGAATAAAATTCCTTTAAAATTCGTGTATAGGGGTTATCGAGGTCTCTTATCACGAATCTGATATTAGATTTTGTTAATTCAAAATGGCGGACCAAAATGTCACAAAAAATGTAATTGATGTAAAAGCTTTTATTATATTGTGGTTTTTAAGGTTGCTGGAACGAATTTGCAATTAGACATTAAAGGTTTATAATAGTGGATCTGATAAGACAAAAAAAAAAAAAAAATTCAAACATATTGTCTAATTGCAAATTCATTACCAGCAACCTCAAAAACCACAATATAATAAAAGCTTTTACATAAATTACATTTTTTGTGACATTTCGGTCCGCCATTTTGAATTAACAAAATCTAATATCAGATTCGTGATGAGAAACCTCGACAACCCCTATACACGAATTTTAAAGGAATTTTGTTCGTTGGAAACACATGTATATAAAGTTACTTAGTATTAGGGGTGGATTACCCCCGTTGAAGGCAGTATATATTGAAATTCCGAAATAGGTCAAATCTATTTTTTTGCTTTACGTTTTGAAACAATTTTTTAAAAAAATTTTAAGCTGTTTTGTAAGTTTTATTTTATTTTTTTCAAGATGAAGCTGAAAAATATGTGTTTTCACCCTCTAATAATAGGCGATGCAACTCTTGCTGCTTAAATCATTATGAATTTCTCACCTCTTTTATAAGAAACAATATCTTCATTTTGTTTTATGGAAAAATATAGAGTTGGAGCTGAGATATGTGAAAAAAACTGTTTTTAAGGGTAAATTTTAGGGGTAGGTTTTTCACCCTTTTAAACTACGTATGGACCGATAAAAAAAAAAATAGGTGTCTAATATTTTTAAATTCTTTACAACATGTCAAAATTTCATCAAAATCTGCGATTGACAACTCGCGTACTTTCCTCAAAAGAATAATGGGTGCTGGTATTTATTTTCTCGAACAATTTCAAAAATATGACTTTGTAAACGTTCATTGATTATCGTGTGAACTTTTAAGCGTTACACAAAAAATTCACTGCATCATATTGTGTACTTTTATTTTTTTTACTTAGCAATTTAATAATTTATTTAATTATCTATAACCTATTTCATATTTTTGTGTAAAAAAAAAAAAAGCATAAACTTTTGATTAACACCAACCGTAAGACATATATGCATGCCAAAACTAAATTGCACATCGATATATTTTAATTAAATTATGTAGTTAATCGAAATATTTCAAATGGTATCCTGTTTCAGTTTTAAAGATTACGTTATGTTCAAAATGCATCCTTTACTATAGAATGCATACGAAATTTTCCCTACTTCCGTTGTCATCATTCAATAATAAAGAAAGTCTATGTAACTATTACTTTCATTTTACAACTGATAACGTAATAACGACGCGCGATTACAGCAATACTGGAAGCGCAATATGTACATATATAACATCAGGTTCCATAGCACCGAATAAAACAATAGTAACATTTACATAATTACTTTGTTTTTAAATTGATCTTTCTCTTGTTGAACTAGCGACGGTATTGGTGGAGATTCTGTAGAATCACTGTAAGTGTCTTTCTCATCGGTATTCGCTTTTCCTGAACTGCTACATGAATATGAACAAAAAATTACTTCTCAATTTATAGCGTTACTTTAAGTTCCTATTTTTTATTTACAGTTAAACTTGTTTCCAGAGAAAACATTCACTTGGAACGTTATTTTTTTCCTACCGAACATTTGCACAGTAATTAAACAGAATAAAAATTTAAAAAGGCATAAAAAAGACTCACGACAAAAGCACGAATATCTGGAAAGAAAAACGATTTTTTTTAAATTTATTTTTCATTTTTGACAAAGTGTGACCCTCAAAATTAATTAATTGTAAAAGATATCTTTAAATTTTTGAGGCTTTTAGGATCAACCGTTTGCCTATTCATGATAAAGATCACGACTCAATTATTCGTAGCTAACATTTCGAATAGCGTTATTCTATCATCAGAGCAAAAAATACATCAAGGCTAAATGGGACAACCCTAAGCTATAAATACGTCAGAACTCAATAATTCATTATTTCCGAGTTTCTAATTACTCAGTCCACCTTTCAATTTTTACGTGACTATTTACGGGCCTCTAACTTGATCGATTTTTAGATGGTGCTCCTTATAAAAAATAATACAATTTTCAATATCGATTGTTTATCTTAATAAACGGAGTTGTTCGTGTTTTCAATTCTGGCCAACGATTTTTAGTGTTACACTAATGTTTACTGAGTATTTATTTTTCTCTTTATGGTTCCGGTTCAGAGAGAGGGAGTGTTAAATGAAAGCGAAAACGCGAGGAAAGTAAAAACGAATAATAGAGATTAACAACAGGAGAACGCCGTAGAGAAGGAAAGTCATAAAACCAAGGGTAGGAGGGAAGATTCGATTCGATGGACCGATAGGAATGATTGTTGAAGAAGGAAGAAGCATAAATATCTGACCAGAATCTAGTATGAAATTTTAATCGTAGGGGTAGTAGCTCGGAAGCGGAAATTTTATTGAAATAGAGGCAGGAGGATGAAACAACTGTAGCCAAGGAATCCGTCATCTCATTACCTTTAAATCATACCATCGTATGAGAAAAAATTAGTACAAACTACTGTTTCTATCAAATTAACGGTGAGCTTATTTACTTCCATATTTCTGATTAATTGCTCAGACTCCGTAATTGGAGCATTCGTAGAGACATAACAATAAAATTTATACAATTTGACTTATGTCTCTTTTTACATTGTATCTATAAAAAAAAAAAAAAAAAAAAAAAGTTACCTATAAAATTCGGAAACTTTTAAGGAAGAATAAAATTTTATACGAGTATTAAAAAAAAAAAAGAGAAAAATAAAATAGAAAAAAAAAAAAACAAAGATAACTTGCCTAAGTTACATGTTGCTCGAGTACACAAAATTCTGTACTCTTGCTCAAGCCTGTATACACGTACGAATAAAAGAACACGAAAAAAACTGTAAACAGAAAGCGTACAAAAAAATCCACGATGTCGAAACATAAAAAAAATAAATAAATAAACGCTCGATAAAGATTTATTAAACTTTTACGCTATACACAAGAATTTTTTCAAATTCTTTTCAATCTAGTGGAACACTGTGGGAAAAAAATAAAAACTGATTTTTTCGGTGAAAACTTTTAATATATAGGTTTAATTATTATTTTTTTTATAAGAAGATATTCAAATGAATTAATAATTAATATTTGAGATCAATTAAAAATTTTCCGGAACAACATTTGATGGCACTTTCGCCCGCCTATCGGTAGAGTTGGGCAATATATTTGTGCAATCAGGAATACTGGTTGTGTTTCTTTTCGATTCTGCCATTTTTTTATTTTATCAATTTCTCCTCCTTTTATTTTTATATTTTGCTTGTACTTTATTTACGGTTTTTACTCCGAGCGTACACCGAACCTGCTATAACCGATTAATTCTTGACTAATACAGAACTATTTCTATTATTAATTTATGTAGCATTTTCTCTAGTTCAAATTTTACACAACTACCGGAGTTATAAATAGGTACAGTGCTAGATATTTGTCAAAAACTGTAAAGCCAGCAGACATTTTGAGTTGTATTTTCAACAATACAGAAAACTGTATTGTAATTACGGAGGATAGTGACCAAAACTAAAATTGCATTTAATTTATTTGTTATATATATATATACTACTCTTATTGACATTTTCGTGGTATAATAGCATTTATCGTTTAAAAAATTATTAAATATTGTTAGAAATTTCGATTTTTTACGGATCCCGCTTTCGGGAGCCAATATTTTGAACTTGGTTAGGAGGGTTGAATGGAATTATACAAGGTAAAATTTCGATTTTTTCCCTTAGAATTGAGATAGATACCTTAGAAAGATTTTTCTTTAATTTAACGGAAGAAAAAAAAAATCTTTTTGAACTGTAAAAAAAACGAACACACCGAGCGCCAGTGACACTGTGTATAATGCCACACGTAATAGCTCGCCTTGGCAGAGCTTCAGGCATTAATCACGGCTATTTAAAAAAAAAAAAACGAACCTCTGGCCACCTTCGACCAGGATAGCAAATAGCAAATATTTCGACCCGAAGCACCTCTTCCCGACCGGGAGATTTCACGGCGGGATTCACAAATCACCGAGTTATCGACACAATCACTGTGGCAACACGTATATTTTACTAAATTAAACGAACAAATTTATCGACACGAAAGAAAAATAAAATCAACGTACATATAAAACCAGACTCGATTCGAATTTTACAAGAAAAAAAAATAAATAAATAAAATGGAAAAAAACGGTATGGCATTCGTATTTTCGGAACAACGACGAAACAACGATGCGGACTAGAATATATCAAACCGCCACACATGTCGTTGCGTTGACTAGCCTAACAGGAACGGTAACTAAACGGCGACTATCGGCGACTATCGATTCAATACGATAAGATGCGAGAAGACACCGCGATATAATTAATGGTACGGTTAACCGAAATCGCGATTAATACGGGTAACCGTTTCATACGGTTAACCGTACCCATAAAAACCGCAAACACGGTTTTCACCCGAATGATCGGTTTAAACCGATACAGCGGTTAACCGGGGTATCCGTATACCCGTTAAAATCACCAGCCCTACTATTTTCATCACACATATGCCATAATTGGTACTTTTTTTTTTCTCTCACGACTCACGCTGCTGCCAGTAACGTTATCCTGCTATCGCAGATCGTACACACCAGGGCACTTACACAACCCCTAACACTACAGGTGCTGAAAAATTCAATAAAATAAGAAATTACAAAGTCGGCCGTGTAAATGTTTCGGACGCATTCTCCGACGACAATGAATAATAGGATTGATCTCGAGAGATGGAAAATTAATAATTTTAACCAAATAATAATAATTTCTTGCTCGACATCATCGCTACCTAATCCGTATCAATATATAATTTTTTATCAATAAAGTAATATTCGCGAGCCTAAATTTTTCAAAAAGAAGAGCAGTTTACATTTTTTTCATGAAGTTGCACCGAATTGAAAAATTTTAAAAAATTCTTGATTACAGAAAATTGTAAAAGACGTTTTACAATTTGGTAATCGCGTGTTTGAACGAACGTAATTATAAAATGTATTTTAGTTTTATTTATTTTATAAAAAATTTGATTTCTGAGAATTATAAAAATATATTATTTGGTGTCTTTTAATTCGTGGTATTTGAAAAAAAATTGCCACTCGTTAATTTTAGTTTTTATTATAAAAAAAAAAATGATAATAATAAAAACAAGGTTTTTTCAAAATAACTCGGAAAATATTTTAGATTAAGAGTCACAACTTAGATTGAATTCCCTTTTTTTTTGCTGGTACCAAAATGATTCCCAAGTGTCGATAGAAAACGCCGTGGAGGCAGATTCCGCATGCTAATTTGCCTACTACACTGTTTCAATAAAAATTACCTAAAAATCGATTCGAACCGGAGGCTCGTAGTAATTAGCCATGTAAAAAGTAAAGTAAGTCCCTTACCCTTGATAGGGCGTCTGGGACTGTGAAGTTAAGGTTCACGGTGTACTAAGCCCAGCGGCACTAAAATAAGTGTAGGGGAGCCAGTTTCTTTCTTTCGGCCACCTTTACATTCCAGGATTTCTCTGGTACCCAATTATTTCAGGCTTGGTAAACCTGGGAGCGACTTGGATCGAGAACGAGACAAGTCTCGAACCCGTGTCCTCTGATTTATAGCCAAGTACCTTAACCACTAAGCTACCGTGCTACCTATATGTAAAAATCAGGAAATGTTTTAAACCAGGGGTCTCCAAACTACGGCCCGAGGGCCACATCCGGCCCGCCGACAGATTTTGTCCGGCCCGTGGAGAGCTAGCTTACTTGAAAACTCCTTTTAGAGAACATATTTTTTATAGCAAATTAAATTTAGTTTACTGAAGTATTCTAATTTTATGTTGAATAATTATTAATATGACATCTACATTGACATGGTCATGGGCTAACTATTCATAACATTATTGTAGGCTTATAATTCAGTATATTATAACTAACACATTATTGCAATGAGTACAAGCAACATTTTAATTTAATTTAATTTTTTTTTAATTTAATTTTATTTTTATTAAATATATTCAATCTGAACCAACATTTCATACATTTTGAATAAAAAGATAAGTTATAATGACATATGAAATACTAATGAGATTTATGTAATTGAGATTTTCCACTGACAATAGTTTGTAGTTGTGGACTAATTTTACTTGTACCAATTATTAAAAGAGATTTAAGATGCTGATCAGTTAATTTAGATCTGTAAACATTTTTTGTGTACTTCATTTTGGAGAAGGTCTTCTCACACAAATAAGTAGTACCAAAAACAGAAAACAGCCCACGAGCAAATTTATGCAAATTATCAAATTGTGTCAGTGGAAGACTCTTATAAAATTCCAACAAAGATGAGTTTTGATACTGGTTCTTAATTATATCACTGCATTGTAGATCAATCATTTCCATTTGAAGTTCCGGGGCTAGGGTTTCAATGTCAGTATCAAAAGGATTCTCAAAAATCTTAATTTGATTCGCAATGGCATCAAAGTCCGAGAAACGAGTATCAAAATTAATTTTCAAAGCACTCAAAGTTTGGATTGCAAAATCGATAGGAAACTCAGTCTCAGTGGTGTGGCTGAATATTTCACATGTTTTAAAATGTGAAAAACATTTACTTCGTAGTTGTGATTGAAACAGTATCAATTTCTTCCGGAATGATTTGATATTAGTGTATAAATCAGGAAGATGCTGGTTTTCTCCTTGCAATCTCAAATTCAGTTCGTTCACATGTTTTGTCAAATCAACATAGAATGCTAACTTCCACAGCCATGAGTTGTTTTGTAATTCAGTAAGAGGGCGATGCTTTTCATTCAAAAAAATCTCGATCACTGCTCGAAGTTCAAAAAAGCGCTGAAGGACTTTCCCACAACTAAGCCAACGTACGGCAGTATGATAAGGCAAGTCATTTTCTCCAATCTCTTCAATAAATTGTTGGAATTGTCGGTGATTCAGCCCAAAAGATCTGATAAAATTAACAGTTGATATGACTGGTTTCAGAACTTCAGACATATCCAAACATTTTCCGCACAAAGACTGTTGATGAATGATACAATGTAAGACTAATGGTTTTGAACCACCGTCATTTTCCACAGCCTTTGACACAAGAGCGACCACTCCTTTATCTTTCCCACTCATGTTTTTGCCTCCATCAGTTGTAATACATTTCAAGTTTTTCCATCGAAGGTTCTTTTGATTAATGGCCATTTCAACTCCTTTAAAAATATCTGTACCAGTAGTTGTGCCATGAATACTATACATATCAAGAAGTTCTTCATGCACTTCATAGCTTTTATCTACCCCTCGAATATAAATCAACACCTGAGCAGTATCTGACACATCCGTTGACTCATCCAAGGCCAAAGAAAACCACTCAACATGTCCATTTTTGTCGAACAGTTGAGAGGATATATTTTCAGCGATGTTTTCTACCCTTCGAGCCACAGTGTTTGCTGACATACTGACAGTTTTTAATAAATTTACCTTTTCAGGGCACATTTCTTCGGCTACTGTAATTATGCATTCTTTGATCATTTCTCCATCGGTGAATGGTTTTCCACGTTTTGCAATTTCAAGAGCCACACGGAAGCTGGCACGAGTTGCAGCCTCTTGTTCAGTTTTGAGTTTTGTAAATGAAGATTGCTGCGATTTCAATCCGCGCTTCATAGCTTCGAATTTTTCTGTCCGCAAACTTCCTGTATATTTTGAGTAATTTTGAAAATGTTTTGTTTCATAATGACGTTTAATGTTATATTCTTTAAGAACGGCTATGCTTTCATTGCAAATCAAACATAGCGCCTTGTTACTGGACTCAATTACGAAATACTGAATGTTCCACTGATCTTTGAATTTTCTGCATTCACTATCAATTTTTCGCTTCTTTTCCATACTACTAAATCACACACAAAAGCAATAATTCAAATCAAAATACTGTTACAAAGATGGTTTAATAAACTTAAACACGCACAACCACGTTTTAAGGAAGTAAACACGCACAAACACGATTTAAAATAACAGGTACGAAGTAAATTCAAGATAAGCAATGAATTTGAAAACTGGTTCAAAAACGGAAACAATACTCGAGTTACGTTTAAACTTTATTAACACAATAATGAAACAAAAAACTCTTCGGCACTTTGCGCGCGCATACATTAAGAAATGAGACCGCAATCAGTAGAGGAAGGCACGAAGAGTACAGAAAAACGATCAACTGGTAAAACGCTTTCTTCATTTTCGGTTATTTACAATAGACGTAGCAAAGGAAAAAAACAGCGTGTACACGCTCAATTTTCTGCAGCGTAGGCATTTGTTTTTTTCGCCGGGTGCGCGAGCCGCAGCCGATCTATCGAACAAGCGCGTCGGAACATGACAAAAATTCTGCCTGCGGAGCTTTTTTTTTCGAACGAGATTCGCCTATAGGCAGCTTGTCGGTGGCAGTAAATTAACAGAAAGGCGAGCTACCGAAAACTGTGCGCTACGTCTTCCGGCGGCCGATCTTCACTCTGTCCCTTTCTGTTATATACGTATACAGTGTGTGTGCATGCGATCGAGCGAGTATCGAGATTCGAGCAGCAAGCATCTTACGCGCTCAGCTGCATAAGCCCAATTCTAAACACGTGCGTTTCAATTTGTGTAGTAAACGTTTTTTTTTTCGTTTTATTCATATTTGTATTTGTTTTTCTTTAAATATCAAATGTAATTTCTTTCTTAATAAAAAAAAGAAATCCAAAACATTTCGCGGGGGGTTTGGACCCCCTAAACCCCCCCCCCCCTGGTTACGGCCATGATATGCAGTGGTGCCGTTTTGCGGACTTTAGTCCGATTTGCAGTGGACTATTTCACTTTTTGCCACCGGCAACAATGATAATATGGTTTTGGCCCTCGGAACTTACTGGAGTAATCAGTATGGCCCTAAGGCTGGAAAGTTTGGAGACCCCTGTTTTAAACAACCAATATAGGAAGTTCGAAAATAGCAATCGTCCAGTTCCGGCTCATTTATAGCCTAGATTTTTCCTATTTAGCCTTAGTAGTGCGCTTTTTGCTTTGATGATGAATAGAGTAATACTATTTAGAACGTTAGTTACGAATAATTGTGACGTAGTTTTTACTGAAAATAGACGAATGGCTAATTCATAGTAATAAAGTTAATTCTTATTTTGCACAGCAGATGCGTTTGAAACAGCAGTAACAATAATAGAATTGAAAGTATTCATTCGATTTGGCTATATATATTTCATATTCATCGGCGGAATATATTCTTAATTTTCTGTTCACGAATGGTTAAGTAATTACGGTTACGAGAGTTTAAATTTGTTCCTCGGTTTTTATTATTTTAAAATTTTGTAAAAGCAATAAATTATAGAATTTTTCTTGTCTAGAAAGATCATATTCCATATTCCATTGGACTAAGTAATACTTTTGACAAAACAACAGTTTAAAGTAATTAACGTCATTCTTGAAATTAAATTTTTTTCAATATGACATTGACTACATAGCTATAAATACAGTGTCCCTTAGATAAAAACTGATTATATCAAATTCGTTATCATTTTTTTTTTAAAAGAGTATCTTTATCTCACAAAAAATCAGAGAAAAACATAGCGTTACAAAATTTAAATTTAGAAAAAATACCGTGAACCGCGAAATAAGTAATGAAAGATATACCACTGATCAGAGAAAGATAAAGTTATTTTTATTAGTTCATGATACATAAAAGGCTGTCTGAAATCAACTTTTTGTCTAAAAAACAAACAATTTTTTTCACAGAAATTTGTCGTGTATGAATGAATCGATCGCGTTTCAATCGGAATCATTTTCTAAAACAACAACGTTACAAACTACCTTTATTCGAAAACAAACTAAAAACAAACTGGAAATAAAGAAGAAAGTAAGATGTAAAAAATTTCTTCTTTTTCAAAGAAAAACATGCGTTATGAACATGCTTCATAATTTTCGTCGTTCACATTAAAAAAGCCCACGTGCATCTTTATTCAAAGGTAACCGTGTAACAGCAGTGAGAGAATCGATTTAATTTATCGAGTAAAATTTTATTTTTGAATAAAAGCATAAAACAAGTGAAGTCTGTCGGCAATAATCAAATGATTCTATGAAAACAGATTAGGCTCTACACAGCCAACAAAAATTTTTGGTAATTTAGTACAAAGTTGATCGTCAATTTTGAAGTGATCCCTAGCCATAAAACGTGTAAATGTTAAATCCGAATCAAACCGATTTATAATTTCCGTAAAACCAGGCAACCTTTCCTGCGAAAAATTAATACGTCCAAGTTAATTGTTTCGGAATTCTCCATTACTTGTTGTCGACAAAGTGCATTAGTACGCTTACAATTACTATTAGTTGGTCGAATTAATGAAAAGATTACCCTAATGATAATTGACTAAAAAATGGGCTAAATATAATCATTATTGTATATCCTTCCAGCAAATTACAAGTTATTAATATGAGATAATAATTAATAAAAATTTAAACGATATCCCAATTAAAGGGAATACATATTATATGCGGAGAGAGCTAAAAGCAACGATCAGACATTGCCGCATTTATTTTTTAACAACATTCCAAACCCTTTTTGATTTCAAGGTCAGAATGTAAAAATATTATTAATAATCACTCCCCTAAATCTAAACGATATTGACAAATAATTGATTAATCTATATATATATATATATATATATATATATATATATATATATAATAACCGTAATACGCACAACAAAAATTACATTTTAATATTTATAAAAATGTAATTTCAATTGTGTGTATTACAACTATTTAATATATATATATATATATATTATATATGTGCAAGAATTGATAATTTGATTAATACGTTCAATTGACAGTTTTAAAACAGAATGTCAATCGAAATTAAGTCAATTAACGCTTCACTTCTATCATGCCAAATTATTGATTTCTTGTCGATTTTTTTTTTATTTTTAACATAAATTCACTCGTTAGATAATTTTGAACAAACGAAATCTTAATATTACTGTTAATATTCATTAATTACAAAAAAAAATCTAGTTCACCAACCGAAAATAATCAGAGTAAGCAGCTGCGTTATCCGACTGACGTAATTTATCAAATGACAAAAAAAATCTCTGCAACGAGCGTGATATAGAATGGCCCTGCCTCATGCCTAGAACGTACAGACTGTCTACTAATTTGGAAGCGAGTAATGACCGAGCAGCTGATCCGGATGGAAATAAGATTTTAGTTGACGACAGCAATCGTATTACAGGATGAAGAATTGTCTTACATAGGACATCCTAGAAAACGATTTATTACAAGTTTAATAAATGTGACATCATTCATGCGTATTGTTAGCCTTAAACAATTTCAGGGTTAATTATGTAATGCTAAAAATAATAATAATAATAATGATCTCTCTTACAAACTATTAATATACACTACAGTGTTACTAGTACGCGTAATATAAAAACAAATCAATATTCATACCATGGCGAAGTATGTTTACACCAAAAACTAGTCGGTTTAAAAAAAATATTAGGTGTACAAATAAGTCTCCGCCGTTTGATAAAATATAGCGCCACCAGTAAGTTATGGTGAAATTGTCAGATGTAAAACGTTTTGTCCTAAGTTCAGACATCTGGCAACACCGTCACCTAAAAATATTAGCGATTTTGCATCAATCAGTTATTTGTGTTAGTATGAAAATGTCGTATTTTGAGCCGAACAAGCGTCATTTGCAGGAGTTTTTGATTTACTTTTTTTAATTCGAAGAAATCTGCAGCTGAGGCGCATTGATTGCTTTTAGAAGCATATGGCGAGACTGCTTTAAGTGAGAGAAGTTGTTGTGAGTGGTTTCAGAAGTTTAAAAACGGTGAATTTGACGTGGAAGACAAAGAACGTAGTGGAAGGCCGAAATTCTACGAAGACACAGAATTGGAAGCATTATTGGAGGAAGATTCGTGCCAAACGCAAGAAAAACTTGAAATTACATTAGAAGTAACTCAACAATTTAAAATCATTAGGAATGATTCAAAAACAAGGAAACTGGATTCCATATGAACCGAAGCCGAGAGGCATTGAATGCCGACTTTGCAGGTGTGAAATTCTGCTTTCCAGGCAAAAAATCAAGGGTTTTGAAAATTAGATCCACTACAATAACCTAAAGAAGCGAAAATCATGAGGACCATCTGGCCATGCTTCAATATCGACAGCCAAACCGAATATTCATGGAAAAAAATTCATGCTATGTATTTGGTGGCATCAGCTTAGTGTAGTGTATTATGAGTTGCTTAAACCGAGCGAAAAAATTACTGGAACTCTTTACTGAACACAATTAATGATACTGAACGGAGCATTTAAGGAAAAACGAGCCTATTATGACTCCAGACACGAAAAAATTATTCTGCTACATAATAATGCTCGTCCGCACATTGCGGCGCCGGTCAAAATCTATTTGGAAACACTTAATTGGGAAGTCCTACCGCACCCTCCATATTCACTAGACATTGCCCCTTCCGATTATCACATGTTCATCATATGAAGATACTAAAAATTGGGTTGATTCGTGGATAGTTTCAAAAGATGAAGAGTTCTTCCGATGTGATATCCGAATACTGCTAGAAAAATGGGAAAAAGTAGTAGCTAGTGATGGACAATACTTTTAATAAAAAATAATGTACCGTTCTTCCACAACAAATTCCTAATTTTTGATAAAAAACGGCAGAAACTTATTTGTACACCTAATAAGTTTTATTTTTAAGTTCATTTATATATAATTTATTGCAATACAATTAATAAATGAAGTTTTTATTTTGATTTTAATACATATATATATATATAGGACAGATTATTTTTAATTAAAATAGATTTACCTCAAAATATCATTCTATAAAAATTAATAAACTGATTCTCACGCACCAACTCTTTTAAGCTATCCGAAATTTACATAGATTATATCCGTTAATTCACTTGTAGCTTTATTGTTTTCTCATATTTCAGTTTATTAAAAAATGATTTTTCAACCGTATATTTAAGTCGACCTTTAATATTAATAAAAATTTCCTTCTAAATTTATATATAAATCCTGTTTAATTGTTTAATGCTAGTGTGTAATTTTTTCTCTCAATAATAAATTTTCAAACGTTTTATCGGTAATATTCTTTTAAAAATTTAATTTGATCCACTTTTCTTTAGTTAATCTTGTCAGTTTTTTTTAAAAACAAATCACAAAATTGAAATTTTCAACCACTAAAAAATGACATTTCTTTTAGAGGAAAAAAACTTTAACAATTAACCATTAGTAGCCATAATAACTCAATATCTAAACGAAAAAATAGTTTATAACAGTGAGAATAGAGATTCTCTTATAAGAGACCCTTCAACGAATTTTAAATATAACACAGATTATACGGTATTGTTTAAATATTTTTATAGTATATTCCAAAAATAGTGTAATAATATTTTAATTTTGAAAATTATTATTCAGCATACATAAAAGTTAATCAAACAACAAGACAGTTCTGCGTGACTATAAAAGCCAATCTTAAGTTTCGAACACTAGGTTTCTTTAAATATCAAAAGAGAAACTTCTTAGAAACCATCATTTTGCGTTAAACATTTGTACACATTTCACGATACCATTGTCAAATATTTTGAATATACAATCAATATTCCACTTCGTAATGTAGACTAATTGATCGCTGATTATTTAATTATTTATAGGTAACAGCAACAAATAAAGTATCGTAAGAGTGTTCGTTATCGATTTCAAGAACGACGGCTGTCACAGACTTTTTAATTTATGGCGGAGGTTATCCCGAAAAATCTGTAGATGCTAGTATAATGTGGATGAAAAAAAATAAATACACACCTGCATTACCTCCGCTAATGTCGAATCAGATAAAAAGGAAACCATGTAGCGGAATAATGTGATGTATCCGATTAGTCCGCCCTCCAAAGTATTCGTCATTTTGCTTCGTTTACATACTGCTATTAAATCTGCCATTTGCGGTGCGTACTGTAGCACGATAACTTGTTCCCCGTATATCGCTAAATTAATAACCCGTATTTGAATATTTAATCAAAACTGTCATCGTTCAAAATGTGTTCAAGTACTAATAATAAGCATTATTTAATACAGCATATATTATAACCGGTTCTTGCTCTTTTTCATCTATTTTTTTTTCTTCAAATAATAAAATGGCATATTTATATCGTTTTTCAAAACTTCATTAACAAAACGAGTTTGATAGACGGTAATAAAAGAAATTAACTAGTTTACGATACAACCTACTATACCGATTTAAACATGTGTAATGTTACTTTTGAACTACCGAAAGTAAAATTATAATTTACCATTACAACGAATTAACATATATATGTTTATATGTATGACTCGATCCTTCGGACCTCAGCATGGGGACGCCCCGATTTTTACAGAAAAGTCGACTTGTCATTCTTCTCAAAATAATTTTTTCTTTTATGGTAAGGAAAATATTTTCATAACCGATAAATTTAATTTATAGTTTGAGTAGTTCCATGACACGTACACTTTTACAACGCAATATCCGTGACGCAAAAACGTAATCATATTTTTTTCCACCGCTCGCGTAATAATGAGAGTCATTAATAAGTATACAAGATCTTCACGTGTGAGTTACAAACTGCAGGTTCAAATACGAAATTTCACGCTGCTACAAACATGGGTCTAGAAACATAAAATGGAGCTGATCACTCAAATAATTAAATATTTCTTGAGAACTGTTTATCGGTTAAGTTTTTATTTTCTTTCATTTCCTTTATGTATATTGTAATGATAGTTACCTAAATTTCGGAAAATATGCACCTTTTAGACTTGTAAAACCTAATTATTCATTTCCTTTGTTTATTTGTTATACATAAAACTATTTGCAATGGAAATGGAACCAGTTTTTATTTTTATTTTTTTTTTCGATCCAGTTTTCGCCATTTGATCAGTTTACTTCTAATTCGTTAGAATTATTTGAAAAGAGGCAATTAATAGGATAGGATCTCGGAAATTTTATAACAAGTAAGTCCACAGGGATAAAAAGAGACACGGAAGTAGTAAAACCGTCATGGAACAGATCGTATCTCCTTCTTGGAATCGACTTTTTATATTACGAAGCAGTGCTTAATACTTTGGAGGAAAGAAAGTTATTAGTAAGCTAGGGTTGCGTATTGCGAGTGTAATATTTTTAAAACTGCTCTTGCCAATGACAGTGGTGCGGGAGAACTTCATGAATGAAGCTGTTTGCTATAAATCGGTTGTACATATGACAATAAGGACGCTCGGACATGTTCTTAAAGCAACATCTGTCCAATTCGTTGTGAATTGCTCAGTAATGCACAACAAATTACTGTGGAAAGTTATAGCGTTGTGCAAACCGTCGAATTTTTAATTTTCAAAATCAGTGCTCTAATTGAAAAATGTTCCGCGCATTACGTGAATTTTATACTCGCCACAAGTCGACTATCTGACGTTTGGTGGCCAAATTCGAGTCGACCGGTTCGGTAAATAATGATCCAACGCCCGTACGTCACCGAAACGCAAGGTGCAGTGAAATCATCGCTGCTGAGCGCGAAAATGTGCACTGGCACAGATACCGATGAAATAATTCAGTTAAGTAAAGTTGACAAATGTATTTTAGAAAAAATATTAATTTGTACTTTCACTGTGGCAATAATTCTATGGAAGCATGAATTGCAATCAGAAAATTAATAAAAAAAGTGAATGTCTTTTCCGGGCTTGTTTTAATACTTCGACAACAGTACTTTCCTCTATTTTCTGTCTTACTTATTAAAATTCAACATATTTCTTTTTGATCTTCGCAATCTTTGCACATACGTTCTATCGGTTCGAAATTTTTTTTTATTTAAAAGTGCTTTTATTATGTTCGATTATATAATTTATTCACTTATGGCGGTAATTATGCAATAAACAAAAAAATCTTGTGTAGGGTTCTCTTTTTTGGAAAGTTAATATCTAAGAAAGAAAACCAATTTATTTCAACGTCAATACTTTACTTAAACAACTCACGTTTTAAAATTATTAATGATATTATGAATCATTTGCGTCATCTTAATTATTTCATTCATATAAAAAGAACCAGTAATGAATGCAAAATATATTAATATTAACAAAATATTGTACAACCAACATGTTTCGGAGCAATCATTCCATATCCGTGGTGTAAAATAAAACATATTTATTTTTTTAATTCATGTTTTACACAAATAAGATTTTCTAAACCTTGAATAAGTGTACATTTTAATTTTAGATGCCGTTTTAAATTATCGGATTTCGAAAACGCATTAGTGCAAACAATATCACACTTTTCCATTATATTATATAAAAAAAATATAAAGGAAAAATACCCTTTAAAAAAGTATAAAAACAACTAGGTTAGGTATGAAAAACTAAATTTCAAAATTCTACGAACCACCATTATTAAAATAATTTTCTATGAGTTGTGTAAAAAGTAAAATCAAACCCATATATCCATGGCAGGAAGTTGTGTAAATAAGCTTTTCATAATGCACTAAGCCTAATAAATCTGAAAAGAATATTATAACATATTGCCTAAAAATTCAAGTTAATTTAAAGATAATTCAATTAACGAACGATGTTATTCATTAAAATTGTAAACACGGAATGAAATAAACTAAGTATATTGAAATGAAAGTTTCGAATAAAGATGTACATTTGAAACATTAAACTAAAAAAGAACATTAGGTATTTCGGTAAAACAAAAGAAACATTTTTTTTTGCGGATATCTTTTTTTACTTTTACGCGAACTACTTCAGTTAATTTTTCAGTCAACATCTTCTGTGTATATTCTAGCTTCTCCATTAATCAAATCAAATCGTTCATTGTTATTATTTTACGAAACCACGCAAATGCGCTAACATAGCGCAAGTAGTGGTTTACAAATAATTACATCACTCTAATTAATATGTCGAAAATGTCCCTACATTCTTAAATTATCAAACCACTCTATTAATACTTTCAAAGTAATTTATTTGGCAAGAATAAAATTAACCGCTTAAATGTAATATGAATCAGAGTGGCTAAGCAAACCACTTTTATTTAAAATTTTCATGGCAGATACCACAAAAAATTAATAGAGCATACAGACATGTGCAATAACGTATAGTTAAAACCAGCTGCTCTACTGCGTTCTACTAAATTCATATTAAATTTCAATAACAAAAGATTTTACATAGAATTTTTTTGAAAAACGAAAAATATACGAAATTTTCTTTCTCATCTTAAGATATATTTTCAAATATAATAAAGCTCATTGCATTTCATTAGTTAGCAAATTATGTGTAACTTCGCATATTAACGGTACAATTTCATTTCTTAATACTTTGTTTAGTCGTACGTAACATTGAAATAAAAATTATTCATCTTCACATAATTAAAATCAGTTAACATCAGTAATATTTACCTGCTATATTAAGTAAACAATTGATGACGTTAATAGCCCGATCGTCGGCAAATAAATCGCCGGCATAACAAACAGTCAAAATACGCAAAAAGTGTCTCGTCAAATACTGACAAGTTAAAACTGGACCCAAACGATGCGTTAACCATATAATTGAATTTGAAGCAATATCTGAAATCTACATAAAAAAAAAAAAATCAAAAAAAATCGTAATTATAAAAACTATATATTGAAGTCAAAATTTTACAAGTAACAAATATTCTTAATGAATATCGATATAAATTTAATTTTGTATAATCATTCAGTTTAATTAAAACTTTAATTTGGTTTGTTTTATTTCTATCCCTTGTTACACTGCATACAAGGAAGTTAGGAGATTTAAAGTCACGACGCAGAACAGACTAGAGAAAAGCAATAAAGCTCACGCGAGCCAATCAACAAGAATTTTTCATTAATCTATGAAGTGCACTTTCAATTTTAGTTCTGTTACTCCGCCAATCTCGTATAACGTGCTTTGCATCTATGTATAAAACACATCCACACTACCACTATTCCTTAAAAAGCAAACTCCTAGCTATTGTAACTGTCGCTACGTCATTAACTTTTTTTTCAACTTTTAAAATAATTACGATGAACCTGATAAAATCTAATACAAGAAAATAAAAAAGTAAAATGAAGCAAGTTCAGTCAAGCATGATGTTTTATGCGCTGAGAGGTTCGTATGCTAAGTTAAACATAACTATAATTTACATTTACATAATAGTAAAACCAAAACAAAGGAATCAGATTTTTCGCGCAGCAAAGAGGTTCAAACACGTCATTTTTCACGCTTTTTTGAACTGTTCACCAACTTTGAAAGTTACGTTAAGGAAATGAAATACAATTTTGTTCTCGACAAAAAACGATCTTTTCACCAACATAGCTCATAATGTCCGGGAAAAAAATATTTTTTTCAAAAATTTCGAGCTTTTGGTGCCCCGGGGGTCCGAATTTAAAGCTGAAACCCGCATGCTACAGACTAGAGAAATATACGGAGACGTGCACATTTTTAACCCCGTTTAAAATTTTTAACTATAATACTAATAGCGCTGAACATGTCATTTTTTGCGCTTATTTGAATTTTCCAGCAACTTTAAAAGTTTCGTTGAAGAAATAAAATTCGATTTCGTTCCTGACAAATAGTGATCTTTCCACCGGTATATGACATGCTCAGGAAAAAAAATTCAAAAATTCTGAGCTTTTAGCGCTCCGAGGGCTTAATTTTAAGACTGGAAACCTGGATGTACCGAACTAAAGAAATATACTACGGAGATGTGGATATTTTTAACCCTGTTCAAAAATCTCGCGCCGCAAAGGCGGGCTACACGTAATTTTTTGCGTTTTTTTGAGCTTTTTGCCAATTTCGGAAGTTTCGTTAAGGAAATGAAATGTAGTTTTGTTCTCAACAAAGAATGATCTTTCCGACGATATATCACATGCTCGGGGGAAAAAAATGTTTTTTCAAAAATTTTGAACTTTCGGCGCCCCGAAGGTCTAATTTTATAGATGGAAACCCGGATGTTCCAAACAGGAGAAATATCCGGGGATGCGTATATTTTTAACCTCGTTCAAAATTTTTAATTATAATACTCGCGCTTCAAGGGAGGGACTACACGTCGTTTTTTGCGCTTTTGGAACTTTCCGTAAATTTCGAAGGTTTCGTTAAGGAAATGAAATACGGTTTTGTTTCTGACAAATGGCGATCTTTTCAACGATATATCACATGCCCGGAAAGAATAAATAATTTTTTCAAAACTTTCGAGCTTTCAGCGCCCCGACGGTCTAAATATAAAGTTTTAAGCTCGGCTATAATTTTCCGATAAAGCGATCTTTTCTGCTTAAGTCTGAGATACGTTTTGGTTTTCTCTACTTTTTTTAATCGAGCTATTATTTACGTTAACATATTTTTTTTACTGTTTTTAGGCCCAAAGGGGGGTCCATATAATTTTTTAATCGTAATTTTTTTTTTTTTATGAAATAGCTTCTATGTTTTGTTTTATATTTTGAATTTCATATCTGGTAATGAGTTATGAATTTTTAAGTGATTTTTGAGGTAGTTTTATATTCCGTATTATATATTCTTGACGGTTTATTGGGTTTTTCTGGCGCTCAGGGTAATCGATTAGCTTGATGTTATAGATTGTCTCAAAGAGAATTTTAATTAGTATTTATGATGCAATTTTGAAGTTTATAAGCAAACGGTTCGCGAGTTATTGATTTTTATTTGATATTTTTGTCATTTCTGAATCATCTTATTAGGATTCCGTACGTCATATGTGTACGGAATCCCAAAAACAAAAACTAAATCGGAAAAAAAGTCGAATGCACTTACGCTAAAATAGTATCAACGTTACATTTGTGTTAATAAAGTACAGAAAATATAATGCAATAACTTTGTTAACCATTCTCTTCAATGGTCCCAATTTTTTATTTACATTAAAAATTGGCATGTTTTAAAAACAGGCGAAAAGAAGAAAATAAAAAGTAGACGATATTACAAAAAAAGAAGAACAGAATGTTTAAACAAAATAAAGAATGAAAAAAAAAAAAACTTTTATAGCTTCATACTGTTGTTAAACAGAATCGGCCAAATTTTAAGAAAACAATGAAATGAGATGAGACCGGAATTTAGGATAAGCAAAACATCAAAAATTAATAGAGAAAATTTAGCGAAATCACGTACGATCGGAAAATATAGAATCTTCTACCCTGATAATTCAATTTAGAAAAATCGCAAAAGAATAATTAAAAGATAAAAAATAAAATAGTGACATGGTAGAAAAATCTCCGGTTGGTGGATATAATAAAGTTTAGTAATTATTTTGGACGAAATCAAAAAATTAGATTTATTTACAATAAAGAAAACAATCGAAACATAAAAATGAAACTATTCCAACAAAGGAGACGCGGACACAAAATTAATAACTGCTGAAAACTACTATTTGTAACGGTTAAAAAAGTGTGGGGTACCAAAAAACAAAAAAAAAAAAAAACAATTGCACTTTTTTCTCTTTGTACATATGTTTTTTTATTACATTTCTTTTGTCTATTTTCAAAATTTGCTTTTTACTTTTATTGATCATGATGATTTCAGTTCTACTCAAGGCAGAGCAATATTATTCGAAAAGATTACGAATAATAAGTACTGTTGTATTTAAATTAACCTACGGTCAATTTTGAAAAATTATAACATAAAGTAGCTTATAAAATCTGAACATTTCAAGTAAACAATAATATACACTATGATAGACTAGTATAAAGTGTTACAAATTAATGTGGGCAATTAAATGTTATTAGGCAAGTTGAATCACTTAACAGAAAAAAAAGAACAACAAAAAAAAACACACACACACACAAAACTACAATTCATTAAGAATAAACATACTTTACAGGATTCGGAAAATCCTTTCTCTGATGAAATCTGACGATTATAATTCGAAATTGGAGAAGCATTATTCGAAGAGTAAAAACTGCTACCATCTTCTTTATCGATAGAAAACTGCTGGTGCTCATCATCCAGCAACAATTCATCACCGTCGTCATCCAACAAAACATCACGCAAAGAAGCTAAACTAGTATCATCCAATTCGTATGCTGTTTCTTCAACTTCTTCATCTTAAATCAGTCAAAAAATATTACTCAATTAAAAAGCATGATCTTTTTATTCTTTACATAAACTAGATGTGTCCCCAAGAACATTTCAAAACAAAACGAAATGAAAATTTTTAGTACAGATTATGCTGATCAGCATTATAGATTATTGTATAATGAAAAATGTTGGTTTACTATTCCTATTTACTATTCCTACGTAGCCGGCAATTCATTTTAAATTACACATTTCTTAATATTAATTTTACTACTACATATGATATTTTATAATAAAAGTATTTTTTTTTTTTTTTTCAATCAAAATTTCCTCTTTCAACAAAATTACTAGTGCGCAGACGTATCAAACTAGTTACAATAATAAGTAGTCATTACTGTACAATACGTATATATACATAATTTCCCATATTTTTATTTTTACCTCCCTTTTCCAATCAAACTAATTTTAAAAGACTCTCATTTAAAATTTTTTAATTGACAAAAAAAAATGTTAAAGATTTGCATCACATTCACTGAGAAAATATTAAAATATTTCTCCCATTCGTGGTTTCCCTAGAATCGAACAAGACACCGAAATTAACCCCGTAGAAGCAAAGTAACCGTAAATTTAAAACATGCTTAATAGTTAGCATGCACAAAAATGCTTTTTCTAAAAAAGAAAACATTTTCTAACGTAAGCGAATGCTTCCATTACTAAATGCTACGCCATCGAGATCGTCGTCAGATGAAGAACGAAATAATTAAAGTCACAATTAATTTAAATCTTAAGTTGAAATTATTTTTCTTTCGAATAAAATCGAAAAAATGTATTTATTTACTATTTTTCATTGTAAAAATTCGAACGTACTTTTCGATATAATCGAGAAAATTCTAAACAAATCTAGACGGTTTTTACATTCTTTTTGATTGTAAACTGGAACTGTCAATAAACTAATACAATTTTGCTACGATTTATTTGTTCCTGTTCAACAGATAGTTTCTTACAAAAAAATACCTAATTAATCAAAATATAACATTTAATTTTTTATAACAACACATTGTTTCAAATTCATTTAATAAATACGTTAAATATTATTTTTGTTATTACTTCTGAAGCAGATATTATTATCTTAAATTGTTTTTCAATAAATATGAACTATCATGCATGAGAAAAAGAGCCTCACGGCCAAAAATGAAATTTTACAAGAGAAGTGTTTATACTTTCGAAAAGTAATTTTTTGAAAAAATTTTACATTTAAATTTAAAGTAATGCATTTTTATTTCTGTTCTCATTCGAATTACCGCCATTTTAACTTTACGGTTAAATTTCTCATTAAAATGTAAGGAAATCAATAAACCTGAATAACGAATCGTGTATTATTAAACTATTCGAGTTCGATTTAAACAGGCGTGGTACTTACTCAAGCAGATGGGATATCTATTTAAATGACAATAAAAATAATAGGTCTGCACCAGAGCGTAAAGAACAAACTGAAGATCTAACAATCCTCAAGAACAGAAAGAAAGGGCTACAACGAAACCTCCGAGGGAAAAGGTTGTTGAAGTCACAAACAGATGGTGCCCAAAATGAAGTGATCAAAGAGCTGTGCAAAAGTAGTGCTCAAAATCAGAAAGGGGGATGTTACGAAACAAATTTGCTACAAATAAGTTTAATTTTAATTTATTATATTGTCGCATTATTATTAACAACAATAAAAAGAAGTTTCTGTTTAATTTTAAAACTTTCTCAAATGTTTATAAGATTTTTTTGGTAAGTAAAATAAAATAACACGTAAGAGAACAATCATTTATTAATAAATTTTAACAAATTTGTATTGTAACCCTTTTCAGCAACAGCACTTTACTGAGTTCAGTAGACTTTTTTATTTGTAATCCCCCCCCCCCCCCCAAAAAAAACAAAAAAAAAAACAACTTTTCAGAACGATTATTGATGAATATAATTATTACAATAACAAAATCCTATTTTAATCAACTTGAATTTTGCAAAATTTTAAAATGACCTCTTCCCTTAAACATTCCATGGCCTTGTCAAAAATGAATTGAAGAGTCTAAGACCAATTTCAAGTGTAAGGCTTTTTTTTAATAAAAGAAACCAAAAAGAGAATTAAAATTTCGGTCATAAGGTCCTTTTTCTCATGAGTGATCACATATATAGATATATATATATATATATTGAAACGGTACTACGCTGCAAAGCGTCTGACTCCCCACCAGGGATGCCAAATGAAACGGTACTACGCTGCAAATCGTAGTCTCGCGTCCAGGGATGCCACCACGGATTTAGTCCGCGGAATTATTAATTATTATTTTATTAATTATTATTATGATAGTTATTATTATTATTAATGATTAGATTAGCCAAGAAATGGGTTTCGCTTTAACGGTTTGTATTTTAAAATTTATCTACACCTATTTTACTGGGACGGTCGACCGCTAAAAACACACTTTAATTAAACTAGGTACGAACATAATATGGCGACGATTAATCAATATAAAATAATTCAATACGTATCTCTGTTGTCGGCCGGGTGGTGCAAGATCCTGAATGACGGTGTCTCGTTGGTCCTTTAAATCGGTTGGCATGCAGAGGAAATTCGGTCCGCGGTATTTTAAGAACAATTAACGAATTGTACTCCGTACACCTTTTTAATTATAACAATCGGAATTACGAGCGTTCGCGTTTTTTAACAAACGACTTACAGCCAGTGGCCAACTTGAGCGGATTCTTCATTTTTTTACTGGTCCGATGACCAAGACCGAAAACTATAACGTGCCGACTTCGACCGTGACAAAAATTAGAGTGACTTCGACCTTTTTTAGACGGTTCTGCTTGCCCTCGACTCCGGCTCATTCCAGTCGTTATTTTTCGTCGGCATGTTTTTTACAACCTGACCGCCGGACTCGTCGGAATCACGACAAACAAAAACCTATGGTCGCGGAGATCCTTTGACGCATTCAAAAAGGTCGTGCCTTCCCGGAATCTTTACAACCTGCGATGTTTTCGGGCTTTATTTTTTATGATTCGTAATTCTCATTTTTTCCGAATAGTCCTCCGTGGGTGGCGATGCAAAATTCCTTTCTCCCTTGCCGACAACAGGATTATACATATACGCACACTTACGCTCACACCATTTGCCCGATATTCTATTAAATTAAATTTTTAATATTTTATTTATATGTTAAGTTATTTTGGTTTTATTTTGTTAATTTTTTCTCGAACCATGTAATGGTCACATTACAATATAAAAATATAAATGGTCTGCAACAGATATTTTTTTAACTTTAAAATTCTTATTATTTTTTAGATTTACGCAAATTCTAAATTAGTAAATAAATGTTTTATATAAAACAAAGGAACTAACATCCAAAAATTTTATACAAGTATAAATTTTGTGCTGCTTCGTTATTTTAGCACGTATACAATCAACATAAAATTATTTGATTTCAAAATATTTTAATTTGTTTTTTTCCGTTTTTTCTTCATTTTTAGCCATAACTGTCCACCAGTCTAATTGTTGAAATTTTTTTATCACCGTACATTTAGTAATATACGAGATGAAATACTTTTACGAACCACGGGCTATACTCCTTTTTCGGAGCATCATGTTCGACACGTGACTATTGTACATATCAAATGAAGACAATTTAATTTTTCATTGGATTACCTTCAGAGCTAATGCTTCAAGCAGACGCTTTATTTCCCATTTTTTGTACATATAAATTAAAGCATTACTTCCAATTACTGTGATAAAAGTAAAATCTTCAATACTGTTTATATATACTAGTTAATCCTCCAATGCTCGATGGTTTTGCTGATATAATTTAAGAAATAAATAAATCGGTTAAAATAAATAAAAAAAGTAATAGTAAAAATTCAGAAAAATATCGGAACCCTTTTGATAATGACGTTAAAAAATTAAATATAACTCAGAAATATTACGTCAAAAACGACAAAGCCAATTATAAACATATCATACAGTACTGCAATAATGGTAGCAAATACTTCGAAAATATATTAATATTCATCGGATGAAAAATTAAAGAAAACGGTAAATACCATTAATAAAGTTTAAAATAGAGAATAGATAATCTATTATTACAATTTAATATTACTCTGAAACATATAAAACATTATACATAATTTCGTTATAATTGAAAATTTCAACTAGAGTGATATAACAAATGTCCAAAAAAATGTGTGACCTTAGTGTGTATGTACTAAAAAGGCACTAACAAAAAAATAATTTTATTCGGAGAAATTTCTGGACAGCGAAAGGTAATTTGATTAAAAGAAAATTATTAAGTTTAAAAAGTTAAAAAAATAACCTTTTTGTGAAGTATTTTCATTGGAATTAGCGCCAATATCTTGATTTCGATTGGCATTACAGTCAAGATTGTTTCTAACGCAGTCATTCGTAACAAAAAAGTTATTTTCATTATACAACCTATTTCAAAAACATAAAAAAACAAAAACAAACTATAAATTAGAAAAATTTATATGCATACACGAAAAAACAATAGAAGTACTAAAAATAGGTTAATATCTAAGAGTTGAGATAGGTATATATTATTTTGTTAGTAGGTTGCGAGATAATTCTTATCCAAATCCATTAAATAAATATAAAATAAATTAATATGAAGGCAAATTAATAATTTAAAGGCGAAATATAATAAATTATTTTCCTTAAACGATAACTGTTTAGTTACTTTTTAACGTAAATTTTAAATTATTATTACGCGAATGAACAAATTATTTTCTTTTCAAATGTAAAAGTATACGAACTAACCGCATTCTTAAATACAGCTTTCAATAAATCGCGCACAATGTACCTACGTGGAAGAAGAATTAGTTTGAAAAAATAAATTATTAGAATGATTACGAAAAATAACACGTGAAATAGAACTGTTATGTTACAAATGATAATAATATAATTACCATTTATTTCACGTTCAAAAAAGTCAGTACAGAATTATTTAATATTCTATTTCATATTTGAAAGAATCCAACTTTTAAAAATATCTGTAAAATCCAAATGCATACGTGAATGAAATATATTACTACAATTCACCTGAAGTTATTATATTTAAAAAGTCAAACGATTTTATAAACAAACTTCAGAACAAAAATTTAATATCCTGCAGAAAATTAACCCTAAATAAAACTGAAACACCATGTGCTCTTGAGATAACGGAGTAATAAAAATTATTAAGATGTTTAAATTATGCAACGAAGTTTTTACAAATTCTGTTTACAGTTAATAAAAAGGTAAAAATTGTTTAGGTAAAACTTTTGTTTAATTGTTAATTGTTGAGTTATGCGTATCCACCTTGGGAAAGGAGAAAAGAGGCAGCTGCTCCTCCGATTAGTAAATTGATTCTTGGATGTTACGCTTTATTGTGCATCATTTAATGCCTAAAACTTTGACCATGATAAAAGATTCGTAAGATTATTTTTACCATTTTTTAATTTTATTTTGATTTCCCTTCTGACTTAATCTTACTTCTAAAAAAACTAAAAAGCTTTACACAGCAGTTCGATAGCTGGCTAAACATAAAAATAGAATATAAATTAAAACAAATTTCGAAACTTACTAATGTAAAAAAACTAATATTTTTCCATTACCCCTTCACGTTTTTATTTTTTTTTTTAATTACTTAAATAACATCTGCAGTTTCTACAGAGCCAATATTCTTTTAAACTGAAATAAATTTACTGGAATAAAATATAAACTACCAAAATGTTAAATGCTATTACTATTTCAAAAGCACTTAAAAAAAACAACAAAACAATTAATATTTTATAAATTAATTTTAACAAAAATATAAAACAACGGATACAATTTTTTCCGGTCAAATGCAATTTTTAAAAAATACTACACTGTTCTAAAAAAAAAATAAATAAATAAAAGATCTAAACAAAGTAAAAAAGTTGGTACGCTAATTATCTGGAAAAAGTAACCATAACTTTAAAGAAATTAAAAAGAAAAGTTCTGTCGCTTTTACCTAACCTATAGATGGAGAGAAAATGAAACTATATCAATAGCTTAATTTGCAATTTTTTAAAGTACTTAATGTAATTTCAAAGCATGCGAAAATATAGTCTCTTCACACGACATAAAAAGCAATATTTTTTGGCTATCTGGTAGATGATAAAGGAAATAAGCAATCCTCAAAAAATATTGTTAAAATGCTTACTTCAAATTATGGACAGGATTTAACTTTCGCTTTACTTTACTGTGATCTATATCGTGAAATCCAGCGACGGCTTCCACTAAAAACGTCGTGAAATTATCTAAAAATGTTTTCAATCCAAATCTTAATATCAATCGTAATAAAAAACTACGGTGGTATATTCTGATCCTGTTCATATCAGCTTTATGTGAAACCGTTTCGACATTTGCGTAATAATCCATTGATTCTGAATCGTCGACAAATTCATATAATTTCAATGTCGATTCTAAAAAGACAGTACTTGATCGTTGAGGTCCTAACACTCTATCAAAAAAATAAATAAATAAATAAATAAATTACTTTTCAAAAATTACAAAAATAATAAATAAAAATTATATAATACCTTTTTTTTCCCTTTTTATCTGGCCTGGACTCTCAACCATTCAGACACTACATCCTGAATAATACTTATGTATACATTTCTCTAAATAGATAAATCTGCTAACTTTGTATATTTCGAATTTGCTTAATCTCAGTTTAAATATTAAACGTTTGACTTCCTTTATTCAGAATTTTTTTTATTTTTTCTTTTATAACTCAATAACAATATCGCAATTCTTTGAAATAAAAATTAATAATTCGTAAATAAAAAATGAACAAATTTTGTACTTAAACATATAATAAAGAATTCAAATTTAAACTCGAAAAACAGAACGAAATTATATACAAATATAAAATATACGTCAATTTTTTAACTTTAATTCTATATTACATTTTTAAATATAAAATTTGCGTTTATTTTTTATTTACACAATATAAAATTTTCAAACCTCAACGACACTTGAACTAATTTTAACGAAAATGTTTATGTACCAACTTAATTTATTGCGTGAACTATATTTGATTATCCCAAAATCAAAATAGGCCCGTGGTCTTGTAGTTATCAATATCCGGCTACTATTTTTCAGAGTCCAGTCACATCACTTTTAAAGCCAAAGAAATAAAAAAAAAAAAAAATAACCACGCTCGTTTCTACTGAAGTAAAAAAATTAAAACAAGAGTCAAATTACGGCTTCAGATAATGTCTCTAAAATAGAGCACATGTGAAACAAATGACGCAAAAAACGTGCTTGTAACAAAACACTTATTCTTCCTTACATTTACCTAGAGGTCAACCATTTTAAAAATGTCGTATAAGTTTCTCGATTTATTGCGATTTAAAATCAAGTACTACACGGGAATTAATAAAAAATCAGACGATTTTTAAATGTGATTACAATCTTATTAAAAAAAAACCAAACAATAACTAGTCCGTCGTACACCTCAATTCCAAAATTAGTAGCGAAGTTACGTACTTAAAATCCACAAATTAGACTATTCGTAATTAATACAATATAGTTATGTGTTTTAAAGTTTCTAATTTTATATCAGACAAAATCTTGTATTATTATAACTTATATACCACGAATAACTATTCTATATTTTACTACTATAATTATTCCGGATATCTTGGTATTTTAAATCCCTGCTCTTTCCTCTATTCATAAACAATATGACCGATTTTATAACTATCTTGCTCTTATATAGTTACGTTGATAACAAAAAATTGTTATCTTCTTCTTCTCACCTCGCTCGAAATCATGTATAACTACTTCATAAAGTTCACTCGTGTCTGGCATGTATAGGAGAATAAAGAGTCTAATACAGCGCTTACCACAAAGCCACAATTACTGAACAAGTATACTATGGACGATTATTATTGGTATCTATTTTCTATCGTTTGTCGTACTTATGTGAGATGTCCCACTGCCATTTTGATGAAGTTTTTTTCCAATTATTTTCGCTGTAGGTCAACAACTTCCAGTTTTTATGGCTGGATTAAAGCGGAATTTTCATAAAGTGTTTTTGCAGATATGTAATAACATAGCTTTATTCAACTGCATGATGTTTAACGCAAACAAGTTCACCATAAAGGAAACATTAACACATGACCAAGCCATCTAAAACGATTTTTGACATATGCTACTCAATTCTATATCCTGCAGTTACTACTAAGAGTGGATTCAGTAGTTTTCAATTTTTAGGGGTGTTTTTAGGTCTCACTTGCGTACGTCATTATACGGAAGATTATAACTTTATAAGCAAAAATAGTTTAATGTTCAGTATGTTGACCCTTTGTTAATAAATACTCGTTTAATGAATAATCTTTTTTCATCCTGTTTGTTAAATATATAAAATAGTAAGTTAATAATAACAAATATAATAAACAATTATAACAAACTAACAAGATAAAATTTTCTTACTTAGTAACGTTTTCGGGCATAACCCATCATCAGGTAAATCAAATGTGAACAGATACAAATGATTTAGAATTTGTATCTGTTCACATTTGATTTAGCTGATGATGGGTTATGCCCGAAAACGTTACTAAGTAAGAAAATTTTATCTTGTTAGTTTGTTATAATTGTTTATTATATATTTGTTATTATTAACTTAATACTCGTTTACATATTTATAAAAGCAGAACGAATAAGAAAGTAAAATGTTTTATTACTTAGTGATAAACTACGAACTGAATGCACGAAATAAATTATACATATATGTATAAGTGTTAAATTCAATCAACGGAAATGTCACAAATCACAAAAATGCAATATTTGAGTTTTGTGTTATAATATAAAAAGTTGGCGGAGAAAAAAAAAGGAAAAGTATATTCACCATTATTACGGAGTAGTGCCTCCAAAACAAGTCGGTGTAATAATTATTTAATATATATATATTGAACTGTTTTCTAGTCACTGAATTGCTTACATTATTTTAAAAACGTATACTTTGGAAAAGGGAGAGAAAAGGAAAGAGGAAAATACATAATACCAGATTGATATATGTAAATTATGAATTATAAATATATTAAGATTTATTTGTAAGAATAATAAAGTTATTATATGTGTACAAAATGGTAACTATTTATAAATTTCGTTTTATTTCGCTTTGTTTAGATTATCCTTATTTTCAATACAGATTTTTTTTTGGATTTTCCTCTTTTTACACTTTTTATTTTACTTTATTTCATATATTTATATTGTATTTATTTTATTTCATTTTGTTTATTTCTCACGCGTTTTTTTTTTGTTTTTTTTTTCAGTTTTGTTTTATTTCTTATACTTATACTTAATCTGCAGATGTTGCTTAATTTTTTATTTTCCGATACTTATAATAATTTGTTTAATATAACTGTTATTTCCACTATATTCGCGCTATGTAGCGCATTTGTAAAATTTTTACAATACTATAGTAATAATAAATTGATATAAATTGAAATAGCGACTATGCGCTTATAGACAAAATTAACAATAATTATTAACCTAGACTGTTAAGAAACGATCCACCTCTGCAGTGCACCTTAAACATTTGTTAATTTAGTGTTGGTGTTTACAAAAGAAAAAATCAAAACACAAAAAGAAAAAGAAAGTTTATAAATAATTACATACTCACGCATGGATGTAGACCTGTTGTTTAATTAGGATACTTGGAAATCTATTTCTGACAAGACAAATCCACTATAGATTTCCATAAAATAGCACATAGTCTACATATTAAATAAAAACAAAGTTCCTCTGGCAATGAACCTTTTCAACAATGTTCAGCTATTATATGATAATCATTGGCGTATTTTAAATACGATTAAATTAATAGTTCTTGCGAGAAATTTTAAAAATTCTAATAAACAAAACGACGTACATTAATAATATAAACCGATTAATTTACCTGGTAATCATTTCTAAAAGATGCCATGCAGCCAACGCATCAGTGCTTTTATCTTCCAGCAGCTCAATAATAATTGGAACGACAAAGTCGGCCCATTTTGTATCGGATAATATCTCGTTGTTTCTAAAATCAATCAAATGCTGCAACTTCTTTCCCAGTTCATATACTTTGTATTCTTTTATACGACCAGATAGTGCGGCGTTAACCTGTTTCGCCGATTCGGTGCTCAATATTTCAGCTTCGTCGACATTTTGTAACTCCATTTGTAATCCGTCGAAATCGTGCATCAGCTTCAAAGTGGAATATAATAAAGGAAACGAGCTAGCGAACGGCAACAAAAGCGAAGAGAGGCCGGGTAAAAGTAACTGATGAGCTGAAGTTGGAGGTACGCCGATACTCATGATCGGATAAGTTCGAATACCAACCGATACTTGCGAAGCTGTTATATGATCAGTTTGTAGTAGCTGCGTGACGATTGAACTAATGCATTTTGGAATATGTTCTCGATCTGAGCACAAAACGCTGCGACAATTTTCCAATCTCTTTTTGAAGCAAGAAATCGACATATTACCTCCGATCGGTCTTAATTTCGGAAAGAAAAATATTTCCACCATTATACAACCAATTACCTAAAAATAACCAAAAAAAATTCATTCCAGCGCAAATGAGAAATAGAAGGAAAAGAATGTAAGTTGCTTAAAAAACAGCATTTTTTAAACTGTACACCGATACTCCACACACAACTGAAATGTGATTCTATTTTTCAAGCGTATAATTCTTCTTTACAGAAAATCGAATAATGTTCAGCACAAGAGGCAAAACCACAAACTAGCCTCTCCACGTCAACATCTATCGCACCTACTCGTGGTGACCCCCACACGCTTCAACTGGAGTGAACATATCGATTTTAATCCGATAGTAATAGCACTAGGAATTTCGATAAACGAGGAAGGTAGAAATGGGATTATAACCACCATTTTCCCATAGCCCAAACTTAAGCTACAACCTACATCAGTTAGTAATACATAAGATAAGCAGAAAATAAATTTTATATATATATATATAAAATAACAGGATATATATATATATAAAAAATAACAGGATAATATATAAACAAAATGGTGAAATAAAATACATTATACAAACTCTAGAATTTACAAATTCTAGTTTTAATTTTGAAACTGGTTTTAACCGGCTCTCCCCGAGAAAATATATTAACAGCAAACTTTGGTTTGTAAAACATGATGGAAAGTCAGTCAAAGAGAACTAACACTACAGGTGATAATCTAACACGGGGAAACATTTATGCATTCAAGCATAAGACATTAATTTCGGAATAAAATAAAAGAATTCGATGCCTTCAAAAGAATCAAAAGTAAAAGAACCGGGCAGAAATTCGCAGACAATAGAAAGAAAAAGCACAGAAGGAAAAGTTTGCTGTTTTCACGTGGTCTATAGATGGTCAAATTCGAAGAAAAGAAGAAGAAGAAGCATACTAAATAATAAATATCTCTAGAACTTTTAATACACCGTTTATATGGCGGACAGTTGAAAACTAACGCCTTGATCCCTCTAAAACTAGTTCTAATTGAAATAAATACCTGAAACATTAAATTGAAGAAAATAAAATTACAAATCTTAAACCCCGACATGTTTGGGTAAACGTGAAATCTATTTTTTGAAAGCGTTAACAAAGAAGTCTTCCACTTTATTGTTGAACTTCCTCGACCGAAATAAAATGGGTTCCCTTTAGGTTACCGCTGAGAAACAAACAAAACCCTAAAGGAACCAAATCGAGACTGTATACGAAGGCGGTACCATTTCAAAATTCAAACGTTCAATCTTGGCGTTTGTTTGTGCGCTATCAGGTAATCGAGCGTTGTCGTGATGAAGCAAAAAGTTTTCAAAAGTGCGCCGAACCCTTCAAATTAGGTTTTTTAACTTATATAATAGAGCACAGTAACTGTATAAATTGATAGTGGCGACGCGAGCCATATATTCTTCATGAATAACATCGTGCACGTTCCAGGAAATAGTCAACATGACCTTTCTAACTGATTTAACCAACTCGATTTCCGACAACGGTACTCCACTGAGTGGACTTTTGTGTTTTAGGGGTTTTAAGTGTCCCCACGCTTCGGTTATTTGCAACTTGTTTCGGAATTGACTAATTTCTACAATGGCAATCCAGTCCGGATGGCCAGTTTGAAAAGCGTAATGAATCCAGAGAACCTCGTCAAATAACTGACGAATTAAATTTGAATAGAAATATATTTCGTAATTTGTACAAAGAAATATTTTTCTAAATGAAAAAAATTTAAATATCAATTCGTAATGACTACTAACTGTACTGCTGCTATTAATGCGCTCTATGCGAATAAGATAATCGACAGCAATAATGTTGCTGCCCAACAGAAACTGCTGTAATTAAGCACTGGAAACTAGTCGACGAGAAGGATCAATCTGCAGCAACAATTGTGTCGCTCTACAAAAAATAGTGACAAAGCCACTGGAAACCGAATCAAGATAGATCTACAGCAGGGATAACGTTGCCCGGCAGGAAACCGAGATCAGAATGAACGGTAATCGCTGTATAGCCCTTTTGCGTCGCTCGAAATGAGGAACGTCTGCTGGAACTGCTAATGCGCGACGGCGGCGACCAGATAACCAGGATACTGATATTTGCGCTTGTTAGCAAAGAATTTTGGTGGTCACCTTAATGGTGCGTAGCTGTGAAAAGAACCATTGAGTTACAGCACTACGGTACTGCCCAGATGGAGCAGTAACCGGAGCAGCTTTGCCGGAACAGGAACGCTGGATAACCGTCAACTAGTGCCACTCTGAAGATACGGAATGGGTGCAAAATTCAGAGTGTGACTGATGCGAGGGATGGAAATCCAGATGTATACGGCTCGCCCTGATACGTGATCGGTTGTGAATTGTATCGGAACAACCAATGAAAACTGGATTGATTTTTCGCGATTCGTGTCACATTCAAAATTAAAAATCATTTATTTTTACAAAAATCGAAATAATCGAAGTCGATAATGACAAACTTAACATGCGAACCCTTCGCGATGCAAGATTGTGTTCGAGTCGTGCCAAATAGCCGAATTGAAATGTCGAGACAAAAGGTACACCACCTGAATGAAATTCGATGCTATGCTAGAAAAATTAATCGAAGACGGTAAAAACAGAATAAATTTAAATAACTGTTAGTATAATAAAACAATATAGCCCCCATTGAAAGTTATTACTTTTGAGAGAATTGTAAAGTAAGAATTGGTGATTAATAAATGAAATTATTTTGAAACGTTAAGGTTGTAGTTGAATCGAACTAATTCCTGTGTATTCGAAGTTATTTGTTTCTGAAGCTAATGTAGCTAAATGTGCATTTTAGTTTACGAAATATGGTTGTTACATGGAGTGTATAACGGAGCTACGAGCCTCATATCCGTTACTGCTATCACTATAACCCTAATTGATGTACCTAAGGATTTTTTAGTTCAGACTACTGGCATTGATACTTGAGCCGATGGAATTTACGATGGTTAGTGTAACTGAGAAAATGATAGCTGTGCCCGTTGCGTCGACGCATGTGCATGAATTCGGTCATGGCCTCAGACTCCTTTGAATATGTGCCAATTTCATTTTCTGACAGCTCGACTCGAGATAACTCTGTATCTGAGATAGTTGTATTAATATATACAGCGAGTGCAGCTCCCAATTCTGTTACTGCTGTACCAACTGATTTTAACGTAATTTGACCTATTCTTGCTGCTACTGTCGCCGAATAGGACTATTACACGTGCAGCAGATTTTAATTTCGACATTTCAAACTAAAAAACAAGTTTGTTCGCTTTCATTCTGTTGCTAGTATTCTTCACTCAAATGTTATTTAAACGAAAAGTACCATTTTATACCATTTCGTTAGGAGAAGCGGAATTTACATCACTTCCATTTGATTCGGGGTCGTTGCATACATTCCATTACTATATTTAGTCATTAAAGATGTCGATAAATGTTTGTTGAATCATAGAAAAAGTTTTTACGAAAGATTTTTGGCCGAACATAAAACCTAATAGCGCTTCTTTGTTCCATCTCACGAGCTCGCACCAAGTACCATAAATACACTACACGCAACTGCTTATTACTCGAGAATGAAGTGACTCCAGCACCGCTAAAATTTTGTAAGCATAATACTCGTCAGACTTTGTGCTACATGCTTCCTTGGTTGAATGAGAAATGGCACTGCTTATGTCGAACGTAAAAAATTAGTTCGCGAACTTTTCAAACATACTGTGTATATACATATATTTTCCATTTCAAGATTACAGCACTACATTTTAACAAAGAAAAAATAACAAATCAATTCAAATTTTAAAAAAAAACAGATAATCTAGAAAAAGGTTCATAAGTATTGTACAAATACTAATCACGAAATCAGGCGCATTACAAAAGTATCACAGAGATTTATTAAACAAATTACTAGAAGAGCTTATCTCCCCTCATTCATAGGAATAGCAGAAAACCATCATTACATCAAAATTAACTTTTTACTTTCGCTTTCTCTTTCAAAGTTTCGCTATTTTTAACCCTTTTTATTAGCTTTACATTTTTACATTCATGTTCATTACTATTTAATCACTACAGTTTATACGCTTTTCGTAATTTCGTCTTATTTTATTTTTGCTTTGATTTTTTGTTCAATTTTCTTTTGTATTATTTCTCTCCTCTTTTGACAAATGACAATTTTGTTTCTTATGTAACCCTTAATATTTTACAATCTCTTTGTTATAATACCCCCCATGTACACACACACACACACACACATATATATTGATTTGACGATGTTCAGTTTCTTTAGTCAATTTGCTATTCTAGATGTCCTGTTTTAGGGCATAGAGTTTGTCTTATACAGTTACTGAGTAGATTTTGCTTAACTTAAACGTCCCACGAATTCTCGGCATATTGATCTCTTTTGTGTTGTAATAATATTTTCCAATATTTAAACTAATTCGTTCAAAAATTCATTTTTTATTTGTTTGTTACAGTAGTCTTAACAGCATGTAAATAACCGCTCCAATGATATTTGATTTGTTTTTGATTTTTGGTGTCCTTCCTTGGTAATTTGTTAACGAATCCATTTCCTTTTATTCCATTCTGGTATCCGCTTTTTTTACGTGATTATAGTATTTTACATTTGCGAATTCTACCTTTTCTTTTATTTTAAAGACTACATTATTTCGGCTTGCATAATCTAAAATTTTATATAATGATTAATATCAAAAACTTACGATTTTTATATTTGGTGTTTACGAATTTATCGATCGCTTGATAGAGTGCATATAATTCTGTCGTAATGACTAATACGCCATCAGAATTCAAAATGTTCAAGAATTATTTGTAGTTTTATTAAATCATACAAAGACACTTATTCCGCTCGAAACGCTAAACATGTCGAAATTTGAAACATATGTTGAGTTTACGCTTTTAGTTAAGTAAGCACCCTTGATCGTTTCCCTCGACAGTAGTGAACAATGCAACGATTCCGAAAAATCGAAAAATTAAAAAACCGAAAAAGAATTTCTAACTCGACTTCATCACGTGATAGTGCCACAAATACCGGATTCGTATCAATATATATATATATTTTTTCATTGTCAATTTTCATTTGTTTACATACGTATATGAATGTCTAATTTAAATTCGACCTACTTATATTTTTTTCAAACTTTATGGTGTGATTTATGTTTTGTAATGTTCCTTTACAAGGCTAAGGAAATATAAAATAAAAGAAAATATAAACTAATAACATAAAAATAATATAAAATGAAAAAATAAAAAAAAATAATGTGGAAAGAATAGTGCGAGTGAAAATGTGCGCGTGCATTAAATCTTGTTGTCGGTCGGCCAATCATTGACTACCGCAAGAAGAAGCGTGTATCTGATTCAGTTAATTCCACCGGTCACGGTGCGGAAGGGAAGGTAGGAGTAGCAAAGGACTTAATGAAGATTTTTTAGTTTTCAGTCAGTCACGTTTTACCTTTGGTTCGAATAATTACTTATCTTGAAGTCAGTCATCACTTCGAGAACACAACAGTCCTTTTTTTTGAGTAAGCTATAACTTCTGCAGCGCAGAATGGTAAAAATCGCCCGACAGAACAATTGAAGTGTTAAAATAATTACGCAACGACCGATTGAACCCGAATCGTGTATTTGTTAAATAATTAAGCGGCGAAAAGCCAAACAGAAGTCGTCTCCGCGCCAATAATATCGTAGTTACTGATTAATTGCGTACCTGGTCTAAGACCACCGTCGACAACAGTGATACGTACAAATTTTATTTTAAATTTAAAAAACTCCTTTATGATTGTATCGTCGTTTTCGTAAGTATACAATATTGTTTTTTCAGCGGTCGACCGATACCAAAAAATTCGTAGGTCTAATTTGCAATACAATTCGTATAAAATTTAAATAATCTATTTTTTTAATAATAATAATAATAATTTAATAAATAACACCACATTAAAATTTCGTGGTTGGTATCCCTGAGGACATTTGAACGACAGTAACCGTTACATTTGTCATCTCCGGTGAGGATAAATAAACGACTATAACGATACAGTTTATATGTCTTATATATCTTTTTGAAGGACCAAATCTGTTCAAACAATTATTGATACCACGAAATAAAATAATCGAACCACCGTTTTACTCGCGAAAGTGGTATGTTAAAACAAAGCGAACAAGTGTGAATAAAGTCGAAACACTCAAAAAGGGCTCGAGAGTACATCCTTCATAAATAAAAAATAATTAATTAGTTAAAGACAGAATCACTTTGTTCAGGAATTTTATGAAAATTAACTTCACATTCAATATTTCAAGTACGGTACAGAGACAAAAATTACACTGAAAAGTATAATTAAAAATCTTACCAACATTTCTTGAGCACGGCGCGTAGCAATTACTTGTTTATATGCAGCTGTTAAATCTTTATCGATATCGTAACGGATATTTTGCGATGTTATTTTTGGCTTATTCGTCGAATGAGCAATAAAATTATGCAACGATTCCACTGTTACCAAAGGTGATATAGGATTGTAGTTTTGTGGCAAATTTATAATGAAATTTTCTGGACATCCAAACTAGTAAATAAAGTAAAAATAAAAAAGTTGCGTTAAGCTACTACCACAATATATGATATATTTTTCTTTCTTTTCGTTACAATGATTTTTATTTTATAAGGTAATTTCCACTCAATAGTACGCTTCCTGTCATTTACTAATTCAATAAATTATTTGCCAAATATATTTCGGACTTAAATGTGTCATCTGTAAAATAAGTTTGTTAATAAACTATACGCCTCACTCCATTTACCTATCTTAAATATACTTTTATATCCGTAAGTAAAATTAAACAACTCTATACATTTTAAACATCTATAAAGAATTTAAAATACTGTAATAAGTCACAATTAATTTCCATCCAGAATCATCGTTATTTTAAAACTTTTTCTTCAATCTAAGTCACTTTATTTTTAACCTCTTTTATGCCTTTTTTAATGTCAATGTACATTATACAAGCTTCTAAAAATCACCTGAAAATTAAACACTTAAAATACGTAATAATATGCACTATAATACCGTTATTATTTATAAGAATATAAAATAATACATTTAATGAAGAACGCGATCTACTTAATATTTTTGACAGCGCAAATGTTGACGAGTGATTCTGAACGTCCTCTTCAACTCCGGAACTCTGCTCCTCATCATCATCTGTATAAATCCCTTTTTGAAAATAAATATTTCTGTAATGTGCATGTTTAAATTTTTTTAAATTAAAACAATTTACTGCGTCGCAAATAAGTTTCTATATATATACTGACTTGGTTTTAAAAGTCTAGGAGGTGCTTTAGATAGATAAGGAGATGGCAATAAACGCTGTGGATGAGGCCTGTTAAACAATTGAATAATACCGGAAGCTGTTAAATTCGTATGATTATCTACGAGTGGCAAGCAAACATTTTTAGCTTTCACAGCAGCATGGCCCGATAACCTACAAAAACAATAACACAATGATTTTAAATTACTAAAACATAACTCTAACATTCACCGAACGAACGCTGTGCATTCTCACTTACTTATATCCAAAAGTTAAATCTATCCAATAATGAAGACGTTCAGAAACGTAAGTACTCTCAAGTGCATTTCTATGACATGTAATGAAATCTTGAGGACTGCTGGCCCAAGCTGGGATCTCGAGATCCGGTAAATCACTATGTATCGACTAAACAATACAATTTTCGAACGTATAAAATATATTAGTGTAAATTCAGTTTCTATAATCCAATAAGGCTAAAAACTGTTGGCAAATGAAATAGCAATAATCAAACTAAAAAAGGTAAATTGCAATGTTTTTTCTTTATATTCATAAAAACCGAACGAACACTAAAATTAAGAAAAACATTACGTATTTAGAAATTCTTACAACGAATCGAATGTTTAAAGTACCAAAACCTTGAATTAATTCAATTCAGTGCGGTGAAGAAAATGACGGTAAATTAATAAAATACTGATAGACAATTTTTGTAAATAAAACTCTTATTTTACAGGATAAATTGATGTTGGGTAACCTCCGCTGTATGTGGTTGTGTGTTGTCATGCAACAATTGAATTCCTTTCCAAATTTTTCATCGCTTTCCTTAAAGTGGTAAATGTTCGCCTGCAGTTCACGTCATTAATGATCTGCTCACGCTCCATGTATTCCACTAAAATGATCCCTTCGTTGTCCAAAACACGGTTGCCACTTTAACATCTGACGGATTTTCTATGAGGTTACCCATTTTAATAACAGTGCCCTAGTCAAACTAGCCTCGCTTACTAAATAGCTGCAAAGCAAAACCTCGCTCGCTGTTCTACCACCACTGTATGATGAATAGTTGCTACGGAAACCTCATTTACCGCGTGACCTTTGTACTATGCAATTAACTGTTGTCAACAAATAAAAAGATTAAAAATTACCGTAATTATAAGAGTTTGCAATTACAGCGCTCTCGCCTTCAATTAATCAAACAGAACTTTTATTTTTTTACAACAAATTTTATAATTTTTGTGATGTTAAATATTTTAATTTTTAATTCAGTAAATTCGGGCTTATCTATAATAATAAAATAAAAACAAATCAAAACCATAATAATCTTAAGCAAAAATATAACATACGTAAAATATAGACTCGTCGGTATAAAATTCTGGAATACATTCGTCAGGTGTCCATTGCTGTAAACGTTGAACAGATACCGGATATTCAGCTGGCACCCACTGCGGTCGTACATACTTGCATAAAACCGCTTTCGGAGTTTTACGTGCCATATAAACGTAATACGTTATTTCTGATAGTACGTCAGACACATGATGAGGTACCTAAATAGAATTAAAAGTTCTAAATACAATTTGACTATCCGTGTCACACTTCCAAACATGTTGCTTATAAAAAATCTCAATAAGTTAACAGTAACTGAGCAGAGAAAAAAACAAAAAGCATACCAAACAATTTACGTCATTCTGTGACATTTCGTACGTCAAATCTAACTGACGATCGCCTTTATTCAAACGGAACTTAGACTTGGTAAAATCCCGCCAATTAAGGCCATTTCTGAAATTGAAATCCGTTATCCAAGGAAAAACGTGATGACGCCTAGGATCACCGTATTTCCTTCCAGCTAATTTATTCAAAATAGTTAAATAGTCGAAGTTACTCATAGCGCCGCGGATCCAAAGTTCGCAACTGTTCCCTAATTCAATTAAATCAGTTTTATCGTGGCAACTAGACTTGCTGTACGTGTCACTACAATTGCCCACAGAATGACTGCTGGTAGTAGGAGTTCGCTTTCCGTGTTCCTTTGATCTATCCATTTTTGGAACATCGTAAATATTATCCGCTATCCTAGGTATCACCTACAAGAATGGATATATGTAATATTAAAACTACCTTTAACACGATAATATTAAATTAATAACACTATGTTTATAAAAATTGAGCCGTATTCTATAAATTTACATTTCCTTAATGGCGCTTCAATTGTTCGAAAAATGTCTTAACATCCAAAGCGACTTTAAACAGAATAATAATTAAAAATTCAGTCGTTCGTTTAAATCGATTAAAAAACTATTTTTCTTTTTCTACAAGAGTGGATCAAGAGCATTCTTTAAGAAAAATGTTAAACTCTTAAAGAAGATGTGAAGTGACTGCTATTTTTTATGTGCTTCCCTTCACTAAAACTATAAATTTCAGAAAAAAAAAACTGAATATTTACAACCGTAATTGCAGTATTATTCTTTGAACACCACATTTCACTCGATGGCATTAATATATTGTTTTGTAAAATCAATATTTAAATGTAGGTGAATACATCCTGTTTGTTAAAATGGTATAATAAAATAAACTTTAATAACAAACAATATAGATCAATAAATTAGATAAATACCTATTTAGAAACGTTTTCGGGCATAACCCATCATCAGCTAACACTAACTTAAATGTTTTAAGTTTCCTTTAAGTTAGTGTTAGCTGATGATGGGTTATGCCCGAAAACGTTTCTAAATAGGTATTTATCTAATTTATTGATCTATATTGTTTGTTATTAAAGTTTATTTTATTATAAAATCAATATTTGTTAAAATAAGTTTTACTTAACTGCAAAATAATTATAAATTAATAATTATAACCTAATAACAAGCAACTTTGTATAAATGCTTGAATTTAGAAACGTTCTCGGGATTATCCTATCTTCAGCGAAACAACACATGAATATAACGAAAGACGGAATAAGTTTCTTTTAGAATTCCATTACATTCATATAAATTTAATAATAAAATAATTCCAGAAACATTTTCAAAGCTAAATATTTATAAAAAATTTCGTCGCTTGTTATCAGGTTAAAATGGTTATTAATTATTATTCACTAAAAGTTCCGGCGGCCTTATTCGCATACCATTCATTAATGATATTTTTTTAAAAGTGCAGTAGTATATATAATTAATAAATTAATGTCAAAATTTTCAACTGCGGAACTGAAACTTTTGTTTTAAAATAGCTTCTAGTTATGGTATAACATTTTATTTTTATGAAATTTTAATATACTTCTTTAAATTTACCCTATATATGTTTTATGTTAATTTATGTTAAAGTAAATCAGCTTTATTATAAAAATATAGAATATAATTTGTGATTTTTATTTAAAGAATACATTTTTCTTCGAGAAAACAAGAACTTACCTAATTAATAATTATAATTAAAAAAAGTTTAATACAAGAACAAAATTTTTCAGTCTTCTCATCAACTAAATTAGATGGACGGCCTATGCAAAATTTGACCAATAACAAAAAGCAACTGTTCACTAGTTGCACTGGTTAGCTAGACAAACATTTAATTAATACTACTGCAAGAGCTGAATATGTACTGAAATTCCCAAAATATCTGCATTTGTTTGCGATCGTAATTCTGAAAGATAGCGTTGAATCGTTTATTTCATTATTAACATTTTCTCGTTAGAAAGATTTTCCGCGGTTATTTTGATCGAAAAATCCGGTAATTTTGAAATTTAAACAAATAGTAAAGTATAAAATATCGGACCAACGAGTCACATTGTTCGTTTATAATATTTAGTTTAAACAGATTCGTCCTACAAGAGCCGATGTTTAATAAACTTAAATAAATTGTAGTTTTTAATCATTAAAAAGCACACAGCAAAAAAAAATAAAACATCATAGTCAGAGTTTCAATTCAAGCCGAAAGTTCAGCCGACATTTAGCCAGAACCGACCGAAAATAAAACTTCAGTCCGATACTAATTAATACACACTGTACAATAATAAAACGAGAAGAAAATCACCTGTATCCATAAATTGCGAGACACGAATACATCCGACAAATTTATATCACCAATTGCTAAACCTCTGTCGTGCAAATCTCTCATTATTTGCAACAACTGGTACAAAATGAACATAGGTTTGAAGTAATTTTCACTTAATATAGCTGGACTGTAATTTATGCAGTCTTGTAAAGTGTAAATATTGGAAACTTCCTAAAATATACAATTTCATTATTATTACGAATTATTAAAAAATATGTAATGCAAATTTCATAAACATTAATTAAACAACAAACGACACTGAATGATTTACTAAAGATTCCGCAAACAAAATGTTACTTTAATAACTTGTATTGAAAGGCATTAATGTATTTCAAAAATTTCATGATCGTATCAAATACATAAATCTTCGATGTTCATAGAGCATCTTTTAAATCACAAATTGTAATTCAAAGGAAAACGTTAAATATGAATTAATGTCATCCTCTTTTTTTAGAATTTGTATGAAATTCTTCCTTTCCATTATTTTCCAGAATATAAAAGCACAATATTACAAAAGCGGTGACATTGAATAATGCATAAAAATATAAAAACAATATAAAATATTCAGAATTAAATATCACATTCGCATTATTTTTAAATGTACATATAATAATATTAATAACGAACAAAAGAAAGACTAAAATTAAGAAAACTTCAGAAGAGTCTTAACTAACATTATAATTTGTTAGGTAGAGAAAAGAGGATTTGACTAATTATTATTAACTACTTCAAAAAAAAAATGCTATTTTCATAGCCTTTGAATATATTCTTGAATGAAAATCGTATCTTGAAACCGATATATCAATCGAAAGTACTTTCTATTCGATGTGTAAACTAAAATGCAATGCCATAATTCGATTACAATTTTCCATCCGCGCAAGCAATATTAAATATTAACTAAAGAAAAACTGTTAACATATACGAGTAATAATTAAAATTCATACAAACATTATAAAGTCCACTGGTAAATTTAGCAGAAACAATTTATTAATTTCCCCATATAAATATTTTCAATAAATTTCTTAATACAAAATTTGTAACAGACAAAGGAAGCAAGATATATTTAAAAAAAAAAAACGAAAAATTCAAGATTTCAGTAGTACAGATTATTATTTCTTTAAAATATATTGCCGTTAAAGTGATAATTATTGAAAGTTATACATCTAATTCATTAATAAAAAACTTTTATATATTCTCGCAGTTTCGAAATTAACTTCGCAGTTGATTCCGTATTTTATCAGAATTATAATAACAATACCTGTAAAATGTAAAAAAATGAATTTGTTTCCAGCGCTATACATGCTGGCAAGATATTTGAGTGCGGTTCGTATGAAGGAACATTAGTAGAAACTGTGGCTGACTGATGTAACCTCGTAATAGGACATCCGTACAATCTTGTAATTATATCTCTAATGACAGTATCATGAGGTACTAAATTAATGACGGAATTATTTTCTCCAGATTCTGATACAGGTGAAAATTTATCTATAACAAAATTATTAAAAATTAATTCACATTCGAACAATAAACGGAAACGGATTTCTAATTTTAATGAAAGGAAAAAAGAAAGTAATATTTATTATAAAATTATATACATATATATATATATATATATATAAATACACTCGTATATCGGCATATATGGAGTTATTGTAAAATCAGTTATTAATAAACATATAGAAAAACTATAACTCGATTCGTTTTAATATTAATGTAATTTAGACGCTTGTTAAAATATCAGTTTGTGATCGAGAACGACTACAAATACTGTACATAATCCAACCATTAACATGTGTATCTTTAGTTTTTAAGTTAATCAGTAATAAAGGTCCTCTGCCTGCGAGGGAAAATTATTACCTATGAATTAGTCTACTTACATAATACAAGCAAAAAAAAACTTGATTAATGATATTATTCAAATAATATTTCGTTTCCAGCATAATGGGTTCTGTGTTTTACTTTATACCTGAAATGAATCATTTTAATGCAAAGAAACGTATCCGCATGGTCTTTTTTCACATCTCGTAAATATTTGAAACTACTTGCCATAACAGTTTAATGGACGTAAAATAATTACTTATTTCCTCCATATTTGATTAATATTACTAAAAGTTACTCAATCAACAGAATTTTCTACATTTCCCTAGGTATGATCTCAAAATATCGCTGTTGCCAAGGTCCCCAAGGTAATGTTCTTTTATTTACTGGAACTGATAAATGCTGAGCTTACTTTGTACGCCAATATAGCAACATTATAGTGCAGCTCACACGTATTGAATATAGACACTATTCGTAACACATTTACAGGTACAAATATCTCTCACTTTTTAAAAATTAAATAAAATTTATTTTTTTAAATTTATACAATGAAACAACTAAACTAATTAAATTAAATTAAATATTAAACTACTTATGCGCACGGGTTGCGTGAATAGCGGAAAATATAAGATTAATGTACCATACGTTAAATATGTGTTAAATATTCAAAGAATTTATTACTTCACAGAATTAAATGCAACCAGCAAATTTTTGAAACACAATAATTTAGCATATGCTTGCAATCTAAGTTCTGCACTGGAGCGGAATTAACCGAGCTAAGGAAGTAAAATTTACCTTCTTAAAACTACGTTATACAGTAATATAAAAAATAATAATAATCTCACTCATACCCCAAAAACCCGTGAACTCGATATCCAAGCTTCAACAGTAATATGTTCGATAAAAGTAAAGTATAAAAACTAGTGTTAACACTCAATGACTAACCATTTAAATAAAGAATAAATAATATCAATATACTGAATTAACTAATTAAATGTATAGCTTTACATTAGAATAAAAAAGAAGAAAACGCAAATGCAATTTAAAATAATAACGATACAATACGATCAAGCCATAACTTAATAACAACAACGAAGAAGCTTATACATACAATATCATAATTTTGCAACGAGGTAAATTAAACTAATTTTCGTACGGATAATTTCTAAAGTAAACTATTAATAATTTATAAAGGTATATTACACGTTTAATGAACTGGAAAAAGGAACAAGGTGGTTTAACTTATTGAAATAAAACGTTCTTACCAGCTAAAATTCAAATACGGAATAAAATATATTGATACTAAAATGATTAATTATTAAATCTGAAATTAACCGATAAACTTCCGAATAGAGTTGGTCAATAGCATTTTCTGAGATATGGCAACGTTACATTTCGTGTATGAATTCGTGATATAAGCTAACGATAAAGACCTAAAGCTATTTACAGAAATATGCCGCCGGTATTATTTCCTTAAACGACTTTTGTGAATTTGAATATTTTTATATTAAATCTTTACTGTACTCATACCGGAAAAAAATGGTAGTGACATGTAAATAGTTGTCAAACTCAATTTATGTTAAAATGTTATGTGAATAAAAACGGGAAATTATGTGTTATGCGTAATCTGAAAATCAACAATTTTTTGTTACATGAATTTAGCACTCGGAAATTAGTGTTACATTAGACTGTAGTTGCACTTGTTGAAATCACATTGTGTGCAAAAATTTTGTGTAGTGTTTGATTTTCGTAAACAACTTAAGGAATATGCGTGATTATGTGAATTCAATTTTACAAATATCTCAGAATAATATAACATGAACTAATTTTTTAGATTGCTTATAACTGTGTGTCATTGCTTAAACAGTAATTGATTAAGATTTAATATAGCTTATAAAAACACAGATTAATATCAAACCGTGTGTTTTAGACGACTTAATGTAAATTTACTCTTTTGCAAATTCCATTCCATAAACATACAGAGAATAGTTTCCGAGTCCAATTAGAAATCAGTATCAAAATAATTCATTCTTAGTCATTCCTCAATGGACGATATTATCATTTTAAAAGTAAACCTATCTGTTAGAGATTGTCTATATCTAATCTGCCATGATTTCAAAACATCTGTTTTAATTTTATTAATATGTCTCGCAACTTTTTTTTATCAACCTGTGTTTGCTTTTGTTTTATAGTTTCTTCATCTTGTTTACAGTTTTAAACTCCAAGTCAATGAAAACTATCCCTACAAGAATTGTTGAAGAGCACCAGTTTCAATATAACCGGATGTAGTTCCTTTTGATTATTTTGTAATCTTGAAAATACTTTTTTTTTTTTTTTTTTTTTTTACATCAAATACTATTGAACGGAACCAGTAAATAGAAATCGTCGTTATAAGTGAGTAATAAAATACAACTTTCATGGTGCCATCGTCCAACGTTCAAAAGTAATGGCGGTGAGAAAACTATCAAACAGAAAATATGTGCCTTTAAATAATTAAAATTTGAATAGACTAGTTAAATGATAAAAATTACAACGAGATAAAACAAAAAAAAGTGGAAAATCCAAAAATAACTTTATATAGGTCTATTCCACTTTCATAATAAAAATCGAAAAGTATTTGAATACAAAAAACGTTTATTTTTCCGGTCAATTTTGAGTAACGTAAAATATATTTCGGTTCAAATTATTATCGAAAATCTTATCGAGGCAATTTTTTCATTTATACTTTTCATCCTAAAATTATCTGTAAATTTGTTTTCCTTTATCTGATTTTTAATTGTTTAATCACAGTTCTTTTTTTTTTAATTAAAAGAGTTTATGTTTCAGCTGAATTTACGAATTGCGTATCTTTAATACATTCGAAAAATCATCTTTTGTTTTATTTTTATTTTTAAAACCCTTAAACTTTCAATAATACTTTCCTAGTAGACTGATTTTATCTATTGTTTTTCAATATATAAATATACATTATATAATCCTTCCTTTTTTTTTTCTGTTGAGGCTGAAAGTTGCAAATATTTGATTATTTTTTCATATGTAAAGGTAATAGGATCGCAACCGAAAACCTTCCAAATGGTGTATCATCATATCAGTGGCAATTAGAAATCTGCTTTTTAAAGAGGATTATAAAAACCTGAAAATCTTTATATAAGACGTAAAAATTCAAATTAACCGCACACTGTTCGTCCCTTTTATTTTTTTTAGCGTTTTTAAGATAACTCAAAAATAAATAATTAAAACGGAAATTTATGGTAGATCCTAAATTACGTGATTTTTGGAAAGCTAACTCAACAGGTTACAAAAAACGATTGTTTAAGAAAAAGAAAAAAAAAAAAAACATTTAGTGAAATATTAAAAACTAAGAAATTATCTTGACGATAGTTAAATTTGCGTTGATTCCAAAGAGAGCGTATTTTTAGCATTGATGAAATTATATCCGAAATTTACCAATATGAAAAATGATAACAATGATTATATGAACAAGTTAACTTATTAGAATACGTACAATTATATTTCTTATATGCATCTTTCCAGAGATTCTTGAAATTTGTAAGCGAAATGTATTGCAATAATTGTGAATAAGTTAAATTTCCATCACCCTGCATTTGCGATCTGGGCCGTGGTAATGGTATAACCTTCTTATCACTTTTACCAACAACCTTAAAAAAATCACCAAATAAGAGCTTCATTTTTTTGCAAATTAATCTGCTACATTAAAAATACAACATTACCGATTAATTTTAAATTGGCGAGACAAATAAAATTAAATTCTTTATAATGTAGTAATATTTTGCGTAATTCATTAAATTATATTAAAATAGTTAAAAAAGGGCAAACAATTGCCACATACTAAAATTCAGTTTTTATTGACAATATTAATTGAATAACTACTACAGAGCTCTCTTCTTATCCACTAATTCGTCTACTTAGTTGTCTTTGCAAAGTTCTAGAGAAGCTCATTTTACAACGTCTTATTCCGTTCTAAAAATCTATGATATAATTCTGAATCGCCAGTTTAACGTCCGTTCCGAACATTCCACTATTGAGCAGTGGCACAGATCTTCAACGCTTGAAAAAGATGAAATATGTTCGGCAGTTTTCTTCGATGCCGCCCTAGCCTTCGATACAGCGTGGCATCGAGAACTGCTGTTCAAGCTAAGGAGAGTTCTTTCTTCGAACGTGTACAAGAATATTGTATCCAATCGTCTACATCGCAAGGAAACATTCTCAAGGCCAATACTCTATTCCATCTACATCGTTGACATATCTACTTCTAGTCGGTTAATTATAGCCACATTTGCTGATAATATAGCTGTCCTCGCATCTAATTCTAATCTAGAATATGTTGACGCGGCTGTACGGAATCACATAAATCGGATAGCCACCTACGCCCAACTTTAGTACATAAAGCTCAATCAAACCAAGTGTCAACGTATTACGTTTACTAATGGAAAAGTTACTCACGCAGTATTTGCAACTCCGTAATTCTGCAGGCTGATTATGTTCGTTACCTAGACGTGTATATGGGAAAGCGACTTACATAAGGTTATCGTATCACATAAACGAAGAAATACGCCACTAACAGGAGTAGACTATCAGACCCGCCACTAGAAAAAAAATCAACTCTGAAACTATACATCAAACGGCAATTGCACTTAACGATGATAACACCCATTTGGAGACACGGATTGGAATTATATGGTACGGTTTCCAAATCTAACTTGGCGTAGATCCAAAGAAAACAGTCGAAAACACTTCGCACCATAACATGTACACCGAAATATGTATCAAACTTAAAGCTCTGTCAGATCTATATGTACCATTTTTCAACGACACTTACGTAGAGTAATACAAAAGATTTTTTTTTTAAAATTGCAGCTTAGTTTAAACCCAAACATTAATCGCATGTATACGCCAAACCTATTCGAAAATTTAAGCGTATAAAATGGTGTCGTGATGTTTTTCCTTTTACTTAAGCTACATTGTACTCCATAGATTATATTTCACCGTTTGTAATTATATATTTTATTTCATTCTTTATAATCGTATCTATCAACTGTCCTGATTCTTAACCTTAATCTCGCACTTCACTGAAGTTGTTAGATTAAACTCATTCTTTTTTTTGTATCATTTTCTCCATTATTTCTACCGATAATACATCGACGCAGTGTAAAGAGAAAAAAACAGCTGAAAATAGAATGATCTTCGACTGATTTGATTGCATTAAATATAGAAATTTTACTTATTTTCATAGTACACAATCATAAAGTTATGGAGCAATACGAAACTAATAAAATTAAAACATAAAAAAATTTGTACATTAATTTTTCAGATAGATAATTAACTCAAAGCATCTCGATATTTTTTCATTTTTAGTGTGTAGATTTTAAAATTCTAAAACCAGACAAATTTGCGTAGCGATAAAATGATTGCTAAAATTACAACTAACAATACTGATAATGAAAAATTATATGTTCGAAATGGCTATCACGGCTTATTTTTAACAACTTGCATGAAAAAAATTCAACTTTCGATGGCATTTTAGGATATCTAAAACTTATTACGACATTTGGCGTTGCATGTCTTCATCTTGAATTGTTTTCGAGCTTACTGATATTGAAAATTGATGTCAAATGACATAAAAAAAAAAAAAAAAAAAAAAAAAAACATCTGAAGGTATTAAATTCCGGACTTGGGAGGTTAATTCATATCGTTGTTTGTTTTGCGAAATCACATGTCTGAGGAACTGTTTGAGCAGACCAACGCATTTGTTTTATGCTGCACCATCTTATTAAAATAACTTATGTTTCAAACAGGGCCATAAGAAATCATTTATCATCGCTCTACACCTTTCTCCGACCTATTGATGGTTAATACACGGATCACAATGGTAAAAAGCACCGATAACAGTTTTCTGTATTTTGAGTCACAGTGACACTCGAAGATCTCTTATTCATTGTATGCATTCCATAAACGGCAATTTTGCTTATTAACAAAAATTCCGCTCAAAAATATGTTGCTTGCATTGCATACAAATCGCAAAATATGAATTTTCGTAATATTACTAAATTAATTCAATTCATTATTACACTTTGTATGTTTCTATGTTTAATGGTAAACATTAACAAATGCTTCCGCTATATCAGACGCCACAAAATTTATAAATTTAATCGAAAACAGTATCTTAAAAATTTTGGCACATAATCTGGAAACCCTTTAGCGTGAGAATATTTGGCAGTTTTTATAAATTCTAAAGAAAAATAAACATTAATTAGTTTTTAAGTAAATTTATTCGAGTTGGGAAAAAAAAAAGCGTGGTAAATAATTACAAACGTACTGTTGCGAAATTAAACTGTTTAGTTATTTATTACTTATACTTAAATTTGTACTAATTGAATAGTGCATAAAATGAAAAAGGAGAAAATTGGCGTACAAATAGAACATTCCATTCAATATGTAATTAAATAAAATAAAATAAAATCGATTTCATTATTTTACTGTACAATTATTAATGATAAAAATGTACACTGAAAAATGAAAACACACTATTTACCGTAATTATAATTTGAGTCCAATAATCGTCTAATGGTTCGCATACTTTAAGTCGAGCAATCACATCTCCGTTTGATAACTTATCATGTTGCACAAAATCACAAAGTGAATTTGATTTAATTAAGTTCCTAAAATTTTTGCATCATAAAATACGCTTCCAAATTAAAAATAACATCCAAAATAATTCCAGAAAAGTAATTTAAATTCACTGTTACAACAACAAAATAAACTTCAAATCTAAGACTTACCTTAACCAGGCATGATGCGCAGCTATCAAGAATCTATCTGATTTGTCCAGTTCACGTACATACGCTTTTGGAATATTTAGCTCATCGACTAATGTTGAAAGACACAACAACACTTTCATTTTTGGCCTTACACACCTTAAAGGAAAAAAGAATTATTAAAATCTCTAATTACTTTCTTTTTTTTTTCAACACTACAATAAATAAAGCATTTCGGCAAAAACTATATTAAACTGCGTACGATTTTGTAACCAAAACCGGCTGAACTATTGCACTAATTCAAAACGAATTCTGCTTATATTTATACTATTTTCATTAATTAAAATACACGAATATTACATTAAAAAATTAAAATCATCTGGATGTAAGTAATAATAGTACACGACATTATAATTATTAATTTCAAATTCATTTTATTGTTCGATTGCTTTCAGTAGATTTATATATTCTGTTTCGAATATAGCAAAAAATATAGAAAAAATTTCATACATACAATGAATAAAAAATTATTTTATAATTAACGTAAGTGATTACTATAAAAGTTTATCTCTTCTATTAATCCATTTAATTCGTTATCGTTGTCATAGTTGTAATATAAGTACATTCATTTCCTTCACAATTAAACCTATAAGCAATTTACAAACTGAAACTACAAAATTCAATGTTTACATTTCACGCGAGACCGAGTCAGTTAAAAAATCGAGTATTAATGCTGATATTTCAAAACTATCGATAAGGGTATCGTAATTTAATATTTTTTCTGAAAACGTCTCTTACAATCAGTTGCAACGAATTTACTACAACGATTAGCAAGTTGCAACAGGTTGAAAAGAAGAAACGATATTGACTAGTGTGGTTATTCAATAAATAAATTCGGGACCGGCTAATAGGCAGATCTTTGAATTCACGATCTTATTAACACTAAAATCTAGTAAATGACTATATAGTCAATTCTAGATGTGAAAGAATAATAAAACAAAAAAATTAAGAATTTTATTTTTGATAATTCGTAATTATCGATATTTTTAATCGATTCAGCAATTGTATAATTAATCGAAATTGTTCAAATATCTAATGTTTGGCATTAAACAAATTTGGGTTCAACAAAAGAAAGTAACACTTGTGGTTTTATAATAAGAAGAAATATTCAAAAATGACAACATCTGGAAATGGTACTGGAAATTTATTAGATGAATTCGAACAATGTTTCATGGTGCGTTAGTCAATACAGTAATAACAACTTATTAAATCATTTATTCCATCCTAATAGTATTTGTAATGTTTCTAATTAAAGTATTTTGTTTAGTACGTTACTGAAAAGTTCAATTTATTCTTTTTCCATTTTTAACTCTGTTAAATTTTAAAATAACAAATCCAATATAACTTGAATTAAAAAATGGTTACCTTTACTTAAAAAAGAATTAATTCTTTTTTATTGTACACCATTTTTATAATTGTTCTACTGATTTAAATGTATAAAAGTAACATATATGTTTTTGGCTATAATTTTAAAAATATTTATTATCACAGTTTTTAATACGTATGTCGTACTTTTTTTCAGTCTATTATGCAGGTAAAAAGTAGAGAAGAAGAAAATTTTAACAGTTTAGAAAAAGATGAAGTGCATGTTGATATTGAACAGGCGACTTTGAAGTTCGTTGATATAGGAAGACAGTTGGAAGCATTTTTTCTTCAAAAACGATTCCTCTTATCTGTACTGAAACCAGAATTAATCGTTAAAGAAGTAATACCATTTAGTACCGAATTTTTAAAATAATTTTTATTATATTTATTTGCACTGTTTTTTAGTATGCCATTAATTTTTTTAAATACTTTTATTTATGTTGTTTATTTCGCTTCTTAAATTCACCGGTAGAGAAATGAGTTAAGTCTCGTAAATGTTCCTATATGTTTAGTACCTCGTTTCATTCATGAAAAGTCGCATTTTGCGAATATAGTATGATTTTTTGTTCGAAATTATTTCATAACATTGTTTCAGGAAATTTCCGAATTAAAAAACGAGTTAGCTCGAAAAGATGATCTTATTAAGCGACATCATGAAAAAATTGCTTTCTGGCAAAATATATTATCCGATGTGCAAGGTAGAGGAAAGTCTCCCGCTCAAAGTACTAATCAGCCGCTAGGATTCCCGGTTTCGTCTGTTACTTCTGGAGTTAGTACACCTATGCCCGAATCAGGAGAAAATTTTATGAATCTGTTTCAACAACAGCAGATGCAACACCAACATATGCAGCAAACACAACAGCAACAACAACTGCAACAATTTCAACAACAGCAAATGCAACAGCAACAAATGCAACAACAGCAAGCGCAAATTCAACAACAACAAATGCAACAACAGCAAGCGCAAATTCAACAACAACAAATGCAACAGCAGCAAGCACAAATTCAGCAACAACAAATGGCGTCGCAGATGCAGCAGCAACAAATGCAGCAGCAGCAGATGCCATCGCAGTTACAGCAACAACAGCAAATGCAATCGCAACAAATTCCATCTCAAATGCAGCAGCAACAAATGTCATCTCCGATGCAGCCACAGCAAATGCCGTCTCCGATGTCGCAACAACAAATGCCATCTCCAATGCAGCAACAGCAAATGCCCCCACAAATGCAGCAGCAACCAATGCCCCCTCAACAGGTACGTGAAATTTACATTAAATATTTATTGATGTGTAACGCTGCTCTATTAAATTATAATTATTTTGCACAAAAAATAACTTTTAACGTAACGGCATTTGTTAAAATAAAAACCTAATGGTTGTAACTTGTTTATTTTTGGAGAATGTGCTTTAAAAAATGTGTTTGGTTTCTAATAACGGAAGATTATCGACATGAATGTGATTTGTAAATATTATTATTGATATTTTTGTTTTTTCCCCCCTTTATTGGATACTTTAAACATATATTTCTAACTCTAAAACGAAAACAAACTCTCTGAGACATGTTCTTATTAAGCAAGTGAAGAAATTATTTTAAAACAAAATTCTCATTAATATTTAGTGTATAAAATCATAGTTGATTCAGTAATCGAACTTTAAAATTATAGAAGTATTAAAAATTATAATAATTAAAATTAATCGGATGTCGCGTTTCATCAGATTCCGGGCAGTATGGGTCCTTCGTCAGTTTCTGGTGGACCAGGTGCAATGATGACGCCGCAGCAAGCCATGTTTATGCAACAGCAACGAATGTCGCAGTTTTCAAGTAATACGTCTCCGAGCATATTAGCCGGCCCGTTGGCATTTTTAGAGAAGACTACGAGCAATATTGGTATGTCGGATGGTCGCCGGTGACGGGGGCGTGGAAGGGGAAAGGGTAGAGGTCGTGGCCGAGGTAATGACGATTTGGAACCTTTACTCTGAACCCTTCCTGACTGAAAATTTGAGAAAATGAATTCGGCTGTTTAATATACACACGTATGTATATTTTTACATTGTCTGTGTATTTGCGGATTACGTTTGATTAATTCAAATAATTTGTCGTCAAATGTTCCCGTATGTTGTATTGTTTTAATCAGAGAAAATTTGGAATATCATAACGTTCAAAATTCTAGTTTAAAAAACTAGTCTGTTATTCTTCATAAAAAAAAGAAAAAAATTATTTTTACATTTAATATAAGAAATGAATATTTATGATATCTGCGCTTGATCAGATTACGGTTTATTTGTAATTGTCAGTTATGAATTTTGAAGTAAGTTATTCTTATATTTCCGTTAACTGCAATGGTTGTTAATCTCTCAGCCGAAAATGCGGTAAGGATTTAATTGGCTGAATGCTCTTATTCATCCAAATCGATTCAAAAAATAAAAAGGAGTAAAGCAATCGTATTTTTTTTTGATAGCTAATTTTTATGAACAAAGCGAATTTAACTGAGTCAATTTTTTTTCTAAAATATCTGGTAATCTTGTGAGTTATTTATACAATTCTCTTTGACGAATAATTGCGTAATTCGTAGTACTCAGTTTTAGTCTTTCTACAACTATTGTGTCCTATGTTTCTTTTTTTCCCTGTTAAGTAAGTGAACATTGATAGTTATATAAGAGCAAAAACCCTTCTCCAAATTATTATTGTAATTGTACCTGATATAAAATCTAACTATAGTTTTTTTTTTTTTTTTTATTGTTTTATAATATTACGCAGAATTTAATGCAATAATTTCTTTTTTCTTTCTTTCATTCTATATACATATATATATATATATATATATATATGGTCTCGTTCCGGATCGAAGTCGCTCCCAGATTTACCCAGCCTGAAATAATTGGGTACCAGAGAAATCTGGGAAGGTAAAGGCGGCCGAGAGAAAGGAACTTATATATATATATATATATATATATATATATATCTTTATATATATAATTCTTCTGTGAGTGGGTATGTAACTGAACTCCTTCTAAACGGCTGTACCGATTTTGTTGAAATTTTTTGTGTGTTCGAGTGGATTTGAGAATGGTTTAGATTCACAATTCGGTCCACTACAAAATGTTTTTACGAATTTATGAAGAAAATTCATTTTTTTTGCCGTTTTTGATTCAAAAGGAGGGTTTAAATAAATGTTTATCCGTAATTTTTACATTTCATGAAAGAGCGCCTGTGTTTTGTTTTATATTTTGAAATTCGCTTTTAAACGGTTGTCGGGTGATGAGTTATGAATTTTTAAGGGTGACTTTTGAGGTCGTTTTGAATTCTATGTCTATATATATAAAACAAAGTCGGATTAGTTACTACACCACTTATAACTAAAGGATGGCTGGACCGATTTTTATGATCTTTGATTTGTTGAATTTATCTCCGCTCCGAATAGCAAAGTACAAAGTAAAAAAACTATTTATGAAGAAAATTCATTTTTTTTTGCTGTTTTTGGTCCAAAAGGGGGGTTTAAATAATTTTTTGATCGTAATTTTTGAATTTCCATAAAATAATCCTGTGTTTCGTTTTATATTTTGAATTTCGCTTTTAAAGAGTTATCTGGTAACGAATTACGATTTTTTAAGGGTATTTTTGAGGTCGTTCTAAATTCCACATTATATATTCTAAACGGTTTTTTGCCGCCCAGGGTAATAGGGGTCTTTTCGTTTTCTTTTCACCATCAATAATAATTATTACAGATTCAATAATTGTAAGAGTGATGCGTATTAATTAAAATATTGAATATAATACTATAATACAAAGAAATTTTCAATTAATAGGTACCAGGATACAGCAAGAAAAGAGGCCATATAATTACCTGCTGGAAAGGAGCAGCAGTAAGACGCAACAAAAGTGAAAGACAGACACCGTCACGTGTGCATGAAAATTTCCTCTGGTTGTCTCTCGGCATGCGCAGTTCAATGGAAACGTCTTTTAACCATATGCATTTGGTTGAGAATGTATAGGTTTTATAAACAACTAAAACCGGAAAACTGTAATTTTTTGATTCATTTTTTTTTCTTTTTATTTTTTTTTTTGTCGTAATTCTAATTATAAAGTATAAATATGGATATGCATGGGAAACTTTATCGAAAAATTTATCTGGAATATCGTATTATAATACAATTTAAAAAAAAAAGACTTATAAGTAAGTCAGTGTTCAAATTTATCTTTAAGTATCTTTTTCACTTACCGTGTACTTTGAATCAAAACATTTGAAGGCAGCGTACCTTTAATTTTGTATTTTTCTTCAAAAAAAAATGAATTTTTTCATAGCGTTTAAGTGTGTGGTCCGGGGTATATTTTGTCATTCTTTTATGCAGATAACTTTCTGTCAAATTTAAGATATTTTGCAAGGATAAGTTAATGCATGCGATCTGATTCGACACTTCTCGATTAATACTAGACGAGAAAGTATAATTTTTCTGCAATAACATTATTAACTACTTCGACAGAAAATCAGTTGAAATTAAATACGTTTGATTGGAAACGTCTTTTAACCATATCATTTGGTGGTTGAGAATGTATAGGTTTTATAAATAACTAGAACTGGAAAATTGTAATTTCTTGATTTGTTTTTTTTCTTTTTCTTTTTTTTTTTTTTTGTCTTAATTCTAATTATAAAATATAAGTATGGATATGCATGGGAAACTTTATCGAAAAATTTATCCGGAATATCGTATTATAATACAATTTTTAAAAAAAGACTTATAAGTAAGTCGATGTTCGAATTTATCTTTAAGTATCTTTTTCACTTACCGTGTACTTTGAGATCAAAACATTTGAAGGTAGCGTACCGTTAACTTTGTATTTTTCTTTTTAAAAAAAATGGATTTTTTTATAGCCTTTAAGTGTGTGGTCTGGGGTATATTTTGTCATTGTTTTATGCGGATTACTTTCTGTCAAATTTAAGATATTTTGCAAGGATAGGTTAATGCATGCGATCTGATTCGACATTTCTCGATTAGTACTACACGTGCGTTTCAGATATCATATAATTTTTCTGCAATAACATTTTTAACTACTTTGACAGAAAATCAGTTGAAATTAAATACGTTTGTTTGCAATTGGGTATTCCAGCGCGATTTTCCAAAGCAACCTTACTGCAACATACGATTAATAAAGTCATGCTATTTTTCTTCTTAATCGTATTACGAACGTTGTGGTTACCTATTCGTGCATTCCTGTTGTACAGATATAAATACAGTATTCGTGATATTTTGTATGCAATACAGAAGTGTATGAAAGACTGCACCTTAAAAATTGATTTTATATCCCGACTCATTACAGGTTAATAATAGTACAAGTTTTGTGCCAACTTTTCTATTCCACATGCTTTTAAACATATTATTACAAGTAGCTTTGACCGAATAATTATTTAATTATTAAAAATTAATAAAATGAATCACCAACAAAAGCTTTGCTTAAATATAAAAATAAGCTCGTCTCTTCACGCTTTTATTTAGAGCCTACGGCTAAAATTATGAAACATGGAACATGCTTTAGCCTGATTTGCTGAATGCCGAATTCGTAACTGCTGTTGGGAAATTATGAATGAAGAGATGAAAAAAATGAGGAAATACAAAAAGTGTGGATAATCGTTTTATTTTTCTGTTTATTCTAGATGGTCGTTAGAAGTAATGGACAGTGCCGGTTTATGATAATTAAAATAACTGATATAATTTTTCGAATCGATCCTTTCAATGTGGCGAGCAAAGACTGTACCAATACACGATCCACTACGAGTAGTTGATAAAGCGAGATTTGTTTTGAGCTGCAGTTTTCTTTTTCGTACATGACGACTCCCTCAGCTCGTAATTTTTCGCGTTTGAACTGAGTAACGCATCGGTAGTCCCTCAGTGAAACTTCGTCGTCGTTGTTCAGCCGAGTTGCGATTAACGCCATGATCTTGGTTTTCGGCGACTAAATCAAACGTAATATGTGCACTCAAATGCACTGACTCACTATAAACCCGTTTGTCCTACTACAGTAGTCCGCCGAACGGTTTATCGAATGTAATTTGTTGATGCTGCGAACTGAGAATTTCCAACAGCTCGGCTCCAATCATGCTAACCTCGTCTATGAAAATGATAATGTGCTGACTCACTATAAACCCGTTTGTCCCACTACAGTGGTATACTTATTATAAGCGCGCTAATTTCGTCTCCCTTCCCGCGTAACGTTTTCGGGAAGTTAGGTCACTAGAGTAGTATTCTTATTAAAAGCGCGCTACTTTCGTATCCTTTCCAGTGCGCTATTTCATCTCCCTTCCAGCGCACATTTCGTCTCCCTTTCCACGTAACGTTTTTGGACGGTTAGATCCCGGCTAAAGAATGTTCCATGCTAATATTTTATGTTAAATTCAGAATACTTTTAGAACTTTTAGCCTATCTGTACAGCATGCCGCTTTTTTTACTAATTTAAGGCATTGTGGTGGCTTTATAGAGTTACGATACTCGACTGTTGAGTTTGATATACCTTGGATTCGAACCTCAGATTCAGGAATACGTTATTATCAGGGGCGTAGCGTCAATGGAAGCGATGGAAGCGCCGCTTCCCCTAACAAATAAGTACGAAATTGTTTTTTAGTATTTGCGAAAAGAATACCAGCCCCAGAAATAAAATGAATTAACTTTCTGAATTTAAATTCCAAAATTAAAAGTTACTAGCAAAAAGAAGCGCCAAATGAAAGAGCTTCGGCAAGCGCGAGTAACAGAAATAGCTATACGTATTATTTCACGTTACTAGTGCCTAGAGTTGTCTCTGAACGACGATCTGCTGCGTACCGATGATAGAAAAAGGTTGCGCACGCATACTCAATTTGGAAGCACCAGGTTGTGTTGCTTCAAGATCACATCATTTGCGTAGATTTTGATCCATGCGATTCCTGAGTAATGTGTACCAAGAATGAAGAAAAAATGCGCGCGCATGTTAAGTTTGGAAGCGCTGAGTCAAATTGCTTTACAGTCACGTCCACTGATCAACTGCGCGATTTTTATGCATGTCAGTGTTGTGTCTACGACCATGGGCAGTGATGTATTTGCAGTACATTTTCTTTGGATGGTTTTTTATATGCTGTCGTTTACTGACAGCGGAAATGGAAGCGATGGTCGGTCGCGCTTTTTAGTCTACAGTAAAAGTTATACTGGCCCGTTTATCTTATTCCTGCCAACAAATACCAATGTTTCAGTCTGTTAAAATGCTTACACTTTCGAAATTGAGGCTACATACAATTGCATTATTAAAAAACGTTCGCTGATTAGTTTTAGTTCATTCAGTTTTGAAGAAAAAATTGATATTATTCAAAATGATAAACCAACGCCTAGTTTAGAAAATTCGATTACAAAATCAAAAGGTATGTAAAATATTCTCTTCTTCTCTATGTATGTAAAATATTTAACCGACATTTTCAAACAAATTTATACACAACAATGCCATGGTTATGCGGTTGTGAGAAGATAAAAAAAATTGTTCTATTGGGCTTGCCCTCTATTTAAGTAAGAAAAAAAAAGTACGAAATACAAATGGCTTTGATTTGATTGTTTTTGCGGAAGACAGGAAGCTATAATGGTAAAGGATATTTTTAAAAATTATCGATATTATGCAAACAAATATGTCTAATAATAGGTTTAATGATGTAGCAAAATTAAATTTTTTAAATCTCTTAAATATAAAAAATGTTGTAAATTCTCAATAAAATTTTCCGGAAGAAGACTTCTTAAATTTAAAACAGAATTATGGAAACTTTTTCGATCTTACAAGTTTAAAAAATGTACTTTAAAGATTCTAACATATATAAAGACATTCCGATGCATCCGCTTTTATACTTGACTGCTTCAGATCTAACAGATGTTTTTCGAGAAGTGTATACAAGCTTTCTTATTTAATAACCACAATTCTGGCAATCACTCCATCTGCAGAAGGATCGTTCTCAGCAGTGAAACGAATAAAACGGATTTAAGAAATACACAAGATCCGGAGTGACTATCTTCATTAGCCTCTTTTTTTAGTATTGAAAATGAATTATTATCAAACATTAGGAAGCGACCATCTTTTCATGATGATGTAATAGACACTTTCGTAAACAAGAACTGGAATATTGAATTAATTTACAAAAAAATGAGACATTTCGTTCCTCTTAATTATTTTTCATTTCTATTCTAATTTAACTGAATTTTACACATGTTTATTTTTATGTAAAAAAAAAATATTCGATTTTGGCGCTTCCTCAGTTCTGAAATTCACGCTACACCACTGGTTATTATTTATTTCTCGGTATTCGATGATTTCGCTGCTAACGAGATTAGCAAGTAGTAATTTGACCATGTTCGGACCTACATAAATATTTTCGTATATTTTCTTGACTATCTTTTTTGTAGCACTATTGACTCTGTTGTAAGTTTTAAAAAATCTATTCAAGTAATGTAATTTGTAAATGTTTCGCTTCGTTTATCGAATATTTCTTTTTTAATTTGTATGTAATATTTCAGTTTAAAGTTGAACATACTAATCCAATCTAAAAAATAGAATATCTCTGAGAAATACGTAATATTTTCCTTTTTAAAATTATTACTAATTATTATTATAACAATTATATAGCTTGTTTGAATTCATATTTTATGTTTAACCTGCCATTATTATTTGAATAATCAAGCCCGACTTATGTACACACATACATACATATGTATGTATATAAATCGGCCTCTTTGACCTCGCAAGGGGCTGTGATCCTTCACCCCTGTTGCTTACATTTCTGTCTTTTTCTCTTCTATACTTTAAATAAAATTATCAAAATTTACAACGTAATTCTTACCGGCATCGACACAAAAAAAAAAAATAACAATCACAAAAATCCTACCCTAACATTTAACTTTTATTATATAAAATTAGGACATTTTTTCGTTACAAAATCTAATAGTGGTCAGCCTAAGAATTGCATTGTAATTAATATGTATATTCTATTGGGGGGTGACCTAAGAATTATGTTGTAATTAATGTATATAAAGTTGGTAAAAATTAAAATATAATAAACTTTACATAAAAATGGGACATTTTTTCTATCGGGTGGTTTCCTAAGAATTACGTTATGATTAATATATATATTACTGTTACACATCTTACCAATTTGTTGTTCGAAGTCTTTAATTTCCAGTTCGGGAGCCAGAACTGCTTAATAGTGTAAAACATTAAAGTAAATAAATAAGGTAAAAAAATCTTATTTCTTCACTGCGTGTGAAACAGTATCCCATTACTTCTAAAAAGGATTTATATAAAAAGAAATTGGCTAGATTAATAAAAGCATGTTTGTTTATTAATTTACATTATAAGCGGACTAGAAGAAAGTAAAAAAAAAAAAAAAAATTAACTATATTTCGATCAGATAAATATTCTGGACTCATATAAATATATATATATATATATGTAACGGAAACGAACGACGAACTGCCAATGAAGATGACTCTGGCTTTTTATTTAATTCCGCGGATACATCTGTCCAAATCGGTCAAATCTTGTAATTAAAATTTGAGTTACTTTCCAATAAGGTAAAAAGTCGATTCTCTCTTGTGATAATGCAAGAATATGTGATTAGCTTTTTTCCATAAATAAATATTGTTTTTAAAACTGATTCTGTGTGTCACGATGTGGCAGTAAAATACACCGATAGGTATCGCCAAATATAAAGGACTTTATGCATTTGTTGGATTTTTACATGATTACGAATAAAACTATGTTTCTATTTTTGTTAAACAATAAAATGTTAATATTTTACAATAAATATATTTTTGTTGTTTTTGTTTGTTTGTTTGTTTGTTGTTGTTTTTTTTAAATTAATGATACAAGGTGGCCCCTCTACTGAGAATAAGCCGAGAAATTTTTTGTTAAATCAAGAAGAAAAGCAAAAATACCCAGAATATATTTTCAGTAAGAAAAAATAATTTCAAGCGACAAATAAATGCTTTTTTAATGTATATAACTCAAAAATAAATTACTTAGTTTATTACAAACACAGAAAGTACAACAAACTAGAATAAAATTTAATTTGGATATTTCAAAATTTTATTAAAACATACAAAGATTTTTGTTTTGTGTATTTCGGTTTATAGGACAGCTGTTGTTGGTTGGGTTTGAGCTTTTATAAGCCCCTGGGCGCCTGTATTTACAAATGTAAATATTGTAGGTCAAATTAATTTTATAATTCAAACGTAATTAACTGATTATAAACTTCATTATTAACTTTTGTAATAATAATAATAATGAAGCTTTGTTTTCGAAACGCGTCGGGCATTTAAAAATTAAATAATTTATAGTGGTGTGTTTAAATTTACTTACTATATGATAAACGTAAACAATGTGTGTCATTAACAGATATAATAATGAAGCATATGTTGCTTGGTTAGTGGTCTTTATAACGGTAAAATGCTTAAAACGCGAACAGAATGGCTTCAAAAAAAAATAAAAAAACTTATTTTGTAGTATTTTTCTACTTGCTGATATTTTATTGCTTTCACTTAAAGCTTAACTCAGACGGACCACTTCTTTTTTACCACAGCAGAACCGCAAAAAAATGGTCGGTCGTGGGTAATACTATTTTAACATAGAAATGATGGGATACTCAGACGGACCACTTTCTGCCGTCACCTCTAACAGTAGTCGTAATATGTGGCTGATATCAGGCACAAAAAAGTGGTCGTTGGTAGTCGAGTTCAACACACACTGAACCACTCGCCAACCACTTTCTAATCACTCAACACTGTAGTTTGCGTTATTGTTAAAATATTGTGGTTCAAAAGTAGTCGGTTCCAACCACAGCAGAACCACAAAAAAGTATTCAAAAAATGGTTCGTGTGAGTTAAGCCTAATTCTATTGAGTTTATTATTTCATAAGCGGAGTAAGGTTTTTGTAAGCTCTTGTACAGCTTTGATGATCAGGAAATCGGGAAAATTTGGACCAGGAAAATGACGAATAAACTGTGAATTTAAAAGTTATATTTAGGTGACCACGATGATGAATATTTCGGTACTTCAAATTATGCGGCGAATTACCAAAACAAATTGAAAAAGAAAGAAATCTACCATACTTCTTTGTCAGCAAACATTAACCTAGCTAAAGAGACAATTTTTAACTTGTCAGTAGAAATCCAAGAAGTCGATGCAAAAAAAAAAAAATGCTTAATGTGCAAGAGTCGCTCGTCAGTTCCGAGTAATAGTTGAATTCCGATTTTATAATCTGCTCGTCTATCGTGGTTTGTTCGCCAAACGCTGTAAGTACTTCTCCGACATTAGCGTGCCATTCAGAGCGCATTGGGAAACGTACACACACACACATCAATAACGGGCACAGGCAAACAGATCTAAGCGTTTAATGAACCAGGCACTTCTCTACTTTGACCGTGCGACCAACGCGTTGTATGCTGTATATTTTTTGCTGCGAAACTGTGACTATGCTTCCGCTATTATTTTATCATAGCGAACTGACGTTTACAACCTAATTTATAAATATGCTTGTCGAAAATCTGTCGACTGTGACAAACGAGAGCGATACAGAAGCGACAGTGTGTAGATCGGCAATTTAGAAAAATTTGTTAATGTCGTATTGGTTTCACTTTTAAATATATTTCTTAATGTGGTTGTAATGTTCCTTTATATAATTATTCCAACTGTTTTTGTATATTTCACTTTATAGTTTTAAAGGGTGACTTGATGATCTCTTTTATTTTTTTATTTTATTTTATTTATTTTTGAATTTTGAATTATTCCTTTTTGTTATCCATATAAATCATTTCTTTTATCAAAATTTAAATATCTATTTTGTTTTATATACATTTAATTTTTTATTTTTGAAATTAAAAAAAGAAAAGAGGCTTTTTAATTTGGTTTTGTTAGTATAGTAGTGTGTGCGATTTTGTGCCGAGTTAATTCCATTTTAACATTTTTCTGTCAGAAGTACCGGGGGAAAAATTAGGATTCGCTACTGGTAGCCACCCTGTTATACCATTCAAGTCAATGTAGATTCGGATTTTTACTATTTTTTATCATCTTTTTATAGTTTAGTGACTCCTTTTTAAATTATCATTTAAGAAAAATGTTTTTTTTTTTTTTTTTAATATTTGAAAGATATATTTCTTTAAAAACATTTGTTTTGTTATAATTTATTATTAAAAATTGTGCTTACCTATAAAAAAAAAAATTGATTTATTATAGTGGGTAAAATATGATGGAATCCAGCCAGTGGACAGGGTAGTGTCAGAGAGGGGGCTCATACGGGTGCCTCGAGTGAGTTGAAGAGAGTTGTCTCTCTCGCAGGCCCCCGTATGAATCTTGGCGCTTGCGCACGTGAAATAATACGCCTCTTTATTTCACGCGTCAACGTATTTTTGTATCTATGTAGTTTTTTTGCGTATTTTTTTAAAGTCTGTAGGTGAAATCTTACATGTAAAATCGACAACAGTTTTTCCTGTCATTCTTATTGTACTGGACTAGCTCTGAGCTAGCTTAGTTATTAAAAATCATTAAAAAATAACTAAACGATGGCTTCCGATTTTTTTTCTGTTTTATTTACTTTTAAATTTTTGAAAAAACTTATCCTTTTTTCTAAATATGACAAATGTATTTAAACTAATGTATTATAACTGAAAAATAATAATGTTTATAAGAGATAAAAAAATTGAGAGATTCTGCACGAATTTAAAATTCCCACAATAGCAAATTGGATAACACAGTGACAAATTATGTAACTTACATTTTATAGTTTGCTTCCAGTTGAAGTTTCAGAGGTTTTTCAGCCAAAAATGCATGTCTTCATTTTCTTTTGTATTTGTTTCATCTGTTCTAAAAATCTGAAGAAATTCAGAAAAACATCTTATTATAATATACGTAACATATATCTCTATTCCTTTGTTGTTAGTTGAATTTGAAGGGGTTTTTCAACCAAAAAGGTATGATTTTATTTATTTTTTGACTTGTTCCACTCGTTCCAAAAATCTGAAAAAATTCAGGAAAATCTTGTTATCTTCAAATACGTAAATAATAATAATAATAAGAAGAAGAAGAAGAAAATAATAAACCGCATTATTTCGTGCTAAAGTATGTTTTAAATGTTATTTCAGTTTTTTTTATAAAGAGCAATGGTTTTTGTAGCTGGAAAAAGTCTACTTTTTCAATACGCCGTTTTGAGGTAAACGACTACCTTATTTTAGAAATAAAATTCCCTTTCCAGAAAAAGATTACGTGAAGTCGAAATTATTGTGTTTGTTTTTTTGACGAAACTGATCTTATAGCCAATGCATTTTCGTTCTTTGTCGCTAGTTTCGAAAACATTTCTCTGATTATCAGCTATGCGTTGTACGAATTAGCGCTGAATCCGGCAGTTCAAGAAAAACTATATGATGACATTCAAACGGTACGTGAAAAGCACGATGGAGGTGTTGAAAGAAATGTCATATTTGGATATGGTATTGTCAGGTGAAGCTGAAATTTGTTTTTTTCGTAATTTTCAACGTACCTTCGTACAAATCAGCGATTACCGAAAAAAAAAGTAAACAGTCTACACGAAAAAATACCTGTATAACACGGGGAAAAAAATAGTAAAGTGCGAATTCATCCTACTTATCAAGTAGGGTGGATAAATTTTTTTACTCACGCATAACTGTTTTTCCTAAATTATTATTAAAAATAAAAAAATTGAATATTTTTCGTTTCCTTTAATTATTTCTCGGAAGCTCATGATGCATGTATTTATGTATACTTTTGCTAGGAGCCAGTTAGAAATTTACATCGTCTCGCTTTTTTATTATTTTATGCGCAAAATTGTGAAAAAATAAATAAGTCACGTATGAAACAGAATAGGTTCCAAAACTTGCAAGTCGAAGACAAAGTTACACAAAATGAGAATTCAATTAAAGACAATGTAACAAAAGAACCACCTTCTCCGTCACCCATATTCGTATATGATGTGATCAATTATTTGGAAATGTTGAAATAAATGAAACAAGACTTCAGAGGAAAATCTTTGAAAAATAACGCTGTCAAAATCAACGTACATACTCCTGACGATTACAGAAAAATAGTCAAAACATTCAAAAAAGAAGATAATAACTACCACACTTACCAAGTAAAACACGAAAGATCGTATAAAGTCGTAATTCGGGGTTTTTTATCCCTTTTTTCATAAACAGCGACATTAAACAGGCTCTCGAGGAACAACGATTTCAAGTAAGGTCTGTCTTTAATATCAATAAAATTATAGTTTAAAAATACTAAAAAAACACGCTTTTATAGTAATGTGAACTAAAAAGTAAAAAAAAATAATTTTTAACTATAAAGATAATATTCAACAGTGATAAAAATCTCCCGTGCCAATGTATTTTAAGTTTTTCTAATAAGCTCAAAATGAGAATAAAGTAATTCACAACAAATTAACTTTAATGTAAAAGAAAGCGTGGGGTGCGTTTGATATCAATTGTTTATACTTTTTCTTTTATTTTTTAATTATTTGTACGTCGAGATATTTTATAAACGTAATAAGCACCCCACGCATTGAATTGACTTCCAGTAAGATCACTTTTAAGAATACCGTTATAATTAGTCGCAAAATTTTATTTTATTTTTATTTTTTTATTCGAGGCAGGAAGTTACCTATATTTTTAATTTACCGAATCGGACCATCAAGTCCTACTTAAACGAAACACAATTAACGCTGCAACAGCTGAAATAGATGCGCTGTTTTTTCCTATAAATAATCAATCGTCTGCAAAGGCTTCCGATAGAAAGGTTTTTGTAAAATAAGCGAGTTTTATTTCTGCTATATTCGCGTATTTATTGTTCACCGGAGTCATATTTTAATTCTAACATATTTTGGGTATTTCTTTTTATTTTCGGTAGTCATAATTTAAAATCATCATTATTGTATTTTACTTTCTTATGCGAACCCTTACTTTACTCATTTCATTCCAATTCCAATTTATTGGGCTGACCCCTGTTTATGTCGGCGAATTGCGATGAATTCACTAACTTCGTACCAGAAGCATGTCATGACGTACGGTTGAATACTCGAAAACGAAACCCCGTCCTATTCATTCCTCAGAGAAGATTTAAAAACTGAACATTTCAGGAAATTTTACATCAAAGGTAACCCTAATGATTTTACACATACTGCTTGGTAAGTTTTTGATGAAAAAACCTTCAATTGATTTTCTCGTAATATAAAGCGGAATAACAAATTGCGCAAAGTGACCTATAAAAATCGCGCTATTAGGAAAATCGCTAAAGTTTTCAAACAACGTTCCGATAATATTCCGTCGCTGTCATCACCATTTTATACCGCTATCGAGAAAAAGCAAAGTTATTTATCATTTTCATATAACTGCCGATGTTACAAAATGTTGCTAATAAAACATTTCAAAAATAAGATTAAACGTACGCTACTAGGCAACCATCTTACTTGTTTTTTCTTATGACGTAAGCTCAAAATTATTTTCCTCCTAGCTATTACAAAAAAAAAAAAATTGGCCATTTTTAGTTCAAAGGAATATCATTCCCGTACGGAAAAAGCAAATAAAAATGGCGCACCAGCTATTAAATACAGGCCGCTATCTTTTCCTAGTAATTTTCGTAAAATTACTGAAAGACTGCTGTCATCGGGACTGAATAAGTTATGCAGCTAGTCAAATTCTCATTCCTCGCCTGTTGCGTTTATTGTTGTTAACAAGCTGTTTACAATGCTACAAATTAGTAGAGTTGCGCATATGTTACCGATATAATTTTAAAATGACTAAACATCCTATCTTTAATCTAGTATAATACCTTTCCTTCCAAGCCTCTGGCCCAAATAGTAGAAGAATACGGTCGCAAGTCAAAGAAGAAAGGATCTCCCAAGGGATATCGATTGTTTGGTGTTTTTTTCGGTACTCATTCGGATTAAATGTCGCGACGCTTCCTGCATTAGATCGGAGAATTTTTTTTTGCGCGCAAGTCTAAAAGTTGCTTACCGTTTAAAGAAGATCGTTTTAAGGGAGTTAGGTTGCAGGAAATAAATCTGAGGAATTCAGTCCAGTTATGATTCCGATAAAGATGACTACTAGGTAGGTTAAATTTGAGATAAATAGGATTACAATTGAAAGAAAGCTAAGATTAGGAAATAGGTGTCGTCGTTACCAAGCTGGTATTTTTAACAAGAATTAAAAACGCTAGAATGTAAAACGCTATCAGAAGGACAATGAGTAGAGAATACCGAGGAGCGAGTGTGGTGAAAGTCAATTTTTCCGCAGCATCGATTAATTACCGGGTTTGTTTTTCTTATAACAAGACCACGATCCTTGTTTTGCATTTAAATCGCGAACGTATAATTACCTTATTACCGGATTTAAGTAATTTTTCAGTATCACCGAATACACTGGATTCATTTGCGAACAAATAAATAGGGAAGTTATAAAATATGTGCCATCGCGACGTACTAATATATTTACCGCTTCAATTTCCGCTTGAATGCAAACAGATAGTTGTCTAACGATATATTATCGTTTTTGATTATATGCTGTCCTTCTGAACTAAATTAATACCGCGGTGTTAATTATTATTGTTTTTTTGTTTTTACTTCAAATACAGAGTCCCCTTTCTGTTTTTTTTTATTCATTTCTCCTTTTTCAATCTCGTTTTTTCATGCAATATTATCATGATTTGCGATTAATTTAGAGCGAAAAAAATGCGTACATATTTTATCAACACTTAGTTCGCGACATCGTCCGTAAAATAAACCGGTGTATCGCGAATGTGACGTATTTAAATTTGCATTGTTTCAGGGTTTTTCGTTCAACAAAAAAAAAAAAAAAAAAAACAACTGATAGAATGTAGAACTGGTTTTGTTTTGGTGTAGGAAAATTATTTTACTTTATATTTACTTTAATTGACGCGGAACATTTTCCGAATTGGCGCTGGAAAATCACCATGATGTTCGCATTCGTGATCGGTTGTTTAGTTTTATTGATCATTTCAATTTTTCGCTGGACCGTTTCAACTTTCGACTACTGGAAAACCCGCAATATTCCCTACGTAAAACCGACACCGTTCTTTGGGAATTTGCTACCATTCGCGAGTCGACGTGAAAATTATACCGACATGCTGATTCGAATCTATAAAGAACTGAGCGGGAACCCGTGCGGCGGATATTTCGAAATGAGGGAACCGATTCTGATGATACGCGATCCGAAACTGATTAGTCTGATCAGTATTCGGCATTTTGATCACTTTCACAACCGAGACGTGACCATGATTTTCACACCGGATAATAAACCCTTAAATCCGCTTTCGGTAAATCTGTTCGCCATCAAAGGACAGCGTTAGCAGCAGCTTCGTCAGAAGCTGTCGCCGACCTAAACGACCAATAAGCTGTACGCCATGTCTGAGCAGGTTGAGCCGTGTACGAGCGTGCTGATTGAGCAACTGCAGTCGGCCGACCACAGCGATCTGGAAATCAAATAACTTACCATGAACTATATTATCGCCGTGGTAGGAGCTTGCGCCATGGGCATCGATTGTGCCTCGATGACCGAGCACGAAAAGACCACTTTCGTCCGGATGGCCAACAAAACGTTCATAGATGCCGACTACAGCTTGAAATTTTTGCTGACGACCATTCACCCGAAGCTGGTGACCCTATTCCGGATTCCGGACATTCCGAAAGAGGTGACCGATTTTTTCGTTTCATTGGTCAGTGCTGTTGTGCGATATCGGGAATCATTCGAAGAAGAATCACTGCGCAACCTAGGAAGACGAAAAGATTTCCTGCAAATTTTAATCGACACTAAAAACGGTCGCACAGTCGATGATGTGCAAGATCAGTCGATACTCGGTTTGTAAATTTTCCTCTTACAACGCGATGTACGTATTTAAATTAACGACGGATCTCGCATACAGACCGGAACACTACTCACTTTTTATGTTTATTTCACGTTCGGACGATGAAATAAGCCTGTCCTCCGAAAAAGTAAATGCGTCGAGTAATATTTCGAACGAGGATAACGTAATTCTTACCAAAAGAATTTCAGTTTTACAGTACACTAATCGGTGGTAGCCCCTAGTATCTTTACACTGCTCGACTGCCTTATTAAAAGTCTCTCTGTATATACACGTATTATCCGGAATATTAATTACGTTACAGAAGTGGTCGCGTCATCCCAGGGTAAAAGGGACCAGCCCCGATATTTTAAATCCACTAGACCCGTAAATACATTATGAAAACTCCTATAATTCACACTATATCTTAACAAGAGTAAGTGAGGTACATTTTAATTTTTTTTTACGGTTCCACCAATATGGCGATTTAAGTGGCGGCAAAAAAAAAAAGTCTAAGAAATAACAACGTTAGAGTTAAAATTTTTTTATTTATAGTATTAAAAACTAGAGTCATCAAGGGCATATAACAATATATTTAATGGGGTATTCAGCATGAAGAGATAAATACTCAACGGTACCTGCCCGAGATAGTCTTAATCTTAGACAAGGTCATAAGATTTGTTACGCTTTTCAACTGTCTCACATCATTAACACAGTATCTAGCAGTCCTTAGCAAGTTTGCTCGGATGACATTTCAGTCTTCCTGCGTGTCTTCGGTTATAAACTTTAATGACATCTGTTACATACTCTATAATCCTGACGCAAGGTTAAGTTTATTACAGTGGCACCTTGGTTACGAACCTACGTATTTCATTCTACGTAGCTTGTATTTTCCTCAGATTTGTAAGTTTAGAACAACGCCAAAGTAGGTTTTAAGATACTTGTGTACATTAAGCGCATGTTATCTTCCTATGAGCCAGAATATTTTTTTTAAAACGAATATCCTAATTCTGTTGTTTTCTTTGCCTGCATATGCTGCTTCCATTTTAAGCGACCGTATAGACCTAAGTACCTGACTGTTGTCCTCACAGCCAAATCAATGTTGTTTATCCTAACAGTTGGAGTTATGACTTTCCCAATTGTAAATTTAACCTTCTTTGTAATTTATTTTCGTTGATCTGAATTTTTTTATTTTTTTAACCTAGTTTGTATAGCAATTAGTCGTAATTTTATTTTGATTCTGATTCCAATTCATGCACTGCTAGCATTAATGGTGTTCTGAAGACATGTTTGATTACATCTGTAACTAACCAATGCTATTAACTTAATTATCTAATTTTGCTCCATTTCTCACGTTTGAATAATTATGTCTCCGAGAATTATTTTAATGCGTATCTAATACAAATTAGATCGCATACTAACCTTTGCCGCCAATGTTTCTTTAAGTTTAAATATATAGTTTGACGTGCATTTCACTTTTGTTTAAAGCATCAGTATGTGTCGTATATGATTTAAAACGTTTGTTGCTGTATATGTAACCAATAGTAAGCAAAATACTATCCCTTGTTAGCGCAATATGTTTCAGCATATAGGTTTTAGAGAATATTTCATATATACATTACCGAAATAGTCATGGTACTAACCTTTATTGGAGTTCCATTCTTGTTCTCATCTATATGTTCCCAGTGAGGTGCTTTCTGTGTGTAGGTAACCAGAGTGAGGCGATTGATAGCCTGTTCTGTGATGATTATTTTAATTATGCGTCCCTAAATTTGCATTTGATCTGTATCTGATCAAAACTGTTTACCAGGCTAACCCGTATCACTGTAAGATCATGTTATCTACTGCAAAGAATGTGCTTGAAGTAGACTGTACCGAAGTTGCTTCTTTTTTTATAGCACGAATTAAAACTGCTCATTTTACTATGGCATCTATTTAAAACAATTTTATAGTTCGAAGAACTAGAATCTCTGCATCACACTAACGAGTATGGAGTTTATATGATTTATGCGTGTTTGCTGCAGTATATGCATGTGGTATGCAATTGTCGTAATGAGTTCGCTATGAGCAAATATTCTAAATTCTCCGAGTCAGTAATAACATATTTTTACATGATTAATGAAGAATAGGAGTGGAGTTGAAAATTCCGAATATTTATTTTTACAGGGCCAAAAATAAAATAAAATTAATATAATTACGAAGTACGTGATAAAAAATAATAATAATAATAATAATAATACATTAATAATCACTTATAGAAAAAAAAAGCTTATACTAAAAAAAAAAACATAGAATCTAGAAACGCTCGATTTAACAGGCAAACAAACCAGCTATACACATAAATAAAGAATGAAAACTAATAAAGACTGGAAAATAGGTTGTGTGTTTGCAATAGTGAATGAGCCACTTCAAATATGTGGTAAATCGTTTACCGTGAAGCTATTGATGTAAACATATAACCGTTTCTTTTCAGAACATTATAACCTATTCAATGCGTTGGTCGCATCCATTGGTGTAACAGTTTTAGATATTTAGTAAATGGTATAAATTCAGCCTTCCGTACTAATAATTCTCCGCTAAAGTATTAAATTTGTTCCGTACTGCATTCAAAAACGTACAGATAACAGATGAAATATAGCACGATTGGTGCTGGTCAATTTAATATATTCTCGATTTCCAATATATTTTACACGACTACGAGCATCCGTTTACTAGTGTGAATATGGTATTTTGGAGTGATTTTCGACAATTACCATCTGTAATACAGACACCAATTTACAGACTGTGTAAAATCAATACAATATTCACCGCTTATTCAAGTTATAAGTTTTATCTTCATGAACTAAAACTGGAAATGGAGATCGTTTGGAAAAAGATCAATTGGAAGCGAATTTGTTACAAACCAGCACATTGCAGAACATTATGCCGAATCTATACGGTTATTCTACAGTAATTATGTGATGGAAAATGAAAGAATAGTTAAATTCCACAAATGCACTACCAGACGGCGACACGCCTATATGTAAACTAACTTATACTGCTACCATGGTAATAGTTTTATCATTCTCCATTAATTTAACAAAAAGTGCCAAATACGAGGGCCGTTCAGAAAGTATAACGATGTCGGTGCTGCTCTTGGTGAAAGGTTAGAATTACGGAATTTTAGGGTTGCATGCCCCGATCTATTTGGATTAGTTTCACGTGTCGTGGAGTCTCAACGGATCATTGTTGTATGTTTTATAACGTTTCTACCATGAAGTTGACGTTAAAATTTAAGTCGAACTACGAGTTAAACGCTACTTGTTCCTTTCTTAATGCATATAAGTAGGAAGAGGAGTCGTCATTGCCGCACCGAGTTGTTACTGATGACACTTGGCTGTATCACTCTATACACTCGAAACGATCATGGATAGAATGGGTAAAGAAAGGCGACCGACCTACAAAAAAAATGGCAAAATGACTTCCTCTTCCAGCAAGGTTCTGGCGACTGTGTTTTGTGATTATCGCAGTGTTTTGTTAACGGATTACCCCGAAAAAGGCAAGATTATCCAAACACGCCACACTACTGCGACGTCCTGAACCGCTTCAATTTAACGCATAACATCTTAGACACTGTGACAAAGTACTTCAAAAAACTCGACGCAAATCATTTCAACTTAGGAACGAAAAAAATTGTTACTCGTTATAAAAAATATCTCGAAAGAAGCGGCGATTACGTAGAAAAATAAAAAATTGTCCGTGGATTTCAAAAATAACTTTGTTTTTATGTTTTGACCACTCTTTCGCGGCATAATTAGGCCGTTAAACGACTCCCGTAAAATATATAGTAATAAAATAATATAAGAAAAATTTAAAAGAAGGCTTGTTTCTTTTTTTCCGACTTCAGCCTCTATGAACTATGTTAAACAACTAAATCTTCATTTTACATCTTGTCCGTTTTTCTTCCTTAACATCTCTTTCCAATGGTGTCTCTCGCTGAATCCATGATGCTCAGTTGTGAATGGAAATGGGACTCGGAAACATTTTTCCTCCTCAGTGTTAGAACCAAAGTTGTGAAGAAAAACTCTTATTTATATTAATGCAGTAAAAGTGTAAGGAAAACAACTTTTGCAGGTCTGTCAAATTATGACATTATAAACGAATGAGATAAAAATGTTGGTCGGTACTGATATAAAATGTTTAATTTGAGACCAACACTTTTATTTCGTTCTTTTAAAATATTCCAGTTTAATGGACCAACAAAAATTATTTTCTTTATTTTTATTGCATTAATGAGTAGGCCTTTCTTTAAATTTTTTTTTATATTAATTTTACAATTTTCGATTAACATTTCATTTATAAATGAATAAGAACGTAAAAGAGAAATGAAAAAAAAAATTATACGGTACAAATAAGAATAAAAATGTAAAAAACAAGGAAATTTTTGGCTACAAAACGATTTTAGTTTGAAATAACGTGATCTGCTTAATAGCTAGAAGTAATATATAATTGGATCGATTTTTATTTTTATTCACACTTTTTTATCAGTCCTTTTTAATCTAAATAACAAAATAAACAGAAGCAACGTCTTCCTAATGTTTTTTTTTTTTTTTGCAATCTTTCTACAGGTCCAGATCATCTAGGTACCATTTTTTATTAAAATTGGCCTTTGCTCTGTATTCGAGATATTAACGTTATCGTTTCAATACTATCGCGCTCAAATGACGTAGAACAATTTTTTTTTTTTTTTTTTCGTTAAACCTTTTAAGGGTCCCTAGATCCATCTAGGTGCTAATTTTTATAAAAATTAGCTTTGCCGGTTTCGAGATATTAGCGTTTCAAGATTTGTAAGAATAAAAACAAGAAAGTCAAGTTAAATTGTTTATTTCTAGCAAATTTTCTAGATAAATTAAAACAATATTGATGAAGTCATCAAACGCACTTTTTGTAAGTTCATTTTTTTTTTTTTTTTGTATAAAACAGAAATATATTCATGCCAAAAGATTAACCTCAGAGGAAAAGACAAAGACATATACGGTTAAAAAGCGGCGAAATAGATTTTCTTTCTACCTTAATTCAATATAACCGGTTAATAGTAAACTCATAAAATTAATTTAATTAAACCAGAATTTACTACTCGTTTTCTTTTCGTTCTTTTATAGTTAAATTAAAATTTATACATTTTATGCAGTATGCATAGTTATGTTACAATTTTAGTGCCTAGTATATGAAAAAGATTAGAAAGAAAATTATATATTAACTAATTTTTTGTCGCTCATTTCTTCTAGGAATGCGATTTTCAAAGTTGACGGTAAAATATGCCTTAGCTGAGATTATTTCGAGATTTTTAATATCTCCTTGTGCGAAAACAGAATCACCAATACAATTCTTGAAAGGTGTACCGTTGTTGTATCCGAAGCACGGTATTTGGGTTAACCTTAGAAACATATAGAGAGCCTTTTGTAAATAGAAAACTACAGTTCTGAACGACAAAATCACCGAACTGTGAAAAACTTCTTGTTTATTATTTTTGTTATTTATTTTCTATCGCTGTCGTTTTTGAGAGAAAACAAACTCCTCGAAAAAATCGAATACATTTTTCATCATTTTTAGTATAATTACAACTTTGTTTAAAATTACAGGTAAATAAACTACTGCACGATCTCAAAACTCAGCTAATTTTATTCTATTCCGCCTAATCTTATTAGTGCTGTTAGGGATTTAATACGCTGCGAACCATGACATCACTATCTCCAATACACTGCCAAGAGTATAGAGGACTCACACACTTCACCTACGTTTAAAGATACTTTTCTGGTATCAAAAAGAAAAATCAATTTGAATTTAACCAACGAGGCTTTCTTTTTTTGTTTTCTTTTTCAAAATTTTTATTAAGATGTAATAATATAAAAATAGTGTTAAATAAAAAATTTGAATATAAGATATGGACATTTAAGTTTTGCATTCAGACTAAATGTGTGAATCTTACATTAGTAGCTTCATAGTTTTCAAAATGTCAAAGCTGTAGTGTCTCAATCAGGAATGTACCCATAAAGGGTATGGTAAGTGTTTTGCACTGCCAACGATTTCTTGTCAGTATTTGTTGGTCAAAGTCTTACATTAGTTCAAATTTTAGTTCTTTTGACTTCTGACGAAATTTCGGTTTCAGCAAAGGATTAAAAATATAAAATTTCGATTATTAAAATTCGTAGAATGCCTCTGCGTTTAGCTAGCAACTAAATTTTTCGACTTAATCTACAATTTTGTTTCACAAACTATGTACCTTAATTTTCCGAAGGCTGTCTTTCTAAAAATGAGAGAAATATCGTTATTCAACTTTCAGAATTAAATTTTCAAGAAAGATCTCGGACGCATTAATTATTGATTGATGTATAATTTTAAACTTACACGAGACTTAATTGTTAAAGAATGGTAAAAGGTAATGAAATGTCAAACAACTCCGCCGTATTTTTCTTCTTCTGAAATTCAACAAACCATTCAGAAGAATCACGTCTGGCATTAAAATCGATAAACTTTAAAAAAACTGAAAAAAGTTTTTTTTCAGGATTCCACGATTATAAATGGTTCAGAAATGACAAAAACATCAAATAAAAATCAATAACTCACAAACTGTTTCACTTATGAACAAAATTTGATCAAAAATTACAATTAAACTTTTATCTATGACAATTTACAACAATTATTTCTCAAATTTCTGGAAACAATTAACAATAAATAATAGCAGTAACATTTAGAAACTCTGGCTGAAAAGCCAAAAGGTACAGTGGAGTTAAAAGAAAAAAGAAAAAAAAAACAGGTAGTGTATTTTCCTTATTGCAAAATTGTTGAAATTATTCTTTGGAGTGATTTTTCTTGTTTATTTTTTTTTTTTTTGAATTTTCCTAATTCAGATATAACTAGTGACGGATCCACGGGAGGGGAGGTCCCCTACCACCATAGAACCAAAGCCTCTATGAAAAAATTTGTTATAGCAGAAAAATTTAATTTATGCTATAAAATATTTGTATGAATTTTGCTTATGGATTTTAATAATTAATATTTAATACTATTTTCTAGTAAAACTATTAATGTTGCTTTTTTATTCTATTTTAAACACAATACTATTGTCGATTTTTTGCCATTTCTACTTATTTTTAATTTTTATTTTTTAATTTTAATTAAAAATAGTTCAATGAGAAATATATATATATTTAAACTTGCTCACGAACAAAGAATTCGGATCGGATTACTAACAAAAATAAAACAGAAGTAAAATGTCTAATAAGAAATACTATTTTCCTTACTATTTCTAAACTACCATTTTAGCTAGAATTTTATAATTTCGTTTTATTTTTCACCCCTAAAAGTAAAACAGAAGTTAAATTAAAAATTGTAATAATTATTAATTTTTAAAACATTTTTAAATTTCTATAAAGATCGCCATTTGATTTTCTTTATGAAACAAGCGGTATTTCTCAAATTTACTGCCTACCGTAGAAGATTTTATGTAATCATATAATCCCCCCCCCATGTATTTCTGGATCCGCCCTCGGATATAACTGACGGGATAAATTTATTGAAATATTACTTAAATATATATATATATATATATATATATATATATATATATATATATATATATGTGACTGCGCATGGAGAACGAAACCTAAGCGTAGAAAATGAAATTTTTCAGGGGGCTGTTTAAAGTTTAAAATTAATTATTAGCAGGGGCGGCTCGTCCTAGGGGGCTCAAGGGCGCGAGCCTCCCTGTGTGTTTTCAAAAAATACATAATATTTAATTACTTCAAGAAAAAAAATCAGTGTTACGAATTTTTTATTTCAAAATAATTTTTTTTGCAAGAGTGCATTTTAAAAATAATTGCAAAATAAGCATTTTGCGCGATTTGTTAAACGAACAGCTGAAACATCCGATAGCAGTTGTCGGGTTCATGCTTACTGCGCTGGAACTGTACGATCTACTCGTAGTGTAGTATACTGTCAAGGTCGTTAACAGCTGATTTTTTTGATCACATGATATTAACAACCAATAATATAGTACGTGGGCTCAGAATATTTGAGCCTCCAAGCCGCATATAAAATACACACGAAAAACGAATAAAGCCGAAGTTTCCCGAGCGTAACTTAAAGGCGTCTGAGGGCTCTCGAAAAGTGAGCCCTCGTCAATTTTACACGTGATTATAGCCGGTTTTAACAATACATTCGCGTCGCGCGCTGCGTCGTCCGTTTGTTTATCCGGTGAAGCACACTGTTTTAATTTGCTGCTTTTTTTTGTTCTATTTCTATCCTTGCTTTTCTTCTTTAAATAATACATTTTGCGATATAGATTTTGTTACTTTTGAATGCAAGAAGCACTGCTTTTTGTCGACACTTGTTTTACAGTGATTTTTCAAACGTTCAACATTTTAGAAACTGAATTAGAAATTAATTGGAGAGACTAACCTTTTAAGCTAATTACTTAAACTTACGATGGAATTTCTCACTGGAAATGGTAGATTTCAAAGTTATCTGCACCGTTTCCATCTAGCAGACACCGATTTGTGTTCCTGTGGAGATGCTCCTGAAACTGTCACCCATATCGTTAATGAGTGCGCCAAATGGAAATTCTTGTTTAAAGACGTAAATTGTTTTCCATTAAACAACGATAATTTATCAAAATTCCTGCACGCGGCGAATTTTATCATGGCTTCCAAATATTCGGATGTTGAAGATTTTTCATTTAATATATAATTTTATTTTAATTTTTATATCGGTTAATTTTTGTCTTTTTCATTTTCTTTTTATTGTTTCCAATCCATGAGGTGTTCATTCAACTGAGATACTCATGGCTATGTTTCAATTACTATGTATTTATGTTATTATTCACCAATAAATAAATAAACAAAAAAAAAAAAAAATTACGATGGAGCATTATAGGCGAAGATAAAACAAAAATATAAATACTGTCATTTTATTCATTGTTATGCGCACCAGTTGAATTTAATTATGCAAAAAGCAACAAGCCAGGATTCTAAAATTAAAATCTTTTTTTCAAATTTGTCCGCTGTAGCAAGCTTTTTTTCAAATTCTGCTCATAGATGTGATCTACTGCAAGAAATTGTAAATCGTAAATTACCTAGAATACACGTTGGAACTATAATATGCGTACAGTGAACATTGTTTTCGAAAACCGAGAAAAATCAATAGAATATTTCGGAGAACTAGAAGAAAAATGTAATAAAAATATTACATGCAAGGAAGCATATATAGTTTACGAAGAACCTTAGAAGACCCGGATTTTATATTTTGGCTTACCTTATTTCACAAAATTATGGCACATGTAATTTTTTTTTTTTTTTTTTTTGTGGACACGTCAACAGTGAAACTTACTCAACGCAAAGGATCGTACATTATATAAGGAAAAGATTAGAAAATATTATTTAATAAATTTCAATCTAAATACAAAATGCATTCACATTTTTTTAAAAATTAAATTAGAACTTGAATGCATTAAATCAGTTTTATTTAGTTTAAAATGTAGACAAAAAAGCAAGATAAGTTTATGTCATTAAACTTTTTAAATTATTGTAATTTTACATTAGAGCCCCCCAGATTTACTTGTCACGAGTCGCCACTGATTATTAGATTCATATTTCCCGCACATTTCTCAAGTTAGGTGGCGCTATTTGACCTTGGGAACACGGGTTATTAGTGAAGTCGCCGCAACGATTTAGTGCCCATGTTACATTTTCAAATCGAGTAAACTCGTTCCATAACTTTAATAACGTTATTATTTAATTTTCAGTTGTTTACACATTTTTTTAGAACAATTATATCGAATATTATTTCGGTTGTGGAACTTCTCGCTTGCTTTCTGTTTTTATTTATTGTGAAATCATTCAGTGAAATATTTCGTAATAATTATTTCAGTGTGTCGTATACTATGAGAAATCGAAATATTACTGATAATTATGACTGCATTAGAAAATTATTATAACAGATGAATTCGAAGACGTGGAAAAACAATATCACTTCACCGATGATAATAATGATAATTGCTTTATCTCGTCATTGTCCCCGATAATTATGACGAGAATAATAATTTTTTCGATAAATCGGAACTAGATATAGAGGCAGTGATTGAGCGAATGTTTAGTGAAAAAATAGCCCCCCGCTGCAGTGATAAATGTAACAAGGTCATTCCGAAGGAGGAAATGGCAGTGGATTTTCGTACCACATTTATGAACTTGGACAAAGATGACCAAGATCTCGCTTATGCCGACATTATGATTTATGCGAAGAACGTCGTCATTTATCGAAAGCTACTGTAAAAACAATTAATGTTAGTGAAGCTAAAAAAGAAGCAGCATCGCAGGCGTATTCCGATTATTTGAAATCAGCGAAACTACTACAATTGGAGAAAAAAGGTTCAAAATGATCCGAAGTCGAAACCTTCAGGTTTTTCGAAGTCAGACCGTTTAGTAATATCCATGGATTACGCTTAAAATGTTAATTTCCCATATGATCTGTAACAGACGGAACCGGTTACTTTAAATCAGCCCGTAAAAAGCTGCTATTTTTGGGATAACGAACGAAAAACAGAGTGTATAGCACACGTCCTGTATCGACGAAAGTGATTTAATTGGCAAAGGCCCCAACTCCGTGTTATCTACGCTCGATTACTTATCCTACCAATAAAAACTAATAATATTTTCCGATAGCTGTGTTTCTCAAAATAAAAATAATACAATCGTACGCTATCTTCAATATCTCGTTGATACATCCAGATGTACGTCAGTGGAGTTGAACTTTTTGTTAACTGGACATACGAAAGTTTCTCCAGACCGCTTATTCAGTGTTATCAAGTGGAAATACTCAGTAGCTAATGTCGACTGTTTTGCGTCGCCAATTCTTCCCATAACGGATTTAATGTGCCAGTTCCTGTACGCCTTCCAAATTCGAATGATCCTATTGTAGTTTGGAAAAGTTTTGATGAATATTTTGCCTCGAAGTACAAAATTCTGCTAGGAATTTCAAAGTATCATCATTTTACCTTCACTCATAAATCACCTTTGAAATGTAGAATTTTCGCAAGTCCATTGACTTACACTTTGATGAAATCATTGATTTTAATAATGAGCCGATTATCATTAAAGCGCCGGGACTGTCGAAAAAGGAGGCAATGGTATCTATACAAACAGGTGGGTGATTTATGTTCCGATGATAGTAAAAAAGATGATCTTGCACTATTTTCTGATTCTGATAATATTAATACGCTTACACACAAGTGCAGCCTCCTGAGAAGAAAAAAAGAAATAAAAAGGCATCGATGGGTGGTAAATGTAAAAATAATTTGACAACTGACAAAATCGGACCAGGGGATTCGTAAAAAAGTCTGTCGAAAATAATTTTCCCGAATTTTGTAAGTAATTGTAAGTTTTGTAGTGCATTAAATAAACGGTTAATCAGTGAAATTAAAATTTTCAAATTTTGTTGTATCCCCCCCCCCCCCTTTAACGGCTCTATCTTTCTCAAAAATGATTTTAGACACTTAGGGTTCATTTTTTTCAATTCTCTGATATTTTTCACACCAGATTATGAAAGAAAAAAAAACTCGATTTTTTGACTCTTAGTACAGTGTCGGTTAGTTAGTTTTCTATTTTCATAATTATCCTTACTGTAATATTTTACAATTCTAGCAAATAGGATAGTATAATTAACATTAATACTTGTTAAGGTCTACCTTAAATTAAAATTTGCAACAATTAAAAGACCATATTAAATGGGTATAATAGTATCACTCGTTTCCTGTAAGTAAAGTAGTGAAAATTTCAAAAATAGTAAATTGTAATATAATTATGCTCACTAAATGTCTTTCTTAATTGTTGCAACTTGAATGCGGAGGGGATCGACCCTAATAAGTATTAATGCCGTTTAAGAATAATCATAATATCCCCTAGAATATAATGTTCTGAATTATCTTTTATCAAAGAATTAGTTTTTCTATTTCACTTTTTAGTGGTTTCTTTTAAAATTTTTGCTATTTACTAAAAAAAAAAAAAAAGCAAATAATTTTATTTCAAAATTTTTGACTAATACATACATCTATAATACCGGTAGACCAACAAAAATAGAGCTATTTTCTGTATTCTTTGAAGCTAGTATAATACTCAAATGTAATATTTACGTCATTGATGAGTGTATAAATAGCGATATGGGAGTTTCACATTTATTACCTTTATCCAAATTTGCTTAAACTAACGTTGATAATACTTGAAGTCACTTCGCAATTTAATTTTAAAATTTTGAAGATTCATATTTTCCTCATGTTCTAGTGAAATTTTTTTAGATAATTTTTATTCGGTTATGTTAAATAATAAATTATTTTTCAAGATTCTTTTTTTACCGGTATTCGATGATTACTCAATACTCACCAATACTCACTAGTACCCATAAGGAACTACCGCAGACCGCTACACTTTCAAATAAACAAAGAGGGGAAAATTGGCCCATATATTCAACACTTATATACAATAAAGTTAAGGTTCTAATATTTTCTTAGCGATAAACTTGTAAATGGTGTTGAAGGCTGCAAATTCGTTTTTTTTCTATTCGAATCTAAATTACTATGATAATTAACATTATTAATATTTTAAATCGGTCATGTTCATAACCCCTTAAATTTTAAAATTTTTTGAAAGTTTGTATTTTTCTTATATTTTAACGATGAGAAACGTTGAGAAAATAATATCAACTCTTTTTAGCTGTTCTAGAACGGGCTGCGGAATTTTTTTAAATTTCTTAGCTAATTTTTGTCTGATTATATTAAAAATTACTTTTCTTTAAAAAAATCTATTTTTCCATGATAAATAATATTCATAATATTTTAAGTCAATCATGTTTGTGATACCAAAAATTTCTCTAAAAAAACATTTTTTTTAGTTAATTAATGACTGCACGACCTGTGTTCACCGTTACTCATGAGAATATTCATACACGATCATCGCCGATCAGGACACTTTGATAATCAAAGAATCATTAAAATTAGTCCAGATAGGCAAAAGGTATGCATGAACAAGTAAAAAAAAAAAAAAAACGAACATATAACTTCCTTTCTCTCAAAATCAGTAATTAAAATACAAGACAACTTTCTAATTTTTAAATATATTTTTGAATTATCAAATTACTTTGCGCAATATAAACTGACTTCAAGATTTACTTTGAAAATATAATAAAAGTACAAAAAAAGTAAAAAATAATATACTTCAGAGTAATAATATGCTTTTTTTTTTTTGACATGGATATGTCTTAGCTATGGGGGTTATTCTCGAATTTGCGCCAACAGAAATGTAATGGGAGTGACGTTATCAATGGAAGGTTTATGCCACCAAAAAAATGTAACGAAAGTGACATGATCAATCACATGACTAGAAATACATGTTGAACATCTGGAAACTTAGAACTACATATCGTACTTTTCCCATCACAAACCTTTGTTAAGTATCACTAATGTACAAAAACACATCAAGAGGAACAAGCCATGCCTGACGACACTGCAGAACCAGAAATCAAAATGTTCAAATCTAATAGTACCGTAGCCGACACAGAGTTCACTAAACGTTTCTGTGACATCTCGTTTGGTTCCACTTGTTCTGTTTGTGGCCGCCTTTATTTTGAAAACGATCTAGATTTCTTTGAGTTGAATTTAATGGGGTATAGTTCAAAGGCATGTGTATTTAGGGTTGTTAGGGAGAAGGAGTATCATTTGATACCCATCGTTCTTGCTGGAGATATAAATATAAATTTACAAAGCAGCGAAGGATCTCGGTTCATCGAGTTCATGCGTGAAACATTCAATCTCGAACTGAAAACGATCCATCAATCTCAACAACCAGAAACAACACATGCATTGACACAGTTTTTCAAGTCACGTTGATCATCTAGAAACTAAGAACTACATATCGTACTTTTCCCATCACAAACCTTTGTTAAGCATCACTAATGTGCAATTAATACTATGTATGTTAAATAGAAAATAGTTTTTTATTCCCTTCTCCTAGATGAATACATTACTTGTGCAGGGAACTAGTTACATCCTTCTAAGACATCTCCATGATCTGAGCTATTTCCCACAAGGGAAGTCGTTTAAACGTTTTTTTTTTTTTTTTTTTTAGAAGCCATTCTTAGCCTATTGGGTATCGGTAGGTGGTATGACAAACAATTGTGACATGAAGGGTTCGTAGTCCAGTGACTAGTCCCTGTATTAGTAACTTATGTTCGAATAATTCTCACAATGGTGTTTTTTTTTGCTGGTCTAAAAGTTTTGTTTTTCTTGGTCTGCGCACTTGCGTTTGTGACGAATTGTCCAGTAGGCCAATTGCAGTCCAGTTCGTGCGATTATATAACCGCTCCTGATGTTTTGTTGCCATCCTCATGATAACATCAGCTACATACTCCATGATGCAAAGGTTATCATGTATGGTTTTGTTCCTTATGTAATATGGGGCGGGAAAGGTTGGCCTTAGAGTAATATTTTAATATCTTTGAATTTTCATAATATTACTCTTTGCACTTCAGCCCCCCAATTCGCATCCATACGTCCATGTCGGAGCGATTAGTTGGTTGCATAATAGCAGTTTATTTTTCAAGGACAGTTGGGACTGTTGTTCTAATAGCCAACGTAGTTTGTTGGTTTATTAAAGTTGGAATGCTGCTTTTAAAAATGATTTTGTAAGTTCTGTAATAACCTTTTTTGAGTGAAAAATAAAAATGTAACGAAAATTTATAACGTGAAATGATCAATGTGCCCCAAATAATTTTCTGGAAGAGAGATATTCCGAAAGCCTCTAACAGAAAAACACAAAATTATTTTCTTCTTTATCGTTCTTAGCATTAAAACGAATAAAAACTTATTTAGAAAATACAGGTCAGGAGCGACTAATTCTCTTTATTATGTATATTTTCAGGGTGAAAAAAAGAATATAATAAAACATAAGGAAACAACTGGCTTTTAATGATTAACAAGATTTTTAAGAACAAAAACTAAAGAATCGAATAGGGCCATAGTACCCGTTTGCGCCGTGCGGAGCGCTGGCGTGTAGGCGAGCCGCCGGACAAGTACTAACACGTTCAGTTGTACTTTCAGCTGTCTATGTGCAAAGTTAAGTCTCGCTGGTATTAACAGTCTTGATTCTGCGAGTGTTTAATGTTCAAGAAAATAGAGAACGCCGTCAGTTGTGAAGTTAGGGCTGTGATTAAATTTCTCAACGCAAGTAATGGGCGGCTTACGACCTTCATCGTCAGTTGAAGGGGGTGTATGGAGACAATGTTATGGATGAGTCTCACCTATTCAGCGCTGGCGTCATAATTTCAACTTGGGAAGAGAGAACACCCATGATAAGGGGCGTTCGGAACGGCCATCAGTCATAATAGACAAACGGCTGAGTTCAATGAACGAATTCGTGAAGAACGATCGGCACACAAAAAATGGGTTTTAATTTTTATTTCTGTTATTTAATCAAATTTTATGTATCATTGTTTTAATAGAAGAAAGATTTTTGACTGCGGCATTTCCTTTATTTTGAAATTCACCATATGTTACTGGAAATAATCGTTAATTAAAATATTACAAGTAATTTTTAAACTTGCTTGACGTCATTTTTTTATTTAATTTACTATTATTCACTTTTGAACAAAAGTAACAAAGCAGGAATTTTTATAAAGTTGACATTTTACTACAAAAGATTCTCTAAAGTATATATAACTTCAATCTATTACTTTATAATTGTTGTAGTCTTCTATCGCACTGTTATTAAAAAAAAATAATATCTAAGTTCCTAAACAAGCCCACTCTTTTAATAATTATAGAACAATTTTTAAACCAGTGATTTTTCCAATAACTGATAAATCATGTCCTAAAAAAAAAATAGATTGATTTTTTTTTTTATATTTCCATAAAGTAAATAATGAACTGATAACACTCCGTCATTACTTCGTTATACTTAAAGATGTAAAAATTGTCAATTTTTTCCACTATTCTCGGAATGGTGCTTTTGAAAATGACGTCATATTATACCTAGTAATAGGAAAAATAAAAAAAAATGGGAATTAGAAAAAACGATAATTTTTTTTAATAAATTAAAACGAATAAAACACAAACACATTATTTATAGGATATAATTATAAAGAAATAAAACGTATAAAGCATAGCCCATTTTCAAAGCCGATCAGTATTTTACAGGATTTACTTATTTTTATTTGTAATTATATCACGTGAATAGTGCTTTTATTTTATTCGCGTTTCCATTTAACATCCAAATTCACAGGGTGGTAATAAATTGTTATAATTTCTTTCTCTTTCTTATAATTTAATGCCGACCAAATTGAAAGTAGGAGAAATAAATAGTTTTATTCTCAGTTTTTTTAATTTTTAGTTTGCGAATGTTTTGACTTTCGGACTTTTTGTCCGACATGTGTGTGATTCATTTGAAAAAGGTAAATGATTCGAGTTTAAGTAAGTTATAGTAATAATTATGTAGGAAATAAAATTGTCCTGACAAATATGGATAAAAGATACAAAAAAGAGTAAGAATTTCAAAGTGTGAATGGGAACTCGGAAGTATTTAATTTTGTCAGCGAGCATAGAATAACATTTAAGTTCTTCTACTTAAAATTACTTAAAATGCAATGCGGTCCACCACAAAGGCGACATTTTAAATATTAGTTCACCGCCATAAGCTTCAATTTAGTAATCCTGTTTTATACATATAAATACTGTTTTTTCGTGTTAGTAATTGTAGGACTAATGGAACACGAATTAACCACCAGTACAATAACCATCAGCGCAGCTAGATATTTCTCTATTCCAGCTCACATGGGTTTTTAATGCGCTTTGAAAATAAATACGATCCAAGAATGGCCCATCATTCTACATCTACAGTTTGTGCAATATTATACATACACGGTATACTCGTATTTATTTTTTATACAAAAATACATAGTGTAATACAAAAATTATCAAAACGTATATTTTTTTAAAAAATTATCAGATAAAACATTGGTAATAAAAAATAATCCGTAAATTCAAATTATACTAATCTTCACAAATCATAAAAATAAAATTATAAATGGTCTTCATCCTTACAGTAATAATTAATATCGGATGAATTAAGATATTTATCAATATCAAATTGCACATCTAAATATTCATTATTGTCAACTTTTTTCATAAATTCTTTGGCAACAAAAGTTTTTTCAAAATTTGCTAATTTTTCGAAAGTTATCATATTACGTTTTACAACTGTACAGCGCTGAAATGGATTATATTTACATGTCTGAATATGTTTCATCAATGTGTCGTCTTTAAAAAACTCGACCGAGTTGTATGGACACGAAGTAAAGTTTCCTCTCTCTGGACATTTTAATACATGTTGATGATAAGTAGAAAATCTCATAGTATGCATCTTAGTAAAAGGACAATGCACTATATTGTCGGGTTTTATATTTTCATCCACTCCAACAGTTCGAATTCGAATAGCTCTAAAATAATACAAAGCAAGCAAAAAAACAAAATCGGTTACAACTGAGTATCATATTAATGTACAAATATTATGCATGTATGTATGCTTGAAGTTAATAGAAGGTAAATGCAACTAAAACTTAAGTGTAACATACATTCTTCTACTTAAAAAAAAAAAAATATATATATATATATATAATTTGAGAATTCAAGTTTAAGAGAATTTTTAATACAACCCTTTGAATTACCAGAAGGAGAAAATTGTTTTATCACTTTATAATTTTTGTAATAGCATATTTCAGCATTTAAAGATTTAATAGATAAAACACGATAAAATAATTCCCTATAACAAATGTTATATCACATGGAATTAATTAAAATGCTATTTCAAAACTATTGAAACACAAAAATAATAAATATATCATCATATCATTAAGAAATTCACATGTTTCATGTATACAGTGATCCGTATATTTCCGAGTATTATTAGTTTAATTTGATTAGCTCTTTTTCATTCATATAAGAATTTATATTGTTATAATTTAAAGGAGAAAATTTGCAATTGACGTATCCAGTCAATACTGTACGCATACGCTAAGAATGCACAATTATACAAAACATAAATTTACGAAATCACACTTTTTATCTTTTTTTATTGTTAGTTTCATTTTAAATGATTTTGAATGTAGAGGAGTTATAATAAGTTAAACAACGATTAAATGCAGTTAATTTAAAAAATAACTATACAGTTAATAAATAAGAACAAACTTACAATTCACAGATACACTACTCAAATTTATTTACTACGTAATTTTTCTTGTTATAAATCGAATTATTCAGATAACCAGTCCCGGTGAAAATATAAGACAATTATTCTATCGAGAACAACAGCATCTAAATCGTGTATCTTAGTTTAATTACGAATTGGCCACAGACAGACTTGTTGCAATGATTTAAGCGCTATCTACATATTTTCTTCGTAATGTAAATTTATCAATTAATTCAAGATCAATGATAAACATCCGTTGATACACAAGTATTCAGAATATTGCTATACATTTTTTCAGTTTGTTAATATCTTTGATCACATTCGGTAAAGTTTCTTTAAACTACTGGAAGAAATGAAAGGTTTTTTTCAGTTCAATTGAAACGCTTTCTGAACAAATGGAATTCTTTTTTTTTATTTTTGGAGTTCGATTTTCGTTACGATGTAGGCTAGACAAAAAAACCGACTGAATATAAAAGCAAAGAAAAAGGAATAAAAAGTATTAAAAAAGAATCGAGAAAAATTAACATCACCTTACTGATATCGGCTCTTTAAAAGCAACTTGATGAGAATTATAACAGTAAATAGAGAAAAGATGAGTTTATTTTTTAGACTTAATATTCTCGCTGCTTATTTTCGGTTCACAATATTTCAAATTTAAATTTCAACGTGAGTAGTAACATTTTTCCATAGTATCCTGTAATGTATTTTGCAAACAGACACAATAATTGAGTAAAATAAATTTTACTCATTTTGGAAATAAAATTACGTGAATTTCGAGAAATATTACATGTAGGTTACTATACAAAGCAACTTCAATCGAATATAAAAGAATTTGTAAAAAAAATTAAATTTTTAATAATGACGAAGTGTTGAAATCTATTAAAAATAAACATAATTACAGAATAATTTTAAAAATAAATTTTCAATTTAAAGAAACATATAAAGAATATAGTATTTATGTTTCATGTTCACTCATACAAATGATCATATCGTTTAAAAATATTTAATTTCAGAAAACGTTGAAAATATAAGTTTATTCATATTTGCATCGTTTGAGCCAAGATACACTTTTATCTAAGTTTTTCATTGATGTGCCCATTTTCCACTTGTATATAATGTTTTACTTTACCCCGATTTAGACGTCTGTTTTAATTATGAATTCGTTCAGTGAGCAGAAATGTAGTTAAATATATTGTTCTCTTTAATTGTCGCATGGAACTGTATAATCGGGAGTATGACTGAATGTGAAGAATTAACTGTACACTTTTTTTTCCTTTCTTTCTTTCTTTAAATTATAATTTTTTTTTGTTTTTGATTATTATATATGAATTATCCTTTTATTAATATCTTTTGTTTTTACATTTATATGATCATGTTTCGTTTATTATAAACGTCCGTACACTGTAATTGGATTGCGCCCAACATTTTTATTTCTCATAAAAGAATAATTTCTAACATGTAATTTGAAGTTTTAGCATTTTAACCATTTCAATATAGAATTCTAAAGATTTTTTTTTTTTCATATTAATATCAAACAATGTTTCTAAATAAGGTATTTATGAACATTTCAATCGACATTTGTTTTATTTGTAAAAAATCAAATTGTTACCAATTAGGTTCATTATATTTTAAAGGAATATAAAGTTAAATTAAACGTAAATCATATGACTACTTTCTTTCTTGAAAACAACAAAATTATACGATGCTTGAAGTAATTACAAACTTGCTTATAAAGGACATTCAGAAAAAGAAGTAAAACACTGCATTGAAATTAGCTGATTTATTAATAAACATGTTACAATAAACTTAGTAAGAACACCTGCATTTACACGTAGCATAAACATGAACCTTCAAAAAAATTAATATGGATCACTATGAAATTTCGAAATGTAGCGCTCAAAAAGACCACTTCAAATACTATGGACTGTGAAGACAAATGTATTAATAATTTACACAATTTAAACAAAACAAGCGAAAACTAGAAACCTTACGAATACAAGCAAAGGTCGAAGCTGTTGATATATTAATTACATATTCCTCCTCTAGGAGTACTACTTTGTGTAACCGGGATTTCCAAGTTCAGGGAAAAGAGCATGTCTGTAGAACAACTAGTAGACACACTGGTTAACCACGAATGTCCAAAAAACGATCGTGAACCAAAAGAAACTACCGGTGGAAAGTCCAAATAATGACAGAGAAATAAGACGCAAAGATATGGATGGATAGCCTGAGGAACTGTATAACAAAAGTCTGCAAAAATCATACAACTGTCTTTCCCTTGGTGAGGTTAGACCGTCATAAAACTCTTACAATACTACCTCTTCAGTAGCAACCCGCTACCTTGCAGTCAGAATGTATATTCATACACTAGAATCATCCCCGAAACAGAAGTTTCCTCTTTAACTCCCTTTTCCCGTTTTCCTTTTCATTTACCAACTTCTTAATCGTTTCCTTTCTCTACTTTTCTAAAACCTACTCCCTTCGATTCTTTTCAACCATGTTTGCATTAATTACGTGAAAACTAGCGAGTCCAGTCATCTCGGCGTATTTTGCCGCTAGACCATTCTTTAGTACTAAATGAATGGCACGACAGTTTGTTCCACACTATTGCTTTTTGTTCCCTTTTTGTGCTATTATCTTACCTTCCTATCTGATTACTTTTCGACCCTATATTTATTTTTATTTTCTTTCTAGTGTTACAGCCTATATAAATTAATATAGATGAAATTGCACAAATAGAATAAATTTCCATATCCGCGAAACGATCTCCTGCAGCAAAACAGACCGATTCGAGTTTCTCTCTACCTACTAGGGGCAAAGATCTCTAAAAGAGAACACTTTTGCGATCTATAAATAAACTCTGCTGACTTAAAATTCAACTGTGAATAACCAACAACAGCAATTTGCCATCTTTTAGATTTCGCTAGTAGTTATCGTATGATTTAACATCGTACTTTCAGCACCAACACTAAAGAGATAGAAGATCGCAGCTCTCATTCTCGTAAACAGAGGAGATCGGTTATTATAATTATGTATACAAAACAAAATAATCTTGACTTACTAGATACAACAAATTTTGACCCGTTTTTGGGAACAATTAAGTTACATTAGATTATTATTGTTTTTGTTCCGTTAATTTACATAATTTTTTTTGGAATAAATAGCCGATAATTTTTAAAAATTACAACTATCATTAAATTTAGAACTTGATAATTATCTCAAAAACGCACTTATTTATTTGTCAAATATTGCAAAATTGAATTAGTAGTTAAGCAAAGGATTTTATTGGATAAATACTTGTTTTTTATGATTATATAGAATAATATTTTCCTTATTAAGTATAGTATACTACGTGTAATTTCTTTTAACATTTATTTTACAAACTATCAGGGTAGTAATCCTAATCGAGCAAATAATGACTGGAAAGGTAAATTGAATTTTTCGCTTCTTCTGGTTTATTTGAATGTTATATGTTTGTATTAAGTATATTATCAACAATGTTTAATAAAATATATAACCTTTTGTATACATTCCTTTCTTAATTCCGCGAGCGTTAAATGCTTATATAGCTACACGGTTTTGATTGCGATCGAAAACACTTGAAGACAAATGTAATCGTAGATATATAAAAAAACAAATAAGTAACTGGTTAAATTAGAAATCAATTTTTTGATTAAAACCAGGTTAAATGAATTTATAATCTTTATAATTATTAAACCAGACTTGAAAGCCAATATAAAAGAAGTTTTAAGATGGAATACCTGATTTAACTGGTCATTGAGTCATTATTTTTCAATTTATCTCCCAACAGTACTTAAAATTTTTATTTTTCATCAAGCTCAGCTTACATTCGGTAAGATGTTGTCGAACAGCTCCAAAGTCTCCTCCCTGTTGTGACCTTAAAACTAATTTACGCGAATTTAATATAAACGAATGAGTTAACAGAAACAACATACAGTCCCCTTCCACCGTATTACAAATCAGAATAAAACAAAATATGGAATTCAAAATAAGACAAAAATAAAAATAAATTAGGCCCGAAAATTGTCCCCGATATATATATATATATATATATATATATATATATATATATATGTATATATATAAACTCGGCCATTTTGGCCTCGCAAGGGGTGACCCCTCCTGCTTTCATTTCTGTCTCTTTCTCTTCTATACTTTGTATAAAATGATCAAAATTTACAACGTAATTCTTACTAGCATCAACACACACAAAAAATAACATAACCACAAAAATCCTATTCTAACATTTACCTTCCGTTATATAAAATTAAGACCTTTTTGTCGTTACATTTTTCGTTACATATTTCATTACATAAAATTGTGACATTTTTTAAATAACAATAACAAAAATCCTACAAAATATAACAAACGTTACATAAAATTGGGACATTTTTCTGGGACATTTAGCGTTACATAAAATTGGGACATTTTTCTGGGACATTTTTTCGAATGGGGGGTAGCCTAAGAATTACGTTGTAATTAATATGTATCCGTGATGAACTTTAGGGATACTTAAATAAAAATTGAAAACGTTTATAATATTTAAATAAATTTCTATTTTAAAAGTCACGATATTGTTTAATAAAAAAATATTATTTATTACAATAAAAACAAAATAATCTAAAATTATTTATACTTACCAAAAGAATCAACTTTTATTACTATTAAATTATATAAATATATTCCTCAATCAAAATATTTATCGTTTGGAATGTAGAACTAATTAATATGAAGCAATGTAACTTATTTCACCGAAAAATACCTTTAATAAGTTACACGTCTAACTACACTATATATGTTATCTCATTCAAATATTATTCATTATAACACGAGTGGATTTTATACATTGTCCCTTTAAATTAGATTTCAATAGAATTTATTTATTTGATACAACCCATACACGTTTAATTACAATTTTACTTAAACCCAATTAAATAACATTCATGTTATACAATTACTTTTGCAACTTTTCTCAACTGAATCGAATAAAAGAATTCTACGATATTTTAAATATGAAATAAAAACTGAAAATATAGTTCAACTACATGTACGTAATTGTTCTAAGATTTATTCACATATTAAATATATATGTATACTTACTTTTCAGTCACTGTTGCAGTAGGAGGAATATTTCTTATAACCGGATCTGATTTCCTTGTTTTTTTCGCCATTATACTTACTGAAAAATAATTTTGTCGCGATTATAGCATGAATTGCCGAATAATTCACTACAACCTGAATTATTTCACAAACAAGACAACTAAGTCAAAAATACAATAAGTTAAAATGTACCGCGAAATATTGGCGTGATTTAAACTCCAGTGTTGATTCATTTGCAATGAGACACGATCGTACCGGGCTTTTTTCTTTTTTGTTAATATTAAGAAAGTTTTAGTAAATAAATCCATAGACTGATTCAGCGGTTCCTAAAGTAGGTTCCGCGAGATAATCATCAGGGTTGCCTTTCAAATGGAAAAACCGGGAAACCAAGAATAAGCTAGAAATTTTTCGTAAAGCATGAAAGAAACAGTTTTTTTTGAAACTTAGAATTACATTTTACGTTATTACGACAAATTTTAAATTTGAAAATTATCAAATCGTTTTTCATAAAAAAGTGGCTGTTCGTTTCCAAAAACTATTAATTGTTCATTTCAAATAAAATTGATATAGACCTGACTTTTAAATTAATTGATCATTCCGTTTTGTAATTAAAAAAAAATTAAATAACAGATTTGTAACACGATAGGTTGTTTTTGGTCTAATTTGCTTAAATTGACGAGAAGGGGAATGTGATTTTCTAATAGTGTTTGAATATTGAATGTTCACTCAGGCCCGTGCATAGAATTTTGGAAAGAGGGGAGTTTTGAAAATTTTCTTCGCATATTTATTTTATAAATAAAAATAAATTTTTCACTAATATTCATGCTATTAATAATTTCCATCATTTTGATTTATATATTAATTTAAATAAACGAATTACTATATAAACATTAATAAAAATTACATATATTATTGATTATACTCGTAACAAAAAATTTTGCATAAAATATTAATGAAGTACCTAAGCTATTTCAGTTCTCATGAAGGGGGGGGAGTAACGCCCAAAACCCTCCCCGTGGACACGGCCTTGTGTTCATTCATCTACATATGTGTGATTTTCGTATGTAAGTTTCGATTATATGTAGTTATAGATTGATTTTTTGTTTTAGTATATCATAGATCAGAGGTTCTTCTAATTTCCTTCCGGGATGGTTGGAAAATGTTTTCAATGACTGCACACGTTGATTTTTATGAATATATTTCTATACGTTTTTTATTAGAAAAATTATATTTTAGGTACACATAGGATCGTCGATAGCTTCATCTCTATCGGGGTTTATTCGTTATAAAAACAAATAAAACACGTCTTGTAATTTTACCTGTGATCAGCTGTTTTCCAACCAATTTGAAAAAATTTCCGACTAAATCACTACTAAATGTAATAAGGGTATAGGGGGTTTTTAAAATGCGCACAATATATTCTCAGTAATTCACTTTCACAAACAACTGTATAAATACGCATAAAACATTTAACATCTACATACAAATAGGCAAAGTCTTCGTTTGTTATTAACCGATTTTCTTTTTCTTTTTTCGTTTAGTAACAATTAAAAAGCAGTTTTTTTTTCTTATTTAAATATAAAATTAATACAAAAAAAAGTAAAAAACGAACTATTTGTTACGACATTTGCCATTGGTTTATGTTTTTTTTGTTATATATATATATATATTTTTTTTTACTGCATGCGTAGCGCATGATTTTCGAACCGCCATTATGTGAATGCCCGGTGATCGACTGAGAGCCAAGACTGATGCCTGATTTTTGCTTATTTGTTCCTCGCTGTTTCCAGATATCTGAAGTTACCCGCTCGCCTGTTCTACCTACCATATGTTTCATTGCTTTGTACTACCAGTATTAACGCCACTGACCCCCCGCTGTACACAAAGACTCTACCAGAGCTGATAATTGGGCTACGTTCAAAAATCAAAAAATAATACTGAAGACAGAACAAATTATGTATTAGATCGTCGTCGGAAGATCGTGCCACCAACGCTGATTCGTATCATTGTGAAAACATTAAAATTCGTTTAAAACTCGCGAAATTTAATTTTTTCATGGATTATACCTTGACAGATCGATTTATTGGCCCCAAAATACCCCTAGTGTGCAAATTTCATTCTAATTAATTACAACTTTTTATAAATGAACCATTTAATATGCAATAAAAAAATATTGAGTTCATCGATCGAGATAAAAACTATCCTATCTTTTAAGCTGGACTAAATCACACAGTGTGAAAATTTCATTAAGATCGGTTGAGTAGTCTCCGAGATTTCTTCGACCAAACATTTGTGACACGGAATTTTTACATATATAAGGATATATTTCACGATAACACACACACACACACATACATATATATCTTACTCTCAAGTAGCCATGAAGGCTAATTTAACTCTGCTCCCTTTTATGTAAGATCTTTAAACGAGCAATATAAATTTATTTCGCGTATCTCGGGAACGGATTTAACGATTTGGATTAAATTTGTACACTAGGGGTATTTTGGGGCCAATAAATCGATCTGTCAAGGTATAATCCATGAAAAAATTAAATTTCGCGAGTTTTAAACGAATTTTAATGTTTTCACAATGATACGAATCAGCGTTGGTGGCACGATCTTCCGACGACGATCTAATACATAATTTGTTCTGTCTTCAGTATTATTTTTTGATTTTTGAACGTAGCCCAATTATCAGCTCTGGTAGAGTCTTTGTGTACAGCGGGGGGTCAGTGGCGTTAATACTGGTAGTACAAAGCAATGAAACATATGGTAGGTAGAACAGGCGAGCGGGTAACTTCAGATATCTGGAAACAGCGAGGAACAAATAAGCAAAAATCAGGCATCAGTCTTGGCTCTCAGTCGATCACCGGGCATTCACATAATGGCGGTTCGAAAATCATGCGCTACGCATGCAGTAAAAAAAAAATATATATATATATATATAACAAAAAAAACATAAACCAATGGCAAATGTCGTAACAAATAGTTCGTTTTTTACTTTTTTTTGTATTAATTTTATATTTAAATAAGAAAAAAAAACTGCTTTTTAATTGTTACTAAACGAAAAAAGAAAAAGAAAATCGGTTAATAACAAACGAAGACTTTGCCTATTTGTATGTAGATGTTAAATGTTTTATGCGTATTTATACAGTTGTTTGTGAAAGTGAATTACTGAGAATATATTGTGCGCATTTTAAAAACCCCCTATACCCTTATTACATTTAGTAGTGATTTAGTCGGAAATTTTTTCAAATTGGTTGGAAAACAGCTGATCACAGGTAAAATTACAAGACGTGTTTTATTTGTTTTTATAACGAATAAACCCCGATAGAGATAAAGCTAACGACGATCCTATGTGTACCTAAAATATAATTTTTCTAATAAAAAACGTATAGAAATATATTCATAAAAATCAACGTGTGCAGTCATTGAAAACATTTTCCAACCATTTGGAAAGTGAATTAGAAGAACCTCTACATTTTTGTTGCGTTCGGTATTGAAAAGCAAAGTTGTATGGAAAGAAGCTTTAAATTCATAAATTAGTTTTAAATTATTTTATGTTTTACGAATATGTATAAGATTAAAATAAACTTAAGAAGTATGTGATTCATATCTAAGTATATTTTCCGAAAAAACATCATTTTACAAAAAAAATACGAGCAAGCTCGTTCGCCCAGGTACTAACTACATATATGTAGAAACAACACAGACTTTTCAACATATACTGAAAAATAAATTTAGAAGCAAATTGGATGCTATTCCAGATGTATATGTACAATTGTCAGACATTAAACCAGACTTTAAAACTATTTCTAGTAGAACAGTGAAACAATTTCATTTTTTGCATTAATTTGTTTAAAACTTTTTATTAAACAACTTTTATTTACATATTTAAAATTGCGATACTTTTTATTATAAGCTGATAGAATGTGGAATCGTAATAAAAGTTGTAAGTAAAAAGAAGACAATCAAATTTTGTTTACATATCACTAAAATTACTTGTTAAGTTATCATTCGGTGCTGAGGGTTCTATAAAATAAAATTGATTTTATAAGAGTTGCGCGATCGTAAAAGTTTGTAAACCGCTGGTGTAATTGTTACACATTTGGAATATTTCGTTTTTACTTGATACATATATACATACATAAATTGCCCACTGTCTGTTGCAGCAAAGAACGTAAAATTTGTAATGTGTTTTCTTAAAGTTGATTACTTAGTGCATATTTAAATATAATACTGCTGTTATTACAACAGGAATCGCTCAGATTACTTTTAAAAAACACATTACGTACATTTTAGCATTTTTTATTGAAATTTTCAAAATTTAAACAATTAGTTGTTTTTGTGTTATTCAAATTATTTTATTTACCTGAATTTACGTTATTATATTCGTATTAATTACTTGAATTTAAATTAGAATTTATTAGTTTTGTTTAATTTGTAAATTACAGAGAAGTGAATAAATAAATAAACTGAAGTGAATTTTTGCACAAGAAAAAGAAAATTACTTTTAGTGATTAAAAATAAAATTTGAGTATACATAAAAACTAATTAAACAATAAATAAAAACAAACTGTATTTATTACGCCTATACATACTTAAAACTAAATTTAAAATCGAAAACGGTATGAACGAAAAGCTATTAGTAAAAATTTTTATTATTTCATTTAAATATTATGTAGTAAATTAATTGAATTTTCATTAGATATTTTTTCCCTTAGTTATGGTCAAGCCACACATTAGCGGAACGACGACGGAACGATTTTTCAACAATTTTTAAACGAAATCCGTTCTACCGGTTTGTAAGCCGCATATCAACGATTTCCGTAATGTCGCTATTTATGAACAATAGATAATAAATTATTAAAAATATAACGAAGTACTTAGTTGATTCCTAATTTTTTTATTATAAATTAAAAACGAAATGAACATAACAATACCTTCAACAACAACAAGTCACATATGTAGAGCTAGATTAAGGGGGGGGGGGGGGTAGTGGCCCGGGCGCGTCACTAAAAGGGGCACTGTATTGAAAAACGATTACCAGCTAATCGTTCAAAAATTGAAAGTTATAAGTATGAAAAGTATATGCACTCAGATGGTGAAACGATATATCATTCTGATTTTCATGGTGATGTTGAGTTCTAAATGTGACATACTTCGTGAATTAAATTTTAATGATTAAATTGAAACTTCCGCTATTAAAAATCTTGACGCGTATCTCTTGTTTAGAATTAATTATTAAGGGTCGACTTTATTAATTTACTGAATAAATAAAATAAAAAATGTGTACTTCAATTATTGGGGGGAGGAATTAAGTGGGGCTTCAGCAATTATTCGGCCCCGGGGTATTTTTTTTTCTTAATCCAGCCCTGCATGTATGTGGTAAACACAAAAATCGTCGTGAACCCGTCGGAAAATTTGAACAAAACTAATTTTCTAAACGCTGTCAACGGAAATCGTCGTCGTTAAACGGCTTGTTTCGTAAATGAGTGTTAATGTGCATCTAAAACTGTATTATTACTTTTTCAAGGACGCCGTACAAAAATCGTTGAAAAATCGTTCCGTTGTCGTTTCGTTGAAGTGTGGCTTTACCTTTAATTTCTTATTTTTCAAATGATTAAGAATATTATTTTTGATAATTTGTAATTATCGATTATCGTAATCGATTCATCAATTGTATAAACAATCGAAATTGTTGAAATATCTAATGTTTGGTATTAAACAAATTTGGGTTCAACGTAAGAAAGTAATGTTTACCGGTTTGTAGTAATGAGAAATGTTCAAAAATGACAACATCTGGAAATGGTACTGGAAATTTATTAGATGAATTTGAACAATGTTTCATGGTGCGTTAGTAAATGCAGTAATAACAACTTATTAAATCATTTACTCCATCCTGTTGGTATTTGTAATGTTTCTAGTTAAAGTATTTTGTCTGGTATGTTACTGAAAATTCGAATTTGTTTTTTAAAATTATTTAACGTTGTTAAATTTTAAAATAACTTATCCAATATAACTTAAATTCAAAAATGGTTACCTTTACTTAAAAAAGAATTAATTCTTTTTTATCGTATACCATTTTTATAATTGTTCTACTGATTTAAACATATAAAAGTAACGTATATATTTTTGATTATAATTTTAAAAATATTTATTATCACAGTTTTTAATACGTATGTCGTACTTTTTTTCAGTCTATTATGCAGGTTTTAAGTAGAGAAGAAGAAAATTTCGACAGTTTAGAAAAAGATGAAGTGCATGTTGATATTGAACAGGCGACTTTGAAGTTCGTTGATATAGGAAGACAGTTGGAAGCATTTTTTCTTCAAAAACGATTCCTCTTATCTGTACTGAAACCAGAATTAATCGTTAAAGAAGTAATACCATTTAGTACCGAATTTTTAAAATAATTTTTATTATATTTATTTGCCCTTTTTTTTTAGTATGCTATTAATTTTGTTAAATACTTTTATTTATGTTGTCTATTTCGCTTTTTAAATTCACCGGTAGAGAAATGAGTTAAGTCTCGTAAATTTTAGTATCGTCGTTTCATTCATGAAAAGTCGCATTTTGCGAATATAGTATGATTTTTTGTTCGACATTATTTCATAACATTGTTTCAGGAAATTTCCGAATTAAAAAACGAGTTAGCTCGAAAAGATGATCTTATTAAGAGACATTATGAAAAAATTGCATTCTGGCAAAATATATTATCCGATGTGCAAGGTAGAGGAAAGTCTCCCGCTCAAAGTACTAATCAGCCGCTAGGATTCCCGGTTTCGTCTGTTACTTCTGGAGTTGGTACACCTATGCCTGAATCAGGAGATAATTTTATGAATCTGTTTCAACAACAGCAGATGCAACACCAACATATGCAGCAAACGCAGCAGCAACAACAATTGCAACAATTTCAACAACAACAAATGCAGCAGCAACAAATGCAACAACAGCAAGCGCAAATTCAACAACAACAGATGCAACAACAGCAAGCACAAATTCAACAACAACAAATGGTGTCGCAGATGCAGCAACAGCAACAGATTGTTTCTCAAATGCAACAGTCGCAACAGATTCCAACTCAGATACAGCAGCAGATGCCATCGCAGTTACAGCAACAACAGCAAATGCAATCGCAACAAATTCCATCTCAAATGCAGCAACAACAAATGTCGTCTCCGATGCAACCGCAACAAATGCCGTCTCCGATGTCGCAACAACAAATGCCATCTCCAATGCAGCAACAGCAAATGCCCCCACAAATGCAGCAGCAACCAATGCCCCCTCAACAGGTACGTGAAATTTACATTAAATATTTATTGATGTGTAACGCTGCTCTATTAAATTATAATTATTTTGCGCAAAAAATAACTTTTAACGTAACGGCATTTGTTAAAATAAAAACCTAATGGTTGTAACTTGTTTATTTTTGGAGAATGTGCTTTAAAAAATGTGTTTGGTTTCTAATAACGGAAGATTATCGACATGAATGTGATTTGTAAATATTGTTATTGATATTTTTGTTTTTTCCCCCCTTTATTGGATATTTTAAACGTATATTTCTAACTTTGTAAAACGAAAACAAACTCTCTGAGACGTGTTAAGCAAGTTTTTTTCCCCCTTCACGTCTAGAACTGACTATATGGTCATTTATTATTTTAATGTTAATAAGATCGTGAATTTTAAGATCTGCCCATCAGCTGATCCCGAATTTATTTATCAAATAATCACGCTAGGTCAATAACGTTCCTCCTTTTCAACCTTTTGTAACTTGCTGATCGTTGTAGTAAATTCGTTGCAAGAGCATTTTCATGTCCTTTTAACTCCGGCAAGTGATTTTTAACCGCCAGCTTTATTTCTTCTGTAACATATTTCACTTGTAAATCTTAATGTAGTGTTTGGTTGGACACATACCACAGTGCTCCTACCAATGATCGTAGCACCTTATTTTGATAGCGTTGTATTCTATTCACACTACTTTTGGAAGCGTATCCCCATAATTCAACTGCGTACAACCATATCGGTTTTAGTACCATGTGGTATAGCAATATTTTATTTACAATATGTAATTGGGAACGCGGTCCAAGGAACCAATGAAGTTGTCTCGTTTTCAAATTTAGTTCCGTTATTTTTGTCTTGGTATGATGAAGCCACGTAACTGTTTCATCTAGGTGTACTCCAAGATATTTTACGGATGAATATGTTTGTATTTGATTGTTATTTATTTTATTTTTTATTTTATGACTACATGAGTAAAATATAATACTTAATGCTACGTAACATATAAAAAATTTGCTATAAAAAGCCCTGACTTTGGGCGTAGAATTCCTCAAGTTAATGACTCCATTCCCGTCTATCTGCTGCGATTCTGTGAAAATGTTTATATTTTATAAATTTTTGTATGTCGTCTATCCATCTGGTCAGTTGTTTCCCTACTTTCCTTTTCTTATATCCCAAATACCAAAAAGTGCTTTTATGCGTTCACCTTCCATCCGTGAGGCGAAATATATGGATTCTTCTTATAAAGTTTATTATATTTAAATTGTATTTTAACCTCATTTTTATGCTACTGATTCTTCCCTTGTTGCTTCTTTTAACACCTAGAATAGTTCTCTCCAAACAATTTTGTGTTGTTACAAGTTTATTTATATCTCTCTGGGTTAACGACCAGGTTTGGCATTCAAAAGAAAGTGTAGGAATTAGGCAACTGTTAAATATTATACTCTTATAGTAAAGTGGAAATGGACCTTTAAGAATGTGTTTTAATGACTAAAATTTGATCCAAACTAAACTTATTCTTCTATCTACTTTTTTTTGAGTCCTGTTTTTAAGCGAGATTATTTGTCCGAGGTATATTATTTTTTCTACTTTTTCTATTTTATGACCTTCTATTCTTATATCTATTTTCGGAAATGGTGATAACATTTTTGATTTATTAATATTGATGGTCAGACCTGCTGTTTTTCCTACATTTTGAAGTTCATTAATCATTAATTTTAATTCCCCTACATCTGAGCTAATTAAAATTACATGGTCCGCGAATCTCAAATTATTCAGATATTCCCCATTTATGTTTACTCCTAGATTTTTCTATTCCAGCTTCTTAAACATCTCTTCCAATGCACAGTTAAATAATATTGGTGACAGTGGATCTCCCTGCTTTACTCCTTTTTCAATATTGAAATGATTACCTACTTTGTCAGTTACTATCCTGGCTTTTAAATCAGTATACACGTTTTTAATTAAGTTAATAAAGACTTTAGGTATACTTTGGTTTCGTAAAGCGTTAATTAAGAAATCATGATTTAGAGTATCGAACACCTTGGTGTAGCCAATAAAGGCAAAGTGAGTTTCAAATTGATATTCTTTATTTTTTTCTATAGTCTGATTGATAGTATGTAAATGATCAACTGTAGAGAAAGACCTCTTAAAACCAGCCTGCTCTTTTGGTTAATAGCCAATTAATACGTGTCTCATTCTTTGTTCCATCAATTTCATAAATATTTTGGACAGTGTTGAACTTAAGGATATCGGTCTATAGTTGTCTATTTTATGCCTATCACCTTTCTTGTAAATTAGAATTATATCAGATTTTTTCCAGTTATTCAGGATTTGTTGGTTATAAAGAAACTTGTTATATATCATTAATAATTTATCCAAAAGTTCCCTACCACCGTATCTGATTTGTTCATTAATAATTCCATCGTCACTTTTAAATTCTTAACTACATATTCTAATTCGTCCATCATAAATCTTGCTGGCTTGTCCTTGTCATCCTCAATTATAGCGTCAGCTACGGGATGTTGAGTTTCGCATTTATAGAGATCAGAATAATATGTTGAAGCTACGTTATTCATTTCTAATCTGTCGTATATCTTTTTTCCACTTTTATTAAGAATATGTGTGATCCAGCTTTTTCCTAATGATAGTTGCCTCCTAATACTTTTGGTACTCCTAGAGCTCATAAGGATTTCTTCTATCATTTTATTATTTTTATCTCTTTTGTATTCCTTAATTTTTATTTTTATTAATTTACAGATTAAATTAAATTCCACCTTGTTCTTGATCCCGGTAAGATTACGTTTTAGTTTTTCTCTTTTTTTTATCAGATTTTTTATTTCCGAGGGTATGCTATTAATTTTCTTACTATTTTCGGACAACCTTTTCAATATTTCTGACGCTTTTTTAATAACGGAAACCAGCTTCCCCAAAGATCCTACCTTTTGAATATTATTTGTTATTATCTTTTTATATTCGATTTCGTCGTTTTTCATTATTTTACTAAGTTAAATTATTTGCTTTTTCCTCGATATTTTTATTTTTGTTATTTTAATTTACACTGTAATAATCTGTGGTCTGAGTGGAATTCGAATTTTTCGGTATTAGAATCTTTTGTATCCTTCTTATTGTTCTGTACCGTTACATAATCGATCTGGTTGTTTGTTTCTTGATTAGGCGCTAACCATGTCCATAATTTACCTTGCCGCTTTTTGAAAAATGAATTCACTATTTTAAAATTATGCTGTTGACAAAATCTAATTAAATTCCACCCTCTTATATTTCTTTTCCCGTAATTATATTTACCCATTACCCGTGCTTCCTCTAACCTCCTCTGACTACTTGACTTAAAATTTCCCATGATCATAAAGTAATCATTTGGATTATGTTTATGTTGCCTTATATGGTAGTTTCATAGAGGCTATCGTAAAATTCGTTGTTTTCATTTTCTTTGGCAGCTGCGGTAGGAGCGTAAACCTGTATTATTATTAATTTCCTATTACCTTTTAATTTAATTTTAACTATTGCTATTCTATCAGTAATACCTTTAAATTTTAAAATTTTGTTCGAAAAATCTTTATGTATTAAAAAACCTACTCCCCGTTGACCGTTTGTACCATCTGCATGTAGCAGCATATTTTTATAATTTAATTCTATAATCTGTTCCTCAACCGTTCTGATTTCCACTAATCCTAGAATTGTAATTCCTTTTTTATTAAACGCATGTTCTAGTTCCATTAGACTCTTTACAGACTTCAAGGTTCTAACATTTAAAGTAGCGATTTTTAATATTTTATCCTTATTATTTACAGGCTTATTTTTTTGTTTTCTAAATATATAGTTATAATTAGACGTTTCAATGGAGTCGACCCAAGGGTACATATCATAATTACCCGTCTTGACGAGACTACCTGGGTAATGAGTTTCTGTTTTACGTTTGCAAGTGCAAGCGCTACTAAATTCTTTACGATTAACATCAATCTTTTTATTATCGTTAATAGTAATCTTTATTTTCCTACCCTTTTAACATAATAAATACCATTGCTTTCATTAATATTATTAGTAGTACCCTCATTACGTAAATTAGTATTATCTTTATTGTCCCTACCGTTCTTATTTTTAATTGTATTGATATAACTATTACTATAACTTACTAAATCTACTTTGGTATCGAATGTTCCTTGTTTACTTTTCGTAATGGAAAGCATTACCTCCTTTTTTCGCTCGGCCTAAAACCCGACCATCCTTTGACCAGATAATATATTCGTTCCATAGGATTCTTGCGTTCGTAAATATTTCTTGATTTTTTTTGGTTAGGTGTTCATTATAAAAAATCCTCCACCGTGGGTCTCCACCAAAGGTACTAGCTGTGATCTTCATTTGTTTGCATTCGTTATAATATTATTCTTAGTAGTACGACTTACTAGCTTTATTATAAATGGTGGAGCCTGATTTTCTTTGTTTGTTGGCAATCTATGCGTTGCATCTATTTCCTTTTCACATATCTTTACACCCACTGCCGCACTTGCCTCTGTTGCAACTTTCACCGAATCTTCATTTGGTTGAATGGGTATCCCGCGTAAAATGATATTGTTCCTTCTTGAGTAACTGCTGAGATCGTCTACTTCCCTTTCCAGATGTTCTACTTTATTTTTAAGCCGTTGATTCTCCTCTATTAATTCTTCCAAAAACGAGAATTTTTCTTTATAAAAGCTCTCTAATAGCTCTGTTATATCATTCACAGTAACCGGTTTATTTCCTGGCATTTTATATTAAGCCGCTAAAATATACTATGCTATCACTGCTATTGAGCTTATCGGCGACGTAATATAACCGATAACGACACAATACGCGAGCAAACACGTTACACCGTTATCGCGATAAATAAGAAACTCCTTGTTATTTATAAATATATGATATTTGTTACGTTCAATTTTTCTCTTTGCAAAAATAATGTGGTTATTTTTATTTTCATTTATTACTATTTTCCATTTATTCAGCCAATCAATGATTTTATTTAGCACACCTTGTAAATTTTCTGTGGACTTTTCTGGGTTCTCGTGCGTTGCCATGATTGCCATGTCGTCAGCAAAAGTTGCTAGTAGTGCGTCATCTGTTTCTAGCATATCATAAGTAAACAATAAATACATGAGATGACCATGTACACTTCCCTGGGTACACCTGCATAAATTTTATATATGGATGATTCTGTTCCATTTACTTCAACTCAGTAAGATTTCAAAATATTGTCATACTGAATTGGTAGTATTTTTTTGCATTTTTAAAGTATTTCCGGATGCCATACTTTATCAAATGTCTGTTGTACACCAAGGAAACCGGCCGAGGTAACTCTTTGTTTTTCAAATGTTTCTTTAATTTTGTTAACCAGCCGGTGCACTTGGTATTACTTCTTTCTTTTCTATGACTTTTTGTATTCTCTTTTTTAAGAGTTTTTCAAAAATTTTGGCCAGAATTGATAAGAGTGAAATTGATCGATAAGAAGTGGCACTTTGAGGAGGTTTATTTGGTTTTAAAATCATCATAACATTAGCGAATTTCCACAACATAGGAACATACTGAAGTCGTAAAATCGCATTGTAAATATAGGTTAACATTACTAACGCTTTCCTTAATAACTCTTTCAAAATGCGTCCCGTTATGAGGTCGTACCCTGGTGCCTTCTTGTTACTTAGTTTCTTTATTACTCCGTTAATTTCGCCTGGCGAAGTTTAACTGATTTTATTTGGTGGATTATTCGATCTTTGATTTAAATAATCATGAACGACGTTTTCGACAGGCAATTTTGTATTGTTCGGTTTAAAAATTCCTGATAAGTGTATAGCGACCAGATCTGCTTTAGCAGCATCGTCTACAATCCAACTACCATTAACTGCTTTTATCGGTTTATTTCTGTACCTAACTGCTCTCCATAATGAATAATTACTGTCCTTCGTTAGCGACAGATTTGTGATATATTCCCTAAATGAATTGTGAAATTATTTTAAAACAAAATTCTTATTAATATTTAGTGTATAAAATCATAGTTGATTCAGTAATCGAACTTTAAAATTATAGAAGTATTAAAAATTATAATAATTAAAATTAATCGGATGTCGCGTTTCATCAGATTCCGGGCAGTATGGGTCCTTCGTCAGTTTCTGGTGGACCAGGTGCAATGATGACGCCGCAGCAAGCCATGTTTATGCAACAACAACGAATGTCGCAGTTTTCAAGTAATACGTCTCCGAGCATATTAGCCGGCCCGTTGGCATTTTTAGAGAAGACTACGAGCAATATTGGTATGTCGGATGGTCGCCGGTGACGGGGGCGTGGAAGGGGAAAGGGTAGAGGTCGTGGCCGAGGTAATGACGATTTGGAACCTTTACTCTGAACCCTTCCTGACTGAAAATTTGAGAAAATGAATTCGGCTGTTTAATATACACACGTATGTATATTTTTACATTGTCTGTGTATTTGCGGATTACGTTTGATTAATTCAACAAATTTGTCGTCAAATGTTCCCGTATGTTGTATCGTTTTAATCATAGCAAATTTGGAATGTCATAACGTTTGAAATTCCAGTTCAGAAAACTAGTCTGTTTTTAAATAATTTATTTTTATATTTAATATAAGAAATATATTTTTATAATATCTGCGCTTGGCCAGATTGCAGTTTATTTGTAATTGTCAGTTATTTTGAAATGAGTTATTATTATATTTTTGTTAACTGTAATAATTGTTAATCTCAGCCGAAAATGCGGTAGGGATTCAATTGGCTGAATGCTCTTATTCATACAGATCGATTCAAAAAATAAAAAGGAGTTAAGTAATCGTATTTTTTTTTGATAGCTAATTTTTATGAACAAAACGAATTTAACTGAGTCAATTTTTTTTCTAAAATTTCTAGTAATCTCAGGAGTTATTTTTAAAATTCCCTTTCACGAATAATTGTGTAATTTGTGGTACTCGGTAAAAGTCTTTCTACATAGTACTAATATGTATTATATTTCTTTTTTCTCCTGTTAAGTTAGCTAACATTGATAGTTATGTAAGAGCAAAAACCCTTCTCCAAATTATTGTTATAATTGTACCTGATATAAAATCTGACTATAGTTTGTTGTTTTTTTTTTTATATTGTTTTATAATATTATACAAAATTTAATGTAATAGTTTCCTTTTTCTTTCTTTTAATATATATATATATATACACACACACACACACATATATATATATATATATATATATATATAAATGTTCTTTATATGAATTAACTTCCACTCGATTTTAACTATAAAAGTAAATTGTTTATTTATTAATGATACAATACAATACAATTAAAATAAAGGTAATATTATTTTAACAATTCTTAAACTTACCTATAAAAGTAAAATCGATTTTGAAAGTGTTTAGTTTGTAATTTAAATCAATAATATAAAATCATGAAGTAACAAACAAAATAGTTTTATTTACTAATGATTTTCTTTTTTAGCTTTTTACTGTTTACTGTTTATTATGTTAAACAAAATGGAAGCAGTGCAACCATTTTACATCTCCCCCCCCCCCCAAAATTGAAATCTTCTTCAATCAATAAACGATTGAAATATAGTACTAATAAATAACTAACTTAATTTTCAATATCATTATGAGGAATTAGTTTACTACTATGAAAAAAATTTGCTTCCTTGCGACTCTTTCCACAGTCAACTTCATATATTGTGTTTGAAATCTGACGAATGATCCTAAATGGACCACTACGAATTTCATCTAGTTTGTTACGGTTTAATTTATTTCCTTTCTCAATGAAGACTAATTCTCCTTCCTTAAAGTTGTATTTTTTTCTATTTTTATCGATTCGTCTCTTATTGATTTCAAAATTTTTTATTGAATTTATAATTGCTTGTTCTCTATCATGTTTTAAATTTCGAATTTCTCTAAATTCATTTGGGACTATTGTTGATTCTTCACCATAAAGTAAATATGATGGTGAAAATCTTGTTACACTGTGCGTTGTTTGATTATATTCATTGGTACATTCAGCTGCTATCTTTGACCAAGCTCTTTTCTTTCCGCTGTTCATTTTGCATCGTATCCTGTTTAGTAATGTTTGATTTAAACGCTCATTTAATCCATTAGATTCTGGATTATCTACAGATGTAAACATAAGTGTTATATTCCTTTTTTCTAAATAGTTTTTAAGTTCTTTTGAATTAATACCGGCATACTGATCGGACAAAATTGTACCTATTTGGTGTTCTTTAGGCAGTTGATCAATTAATTTTATGTAATCTTTTGCACTTTGACCTTTTGAGGTGGATATAAAGGCATATCTTGAGAAATGATCAACAAGAATATGCAAATATTTTTTTGAAGACCGATTACTTCCAAACCCTCCAACTGAATCCATAGACATAATTTCGTAAGGTTCTTTTGCTGGACCCAGTTTTGACAATAAACCAATTTTCTGGCACCTTCGGGATTTATTTTTTAGACAAATTTCGCAATTGCTGCAAAATTGTTTAATGCTATTATCCATATTCTTGAAATAATAGTATGGTCTAATTTTTTCAATTAGATGATTAACACCGATGTGACCATAGTATTCATGTATCTGTTTTATTAATTGTAATCCAAATTGTTGTGATATGAAGATTCGTTGTCTATTTTTAAGATATTTAAAAGAAATCTCTCCTTTTTTCACTATTTTTTTTGAATTTTGGATTTCTTCTCTATTAAATTCCTGATCTTGAATGATTTGTTCCATTTTTACCATATTTATAACTGGTAGTACGTCTTCTGTATTTTCAAAATATTCTAAGACTGGATTTCTTGATAAGGAATCAGCTTCCACATTTTCTTTTCCTGGTGCATATGTGATCTTAAAATTATATTGCGAGAGATAGTATACTAAATCTCCTAGCTCCTCATCTGTTCGTGCTTTTACTTTCAATGTTTCAAGTGGTTTATGATCCGTTATAACACTAAACGGTCGACCTATTAGCCAATGTTGCCAATAAATAATAGCTTCTCGGATTGCTAGACATTCTAAATATATTGGTTTTTTCTTTTTTTGCGCAGGAGTTAATTTTTTTGAAAAATAAGCAACTGGATGTAACATCCCATCCTCTTGAGGTTGTTTAAAGATTGCTCCTACTCCTTGAATACTAGCATCAGTATAAATATAAACTTCACTATCAGGATTATAGATCGCTAATATTGGACTTGAACATAAATAATTTTTAACAGTGCTAAATGCCTGTTCACAATCTTCAGTCCAATCAAATTTTACATTGTTACGCAATAAATTATGCAATGGTTCTAATTGTTTTGCTGCATTTTCTAGATATTTATAATAAAAATTAATTTTTCCAAGAAATTGTCTTACATTTTTTTTTGTTTTAGGTCTTTGAAATTCATGAATAGCTCGAAGATTATCCTTATAAGGCCGTATTTTATTCTTTTCAATAATATGTCCTAAATATTTTATTGAATTTTTTGCAAAGTCACATTTCATTAATTTTAATCGGAAACCCTCTTTAATGATTGCGTTTAATAATAACTCAAGGTGTAGTAAATGTTCTTTAAATGTTTTTGAAAAAATTAGGATATCGTCAATATAATTTATACAGAAATCATTTAATTTATGTTTTCTAATTATATTTGCTAAAATTCGTTGAAATATCGATGGCGATATTTTTAATCCAAATGGCAGGCATATCCATTGCCAATGACCATTTTGTGTAACAAATGCTGTTTTTTTTCTGTCTTTTTTTCTAATTGGAATTGACCAAAATGCTGAATTTATATCTAGAGCTGAAAACCAATTACAGTTTCCTGCCTTCACCATAATATCTTCAATTCGAGGAAAAGGATAAGGTTCTGGGACAACTAATTTATTTAAGTCCCTAAAATCGACACATAAACGTGACCTACAGTTCTCCTCTTTTTTATATGCCAATGTTACTGGCGATGCAAACGGTGAACTTGTATCTTCTATTAGTCCAGCTTCTAACAGTTTTGTTATTTGTGATTCAATCTCTTTTTGATCTGGGATTGAGCATCTGTAAGGTTTTTTTGCAATATATTTTTCTTCTATTAATTTTATTTGTGCTTCCTCGTTTCTTACCATTCCAACATCATATTTATTTTTAGCGAATATTGATTCATATTTAATTATAAGTTCATTAATTTTGTTTTTTTTCTCTACATCTAAATGATCAAGATATGCATAAAAGCTTTCAACATTTATATATTCGTTAAAGTTTACAGTTTTTATTATTTTTATGTCTTCTTTTAATCCTGAAATTTGTTCCATCTTTTTTTCATCTAATTTTTGAAAAATCTTTAAATTTTCATTTTGAATTAACTGAAATTTCTTTATAGCATCCAAACCGAGTAATAGATCAAATGAAAATTTGTCATTTTTAATTATATAAACATCTAAAACATCTTCGATTTTATTGATTCTTAAATGTAAACGTGCCCGGCCATTCGTGAAATTTACACCACTAATTGTTTTAAAGATATCTGGGCTCCGAATTATTTTCGTTTTTAGGTCATTTATGACTTTTTGATTTATTAACGTTATGTTTGAGCCACTATCATAAACACCTTTAACTTTCTTCATCTTATTTATTAATACATTTAATGTTATAAGTGGGGTAAATTTCTCCGGGCGGACTAGTTTTTTTGATTATCTAGTTCAATTTTCATTAATTCATCGATTTCCGTTAAATTAACGTTTTTTGTTTCCACATATCGTTGTTTATTACGGCATAACTCCAGTGGATGATATCGATTTGGTTTTCCTAGTCCTTCACACATATAGCATGGTTTTTTTAATGATACTTTGTAGTTTTGTTGCACTTGTACCATATTTTTTTTTTCCTCTAAGTTCATTTTATCATATTTAAATTTATTCTCCTTCTGTTTTATATACATTGTATCATATCGTCTTAGTTCGTTCATCAATTGTTCTGTTGTTTGTATTTCTTCTTTATCTAATTTATCTTGTATATTTAATGGTAAACCTATAACAATATGATTTATTCTAGAAGTATTTGATATGTCACATTCATTTTCCAGTAACAATCTTTCTTTCTTTAAGGCATAATCTATTAATGAACCATTTATAAATTTGAAATTGTATGCAAACCTAATATTTGCCCAACTTTTATCAGCATATACTTGTAAAAATGAATCACACCATGCTGCCCAATTTTTAAATGATAGCTTTTTTAATGTTGAGCCGTACCATTCATTAGCGTTTTCTTCGACAAATAATTTTAAACATTGAATTTTTTTTTCGTCATTAATTATTTTATATCGTTCGCATTCTTTTTCAAAATCCTCAAGCCATCTTTTTGCGTTCTGTTGTTTCCCCCGAAATTTCTCAATGCTAAATTTTCTTTCAACATCTGATAATGTAACTTCTTTAATATTCAGTTGTGCTTGAAGATTTTCAACCAGTTTTATTAATTTATACTGACTGTATTCAACATTAGTTGTTGATAACTCCATACCTTGTTCTTCCTTTTGTTCTTCTTCGAGATATATTTCATTGAAAACAAAGTTTTCATCACTATCCAAATATAATGCCGCTATTTCTTTTGGTAATGTTACTGTTAAATTACGGAATTGGCCATGTTTTTTCATGCTTTTACACGCATTTTTTACTGTGTTAATATTAAATAAGGTAGTATGAATTGACTCACTTTGCATTTCTTCTGGAAATTTATATACTATTTCGTTCGTTAACATTTTTATAGTTTTTACTGCATTTATAACTTTTAAATCCTGTTCTTCTCGTTCAATTCTGATTTTTACTTGAATTGATGCCATTTTCAATCAAAATCGATTTATAAATGTTCTTTATATGAATTAACTTCCACTCGATTTTAACTATAAAAGTAAATTGTTTATTTATTAATGATACAATACAATACAATTAAAATAAAGGTAATATTATTTTAACAATTCTTAAACTTACCTATAAAAGTAAAATCGATTTTGAAAGTGTTTAGTTTGTAATTTAAATCAATAATATAAAATCATGAAGTAACAAACAAAATAGTTTTATTTACTAATGATTTTCTTTTTTAGCTTTTTACTGTTTACTGTTTATTATGTTAAACAAAATGGAAGCAGTGCAACCATTTTACATATATATATATATATATATATATATAGAGAGAGAGAAAGAAAGAGATAGAGGTAGATATATATACTATATATATATATATATATATATATATATAGGTGTATATATATATTTGTTTATTTTTGAGATACATAATGTTCTTTTCTTTTTAGATTATTTATATTAAAAAGTTTTCTTTTTTTTCTTCCAGTCTATTAGAGAAAGAATTCAGTTAGTAAAACAAAATTATCTGCAAAATAAAAATTATTAATAATGAAATAATCATAGTTTCTTGATTTGTTTTGAATAAATTGGCTAAATAAATTCGGGGTTTTTGTAAGTGAAATTGCTAAGTGGTCATTAATCCTTTATACTTATTTTCAGTTTGATGTCATTGATTGTCGTACTATTTTATGGTTTTGATAATTTTATTCTTCTATTTCTTAAATTTTCCGATTTTAAAAATCCGGGGAGCCATTGTATAATTTCAATTTCTGAGAACTGAATATCTGCATTTGGTTTTTTTCGTGTCTTTTTTAGATTTGTCCGTTATGTAATTGTTAAATGTTTGTCTCAATCCTTATTTATTTTTTGCGTGTTCATTGTTTTTATGAACTTTTGTAATTACTAATTTGAACGTGTGTTTGTTGTTTGAACTCTTTTTTTACTGTTGACTATATAAAATCTACAGAAATGTCAATCCATTTTTCTAACATGAAATGGGAAGAAGATTTGCCAATAATAGGATGAGTCAAGATCTGATGCGTTTACTAAATTAACCGATTTTGTTTCGGTTGTTTTAGGATCGTGTTTTGTTTTAATTTTATTTTTAAAGGTTTATATACACGTTTCGCAACTTGGCCATTCATTTCGTGATGTCTCAGATTTATTGATTTTTGCTTAATTTGGAATTTGTTTTAAAACGTTTAAAATTAAGTTGTAGAAAATATTAAGATACTAAAGCAGCGAATTATTTTCTTTCACGTGTTACTGCTGACTCCAAGGTTGGTGCCGATTTGAAAGATGTAATTTCCATTCATTTTGATTGTGTATATTAACTACTCTCGAAAAATGATAACCTATAAATGAGGCTCCAAAATTTATTACAACATCGTGCGCTAGCATTGCTTTAATTTTTTTTAAATGTAACTTCTGATTTAGTGAATTTTTCTTATTGTTATGCAGTTTTTACTTCATTGATTTTTTTTTTATTCAAAATTATTACCAAAAGTATTTCTTCAAGATAATCTGATTAGTATCTTCATTTTTGTCATCTTGATGAAATAATAATGTAATTTCTTTCGTTCCACTTTTCGATGCACTTTAAAGTAAGACTCTATCCACAACTGAAAAAGTTCTGAATTGTTCAATTTGTTTTTACAAATCTCCCTTGTTCGCGATAGATTAGCCGACGGAAGCTATAATACTGAATATACTAGATACTTTAAAAACGTACATTAAACTCGGAAATCTGTCCCCGTCAGATATACATCTAATTATGTTTCCGGCTAATTTCAGGCCAAACTATTTGTAATAACTTTTCAAAAACTGAAGGTGATATGTGAGCAAAAATCTTAAAAATATATTCCTCTGTCAATCGTATTTTTATTAAATCTAATACGTTAATAGTTCTCCTTTTTTTGAGTAACTATTCACCTAGAATTTAAGGGTTTTTTCGTTTTTTTTTTCAGCATCAATAATGATTACTATAGATTCAATGATTGTAATAGTGATGCATACTAATTAAAATATTGAATATAATACTATAATACTCGTACAAAGAAATTTTCAATTAATAGAGACTAGAATACAGCAAGAAAAGAGGTCAAATAATTACCTGCAGAAAAGGAGCAGCAGTAAGACGCAACAAAAGTGAGTGATAGGCACCGTCGCGTGTGCATGAAAATTGCCTGAGTTTGTCTTTCAGCATGCGCAGTTCGGTGGAAACGTCTTTTAACCATATCATTTGGTTGAGAATGTATAGGTTTTATAAATAACTAGAACTGGAAAATTGTAATTTCTTGATTTGTTTTTTTTTTCTTTTTATTTTTTTCATCTTAATTCTGATTATTAAGTATAAATATGGATATGCATGGGAAACGTTATCGAAAAATTTATCCGGAATATCGCGTTATAATACTATTGTACCTTTTTAAAAAATGACTTACGGGTAAGTCGATGTTCAGATTTCTCTTTTAAGAGTCTTTTTCACTTACCGTATACTTTGAGATTAAAACATTTGGAGGAAGCGTACCGTTAATTTTGTATTTTTCTTAAAAAAAAAATGCATTTTTTTATAGCCTTTAAGTGTGTGGTCTGGGGTATATTTTGTCATTGTTTTATGCGGATTACTTTCTGTCAAATCTAAGATATTTTGCAAGGATAAGTTAATGCATGCGATCTGATTCGATACTTCTCGATTAGTACTAGACGGGCGTTTCAGATATCGTATAACTTTTCTGCAATAACATTTTTAACTACTTTGACAGAAAATCAGTTGAAATTAAATACGTTTGTTTGCAATTGGGTATTCCAGCGCGATTTTCCAAAGCAACCTTACTGCAACATACGATTAATAAAGTCATGCTATTTTTCTTCTTAATCGTATTACGAACGTTGTGGTTACCTATTCGTGCATTCCTGTTGTACAGATATAAATACGGTATTCGTGATATTTTGTATGCAATACAGAAGTTTATGAAAGACTGCACCTTAAAAATTGATTTTATATCCCGACTCATTACAGGTCAATAATAGTACAAATTTTGTGCCAACTTTTCTATTCCATACGCCTTTAAACATATTATTACAAGTAGCTTTGACTGAATAATTATTTAATTATTAAAAATTAATAAAATGAATCATCAACAAAAGCTTTGCTTAAATATAAAAGTAATATTTTATGTTAAATTCAGAATATGTTTAGAACTTTTAGTCTATCTGTATAGCATGTCGCTTTTTTTTTTACTAATTTAAGGCATTGTGGTGGCTTTATAGAGTTACGATACTCGACTGTTGAGTTTGATATGCCTCGGATTCGAACCTCAGAGTCAGAAACACCTTATTATTTATTTCTCAGTATTCGATGATTTGTAGTATTATTGACTCTGTTTGTTGTAAGTTTTAAAAAATCTATTCAAGTAATGTAATTTGTAAATGTTTCGATTCGTTTATCGAATATTTATTTTTTCATTTGCTATGTAATATTTCAGTTTAAAGTTAAACATACTAATACAATCTAAAAAATAAAACATTAATATCGAATATCTCTGAGAAATACGTAATATTTTCCTTTCTAAAGTTATTACTAATTATTATTATAGTAATTATATCGTTTTTTTAAATTCATATTTTATGTTTAACCTGCCGTTATTATTTGAATGATTTGGTCGCAACAATCGAGCCCGACTTATTTACACACATATATACATATATATATATATATATATATATATATATATTTATATATATTGTTACAGATCTTACCAATTTGTTAAAACTTTTCTGAAGTCTTTAATTTTTTATAATGTTAATTTCTAGTTCGGGAGCTAACACTGCTTAACAGTGCAAAATATCAAAGTAAATAAAGAAGATGAAAAAAATCTTATTTCTTCACCGCGTGTGATACAGTGTCCCATTTCTTCTGAAAAGGATTTATACAAAAAGAAATTGGCTAGATTGATAAAAGTGTATTCTTTTATTAACTGATACTATAAGCACACTAGAAGGAAGTAACAAAAAAAAAGAATTTAACCCGGCTTAACATATAGTGGCAAAAGGCAACGAGCTATAAATACCTGTGTTAATTTTTTCTGCTGAACTGCACCTAGAAAATTGATACATTACTGCTTGGAATATCGTTAACTATTGTTATGCAAAATTTTTAATACCTCGAAAATCCTCCACTTCATTGATCGTTTTTATATAATTCCGCGGGTACACCTGTCCAAATCGGTTAAATCTTGTAATTAAAATTTGAGTCACTTTCCAGTAAGGTAAAAAGTCGATAAATAAATATTGTTTTTTTCGACATTTTTTTAAAAACTGATTCTGTGTGTCAATTTGCTGACTGCTTCCATTATCTGGGAAAAAGATTTATTGCTGGAGGTGATTACAATGCGAAACATACGCTATGGGGATCGAGATTAATCAATCCTAGGGGACGTGAGCTAAAAAAAGCTATGGATTCCTTGCAGCTTAACCATCTCTCATCTGGTAAACCAACCTACTGGCCGACTGATCCTAATAGAGTACCTGACTTACTTGACTTTTTTGTAGTTAAGGGGGTATCGCTACATTACACCGAAGTTGAAGATAGTGCTGATATAGCATCCGATCACTCACCAGTTATCCTTACAATAAGTACGAATATTATAAGGAAAGAAACGCCGCCATTCCTTACTAACAAACAAACGTGCTGGGAGAACTTCCGAATGCTAGTTGCAAACAACATAAATCTTAGAATTCAGCTTAAAACTATTAACGAATTGGAAGAAACTGTCGATTCTCTCACAAAAACCATTCAAAATGCAGCATGGAATTCTACGCCAGCTGAAACATTAAATGCTGATGTTAATACCAGCTACCCTGTAAAAATTAGGGAGAAAATAGCTGAAAAACGTAGAGCCCGCAGAAAATGGCACAACACCAGGCTTCCCAGTGATAAAACTCTATATAACAGAATAAGTGGGCAATTAAGAAGGCTATTGCAAAATGAAAGAAATAAGAAATTGCAGAGTTTTCTGCAGAGTCTTAGTCCTTCCCACGACAAGCACTACTCCCTTTGGAAAGTAACTAAGAAAGTTAAATGTGCAAAACAGCACAACCCGCCTATCAAAAATGAAGCAGGGCAATGGGCAAGAAGCGATACCGAGAAAGCTAACATTTTTGCACAACACCTAGCAGACGTGTTCCAACCACACTCATCCGATACAAATAGTAAGCATGAGCAAGAGATCTCAGAGTTCTTGGCACATATCCCTGATGACCAACAGTGCATTAAACCTGCATCCCCAAAAGAAGTGTGGCACGAAATTACGGCCTTAAAAACAAACAAAGCTCCAGGACATGATTTAATAACAGCCAAGATTTTAAAAGAGCTTCCGAAGAATGGTATATTGCTCATTACTTACATCTTTAATGCTATCTTCAGACTAAAGCATATGCCAATACAATGGAAAATGGCTCAAATAATTATGGTGCTTAAACCTGGTAAGCCTGCTAATGTCGTCTCGTCATTCAGACCAATATCGCTAATGCCTGTGCTATCCAAAGTCTTCGAAAAATTATTTATGAAAAGAATAATGGGGATTGTTGATCAACTGAAAGCTATACCGGATCACCAATTTGGCTTTAGAACCAAACATTCCACCCTAGATCAAGTCCACAGAATTGTCAACAAAATTGAAGACGACCTTGAAGATAAACGAATTTGCTCTACAGTATTTTTGGATATTTCTCAGGCCTTTGACAAGGTCTGGCATGATGGATTGCTTTTCAAAATCAAAAAGATTCTCCCTTATAATATGTATAAACTAATTTCATCTTATTTAAACGAACGATTTTTCATAGTAAAAGTTCAGGAAGAAGAATCTAAACTACACCCGGTGTGCGCTGGAGTCCCGCAGGGCAGTGTTCTGGGTCCGCTGTTTTACATACTTTATACAGCTGACCTTCCGATTACCAGTAACACACTAACTGCAACATTCGCAGATGATACCGCTGTATTAGCTTCGGATACTTCTGTAAACCTTGCTACAAGAAATTTGCAGAATTCTCTAGATCAAATATATAACTGGACAAAAAAGTGGAAAATAAGTATAAATGAAAACAAATCAGCCCACGTAGTATTCACAAATCGAAAAATGATCAGTGCCCCAGTCGCAATAAATCATAAGCAAATACCAACTCTGAGTGGGACCAAATATTTGGGCATGTTACTTGATCAGAGACTAACATGGAAACAGCACATCATCTCTAAAAAGAAAGAGATCAATCGTTTAATAGCTTCCATGTATTGGCTTATTGGAAGAAACTCGGCATTAACAATAGATAACAAATTATTAATCTACAATGCAATTATCAAACCAACCTGGAGCTATGGAGCTCAGTTATGGGGTTGTGCAAAAACTTCTCACATAAAAATTATTCAAAAATGCCAGAATAAAATACTTCGTCTAATAACGAATGCGCCCTGGTTCGTAAGAAATGATGACTTGCATAAGGACCTATGCGTTCCTACCGTAATAGCAGAAATCAGACGATATGCACTCCGCCATATAGATAGATTACATAGGCATCCAAATACAGAAGCAATGGCGATATTAGATAACGTACACAACACAAGAAGGCTGAAACGAAATAATCTGAACGATATTATTTAGTTATCATTTTATTTATATTCTTTTGAGGTTTCTGTCACCGGATGGATAGCCTCTTCACGTTATATATATTTCTCCGTTTATCATAATTACTGGATAGTCCATGAGGACTAGTTGTAATTTGTTATAATAAATATAAAAAAAAAAAAAAAAAAAAAAAAAAAAAAATGATGTGACAGTAAAATACACCGATAAGTATCGCCAAATAGAAAGGAATTTATGTATTTGTTGAATTTTTACATGATTACGAATAAAACTATGTTCCTACTTTTGTTAAACAATAAAATGTTAATATTTTACAATAAATATATTTTTGTTGTTTGTTTGTTTGTTGTTTTTTTTTTTAAAATTAATGATACAAGGTGTGGCCCCTCTACTGAGAATAAGCCGAGAATTTTTTTTAAAATCAAGAAGAAAAGTAAAAATAGCCGGAAGATATTTTTAGTAAGAAAAAATCATTTGAAGCGAAAAATAAATGCTTTTTTAGTGTATATAACTCAAAAATAAATTACTTAGTTTATTACAAACACAGAAAGTACAACAAACTAGAATAAAATTTAATTTGGATATTTCAAAATTTTATTAAAACATACAAAGATTTTTGTTTTGTGTATTTCGGTTTATAGGACAGCTGTTGTTGGTTGGGTTTGAGCATACAACGAATTACCAAAACAAATGGAAAAAGAAAGAAATCTACCATACTTCTTTGGCAGCGAAGATTAATCTAACTAAAGAGACAATTTTTAACTTGTCAGTAGAAATCCAAGAAGTCGATGCAAAAAAAAAAAAAAATGCTTAATGTGCAAGAGTCGCTCGTCAGTTCCGAGTAATAGTTGAATTCCGATTTTATAATCTGCTCGTCTATCGTGGTTTGTTCGCCAAACGCTGTAAGTACTTCTCCGACATTAGCGTGCCATTCAGAGCGCATTGGGAAACGTACACACACACACATCAATAACGGGCACAGGCAAACAGATCTAAGCGTTTAATGAACCAGGCACTTCTCTACTTTGACCGTGCGACCAACGCGTTGTATGCTGTATATTTTTTGCTGCGAAACTGTGACTATGCTTCCGCTATTATTTTATCATAGCGAACTGACGTTTACAACCTAATTTATAAATATGCTTGTCGAAAATCTGTCGACTGTGACAAACGAGAGCGATACAGAAGCGACAGTGTGTAGATCGGCAATTTAGAAAAATTTGTTAATGTCGTATTGGTTTCACTTTTAAATAGATTTCTTAATGTGGTTGTAATGTTTAAATAATATATTTCAATTGTTTTTGTATATTTAACTTTATAGTTTTAAAGATGACTTGATGATCTCTTTTATTTTTTTATTTTATTCTGAATTATTCCTTTTTGTTATTCATATAAATCATTTCTTTTATCAAAATTTTTAAATATCTATTTTGTTTTATATACATTTAATTTTTTATTTTTGAAATTAAAAAAAAGAAAAATGGCTTCTTAATTGCGTTTTGTTTGTGTAGCAGTGCGTGTGATTGTGTGTCGAGTCAATTCAATTTTAACATTTTTCTGTCGAAAGTACTGGGGAAAAAATTAGCATTTACTAATGGTAGCCACCCTGTTATACCATTCAAGTTAATGTAGATTCGGATTTTTACTATTTTTTATCATTTTTTTGTAGTTTAGTAACTCCTTTTGAGAAAACTTTTTTTTTTTTTTTAAATATTTGAAAGATATATTTCTTTAAAAACATTTCTTTTGTTATAATTTATTTTGTAAGTAAATAAATACTGTAAAATGTTGAAAGAAAGTATATTTAAAAAAAAATGTATTTATTATATTTAAGATAAATATTCTATGATCAATTCGATAACTATGAAATACAAGTTAGGGGTATTATTTTCATTCCAGCACAGTTTGTTTGAGGTAATTGAACTCTAAGAAGAGACTTCTTCCAACTTATTTTAAACTATAGTGACGTCCAGTTTATTTTGGAATATAAAGTTGTAAATAACAAATATGTTCAAAAAAAAAAATAAATAATTAAAAATATCAATATGGCAAAAAAATCCACTTTTTCTATCGACTTTTTTGGCCATCACATTCGTTTGGCTACACTTTGAAATAAACAAAAACCAGCATTGCTGTGTTTAGAAGGAATGGAACATACATTTCAACAAATGATACGTACATTAGCAAAGTTGCTGTGGTCATTGAAAAGTAAAATATCAAAAAATCTAAACAACGCTCCATGAATAAGTGACATATTCAGCATCATGTGTGCTATACATTTTGGAACTGTTGTATGTGTGACTATTTTCTTATTGGTACGTCTGATAATATGTATTCTAGATAGGCTCCAACAATGTGTTCACATAGGTAATCAATTATATTCAGCTGCATCATTGATACTAAGTTTAACTAATGGTAAAAACAATTTAATAAGGCTGCTTGTGGACTTGAGACTTACTATCATTATTAAAAATATCATTTATTTGTATGCAATGACAGAAAACCGGTAAAGAGTATTATCGTCAATACTAATGTAGAACAAAACGCATAATTTTCCTGTTCCGAATCAAGAAAATTAAAGAAAATATATCAATTTTTAAGTAAAAATGTCTGATTCTACATAAACTTACATGTTCATAGGTGCATCAGCAATCATAGATTTTTACAGCAATCAAAAGGGAAAAACATCAATCTGTGATTACTCATACGTTTGCAAATATCTATTTGTGTTTTGTATCAGTGAGAAGAGGGAAAATTACGAATGAAGTATATTATGTTTAATTGTATGCATGTTCAAATGGAAGTACGAATGAAGTAACAAAATATGATCAACCCGTCTGTATTTGTCAAGATATGCTGAAGTGTTATACTACTACACTTGTTTGTTGATGGTGTGTCAATGTAATCATAGTTTGTAACAGAGCAGGGAATTAACTTACTGATTTATGTTGATCATTACATCAGAGTTGTAGTTGCGTGTGTCTGATTGACCGTCTATTATATTAGCATTGTATACCAAATTAATGCTGAAAAATCGTGAAACCATATATTTTCCTTCCAAATTCCACAATTATTGTTTCCATTTTAATGTTTTTAATTAAGTATTTGCCCGGCTTCATATTGTATGTATATATCATTGGTAGAATGTTGACTTTTAGCCATTTACTTTATTATTACAGCGCTGCGTAATGTATCACGCGCTTCTCCTACTTCCAGTAACAGTATGCGGGCTACATTAGACTGTTCTGGTTTATCATGTTTCAGTTTTAACTGCTTTTTACTGCCAACTATATCCGTGTACAGTAAAATATGACTTCTAGTCCCCAAATTTTGCCATACGTTTTATGGCAGTTGTTTTAAGTCCACAAATTTGATTTTTGCATTGCGTCCGACAATAGCGTTTTCACAAATTATATGTTGGTTGATAGGTAGTGTGCAATAGGTAGTCTCCGTTTAAAATAAATATCGTTACTTCTTTCATAATCCACTTGTTGTGGTTATTTACAAAGCACTGCATGTTTTGATAATGACTACTCGTCTATTATTATTGGTTGCATTCGTAGTAACCATATTATACAGGTAAAAAGAGGAATATAAAAGGCTGAAGTTTTTATACGCTGCGCTTTCTTTGGATATTTAGCATGTCGTAATCTACACTCATTTCACGTGCACATAATTAAGATATATAGAACAACATTGTTTGAAATAATCTTACCGGCCTAAACTTGAAGTCTGAATGGGAGTGTTATCGACCAATAATTCGCCTTGAAAAACACACGAAATTACAAATAGTGCTTAGTAGAATTTTCTTACATTAATAGCAGGATGCGCGCTTCCTTGCCTATACGAGTATAGTACATTGTCTTGAATTTCCTATAATACCGGTGTGTAAACTTTTTCTCGTCAAAATCTTTTGTAAACGATGTGCCTGAGAATTTTAAGCTAATGTAGGCATGCAGTTCGGTAATATGCATATGATCAAATGTCGACACGTGTTCTGTCCCGTTTCTGAGAAGATAACATTATGTATCGAAGATTTCCACTGTAAACATAGTGCATGGGACGTTCAATAAGTAACGTGACACGGCTTATTTTACGCCCGCTGCAACCGTGTGAAATTTATTTGGGAGGCAGAAGAGGAAAATATGAACAGAACGCCGTTTTCCGCGTTCTGATCTGATCCGTAGAACTTCTGTACGCACGTGTGAAACATGTCGCGGTGAACGTTTCCAAGCCGGTGAGTTACGAGAGGTCACCAAATTTCTGACAACTGAAGGGAAGTTGTAGGTGCAAAAATTGATCGCAGACTGTGCATAGCATACGATGCAAATAGCATTATGACGCGTAAGTGTGTCTCAGGAAGCGAGTAAAGTGTGAATAATGAAAGGTCAACCAGGAAAATCCAAAACGGAATGGTCTGCCGGACGGTTCTCGCAATCGTCCTCTGGAACCGACACGGACTGCTACCGTTGCAATTTCGTGCACAGGAGCATGCGATCACGGAGTACCTTTATCGTGACACTCATGCGGCATTTCATCGAACGATTAATCGGAAGAGACATGACTGCAGTCTGGAGAGCTGTGCTGTTGCACGATAATGCGCGATCGCATACGTCTGTTCTCGTTCGCACGCGAATTCAAAATCAAATTTTGGACGAATTTTCACATCCACCCTACTACTCGCCTGATGTGACGGCACCTATGGATTTTCACGTTTTCCCCATTTGAAATGCGTGGAAAACATTTCGTAACAGACGACGAAGTCACAGAGGGGCAGTAACGAAATTTTTCGCTAAATGTACGTCCAGTTTTACCGTTACGATAAATGTCCTAATGTTGTCGGAAATTATGTCAAAAAGTAAAGAGTATTTCTTTTAGTTTCTTTTGTCATAATTTTTGGATACCGGGAAAGTTATTTTCGAAGCCACGTCACGTTATTTATTGAACGCTCCACGTATTTATCAGCCAACTGTGATCTGTTATATTCGGGGAAACTCGGCTAGGATTATATACGGTCCACGTTCGAAACTGTATTGAAGCAGTTATCGTCCTATTTATTCGATCTAGTAGTGTAAATTTTGTTTTATCGCTGGATTTAATGAACGTCGTATTCCACGCGGTCGTGTAAATTTAAATTTTTTACATTAACATCGTCTGCTATCTCTGCGACATATCCGTTTTGTAGACTGCATTTGTATACCAGTTCTTCGAGTATTATGAAGGATGTTTTTCTTGTAGCCCTCAAAAAAGCTGAATAGGAAACGAAATGAGAAGGTAAAGGAAAACTTTGCACCTCTTCGGGACAGTATCTGGTCTATTTTGTAAATACTTTAATATCGGGCAAATTTAAAGTGTCACTGCCATAGATATGATCTGAATGAATATTCTCAGAGTTAGTTAATGTCTGAATTAGCAAGGTGACATGTCTTCTATTACTATAGAACTATCTAGCTGAAATATGATTACATTCCGTTGTTGTATAGGAAACCGGATCTCATCGATTTTATGTTAGTTCTTCGTTTTATGTTATTAATTACATCTTACAGCCACCTACTTAATTCTAAACTCATGTTCCGGACGTTTACTGTTCAATCGCACTTAAGTGCAATCACCTATTACATTTCGGTTGCAACGTGATCAATTTTGATTTTCCACTTATTCTTTTTCGGCATTGAGGGTTATGTCCATTGCAGTCTTGTTCGAAATATCGTAAACAAGTGTAAACTTGTAATATTATTTCAGCAAGCTTACTGATGGCTTGATCAACAACGTGAGCTTTTGTTTTTCTTATATCTTGTTTGCCTAGTTCCTTTACAGCAATTTATTAGTAGCCATTTCGCGTCAGACGAAGAAAAAGAAAATTGTATCGGATTTCAATAGCTTTCACAAAACACTTCCGATATATCTAATAAAAAAAACCTTACATCATTTTACGTTTTATCTGCGGTTTAAAAATGATATATTCAACAAATTATACAGTGACTCCCAAAAAGATCTGCACAAGTAAGAAATTTTGTTTTTTACACTGTAGAGACAATAAAAAACGCAATGAAAATTTAAAAAAAACTTTTATTAACATCATAACATCACAGTCATACAGATCACATAATAAGAAAAAAAGATAACGAGAAAAATACCAAAAAAAGAAGTTATATAAAAAAAAATGATAAAAATCATCGCTCAGAAAGAACCGCACAAAATCGAAAACACGAGGAAAAAAAGCGAAACGCACTAAAAATTTAAGTTAAAAAACTAACTTAATATTTCGTTGAGTATCCTTTTTGGTCAATGACGCATTGTAACCTATTTGGCATACTACTTACAAGTTTACCTAAGTATTCTTTGTTCAGTTTTATCCACTCCTCGTCAATCCTTTTCTTCAGCTCTGCTTTAGAAATAACCGGCGTCTGATGAACTCTACGGTCCAATTCATCCCACAAGTTTTCAATAATATTTAGATCCGGTGATTGAGGAGGAGGATAGATCACTTTTGGGCACCGGTAGAGCTGCCATTCTTGCACAATGCGAGCTCGATGTTTAGGATCATTGTTCTCATAATATTTAAACGAGTGCAAGATACCCGTTGTCGCGGCACTTTTGTGCAAAATTGGCTTTCAAAATTTCCAAATATCAACGCGAATCTAGAATTCCATCGATAAATACTAATTCGCCTAAACCACGGGCTGATACACACCCCCAAACCATCACTCCGCCACCACCGTGCTTTATTGTAGGTTTCAGATTACAGGGATTCATTTCTTCATTTGGCCTACGCCAGACCATACAATGTCCATCTGAACTAAAAACATTGAATTTACTTTCGTCAGCGAAAATGACGTCCTCCTAATAAGGACCAGGCTTTGAAACGTATTCCTTCGCGAACTGTAAACGTTTGCGCCGATTCACTTCGCTGATGAAATATTTTCGTCGTGCAGCACGCCTTTTGTATCCAGCATTTCTTATAGTTTGTCGTACCGTTTCATATCCGACTTTTTTCTCACATTCACTGGCAATCTTCGAAGCACTCAATCTGGCATTTTTCTTTATTTTATGGACGATCAGGTGTTCCTCGTGCGGCGTTAGAATCTTTGAACGACCACGACTATATGCTTTAAATACATTCTATTTTCGTGTTTATATCGCTTCAGAGAATGTCGTATACGGTTCGACGTTTCATATTTAAGATCGTACATATTTCTCGTACAGACTTACCCTTCGTATGATTCCAAATTACTAATTAGATCTTCTCCGTAGACGTGTATTTACCCTTATTTTGGATTCATACAGAGAGCACTTTAATCGAATGTGCAAACACCACGCGATTTACATACACAAATGCACCGGCACTTGTTTTTTTGCGCGAACGTAGCGCATTTCGATCATTACAAGCTACCTGCGATACACCTATGAGTCACCCCCGTTCCTATTGCGCTACAATGCACGGGTTTTCCCATCTAACATCATAGTGCGGATCATTTTGAGCGATGATTTTTTTCCACTTTTTTTACATAAATTCCTCTTTTTTGGTCTTTTTCTCGCAATGGTTTTTTTTCTTATTATGTGATCTGCATGGCTGTGATGTTGTACCATTAATAGGCGTCCTTTTTCATTTTTTATTTTATTGTTTATCGCTTCTACAGTTGCAAAAAAACGAAATTTCTTACTTGTGCGGATCTTTTTGGGAGTCACTGTATGCCCATAAAAAAAGAAAGTGCCGATAGTCCCATTCTGAATAATCCTACGCCAAACACTGACTTTCCAGATGAATCGATTTTCCCGATCAGTTCGGATTCGTTCTAATAACGAAAGTTTCGATTACCAACCTCATAATTACTTTTAAAAGTGCATTTGTCCGCAAACAGAATCTCATGAAAAAAGTAACAAGGCTACCCCCCGTATGCAAAATTTTAATCGTTGTCCCCCCTATGATCGCCGCGACTAAAAACTCGATGAAACTGCATCTCCGGAATAGATAAAATTTATGATTGCAATAAATTCGCCGAACTGAATTTCTCGATACAACCGAATCTTCAATTTACGAGTAAAATATAAACGGAGATGGTAATATCAGATCCGGCGAATTACGAATTTTTCTGCTTTTGTCACGATGTGGTTAAACGATACTTTGATTTTTAACGCGTGCCGGTGGTCGAGAAATATGTCCGCGAATGAGGAAGTTTGCATGGGGAATTACTATATCCGTTCAGCTGTAGAAAAAAAACATTGTTTCACACTCTCCCAGTAGCATTTAAAGCATCTTAGCAGAACTTTTTAATAAAAACCATGAATGTAAGCTGTTGAATTATGAAGTTTTATTGCTAACACTACACTGAGACATGTGATGAGAATAATTCAAATTTACTGATTTTTTTTTTTTTATGTAATAACGAATTCAATAACAAAAAATGAAGGAAATACGCGGCACACGTTCAATTCCACAACGTCTTCATTACAAATAAAACGGCCATAAATCGTCAAAATGAAACGGGGAGTCCCATTAACAACATTACATGAAGATGAAAACAATGCTATTAGTTTAACATTGGAATTACCGACGTGGTTTGTAGCAGAACGAAAGATCACAGAAACACACGATTAAATCCCACGATCTCTTAAAGTACTTCAAAAGGATTTAGAAAATATTTTATATTAGGCGAAAATGATCATTTTTTATTATTTATTTATCATGTTACAGAGTCGATGTGTGCCGTCGTCTGTAACTGCAAGGCCATCGCATGTACCATCTCTGGTTTATATGAACTTGCCTAGTTTGTTTGTTTTAATGAATACTCAAATTCATGTAGTTGGACAGGGACCCATTGGGCAACATTGCTTCAACGGGGTCGTCAGATAAGTCAGACACATGTTCATGCACGAGCAATGTTCGAGTATATGACTAACTTCTGGCGGAACGGGTTGCAAGCAAAAAGGACACGCTATACGGGAGAGAAGAGGCACATTCAAAGGGGTAATCGTATGACACAAAAGTATGTCCGATTCTAAGCTTGCTCAGAATCGAAAATTCCCCTTGCTTGTCATTTCGAATGCAGGCCACCACGGCTCTGTGTTTAGTTTGACGGCCTTTAGCTACGCTATGTGGTTGTCACAGCCAAAGCTGCTCCTATTTATTTGAATAATATATAGGCGGGAATTTGGATATAGTACACGAAGGGTATGTGGGACTTACTTTACTTTACCTTTTTTTTTTTACCCGAAATTTATGTTCATGGTGGAAAGCGTGTTGCTGTAACAGTTAAAAAAAATGTTAAAACTAATAACAATTTTTTAAAATATTTTTCAATATAATTTAAAATTTTTTAATCTAATTAGACTTTAGAGGACATTTTGAGGTTGAAAACGAGAATTTCAGAAAAAATGTTACAGATAAAGAATTTTTTACTTCCCATGGTAAAGTTAGAATCTGTATAAAAAAGAAATGCCTCATTCCATTTTTAAAAAAATAAACTCCCGGTTGGAATATTCCGGTTAGGGCGAAAGTTGTGAAAATATTTCCCCGTTCGACATAATCGATTTACTTATAGGAGGCTCGAATTTTTCATTTTACCAGATCTTAGGCTGGACGAATGGTGTGAGGCACAACACACGTATCACTTCCAATATCTCTGCTTGAATTTGTTTCCACGCTTTTTTATCGTGCCCGATATAATAACTATGTAAATTTTATTCATTTACATTACTAATAGCAACGATGTAGTATATAATGTAAGTGAAGCTAACTCAATCAACAGAAAGCGGAATTTAGTCTTGCGAAAACGATGCCGGAGATACGACAAAAAGTCCCGGGGGGAACAAGATAAATCCGGAGGACGGCTGGCTAATTGAGCTCCTTTCCTAAGCCGTTACTAGTGCTAGAATAATAACATTATTTAGAAGCGGGAGGGGAGATAAAAAATCCACACAAGCCTAGAGTTTTATTAATTACATTAGCAATTCTTCTTCTTCTTCTTCTTCATCCGCCGTCTCCAAATTGAAGGTTGGCGATCCACGATTGAAAATTTTCTTTTACAATGGCCGATCGGAGGAGTTGTATGGAAGGGCAGTCGAATCAGTTGATAAGATTGTCCATCCATGAATTTTGTCGTCTTCCTCTCGATCTCTTTCCATTTATCTTTCCTTCCAAAATGACCTTCAGAATTTCGTATTTGGGGCCTCGTATGATGTGTCCGAGGTACTGCAACATCCGTTTCTTGATAGTTTGCATTACTTCAACGGTCTTTCCGGTTCTTTGAAGTACCTCGATATTAGTAACTTTTTTCACCCATGGTATTTTCAGAATGCGCCGATAACAGTACATTTCAAATGCGGTAATCTTTTTTTTCCAATGATGCATTCAGGGTTCAGCTCTCGTAACCATAAAGCAAAATAGAGAAGATGTAACATCTTAGCAGTCTGATTCGAAGTTCGAGCCTTAGGTCTTGATGGGTGAATAAGTTTTTCATTTTGTTAAGAGCTCTTCTAAATTGGATATGGTAAAAAAAACAAACTAGTAGTAGGTGCTTTAATAAAAATTCTCATATACATTGTCGCATTTGTCACGTTGTTCCCGCGGGAACTACTAAATAGTTCAGTTAACGGCTAGCGTGTATAGTTCAATTCATGATATGCTAGTAGCAAGGCAAACACCCGATATTACCGCAGAAGAACCGATTAATTAAAAGGTAAATTACGTTCGAGCTACTACTTCATCGGGTTTGTAGCGAACGCGGGAAATAGAATTTCGGTTTCGCGCCAATTCCCTCTGCGACGGAGAAACTTTACAATAGAAAGGCTGGTTTTCGTTACATTTAACTCGTAATAATTGCGGATCGGAACAGCGGACAGAAAAGCCTTCGGAAGATGACGGTCAGTTTTCTAAAATCACAAAATTAAGAATACGACTTTGCCGCGAACCATTGCCAAAATTTTTACACCAGACGAACACCGAATAACTCCGTAGCGTATGTCATTTCAACGAAATATTTTCCACCTCCTCCCGTTTCTGATCGTTGCGTAATCAGGATACGTACACGCGCGCGTTGTTGCACTCTTGTGTGCGTAAGTTCGCATAATACATCGGCACATCTCTCAGAGAAACGTACGAAACACACGATTTCTAGCACATTTTACCGGCCCCTGTCTCCTCCGTACGATATCGGCCCCTTTCGCCGCCCACCGTTCAGTCAAGATGATCCTTCACACTACTACTCGAATTGTTGTTCTCGATTACTACCATTTCGTCATTTCGGTGTCCATACGTAAAGGGATTCTGTTACCTTAGTCATTCTCGGATACGACAGATTACAAATATCTGGCAAAAAAGGCCAGGCACATGTAGAAGCGCGCACACACGAACACACACGCAACGCCGACATCCTTGTTATCTAAAAATATCGTTAGCCGTATCTTTTTTGAGAAACAGCTCGGCTAATTTTACAGCTGACCTCATCATGTACGACGATACTGTTCTCATTTTATTGCGTTCTTATTATCCGCGGTGTTATTGTATGCCGGCGATCATCGTTCCAGTTACACCGTTCGCCACTCGAAGATTCGCTACTTCATCCGCTAATAAAATCGATTGTCACTTCGTCGTTCGTTAAAATGCCTGGAGGAAGACCATTATGGCAGGTAATAGAAACATCAACCAGTTACGCTTCTCTTCTTTATAATACATTTTTAAGTGTAAAATTATGTTTGTAAATTGTTCTAAGAAAGCAAAAAAAAACAAACGAATAAGACCGTTATTCTTTAATATTCTCCATAATTCGACCGGCTTTTTGGGGCACCTAAATAGATTATTGTATCGACCGAGAGGGGAAAACTTGAAAAATTAATCAGACAGAATAAATATTATCGAATAAAATTAGAAAAAACCGTATCAAAAAGAAAGTACCGAAATTAGTCAAACCATTTTTACGTGCAAATTTAAAAATTACGAAATTTATCTACGTTTTCATTTCTTTTTTAGAATTATCGCGTTCGAAATTACATATAATATATCGTTTTTTTTCTAGAGTCAAAGAAAAGCTGGATTTATTTTTTTTTTTTTTTTTGGTTTTTAGATACGGTGTTTGTTATAATTTAGAATATTTAAAGTTCTTTGTTTCTTTTTTTTTTTTTTTTTTTGTTAGCGTTTAAAATTTAAGAAATATATAAATAATGTTTCAGTTATTGTTATTTTTAAATCGGAAGTCCAACTTACTATGTAAACACGTGATTCGAGTTTGATTCAAATTCCTCCATTAGAAATATCGAAAATCGTTTGCACTAAGCTAAAAAAAATCTGTAATAGACGAGCTTAAATAATAATGATAATAAATGGTAATACGTATACCGAAAATACGAATTAAAATATTTCTGCATTGTTTTGCGTTTTTTAGTTTACCAAAAAGAAACATATACATTATTTGTAATTGGAATAGCGCAAACAAAAATATTATACGAGGGTGGTGGATATTTTCTACAAAATTGGAAAAGGGCGAGTTTTCATTAATCAGAGAAGAGGAGTTTAGAAAATTTCTTGGAAAAAAGTAAAGAGGAATGGAGTCCTCCCTCGTAATGTGGAGAATTTGAAGGTTTTAAAAAAATCATCGCAATAATCTACGTATATATTTATACTCTATACAGTTAATAGTACATATCGCTTTGGATTTTGCGCTAGTAATTAAAAATGACGAAACAGGGACTATTATATAGAGGCGCGGTAACGAATATTATTCATTTTTTAACGAGAAGTAAAAATTTAATGTTAAAATTTTTTGTCAAACGTACTATTTCTATTACTTATCGAATGAATATCAATGGAAAATGCGCACATTTTCTATGAAATAATACTAATGATGCATTGGCGCACTCAAGGGGGGTGCCACGGGGCCATTGCTCCCCCCAAAAAATCTTTGAAATCTTAATTTCGTTTTGTAATGTTTTGTTTTTTTAAATTTTTTTTTAAAAAACATACATATTTACTTTTTGCTTATATTACAAGTATAATATTATATACTTTTAACTAATTTTTTAAAAATAAAATTCGTATGCTTACCTAATTTGTGCTTATTACAAACATAATGTTACGTTTCTATTATTATTATTATTATTATTATTATTTTTTAAATAAAATTCGTCAGTTTTGTAATTTTTGTAAAAAAAATATTCGTTAATTTTGTTGTTTTTTTTTTATTTTAATTTACAGACCACGGAAATAGACAGGTACTTAGTGGAGTTACCGAGTTACCACTCCCTAACTCATCTAAATTCTAGCCCCGACCAAAAAAAAATCCTGAGTGCGCCTTTGTAATGATGTATTTAATTTTAAACGCTGACGCGTTTCGAAAGCTTCCTGCTGTGATCATGAAGAGCTATCGAAACGCGTCCGTGTTTAAAATTAAATATATCGTTATTATTATTTTACAAAAAAAGAGTATATTTTCCGTCGACTCATTTGGTAACGTATAAGTCCCATACCCTTAGCAGGGTGTCGAGGATTGTGGAATTAAGCTTTTTTCATAATGTATAAGACTAACGGCACTAATGAAAGCAGGAGGGTTAGTTTCTTTCTCATGGGATTACGCCTTTACTTTCCCAAATTTCTCTCTGGTATAACCAATATTGATTTTCAGATTACATATATAAACCTGGGAGCGATTCGGATCTGGAACGAGATAAGTCTCGAACCCGTGTCTTCGTAGTCAAGCACCTTAACCACTAATTTGGTAAAAATTTAACTTGATTTGAGATATTTAAAAACACGGCTTTTCCCATTTGATCATTGCAATTATAAATCGGAGAAGAAGTTGAAAATGGGCTAGAAAACCGGGAAAAGTTAAAAAAATACTCACCCTGTACAGACAGAATCGGATTAGAATGTAAACAAATTCAAAACGCGGTTCATTCGTTTTTTGAATCTTTAAGAAGATCCACGTGAGTTAATTTGAAAATATTAATTCTTTTTACAGTCTTAACAAATAGCAGATTTACAAGCGAGTTTAAAGCCGAAGCGAAAGAATTAATATTAATAGCGTGCGATTATTTTTATAAGTTATCATCGCTACAGTTTTAGTAATTTTAACATTTTAAAATACATTATAACGAAGTGCACTGGCGAAACTTTCGGTCACTGTTTCTACAAGAAATTCAAATATGGTCAATGAGATAAATCCGAAGGAGGTGGTCAAAACAGCAGCGTTAAATTTAAATATAGGACGAGGGAATAATTCAGTACGAAGGTGTATCATACAAATTGATGAATTTTTAAAATTTTAATTTTTGCTGTTGCAAATATTTCAATATTAACCTAAAGAACAGAAGTAAATTCGAAAATACCGAAAATAACGAAAAAAAAAATCTCGAATTAATACGATTGCTAAGCGTTAATAGTAATATTTGTCCGGCTAAATTTTAACATGTTTATTACATATTTTCGTTGGTAAAACTTTTATTCGCGCGCTTTCTCACTTGATTAATTCATTTTTTCATTCTTACATGCCTTAACTTTTGTTCATATTGTCAAAGCCTAGTGTGGTACCGGGTTGTTATTAAACGCTTTCTTACTTGAATTCCATTCGTCCATTACACGCACGCATTTATATATATATATATATATTATATATATGTTATATATACGTTCAATAACTACTGCAGAGTCATTGTTTCGTATAAAAATTTTAATTGCCGTTTTATAAAAAAAGCCGAAAGTAAACACAAAAAGTGAGAAAAATTGGCGTGATATCTGAGAAATGTGCTAGCTAGTGTGCCAGTAGTACAGGCCCGAAGCGTGGTTTTCAGTACGAGCTGTGATTTACGCCGGGGTGTACCTCCTCACCACTGTCAAGTGTTTGACGACAACCGAAGTAATTCGGTAATAATTACACTGCCTGTACAAACGAATAGACGTTGTTGGCACTGGTGCGCTGACACACATGTTGTTCAGCAATCGGTGTCATTATTCGGCCGTACTGTAAACGTAAACAAGAGGGTAAATCGTGCATGTGTTTAGTTAATATGTTGTAGGCGTGTGTAAAAAATGGAGGACAGGGAAAGAAGTACATTTTACTGGAGAGCGCGCGGCCTCCTCGGACTGCGATGGCGACGGATGCCGGCGACGACTAGCGGAACAATTTGAAGGAAATGCGTGCGAAATTTTAATTAATCCATTAAAAAAAGGAAACACTGTTTATAAAATGTAAAATGATTTCTTTTACGATCTTCTCGTGTTATAATACGAGTAGTACTTACTTTTGATTTTAATATTTCGTAAACGTTGCAATCGATATTCTCCAGTCGAACATCTTTCTATTGAGAGTTAAAATTAGCTTTATATAAAAATTCTGCTAGCGAAAAATTAAAAATAACATATCACCCGAAAAAAAAGGATGTTACAAACATTTTTGGCGAATCGACAGTGTGAAATTCTAAGACCCCTCCTCTTGGAGATACCGCTGTGTCATGTTAAAATCGCATAATGTAAAATTCTGCAATTAATTGTTTTCATTTTCTCTGCGACCTTCGCCGTAGTTTACTCGAACTGTTTGAAATTAATCCGAGTAACAATGTTACGAAATTATAGAGCTCTTCATTACCTGATAATGGTTCAAGGATAATAAACAGCGTCTACGTAGATTTAAAACATTATATTAAGCGATCTCTTCCATTATCAGCGCTCTGTCGTATATACATATATATATAATTGAATCTTCACAGTTCTATCTTTTGCACGTTTAGGTCGGTAGGAGGGGAAAATTAATTTTTAATGAGGTTAGATTTTAATTTGAATTGAAATAGAAGGAATGAAGGGACGGCTTGTATAAAATGATGATCACGTGTTTCGGTTTCATATGTAAAAACATAGCCTATACAAAAAAAACATACGTATAAATTTTTTGCGTCCTCTGATAAATTTTTTCTTGCACTACTCTGATTTAGGTTATGCGCATTCTTCGATATATATCAATTTCAATTTATTCAATTCAATTATGTACAATCTTAAATATTAGAGTAACTAAAATATGTTTACCACAAATGCGCATTGTTGCGCAAGCAGTGGTGAATATTATTATATAACTATTTATTACAAAAACCAACCTGGTTATTGATTATTGGCTGTTGTTTACAAAATTTCATCTCATTAAATATTAAATATTGTGTACAGATTTAAGTAACAGTATAAAATATGTAAAGCACAATTACCAATATGTTATAGTAAAGTATTTTTCACTTACGTACCACATCTATACTCCCAAATATAGACCCAGTTATACACGCTTACAATCCATACATTCCATGAACAGTCGTGCAGACAAGGTTTTCACACCTATGCTACTCTCAATCTTCATATGTGATATTTATTAACACTTAAGTAAAGTCTAATTTAGCCTGCGCTACGCACTTGAACTCCTACCCCTTTAATACTACAAATACCAATGAACAGTAATGTTAACAGCCTTTATAATAATATTTCTCTGTTAAATATATAAAGTACAGGTTTGTTGTATACATAAAGCAATGTTGCACGAATCAGATTTAAGTACTACGATTAATAATAATAATAATAATAATATCGTACATAATAATAAAAACGTGTAATCGCTCGAATTTGTAAACAGTGTAATTGATGATTGTAAAAGAATTGCTCTAATGGCGCCGCGTGTGTTCAATTCCCAGACAGCGCTCTGGCCAGCTTTTTTCTTTTAATGACTTTATGCAGGTGGGTAGTGTTAAAACATTTACAGCCATAGTTGTCTGAGATAATTTATATTTTGATCAGAGTAATGTTTATCTTGTTCAAATGGCTTCGATCGATAGTTGGCGAATTGTTGTCCCTGCCATTGCATATCCCAATTTTCTTCCTTTCCCGTCCGATTCACACGAAAAAAAAAAAGAAAAAAAAAACAAAAGAGAGGAAAAGGAAAAAAGAAACAGACATGAGGAGGAACAAAAAAGCCAATCTTGTTCGAATCTAGATCTATATTAAAGTGATGGTAGCCAAATTTAGTCTCCAGGCCAAAAAGAAAAAGATAAATTAAATTAATATAAAAGAATTTGGCGGATTTAGTTGTCAGGTTATGAAAAAAAAAATATATATTATATATATATTTTATTAAGATTAATTAAACCGACAAATTTCTGTACCGCTGAATTTATATATCGCGCGACGAAAATCAAAACCCGGATTTTAAAAAAATCTCGAAATTCCTTTTTGCTACACCAAAAAAAAAAAACAAAAAACGATCTCAGTTCTTTAAGAGTAGTACTGAAAAATTGTACTAATGCGGCTGGCAGACAACTGCTTAAATAGAGACTTAATTTTTAATAAAAAAAAGTCTAGTAGTAGTCATTGAGAGATTTCCGGACCAGGCGACTACACTTTTGTAATGCTCTATTCCATAAATTTATAAATTTTAAATCAATTGAAATTTATAAATTTATGGAATAGAGTACGTTTTATTTAGAAGGAAAAAATGCGCGAGTAAACCCTGATTATTTTTCTACTTCGAAATAGTATAGACAAGGGGTCGAATTTTTCCGGTAGAGCTGATTCGGTTATATTTATAGTTTAGCGCTTTTTTGGTCGAACCAGGGTTAAAATACTGAGACAACGCGATAACGTGCACAAATAAATTAATTGTCAATGCCGATTTTTTTTTTGTTATGTATTTATTTTCTATTTATTCCTCTCTCTCTACGCATGTATATAATATAAATACGTATACACGATATGTGTAAAAAGAGATGCAAAAAATACAAAAAAAAACATGCTAAGTTATTTTATTTTTAGCAGATAACATTTTCTCGAACAAGAAACAACATATAATACAATCGTTAACTTTCATCGCATAGCGAGATCAGACATCTGTAGAGAGGTCATCACCATCACTAATTAAAATAGCTAATAGTTTACTGGATTAAGCACGGACGATTAAACGATTTCTTTGGCTTATTTAACTGTCGTTGTTAAAAGATTTATTTCCTTTGCCCCCTCTACACTTGCCACGAGCGTAAGAGATATATTCTTTAGCGACGTCATGGTGCGTGTACTCGTGTTTCTCCTTAAACTTTTTTTCTTTTTTTTCTTCTTTAAGTTATTAATAGTTTACAAGCGTGTAACATAAAAAATTTTCACATAAAACTGTATCAAACGCGAAGAAAATGATTAAACGTTATAAAATTCGGCATTGAATTAGACAAACGCATTAATACATTATTGCGTTCCGCTAATGTATCCCCTCCCTCCTGATAAATTATAAAATTCGAACTTACTAACACAATAAGCTAATCGAAAAAATCTAGATGCGTCGTCCAAGTTTCCTATTTTCGACAAGGACTACCATACGAGTAAACATTATTTGCAGCGAAATAAATCGTTTTCCGCACAATTGTTCACCAGACTGGCTACACTTGTTAGTCTACCATCAATTTCAGTACACCTAAGATATGAAAAGTGAAAAGTATCATGTGAAACCTGCAGTCTTAGCAAGACGCCGGAAATTTTTCTTAATCTACCTAAGCTTAATGATACTGTTCAGATTAGGAGGGTAGTTCTGTTCCCCTTTTCGCCTTTATTTTCTCAAATAACGTTTCTCGTATAATCAGTGATTAGGTGTACGGCCGAGGGCAACCTGAGTATACGGAACGAGACTAAGCGTAGCTGCGCAACTAGTTTTTCCCATAGCAAACTGTTGCAGCAGAGACCGACATTGCAGTTGTCCGTCTATAAGACTTACGGTAAATGACGTCAGTCTTTCAACTGGATCAGTATTGCTTAGTCAGAACCGGCATTCACCTTTTTGGAGGTCCCAACTTGACAGTCATACATCGCTAAGGTCATCTGCCTTTGCTTCACCGGGAGATATTTGACGAATAACTAGCCCTGGATGTGTGTCGTAACCTTGTCGAGGTTCTTACGAACCATCGGTAGTAATATGGTATTAACCCCGTATGCTTTCTTTGTTTCTGCGGTCAGCTCGAATGAAGTCTACGTATATAAACCTATGTAACGTACGGTTTCCATGATCCTGGGGGTTCTTCAACTCGCGACCGTTGAGATTTTTTTCAATAGCATTTCCGTTGAAGCTGCGGAATGCAAAGAGACTTTTAGTTAAAATATATTTTCGGAGAGCTCACTCGCTCTGCTGAGACAGCGTTGAAATTTTAAACGTACAGATCAGGTGCATGACGATTTACTCTTTTCAACACCGTGCAATTGCCTTTCAATGGACAATTTATTTATGTCCGAGACAGAAAGCTTAGTATGTTAGCAATACGGGATCAAATTATTTGCAAAAAAAAAAAAAAATTCTATCAAAGATATATCATGAAAAAAAAAATGTAAGAGATACTTGCAGAATGTGTGAGATGGATAAAGAAACAATAGAGCATGTAACTAATGGCTGTAGCATGATGGCACCTAGAGAATATGCAAACCGGCATAACAATGTCGTTAAAATATTACACAAGAGGCTACTAAAGAAATTACCGTTGTAACAGAACCATATTATACCACAGTATGAGAAAAAAGCTTCGTAAAATGTGTCCGACTGGCTCACACAGAGATCAGTGGCGACATCTTATACATCACATGGATAGATCATAATCACGATATGTCCACGAGGGATTCACGACTTATTGATGATGACGTGCCAAAGAAAGTAATAGATAATAAAGACATCAAGATATTGTATGACAGAAAAATAATGACCGATAGGAGGGTAATTGAAAATCGGCCTGACTTAGTTGTTGTGGAAAAAGGTTTGAAACAGACAAAAATACTAGATGTAGCAGTACCACTCACTAAAAATATCGGTAAAACTATAAGTGAAAAGAAAATTTATATCGATCTGGCTAATGAAATAAAACGAATTTGGAAGAACATCAATAAAGCGGAAATAGTTCCCTTAGTGATATCGGTGACTGGTATAATACCGAAACAATTGTATGATGCCACGCGTAGAATATGAATCGATAAAGAAATTTACATAGCGATGCAGAGATCGGTGATCTTTGATACGTGTGCCATCGTCAGGAAAGTACTCGGAGAAAATGCGGTTAAAACTTAATGGAGTTGTGCTGCACTTGCCGAATTAGCCCGCGTGAATGTAACATAATAATAAAAATACCTGTCCGGTAGAAGACTGAGAAAAAACGATAATAATAATAATAATAATAATAATAATAATAATAATAATAATAGTAGTAGTAATAGTAATAATGGACGTCGCTAAGTGTATGTAACGATTGATGACATGTGTTTTTTCTATTTTTGCTTTAAAGTTATTTTTACCTATGTAAATAAACACTTTTTTTTTTTTTTACAGTAATAGTAATAATAATAATATTCTTGCGGTTAAATAAAATTTCCAATTTTATTTTTTAAGAATCGATAAAAAAAACAACAAAAAAACACAACATACACATTCCATAATGCCTATTCTATTGATTTGGTAAAGTGAAAGTTCATAACAAAGTGTTAATACTCTTGTACCGTTTTAAATGTTACGCTGCCTGGATTTTTGCAGAATTTTAACTTAACAATCGTACTAAAATGTACAAATTAATAAACTTTGTGAACTGTTTTTTTATTTCTGATCTAACCGAGCCGAGAGCGTTTACTTACACTCAGGGCCGTATCTGAAGGGGGGTTTTCCGGGTTCACTCCCCTCCCCGATATGTCTGAGAACTCATAACTGCTTAAATTAAATGGACCGAAATTCAGAATAAATTTGTTTTTTTTTTTAATTTTTGACAAAAGAAAAGAAAATTAAAATTTTTATGAATTCTACGGAAACAACTATTTTTTATTTCTTTTTATTGTAGTATTCAAATTTATATATTATTATAAAAATATTTTCGTACCCCCCCCCCCCCCCCCCCCGCCGTCCGAAATTTTGGTCTAGATACGGCCCTGCTTACACTCATTTTCAACTGCACCACGAAGGCATGCTCCTCTTTGATTTGGAGAGAAATACCTCCAATCAAGGCCACTGATGATACAATAATTCGGATGCACTTCGGAATTTCAGCTAGCGATTTAATTACTTCACGTCTAACCGTCGCAACAGCCCCGCTAAAATATAAGAATGAGGTTGAAGTGTACTTTACGAACTAACTATATTTATCTACTTCAAAAATTACCGTACATCATCCTCATTATGAAGAAAATGACTTGCGCCATAACTGCCACTCGATATAATTATTTCATTATTTACCGGATCCGCATCAATTATTATAGTTGGCCGGTTTCCATCATTCTTCCTCGTCCGATTCTCGGCTTATTTTTTCCGATTTTTTTCAAGGTTTTCTATTTATAGCGATTTTACTTTCGCGCAGCTGCACTGCTTTGTTTTATAATCCACGTTATAATCTCGTTCGAATGCTAGAGTAAAATTAATTGCTCCAAATCGACGGCACGACGAATTAAAAATTAAACACGCTATCATCTCGTTATAAATTCCGGTTGTTTTTTAATCGATCGCTACGATTTAGTAAAGATAAATATTAAACGAAGATGCACAACGGCAGTGTAACGTACTCGTTTTGAGGAGACCATTCCCCCCGAACTAACCAAAAAAAACATCCCGAAAGTGAATAAAGTATAGCCTATAATTCTACTTTCTGCCGATTAATTGTTGATTAATTAATATATTCATACTTTATAACGTTTATAAAGTGAAAAAGATTAAAACGAATATCTATTAACGTTTGTTTTGCAGCGTCCATTTTAAAACTAAATGTACTGTGTTTATTAATTAGTTAATGAATTAAAATAATGATTAAACATTAAAGAAAACATTTTTGATGAATATATTACATAATGCAATTATTGAAGAAAAACGGAACAGTTCAAACAGAGAAACATTAAAAATTCGAAAAATTTCATTTAATAATATATTTTTTCTAACGTACCTTTTTATATTTATTTAGTATTTATCATTTAATAGTTTCATTATTTTATTTTATCAACTGATTAAACGGGATTTGAAGGTACAGCGCATTTAGTTTTAAAATAGATTCTGCAAATGAGCATTCATTTCTAGGACTAGTTTACATTTGTTTTTTATACATAGGTACATATTTTTGAATGTCCTCCAAAAATTAATCGACAGCCGCAAAGAAAAAATATATTCATTGTTGCCGTTAATTTTGTAATTTTATTTAATGAACAAATTCGGAAAATATGCGTAAAATAACGATTTCGATCTTCCGTTGACTATCGCGTTTTCAGCTCACGTAATATTCGTTCGAAAAGACAAGAAAATTTTAATAGAAACACTTTGGTATTTTTTTTTTTTTAGAAATACCGAGTTATTATAGAGAGCGTTTAAAACAATTACCGAATAATCAATTTTTACGTTGTCTTTTACCGTTTTCTATAATTTGGTCAACAACCTAACTTGTCTAGTAAAAGGCGATCCCGTTTTTTTTTAAAATGAACCATAGGTCAAAACTGAAATTTCTAATCAGAGTGAACTAGAGAGCCCCTTTTGTGAACGAATCGAAAAATACAAAAAACCCGATACATCTTTGTTACTCTATCGTTATCTTTTTTTGTAATTTTGAAGTCGATAATTTAAATTTCCGTCATCAATCATTACCCAAAGAGCATTTATCGTGCAGTAATCGTTGTACTACTCACACTTTTTCTATTCTATCTCTCTTACACTAATGCTTGTCCGTGACAGTTCGAATAAGTCTGTAATCTTGCGTGATTAATACTTTCAATTATGCAGTTTATTTTCGATATTACGTGTTATAAAGCTGCTTCTCACAACTTCACCTTGCTGGCTGAAATAGTCATTAGAATAAGCTTTGTTTCTGAAAATTAAATTGCTTTATCACATCAATCTCCTCGTTTGTTTTTTAATTCGTCTTGACCACTCCATTTTCCTCGTACCATTCAATAGTATCTTATTTAAGTGCTTTTATTCAACTTGACCTTCGTACTTGTATTCTTGCAAAACGCTAGAATAAATAGGGAGGCCTGTTTTTATGAAAATTAGCACCTAGATAGATCTGGGATTTGTGAAAAAAAAATTTCAGGAGGACGTTGTTTCTAATCATATTATTGCGGAGATATTGTGTATATAATTTTAGATTGGAGCAGATTGATCAAAAAATGTAAATTAAAATAAAAATACAACAAATTATAATTATTTTTATCTAATAAGAAAATCCACGTTATTTAAAATTAAAATCGTTTTATGGGAAAAGCTTCATTTTTCTATTAGTAATGTTTAGATCAATTTTTTTCATTTCTATTTTACACTTTTTTTCGTCCACAAGCGTAACTAAAAATTGTAAAATTAATATAAAAAAAAATTTAAAGAAAGATTTATTTATTAATGCAATAAAAATCGAAAAAATAATTTTTACAGGACCATCGAATTAAGACATTTTAAAAGAATGAGGTAAAAGCGTTGTTCTCAAATTAAACTGTTTTATATCAGTACCAATACACGTTTTTATCTCATTCCTTTAAAATATCCAAACACGATGGATCTACTAAAATTAACTTTTTATGGCATTAATAAATAAAAGCCTTTCTTTAAATTTTTCTTATATTATTTTTTTTTTTATTTTCATTTGTTACAGCGCCAATTTTAATTCTCATTTTCTGTTGTATTTGTTACGTCTCATGGCTTTTAATAATTATTAGCATTTCTGTCGTCTATATCGTAGCTTATAGTCACCAGGTTACTTTCTGACACGCCTTTAGATGCAATTTCTATTCATGCTTGATTCACTGCCACTTCATTTTGCTGTGGACAGTACGACGCTACTAACACTTCAAGTTTTATCTCATTCGCCTTGAATCGCTTATTTATGTATTCATTACCGTTGTCACATTTTAAAGCAACTACTCTAGTTCAATGCAGTTTCTCTATTGCACGATTAGCCAGTTATCCGAAAAAAAAAAATTTTTCAGTTTTTAATTAAAAATTTCCTGCATTGGCCGATATCATAATTGTAATTCCTTCTTTCCATAATTTCCCTAAAGTACAAGTTATGTCCTTGAACTTCAAAATTCTGTCTCTAGTTAAACAATATAAAGGAAGCCAGTTTCATCCATACCGAAGATAATCACTGAATTTTTTTTTCAGCTGAGGTCAAACACATTCTAACAAATTTTCTAAAATTCCAGTCGGAACATCGGCTACTTCTTTAATCGTCAAAAAGACTATAACATGTCAAGATTATAAAACCGTTCTACTCATAACGACCGAAGCTGAAAATCATGCATACCTACTTCTTCATCAAATGTGATGACTTGCTATTTTAAAACTGACCCGCTGAGAAGAACATTATTATTTCTTTAGAATTTAAAGCATTTGTGAAATTTTTGTTCAACTTTATAATTTTGTCTTCCCCAAAACAATGAGAAGAATTTTTCCCGATTATTTTAAATTCTCGAAATTGGCTTTTTTTGCTAAATCTTATTAAACTCGCCGTTTTCTAAATGTAAAATGAGTTTGTTTAAAATAGATAATGATATCTTACGTTTGGGTATATTGGAAAAATTAAATAGAATATCTTTAAACGCCAGACTGGAAAACACGTGTTTATGATCTTTGTACTATATCTAAATTACATATAAAACAAAGAATAAAACAATACAGAGAAAGTCACTTCGCACGAAATGCGTATTCCAGAATTGAATCGGTCTATTTATTTACAGTATTTTATTTCGATAATAGGAAAATGGAAACGCGCAAACTTTGCTTTATACGAAAATTTAATGCTCTATGGGAGAAAAAAATGACCCTACATTTTTCAAAAAATCTGACTCTAATGATTTCGCAATCTAGTAACGAAAGAAACGGCAATAGTGCAGTTTTAGCTTTTTATTAATCGCATGAAAAAGTGAAATCATCAATAAGCAACGAAGCAAAATTACCAAAAGATGAGACCCCCCGTGATCACAACGCAGCAGCTCGAAATCGGCACCGACATGTGCTGCTGTTATATTAAATGATGGTTATGTAATTATTATTTTCCTTCAAAAGAAACTTTTTTTTTGGAACGAAGTTCTTTAACGCGGGCTACCTGAATGGCGAAATCGTCACGTCACGTCACGTAACGCTGGATTCTTTATTTCTCCATAAAAAATAATAGACAACAATCGATTAGGATTTTGTTTTGTTTTTGTCTTTTCGTATAAAAGAACCAAAATACGTTTTTCATTAAATCCATTTATAAAAACTTCTGAAGCTAAATGTTGAGCTGCCATATCGTTATAGGCTATAACTTTTTTATCCGTATGCCAAAATTTTAGTTGCAATAATTAATTTGTCGTAATAACCGATAAAAGTAACATATAGTTTTATATAGTTCTGCCGGTTCCAACAAAATTCGTTCCTATAACCGGTGTCATAACCGATTTTCACTGTACTTACTTGTGCAACGCTCATCGTCATACGTAGATTACATCTCTATTTCTCGAAATCTGAGAGTAAAAATCGTTACTACCGTCCGCTAGGCCACCAATCCTTATCTCGGAATCATCTTAATAACTTCCTTAACTCCTTACGTTTGTCCAGTAACGAGCCCTTACGGTCTTCACATTTTACCTCAACAGAAGAATAATTTTCAATTAACGTGAAAAATTTCAAAATTTCCTATCTGATCCTACAGAAACGTCTCTGATTTTTTCTTCTTGAACTTAGAAATTTTATCCATCTGCGCTACATTACGTTTTCCACATCTGCCTGACTTTAGCAGGATACAGCAAAAAATTAAAAGCAGTATGTAAGAAGTGAAAAACTAAATAGTTTTAAATGATAATTTTTACTGTTTATTAAACAAAAATTAATACTATCAAAGAAATAGGTGAAAGTTAACCGCCAAATGTAACGTCCGTTAACCCCGTACGTCAGCAGTACCCAAGACAATTAATTTTTTTTACGTGAACCATAACCGTTACGGCTGAGCTTAACTACTCCCAAAAGAAGTTATGTATTTGAACTCTTTTTTATTGATTCAGTGTTAACAATCGAAAAATAACGTATAGTAGTCGACGGAAGAATTATAAGATCTTAAAAAGAATAAAAAAAAAACACACGTATTTTTAGCAAATTCCTTAAATTTTTGGATAACCGAGAATCACCAGTATATTTAATTATTTTCTATTCATCCGTAAAATTTACATTCCGAAACCTAATACTTCTCTAAAGCGTTATTTTTATCACTTCTCAATTGTTTTTGTTTTTTTTAACTAACCGGTAAATCGCATTTTTCCCCAAAGTGATAAATTGTTATAAAAATAAAAGTGAATACGTTTTAAGCGTAGAGAGACACCTGTTACTTTTTTTTTAACATGTGCCAACAGTTTGGTGCCAAGAATTACTAGACGCATTTCCATTTGTACCTTAAGTTGTTTGTCGTAGATATACTACATCTGTTTTCTATGCAAAATTATTGTTTTTTTTTTTTTTCTCTCAAAATTTCGATCTAGTAAAAAGCTGGAATAGCGTCGCAGTTAAGTGCGATTAACCAACAACCGTACAACCGTTCGAACAGAAAATATAGACTTCCCCGTAAATTAAAATATCTTTTACATATCTAGTTGTACGATTTTTAATTCCTTTACGGTTTTAGCGTCAGAAAAAAATTGAAAAATCTCGATAGTTCAATGGGAAATCCTTGTGAAGTTTATCGCGTTAAAAGGAAAATTTTACAAAAATACTGGATAACTAGTTAATTTGTTTTTTTATCCTCGAAAAAGTTCTATTAAGAAATCAGAATGAAAATTTTAGTAGGACGGATCATAATTTTCTGATAGCGTGTTACGCAATAGCAAAAATACGAATTTTAATAATGGAAATGCTTTTGATTTTATAGGCTGTTATAACATATCAAAAATAAATTGACAATAATTGACATTCTAGTACGAGTATAATACATTTTTAAAATATCACTAGTTTTTGTAAATACGCATCCATCTATCTCTTTCTTTTCCTCTTTCTAAACTGTATGTATGTGTTTATGTATGTATATTGAAATATTACATATCGTTTTAGTCTTAGGTTTTAGATCGCCACTATGTTTTATTTTTATGTCCCTAGGGATGTCACCGCGGTTCTCATTTGTATTTGCGTTGAGCGGAATTACTATGAACGCGAAAGTACTTTTGTTCGTTTTGAATCGCTCAAATCTCCTAGCGAATCCATCCTTCATTTTTTTTTCTTCTATAGTTATGCTGAAGTAATTCGTGTCAATAGTCGCACTAGTTTCATCGCGATATTGCTTCAGATTTTTAAAATTAATTAATTTACCGCTCTCCATGTCTTCAACAAAAAGAAGTAATTTTCTTTTGAAACAAACCACTTCTTCCAGTAAGGCATAGGCTGGGTTTCCCTTTCCTTGTAGTTTTAGATTTAGCTCATTTAGTTTCATTGTGATATCTACCACGAAGTTGAAACAGGACGACTGACTGACAACACGTGGCGACGGAGGCAGTGCGGGTGAGACGCGAGTGTAAGTGGCTGAGAGATAGACATTGCACGATTTTTAAGGGTTTTGATAATAAAATAATTAATTTTTGCGTATGGAACTAGAGAGCTGCAACTTTATATCGAAACAGCCGCAGGTTGACGACTTCTGCCTTATTCTCTTTCCAACCTCTACCAATCGAGATCTCGACCATAGAAGTTGCGCGCTTCATCCTGCGATAGTTCTTGATGAGATATTCACCTCTAATCGATAACAGAATTTCTTAACCACGCTCAGATTCTCCATCATCCCATGTTACCATTATGTATTATTTTAGACTTTTATTTTAATTGTGCCATGTAATGGACACATTACAATATATATATATATCAGGGGCATAGCGTTGATGGAAGCGATGGAAGCGCCGCTTCCTTTAATAAATTAGTATGAAATTATTTTTTTAGTATTTGCGGATACTAGCCGCAAAAAAAAATTAAGTAATTTGTTGAATTTAAGTGCTAAAATTAAAAATTAATAGAAAAAAAGTATCGCTAGATGAAAGAGCTTCTGCAAGAGCGAGTGGCAAAACAATCACACACTCCCTATCTCACATTACTACTGCCTAGAGCACGGATGAATCCAGTGGGGATTGTGGGTGGAATGCCCCTCTAGAACTCTAAACTCCCCCCTCCCATCCGAACTTAATACAAGCTGTTTAAGAATGCAGCAATTTAGTAGGAAATAAAATACTTTTTATTCATTTAGTTTACAGTTATGTCAAAAGTTGCTATCAAAACATTTTGAAATGGTTCAATTAGTGGTATATTTTTAAATTTCAAAATTACGAGATTTATTTTTGATGGAAAAATGAAACTTCATAAAATAACAATAAAAAGAAATGATCTTTTAAAATCTGACTTTGACGTTTGCTTGTATTTTAGGATAACTGATATGTTTTTATTTCAAATACGTGAAAGATGTAAAATACTGACGAGCTGAAAAAAATATTAGCTGCAGTTAGTATTTTTTTTCAGCGTAAACGGGAACTCTCACATTTCACGTTGATCCATTTATCATTAATACCAATAAATTGTTTAAACGTTTCTCTTTTCGGTTTTTATTTATTCTTTTTGTTTTTAAAGCGACATGATCTATAGGCAACTTCATTTCGCGGTCTTTGTTGCTTTTTCCGTGTTTTTCATTGTTCACACTTGCTTTTTCATTATTTTAAATTACATAATAAATCATTTTTTACATATTTGGTTTTATTCCAGAATATCCCAAAAAATTTGTTCCCCAAGAACATAAATTGATTACCCCAGAAACAGATTTCTGAATTCATCCCTAGCCTAGAGTTGTCTCTGAACGATCTGCAGCGTATCGATGATAGAAAAAGTTTGCGTACGCATATTCAATTTGGAAGCTCCGGGTTGTGTCACTTCAAGATCACATAATTTGTGCCAATTTTGATCCATGAGATTTCAGAGTAACGTGTATTGAGAGTGAAGAAAAAATGCGCGCATATTCAGTCTGGAAGCACCGAGTCAAATCGCTTTACGCAACAGCGTGATTTTTATGCATGCCATTGTGTGTGAGTACGAGCATAAGGTAGTGCGGTATATGCAGTAAATTTTCTTTAGATCGTTTTTTATATGCTGTTGTTTACTAACAGCGGAACTGGAAGCGATGATCGGTCCCGCTTTTCAGTCGGTAATATCACTGCAGTAGAAGCTGTCAGTGCCGTATCTAGACCAAAATTTTGCGAGTGGTTATGAAAATATTTTTATAAATAAATAAATATATATATATATATATACGAGTATATGTGCGCGTGTGTCTGTGTATTATCATGAAATATATTTATTTATAAATAGTACACTAAAGTCTTGCAGTCAGTTATTGTAAATGCAATATTTGAACACTACGATAAAAACAAATAAAAAATAATCGTTTCCATAGAATACATAAAAATTTTAATTTTCTTTTCTCTAGACCAAAATTGAAAAGAAATAAATTTATTCTGAATTTCGCTTCATTTAATTCAATCAGTTATTATTTCGCAGACATGGGGAGGGGGGCTCATATACGGCCCTGGAAACTATACCGGCTTGTTTATGTTATTTCCACCGCCGCAACTACTAATGTTCCAGTCTGTTAAAATACAAATACATTCGAAATGGGGGCTACATACAATTGTATTATTGAAAAACTTCAAACTGATTAGTTTTAGTTCATTAAGTTTTCAAAAAAAAATTAATATTATTCAAAATTATAAACCAACATCTAGTTTAAAAAATTCGATTACAAAATCAAAAGGTATGTAAAATATTCTCTTCCATAATTTATCAAACTTCTTTAAGTATGTAAAATATTTAACCGATATTTTCAAACAAATTTTGTGTGCAATAATGCCATGGTTATACCGTTGTGAGAAAAAAAAAAATGTTCTGTTGGGCTTGCTTTTTGTTTAAGCATAAAAAAAAATGCATGGAATGCAAATGGCTTTAACTTAATTTCGTTTTTTCTGAAGACAGAAAGCTATCATGAAAAAGGATATTTTTAAAAATTATCGATATTATGCAAACAAATATGTCTAATAATAGGGGTTTAATGATGTAACAAAATTAAAATTTTTAAATCTCTTAAATACCAAAAATGTTTTAAATTCTCTAGAAAATTTTCTGGAAGAAGACTTTTTAAATTTGAAACAGGATTACGGAAATTTTTTCGATCTTGCAAGTTTAAAAAGTGTACTTAAAAAATTCTAACACATGTAAAGAAACTTCCATGCGTCTACTTTTATACTTAACCGCTTCAGATCTAATAGATGTTTTCCTAGAAGTGTATAAGCTTTCTCATTTAATAACCGCAATTCTGGCAACCAGTTCGTCTGCAGAAAGATCGTTGTTAGCGGTGAAACGAATAAAAACGTATTTAAGAAATATACATGAGTGACTATCTTCATTAGCCTCTTTTTAGTATTGAAAAATAATTATCATCAAACACATTAGGGGAAACGACCATCTTTTCGTGATGATATAATAGACACTTTCGCAAACAAGAATCCGAAAATTGAATTACAAAAAAGTTGAGAGACATTTTGTTCCTCTTGATTAATTTTTATTTCTCTTCTGTATTTAACCGAATTTGACACATGTTTATTTTTATGTTAAAAAGTATTTGATTCTGAAATTCACACTACGCTGCTGAAATACATGTGTGTGTGTGTGTGTTTCTCTAATTCGTTTTATAAACCCTAGTTGCGGCCAAGAGTATGGGTGTGGATATAATTCCTGTATATGTATAGGTTCTTGATTTTTCACTCCTCTTCATCGGTTTAGTTTCGTGAATTATTAGGGAAGGCAGTAGTGACGTTAGAAAATTATACTTTGTCTTTAATTTTTAAATTCCAAACTTGTTAACTATTCAACTAAAAACAATATGAACCGTATTTAAAAAATTAGAAAATTCTCCTTACTCTCTCGTTAAACCATGTACGAAGACGATTGTAAAAAATATAATCGAAATATCGCGTCGATAAATCTTCAGAACACAATTAATAAATCTGTCTTTGGATTAAGTTAGATTGTAATAGAAATTTATCGCAAATACATATTTCTGTGTATAGAAATCAATAATTGAATGAGAATTTTTGTTGGTAATTTGATCAAATTTTGTGTTAGACTTTAGATAAATAATAGAAAAAATATTTACAAACATATTTATAGGTAGCGGGAAAACGCGATCCTGAACAAGAAAGGGAAGTATTAGATTGGGTCGAAGCAATTTTGGGAGAACGATTTCCGCCAGGTGAGATAAACGATTTTTCATTGTAACGAAATTTATTTTAAAATATTTTCCAAATTTCATGTTTCAAATAGGCACTGATACACCAGTTTTTTTTTTTTTTTTTTTTTTTTTTTATAAATATGAATATAAAATATGAAAAAATAGTTAATAAGAAAAACTAAACAGATGGGAAATCTCCCTGAACGAATTCAACTGATGAAAAAACATACAAGCTTCTTACGAGCACAATACAGTATTTTACAAGCCAAAGTACATATCTTAATTTCTAAAATCCGAAATCTATGTATTAATATTTACGCACATATTATTTATTTTTAAATTATTTAAATTGTAACTAACCTTACGACAGCTGTGATATTAAATAAATTATCAGGTAAAAATTTCATTATTGAGAACCTCATTATTCATTCGAGCTAAACATTTTTAAACATTAAACCGGGTAAGATGCAAATTAAAATGTCTTAATCTAAACCTACGTCACCATTACCAGTAATTTTAAAGCCATATATAGGACTTGTCACCAAAAATATAATACGAGGGTCATTCAATAAATAACGTGACGAGACTGCGAAAACAACCTTTTCGGCATCTAAAAATTATGAAAAAAATACTAAAGAAACTAGAAGAAATACCCTTTATTTTTTGACATAACGAGCGGCGTTCAGTACGTAGCGTGACCTGGCTTATTTCGAGGACCGTTTTTTTTTATTATGACGGTATCGATAAACTCGTAACTGACCCGGTACGATAAATGTCTTAATGTTGTCGGCTCGTAATTTGTTTAACGGGAAAAAGATTATTCCAGACCATTATTTTGGACTTGGGAAAAAACTTTCGACATTGTTTTTATGAATTTTTTAATCAGCCACTCCTGTTCAGAAACGATAGGGAGGAAAGGGATAGTTAATTAAATCATAATTTAAACAGAAATGGTTAATACAAAGGAATCAATGGTAGAAACAACCGACGAAAAAGGAAAGGATAAGATATAAGAAACACGGTAAAAAGTAGGAAAGCCAAATTGTAACAAATGTAAATATAGAATAAAACGTTCAACAGTTAACGAAGAAAGCATGATTACAATTACAGATAACTATTGTCGTGAAGAAGGAAAAACCAAGGATAAAGAACAGTCAAAAGAAAGCAGCAGAATATAAGGCAAATGGTAGAGATAACAATGAAGAAAAGGAAATTCTCAAGAATCGGAGATTAGAGGAAAGAAGAGATTGAATAGAAAAGTAGCAGCAAATCAAAACGTAGAAAATGACCGTAAAAATAAAAGATTCCATAATTCATTTTTTTTTTTATTAAACTTTTAATAAAGTTTGGCATAGCAGTTTGCTTTGTAGATTAAAAAATAAACTGGTTCATCAGTTCCATAAAGTGTTTCGTCTTATTTCGGTTGATAGATCTTTTCAACTTGTATATAGTTGGGGCTAATCTCTGTTCGTGTTATTATCAGCTAACTACGACTGCGTTCTTCATTGTTCAGCGGTAACGATAAATCGGTGAGATCTTTTTTGTTATTTATCTCTGAATCACTATGAGTTCCTACGGTATTGTGATCATTTCCCCTATTCTAATAACTTCTCTGAGTCTTTCTTCACGTACTTATTTCAAGTTTCTTCATTCTGTTCTGTGAAATCTATCTAAAACAAATTGGACTCTGTTCCGTTCTCTTGTAAATTCTTCTAACATTCAACCTGGTTCTGATCCCGTTCGTGCTTTTAAGTTCCTTCCGCAATTTGTTACGTCTGCCTTAACGCGTTAAAAAATTATTTTGTATTTTGTTAATCATTGAAATTTAAAATTATTTTAAACAATTAAAAGGAATTATCAATTTACGAACGATTAATAAAATATAAAATATTTTATTTAATAGCGCTATTTATTAAATTTTGGAAAGAAAAAAAAAAGTTACCAGTCCTAGTTGAAATCAAAATTTGTTTATACGGGAATTCACGAATAGATCATATTGACATTTTAAATACAACTATCATTCAGCAATTCGCTTTTATTTTAAAACTTAGCGAGACTGTTTATAGACTTTTTTTTAGATTTTCAAATAATTTACACGCAGCGATATAATTTTACCCGTATAATTTTATTATCAATTCAATAATTTTTGGACTATTATTAACTTTTGCATGTAATATATTAGTTTTAATTCTTATAATTCATTATTTTTCAAAAGGAATTCCTTATGAAGATTTATTACGAGATGGCGTGATTTTATGCAGACTAATGAACAGATTATCTCCCGGAATCATTCCAAAAATTAATTATGGCGGAGGAGATTACAAAATGATGGATAATATCAATATGTAAGTTATTATTTCGAATTATCTAATACAATTCTATATATAAAATATGATAATTCACTGAAGCGTGTCAGTTCAATACTATAATAATCAGAATACGATACCAGAGCAGGAATTGTTGGATTATCTTTAATACAGGGTGAGGCAGAGAAACGGATCATATTTCAAAACGCAATAGCGCCATCTGTATGTAAGTTAGGAAAACAAGCTCAGTCTCGTTGGAAAGAGGAAGAAAGAACATTTTTTTTTTTTTTTTCAGTACCATAACGAACCACCATCAGTGAGATTGGTCTGTCAAGCAGCGCCCATATGCCGTTGAGCAATTTTTTGATTCCTACACTCTTACAGTTCGCGATTTCTGAAAATGTTTCGTGTTCAGCGTTAAAAAAACCTGTGTTCACCGAAAAAACTTTACGAGCATGGGTTAACAACTTCTGAGAAACTGGCTTTGTCTGTAAAGAAACCTTCCAGTCTTCCAAAGAGCGTAAGAACCTCGCCGATGATCGCCCGTGTTCGTGAAGCCATCCAGTCAAGTCCGAGTCGTCTCGCCCGTATGCATGCAAAAAACCTAAACGCGACTGACTTAAATTACCATCCATACAAAATATTGTACATCCAATAACTCCTATCCGCCGATTATGCCGCAAGAGTAACATTCTGTGAAACAATGTTACAGAAACTTGAGTCGAAAGAAATACCACTAGGCGCGGTCTCGATAACAGTCGAGGCACATTTTTACCTGGATGAAGATGTAAATAAACAAAATCTTCGATACTGAAGCGGTGAAAATCCTCGTATTGTTCACGAAAAGCTTCTTCCCTGGCCCAAGGTTATGGTTCGGATGGCAGTAGCGGCGTGGGGTGTCATCGGCTCGTATTTTTTCGTCGGTATAGTTAACGACGAACGATACAATCAGCTGTTAAACGAGTTTGTGCGACTCCAACTGGCAAAGAGAAGGAGGTTATCAAAACGATGATTTGTTTAGGATGAATGTTTGGTAGCCGTTTAATTTTGAGAAACGCGCAAATTGTCTGACCATCCCGCTCGCCGGATCTTTCTGTCTGTGATTTTTTTTCTGTGGGGGTATTTGAGGTCAAAAGTACACGAAATCAAACCTCTGGACCTGGAAGAGTTAAAAACCGAGATTCGACGTCATGCCGCGGCTATTCCGACGACTATGTTAGCTAAAGTTTATGGTAATTTTGCTTTGCGATTTCGTAATTGTATCGAAAATCAGGGTCGTCATTTAAATGATGTTGTCTTTAAGACTACACACTTGTCGACATAAATAAATACATCAGAAGAAATATTCTTTGTTTCTCTTTTCAACGCGACCAAGTTTGTTTTTCTAACGTACATACAGATGGCGCTATTGCGTTTTGAAATACAATTTGTTTCTCTGCCGCGTCCTATATTTATGGGATACAAAAGAGAAAATTTGAATTATAATTGCGACTTGGTGAGAACTAGTCATTGGACTAGTTCTACAACATGTTACGTATTAGTAGTTTATAAGTATTGATCATTTAAGTAGAAACTTAAGATTTCAATAGCTTAGGTCACTCCCTTAAGAGGTGGTCTATTTGAAAAAAAAAAAAAAAAAAAATTGCGACTTTGTTGGTGATTTTTAATACTGCATCAAAGAAACTGTTAAGTGACTAGTCTGATAAACAAAAGAAGGAATTTGGTATAAATAATATAGTTTATTATGAAATTTCAGTGATTTCATGTAAAAAAAAAATTACGGAAAAGGTTGAGAATTTTGGCTAAAGCAAAAGTGTTGAACACAAGGATACAACTGAATTCTACAGAGGACATGAAGGTTGGCCCACATCTATAGTGTGAAACAATCGCGTATGCCCCAGTCTTAGACGATTTACTAGACAACAGTCTGATCTTCTCTCTCTAACGGAAGGCACCATGGATTGATGAACTTTTTGACTATACGCAGCGAAAAAAGTCTAGACAGAAAGTCTTGGCATTACTGCTGCTTAATAAAGACAATGAAATATTGCACGATGATACTTGCGGTAGATCTGGTGGAAAGTATGGGCTTGAACTTATTATAGCAGAGTGGGTCGCAGAGTAAACAATTTTATCCCAAATAATGCGCGAACGACTGGACATCTACAAGAGTTACAGGCAGTTGAAAATGCAATATGCAAGAAGGATTTTGTCGATTAATGGGATATCGGTATTCCGATTTCCCATAGCATTTATGACTGCCAGTGTTATTACAAGTATTTAAACTTTTCATACAAATATGCAAAATGTAATTTAGTTAAATATTTGTTTTTCGTTTTCTTTTGCCAGAAAATTAAGAAGACCATAATCTTTATTAAACTATACTTTTGTGGATAACACTGACTTGTAATGAAAAATTAATATAAAAAAATAAAGTTTTTAAATTGAATTTAAAGATTGATTAAACATAACTTAGTATTTAATTAGAAGCGTTTTTTCATCTTTTTTTCTTCGATCTGACATTAAACACCATTTGTGGTCATTACAAATTATTACTTTTTTAATCTGTTATTTTAATTATTTCCAACCTTTACCGTCCTTAGGATGATCGAGTTACTAAGCCTCACGCTACTAGGTTATCGCGTTAAGATAGTAGCATTAAACATATTTCACTGCTACATAATGTTTTGAAACTCGGTAGATCAAAACTTAATAAGTAAATCACCTTTTTAAAGATACTATTATATTTTTCCGTGATACCATCTTTTCCGAATTACAACAATCTGTATTTTCAAGCATCGCTATACCCGGGTAGAGGACAATCCACACCCTGGTGGAATAAGATGTATCAATTAAAAATTGAAATATAGCTCCCAGATAATTTCGACGAAGGGTTCTTGCATCTCACGTATAAAAAATTTTCAACAGAAACTTGCAAAATATTTTATATAAAGTTTAGTGGAAACAGATCTATAAAGAATTATGGACATTAACAAAACGTTTCAAAAATAAATATCATGCAGCAATAACTTTATGTCAGCTGTTTTATGGAATTTGTCTACAATGTTACTCCAACATATGTTCTTTCTTTAGAGAAATTTCATTTTTTTCTCTAGCCTATTTTATAATTGGAACTGCACTGTGCATTGCAAGAAAAAGAGATTATTCTCCAGGGTTGAATGGTATAAGTTTTTTTTGTAGTTTAAATTATTAGCAAAATTTAAAAACAAAAAAAAAAAAGAATTATTCATAAAGATTTTATTACGATTATGTATAATTCCAACGAACTGAAAAAAGTTTCACTCGTTCCCATTTAAAAGCCACGTAAACCGCTTACAGAGACATGGTCATTCAGACTAATTTCTCTCGCTTTCCGCACACCAGGGAAACATTTCAGTTACATTTAAGGATAGATAACACTATGGCGGATGAACGCAAGAGGGATTTTTTAGCCTAGTTTATGTTTGCATTTCGTTCCAGAAAAATCTTGTACTTTATAGGTTCGTTCCTTACCAATGCTTATTCATCATAAGACGCCGTTACGACGAAACTTCTGTGTAATTCATTTTTAAATAGATAACTTCATTTTTTAAACCCTGCTACTAAACAGATAGAGGAACGGATTTTGTACAGAGGTCTCGTACAAGGATCTGTCCGTAGTCATATGCTTTTTAATATTTATGTAACTCGAATCTTGACAAACAGTTGTCTCTCAAATATTTTCCTAAACGGAGAACATTATTGCTTTTTAATAATAAAATGATTCTTTTTCATTAAAATAATTAATAAATATTTTAAATTTAGTGTAGCTCTAATTCCTATTTTCCCTTCCAGGTACTGCAGTATATTGTATGATATTTAATTGGCTGAATTAGATATTAATCTTATAAATAGTTAACGAATTATAAAAATAATTTGTACTTCTCATTTGTAATGGAATCCTTTTAACCTAATCATCTAGGTATGATTCATACTTCACCCTCAAATTTTTCTTAGTTCTGCCAGAATTAATCATCTATCTCAGCTGGTCTGTTGTTACAATCACATGCAAGGATCGCGTGGGTCATTCTAGATAATTTTTAAATTTCCAGAGCACAAAAAGGCCTAACAAATGTTGTAATAATTATGTTTCTATACGTTTTTAGGATTAACTATTTATTAGCTGTCTACTGTTTAAAGAAGAAAAATCGTTTTTTTTTTAACGCTTTAATTTCAGCACATATTTATTCACCATATTGTATATATCACGTACTTTGCTATAACTGGAATCTTTTTTTGTAGAGTTTTAATTTATTTATAAAAATTAAATTTTAACTTCAGTTAAATAAATTACTGTTTACCTTGATGTCAATGCTATTCACACTAGATGAAAAGATTATAATTTTAGTAGGTGGCTATGGAATTGTGAATTAGCAGAGACATAATCGATCATATTACAGCGCCATCAGATGGCAATAAAGAACTTTATATCTAAACTAATTAGAAGAACTTTTAATTCCCGCTGCATTAAAGCATCTAACAGCGAGGAGTGAAGGTGCGATGAAAGCATGCGAGTGACCCGAAAGGTACAGATTGGTTTTGTAATATATTGTAATTTTACGTAACACAATCTAAAATTATTTTCAATGACGGCTAAGTTGAAATTTCGAAGCTGTTTTCAATAGTGAATTTTATATAATAAAATTGTCGAAAATTCTAAACTGTTCATAATTTTAAAATTTGAGTAAATTCAAGCTATAAACGGTAGTAAATTATTAAAAAAATTTAAGATCCGTGTTTACATCAAATTTAGTTGCTATCTTATCTTTCCACAAATCACCATCTCACGTATGACAGATAAAATTTGGAGTAGCCATATGGTCGTTTCTCGTCCGGATAAAAAAAAAAAAACAAAAACAAAAAAAACTTTAAACCCCTATTATCTAAAACGTTTTTTTTTTTTTTTTAAAATAATTTGTGGATTCCGCTGAACAATGCTGCTCGTAGTGCGAGCACCTGACACACTCGTTTATTATCAAAAATTAATATTACACAAATATTCTTAAACTACTAAACGAGTATATCATTTGAGCGTTAACTACTAGTTCTATCATAACACAACATCCAAAATATGGGGGTGAATTATTATATTTTTACAAAGAAACGTATAAACTAAAAAAACTAATTACTTATTTTAATACCCCCCCCCCTTCAAAGGAGGTATTACTTCTTATTACTATCATTGTTTTAGCCTCAACGAAACAAAATCTATTTAATATTAAAATTTCTATACGTATGTTATTATCTAGTTTGCCTATTCATAAACACAGGCTACAAAAAAAAAAAAAAAATAGAATAATAATAAATAAAAAACAAAATAACCTGTGAATTCTGGCGCAGACTACCAATTAAGCCAATTCTACAACTACACGACACCTGAGCAAAGCTTAAGGGAGAAAAAAATTATTAAAGGAAGAATGGTAAAACGACGCTACCGTTAAAATTTACTTGTGTAGATAGAATTTAGTTTTCAAATTTCCCATATTTTTGTTTTATTTTAATAAAAAAATCAGAGCGATTAAATTTATGAAGGAAGAAGAATTTAGAAAATTATTTGCATTAGTACAGTACCTTATATCACTATTTGGCAAATTTGCTTCTTTAATTATTTATGCAATACGGAATATTAGGGAGAGCGCCCACTTAAGCGATACGATTCCGATACAACAGCGATTTTAAATCGTAAGCGATAGCAACACGATTCCGATACGACATAACGCCCACTTAAGCAACGCGATTTATCCGCTGGAGAAGCAACTTAATTTATGATGTGGTGTGATAGTGCAAAAAATGTCATATTTTTCTTCGTTTCCCTGTTCTTCTTTTAGTGAAGAAGCAATGTATCGTTAATAAATCTGAACAATTTAAATCAAAAAAGAAAACAACGTTATTAAGTACATCCATTTTTTCAAAACAGTAACAGAATAAACGCTTTAATGTTTATAAAGAACTGAATATGTACCCGGAAAAGTTCTAACGTTTTTATGGAATGAATAAGGAAACGTTTAATTGGTTAATAGAGAAAATTGGCCCAAAAATTGTAAATAAGAACACCCATTTTAGAAATTTATACACCGCAGAAACGTATTTTAATCACATTATGAGAAATACATTTGTTAATTATGTATACCTAATGTTTGGAAACATTTTCTATACCACATACATATGTATATATTGCTGCTAATTTATATTACATAACAAAATAAGAAAATGTAAATATTAATATTTATTTCATAAAAATGAATTGTTTTTAAAAATATTCTGAAATAAATTTAAAACACCGATTTTAAATTATTTTTGCCGATCATTCATATTATGCATAAAAATTCACAATGTAAACAAACAATCGCTTGCTCAAGCAACCAAAAATAAAACATGTAGCACTCGAGCGACGGCGATACGATAGTTGCTTATCGCTGGCTTGTAGCATATCGTAAGTGGGCGCTAACTCATTTAATAACGTGGGTTATATTCTGAACTACATTTTGTTGCTATCGTATCGGAATCGTATCGCTTAAGTGGGCGCTCTCCCTTAGATATGACAAAAATTACATAATTCCATTTTGTTTTTCAAATTTATATTACCTCTTTTTATTTATTGCAGGTTTCAAAAAGCGTGTGTAGCGTATGGAGTTCCAGATGTAGATCTTTTCCAGTCGGTAGACCTGTGGGACAAGAAAAACATCGTTAGCGTTACTATGACATTATATGCACTAGGAAGAACGGTACTTGATTTAACGTGATAATAACCATTTAAAACACAAACACACATTCATATGCATATGGAACAAGCTAAATAAATGTGAACTGGTAACAGTGACACTTACAATATTATAAAGGTCTATTCCTTCTTGGCTAATTATAATCAGAGATGCTACGATTCACAGACCAATCAAAGTGGAAATTATTATACTTCGAAAAAAATATTTGTTGTACAAAAAAAATACCGTTACCAATCATATTTGCTTGGTTTTAAATTCATTTAAGCAGTATTTGCGTATGTAACAAGGGCATATGTGTCCAGAATTGTTATCGTCGTGTTTTTAGCTTGTCTAACATTTTCATATCGTATTTTTATCCCCCCGTACACATATTCCCGTTAATGCACAGTCGGAGTTTAATGTGTTATCATAAAATGTTAATGTGTCCAATGTTCAACAAAAAGAAGAACCCAAACGAAATATAATAATCGCGAGATCGGATTAACTTTTAATAAGTGTTGTACGGAATTAATGTCGAAAGCTGGATTTTTTGCTGTCGACAGGCAAACCCAACAAAAAAATATTCAGCATAATGATAATAATATACCAACTACATGAAATAAGGCCCAGAAACTGATGACATTAAAAACACTGAAAAATATTATGGTAATTTTTCGGAACTTAAAAAAATTATGCCAAAATGCCGTAATAATTTTAAATTGTATTTATCGCATTAATATAAAATTAAAATTAATAAACACGTTTGCAATACAGTCTGTAATATAAAATTAAATATTATTTGAATTAGTAAGAAGATTTACACTTATATAAATATTTAAAAGTTCAAAGGATTATCAATTGACACGTAATATATTTCTGTGCATTAAAAAACTAAAGTTCAACTTACATCAAGTTAATCAAGTAAATTTAAATGAGGCTCCTCGGTTGGTTGCATCTTTCGTGTAAAATATTTAGTGTTATGGTCTCCGTGTAGGCGCACCCCACCGCACATGAATTTATTTCAAATAAGGAAATTTATTTTTAAAGGCGCACACTATTAAGTGAGTTTAGAAAGTAACCAGTGAATAAAAGTAAGAAATTACAAAAATAAAAACCTAATTTTATTTCTTTTAGTTTTGGTCGGCTTTTTTCCCCGGAAATTTTGATTCTATTCTATTCGTTGGTTAGCTCGATTACGAACGTCGAGACTACCTATCTGTACAATCTAGCTATACAGAACAGGTAGCGTTCTTGGTAATTGCTATATGCAACGCTAGTGTACACGCGCAAGATTACACTCGAAACTGATTGTAGCCGCTTGTTATCGCGCTACAAATGCTGCCCGCGTGTGTCTGCTGTGTACTAGCTAGCGCGCATATGATAATGTACGTGGTGGGTTGCCACTGCTTTCCACGTAATTATTAGCGAGTATTTAATTTAATTCTTCGTAATAAGTTCTGTCGTCGCCCAGAATCGAACCTGTGACCTGTTCACCGACTTTCATCAGTACTCACCATTGCAGCGCTTCCGAGAAGTAATAAACATAATTATAAATTAATCATAAATACAGATAAATATACCAAATTAGTACAAACAAAATCCTATCTTTTAACTATTGGGCACATTTCCCGGTTTACAAATTAAAATGCATATTAATTTTGCTTACTGATTCCGATTTTACGGTCGATTTTGTATAAATTCCTTACTATGTCGGAATGATGAGTAATGGTATTATCGATGCAGCTGAACTTTTCATTCCAAAATTCCCTCGTAGTGATATTTGTTACACTATTACTTACGCTTACAAGGAATATTGCAAATCCACCTCAGCTAACCTTTTTTCGGCATATTACTATAAATCCATTTAGCCTAATATTCCAAACGTACCTTCATATAAGTCTTAACGATATATAATTTCTCGTAGGCTTATCTTATCCATCTGTAAGCTCGAAGTTAATAAACTTTCGCCATCACTCTACTGACAAAACCTGGTATAGCTATCATTCTGTCAGCCGTCTCTGAAACAAATAAAGTTACGAATGCAGATCATATATTTTTTAAATGTTCCTTTTATACTCTGCATTGTCATAAACTATATTCAGCTTTAAGGAATTTCCAAGTGACATTTCCGATCAATATCAAGTGTCTTTCCGCTTCCCAAAAGTTAACAGTTTATAAATTGTTGTATAATTTTATTCCTGAAACAAGCATTTGAATATAACCAATTTAGATATCAAGTCATTATAAGAGCTAAAAAAAAAAAAAAAATGAAATAAAATAAATGAAAAACATCAACAAATGAAATAGCAATTTTAATGGTAAACGAAGAATATGGTCCTCCAACGGGTATCATGGTGGCCATTCAAATGTAATTTTTTAATTTCCGGCTTATTCACGGATTTCCTGGTCTAAATGCTCCGTTTTCCCGATTCAAATCATCCTGATTTTCGAATTATTCGAATTGTACAAAAAGAAGAATGGAATTTTTTTGTTACTATTGATAATATTTGACCGCCGCAGCATATTTTATATGAATAAAACAGAACTTGGTAATTTATTCTTGAGTATGAAGCAAATTAAAAAATGCATTCATTTTTCACTTCAAATGATTTTTTCTTATTAAAAATATCGTTTTTGGCTGTTTTTACTTTTTTCGCGATTTTACAACAAAATTCCCAGCTTATTCCCGGTTTCCTGATCGGGTGGCCATCCTGGATATTGTTACACACACTTTCTGAAGTTCATAAATTATACGATTATTTGCAATATCTTTACACGTTTTAAATTTTTTTTATTTAAGATTCACATTAAAGCCTTATCAGAAATAGAATAAAATTTATAATCAGCGATAAACATCATACACTACACATAAAGTAAGGGCCTATAATTTGTTTAAACATTACATAATGATCTTGGAAGCAATAATTTTAAATATAGCATAACGATATATAAAGTAAGCAAGTAATTTTATTGTACAACTAAAGCAATGTGCGAAGTCAACAGTTGTCTATATGATATAAACACACTATACGGAACAGGCAAATTATTTTTGGCATTACCTGACGAAAACTATCATTATTTTTTTATTTACCAAAACTTATTAATAATGTTATTCTTTCGTGAAACTTTTGACATTTTCTTCTTTGTAACACCTTCAACGTAGATGACAATTTCGATTTTCTCTTTCGAATAATCCAACGACAGTAGTTTGCATAATTTAAATCGTTTGTTTTATAAATAACCGAAAGTTTCATTCTCTAATGATTACAAATTTGTTCAATAACAAAATCCGATGACGGTACAAAGTTTTAAAACTTTTACATTTTAAGTTGTTTAACACACATCGGCGTTTCGGAGATTTCCGCGCTATTGGTTATCGGTAAAGCCAATGATTGCTGAGTGAGCTTTTTACGGTCGAGCGATGGTTATTTGTTAAAGCCCGTTTAAATGTATAATTACGCTCACCCGTTTTTACAGAAATAGATAATTTGCTGATATTTTAAAAAAATAAATAAATAACGTTGTTACTTATAAAAATAAAATGTTTTTTGAAGCGTTCATATCATTATAGAGAATAGAAATAACAAGTCTGTTTAACTCGTTTAACTCGTCGGGGATGTAAAATTAATTTGATGAATTTTACTTTAAATAAACAGAAACACTATCTTGAATACGGACGAAAATTTGGGAACATTTTGTTTTTCACAATCATTTAAAAAATTAAAAAGGGAAAAAATTAATTTTTTATAAATTACCTAAGCAAAACAGTTTAGTTTAAAAAATGTTATCGAGAAATTTTAGATGAAATTCTAAATCTGTTAAACACTATTTCATTATATCTGACGAATCCCTAAAAATCTGTATCAGATTAAATCTCAAGTCGTGTAATTCTTAATATATTAGCTTTAACAAAATTATTATACGAGAAGGATTTGTAAAATTCAATACTCCTCACCGGTAGTCCTCGTGTGGGTTGATAAGGAAGTGTTGTATTGTGTTTATATTTTCACTACCGTCAGCAATCCACAAATTATTCGTGAGTAAAATTCACCCTTAGTATCTGCTATTCTTACGCATTATATTGTTATTTTTTTAAATTGTAAACGACATTATAATTATAATTTAAACCTTTAAAAATTACATGTATTACCATATTTCGACTATCTCAAAACAAAGCGAAAAAAGACGATAAAAAAGGTTGGTATAGTTTATATTGTATTTTTGCTAAAATGAAGAAACTCGCATACGGCACACATATTACGGTCATTTTCACATTATAATTATATAAACCATCAAATAGGATAAACGCTTGTAAATATGTTTTTAGAAGTGAAATTTTAAAGGTTTTTTTCTAAAATTTAGTTCTTAATACTATTATGATTTTTTGTTTCAGACCTACAAACATCCAGAATGGCGCGGCCCTTACTTAGGTCCCAGACCATCAGAAGAACATAAACGTGAATGGACCGAACAACAGTTACGGTCCGGTGAAGGAATAATCGGTTTACAAGCTGGAACTAACCAAGGAGCAACCCAAAGTGGACAAAACTTCGGAGCAACTCGTAAAATTATTATAGGAAAATAAAATATTGCCGAAATAACAAATTTATTTCTAAATTTAACAACAAATTAATGTATATTTCCTAAAATTTTCTTATAAAGTCGTGTTATTTAATTTGAAAAATCCCTTCTTCCTCAAAAAACTCCTTTTAAGTTTCATTTATACGAAATACTGACGGATCATATATATATATATATATATATATATATATATATATATATTTAATATAACGTATTATTCGGAATTATTATTAAAAACTAACGAGCGAACTTCACAATTGTTATAAATACGAGAATCAATAAATAAACATAAAAGTATTCATTATGTCTCATTCTTTGTTTGTGTTCATTTAAATTATATATGTAAATTCGTATTCTAATATCACATTTAGTTATTCATGGTAGTTTAGAAGAAAACACTTTAAGTAAAGTTTATACGTCAAACAGACAATCCCATCTTCAAGAAATTAGATTTTCCTTTAATCAGAGTTAATCTTACACTTTTAAACGTTTCAAATAAATTAGCGGCGTATTTAACCAACGCAATATCATAAAAATTATTAAACATCTTTAATAATATAAAAAAAAAATATGAGAAGATTGCAAAAGAATACGATAAAAAAAAAAGAAGAGATATCTGTAAAATATTTAAAATCGTTTCCAAAAAAAAGGGTATACTTTTCATTCATACAATAAAGAATCTAGATTTCAAATAATTACATTTATTAATGGAAAGATACCGTAGTTACATAGCAGAATATAAATTTTTAAACAAATCAACAAAAAATTTTGTTTACCAAATCATAAATGCTTTATACGTTACAGCAATTCCGACAATCGATTCCTTCGACAGTTAAATGATAAATAAGGACATAATTTTCTTCGTCTCTAAGATTTACTCAGGGAAAATTTTATGATTAAATATCATACTAAGAACAAAATTCACCCCTTTCCTTTTTGCTTTCCCGATGATCTCGCTGCATCTCTCCAGAATTCGTTAATTAGTATCATTCAGACTTTTCTTTCGAACAGTACAGACAACCATTTTGAAGAAATCTCAAGAATGCATTCTTTTAACATATTACATAATAGATGTAAAGAACATAAAGAAGTTTGAAATTTTTAGGCGTTCGCTTTCTAGAAATATATTATTATATTCTGTGAATTACATTTAATGTATAATAATGATTTTTTCTCTTACATTAATACTACATCCACGCCGAGGTCTAGTAATAGAACCAATGCAAAACTTTTTAATCATTTTCAATATTTTATTTAAGTCGACGTTTAAGATTTTTTCTGATGTCCATTAGCTTCATTTTAGTCCAAATGGTTGGTTCGATTTTAATAAATGAGCTACATTTGATTAATCGACTAAGCCTGTTTGTGATTCAAGTAATATTACAGGGCGATTTCTGTGGCGGTAACCAGCTCTCAGAATGTCGCAACTGTATTTTTTCTTCTTCATTATTTAAGCAAGTTATTTTATTTTTATCTTTTTTTTTAATAATTCAACTATGTACAATGTTATTTTTCCTCTTATTTAACTTTCCTTAATTTAAAAAATTAAAAAAGGAAAAAACCTTGTAAAGAATAGGAATTTACAAGAAACAGATTAAAATTGAAAAAAAAAATAACAAAAAACAAAAATAAACAGTGTGCTTGCTAGCAATGATTTATCTAGTTCATTTTTAAATATACCAGCTATATCTCCATTACTGTTAAATGAATCTGTTCTAAATTTTGATTCAAATTTTACAATTTTTCTGCCCTAACATAAAAAATCCATAAGATGTATTACAAAAAGCATTGCACGTGGTTAATTTTTTTCGTAAAATCTTGGAAATAGTCTCAAGAACTAAACGTATTTAATTCTTGAAAAGCTATTTCATTTTCCCCAGAATAATCCATTTTAAAATATGCTATTATTTTGAAATTTTTTCTTCATTAAGCAGCCGTCAACAACAATTTTTATAGATTAATTATAAAAATTTTTAATAAACTTAATGTTTGAAAAAAATAATCCACTAACCCGTTATTATTTACACAGACACAGGGGCGTAGCGTCAATGGAAGAGCCGCTTCCCCTAACAAATTAATACGAAATTGTTTTTTTAGTATTTGCGAAAAGAATACTAGCCTCGAAAAGAAAATTAAGTAACTTGTCGAATTTAAGTGCCAAAATTAAAAATTACTAGAAAAAAGGAGCGCCAGGAGAAAGAGCTTCTGCAAGCAAAAGTGACAGAAATAGCTACACGCTTACTATTTCACGTTACTACAGCCTAGAGTTGTCTCTGAACGATCTGCTGCGTATCGATGATGGAAAAAGGTTGCGTACGCATATTCAATTTGGGAGCACCAGGCTGTGTCGCTTCAAGATCCATCATTTACGTAAATTTTGATCCCTGCGATTCCAGAGTAATGTGTACCGAGAGTGAAGGAAAAATGTGCGCGTATGTTCAGTCTGGAAGCGCTGAGTCAAATTGCTTTACAGTCACGTCCACTGATCAACAGCGTGATTTTTATGCATGTCAGTGTGTGTGTGTGTATACGACCATGTGTAGTGCAGTATATGCAGTATATTTCCTTTGGATTGTTTTTTACATGCTGTCGTTTAGTAACAGCGGGATCGTTGAGTCGCGCTTTTCAGTCTGCAGTATCTTATTTCCGCCAGAAATACTAATGTTTCAGTCTGTTAAAATGCAATCACTTTCGAAATGGAGGCTACATACAATTGTATTATTGAAAAACTTCAAGCTGATTAGTTTTAGTTCATCAAGTTTTCAAAAAAAAAATTATTATTCAAAATTATAAAACAACATCTAGTTTAAAAAATTCGATTACAAAATCAAAAGGTATGTAAAATATTTAACCGACATTTTCAAACAAATTCTGTGCGCAACAATACCATGGTTATACGGTTGTGAGAAAAAAAAATGTTCTGTTGGGCTTGTTTTTTGTTTAAGCAAAAAAAAAATGCATGGAATGCAAATGGCTTTGACTTAATTTCGTTTTTTCTGAAGACAGAAAGCTATCATGAAAAAGGATATTTTTAAAAATTATCGATATTATGCAAACAAATATGTCTAATAATAGGAGTTTAATGATGTAACAAAATTAAAATTTTTAAATTTCTTAAATACCAAAAATGTTTTAAATTCTCAAGAAAATTTTCTGGAAGAAGACATTTTAAATTTGAAACAGAATTACGGAAATTTTTTCGATTTTGCAAGTTTAAAAAGTGTACTTTAAAAATTCTAACACATGTAAAGACACTGCAACGCGTCTGCTTTTATACTTAACCGCTTCAGATCTAACAGATGTTTTTCTAGAAGTGTATAAGCTTTCTCATTTAATAACCAAAATTCTGGCAACCACTTCGTATGCAGAAAGATCGTTCTCAGCGGTGAAACGAATAAAAACGTATTTAAGAAATATACAAGATCGGAAGTGACTATCTTCATTAGCATTTTTCTGGTATTGAAAAATAATTATTATCAAACATTAGGAAACAACCATCATTTCGTGATGATATAATAGACACTTTGGTAAACAAGAACTGGAAAATCAAATTAATTTATAAAAAAATGATACATTTCATTCCTTTTAATTAATTTTCATTTCTGTTCTGTATTTAACTGAATTTGACACGTTTATTTTTATGTAAAAAAAAATTTTTGATTGTAGCGCTTCCTCAGTTCTAAAATTCACGCTACGCCACTGCATAGACGAATATAATAATTTGCATTTAACAGTTAAAAAAACATATTTCAATAAAAGCAAAAAAAAAAAAGGAAAATTATAAAAACTTACTGATATCATTTTTAATTATTTAATATATAATAAATTATTTTTTCAAAGCTTATTTATTTGGAAAAAAATTACACTTGTTAAGTAATTAAAAATTAAACTTTCCGCTTCTCGTTATGTCAAAATATGTACTTTTCTGACCTAAAACATCTGAAGCACAGATGGCAGCAAATTAAAAGAAGTTACATACTGTTAAGCTGATTATCAGTTATATTTCTTTTACCATTACTGTTCAAATCACTTTGTTGTAGTAGTCATTATTGAACACTATTGTTTTTATATATATTTCGAAATACTGTAAAATGATTTAATTTATAACGAAGTACACAATTAATCCTAGACATTTTTAAAATATTTAAAAAAAAAACGAGGCTTAAAGGGAATCCAGTAGAAGAATTTTAAAAAAATTTAAAAAATCCTTGAAGAAATGTAAGAAATTGTAAAACTACCAAAAAGCACAAAACTATATTCAAGAGCTCTCTTTCCTTTGAGCGATTGTCAAAAAGTTTGTTTTATTTCTTTATTATTAAAAAAATAATATATGCGCTATTTAAGCCTGTATTACATTATACAACATTTTTTATCTTCACCGAATTGTTATAGATTTATATTTAAATATTTCTCACATCCAAGTCATTACAGAATTTTAGAAAAAATTTATCGAGTACAGAATAATATGTTACTAATAATAGCATTTATACAAGAATTAATGTAAACGTTTAAAAAAAAACTTACAATGTACATCGGCAGATACCAAAATATTATAAGGCATACAAATAGTTCTTAATTAAACTATATTCACTTAAATCTTTTTTAATGCTGCTGCACATATTTCCCGGTTTGCAAGATTTAATCTGGAACATATAGGCAAAAAAGTTACATGATAAGTGTATAACGTTGCCAGAAATAATGTTCCGCCGTAACTTATTTGCGTGTAAACTCCTTCGGACAAAATAATATAAAATTTTTGAAACATCTTATTTCATCACTGAAATATATGCTTCGCCTGAATGGTACGCACCGCTATTCTATAAAAAAAAATCAATATAACGACTATATCCCAACCCCATCCAAGCATCCATTCCGTCTATTCTTCGTATTCTAATACATTGCTCTAACTTGGACACAGCTCGAGAAAATTGTCTTATAGAAGGCCATATCCAAGATATTTTTCTAACACGCCCTGCAGCGTAAACGTATTGCTAACATGGGGGGGGGGGGGGGTCTAGAATACTTATTCATGTATGCTCTACAATCTACATTAAAGGAAGAACTGCTACCTAAACCCAACTGCGTTGCCGTTTGTAGATTTTAGTATTAAAAATAAATAAAATACATTTCCCGTCAAAGGCAATTTCGGAATTCAACTTGGAAAAAAACTCAATACATTAGACAGAAAGGATACGTACAAAAACCTTGAATTATCTGCTTAAATGAAAAACTGTTATATTATTCACTCGTTTTTTTAAAGGCTCAATAATAATTGTAGATTTTGTTTTCTTATACTTTGTTTTATCCTAGAAATTATTTATCATTCTCACCTCACGGAACGCAGTATTTTAAATTCTATATTTTTGAACACATGTTTAACAAAAAAACTCCTCTTAATGACAATTGCTTAATGGTCTAAACAATCATTATTCTTACCTGTCTGCTAAATGAAACAAATTACATTTCCATTTAAAGTTTGTTCAGTAAAATCCTAGATAAACCGCTCCAGTTTAGTTCATATTACTACGTACAATGTTGTCTTTGTTTAGTTCAATCGCATAATATTTTCGTTCTTTGGTTCAATCTCTGTACGAAGAATTATTAAAAAATTTATTTTATATTTTATTGAAAAATGGAAAAATATACAAATTAGTAATTTTTAAATGTTAAAATACATCGAATTTAAGGATAAAATTATTTTATATCTTATTAAAAAAATTAAAACATACAAATCTGTAATTTTTCGGTTTTAAAATACTTCAAATTTAATATAAGTAATGTTTGTAATTAGTGGAATTCAGAAAAAATCCTAGTATATTATTACAAAATAAGGAAAAAAATTAACCCAAAAAATTAATAAAAACGTTGAACGCTTCACAATTTTACATATCACCCTTGCGCAGGGGTTAAGCAAATCTGCATTTATCGTTTCAATTTTAGTATATGTGGTTTCAAAAAATTATTACAAAATAAGGAAAAAAATTAACGTAGAAAAGTTAAAAGAAAGGTAACAGAAATATGCAGTGCTTCAATCATTGTGTGGGAGTCGAGCTAATCTGTATTATTCCAATATTAATGTATATATTTTTGAAAAATAGTTGTAAAAATTTTAATTTAACTTTAAAATGTAATATACAATTTAATATATAGTGCAAGTGTTTACTGTTATTTTTAAAAAAGTTATAAATTTATGGTTTATTTTACATTGTGTGATAAATTTATTTTCTTATTTTAAACATTTTGAGTTACTGGTTTAGAAACATTTACAAAATTCGTTACTTACAAAAAATTGTTATTTTAATTTATATTTTAATTATAAATATTAAAACTACATGTCTGAAACTGTTAAAAGATCGTACGTTACATCTGTAATGGGGGGGGGGGTTATTTTTGGCGCCATTTGATACTATTGGCCGCCATTTGCATTATAAGAGTGCAACCTGTTCTAGCAGTTTCTATCTTGCTTTCGTCTGTTGCATGTTGCACCGGATATTGTTGTTTCTTTTTTTTTTTTTTTATATCTTTTTGTTTACTTTCCAGTTTTTCCTATTTTGTATTTTCGTTTTTTTTTGTTTTCGCCAATTTTTTAAATTTTTTACAATTATGTCGATCGAAATTGAATTATGCGACACGCCGTGTAATCCCACATTTTACCAACTAATTAAATTTACAGAAGAAGAAATTATCCAATTTTATATTCGCCATCGTGTTCTTTCGTATTTCAGATGAATTTCATGTTTGCAAGTTTTTTTTAGCTATATGTTCTTCTTTCTTCAACATTAGTCTATTTAATTTTTTTTTTATTTTTTTTAACAAAATATGGTTTGTTATATACCTTCTCAGGGTTTGCTCGGCGTGTCAAAAGTAAAATTCCGAAATATGGTAATAGGAAAGAACTTTTCCCTTACTATATTGTGGAATTTTACTTCCTTCAGCGAGTACCAAATTCCCAACGAATACATACATTTTTTAACACCGCCGCAAAAATGTATCCAGTTTACTCTAAGCTATGTAAATTTACTATATTGATTTAATACGCTGTTTCCTTAAAATTACTAATTATTTATTTTTATCTTATTTAAACATTATTTTCAAATTTTCGCATCGTTACTTTAATTTTTTTCGTGCTAATTTTAATATCTTCGTTATTTTTTTAACGTTCGGTTTTGTTCGCGCCAATTTCATTTTTGGTCGAAATTTTGCCTCGTTCATTTTTGCTCTTATTCGTCGTACTTTCTATTAGTTCACACAGTATGAATAAAGCCGAAAATAAACGAACTGAAATTTCCACCACAAATGAACTGGAGCGGTTTATCTAGGCGCTTACCATTTGTTCTTTCTATGTTTCCCAAAACCGGTGTTATTAGAAAAATAGATTACACCTAAAATTATAAGAAAAACACGAAATCCTTTGCAACTAAATGTAACACGACTATTTATTTATTTACTTATTTTACAACTTACCGGTGTAACAGATTACGCCGATTACTACACAGCATAATATGATAAAAAGAAAATAAAAGAAATCGTACGGTTCACAGTGCGTAGTTAAAAGGAATATACATATATACTAAATATGTTACAAATACAGCATACAGAATTTGTATCCGAAAAAAAAAACAGTAGCATAAAATATTTGAAATAATAAAAACAAGAAATACATTAGAGATAAAATAAATTATCACGATTTTACTAGAACATAATAGATAAAAAACATATTACACTTAGCGTTATCATTTATTGATTTTATTTATAACACGCAATTTAGTTAGAATAATAAAATGTAATTTGAATAATGGATTAAGTAAAATTAATTAGTTATATTTTAAATAATTCGTGCAAGTAGTTAAAGAAATGTTTATTAATCTGATGGTTTTAATTAAAACATAATTATTCAAATATAGCACATTGCATTATTTGGCATTTTATAGGTAAAGCATTATTCTTAGAACAAATTAAAAAATTAATCGGTTTTCATATTTGTAATAAAAAATTTGAATTGTCAAATAAATGCAATTTCGTTCTCGAAACGATAAATTGATATTTTAAACATTTTTAAATATTTTTCTTGACGTAAGAGAAGTGATGGGTGAACAACGTTATGTGTTTTAAATATTTTTATCAATTAATGTAATAAGGTGCATACAGCGTTCGATAGTAATGGTATTTTCATCAATGATCTGTAGAACAATACATCTGAACAAAAAAAGTAAATAAAAAAAAAAGCAAAAAAAAACGATTTTCAAAGTTAGACAAAAATCACTTTAAAGATTCATTTTTCATTTCATAGGCGTAATTGAAATTTCAAATTTTCCTTGTTAAGTTTTTATTCGATATATTTTTACTTATTCAACTAATAAAATATTCGAAATTTTTTCCTTTAAAATTTTTTTTCAAAAATTAGAATTTTTGTAAATTTAAAAATTTAGTTCACGACACACGTACTTAAAACTCAAATATACTACGAACGAAGAAAATAAATACAAATTATAGAAAGCACTGTTCAACAAAATTGCGTAAAAAATATAAAACTCAAAAGAATCCGCAATATTTAAAAAAATAAATAAAATTAATTCTACAACACACTATGTATAAGAACAAAAATGAAAAAATTAAAATTTCGACCGAAAATGAACTGCGGCTAGTATTTCAGAAGCTTACCCTGGTTTTAGTACAAGGATGAATCCGGTAGCGGTTTTGAGGGGGTATTGCCCCTCTAGAACTCTAAACTCCCCCCCCCTCCCCGAAACTTAATACAAGCTGTTTAAGAATGCAGCAATTTAGTAGGAAATAAAATTATTTTTATTCGTTTTGTTTACAGTTATGTCAAAAGTTGCTATCAAAACATTTTAAAATGGTTCAATTAGTGGTATATGTTTAAATTTCAAAATTACGAGATTTATTTTTGATGGAAAAATGAAACTTCATAAAATAACAATAAAAAGAAATGATCTTTTAAAATTTGACTTTGACGTTTGCTTGTATTTTAGGATAACTAATATGTTTTTATTTCAAATACGTGAAAGATGTAAAATACTGACGAGCTGAAAAAAATATTAGCTGCAGTTAGTATTTTTTTTCAGCGTAAACGGGAACTCTCACGTTTCACGTTGATCCATTTATCATTAATACCAATAAATTGTTTAAATGTTTCTCTTTTCGGTTTTTATTTATGCTTTTGTTTTTAAAGCGACATGATCTATAGACAACTTCATTTCGCGGTCTTTGTTGCTTTTTTCTTGTTTTCCAATTCCAAGAAAAGTGCCCATTTAAAACAGTTAAAACACCACAGCGTATTCGTTTATTATAAAAAGTTAATGAACCCGTCAGAATGTTTTTACAATATGTTCTTTAATGCTACAATTTGAATTAATTATGTTAAAACCAATTGAGAAAAAATTGTTGTTTATAATCGGTTATTTTACTTGAAATTTAATTATATAATACATCATTTTTTACATATTTGGTTTTATTCAGGAATATTATAAAAAATTTTTTTTAGTAAAAACATAAAAAAATCTTTGCTCTCTCAAGAACATAAATTGTTCCCCGGAAACATTCTTGTTTTAGTTGTAAAAGATACAACAATAATTGAACAATTTAATCGTAGAGGTTTAGAATTAAATATTTCAATCATTTTTAAATAAAGCATGTTTTTAATCATGATGCGGTATGTTTTGTTTTTACATTGCATATACAAGAGGAAACAAAAACAAATTGAAAGTTAAAACGCTTACGAATGGATAATTGCAATTTTCTACTATTACGTCATATTTATAGTGCTTATTATTCTATTCACGTGTTTACCTTGATAATTTGAACGCGCGCCGTGGAAAAAAAATAAAACATCACGACTTTTTTTCGTGAACGAGAATTGTAATTAATAAAATTACTATACGTTTGAAATGTAAATTATTTACCGCTTTATAAACATTCCATTTCTATTGGTTCCGCGAAAAAATCGGTAAGTTCATATGTTTTATATACTAACAAATAACTAATATATTTTTCCTTATAATGTTATACAAATTACTCATTATTAACAACATAATTGTCTCTTTATATTTATTTAACTAATAATAACACTTATACATGACGTATTAAACGTTAAAATTATTTCGTTGTACTATTTTTCACGAATTGCAATGGGGCGCGATCGCAATGTAATTTTGATACATAATACAAATCATAACAATTTTAAATGGTGTAGTAATATTGAGATTTTTAGTCTTCCCTTCTTTAATAATTTCTTATAAAATGATTTGAAATTATTTTATATTCTACGTTATTTATAATATTGCAATCGTTCTACTGCAAATCCCCAAAAAATAGTGTAATGAATTAATTCTAGCGTGTAAAACCGGATTATGTTTTTTTTTTGTTTTTACCGGTACCATTAACAATAAATTAAAATACCTACGAGTAGTGATGGGCGATTATGAATGATACTAATGAAATCATTCGATTATAAACATATCTCGATATATTCGATTATTTGCATTAGTAACTACTAATTAGTAATGAAAATTTTTGAAACGACGCTTAGATTTACACTATAAATTATAAAAGAAAAAATCTCTTAAAAGTAATTTAAATTATGCCTAATAAAAAGAAAGTGCATTTATCTAAGTAATCAAAGCTGCCCACATGGTGCAGTAATAACTTAAGTTGGTTAACAATGACGATTATCTGTAGTCTATACCTATACTACAGAAGCAACTAAAATATTCCGTTCGGTGCAGGTAATTTTCATCCAGATCTTTGGGATCTGAAGAATGACCATCAGAGCAGCATTACAATCTGGGAAACAATTGTTTGTTTTAGGTTTTATATAGAGTTCCATAAGTCAGAAGTAAATTGTCGACCATCAACTTTTAATTGAACGAATTAGTTTGATTAAGAACCGAATTACATGAAATCAACAATCGATTTTCTATTAATGCAAATAATTCTTGAAAATTGCAAGATGTCTTCCGCGCCATATTGAATCTTGGACATTGCCCGGTTTTTGCATATAATCGCTACTCTTTTCTGAAATTATTATTATTTTTCTTCGTTATTTCTGTTTTGTTTGTTTTTACTTATTTTATTCTTAGTTCGTTTTAATTCTTATTGTTAGTAATCTTCATTGTAATGGAAGCCTTTTGTTGCTCGCTATTTACTACTTATTTTTCCAACAAATCGAATTTAATGAAACATCAGCAAACAAAACATGGCAATAGAACGACTTTTTATTCGATTTAAAAACCCAGTGAAATCCCTTATAAGGACGAAGATTGCTGGAAGCGGCAGAATTACATAAAATTATATGTTAATTTTTGTTTATTATAACGACATCGGTTAAAAGGAACAAATGTACTATGACCAATTTGTCTACAGCTTATAAATTACCGCCTACAACAACGTCAGGGTACAAAATTCATATTTGAAAAGTTTTGCATAAAAAAAAAAAATCTGGATTGTTTTTTACAAAAGTTATATTTGTAAAACTGAATGAACAACTTCATTGTTCAGGTTATACTGATAACGTTACATGTTAAATGCATGCTGTAAATTTAATGGAATTGCTGAAAATGTACGGCGTATTATAAGAAATATTAATAAAAGACTGCTACTTATCTCGTCATAATAAACATAAACATAAATTTCTTCAGAAATACGAAAAACCAATTACCATCGCTTTTACGTAGAAATTTCTTTATCTTTTTTAGTTTTTATTTTATATTAGATTCCATTTCCATGTATAAAGAAAAAATTAAGTGTTTGAGCTTTTGAATGCAATAAAAACATAATTACAAATAAATGATTATTTTTTTAATTCCTGAAAAGTTATTCCATAAAATATGTCATAACGAAGTAACTGCTCCATAACAGTTAATCTTGCATATCCAAAAATTGCTGGAAGTAAAGACGAATCGGTAATAACGACCAAATTATCCACCTCCTTCGTTATTGTTATAACCGATTTTCAATGTATTTACTTTATAATTATACTCAGCTAATTGCATCATGTTTGAGCAAAAACTTTATTCTTTGAAATTTTTATGTTTCGTTTAAAATTAAAAACAAGTCAAAGCCCCTACAAGTTCTCACTCAATGAATTTATTGAAATTTTATTTTACCTTTAGTTTCGCAAATAAGACTGAAATTACAACATTTTCTGAGAAAAAAGAAGAAGTTAATAGTTCATAAAAAAATAGATATATCTCAAAATTACGGAAAAAAACCCAAATGAGAGAACAAAGTTAACAGTATATTTTCACGAACAACGTCCTACGATAATCAAAATAAACGAATTCAGAAAATTTCTGCATCTTTTGCTCTCCTGAAGGAAAATTTGGTCGCCGTTAATGCGATATTCTGTAATTTTTTAGAATTTGAATACAACTTTGCACACACAATACACGCAATTTAATAATACTTCCTTCTTTTTTTAAATTATTTCAGTAACAAAAAATTATTCATATTGGCTTATCAGTATTTCCTACCAGGTAAAAAATTTTCCTTTCTCAGTTTGCTTCCCAATGGTACTATACTAAGTATACAGGAATATACAGTTTTTTTACTGCATAATAAGTTAAACCATGGTAATTAAAGGAGTAAAGCACCTTCGGTGTTTTTCAGTTTTGAACAATACTTACATTTAATAAGTGTTAAAACCAAAACAATTATTTCCCGTAAGTATGTATATTGAATAAAAGTACATTTAATGCTATTTCGTACAAAATTCAATAAAATTTTTTTTGAAAATTTAAGTTTTACGTTTTAGTTGCTTGATTAATGATAATGACAAAAATTCTTTCCTTTTGTGACCCTTTAAAGTCACCACTTACAGTTTCAAAAACATTGAAATCGACTAAAATTTTTGTGATATAAATAATTTAACTGTATGTAATTTGAAATCAGTTGCAAATTACAATAAGTGTAATCTCATAAAATGAAGTTGCATATTGTCCATTTTTTGGGAAATTCGCATTTATTGATGAAATTTTAATGTTAAGATATATTTACATTTAAAGATTTCAAAATCTATTTACTATCTTGGAAAAAGTTGATATTTTAGGAACTTAAATTACCTTCGGCAATAATCTTATATTGCTGTTAAATAATTACCCAAAAATATTGAATACATGGACTAGTTAGATAATTTGAATCTGAATTAGACTCTAAAATTAAAATCACATAACTATAACTTGAAATAGAATTTTACTTAAGAACGCAAAATTGATTATATTAATTTTGGTCATCGTCTGATCATCATTCATTGAACCTTATGGTTCGTTTTTTTCATTCCATGCTTTTCAATGCTCTATGTTACATATTTGAAATCTTTAAACGGTTGCGAAATGAAGCTGTTTCATTATCTTCCTTTATTCTCTTTTTGTCTGTTTTGTCTATTATAATTTTGGTTAGCAGTTCATCCTCTCACAATATATATTAGATTATCTCTGATTTCCAGCATTCAATAAGCTGTGAGTTTTTTCACTCTATTAATGACTTCATTTTTTAACTTTTCTATTCATTTGATCACATTTCTGTAGCCTCCAGATCCTTTCTTTCCATTTCATTTATACATAGATGTTATTCATTTTTTTGCAGATTTTATCCATTCTTTCTAATAAGTAATGTGTATTTTTGCAAGAAGCCACTTTTTTGCTAAATGTATTATTATTTTTTGTTATTCTTCTCGGGTATATTCCTTTGCTCGGTGCATTATTTAAATTCAAAAAGATTATTTTTTTAACAGTAATAAGAATTATTTCAATATGAGTACTAAAAGAACCCATTTATTTTTTTTTCTTTACTTTGTTTGATTATTGATAGAAATATGTTCTTTTTATCAAATCTTTACATTTTGCTCTGCTCTTTCATTCTAACTTTTAACGTTATTAATTCACTACTTTCATTTTCTAGCCATCTTTTGTTGATCCGTTGAATTTTTTGTCAGTGCTAGTAATGTTTGATCATTCATAACAAATGTCCTAAATACCATTTTTTATTTTAACTGATATTTTTAAAGTAGCTCTTTCAAACCACTTACCATTTTCTACATGGAATATTTCTAACATTTCTTAATGAGCAAATTATGCAAGTAAAAGTTAATAAATACTTCCATTACTGACGAATGATACAAATATAGGTATGAAAAGTGCGAAATATTGAGGATAAATAAAATTTTCATAAAACAGAATATAATGTAATATTCAAAGAACTATATGACAAATTTTTTGTAAAACTTTTTTTAATATATACTTTTACTTAAGTATTATATAACATAATGAATTATGTTATACAAAAAAATTTTAAATAATTATGCAGTATGTATTTTGTTTTCATAAATAATTACAGCTAAAACTTCTGGAGTTAATTAAAGACTATTACTACTTATTAACTTAGATATATAATCATATTTAACACAAATAATGAATAAACATTCATTATCAGAAATTAATAATTTTTATAAATTAGAACTTATATATTCATAGATAAAAGCATTTAAAACAAAGTTTTAAATTAATTATCTGTTATTAATTCATATTCATTTATAATTAAAAATTTTTCATAAAATAAACGATCAAAAAACGAAAGATGGAAAATGATTCAAAAGAGGAACAGAAATGATTATCAAATAATTATCTTTAAGAAATTAACGAACATAAATTTATTTTAAATTATTAAATTGTTACAATTTGTTTTTTTTTTTTTAAATGGAAAACAATCAATTAACTTATGTTTTTAATTTTAAAATAATTCTGCATGTATTTATACTTTGCATACTTCTAATAACTTTTAAAAAATATTGTAGAAATAAAAAATAAAATTAATAATAATAATTAAATTATTGGCGTTTTGTATTATAAATGTAAAAAAAGGGTTTTTTATAAAAATTTTTAACAATATTTCACAATTTTATTAAAAATTTCAACCTAAACTTGATGCTGGCTGAATTGAGAATTCACAGAACCCAAAGATCCGGATGAAAATTACCTTCACCGAACGGAACATTTTAGACGATTGTCCTATACTACAATATTAGTATTACTAATCATTCGATGATGAAATTAGTAGTACTAATCGGCAGTGCTACTAATATAGGAATTCTCTATACTACTAATGGAATTTCATTTATTAAAGAATAACACAATGAATTTATTACAATAAAATATATATCGAATTTAAATAAATTTAAAATATAAGTAGATGAAAAATACATTTATATAAAAAATCAAAAACTTACCGATATTCTACCACAATGAAGTAAGTTGACTGAGAGTGGCGATTATTTATACTACGGTATTACTAATCATGATAAAATTAGTACTACTAATCAATAATGTTGCTAACATAGATTTTCTGTACTATCAATGGAATCCGATTTACCAGAACATCACGCAAATTTATTTTAATAAGAATACACCGACTTAAATATACTTAAAATATAAAAATGTAAATCAACCACTTTTTATGAAAAAACGGTAACACAAGTTAAAAGTTAATTTCAAAAATAATTTTACATTATAGTTTTAATTTTACAGCTTACAATATAACACTTCAACACTTCACTTTTATTAATTTCATAAAAATGAATGTTATAAAACACAATTTAAAAAAAAACAAATATCACTTGTAACTATTATACTGGCATATTGGAATTTAAAAATATGATTTCATTGAGTTTATTTGCATTTAGTCTATTTCGTCGATCATTTAAAATGTAACCAGCCTTAGAAAATAACCTTTCGGATGGCACGGATGTTGCTGGAATCATTAAGTATTTTTTTGAAAGAGTAAAAAGTTCAGGAAATATTTTCATATGATCTTGCCAGTATTTCAGTGGGTCTTCTTGTCTTGGTAATAACTTTGTTTCAGTGTATTGTTTTACCATTACCAAGGCAGATGAAGTAGATGAATCTGAAATTGAAGTTTCTTGTGATATTTTATTATCAAAAAGAGACCAAGGATCATCTTCATCAATATTTCGTGATATTGTGGGAACCACAAACTCCTTCCTGGTCACACTGATCAAAATCCTCTCCTCTCCCCAACAGGTCTTGGACGAGCCGTGATCCTGTGTCAACTCGTCCGGGCCAAGATTATTCTAGATAATGATATGGTTCGGTATCGCACGTTTTAACGACGGTCTATTCGATTCGATGTCGCTTCGTCCGCATTTTTATGAAATAAATTACTTTTGCCGTGTACTTTTGTTTTTGGAGTCGACAGAGGTTATGCGACAATATATTTCTTTGATTACTGCTATTATTTGATTGTAAACTACTAATTTCTTTATTTTTTTTTATAAGAGCAGTAAGTTCCTCTGTTACCCAATGCTCAGCATTTTGTGCATTTTCTTCTACCCCAAATCCAGACTTCTTAAATCTTGGATCTAAAAATGTAGCTTTTGCTACAAATTTTGTAGATTCCAAAGACCCTAATCTTCTTGAAAATGAATCAATTAATTTTACTCTAAGCATGGCTCCTATGGTTGTGTTTGCTTGAATTGATACTAATCTATGTTGCACCCCCCTTATTAAAGGAACAATTTTAGACATTGTTACATATTTTTCTGCAGACAGTTCCTCAGTAATTCTAATAATTGGTTTCAAAATTGGCACAGAATCGGCAATAACTGCCCATTCAGACCCATTCAAGTTTTCAGGTATATTAGATGTTAATTCGGTTAATGCCACTGATAAGGATTGTTTTACAGCTAATAACTGTTCCAACATGATGTATGTTGAATTCCATCTAGTTTTAACATCTAGTTTCAATTTTAATACAGGAACATTCATTTCAGTCTGTTTTTCACATAGTTTATTAGCAGCTAAAACACTGTGTTTAAAATAAGAAACAATACTACGACAGTTAACTAGCACAGTACAAAGTTCTGTGCACTTATCTATTGCTTCATTTACAGATAGATTAAGTGTATGAGCTACACATGGATGATGGTGAATATTTAATTCATGTGTAACTGCTTTTTTTATATTTGGTGCATTGTCTGTAACTACTGTAACAACCTTATAAAGCAAGTTATATTCACTTAGAATTTGTTTTAATATTATTCCTGTATTTTCACTTGTGTGTGAATCTGTCATTTCTTTAGTTGCTAAAACTGTGGATTTAAGTTGATTATCAAAAATGTAATGTGCAGTTACACTAATGTATGATTTTTGATCATTGGACCAGTAATCAGTAGTTATTGATGTGTACTCAATTAGTTCAAACTGTTTTATAATATTTTCATGGATTTCATTGTATATTTCAGTAATTAATTTATATGTTACAGTTTTTCTGGATGGTAGAGTGTACTGGGGATTTAACTTTTTTGAATAGTTTTTGAAGCCTTGGTCATCAACTATTGAAAGTGGTTGGTAATCATGAACAATCATTTTAATTAGTGATCTATTTATTTCTTCGATTTTGCTTTCTGTCAGTTGATTATTTTCAAAACTTCCACTTAATCGAAGCTGTTTTTTTCTTTTTGGAGGGGAAGGTAAAGCAAATTCCACATTTGTATCTTGAATACTGCTTTTATTAGGCTTTCTTCTTTAGGATCATCTGGGTTTCCCGTTTGTTCTTGAATAAGAAGAGGATGTATTCTTTTAAAGTGTTCTTTTAAGTTCGTAGTATTGCCACAAAACTTAAATTTTTTTTTACATATGCTACACATTACATTTTTTTTATCCGCATCAGCAGTGAAATAATCCCATACTATAGATTTTTTAAATGATGGCCTTGGCATTATATATCTAAATAGAAAATACAGATATATACACACACACATATATATATACATATGCATGTGGTGGGTGTTACTAGCAATGTATAAATTTCAGGCATTCTATAGAATACTTTTTTGCCATTTCAATCAAAGTATAAAATATATATAAAAATAAAAAAATAGTATATATTCTGAATTTACACCAATATTGAATTAGTTCTTTATAGTAGTTTATTTGGCAAAAACACTGATATATAGCAACCTTTATTTTGATATATTTTAAATACAAAAGGATTTACTATAGAATTTTTTTTAAAAAAACAAAATTGTTTTATTTATATTAATTTGTCTTTAAGCTTATTATAAGCAGTAATCAAGGAACTTTTTTCCTTGTAATTAAAGCTATGCACTCTATAAAAACGTATCACATTTAAATTTAAACCTAATATGTTACCATTTACAATTATAGATTGTACAAAATTGTTATTTTTTTTTTTACAAATAAAATAAACGATCATAACAATACTGTACATAATTTAAAAATTTAAAAGGCAATTTCATGCGTAATGTATAAAAAACAGCATTTTTTAAATGATTTGAAATAAAAATGGCACACACTATTTTTTTAACAATTTTTTCATAGATGAACAAAGTAAAAGCGAGTTACTTAACATTTAATTCATCATAATTACTGTAATCTTCAAAAAAATATGATTAGCCATGTTTACCTCATGTAATATAGCCCTAAGTTTTTTAATTAAGCAAGGAAACAAGTCTACTTATGGAATATATGCAATTACAATAACCACAAAAGATAAATAAAAAACAGTATATTTTATACTTTACACTTAAATTTTTAACAAACTTAAAATAACCGCTACTAATAATTACCCTAAATGATGTATAATATTAATAATCTACTTTCTTGCTACTAATGCCTATCATGAATGATGTGTTACTAATAATCTACTTTCTTGTTGGTTGTTACTAATGTCTATCATGAATGATGTGTTACTAATAATCTACTGTCTTGTTAGTTGTTACTAATGCCTATCGTGAATGCTGTACTACTAATAATCGACTACTAATCTATTACTAATAAAACCAATGAATACACATCATCGAATGATTAGTAGTCATCATTCGATTATTAATATCATTCAACTACTAATTTTATAATCGATTATTAATTCACCGATTATTACATCACTCAATTATCAAAATCATTCATAATCGCCCATCACTACCTACGAGCCTTTCGGAAACACACTTGTGCAAGTACAATAATACTCATTAAATGGATAACGATACGTAGCGAAGAATTTAAGAAGAATCGGAATTGGAATTGAATTGAAATAATTTTTCCTAGATATTTTGTTCATACATCGAATAACTAAATTACCCGATGCGTTATGCTATGGGAGCCAAAAATAGGGAAAAAAGCTGAATTAATTTTCGCCGCTTCGGTTTCACATTTAATTTTTCAATTACTTAACGTTTTTGTTGTATTTTGATGATTATTATTGTTCAGTTGCGCATATTTTACTGTTTTTATTTATTCATTAGCTATATTTTATATTATCTTCCATTATTGTTTATTTTTGTATTCATATTTATATTTCGTGATTTTTACTTTGTAATTTTTGTTCATTTATAGTTTATTTTTATATTTCTGATTTAGTGCTTTTTGATTTAAAACATAATGTGCAATAGAAAACAGTGGTACTAAATGCCATGGTTTATTTTGCTTTAAATAATTATTTTTTATTCAGCTTTTATTTATTAAAACCATATAGACAGGTAATACTCGCTGAAAATAATAATATAACTATGGATGTATAACGTAAATTTTTAAGAAGGCTTTAAAAAATTCACTTCTGAATTGTTACGAACAAGTTGTAACGTGAAGTAGCTCCCAGTATCAGCCAAATCGCACTTGCAGAGCTTTTGCAACAACTAAAGTGTACCTTGAATTAAGTTCAATGAGGCAACAAATAAAGCTTTGTTTAACAGAACTTAAGTAAATTTAAACTATAACAAATAAAATGATATATTCTTATGATGGTTAATTAAATTATAATTTCAGTATTAGTACATATTATTTCGAGAACGCATTTACTTGAAAAATAAGAAAAAGTATCGCAAAATTGTCATTTAAAGTAATGTTTAATTTAATTGTTCTAATTGCATGTTATTAGTAAAATGTGAAATACATCTTTAATAAGAGAAAATATCTGTATAATGTCGAGTCATTTATAACGTTAAAAAGAGATCGGACAGTTTGTGGAATAATATTTTAATTTAATGATTTATTATTATTAAAAAGTTAATAAAAAAATATATTGTGTATTTTTTATTAAAAAAAGTAAAATAATTATTAATTTTTCAATAAAATTGAAATTTAAAGTGATGAATACTGCAAACGGTAATCGATTCTTCTTAAGTACTCTTCGATGCTTTTTGAGTATTTTTGTACTTCCACAAGTGTGTTCCCTAAAGCAGGGATGAATCCTGTGGGGGTTTTGGGGCGGCAATGCCCCCCAGAACTCTAAAATTGCCCCCTGAGAAATTAATACAGACTGTTTAAGAATGCAGCAATTTATAAGGAAATAAATTTCTTTTTATTCGCTTTTTTTAGGTAGGAATAAAAAAAATGACCTTTTAAAATTTGACTTTGACGTTTGCTTGTATTTTATGAAAATTGATATGCTTCTATTACAAATGTGCGAATGATGTAAAATACTGACGAGCTGAAAAAAATATTCGCCGCAGTTTGTATTTTTTGTTAAAGTAAACGGGTACAGGAACTATCATGTTTCACGTCAATCGAATTATCATTAATATCAATAAAATTTTTTAAACGATTCTCATCAGTTTTCATTTATTCTTTTTTAGGATTCCGTATACATATAATGAACGGAATCCTAATAAGATAGTACACAAACGACAAAAATATCAAATAAAAATCAATAATTCACGAACGGCTTGACTTATAAACTTCAAATTTGGAACATAAATTACAATTAAAACTATCTTTAAAACGATCTATAACTTAAAGATGACCGATTACCCTAGGCGGCAAAAAACCTAAAAAACAGTCAAGAATATATAATATGGTACTAAAAATCACTTAAAATATCATAACTTGTCACCCCATAAACCTATAACGCTGAAATTCATAATATAACCTATAATGCAGGAGTACTTTCATAACATCAAAAAATTACGGTACAAAAGTTATGTAAAGTTGCCCAAAAGTTCAAAAAAGCGCGAAAAATGACGTGTCCCCTCCATAGCGCCGCGAATATTACAGCTAAAAATTTCAAACGCGGTTAAAAGTATACGTTTCCACGTATATTTCTCTAGTTCGGAACATCCGAGTTTTCAGCTTTAAAATTGGACCCTCGGGGCGCCGAAAGTTCGAGATTTTGGAGAACTATATTTTTTTTTCCGGGCATGCGATATATCATTAAAAAGATAGCTATTTGTCGAGATCGAAACCGTATTTTATTTCCTTAACAAAACTTTCAAATTAGCTATAAAACTCAAAAAAGTGCGAAAAATTGCGTGTCCCCTAGCGCTGCGAGTATTACAGCTAAAAATTTTAAACATGTTTAAAAATATGTGCTTCCACGTATATTTCTGTAATTTGGAACATCCAGGTCTCCAGCTCTAAAAATAAAACTCCCGGGGCTTCGAAAGCTCAAAATTTTGAAAAAAAATATTTTTTATTCCGGGCATGTAATATATTGTTTGAAAGATCGCTATTTATCAGGAACAAAAGCTTATATCATTTTCTTTACCAAAACTTTCAAAGTTTCCGTAAAGTTCAAAAAAGCGCGAAAAATGACGTGTCACCCCCCTGGCGCAGCGAATATTAAAGCTAAAAATTTTGAACACGGTTAAAAATATGCGCTTCTACGTATATTTCTCTAGTTTGAAACATCTAGGTTTCCAGCTGTAAAATTAGACCCTCAAGGTCCCAATACTCAAAATTTTGAAAAATTTTTTTTTTCCCGGGGTTGTGATATATTATTAGAAAGAGCGCTATTTTTCGGGAACGAAACCGTATTTCATTTTCTTAACGAAACTTTCAAAGTTGCTAAAAAGTTCAAAGAAGTAAAAAAATTACGTGTCTCCGCCCTAGCTCTATGAATATTACAGCTAAAAATTACGAACGCGACGAAAAACATGCTCATCCCCTTATATTTCTCTAGTTTGGAACATCCAGATTTCCAGTTTTAAAATTGGACCCTTGGAGCGCCGAAAGTTCGAATTTATTTTTTAAAAAAATTTTTTTTCCAAGTCATGTTATATACCATTGGAAGGATTGCTGTCTGTCGGAAAAGAACCCGTATTTCATTGTCTTAGCGGAACTTTCAAAGTTGCCGAGAAGATCAAAAAAACGCGAGAATTGATTTGTGGCGCGAGTATTGTAACTAAAAATTTTGAGGAAAGTACAAAATATGGGCATCCATGTATATTTCTCTAGTTTGGAACATCTAGGTTTTCAACTTTAAAATTAGTGGCTTGGAGCTCTGAAAGCTTGAAATTTTGTAAAAAAAAATTTTTTTTCAAACGTATCATTATTGGAAAGAGCGCTATTTTTCGGGAACGGACCCGTATCTCATTTTCCCAACGAAACTGTTAGAAATTTACTAATAGTTCATAAAATCGTGAAAAATGATGTGTAGCCCCGCTTGTAATTTATGTATTGTAGTTCAAGATTTTGAACAAGGTTAAAAAAAGTGTGCTTCCCTGTTTATTTCTTTACTTTGGAACATCTGGGTTTTCAACTTTAAATTCGGACCCTTAGGCGCCGAGAGCTCGAAAGTTTCAAAAATAATATTTTTTTTTCCGGTCATGATCGATGGAAAGATCGTTATTTGTCGAGAACGAAACCATTAGTTATTTCCTTAACGAAACTTTCAAACCTTGATGTTCTAAACTTGAGAAATATATGTCGAAGCGCATATGTTTAACCGTGTTCAAAATTTTTAGCTGCAATACTCGCGGCGATAGAGGGGAGGCACTGATTGAATTTTTTGGCAACTTTAAAAGTTTCTAAATACGGTTCGGAATTATGTTTAGAGACTCCCATGGAACTGGCGTACGAATTTCGACTGTTATTGGTTGAATATCGGATGGTAACATTATCCGTTGAAAGTTAATATCCACACGAACGGCTAATATTATTCCCCCATGCGCACAACTAGCAAGCACCGGATTTGATTCGGGAACTTTATAGTTTTTTAGTTTTAAATGTTGGTTTTGTTTTATGTGGGTTTCTTGAATGCACGGAATAAACGAGTTTGTTAATCGTTGTTATTTTTCTTTTGGCTTTATCGCAGTACGAGACTGCAGCGGTTTTTAGAATTTGGTTCGGATTGTTATAATTTGCGTTATAGTGTTAGTACGAGGGCTAAGAAACGTAACGAGATCGCAGGTGTCGGTTTCGTTATTTTCATTAAGGCTTGTGTTAGTGTTGTTATGAACTGTACTAAAAAGAACGGACCCACCGCATCATTGTTTAGGTAGTACGTCCGCCTGATGATAAACAGATGTGAATAGTATTTCGATTTGTTAAATAATTTAACGCACTATGCTAGTAAATGAATAAAAAAAAAAAAATCATAATAGTCTAACGTATTGAGAGATTTGAAAGAAAAAACCGAATTGTTAAAAAATCATCTTAGTAGAACGACAGTCTTTGTCGCATCGCGGAACTATATCGACCTTTTTTAGTAAAGTAACCAGTTCGTCTTGCAACCGAAAAAAGTTTGATCCAACAAGGTGCTAGTAACCAAATCGCCTCGAAATTCGGGTTTCAAATTAGTGACATTTACAAAATTCGTAAACTATAATTTCGATTACCGTGTCTCCCCCTCCCATTCACCGAGAATCCAGGATGCAATCACCAACGTACACCAACCTACCAGCAGAGAGCACCACCGCAGCGGAATGATACGTAGCATTAATATTATTTCTAATTAATATTTTTTGTGTGTTTCTGTTTATACATTTATTAAATGTCTTTAACGGTTGGCTATTCGAGAAATATAGCTGTAGGGAATAACAAAATTATACATTTTAAAAAATCATGAAACCCTAATATTAGTATTATTAAATCTAAACCAATAATTTACAAAAATAAATAAAAAAAAGGATTTAATTAATTTTTCTTCATAACCATTACATTGCACTTCAAATTAGTCTAAGCCTTCGATTCAAATTAGTATTTTGCTTTACTGTTTTAAATTATTATCAGAAAAGATCTCTGAAATTTGTTAACATATTAAATTAAAATAATAAAATAAAAATGGAAATTTATTCAAACAAATTATCTTACGTACTAAATAATTATAGTCATTGTTAACTTTCATACGGAATCCTCAGCGCATGAAACCTCATGCTTGACTGAACTTGTTTTTTGTTGTAAGAGACATGATCTTTAGACAACTTCATTTCTGTCTCCGTTGCTTTTTTCTTGTTTTTTATTTCCAAGAAAAGTCCATTTAAAACAGCTGTCGTAGTAGGATGTTAGGCTTGGTATTCATCTGTAAAAATCTGAACATTCATGTCTGGTATTTCACTTTGAATTACATATATTTACGAAGTTATTGTCCGTTCTCTTGATTACTTCCGTTTTTTTTTTATATAGTTTTATTTCTCTAATATACCTCAATTAAATATATTCTTCTAAAAAGTAGCAAGTAAACTGAAATATTTATGGTTTTTAATATTATAATATTCCATACTATCTTGTATATTATGTTTGAAAGAATTATTATTTTTAATCAAGCCTTTTTTTAATAAATTTCTAATTTTTAGTACGAAGTTAAGTTTTCTAGTGATTTAAATGTTATCTATGGTTTCATTTATGTTAATACAGTCAAAAAATAGACTCGAAATTTGTTGATTGAACATTTAAAAATATTATGTGAAAAATTACTGTGTATACCAGTATTAACAGCTAGTGTAGAACGTTCGTTCAGTATTATGAACCGTATTTTAAATAAACTTAGAAATAAGATGGGTACAGAAACTCTATTAGCATTTATATGAAAATAAGTATAGAAGGACCAGAAAGTTTAAATGATGAGTTTATGATGAAAGTGATTAAGTGCTACGCGCAGAAAAAACCACGGCGTATTCGTTTATTTTAAAAAGATAATAAACCCATTAAACCCATTTGAATGTTTTTACAATATATTCTTTAATGCTACAATTAGAATTAATAATTTTAAAACTAATTAAAAAAACATTGTTGTTTATAATCCGTTATTTTACATGAAATTTATTATTCACACTTTTTTTTTCATTGTTTTAAATATATTTGGTTTTATTGAAGAATATCCAAAAAAAATTTTCTCTGCAAAAATATAAAAAAAATCTCTGCCCCCCCAAGAGCATAAATCCCCCCCCCCCCCCCCCAGAAACAGATTCCTGAATTCATCCCTGCTCGAAAGGCTCGTACTTCACAAATACCGCAAGAACTGTAAGAAAAGTGAAACATTCACACCACTCGGCAATCAGGTCAAGAAAGAAATTCGAGGAGCAAAAAAAGGATTGTCTCAACAGTGAGGCATTTATAACAACTTAAAGGTCCTTGATCCGAAATATTAGCGACCGGCAACAAATCGAAAGATCGATTGCGAACATTTCAATAAATGCATCAACCTGGACCGGGGTAGCAGATCGTTTTTTCGATTCTTACTCTTTTTATATATAATCTTTTTATAATTTTTTTTTTTTTAACTTACGAATGAAGCACATTTATTGAAATGAAAATACCAATAGGTCTGAATAACTCGGAACACGAAAAACATACAACAAAAAGTGGACTGCTACCCTGGTCCAAATTGTCCACTTACAACATCTGTTACTATCATCTAACTGTTATTATATCGCATTCATTCACATTCCAGCTGTTTATACCTTCTTCTTACGATTTCATTAAATTTGTGGAAAAAATTTTAAGTTTCACGACAATTGAACGGCACAGGATAATGAGAAATTGCACTTATTTTTTTGATTTTGCTTTGCACAACAGTAAAAAATTAAAATATGGGAAAAGCGTTTCCTTAATTCGCTAATAGCAGGCAGGACAACGTCTGCTGGGTCCGCTAGTAAAACATAAACTAATCGAAAATATCGTAACAAACTCCCCTCCCCCCCTGATCCAAGTGGGGTTCATGAAAGAACGACAAGGAGATTGAAATTTTTTTACAGCGGGGAATAAGTTGTAAACGGATATTAATGTAAACAACAAGTCGAAAATTAGAAGTAGATATGCGACCGCCAACCCAAATTAAATTATTATAATCAAAAAATATGAGTACATTAAGGGTAAATAATTTACCAAATTGATTTAACGCGAAAATATTACAAAGTTCGATTTTTAAGTTATCTGACACACGAACTAAAAGTTGCGATAGAACAACTATTGACTGCAATTCTAAACGAGGAATAATTAACGCTTTAATTGGTGCTACTCGAGTCTTAGCGCAGGCGAACGAAATTTTTACATTAATCTGGTCATTAACAACGCATATAAATACAACGGCACTATAGGCTTTCGGTGAGCTGTCGCAAAAACGACTGATTAGTTGGCGAGGAATTTAAAAAACGATAACAGCGCGGAATAAAATAATTCGATAACGATTCTAAATTTCTATGGTAAGACAAAAATTCGCTTTCGAGTTCACGGCTAATAGGGGAGTCAAATTAGATTTTCACTTCGGAAAAATTCCCCGATCGATGATTCCAAATGGAACGTGTTCAGAAAAGTGTGTAGAATAACATATCAAAATGCCTCCGCGAGAAAATATGTGCTAAATTTTTTATTTAACAATTTAGGTGCAACATGTGGTTTTTTGTCAATAAATTTTTTATTTAAATTTTTTCGAAAAAACTGATAACACCATTCTAAAGAACGGAAAATTTTACAAAAGAAGTATACACGACATTTGTTTTTCAATTGGAATTGAGCGAGCAGTAATTTTTTAATTAACGCTCCGATTCGAGCTGCGTCGAGCCATGTACTAGGCTAAGTGTGGACCTGTGTGAGCGCACTCACCGTACATAAGTGACTATAACTTTTAATTGACAAAAGACATAAAACCAACTGCATATTAAACAGGATAATTGTTAGTAGTAGTGGTACGTATGTATGTTTGAATGAATTTTTAAGTATTGTAAATATTTCATACACGAATTTGAGGTGAAGTGTCGCACGAATTTTCGGTTATTTCATAAAATTTGACGAAACTTAAAAAAAATAAACCAATCTATGGATGTTATATTCAAAGGGATTATCTGAAGTACCGACGTTCGGCAAAAAAATTAGAAAAATTTATTTTGCAAAATTCGAGCCTTTGAAGAATTTTCGAAAAATGTATTTTTCCACTTCGAGTTTCTAACTTTGATGGTTAATAATAAAATCTTAAAAAATGATATCGACATTTTGTAGGTGGTCAATTTGAAGCATAATATGATGTGTACTTTAAGGGCAAATAGTTCATTTTATAATTATTATAGTTTTTGGTCATGTTTTTTAAGACACAAAGAAAAAAAATTTTTTTACTCAAAAAGTCTAAAAATTCGAGTATAGATAAATTGTTTAAACAAAAAAAGAAAATTTTTTTTAACACTTTCACTGTATGAAGTTGGTAGCTGAAATATAAATCTTGAAAAATACAACTTATTATAATTTTATTTTTCAATGTAATAACCATTAAAAGAAGAAGAAAAAATGAACTTAAAGAATTTTTACGATACGAATTAGCACCCTTTTTTTTATCATTATTCGATGAATCAGGTATGCGAAAAAATGTTAAATCTCGATTATATAATATATTTACATCATAATCTCTACTGCTCTACATGTACTGCAAAATGTACAATACGTTATTGACGGAGGAATGTTACTGCATCGAGCACCATGGAAAGTAAATGAAAAGTTCGAACAGCTACATCTTGTATCTACGAAGAAATTATGGAAGCAATGTAATTGTAGTTTTCGATGGTTATAGTTTAGATTGCGTGAAATCAGCAGAAAGAATTCGTAGAAGTCGCAAACAAAAATGTGCAGATATTTTCTTTAATGAAGGTATACCGCTTACTGTTGCCCAAGAAAAATTTCTCTCAAATGAAACGAATGAAATTTCATTTATAATTTTATTAACCAATAAACTGAAAGATTATTTCCGTAGCTCAAGCAACTGACGATGCGGATACTCTAATTGTTCAGACTGCACTTCGTCTAACAAATTCAAAAGTTTTTATTGTTTACGAGAATATCGATGTTTTGGTTATTTCAGCTGCATTATGCCCCCATGAAAAGGAAGTATATTTCTTAAAACCAAGAAGAGGTAAAATAGAAAGAAGTTTTTAGTGTTCAACGGTTCTATGTTGAAACATTATCCAAATGCAAAAAATTTTATCCAGTTCCTATACGCGTTCAGTGGATGTGACATTAGCTTTTTTAAATCATGGAAAAAATTCATTTATTACAAAATTTTGCAACTAACAAAGAACTGCAAGCAATGGCACAACTATTTTATAACAAAAATAGTTGTATAGATGAACTTTTTGAAGCTGGTGTTAAATATACATTGGCTTTACACGGTAGTTCAAAATCTGAAATACAAATGTGTCAGAGGTGTTTCAAAACGAAGAAAAATGACTCTTTCATTTTTACCTCCTACTAATAACTCAGTATTGCAGCATATTAAAAGAGTGTACTTGCAAATACAGCAATGGTTGGGTGAAAAACTATCACCGCATGAATGGGGTTGGACGTAAAAAGATATTTCGTTGTCCTGTCAGCATGACCGGTCCTCCGGCACCCGAAAAACTATTACGAACTTTATTTTGCAGCTGTAAAAGTGGCTGTGAAAATAATTGCGGCTGCAGAAAAACCAGCTTATACTGCAGCGTTGCTAGGTTGAATATTGCTCAAACAGTCCTCAAGTATGTAATCTGACTGAAGAGAGGAGTACGACATTTCAGAAGATGCATCGGAAACCGCAGAAATTTCAGATTTCTCAGCAGAATCAACAGAATGTTAACAGAATACCCATCAGAATCAGAAGATAGAGCGTAAATTTTTTTTAATGTCATCAATTTTTTACGTTTCATTTGATTCAAATGTACTGTAAAATTATACAAAAATATGTAATCTAAAAATTTATGCCCTTTCAAATAAAGATACATCAATGTCATTGCTGTGTATATTTTTTTCCTTCTAAATACTAAATGAATACTTTTGGAGCAATTTTACGACATTATTATTTAGAAAAAAAATAAGAAAGTTATTATTTTTAATTTTTGTGATAAATTTTCCATCTATTTAATTATGATCAGCCATTTTGGATCCACCATTGTCAATTTGTTAAGTAGTATATCAAATCTGTGATAACCGTACTCAGCAAACCCCAAAAATCTATGTTTTCAAGTAATTTTCCAATATTTTTACATGTCCATCGGCCATTTTAAATCCGCCATTTTGAATTTCTAAAATCTGACATCAGATTCATATTCGGCACCCTTGAAATCCCCTATATACCAATTTTCATAATTTTTCATTAATAAATATCTGAGAAATTCAATTTTGCAACTAATTTTTCACTCTTTCACTGTTATTGAACAAATAAATAATTAGCACAATTTTTTAAAGGGCGGCATTCTTAGCCTATTAACTAGCGAATTCAAAAGGTTTCATCAAAAAGTATGGATCGCGGAATTATTCCGAAGTTTAGGGGCCTGATTTTGTTTAATTTGACTCCCCTATAATAGAATCATTCCAACCGAGAGCCCTTCATGCCATAAATCTTGCATTAAAATTTTGGCTCTAATTGTGATCGGGGATAACATACTGAGAACATCGAAAATATGAGAAATATCGGATGACATTGCACGTTTAATGATTGGACTAGGTAACGGAGCTAATTTTATAGATACATTAAAAACATCGGCCTGTGGGCGCAACATTAAGTCTAATTCAAAGACAAAGGATTCAGATTCTAACAATCTAACGGTTAATGTATCAATTAGCGACGGATCGATATGATTTAAAAAGTTTACCGAGTTACTTTGATACTTTCTCAGCGGAAAATTGGCTGATAGCTAGGCTGCATGTACTAGCTGTTGTAATTGTAGAGCTCTCTCGACGGAATCAGCTTCGGTCATAACATCATCCATACGGAAGTTTGAGTGAATCTCGTCAGCAACGTTCGGATGCGAAGTTTCAATCGAACAAGCGATAATTTGAAGACATTTGGTTGCGAGATACGACGCAGGACCGGTACCATATGTTACTATATTAAGTTCGTAGTGGCTAACGGATTCTGAAGGATCAGATCTCCAAACGATACGTTGGTACTTTCTGTCATCTGGGTGAATCAGGATTTGTCGATACATCATCTCAACATATGCATAAAACGCGACGCGATGAGAACGAAATTTAATTATCACATCGAACAACTCAGGTTGTAGCGTTGGACCAGTTAAAAGGTGATCATTTAATGAAGTACCAGATTCATCGATAGCAGTTGCATTAAAAACGACGCGGTATTTCGATATACTGTTGACTTTACTAACAATGTGGTGAGCAATATAGTACGAGTTAATGACAATTTCAGAGTTGGAAAGTTTTCTTATATGACCCAGTTCTTCATATTTTAACATAAAATCACGATACGCAGTTCGAATAATAGATGACCGTTGTTTCCTTGCCGATTTGACTAACATCGACTTAGCCTTATAAAACGAACCCGCTTAAGTTTTGCGATACTAGACTTAATTGGTAAACAAAGTTGAAAAATACCGATGTCGAGACGTACATAAGTTGTTTTAAATTGTTCCTCGATCATTTTATGTTCGAATAAAATTTCCGCGTTCTTGGAAGACAACTCCCCACCGGAATCCTCGATTTCGGAAAAACGTTCGAGTTGATTGTCGATGTCTAGTTTCAAAAGTTCGCTATACGATTTTGTAGCGAGAAAGGACGATTTTTGCGAGCCCGAGATTACATAACCGAATTTAGTGTTTCGTAAACAAATACCTTCGAAAAAGTGTCTTTGATCTTCTAAAATAAATTTGACGTATTCAGCATTGAAAAAATGACAAATATGGTCGGCAAAACAGACAAGCGCGTGATTCCAGATATCTGAAAACGGCGAGGAACAAATAGGCAAAAAAGGAATGGACCAGGGCTGTCCCAGCCGATCAGCGGGCGGTCGCATAAGTGGCGGTTCGAAAATCGAGCTCTCACATGCAATAAAAATATATAACAAAATAAAACATAAACTAATCGAAAATATCGTAACATACATATATCTTGCGGATTGGATGGTTACTGTGCCATTGCTGGTGAGTGATGCAGCAATGGGATTAGAATTAACGTCGTTTATAATTTTTATTTTTACCGATACATTGTGGTTAGAAGAAGATTCGGAAATGGATCTTGTAAAAGTGCACCAGGATTCTTACTTATTTTTACATATCAATATACGTGCAGCCAGTTCGAAATGTTTTGACTGTGATGAGATCTAGCAAAAATTTTGTTGATTTGTATTTTCGTAATGCTCTTTTACGTTGGCGGAGTATTTCGTTGCACCACCGTGGGACCCTTCGGGGACGGCAGCAAGATAAAGATTTAGGAATTGAAGCGTCAGCAGCCATAAATATAGCATTAGTAAGCGAGCTATTATGTTTGATGAGGGTTGACTTGAAATGTTAATTTTTTCTGTATAATACTTCCAGTCCGCTTTGTGGAATTTATAACAAATATTTTGAGGGGAGAATTGCATAGGAAGGGGAGAAATAGACTGGACACTGGTTGGGAAGTGATCACTTGAACGAGTGTCTTGGAGCACAGAGGAGCATAATTTTGGGAAAATAGATGGAGAAACAATTGCTAGGTCTATGGTCGAAAATGTATTGTGTGAGGCGCTAAAGTAAGCGTAGTCTGGTGGTGGGAGGATTACTAGATCATTATGTAATATCAGTTTGTTGATTATGGAGCCATGGTTATTTGTTGATGGTGCACCCCATAGTGGGGGGTAAGCGGTGAAGTCTCCAAGTAGGATTACTGGAGCCGGAAACTGGGCTAGGAGAGTCTGAAGTTCTTTTAGATTAATAGAGACATTTTGGGGGAGGTAGCAGTTACATACTGTTATAGGGGAAGTGGAAATGTGTTGCAGGTGTACAGATATATTGACTGTAGTGATGTATTAATGTTGATGCGGTTTACTGGGACTGTCATATGAACAAGGGTTGTTACGCCTCCACTAGCTCTACGACCTCCTTCACTATCATGTCGGAAAATAATGTAGTTTTTCATTGAAGGGTTATTTGACTGTTTTAAGTGGGTTTCTTGTGGACACACTACTAATGGGAGATGATACGAAGTTAGCTATCGCAATTTAACAAGTTGGTTGTAATAACCAGTTCCACTGCATGATAGCTCTTTTGTTTGCCATTGTTATAGATTAAAATAGAAGAAAAGGGCCAAACGAGGAAAAACATTCTCTTGCATTGTTCTGGTCTTTAGTTTCTTCGTTGTTAGAAGTCGTCTTCTGATGTGTATTCACCTTCTGGTGCCACCGTGCTTAATTTTTTGATAATTTCCGAACAGCGGTTTTTAATCTTCTGACCTGTTAGGAAAGGCTTGAGAGCTGCCAAAGTGTGCAATGAGACCTCCTTGTCGCTTGTTGCTTCTACAGCATAATTGATGAAGTCTGGTTTTGTAGCTATATTATTAATTAAATCATTAAATTCATTGTATTCTAATGAGAAAGATGTTTTCACTTTTCGGTTGAGTTTGTGGAAGGCGGGGGTATTTGGTGAGGAGCCGGTTCATTTTTGGATATAGAGTTTTGGTTTACGATTGCTTCTCCGTTCGCTACAGTAGACATTATAGAGATTTTTTAATTTGCGGTTGTGTTGAGAAAGTTGGTTCTTCGTTACAAGTCGGGCTGTTTGGTATTGCAGGATGTGGCCGCTTTTGTTTTTGTATTTTGCTGATCGACTTCTGTTTCCATTTGGACTTCAGGAGTTGGAATACTCAATTTCAACTGTTTTACTTCTGTTAGGTTAGTTTTATTACACTTTGGAACATACATGGTCTTCTAGTTGCAAGAAGATGCAATGGTTATGTTCATTATGCTTTATAAAGAAGGATTCTGGTAGATTAGAGCAGTTAATTTGTTCAATATATAGCTGTCTTCGCCAACTGATTATATGGCCAAATTCTTCATCGGATGGGTAAACTCATAATATGGACACTGGAGATACTATTTTTAAGGATAGTATAGATTGAAGATATAGGATTAGTTTTTTGTTATTAGGGATAGTAGTGGCTGATACGTTGGAAAGTATTAATTTTATAATGAATAATTTTCGGAAACAACTGTGTTTTAAAAGATACTCATTATGAGTAATCACTGTGAAAGCTTTAAATATTTAAGTATTAATTTATTAGTTGGATTTTTGATTCGTCGCGCTGTAACTATTTGGATCCCTAAATTTATCTCGGCGTTGTTGGCGAAATGTCTGTCTGTTAATTCTTTGGTTTTGAGAAAAATTACATTTCTGTTTTTAGATATCCGAGAACCGGAAATGATGTTTAATGATCCTCCGACTAGGTTTCTTACCCCAATAAAATAATCACGCATATCGTGGTTGGTTAAGAATGGAAAGTCAGATGGATAACTAAAATCGTTCGGTGGAATAATTCTTTTATTATATTTTACTTTTGATGCGAAGGAAGCTTGCATAGTATTGGTACTTATCGGCATTGCAACATTTTGTGTAGCTGGTTTGTTATCAGCGGCATTAGACTCTCAGTTAATGTCATTAGATAATGAGTGTGTATATTTATTGTTTGCGAGGTCGGTGCGCATGCAGGGTATTGTTTAGCGGAAGAAGTGTGTGTTTTCTGTGCAGATATATGCATAACGGCATCGCCGATAATCAGTTTGGCGATTACCGGAGTTGTAGATGTATTCTGTGTGTGTTTGTGTGTCTTACCTGGTGTGTGTTTATACTTACCTGGCTGGTCCGTTCGATCAGCGACAACGGCTTCATTAGGTTTTGCGAGGGGAAACAGTTTGCCATTCTTTTTTTCGGACGGCGAAGGGGGGCAAAGTATTATTTAATTTAGCGTAATTTACTAAATTAACTCGGAAAAGATAACGCGTAAACACAAGACAGTTCTCTATTAACTTGTAAAAAAAGAAAAAAAAAACATGAAAATTACTCACAAATTCTTTAGAATGAATTTGAAATATATGATTTCTCAAAACATCTTTTCGACCAAACTTTAAATCACATTCTGCATATTCCTGCAAACAAAATAAGTTTTAATTTAGAGATATTAAAATTATATTGAAATTTAAAACATTTAAATTAGATTGTATCTAAAGAATAAAAGCAAGTTTATATATGTATATAATATTCTGTTTAAGTAAAGCAACCTGATGATCGAAAATACTTACAAAACGTGTTAAATTATTAATGAAAAAAATTTGAGTTTATATATTTTTTCTCAGGATGTGTTATGAGCTGAAGTGTACCGGGAAGTGAATATGAATATCGACATTGGTCGCAGTTATAAAAAGAAATGAAACTTTTATATTAAGGTCTCACTAGTAATTAAGTTTATCATCTAGTAATTTTTTACTTTATTGCAAAGAGCTTGTACAAGAAAACACATTACTACATACATAGCATTTCTGTAAAATATAAAAACATATCAATAAATAATGAAATACATAAACGTAAAGTAAAGTTCCACACTCTTGATATGGCGCCAGAGATTGTGAAATTACAATTTACAATGTACTAAGTTCAATAGCACTGATGGAAATAAGGAGACCATTTCTTTTTTCATGCCTGCCTTCACTTTCTCAGATTACTCTGATATCAAATTACATCAGACTAGGTAGAACGACTTGAGATGTAAGACAACAATAATCATAAACATATAAAAGGAAAAATTGAATGAGATATGCTAGCATACACAGTTGTGCAGAAAATAATCTATACGCGAATCTTAGTTTTATCTTTAAAATTAGGATTACCATTACTTCGCAGCAATACTAATTATAGAAAATTCTCTGCTATATGTGTTTTTATGCTGGCAAATAGTAACTTACGAATTCAAGTTTTTTTTTGTTATCGAGTTTTTAAATCATTACATATTGCCGATTGAATTATTATACGTCAAGTAATGAAATAATCCGTTTACAAATAATTCTATTTTACTAATAAGGTTTTATGTTTAATTTAATAATACTTACAAATAGACACAGTCAGGGCCGGATATAATGGGGGGCTATAGCCCCGGCCCCACGCTCTTGAACAGAAAACAAGTTTAATTTTTCACGTGCAAAATTTAAGTTTCTTTTCCCAAAATACTCAATACTGTAAAAATGCAGGATTTTAAATTTACATTTTTTATCCTAAAAAAATTCAGGTTATTTTTATATATAAAAAAAGAATACTATATATGAGTTCATTAATTATACTTTTTTTCTATAAAACTTTCTCTTTTTCTCCCAATAAACTAAATGCTACATAAAATTAATACTTATAGAAATTTTCTACGATAAATCTAATTTATTGTGTTAAAAAAATGAAAGAGTTCTTTATTGAATAATAAACAAATATATTCGACAAATCGACTAATAACAATTCTCTATCAAAAAATGTTGATACCCATGCAAGCGTTGCAAATTTTTCTATGTAAAAACGTTTCACGATCTGAAATATTCTTAATTTTAAAAATATTTTATTTTTTACTTTTATTGAAAGTTAATACGTTTTATTTTGAACTTGTAAAAATGATATAAAATAAAAGCGAATTTTAATCGACTGCTGGATTTATAAATATACCGCATTCTAATCATCTAATATTATCAGATTTGCTTTCGGATTGGCGTAGTATGCTACGACATCTTCCAGTTGTTTGTATATTTTTTCTACTATTTCATCATCTTAATCATTTGTCGGCAAATATATTTGTATTATTGTTGTTACTGGCTCCGTCTCTCTATTTTATCGCAGATTATTCCATCTACCTGTAAATATGTTTTAATTCTATTTACCCACTTTTTTATTTATTACTCCTGTCCTATCCTGAGTATATCACTCAAAAATAATAGCTCCAAAAATCACCAGAACCGTTCCATCTCGCTTTTGATGTTCCTAATATATTCACTTCACTTTTTTTCATTTCTAGCTTGATATCTTCCATTTATTTACATATCTGTATAGATTTAACAATTCATGTTTTCATTTTTATGATTGGCATAGTTAATTTCGTCTTTTTTTTTTCCCCCCTATTCCCGAAACTTCGGGTAGGGTACATTTATTTACTAAAAATATTGATTCATTATAATAACGGAATTAATATAACCCATTCAATTAAGTATTTGGTATTATATTAATTACCATTTTACAGTTTTTTTTTACAATATCTACATATATTTTTACTATTTACTTAATGTAAATGTACATTATTTTTCCGGAATTTTATTTCTTCTATTGTAAATTTATTAAATTCATTAATATAATTTTGAACAAGTTGTGTTATATCATAATTACCGAGTATATTATTATTATTATAATTGCATCGTTGTAGGATATGAAAAACATCATCTCTAAAATTACATATTACACAGTTGTCAGAATCAGATATCTTAAATTTATATAAATAGACCGTGCCCTGTTATAAATTGAACATTAAAAAAATTTGGCGTGTATTGATTATTTTTAAATCTATCTATTATATTTGGGAAAAATTGATACGTTATTCCATTAAAATTATTCCATATTTCTTGAAATTTATTTATATAAAATTTATCCATAAATTTGTTCATTTGTTTTACTTTAATTAGTTTGATTTCGTCTTTGTCTTTCCAGTTTCATATTTTTCATACAAAGCTTGGTTACCCATTTTTCATAGATATATTTCGCATTTGAAGCCTCACCATAACTTTAGCACCGAGTGCTAGCCGAATCGTGCGGAATGTTCAATTCTATTTTTTTTTAAATTCATAATTAACTATAGGCTTGGAAGATAATGAGGTACTTTTCTATTGATTTCTTTGTTGCAATGTTAGAACCACTTCAGCATCAATTTGGACTGCTTAGATTTACTGGGCAGTATTGATTTAATACGGAAAATCTTAGCAAATCGCAGGAATGAGCAAAAATTCATATGTTGAGCGAAAGATTTGGCTTCTGAAATTGCGGCCGAGGCAGTAGTCTTCTTGCATTGTTCTTGTAGTGCAATTGATACCTCACAGCTTTCAGGATAATTCTTTTTCAACGTATTTCACAGATATTTTTTAATGTGAGGCTTTTTATATGTTTCGAGATGGCTTCCCATCTCTTTTTTGATGAGGAGAAAAAGAACAAACAGTCGGAGAATATCGAACAACACTGATTGAACTGAATAGACAATGAAAATAAATTATTGATGGGTAATTAGCTATCCCCCCTCCCTCCACTGTTACAAAATTAACTATGAAAATAGTAATAATAAACACGACTTTGTACTTTCAATTTAAGATTGCACGAACAAATTACAGGTAAACTGCACTAAGAACAACCCGAATCAAAAGCTATATCAAGGAGCTTTAATATGGGATAGACTACTGAAAAAGTTTCAGATGAGGCGAATGTTGTTAAGATTTCTTCTGCAAAAAATTTCCGTTTTTTATTTATCTTATTACACAATGTGTATATATAATATGTGTGCGCGCGCGCTCGCGTGTGTGTGTAGGTGAGGGTGTTGGGTGTGAGTGTGTAGAAAAAGAGCGAGAAAGAGTGATGGAGGGGGAGTTAATGAGTACGCGCTCGAATTCTCGATAACGTAGGACCACAAAATTTCGGAACGATCCGGAATTAATAAAGCGATGGCAGAGACAATTGCTGTTGAAATAATTATTTTATCGGTCGATACGAGCAATGGTTAAAGATCAATTACCAGCTTAAAATATTTTGCATTCCTCCGCAATTACTTTTTGTTGATTGCGTTTACTAACGAGTAATCAAATGCAATTTTTTAAAATTGAAGTTGAACATACTTTCAGGAGTCCAGTAGGATAGAAACGGTGATGCAGAGAATTGAGGGGACTACGATGCGACCGACCGAATAATGTAGTCAGATGAAATTTTCAAAAAAATCGTACCATCTCGATCGAATGTTATTATATAAATAAGATAACGAAGAAAGAAAAAGAAGCACACTTTGTCTGGCAATGGACAGAAGCTTGTAAAACTTTCAACGATGGATCGGTAGTTATCTAATCAGCGTGTCTTTAATTTACTTAGTTTTATTACGTAGCCGGCAAACTCGTTCTCTCGCGGTCCTTCCCTTTCGGTCGCCTCATTATCGAACGATCCCCCGTAGACCGACTCGCATCGATTGTTCCGAATTGCCGGTGACCCGAGCCGCGTTATTTTTCGCTCGATTTATTTCTTTTAATCGGAGTACTGCTGCTTGTATGGAGAAATTGGAAGACAATCGAACGCATCGATTTCTGTTTATCGCTTTTGTCGCGGCAGTGCGTTGCAGTTGGCTTTATTCCGCTCTCTTCAATCGGATCCGTAGCGATGAACGGTTGTTCCGCTAAAAGTGAAAATCGTCACTCAATACTGGAAGTCGACAACGATGGAAACCGGTTGAAATCAACGTCGATCGGTATCACCATCGAACCGACGATTTTTCTCTACTATTTGGCGTTGAATATTTCGAATTTTGTCGGCAATAATTTGCTGTTGCGAAAAGCGTGCGACCCAAATAGCGAAATCGGTGACAATTTAGACGTAAAGTGTCCGATAGAGCAACAAGCTCAGCGTCATGTCGCGTCCATCAACAGTTGGAAGACGCCGTTGCTGATCTTTCTGTCCACCGTGGTCGTGCTACTGATGGGAGTCTGGACGGATCGAGTTCGGAAACGAACATACATGCTGTACCTGCCGATAGTCGGACACATCATAACCGATCTCGCCTGTTCGCTGAACGTTTATTTTTGGAATTGGAAACCGGAGTTCTTAGCGCTCTTTGAATCGATAATTCCCGGCATTACCGGGCATCGGAACAGCGTTTGGATCGGATCGATATGTTTTATATCAGACAACACATCCGTACGGGATCGCACCTTACGTATCGGTATATTGAACGCGATTTATTATTTTTGTGCGCCTATCGGATCCGGAATCGCCGGTACGATGAACGTTAAGATCGGATTCATGAACACTTTTTTTTTATGCGCTTTGTTGAACTTGATCGGTTTAGTGCTGCTAAAGCTATTGGTGAAGACAGAGACAACCGATCAACCTTCCGGGTATAGTGTAACTGATAAGACGGGCACGCGTCGGCATCTGTTGGCCGAAATTTGCAGCAGTTATCGCGTTTTGTTTAAGCGTCGTATCGGACAGCGGCAATTGATCATTATTTTTATGAGTATCATACAGGCGATTTCTATCAGCAGGATAATTGGTAAGTAAATCTAGACTATCTGCATGTCGCGTTTGTGTTGAAATAATGAATAATTATAAATTTAAATATAAAACAAATATTAAATGAAATATATGTTAAAAACCTTTTTTTCGATCCAGGTAGAAAAGGAAATATAAAACGTATATCGAACAACGCGGTATATAGTGCCTGGATCTAAAGGAAAATAGCTCACCATTAGATCTAAATCGTTGTTCGTCTTTATATATACATATAACATATATATCGATATGTATATATATATATCAATATGTATATATATATATATATATGTATATATAGAGATAGATAGATAGATAGATAGATAGATAAATAGATAGATAGATAGATAGATATGTACTGATATATACAGATATATGTATATTGTAACGGTATCGTTTTAGTCCAATGCCCCCAGGAATGTCACCACGGACTATTTTTATACCGTGGACGTGTAAATAATTATTTATTATTTTTTTAAGTTTTATATTATGAAGTCACCTATAGAAATTGTTCTTCATCGACCAGACGCTGGAAATACTGAATTAGCAATATGTATACAAATTTAAACGATTAGAATAATAATTTAAATTCTACGTATGCTATTGTTGGCGGTGATAACCTGCTCCGCTCTACTAATTATTCGGTTCCAGTGAGTCCGGTCGGGGAGGATTGGGGCAGATAAATTGTAATAATAATTTCTTTAATCGCGAATCTCGAAAGACAGACTTGGCGTTCACGCTACTTTAAACTAAACCGACGTAACCACATTTTACAGTTGGTAACTTCTTCAACAGGTTTGTCAAGAGCTGTTAAAAAACTACGCTGTGGCCCTGGGAAGAGGTAAAACTTCGAATGACCACTGATCGAAAATCCTCCGGCTGTCTTCTCTTCCATTCTTTGTTCCTCCAACCTTGCTACCTCTTTTAGCGCCCACTTACAAAATGTCGATTTTGCTCAGCGTCGATCTGCGAGATGGTGCGTTCATGTACATTCACCTATGATCGCCAGCAGGATTTCACGCACTTTTACCTTTTTGCTCTCAGCATGTTCACTATTAATTATTAGTTTATTTCATGTATTTTATTGGTATCATGTAATGGTCACATTACGATGTATATATATGTGATGTATGTTCTTTTTTTTTTAGTTTTTACCTGTTAAAATTCATTTCAAACATTTGTTATTTATGTTTATATAATTATTCATTGTTTTATTTTCGTTAATAGATTAAAAACACTACACGCTTCTACTTTTGAACGATTTTTTATCCATGTATTTCAATTAATATTTTAATGTGTGTATATACATATGTATATATGTATATATTGGTAGCGTGGTGGCCTAGTGGTTAAGGTGTTTGGGTACTAAATCAGAGGACATGGGTTCGAGACTTGTCTCGTTCCAGATCCGAATCGGTCCCCCAGGTTTATATCCAATCTAAAATGAACATTGGTTATACCAGAAAAATCTGGGAAAGTAAAGGCGGCCGAGAAAAAGGAACTGACCTTAATATTCTCATCAGATCCATTAGGCTTAGTGCATTATGAAAAACTTAATTTCACAATCACCGACGCCCTGCTAAGGGTATGGGACTTACTTTACTTTAAATATATGCTCGTATATTACCTTTCTTATACGCTGAAAAAGCTACGCACTGCTGGCGGAAGTGATACAGGAAGTTTGTTCATTATTAATTTTTTATAAATTATCAAAAGAAACATTTAATCTCGCATCGAGATTGTCTTGCACCGCGAATTTTTCACGTTAACTAAATTCGCAACAACAGTCACCTGTTTTGAAGTGTAGCGATTCCTCCCGGTCCGCCCATTCGTGTTAGTAATTTTATGGGCAATGCTAACTAGGGCATACTTGTGGTACAATTGCGGCACGTGTTCGATAGAGTGTACACGCTTTTTTCCGTTGCCTTCCACCAGCAACTTCCCGGCTTCTTGAAAGAATCATTCGATCCGTTTCAACATCATAAAATTCGAATTTTATTCTGAAGCTCACGAATCGTTGTTACATTCTGTTTTAGAGGATATTTCAGAGGATGCTATTTTTTCTTTCTTCGTATTAATACAAAATCGTATCCGAATATAGAGCTCTTAATATGGTCTATAAAAAGAAAAAGGCTTAATAATATACGCTATATTACAGGAATACGAACTTGATGTATTCGGTAAATTTTAATTTCTAATTACGCTACAATTTTTTTTTACCTTAGCTCCGGTTAGCCGGCTTATTAATGCGTATTCTTTTATTTTACTGGAGATTAATATAGCGGCATCATCAATTTCTGTCCAATTTAATTATTTTTTTTTTTTCTATTTATTCGTCAATTAATTGTAAGCGTAATGTTTACGTTGGTGAATATAGTGCGCCGTATGAGGAGGTATTCAAAAATACACCTGGATTTTTAATATGGTTTCAATTATTTTTACTCGCTCGAACGTTAGTTTAGTACCCACTCCCTTCCTCGTGTTTAAATACATTTGTCCCAACTGTTTTTTCCGCTGTTGTAAATGTTTTTTCAAGTTTTACGAAGGGACGCTGGCGGCCTGTAGTGAATTTTTTTTGACTTTTTCTACGGTAACAACATTCTTTCTTTTCAATTTTTTTTTCGCAAGTGCGAACAAACGAAATCGCAGTAGTGGTAATAAAGGCTATTTCGTATTTGGTTTTTTTTTGGGGGGGGGGGGGGGGGTCTCAACTATGAATTAGGCACAAATGAGATTTTTAAAAGTGTCTGTGTACGGCAGCGTGATATCATACCCGAACGAAACACGTCGCGGTAGCTGGCTTAATATTTCGCTTTTCGTTGGAAACTGTTCGACGGGAATTGTAGAGTCTCACTAATCAGCCCCATGATCGGTTCTTGCACACTTGCACGTAATCTTCTCAACTCATCCGCGTAAAAATGCTGATTAAAAGAAACAAATTTCCGGCGAACCACTCATATCGAAAACATAAATCAGCATTCTCTTCATATTCGTTCGAACTTGTTGCGATTTTTTACTGCCTTTGTTCGTGCCGGTGAATTTGACAGCGTAGTCGACTGTCGCCTCAGCGTCAGCTATCATCTCCGGTTACGACTGAAACGAGGATCATTTCGAAGTTGGTTCTAAACACAAATGGCTTTCTGATCTTTTCTGTAAGTAACCGAGTCACAAATTTTGTTTAAATCTTATACCGCCAAAATTTATGAACAAGAACTTCAAAACACACACGTCAATTCTGCAACTTCTTCGATAGTCCCCAACAACGATCTCCCTAGACTGTGTCACGAATTTTTTCTTCTATTTCGTCATTGCTAATGGTAGAATGCGTGTCAGATCGTGTTCGATCATTAAGTGACATTTCTCGCCTTTTAATACGGAAACACGTAAAGCTGTGCATTTTAAAGACGTTTCACGTTAAAGCATCGCAGCTGCGAGATTTTTCCTAACAGAAAAGAAAATTTAGCGGGCAAATTCTTCAAAAATCGCGGCACACATTTAATAGGCATTAAGAAAACACACACCGAAACGTGGTATAAATAATAAAGATCGATTACTCTAATCTCAATGCATCTAGCGGCGATATCCGCAGCTGTGTCTGGATTACGCACCGATTCCAGTTATATTTCAGGACTCCTCGTATTCTGTTACCTGAACGGATCAGTTTGCAAATTGGTTGGCTTCATTTTTATTATTCACCAACTTTTAAAACCACGTAACCGCAAACATCTAAACGGATCGATCTGGACACTCGCTATTAATTATTTTTTTAACAACTTTCATGCAAGTGTTTTTCAATCATCATTTTTATTGACAGCCCGGTGCCAGCGAAACCACGACAGTTTTAACTATTCAACTGTTCACGTTACGGTAATCTTACGCACTACATCTTTTTAGAAGTAGTACAGCTGCAGTTTCGGTACTTGTAAGAAGCAAGTTATAATTAAATATGAAGGAAATAAATGCCCCCAAAATGAGAAACCCGAAATAAGTTTTAATATAATAATATAATTTACTTTAATTAAAATTCAAATTGAAATAGCTCAATTGAAGGAAACGTTTTCGGGCTATATCATCAGCTAACAATAGACAATACACTGAAATAAAACTACACTGCAGAGAATTATTAGGATTACGTGTGATTATACAGGAAAATCAGTGACAATGGCCTATGCCCGAAATCGTTTTGCTAAATTGAGGTATTTATTTTAATTTTAATCGAAGTAAATAATATTAAAACTTATTTTCGTTTGTTATTGAGGTATTTATTTTCTTTTAATATTTATAAATATTAATGATTAAATTTAAAACGTGATTAATAATTAAGATAATATTCCTTCAGTTTATTCATGCGCATAATTATGCAGCTATTATGTTTTATCGATAACAAAAACGAAGGTTACTCTGTTTAAAGAACGAAAAGACAAGAAGTGCATTGACGTTAATGTCACTTTTCCGTTTGCATTACTCCTATTTTGCCATTCATGCCTGCATGGCGAGCGTAAATCACTCGCGGCTGCCGAGGAAGCGGCATCAAATGGCGTTTAGTTTCCCTTTATCGTTGCGAAAGGTTTACGTTGCAGAATTAAAATACATAATTTGAAAGATTGGGGTGTTAGACTTTAAAAGCAGTCGGAAACAAAGGAAATTTTATATAACTTAATTCAACCGGAATAAACAAAATCGTGGTACCATAAAATTCCTAAGAATATCCCTCGGTATGGTTAACGAGAAAATTTGTGGCCATGATATGTATGGGACGTATTCGTGAAAAGATTAATTTTTTTAGTCAGGAGATCTTCAGGAGGGGCATCTTGCAATCAGCAAGTATCATCGCGGGATATTTGGGAGATATTAACCATTTGCTGTTATCCCGACCTGGCTATGATGCAATTAAGCAAAATTTTTTAAAGGGTTGATTTTTTTTGTTTTTGGTTCGTCAATCAGAGACCAACACCAGGAAAGGGTTAATTTCTCGAAGGTTATTTCCTTCGTAATATTCAAGTTTTTTTTTACTGCGTAGCGGGGAACATTTTGGGACAGAGGGAAGTATGACAGTTTATTTTTAAGAGTAAAATTATTATATAGGCGGGTCCTATAATTTTTCAATTAGTCATAAGATCCTACAGTCGGGCTACAGACAAAGAAAAGAAAAAAAAAAATAGAAAAAAAAGAAAAAAAATATTTTTGATAGTTACTGCATGGTGACGATTCTTGTGTTGACGGCCTGTATTATTAAAAAATGTTTAGTTATGTTTTTGCTCTTTTTTTTGTTTTTTTTTTTCATATTAAATAGTAATCTCTTACTTTCGGATAATATTCCTGTAATTTTCACTTGAATTGGAACTATTTTTTTTTTTTTTTTTTTTGACCCCAATTCATTTAGCCAGTCCGATATGCTATTAAGATAAAATTATTCAGGAATGTAGTTGAAAATACAAAATTGTAAGTTGTAGTATAAATAGCGAAGCAATTTTTTTTTTTTTTTTTGTAAAGTTTGGGCCACTAAATTAATAATTTATTTCATTAAAATTAATTTTTTTCCCTACCCTGGGCGCGCCAGCGGCCTTGACCTAACAACATGAAAATTTAAGAGATCGAACTAAATAGCCAGGCGGTCAGAAATAGAAAGAACAAAGGACAGCAGCAACGGAATAACTGAAGGCATTGGGAAGGATATAGGTAGCGTTAAAGGGAGTAGGAAGACCCAAAGCTAAAAGTTGGACGTAAAGAAGGGAGTCTTCGTTAAGGAGTACAGAACATTCGAAAAGAATATAATTTGAGTCACAAATACAAAAAGGCTCAGAAGCATGAAGAGAGCAGAAACGAGAAGGGGACTAAGCGAATCGAAAGCGAGAAGAAGGGAGTAGAGAATGATCGATCCTGAGTCTAATTAAGGAAACAACAGTGGAACAACGACAGACAGGAATGGAATAGAACCGAGACAGGAAACGAGGAACCGGTTAAATAAGGCGGTACTGCGAATACGATTTGAGTATAAAGATGGATACATGTCCAAACAAAATCTGGAATGATTAGAGCGTGATAGGGAAAGAATGTCTGAAGAAGGGAAAGAGTCGAGGAAAGAACCATTGCGAGCGGCTAAGCGAGCTAAAGAGTCAGTTGAGTCATTGCCCTTAATATTGGAATAACTAGGAACCCATAGAAATTCTATGAGAATGGAACGAGACGAGAACAAAGAGGAGACAAGAGATCGAATAGAGAGGATGGTACCGTCAGAAGAATGGGAAGGAGGAGACAAGATGGCCTGAAGAACGCCTTTGGAATCGGAAACGATAAGGAATTTGTGAACCCCACTTGTAGAGGATATAAAATGAATGGCACGAAGAATTGAGATCGATTCGGCCGAGAAGATAGAGCAGAAAGAAGGAAGTCTGAAAGACTCGGAGTGCAAAAACGTAGGAGACGTATACGCACCACCCACGCCCCTATCACTCTTGGAGCCATCCGAGAAGATTAAGACACGGGAAGTAAAAGAAGAGTCCAGCAGCTGAAGGAATTCGAAGTTGACTACATTGTGAGAGGAAGAGTTAGCTCGGATAGGGAGGGAGGAGAAATTGATGGGGTGCCATATGCTATTAAAATCGAAAGAAAAGTAAGGAAGACTTTTATAAGAGGAAACGTAGGGAGAAAAATTGGAAACAGCTATATGCGATAAAATCGGAATTCTATGAGGCGCCAAGCGCCAGTGATTTTTGATATGAAGATAGGAAGGAATAAGATTGGATGACGAAATGGGGTGGCGTTTTATTAAAAAACGATAACCAAGTAGTGAACGACAAATGGATAGAGGTTGAGTGGCAGATTCAGATAGAATCGCAGGAATAGGAGAAGATTTTAAAGCGCCAGTGCATAGACAAAGGCAGGAATTTTGAATTGTGTCAAGTTTCGAACTGAGAGATTTGGAGGCATTGCCATAAATGAAGGAACAATAGTCGAGTTTGGACCGAATAATTGATTTGTATAGAATTAAAAGAATGCACGGGTCACCGCCCCATCTGAGCGGAAATAAAGATTTGAGGAGATTTAGTCTTTTGGTCGAGGAATTATAGGTATAATTAATATGTTCATGAAATGTAAGGCGACTATTTAAGAAAAGACCTAGGTAACATATGGAATTAGCAGTAGCAATAGGAATACCAGATACACCGATGTTTATAAAAGCACGGTTAAAGGGGCGGAGAGCAAAAATTATGCAGGAAGGAGAAAGAGAGAGATGGAGAGTAAAGAGAGTATTGCTAAGAAGGGGCAGTGAATGATTTAACTCGTTGGTGGCTGAGGATAGATCATCTGAGGTGGAGTAAACTAAAATATCATCAGGAAAAATGAGAGAGAAAGAGGGAATAGGAAGAGAAGCAATATCGAAGGAGTAAATATTAAAAAGAGTGGGGCTAAGGCAGGAACCCTGAGGAAGCCCACGATAGACGCATCTGAAGGTGGAATGAGAAGGCGAAGATAGATAAAGAGTTCTATGTTGAAAGAGGTTGAGTATAAGAGTGATAAAAACCGGAGGGAAATTAAAATAGGGGAGTTTGGAGCCCAGAGAGGGGGAAGATGCACATTATCAAATGAGAAGCGACAGTAAATTTCTTTGATAGGGAAGATTTATAGATATCTGTAAGGAAGTAACTGATGCAATCTACCGGGCCAAGCTCCATTAAAATTAATGGACTGCGCAATAAAACAAATAAATTTATTAAAAACGCGACACCGAAACATGCCGCTGTCGTGTTCTTAAAAAATATATTTGTTTTATTGTGCGTCATAAATTAATTTTAATTACGTAACAACAGATATGGTTAATTTTATTGCTGATTAAAGTGTTTTTTTCTGAGTTTTCAACTTAGCCAACCAAGTGGCAAAAAAATAAAATGAGCGGTTAAGTAAAGGACTAAAATCTTAAGTTGCGTATCGATATGAGAAAGAAGGTGAGAATGTAAGAAGCACTGAAAGGAGTTGGCAAGTTCGGATTCCAAGAAGTGAACGTAAAATGGTCAAGAATATATTTAAAGAAAATGTGATCTAAACCCGAGTAAACGGAAAATAGAAAACAATGTGGTCATGGAGCAAGGGAAAAACACTAACGAGAAATCTGTTTACGATAATTTTTGTATTTTTTTCTTTTGCGGCCTGAAAATTTGTTTATTTAGCTATTATTAAATTGTGAAGCATATTTTTTGTTTTAATTAAAATTAAAATTATAATTTTATTTATTAACTACATAGAAAAACACATATGACAGAAAATTAGTTATTTAAAAAATAAAATAAACACCGACATTAATACAGAAAATGGATATGAACATTTATAATCTAAATTTGAAGAAGTATGTGTATAAATCTTATAACTTAAGGTTAAAGTTAAACAAAACGATCAAAAATATTTATTTCAACAAACAATGTATTAAATTCTATATAACACCAACTTATGCGAAAATAAATATCAAGAACAGGACACGGACAGCAAAAACTATTAATAAACATAAATTAAAATTAAATATTGAAGACAATTTAGAAATAATAAAATATATAACTAATAATAATTTACTAAATAACGCTGAAACATATTATATTAATAAATTTAAGGACATTTTAATTAATAATAATCTAATTATAAATAATAATGCACCGTTTAAAATCAACATTTAATTGTAACGTATTGATGTATCGAATAGATTAATTATTGTAATTAGGACACATGTGTATTCGTTTATTTATCCTTAACTTTAATTTTATTATTGCCATGATTATGGGGTAACTTCGAAGCATGTCGGTGTTTACTATACTTTTTTAAATAACTAATTTCCTAAATATTTAAAGCTTTCACAGTGATCTTTCCTGTCATACGTATTTTTGTGTGTATTTAATAAATGTTAATACAGAAAATGGATATAACATTTATAATAATCTATAATTTTATTACTGATCAAATTTAAAAGTGCATTGTGTTAATTGCCCCAGCTGCCCTCTAACATTGCTGGATTTAATTTTGTAAACGGATTCATCTTGGCTTACGGAATATGTTACGATGAAAAATTAAAAGCGATTTCTTCCCCGATGATTATCGATCCGAAATTGTCTTCAATACGGGCAAAGACATTATTCAACGATTCTTAGCTAAATTTCAACACTTATTAACAATTATATATATAATTTTTATATATATATATATATATATATATATATATATATATATATATAATTGTTAATAAGTGTTGAAATTTGTTTTTTGTCATAACTATATTGCTAACAATGTGTCTAAATAATAAATACAGTGATTCTTAGCTAATCTGGTTAGTAATCTCAGTTATGCTGTGCAGAAAGAGTTGCAATAAAAAGACTAAGAGTCGTTCGAATAATAAAGGTTTAATTAATTTGGGTTCTGTTCGTTCGACTAATACTTTCAAAAATAACAGCGACTGTTAACTACGTTAATGTATGAGAGTTCAGATCGTTTTTTTTGGTTTTTTTTTGGTTTTTTGTGAGACGTAACAAAAACCTCTGATCCAGAGTATCGAAGTGGTTTATAAATTAACGGAAAAATGTCCTTCTATATTTAATTAAAAGTTATCATGACAGACAGATTAGAGAAAGATCGATAATTTTCAGCTTAATGTGAAACGCGAAGGTTATTTTAAGTATGTTTTCCAAAGAGAGAAAGAATCTTTACATAAATATAATTCCAGATAAAACAACAATTTTTTCATTAATTTCCAAGTACAGATTTAAAGAGCTATTAGCCGTGGGTAACAGGGACCAAGACTGGAAACCGTTCGAGTACGTACCACTCAAATTCGTTCGTCTGAAACAAACGAGCAACGGGAAGTGAGACCCAAAATCGTATTTTTAATATTTGCTACTCGGAATGTTATTTATACTAAAATTTGAAATACTTACTCAATTATTGCAGTTTTCTGTTGTAGTAATAAATCAATTTTAATAAAATAAGTTGAAAAATACGAGTAAAGAAAATATTCACTTAAATGTGTAATTATGGAAGATCAGCCCGTGTGAATAACTCAGCCCCTTGAAAATTATGCATGTGTGTGCTGTTTAGTTGAGCGAAAATTTTTGTTAAATCACGACAGACAAATTTTAGAAAAATCGGTAATCTTTAGCTAAACATGAATCGTGAAGATTATTTTTTTGTTGGACAGTGATAAACATGTTCCTAAAGAGAGAAAGAATCTTTAAATAAATTTAATTTCAGATAAAACAAAACTTTTTCTATGAATTTCCAAGTACAGATTTAAACGGGTATTAATACAAGGGTGAAGCCATGGGTAACAGCTAGTTTTCTTGTATTAATAATTATATCTATATAATATTAAATAATTTAAAATCTAACAACTATAACATAGCCTTTAAAACTAATAATATAATAAATTAGTAAATTTTAATAATTACCGTAAATGACTCAATTCAACATCTTTTTGGTCGTTATAATGATATATATATATATATATATATATATATATATATATATATATATATATATATATATATATTGATTACTGGGCAATATGCGAAAAAGTTTATATTACACAAATAAAACGTTCATTTAATATAAGATACAAGGAGAAATGCTATTAATGGTAAATACTAGTATATGGAAAAATCGGCAGTTGCAGAGCATATTATTAAAACAAAACATAATATTATTTATAACGTTAAAAAAGAAATTATTATAGTAAAAATTATTTATGACAAACAGTTGTCAACTATAACGGAAAAATATTACAATAATAAATTTAATACAAAAAATTATGAATATACAATTATCCAAGAATAATCCACTACATATATATGTATATATATACAGTTAAATTATAATTAAACTAAAATCGATATTTATCTAAATTATAATATTTATACTAACTAAATTAAAAGACAAATACGTTTTGTTTGTAATAATACTTTAACATCTTGATAATGATGGTAGTTCGTTGAAATTAGTCGATGTTTTTTAATATTTTGAATATGTTTTGCGTATTTTTTGTACGATTTTTTTTTTTTTTTATATTATATTCGGCATAATATTATGAATCGATTACTTTTTTAAATATACATATTGTTGATGTTTATTTATATAATAATTCTCCAGATCGTTGATTAATCAATTTTGATAATGAAAAGTATTTTTATAAACATATATTTTACATTCAGTAGTAAGACAGTTTTCGCTATGTTGATTTTCAGACCTATTTCTTTGCTTCTTATATTTAATGTTCTTGCATCATTTCTTTTAGTTCATCTATATCTTTGCTAAGAATCATTATGTCATCCGCATATCTGAGGTGGCTGAGATATGTTTGCCCAATTTTTAAACCTTTACTGTTCCACTTTAATTTCTCAAATACCGATTGCAATAGTTTTGGTCCCCCCTGTATAGGTTAATTTCTGTTTCCACCGGACCAACCAGTATAGTGGCCTTTGCGTTCTTATATATATATATATATATATATATATATATATATATGCTGTATAATTGAAACATATTCATTATTTACCCCGGCTGTTTCTTTAAGGTCGCTCTGTGTTGAAATAGAATCAAATGTTTTCTCATAGTGTCTATTAATACCATGTATATGATCACGGGAGCTTTATCGTCGAAACGCGTCGGGGTATTTGATAAATTAAATAATTGTTTTAAATTGGTGTTTAAAATTAATTACTGTACAATATAAAAGAAACAATGAGTGAAATAAACAGATATAGTAAATGATAAATAATTTTCAGAAATAACTGTGTTTTTAAAAAGATATTTATTCGCTTAACGTTTCGACCAGCTTACACTGGCCATCATCTTTGCTTCTGACGATGGCCAGTGTAAGCTGGTCGAAACGTTAAGCGAATAAATATCTTTTTAAAAACACAGTTGTTTCCGAAAATTATTTATCATGAGTAATCACTGTGAAAGCTTTAAATTTTTAAGATATAGTAAATTTTAAAAGGACTGGACGAGCTAAGCGGCAGACAAGAAAAAATAGAAAGAACTTCGAGAGAACTGCTATTAAAAACTGAACGTATACAGTGACCCCGTTTACAGATTAAAAATTCAACTGACACTTAATCACATCTGACGGAGAAAACTCCATAATCAAATTGAGAATTATAATCGAAACCCATCTTATCATTTCAAGCAAACGTGTTTGTCTTTGATCAAATGACTTTGAATTTTTTTTTTTCTTTTTACTGGGCTTGTCAACCTCGGACCTTTACCGAGAAAAAATTAGAAAAGGAAATTAATCAGTTATCAGTTACGATACGGTATCCTTAAGAGGAAGGAACAAACAATGGGAACGATATGTGGAGAAGGAAAATACAGGATATAGGAGGCACAGTATGGAGCAGGAATATCAATTCGCAGCAATATTCAGCAACGATCAATAAGCACAGTTCACCCTAATCAAATTCATAAAGGACACCAAGCACCAATCGGCATTCAGCAGCTGCGGACAAAAAAAAAAAAACTGATCAAAAAATATATATGACTAATACAAAGTACTTAATTTAAAAAAAAGGTACTAAACAAAAAAAAACACTGCCTTTTGGTTTTCTCTTAAACAGTATGATTTTTTTTTTTTTTTTTTTTCTGATTTAGTATTACTTATTTAGTCTGTTTTTTCAATCAAAATATCCAAAGTACCTAGACAATTGTATATCGTAAGAAAATAAATTTTATAATAATATTAAAAAATCAATATAATTTCATAGCTGCCTCGATGTCGGTACATTGGTCGCCTAGTCTAATTAAAATGTAACGTTAGAGACAAAATGCTTCACCGGAAGTGAAGTTTATTGGATAACCTTTTTCAAATTCATCAAACATTCTGGTACATATTTCTCTAGTCGACGTGTGTTAATATACGAGTTCGTTATCTCACGTTTATCGCGTTTCATAATATTTACTGACCGGAGGTCCAGGGATGGTTATTGTTCAGTTACTTTCTTCTATTGTCTCTCCCTTATCATTTCCGTTTTAACTGTACCGTATTAGCTTTACTACGTTAATTAAACTGAAACAAAAAAAAAAAAAAAAAAAAAAAAATGAAGGTAGAATCCTACTTTGTATATTTTTGCCTTAAAACTTCAACTTTTATTTTCTTTTAACGTACGACATTTTCTGAATTATTATTTTTCTTTCCTTCAATTAACTATCTCTTTGGACTGCAACTATTCTAGCTGTTTATTTTTCCGGATTTTTTCCTCTTACAGCATTCCCGAAATTTCCTTTCGATTTTGATTCTTTCTTTTTGTTTTGTTCACGAAAATCACCTTTTTTTTTAAAACTTGTGGGTTAAAATTACATCATCACATAGAAAAAAACTTTTATCCAAAGTTTAGAAATTATAATTTTTTTTTTTTTTTTTTTTTTTTTTTTTTTGGGCGCATCAACTATGGACCATTGCCCAGACACAATGGGAAGAAGAAACAACTAACTAGAACCTAATTCGATTGGAGACAGTTTAAATAAAGGAACCAAGGACAAGAACAACAGACTGGGAAGGAAGGGACAAGATGTAAGACGCACAGTAAGGAGTGGGAAGCCCCAGCTTTATAAGGTGAAGATAGAAAAGAGAGCACTCCGCAGAAAGAGCAGAGCACTCGAAGAAAATGTGATCAGCATGATGCAACGGACAATGAGGAGAGGGAAGCAAAGAGAAACGATAGCGTGAAGAGGGCAGCAGTGTGTGATTAAAGCGCAGGCGGACAATAGAGGAAATTATAAATCGTGGAAGAGAGGGAAACTCCGAGAACCATGGATGAGAAGGAAGTGTAGGTTGGATTGAAAGGTAGAAGGAACGATTGTTGGTAAAAGAAGAAGGGTACACATCCGACCAAAATCTGAAGTGAAGCTTCTTAATTAGGGGTAATAGATTAACAGCCGGGATTTTTTTAAAATAGAAGCGAGAACGAACAGCAACCTGAGCCAAAGCATCCGCCATTTCATTACCCTCGATGCCTCTGTGACCAGGAACCCACAGTAAGTCAATGTGTACAGAGTGATGGAAAGAAAGATTATAAATGAGAGATCGTATACGAAGAATGAAGAAGTCAGAAGAGGGAGGAGGAAGCGGTGAACTGATAGCCTGGAGAACACCCATGGAGTCAGAAATGATTAGATAGTCGGAGGGCGAACGATTGGACGAGATATGTATGATCGCACGAAGGATAGCCATCAATTCGGCCGTAAAAATAGAACAGAAAGATGGGAGGCGAAAGGATTCGGAGAAGTTGGAGTCGGGAAGAATAAAAGACGATCCGACCCCACCGGGTCCTCTAGAGCCATCAGTAAAAACAAGTGCATGAGAAGGAAAAAGACAACTGACCGTACTGCAAAATTCCTGTTTAATGACGGTCTGAGGCATAAACTTAGAAAATTTAGGGAGAAAATGTACTTTGGGAGGGTGTAAGAGGTCGAAATAATTGAGTGAGAAGTACGGAAGATTATTGCTGGATATAATATGGGAGGAAAAATGGCTAAGACGTTGAGAAATAGGGGCTAAGATAGGGATTTTATTAGAAACAAAACGCCAGTTCTTGGCAATGTAAATGTAGGAAGGAATAAGTTGAGACGAAGTGATAGGTAAATGTTTGGAAAGGAATCGATAGCCCAAATAAGACCTTCGAACTGAGAGGGGAGGTATGTTAGATTCCGCGAGCATTGCTGAAATGGGAGAGGATTTGAGAGCACCGAGGCAAAGACGGAGACAGGAGTTTTGTATTATATCTAATTTGGAAAGAAGGGATCTGGAGGCACAACCATAGATAATAGAGCAGTAATCAAACTTGGAGCGAATAATGAATGTATACAGGGAAATGAGCAGATGAGGATCACCTCCCCATTTGGTTGGAGACAAGGATTTTAGCAAGTTCAGTCTTTTAACGGCAGAACAAGAAAGGTGGTCAATATGCTCAGAGAAGGTCAGACGACTATTAAGGTAAATACCGAGATAGCAGAAGCAAATAACACGGGGAAGAGAAACTTGATTCAGGGATAGGTTGACTAATGTGGAATTGTAGGGGCGGAGAGTAAAAACCATAGAAGAGGATTTGGAAGGAGAAACAGAAAGGTGAATAGAAGATAGGGACTGTTCGAGTGCAAACAAAGACGAATTAAGAGTTTCGTTGGCGATTACCAAGTCGTAGGAAGAGGAAAAAAGAAGAATATCATCCGCAAAGAATAAAGAGAGGGAGTTTAAAGGAAGAGATGCTACAGCAATGGTATATATATTGAAGAGGTTAGGGCTGAGGGGGGAACCTTGCGGAAGACCGCGGAAAACACTTCTTGTAGCTCGAAGCCACGGAGAGGAAATGTGGATAATGCGATTTATCATAAGATTAATAGTCAGCGAAATGAGTTTGACTGGGAGATTAATTGCGGCCATTGCGTCTTTTAGACTAGGTAGATGAACGTTATCAAAGGCTGAGGATAAGTCGATAAAAGAAGCCAGCGTGAAATGCTTATGTATGAAGGATTTATAAACGTGGGAAACAAAGGAGCTAATTCAATCGGCAGGACCAATGCCTGGTCGAAAGCCAAACACGTTGGAAGGAAGTAAGTTGTTATGTTCCAGCCACCAAACAAGACGTTTATTCAGCATGCCTTCGAAGAGTTTCCTGAAACATGATGCCAAAGAGATAGGACGTAAGGAAGCATTTTTTTTCGGGATGAGAATAACGATAAAGGAGTTCCAGGAAGACGGAGTAATGCCTCTGGATAAAAAGGAATTGAAGAGTTCAAGGAAAAACGCAAGTGACTGCTCAGACAGATTTTTAAGGACTATGTATGGAATACCATCTATACCCGGTGTAGGACTGGTAGAGTTTAGGAGAACAGACTTCAGTTCATTGATATTGAATGCAGATGTTAAAGGGTGCGGGGGGGGGCTCTGTACGGAAGGAAAGGAGTTTACACCGACACTTTTGCAGAACCAGCTCAGTGATGAAAAGATAATTTTTTTCTTAAATTGGTAAAATATTTGAAAATAGTTATAAAATATAAACATATAAACACATTCTAGTTACATTATATTTTTATGTAAACATTGCTTAAAAAAAGATTTTTTAAAACTTTTTAAAAATTTTTTAAACTTTTAAATATTTTAATTTTATTTTATTAGTCACTTTTCATAATTTATATCTAATTGTGCAATAATCGACTTTTATCCGTTATTTTTTATATTCAGTAATCTTTATTCAATTTATATATTATAATAACTCCCGTGATCATGAAGCTTTATCTTCGAAACGCGTCGAGTATATAATAAAAATTAAGTAATTGTTCTATTGGTATGTTTAATTTACTTAATATAATTATATATTCACAGATTAATTACAGTTTTACTGAACTATAATTATGGTATTAAATTAAAACAGTTAATATTTAACATATTAGATGTAATTCAAAATTCTTTTACCTAGTGCTCTTAAATCCTCAATTTCACCAGTTCTTTCGGTATCTAATACGCCATCCCAGTCTATTCACAGATCTTATTTAGGCCAGCGCTTTCCTGCTATCTTCTGCTTGGATTCTTTACTATCATCCATTTCTATCTTTCAATTTCCAGCAATTGGAGTTTCTAGTCAAATTGTTATCTTATCTTTTAGATTACCTTTTTCCTTCTCGTGTAACCGATTTCACTGATAGTTCGAGGAGGCCTATTGGAGTTGTTGCTTTCTTTCATTCCAACAAATTTTAATCTTTCCGAATCTTTTCGTTTCCCTTCGTTCCGTTCCATATTTACGACCAAGTTGATGGCTATTTTCTAGCAATTGCTCTCTGCCAAATCCGTAGTTCTTTTTGTTTCCTTCACTTCGTCGTTCTGTTGTTGTCTCCATTATTCGCCTACATTTTTAAGTCATACTCTATTAAACCTTCCTCCTGATTGAATTTTTCGTTCATTTCGGCTCCGTCTTCTTCACTCAAACGAAGCGCCTGTTGGCGATGCTGATCGTCTGTTTATTAAGTGTTCGTCTCTTTCTGCTAAGCATTCTACTATGTATTTCAGTTTGCTGAGACTTGGTCTTCCTCCTTTGTATTCCTTTTCTTATATCTTGTCTTTTACTTCGACCCACACTCTGTCCCCATTATTTGCCCCTTCCTACTAACAATATCTAATCGGATCGAGATATAATTGATTCCTTCCTATTCTAATTGTTCCTTGGTAAAGGTCCCTGGTTGACGTGCCAAAAAGTAAAAAAAGGAAGAGGCTATTTAATGTTCCGTTATCTTTATTTCTTCTGATTGTCTTCTTTCCACTTTATCATTAAGTATTATTTTTTTTTTTCGGTCCTTCAAACTTTCTTTTTTCTCCTTCCTGATCACTTCTGCGGTTTTATATTTACTCATTCATATGCTTTCTTCTCTGCATGCAATTCGTATTAACTTGCTTTGAATTCCTATTCTGGCATCTTCGGTAATGAAACGGTCGATTCTTTGATTCGGATTGCTGCTTCTTCTTAAAAAAAGTCTCATCTTTTAACCTCTTCTACCGTTATGTAAGAATTTCCATTTTAGATTTTGGTTGAATGCGTACGGTTCTTTTAATAATTTTATTTATTTCATTCGTTTATCCAACCTAGTCTTCCTTCCAATTGATGGTTCCTTCACTTCGGCTTTGCTGTTGTATGCATTATTCGCCTGCATTTTAACCGTAAACAACAGAGCTTCGGTGTTCCGAATGAAACAGCTGTAGATGTAGAAAAAGCAATATTCCGAGCGAAGAAGCGCACTTGCCAATACCTAAATATGACAATACCGCAAATATTTAATGAGGAGATTAAAAAGATCTGAGTTTTCCGTGCGAATGCTATAATTACGTGACTTTAAAGAATTCGCTAAATCGTAATAAAAACCGAACACATGTGGAATACAGACTGAACTCAAATATCCGTAAAATCTAATACTTCTTGAAGATGAAGGATTTATAATGCGCGATGGAATGAGCTTTCTTTTGATAGAAGATGGAATAGAAGATAAATCGTTAATTTGTTCTGAGACTAAAAGAAATTCTGAGAGAACAGAAGTTTTTTTTTTACGGATGGAATTTTTTAAAATAATTTGCTCAGATTTACACTATTCACGCTAATTTAGAAAGTATACATGAAGAAACGAATGTGGTTCGAGTTATACTTGCTCTTCTTCTCCCGATGAAGGTTACGTTAATTATATCCGAATATTTCGATTACACCACTGCGAGAAGTACCCCGGTGGAGTCTCAAAAATTGTAAATATCAATTTTGAAATGTCTACTGTTTCAGTTTCAATAGAACCGGTCGGACTATTTATTATATTTATTGTTTTAAATGGTTCATTTTTTAATGTTTTTTAACATTTATACAATCTAGATTATGTAATATATTATATTTTTATAAATTGTTGAATGTATATGTCGTTTGTGTAACAAAAAAGTATAGTAACCGAATGTTAACGGTCATTTTTTAAAATTGTCTACATTTATAATTTGATAATAAGCGTAGTAGACCGTCCGTATCCTCGGTAAAATTCATTACAAAAAAGACATAGGAACTGAAATAACACTTAGGGTGATTTTTTTTAATCTTTCAAATCCATTAAAAGGGTTTTTGATGTTTTTCAAGACCTGCTCCTTAAGTTTGGATGATGTTTTGAAGGGAAAAGGTTCAACGGTGGCTTGGTGGTGAGCTATTGAACCTTGCGGGGTGCTGGATTCCGCAAGAGCCATTAGCAGACCATTTAAATCTATTTCGAAAGTAAAAATATTTTTTATTTTCATCATTGATATAATCTTTGCTTTTTTTAAATAAGTGGAATCAATATTCTCTTCACTCGTAGAATATATTCGTCTGCTTTTAATCAGTATCGCGTTGTTGGAAAATGGCGTACCACAAGGCTCTGCTTTAAGCGCAACCTTGTTCATACATTATATCAATGACATAACTGACTGCCTTGCCGTCCCGGCTCTACGTTGATGACCTAAATATATCCATATCATCCAAACATCCTATAAACGCTCAAAAAATATCCTTCAAAAATCCATCGAAAAATTACAAAAGTGGTGCGCAATGATAACGGTCTGAACTCCTCCTTAACAAAAGCAATATGTGTTGATTTCCACAGAGGACGCCAAAACCCACTTCCCAGCGTATTCCGGAGTCTAAATGGTTTTCCTATCCCAAATCGTCCGTCAGTCAAGTTTCTAGGCCTAATATTCGATAAAAAAGCTTTCCTGGCGCTCTCACATAGCTGAGCTCAAAACCAAATGCCTAAAATCCTTGTCTATCCTGAAATATCTATCAAATTACAAGTACAATATAAACCCAAAATTACTCCTTACAATTTACAGATCAATTATCCTTTCGCGAATCAATTACGGGTGCCAGGTGTACTTCTCAGCCGCTAAAAGTGTGCTAAGATCCTTAGATCCTATACATTCTGCGACCCTCCGGTCTATCCTTTCTGCTGATCCCTCTTCACCGGTTGTAAGTTTGTATGGACTGGCAGGTTGTCCTCCGCTGTCCTACTATAGGAAGTACTATAACTTTAAAGAATTGAGCACCCTCCTTAGTAGTACCAAAACCCCGACACTCGAGCTGGCTACCATATCTCATAATATGAGGTTTGGGAATGACCCAGTGCCTGAACTTTTTTCGGTTATGCGTCGTTTCCAAATCTCTTCAATCCCAAAAACTCTGCCGGACTTCGCGGCAACCGCACCACCTTGGAGTCAGCCAATCACAAACATCAACATATCGCTAACAAAATTTAACAAAGCAACGTAGCACAAATAGCAAAAAATTTCATAGCGAGCTACACAAACTATGCATGTCTCTACACAGATGGAGCGAAGGCAATAGGTTGTCAGTCACCGGCGGCATGCTCCTTCGAAGTCTCAGGGGCAGCAGAGTCACTTAGACTGCACGATTTCTGTACAGCACTGGACGCTGAAATATACGCCACGGTTTTTTACATCCAACACTACACCAGTAGCAACCCCCAGTCCCAAAAGGCCCTATTCATAACTGACTCTCTAAACTCCCTTCAACTCATCTCAGAAATTAAATCCAACAACCCTTTGATAAGGAAGGTCCATTACCTATTATACAGGTTATCACATTTAAACTCTGAAGTGTCTTTCCTATGGGTGCCGGCTCATGTTAGGACTCCAGGCAATGAGCGTGTCAATCGAGCAGCTCAGGCGACATTGTTCTCTTCAATACCATACAACCTCCTTCTTCCCCCTACATTGGCTCATTTGTTTATGCCGCAAACTGGAGAAGAATGGCAACAGGAATGGAGATTTTCAAGTACGTTTCTCCGAAGCATGAAAACAATCACGGAGCCTTGGTGGCCCACAGACGGAGTTTCCCGCAGAGATTTTTCTGTCCTGAATCGTCTCCGAATAGAACATACAACCCTCTCGCACAGCTACATATTCACGAGCCAAGTACCCCCAAATGTCTGCCCCTTTTGTAATCAATCGAGCGCCCCATCTACCTATCACCTACTTCTCGAATGTTCCTCATTTGTAGTACCACGATCCATTCACTTTACCACTTCCTCTAGTTTTAAGATACTGTCAAATGCTCCGTTCGCGGTCGCAGCTGTATTAGCTTTAATGCGGAGTCGCGATCTGTACTATCGCGTTTAATCCCCTTAAGTAGGCTCCATGTGCTGTAATAGCCCCAGTAGTTAAACACGGCACGTGGAAACCCTCACACAAACCTTTAAAAAAAAAAAAAAACAAAAAAAAAGTATCGTGTTCATTAATAAAAATTCGTCGTCTTGTTCGTGAAATAATTTTGCATAAGAATCAGTAGATTCTAATATTATATGTAATATTTAATTTTGAAATGAGAATTACCATACCTAACATACTTTGAAACATGACATAATCACTCTATTTTTACTACAAAAATAAAAATTAACGTGCTACATAGTAAATTAATAATGGTTTATACGTTAGATAAATATTACATAAATATAAAGAGAGATTAAAAATATCATAAAAACATTATAACTCCAAAAAAATTTATAAGAGGTTTTTGTAGATAACAGTTCGAACTTGGTGATGTGACGTCCGTGGAACGGCGATAATAAATAAACCATAAACATGATGATTAAATATCACTACATTTGATAACTGATTACATGCTGATTAGAAACTACTGAGAAGCACATTTTTCAAATCCTTTTATGAGTGGTACGGTTGACGTAGACATGTCATTAACGTTTTTGCGAACTTCACGACACCAAGTTAATCATATCTTTGCAATTTTGTTGCTAATTCTTATTATTAGTGAAGCTAATTGAGTTTATTTTGTAATAATTTATTTTTAATACAATGCGTTTTATTGATCTCTAAATTGAGGCGACTGTTTACAAGAACCATATGTAATATCAGTGTGCGAACCATAGTTATTAAGTGATAAGTTGACTGTCCATTGTGTATACTTTAGGAATCATTTGTATTGTCGATATAAAATGAAAAAACTTGATTGCTTTTTTCGCCCAAAAAGTAAACTCCGACTTAAAAACAAACTATTAATCTACAAATAAGTCGTTGTTTCTTCCTGGAGATAAGGTATTCAGTTAAGAGGCACGACAGTCAACTCTAACCTTAATCAAGTTCAGGAGTTTCACAATAACTCTCTTCAACGTCTATGCGATGTACTATGGTTTGAACAGCATCATAAAAAGGGATCTACAAATAGCCACATTAAATGAGGAAATAAAGGTCCACGGTAGCCGATATTATGATCGCTCGACGGGATACATCAATTCCCTCGCTGTCTCACTGATCAATAACACAACTCAACGACGGCTAAAACGCGTACACCCCAATGACCTACTTCGGAGAACTACTTACAATTACCGCGCACTATTAACCTATTGTATGCAACTTTTTAAGCTTCTGGCAGTAACGTCACTAGCTATGATCATAGCAATGATTTATAGTATTTAATATTGATTATTGTTATGACTTTGTAATAATATACCGGGTGTTTCAAAATGATGTTACCACTCTTATGGGATTTCAACTTTGCACGAATGTAGCGCCTAAACGAGACATCGCAGACCCCGAGTTTAAATCTACGAAATGTTCTCCTGTTCTTTGGCTACAAAATCGTGCAAATCGCATTTCGATCGGTTGCGCGTAACTCGAGTACTGGCGGCGTAAAGAACACGCGTAGCGGTAGTAGTGAAACCAGCTATGTATGACAAAGTTGGGTTAGGTCCGCCTACTGTTGGCTTCTTCGTCTGCTCGTTATTCAAGGTTTAAGCACACGTTTATTTTCGATTACTTTTCGGTGTAACTGCAATTCGAACTTTTCGTTTTGCTGTCTGTGACGGATATTTCTATTCCGATGCGTCTATGTGTAGTTTAACTGTAAACTGATAATGCGGATTTTGTTAACTTTTTCGTGAAATGTCCGATATTTACGTGCGTATAGCGTTTAAATTTTGAAATGTTAAGTAATAACAAGCATCATTGCACCTCCTATCGTTTATGTTTAAGAAGTTTGCAGAAAAGTTGTAGTCCAGTAAAAATTGTAAAGCGACGAGCAGAAAGATACTCGTTAGAAGAACGCAGATTCATCGCGTCTCAGATGTTTTCCAGAAAACCAACTCAGGTACGCGATAATTTCCGCAAAGAGTTTAAAAAAGCACCTCCAGGACGTTTAACCATTAGACGTATATTCGCAAAGTTTGAAGAAACCGGCCTTCCATGACTTTCTTACTGCGGCGATATTGTTTTCATTACGACTGCTTCGTTTTCGGCCGGATACTGAGGCGATATTATTAGCCACTGAGCCGGTTTCTTCAACCTTTACGAATATACGTCTAATGGTTAAACGTCCTGGAGGTGCTTTTTTAAACTCTTTGCGGAAATTATCGCGTACCTGAGTTGGTTTTCTGGAAAACATCTGAGACGCGATGAATCTGCGTTCTTCTAACGAGTATCTTTCTGCTCGTCGCTTTACAATTTTTACTGGACTACAACTTTTCTGCAAACTTCTTAAACATAAACGATAGGAGGTGCAATGATGCTTGTTATTACTTAACATTTCAAAATTTAAACGCTATACGCACGTAAATATCGGACATTTCACGAAAAAGTTAACAAAATCCGCATTATCAGTTTACAGTTAAACTACACATAGACGCATCGGAATAGAAATATCCGTCACAGACAGCAAAACGAAAAGTTCGAATTGCAGTTACACCGAAAAGTAATCGAAAATAAACGTGTGCTTAAACCTTGAATAACGAGCAGACGAAGAAGCCAACAGTAGGCGGACCTAACCCAACTTTGTCATACATAGCTGGTTTCACTACTACCGCTACGCGTGTTCTTTACGCCGCCAGTACTCGAGTTACGCGCAACCGATCGAAATGCGATTTGCACGATTTTGTAGCCAAAGAACAGGAGAACATTTCGTAGATTTAAACTCGGGGTCTGCGATGTCTCGTTTAGGCGCTACATTCGTGCAAAGTTGAAATCCCATAAGAGTGGTAACATCATTTAATAATTTGACAAGTTAAACCGCATAACTTTACCGTTCATGATTGCACTATACACGCGGAGGTTATATTATATTTAGAAGTTGAGTGAATATTATTTCACGATCATCTCTGTGTATTTTACAATTTCTCGTTTGATTTTTGATTTGATTTGCTGTAACGAAGTCGACGGCGTCATTTCATTCATGAAAAAAAAAAAATATATATATATATATATATATTAAACGTTGATTTGATGGAGATGCATGGTGAAAGTTGCGACTTTAAAAAAATCAAGAAGGGGATTTTTGAAAAAGTTTGATGTAAATCTAAAATAGTATGAAGGTGTGTAAATTGAAGACATTTCCTTCTCAGTGAAGGTAGCCATTTATTAATAAATTTTCTGTTTTCATTTTACTGATTTTCTAAAAGTACATTTTGGCAGAATCCGGAGTTTATTGTTTCTACATTTTCAACATTTTTTCTCATCAGTTTCTTTGTTATTATCCTCGCCAAATTTGATGACCATTCTTCCATTTCATTTCATATCTCTCCGAATTGTTTGCGTAAAAGATATTTTCACATACTATTTTATTCAATTCGTTCATATTTCGTAGTGGTTTTAAAACTGGGGTGGTTTATTTAATATCGTTTAAGTAGTACTGTCTCAATATTTACATTTCGGTTATTATTTCTTTCTTTTTTACAACTTCTTGCAAATCTTCCAATATGAAATAGCAAACATTCTTTCTTGTCTTCATAACAGTTTTACACTATTCTTAATCTTTTTTCATAAACCCAAAGCTTTATTCCCCTATTGCTGAAAGATATTCTCTTTTCTTTCGTTCTATTGCCTAACATTTTAACGAAACTGCATTTAGGGGCACGAAATTAAACAAACGTTTAATTCGGTAACTCTACACCTAACTCCCCTTGCAACAAGTTCGATGTTTTTGTCCCGACTTTCATTACTAAGTTAATCTCTGTGTTTGCCTGTTGGCGAATGGTACCGTACTCTATAAACATTCCGATGCGGTTAATCTTTTTCTTCCCTTATTACGATAATTTTAAGTAAAATTATTCCGCCAATCACTTTTCATTATTTTTTTTCGTCGCGATCACTTTTTTCATTAGTTATATTAACATTTCCCATTATTATTTCTCTATTCTCTCACTTTAGCATTCTAATCTGTGTTTAACTTGTCGATCACTGAAGTCTCACTTCTTTATTCTCATTTTTCTACCTCTACTTCGAAGTCCTCTTGTTCCGGATTCGAATCACTCCCAGTTGTAAACCTAACCTGAAAACGACGATCTGTTGGCGTTGTGCATGGAAACCCTGCCACATTGTATTAATTAGAGCATCTTCGCACTCAGGTTCTGGTTTCTGGCCTTCATTGCTTTTTGCGTCATAAATTTAAATTATGCTGAATTAACTGAAGCATTAAATATTATTTTATTTCATTTTTATGTCGAGCGAATTTTTTAGTTGTAGTGACAAAAGCCGAATGCCGAAGCTATGAGAACATTTAGTTTTTTTTTCGAATTAATTAAATTTTATTAGAAACGAGTCGGCCAAATTCGTACCTTTTGTTCCTTCTGCACCTGGCTCTCATCATCTGGTCACTCAACTTATTAAGTCATATTTCATTGCAATATGTAATGTATACAACTACGTAATCTGCATTTTGTTTGCCCCCTTTCCTAGATTCTAGAATGTTCGACTATAAAGATGGCAATGAAGAAACGAAATTTTTGACTCCAGCTAATATTTTCTTTGATTTCTACGCAAGAAAATTCCGATTAGTAATACTTTATCACTATGTAAATAGTTTCATTGATTCACTTTTCGGCATTCGTTTCCTTTGAGTGTATTTATATTCAACCTTTTTCGCAGGAATTAATCCTTAACTTATCTTTGTTTATTTCGTTGTTTTCTTTTTTTTAAGTAACAATAGATCTTTACGATATCTTTTTTTTTTTTTTTTTGATATTCCCGGCTCTTCCGTGAATGCGTTAGCAGAACTTTCGTCCTTCCCCTATTTTTTGTCGCGTTTTTTATACATATCTTCACTTTTCCCTTATCTGTTGGTTTGTCCTCGTCATTTTTTTGTTATCCTATTAAATTTTAATAGTATCTCGATCGCTCTTTCTTAGGGGCAAAATTTTCCAGGAAAAGGAGCAAACGATGGGAGACATCCGTTCTGAACGTTTTTGTTATTTCTTTTTCATAAAATTTACGATTTGCCTGGTAATTAATTAGCTATCTCATTACAAAATCTCAAGTTGCTCTTAGGTTTAAATGGGTTACAATAATTCGGTGTTTGCAGAAATCTAACGTAAGATTTTTATAATCCTATGGAATTTTTTTCGCGTGTTAAACTTAAATATTTTTTTATCCGATGAAAGTAATTATTTTACAAATAAAATAAATAAATAATTAAATAATAGTCCAACGATGCAGTTACTGGAGGTTATATTTACGTTATACGAATTTAAATTCACTATTCAAACATAGTATATAAAAGATAAGATGACAACAATTAACGTTCCAATGCAGTTCACTTGCTTTATAATCAATGTCACGCTGAATCGTTTATCTACCTCTCTACTCCTTTTGAAACTTCAAGGACGGTTTTTCGAGGTCTTCCCCAAGGTTCCTAACTCGGCCCTTCTCTTTTCAACGTATACACTATCAGTGTGGCGCTTCTCTTTCTCTAAATTCTTCGTCTTTATTCGTTGTTGATGACATCTTACTTTTCGCCTCATCTTATGATATTATATCAGCCAATGAAGCACTTTTGTTTCGTTTTTTACCCTATTTTACATTCCGTAAGCCATATATAAGCGCGTAAATTAAATCACGCAAACAGTATTTCCCATCTGATTAGATTATGTTTCTTGTATTTCCCGGCCATTCGTTTCATTTGATTAATTTGAACAATAAGGTTAGTGTCTAAATTTTTTCCACCAATTTGAATACATTTACATTTTTTTCTTTTCCTTTTTTTTTCTGCGTTGGTCAGAAACTTGTTTGAAGCTTCATTGACGCCGTTAGAAAATACTATATATCGATGGGTGTCCTCCAGTGGGGAAGTTCAAATTTCAAATTTAAATAACGCGGCAATGGTTTACGTGAGGAAGTGGGGAGGGGTCTCAATCGAAGCGTCCGTCGTGCGGGTTTAGCAGTTACGAGGAAGCGTTGGACCGGAGTGCATCATCGTGCTTTTGCTATCGAAGCTTATTTCAAGAATGGTGATTCGTACGCAGTTGTCCTTAGAAAATTTTGTTCGCACTACTGTCGCCGATGCTTCTCTCTTGGGGTTCATTGATGCCCAATATCTCCAGTTTTGCCTGTTTACGTTAGCTTCTAGGTGAAATTAGGCCTCATCACTGAAAACAATGTTATTGAGTCTGCCCTGCGTAGGAAAAATTTCCAACATCCTTTCAGCACAAGATTTCCGTAGAACGTAATCACTTTCTTTCAAAGCTTGCACCAATTGGATTTTGTAGGGATGAAAAAACATTGTTTTCCTGATTAAAACATGAACTGTTGACTTAGAGATACCCAAAACAGCAACCGAGTGATTCCGAAAAGAACGCCGCGGATTTGAAAGGGCCGAATCACTTACTCGACGCACATTTTCTTTATGTTGATACAATAGGCGCGGGGCCAGGGATGAGTTGATTATTAGCAGAACCTGTTTCACGAAACTTCTTTATCCATTGTTTTAAAAGGTTAACATTTAGGGCACCTTTGGGTCGGCGAATATTGTAGCGCGAACAACATTTTCGAAGGGCAACTGCGTACGAATCACCATTCTTAAAATAAGCTTCGATAGCAAAAGTACGGTGCGCTCCGGTCCAAAGTTCCCTCGTAACTACTAAACCCGCACGCCGGACGGGTCGATTGAGACCCCTTTCCACTTCCTCGCGTGAACCATTACCGCGTAATTCAAATTTGAAATTTGAACTTTCCCACTGGACACCCTATATAAAAGCGAAAATCTGGAAAAATTTGAAAGTCACAGCAATTATTAACATATCGTTGCAACTGCTAGGTCTATGAAGCTGAAAATTGGCACGTAATATAACGGTACTATATACTGATGCCATATAAAAATACATTAAAAAATTCAAATTTTTTAGGAGTGAATAAAGAGGGAAAAGTCAGAAAATCGTTCTTAAAAAACTAATAATCACGCTACACTCGAAATCATTTACACCAGATAATTGCAATTTTACATGAACATTATTTATGTACTCACGATGAACAATAAGAACGTTTTTTTCAAAATTCGAACTTTAAGGAGTGAAAAGGGGTTAAAAACCGTTTTCCGAAAAATACAAAAACTGTAATATTTTTGGTGCAAATGGGTTCACCGAATTATAATTCCGCGCAAAAATTCCTTATATAGTCTACGAAATTTTTTTTAAATCCTAATAATTTTAAGGCGGGAAAAGAGCAGAATCCTATTTTTGAGAAGACCAAAAATCACGCTGCAATCTAAACGAATCGTGATTATCAATGTGAATACAGTGTATATATTACTGATGATGTCAAGTAAGAACGCTTTTTTGAAAATTTGAACTTGAAGATGTGGAAAGGGATAAAGGACCATTTTCAAAAAAAATACATTAACCGTTGTATTTCCCGTAGAAACGGGTTATAAAATTATAGTTTTGTCTTAATATTCTTTATACAGTATACCAAAAGTATACACGATTTGTTTCAAGTACTCTAAAGTTTAATTATATCACAGGATTCACCCCGTTTTTGGCATAAAATAATGATTATGCCTCAGCCGAAACCATTTGCATTGGTTATCAGAAATTCCATTGGAACACACCACATACCGAAAATATCAATTGAGAAAGATTTTTTTGAGAAATTGAACTTTAAGTGGTGAAAAGTGGTTGAAAATTGTTTTTAAAAAATAACTATCTTCGTAATAAATAGGTTTACCATATTATAATATTTACGAAGGTTGTTCCATTTTTTTATATCTTCGGAATTTTAAGAGTGAAAAAGGGTTATAATCTATTTTTAGGAAAATATCACACAACGTCCAGAAAGAAGTGTGCTTTACGTATTTAACTTGTTTTTGGATTAAAGAGGTTTAGAAACTACAATTGTCTAAAATTCAAATAGCCAATTATTTAGGAGGAGACAGAAATATTTCTGTCGAACAGTTTTTATCGTATCCAAATTTCAAAAGGAGAGAATGGTGGTTTAATTTGATTCCCATGTTTTTTTTTCTCTCGAGCGATTCAACATGTTCTCTTTCTGATCTAGTTTCTTTTTTTTGGGGGGGGGAGGGTTGTTTAGTGTTTAATAACAGCGTAAACAATATGGCGTTTATTCTGAACAGGGGCAGCTTATATTGCTAGGGAAAATTAAACGGTTTTTATTATATGTATCAATCAATTCTTTTCTGTATTGTTCGCGTTCGTTTAAAATTTGCTTCGATCTGCATATTATTTTCGTATCGCTTACATTGAAATTATTTTGTTTTCGTAAGTTTTGTCCGTTATATGTGCTTCGTTTAAAAAATTTTTGTGAATTGCCTGACCATGCAAAACCATCGTATAAATTATTTCTATTTTTTATTTATTTCTGTCACTACACTAGATAATTACTGGCAAACGGTTTACTTTTCTTTTTTTTGTTTTTGAATTATTCCACATGTATTATTTCAAGCGATCCAGATAATGATTTACATCTAATGTAAATGTATTAATTATCAAATTTATGTATTATATTTTTATATGTTGTAAATGTTTATTCAATAATTGTTTTTTCTTTAATTTTCACTTTTTTGCGTTAAGTTTAATTATATGTATATATTAATTACAACGTAATTCTTAGGCTACCCCCCCCCCCATTCGAAAAAATGTCCCAATTTTATGTAACGCTAAATGTCCCAGAAAAATGTCCCAATTTTATGTAACGTTTGTTATATTTTGTAGGATTTTTGTTATTGTTATTTAAAAAATGTCACAATTTTATGTAATGAAATATGTAACGAAAAATGTAACGAAAAATGTAACGAAAAAATGTCTTAATTTTATATAACGGAAGTTAAATGTTAGAATAGGATTTTTGTGGTTATGTTATTTTTTGTGTGTGTTGATGCCAGTAAGAATTACGTTGTAAATTTTGATCATTTTATACAAAGTATAGAAGAGAAAGAGACAGAAATGAAAGCAAGAGGGGTCAAGGGGCACAGCCCCTTGCGAGGCCAAAATGGCCGAGTTTATATATATATATATATATACATATATACACATATTCACTGTAATTATAAATGTAGAATTAATATGTGTTGATGATACAATAAAATACGTAGATAGGGATAGTGCATGTTTGTTTTCGTTTCTATCTTATTTATTGTATAATAATGAATTATTAGGAGTAGAATTACGAAAATGTATTGTACAATCATCATCATTTCCATCTCCTGTTCAGGAGGTTGGTGCGGCACCTCATTTTACTACACTTGTCTCCGCCTGGCCTTTTGTATTCCTTCCAAAAGTGAATTTATTCGCTATTCCATGTATGTCCATGTCGCGATTTTGATATCTTCTAGTTTCTTTTTGTTTTTCTGATGTCTCTTTCAATTTCCCACTGCAGTAAAACTTCCTTTGGTATCGCATTGTTGAAGGGTATCTCTCAGATTTGTTGCACGTTTGTTCTCACTTGTAGAGTTCCGCACCAGCGAGAGTGCGGGGGAACTCGAGTCAACCTGTATTGCTACCAGTGACCGCCCGTTGCCTGATACACTAGCGGTGTATCCCATGGGTACAGCATTCCTATGATTTCTTTGACGTGTCATCATTACCGAGAGGAATGTACAGTGGTGGTTTCCCGTTGCCTTCCACTGGATTTTCTGTCAGGGTTTACTCTCTTAGCCGAACGGACCCGATTTTAAGGCGCCGGATACTCGTCTACTCGCTCTAGATTGATGCATCAATACGACCGGGCACATTGTCACGAACGAGTTGCTGATAGTTTGCCAATTATATATGCAGGAAAACGCTTAACGGTATTTATTGGTAGGGACACCTTCGGCAAGTGTACCTTCCTCCGTTTTCCTATCAGAAGTGTGTTGTGGGTTCTGATTTAGCTTTTATAATCAGCGCTGAGCCCGCCGAATAGAAAATTTCTACCCTGCACGACGTGGACGTGCAGAACCCACCCGGTTATTGTTTCGTTTCTCCGTCAGTGGGGCTAGCACTATATAACGGTTGAGTGACTACTTACTAGAGAATGTATCTCTAGTTACAGTAACCTGTGCCCTGCAGGGCATTGTACAATATGTTTGTAAAAACTGGAAGAGGTTTAAGTCATATATTATTGGACTTAAAAAAATAAAATAGAGCATTTAACTGCTGTGTCAAATATTCGAACTTTTGAGTCAAAACCGCTGTATAAATTTTTTTAATTAACTGTTTAACTTTCTTTTTAATAATTTGCTCCCAGGAATATTAAAATCCTTACTCAAATACTGCAGTTTGCTGTTGCGGTAATAAATTAATTTTAATAAAAAGCTCGAGACAGACTGGTTGAAAGATATGAATGAAGAAGATGTTCTCTTAAGTGTGTAATTATGGGAGATCACCGTGTGAATAACTCGGCCTCTTTAAAACGATGGCTGTGTGTGCTGTTTAGTTAAGCAAAACTTGTTGATAGATCACGACGGACAGGTCATAGAAAGATCGATAATCTTCAGCTAAACATGAAACGTGAAGACTATTTTCTGCTGTACGCTGATAAACATATTTCTCAAAGAGAGAAAGAATATTTACATAAATACAATTGCAGATAAAACAAAAATTTTGTTATGAATTTCCAAGTATAGATTTAAACGGGCATTAATACATGGGTGAAGCCGTGGGTCATAATATATATTCTTCTTCTTCTTCGACGTGTCGTACGCAGTGTTCTGCGCGTAGACGATCATATATTATGGCTTCTTGCCGCTTGCATCAGTTGTCCCATCGATGATTTTTTGGTCCACTGTTGGACATTTCTGATCCATGATATTCTTCTTCGACCTCTTCCTCGTTTCCCTTCTATTTTTCCTTGAATGATCAACCGTAATAGTTCATATTTTTGTCCTCGTATAATATGACCAAAATACCTAGTTTTTCTTGCTTTATTTCTTCAATTATTCTCCTTTCCGTTCTAGCTATCTTTAGCACCTCTTCATTAGACATTTTCTGTACCCAAGATATCTTCAAGGCTCTTCTATATAACCACATTTCGCACGCTTCGAAATATTTGAGTGTTCTTACGGTATATGTCATTGCTTCGACCCCATATATTAGAATCGGATATATATAGCATTTTATGAAGTTCTGTCTTATGCGGAGACTTAGTGATTGGTCCGTTAACAATTTTTTAAACTTCTCAAACGTTGTTTTGGCTTGCCCACATTTTCTTTTAACTTCAGTATTTGGATCAAGCTTCTCTGTAATATAACATCCCAGATACTTAAATTGTTTAACTTCTTCGATGTTTTTCAAATTAATCTGAATAGTTGTTTCGATGTTGTTTGCGACTGACTACCATAAATTTTGTTTTGTTTTCATTTATCCCTAGTCCACATTTTTTACCTGCTTCATTAACTTCATTAATAATATTTTGTAACTGTTCACAAGAGTCAGCCAGAAGAACGGTGTCGTCTGCATAGCGGATGTTATTTATGTACTTTCCATTTATCCGAATCCCAGCTCTGAGATTCCATAACGCTTGCTCAAAGATACTGTCTGCATACAGGTTAAACGGGAGCGGTGACAGTATACGTCCTTGTCTGACTCCTCTATTTATATGGACGCTTTCTGACATTTTGTTTTCTACTAAAATCTTGGCACTCTGTTCCCAATGCAATTTCTGGATGATTCTCATATCATATTGATTTATTCCTTTGTTTTTTAAAATTCTTATTAAATGGTCATGCTTGACTCTGTTAAAAGCCTTCTCGTAATCCAAGAAACATACAAATATATCTTTTTGTTGATCGTAGCATTTCTGTAGAGCTATATTTACTGCTACCAACGCTTCCCTAGTACCGTATCCTTGTCTGAAGCCGAACTGACATTCATCCATATCTCTTTCGCATATATTTCTTATTCTGGCGTGCACTATTCGTAGTAAAATTTTCAGAAGATGACTGATTAAGCTAATCATTCTATAGTTGTTGCAAGTATTAGAGTTTTTGTCTTTGGTAATGTAATAAATGTTGATTCTAACCACTCTTGTGGTATCTCGCCAGTATTGTAGATTTTATTGTAGATTTCCGTTAATTTTTCAATATTCTCATCATTTAATAATTTAATTATATCTATTGGGATACCATCGGGACCTACTGATTTTCTTACTTTTGCTTGTTTTTTTTTTTTTTTTATTTTACACCACTCCAGCCCTTAGGCCACTATTGGCGACGCTACAGTTCTTTTTAAACAATACTTAAATATAAATCAATAACTCTATACTGATCACCCCCATCGAGGTGTGACAGCATTGACAGTAGTAATTATAATATTATTACTTTAACTATGTATAACTCTTAATCTAATCTTAATATCTATTTCTACCGTAAACGATCTCACCGTTACCGATAATCCCACTCTACTCCACGCACATGAGTCAGATGAGGAGAGCGCAGGACCTGGTCCTTTTTTTTTTTTTTTTTTTTTTTTTTCAGTTTACTATTTACGAACACGGCGCTTATTACTTACCTCCACTGCATTGTTCATAAGATAAATCATGATAAAAGTCAGCAAATTACCTTTACGTTAAACAAGGGTACCTGTCCACCCGTGAAGATAAATGATCATTTTTTACCTCCGGTTCAGAGTATTAAATACTTAGGAGTAATTATGGACCAGCGACTAACATGGCAGCCTCATATAACACACGTGAGGAATAAGATAACAACAAGAATGGCCATACTAAAAAGATTTTTCGATGTACGATCGACTGTGAGGCCGTCCTGCAGGCGTCTCATATACTTGGCGTTTATAGCTCCCATATGGAGGTATGGTATTGAGGTGTACGGATCGGCAGCTAGAAGTAACATTAATAAAATCCAACAGCTGCAGTCGAAGATTCTCCGTAGAATAGTTGGAGCTCCATACTTTGTTTCTAATGACACATTACATAATGATCTGCATGTTCCTTATGTTCATGAGTACTATGCTGAGCAGTATAGAAAATTCTTTGAAAAGCTGCCAGACAGTGGTAATATCAACGTGGTCAGCATGTATCACCAGGATCTTCCGGGCGTTCCACAAAGAAGGCTAAGAAGGAAGTGGTGCCGGGATGTATTAAATCATAGCTAACGATGGAGTACATACCAGAGCTGTTGCAGAAATAGTGCAAGCAGGCTCTCCCTACCTCAACAACGCACATGGTGTAGGGTAGGGGTATCAATGATACTTTTGCTTGTTGTATAGCATATTTTACTTCGGACTCTAGTATCTCTAAATGTTCTTCATCGTTCATCGTTTCAGTTGATTGCTCCGTCCTTATATCACTAAATACTTTTTCTATGTATTGTGTCCATTCCTTTATTTTATCCCCGGTATCTGTAATTAATGTGCCTCCTTCTGTGAATAACTTTGCGGGTACTTTCTTTTTGTAGATACCGGTAGTTTCTTTAACTTTTTTATGCAGATTAAAAGCATCATGTTTTTTCTCCAGATCTTCCACTTCCTGACAGCGCTTAAAAATTCATTTATTCTTTGCTGTCCGTATTTTTCCTTCTTTATTTCTCTGAATATCTCTGTATATTATTTTATTCCTTTTTTGTTTCCGTCGTTCTTCCATTAATTTTAGGATTTCATCAGTCATCCATGGACTTTTCTTTCTACCAGTAGTTCTTCCTATATTTTGATTACATATTGTAACTATTTGTTCTGTGATTTCCGTAATTTTTCCTTTTATTCCATCTGTTTTTGTTTCTTCATACGCTTTTGTGAATGTTTCGTTTATCTTCATACGCATTTTTTCTTTCGTTTTTTCATCTTGTAGCCTGGTTACATCTATTACCGGTGTGTTATTTGTTTCTCTCTTCTTCATTTTTTTCCAGTGTAGTTCAAACCTTGCCACCACTGGGTTAAGATCTGATCCTACATCTGCACCTGGGTACGCTGTTACTCTTTTAATTGCGTTCCTGTATCTTTCATTAATTATAATATAATCGATCTGGTTCCTTATTACCGTATTTTCAGTACTACTCGGCGACTCCCATGTATATAATCTCCTTTTGGGCATTTTGTACCACGTATTGCTTACTACTAAATTGCGATGCTTTGCAAAACTCAAATAATTCATCAACTCGACTGAGACACATAGTCACGGGCGAGCTTCTGGTAGTCTGCCAGATATATATGCAGAAAAAGCTTAACGGTATTTAAAAGCAGGCGTATTATCGGCATCTACACCTCCTTCCGTTTCCCTACTAGCGTATAATGTGAGTTCTGATTTAGCTTTTCTGATCAACTCTAAGCCCGTCGAACAGAAAATTTCCACCCTGCACGACGTGAACGTACAGAACTCACGAGGTTGTTGTTTCGTATCTATGCCAATGGGACTAGCACTATAGACATAGAGTGACTACTTACTAGAGAAGGATGCTTTAGTTACAACAACCTGTGCCTCGCGGGGCATAATATATATATATATATATATATATATATATATATATATATATATATATATAATATTAATTATTTTTGGTGGAAAACATAGATTTTGATTTCACTGAAACTTTGTTACATTTATAAAACTTTTTTTTTTTTTTTTTTTACCACTCCGGTCCTAGAACCACAATTGACGCTGCTGTTTGGTTAACTAAATCTTGACTTTTTCTATGTTAAGTAAATACTTCTTCATGTCTCTTCTCATCAGAAAAAGACATGATTTTTAGCTAATATATTAATAACTTACTATTATTTTACGTTACACAATAAACAATATTAATCACAGTAAAAAAAAAACTAACTTTTACAAATTAAGTCCGTTTCATGGCATTGTTCAACACAAATTAGGTTTGAGCGAGTGAAATTAATTCCGTGGATGCTGTTGTAATTTTCTCGGGGTTATCCGGGTAATGCGTCTCTACAGCAGTATCTCTTGAGTCTTCTCCGCGGATTCCCAGGGAGAGATGAAGAGAACATGCTGGACGCTTCTATGTTTTCACTGAGTTCAAGTTTGTTTTTTGTTTTTTTTTTTTAATTTTAAAATAAGTTTGTGGATCTCACTGGGCAAGTATGCCCGTTGTGTGAGTGCCCAACACTCTTATTATCGTTTATTCGATTTCGGTACAAACTTATTACTAAAGAACGTACCATATCGAAGTTTGTAATAATCTTACACGAATGGGATCTTCAAATCGTGATGGAGTGTTCTATTGGACACGAAATAAGGAGCTGGCAACTTGTCTGAGTATTTCAGATTGAAGCTGTTGAATCCTGTTGATATTGCTCTTGGACGTTGCGCCATATACTTCGATGCCATACCGCCATACTGGCGCCAGTACGAATAGTTAGATTAGTCTTTTGCAAGACATGCTCACGGCAGACTTCCTTCCTATAAGGCTATTTAAGATTTGAAGTCTTGAGCGAATTTTTTGCCTTGTGTACGCGACGTGGGTCCTCCATGTTAGACGTCGGTCCATTGTTAATCCTAAGTATTTAGCGCTGTTGCTTTGCGGAAGAACATTTTTATTTATTTCTAACGTAAAAGTCACCTGTAAACTTTTGGAATGGTTTATTTTAATCTTATAATCTAATAAATGGAAGATTATAAAACTTAAAACATTATTAAAGAACAATTAAAATCTTTGAAAAACACAATTAAAATATTTAAACAATATTTAAAAATTATCTGCAACATTGGAGGACCATTATTTAATTATTTATTTTATTTGTAATACATTAGCAGTTTACGGTAAGTTAAAAACCATTACAATTGTTTTAGATCTTTATAATGGATATATCTAAACAATCTAGAGATTTCTGTACAAAGCCAGGTCGGAAAAAAAAGTGAACCAATTGAATTATATTTTTCATAATGGCCAGATCCTATACGGAGAATGTATCATCGTTTAAGATCGTTGCAGCGAAGGTATCTCGAATTTTTCCTTAATGACAAACTGCGTTTCATGATGCATGGTACCCTATAAGACAGTTCGCTTTACTTACTTTTACTTTTATTACGCTTACCTATCTAAGTCTACTTTTTTTTAAAGAAACGTGTAAAGTTATTTCAGTTCCACCATTTGAATTAATATAATAAGACGCACTGCTGTATCATTTTCGATTGTTACCAACAACCGCGTACTAGGACCGTGCCCAGAATTTTGTAATAGGGTTGGGGGGGGGGGTGAAGTTTTTTCCCCATATTTATTTTATAAATAACAAAACATTTTTCACTAATATTCATACTATTAATAATTTCTATGATAAAATATGGAGCATATTTTTTTCTTTTTTTTTTTTTTTTGTTAACGTAAGAACACCCTAAAAAATCATCAATATTTATTTTAAATTTTTGATTTTTTTCAGATTTTTGTGTATTTATAAAAACTATTTTAGTTCTGATGAGGGGGGGTTAACCCCCAAGCCTCCCCGTGGGCACGTCCTTGCCGCGTACCGTTTGATATATATCTCATATACTGCTCGCATTGCGCACGGTTTCACATTCATTCAAACATTTTGGGAACTTTTAAAATGATGAGAACCTGATAAGTTTAACAACAGTAAAAAACTAATTTTAAACTCTGGCACGTTTAGAAAGAGACTATAAGATCATCGTCTCAAGTGGACGCTGAGGCAACTTCGACATGAAACGCACCAAAGAATGAACATACTGAAAATGCTCCGAAATAGGGCCTTCGACCCTGGCCCCAAGAGGATACTGCAGCTGTACAGGGCTCTTGTCCGATCCAAGCTTGAATACGGCAGCCTGGCATATCTGTCGGCGTCAGAGACTTGGCTCCAAATACTTGACCCAGTACATAATGCTGGGATCCGAATAAGTCTGCATGCTTTTCTGACAAACCGAATAACTAACATGCAGCTCTTATGCGGTGAACCGCCTTTAAGCACTCGGAGGAAATTAATTGCTATCCGATATAGCCTCAAAGTCGAAGCAAATCCCAATCATCCAAATTACATTGTACTCACAAACAATGAAACCTTCCTCTCCACCTACATACGCGAAATTAAAAGTGCTGCACATATTACAGAAGATGATACACCAGCCGACAGAAAAAACAAAATTCTCGACCAGTGGCTTGAAAACTTACGCGTCACAGCACCAAGCACCCTGACCACGATAAAACTGAACAATAGCAACTGGACGGACAAAATATTCAAGGCAACAAAAAAGAATAAACCGCTCACATCAGCTATTATCAGGCTATACCTGGGTCATACACAGCTGACGCATAAGTTCATTCTCGAGAGGAAAGAGCCACCGATTTGTGAAACATGCCCTGGTGAAAGAATTACCATACAACATCTGGTACTATGCTGCTCCAAGTTTACCGCCAATCAACCAACTGCCACGAACCTCAACGCTTTTTTGGACATCAAGAACCTCAATAATATAATCAAATTTCTTAAACGTGCAATGCTTCACTTAGTTTTATAAAACTATGTACCGTACTGTAACTAGACTAAGTAGATTATAGCCTATGTAGGCAGTAAAAATCTAAATAAATAAAAAAAAAAAAAAAAAAAAAAAAAGACTATAAATATTTAATTTATCTGTATCAGTTCGATTTTTTTTAAACCCACGCGTTAGTCTTATCTATGAAATAGATGCGTTTTTAAATCACGTTTTAATCCTAAAGACTTTCTTGATTTAGCGGGGAACAAATAAAACAAGATTAAATAAAAATGTTATCGATATAAAATATTACAATGGTAATTTTATTACGGCGTTATCACTATTCTTAAAATAAACAATTAAGATGCAAAACCGTATATATAATTACGTTTATTTTTATTGTTTTATCTCTGAAGAGATATATTCTCATAAATCAAAAATTCCGTAAATTACCGAGTTACATACATTGTTTTGATTCCCGTTTTAGGAGACTGCTATTATATTATACTAACACGTAATCAGTTTACATGTACATGTCCCTCATTTGTCCCCCTATATGTGTGTAACAATGCATTAATCGACCATGATGCACATTTTGAAATACATACAGTGCACACGTTCTAGAATGTTTATTTATCATTCTGTTGTGACATTGACCATTTAGCTCTACCAGTTTAGTCGTAATTAAAAAACACGAAGGTGTCTAATATTTGTACAACCTAGTTGTGAAATTAGAACATACCGGTACATTAACGTCTATAATTATATAAATTATATTTTACAGTAAAAGATGGCGGAAAAATGATTACAAGAGTATATAGATAATTTCAGTAAATGGACACATGATAGGAGGTTATGTATAAATATAAATAAATCAAAAGTATTACACATTCGGAATAGTTCTAAATAAGAGATGCGATCCGCGAATTGTCTTTCATAATAACGATTGCCTGCATGAGCTTCATGTAAATATCAATACCCATTTATATTTTTGTTCACCGTTAAAGAACGTAAATGACTTTAAATATCTAGGTATATATAATTGATAAATCTTTGAACTGGAAAAAACACATCCAAAGTTTGAACTCGAAAATAAGACAGACAATTCCAGCTTTATATAAAATAAAGCAGGTTCTATCATATTGAACTCTACGGATATACTATAATTCAATAATAATGTCTAGAATATTATATGGAATTCAAATATGAGGCGAGGCTAAGAAAACAGAAATAAATAAAATAAGTGAAATACAGAAGAGGCGTTTGAAACTTCTACTCCTCTACTGGAAGAAAAACGACTCTAGGTCAACATGGTGTAAGGAAAATGACGAAATGTCCCCCAAGATGTAGTTTTTCTATTATAGATTACTAGAATTTAATGTCAATAATATAAAATAAGCATCCAGGGAAAAAATCCGGTTAACAAGGAACCAAAGTAATACATATTACAACTATCCCTGCGGGGTAAATTTACGAATTGACAATACTGATGACTCAGTGCTAATCAAATTAATAAGTACAATTCCTAATGATATACTAGAGGGGAAAAAAATTGGTGAGTGGAAAAAGGAGGCGCAAAACTGGTTGAAGGAATGGTGCAAGGACTGAAGCTCCGTCTCGCTCTTTTTTGTTGGTTTTTGACTTTTTCGTGTCCTTCCTGGATTTTAGGCTCTCACAGACATGCTTTATTTCGATTCTAAATATTAAGCTGTCTACATATATTGGTGTACAGATGCGTATTACGCGGCATTGTTGTGTTATTAGCATACGTATATATGCTATTACTTTAATATGCATAATGCTAAGTTTATTATTATTGTTAGTTATGAAATAAGTTAAGTTAGTTGTAATTTGTGTACTATTTATAATAAACCTTGATAAGAGTGTTGGGCACTCACACAACGGGCACATTTGCCCTGTGAGACCCACAACTTATTTTTAAAATGAAAAAAAAAAAAGAAGCAATATCTTAAAGTGCAATCATTTTGGTTTTTTATATAATGTCTTAAGGACATTTTTGAAGAATCGCAGTCTTACAAGAATTTAGCACGTTTGATGTTGAATTACTCGGTGACGTTACATTACAGCGCCATCGGAAAGCGATACGGTGTACTATATCTAAATTAGTACAAATTTTTTCCTATAGGCCATCAAAACACTCAACAGCCCAACTTTTTTTTTTTTTTTCCTGTAGATACAACTCTAAGTAAAACAATTTCAATTACTTTTTTTTTTTTCAAACTTAAAATTATCTACCGACTGCGCAGGGCTAAGATTAGAATTTCAAAGTTGTAGGTTTTGCCTGACCCCTCTTCTTATTCTTGTTTATTTTTCTATATCTTTTATCCTTAAAATTGTTTTCTGATTTTCATATAGTGCTTCTATTATCCTTCTGTCCCTGTTAACGATACATATATAGAAAACAGATACAGAAGGATAATAGAAGCACTATATGAAAATCAGAAAACAATTATAAGGATAAAAGATATCGGAAAAGAAGCAAGAATAAGAAAAGGGATCAGGCAAGGCTGCAGCTTATCTCCTACACTGCCTAATATATACATAGAACAAGCGGTAAAAGAATGGAAGTAAAAATATAATAACGGTATTTTATTAGGCGGTATGAAAATAAGTATGTTTATATTTGCAGATGACATCGCAATGATAACAAACAGTGAACAAGAATTTTAAAGTGCTCCCTAAATCAGATGAATCAAATATTTAAAACATATAATATGAAAATAAATAAAAAAAACAACAATAATGAGATGTATTAAAAAAAAAGATGGTGAAGACATAGATATAATAATAGACGAAGAAAAAATAAAACAGGTTGAAAAGCAAAAATATCTGGGAAGCATAAGTACAGAAGATGGAAGAAGTGATCAAGATATAAAGCAGAGAATAACAATGGCAAAATTAGCATTCAAAAAAAAAAGAATATCCAAAAATAAATAAAGAAAAAATTGATTAAAGTATTTGTATGGAGTACTATATGGTTCAGAAACTTGGAATTTGAATCAATGGTTTAGCAATCAACTGGAAGCATTCGAATGGAGCGAATATCATGGACGGAAAAAGTAAGGAATGAAGAAGTATTAGATAGAGTTAAGGAAAAAAGAAAACTAAAGGAAAGGAGATTTAAATGGATTGGACATATATACAGAAAAAATGAATAAATAATAGAAGGAACCATGAAAGGGAAATGACCAAGAGGAAGACCGAGACAGAAATATATAAAACAAATAAAGGAAAACATGAAAGCAGATGGATACGGAGATATAAAGAAAATGGCTTTACCCGGAAACTTTTAAAACATGGTTATCCACCAATCTATCCATATAGATTGAGGAACTATGAAGAAGAGGTTTTTGGTTAGCTCTTAATTTTTATTAATTAATTTTACGTAAAAAAATTATTTAAAATTATTTGCAAGTATGACTGAGTCAAGCAATAGGTTAGATCTTTTTTCTTTCCATTACATTTGACTGAAAGGTAAATTAAACTTTAATTGCGTTATAAAACGTACTAGTTTTATGTACTTTTTTCTTCACGAATTTATTGGAAGAATAAGTAGAAACGAGATTTCCATCAGAATTGCTAAAGTTGATGCAACTGTGTACATGTTCTTAAAGTTGAAAAAAGTTTTTACTGGATTTCGCCGCTAACGGTTGATAACGGGATGGCATCGTAGAGAATATGATTAATTATTTTAGTTGTTGGGTAGAGTATTGGGATTAAAAATGTAATACAAAACGCAGTAGGGTAAAATACGATACTGAAAGTAATGAAACAAAAGTTGTAATTCGGAACGCTTTAAAAAAGTTAAAGTCGAACCCGAACATGGAAAACTATCTGAATTTTAGAAAATTACGAGCAAAAGCTAGGTATATTCTCAAACAAGCAAAATTAAACTGCTAGAAAAACTATGTAGCAACCTTGAACCCTGGTTGTGAGGAAAAAAATTAAATCCATAGAAAAATCAACGCCATACTTTACACGAACATGTATAAAAATCGGTAGTAATATATGCGGTAATATTGACAAAATAAATGCTGCGTTTGCAGAATTTTTTACGATATCAATTAAAGATGGAAACCAATTTCTAAACAATACAGAATTATCCAATATTAGAAAAACTTTTGGTCTTCATTTTACCAATGACAACCGAGAACCATATAACCAACCTATCTCAATGTAAGAACCGAGTACTGCCATTAAACGTACTAAACCGAAAGCAGTTGGTTCGGATAGTTTTCACATTTATCTTTTAAAATACGCACCTGACTTTATATTAGAAACTCTGCTAGTAATTTACAATAGAATATGGTTCTCAGGTAATCTCCCATTGCAATGGAAAAATGCCATTATAATCCCGTTACTCAAGAAAAATAAAAATCCAACACTCCTCGATAGTTACAGACCAATATCCCTTACATCAGTTCTATGTAAAGTGTTAGAAAAAATTATCAATGGTAGACGCTATTATGGGAAACACGCAGTTTATTTACAAATATTCAATATGGATTTCGGTCAGGACGATCTACCATTGATCCGATCCTTGCGTCACAGCGCTCCATAAGTAAAGCTTTCTCAAACAAGCACCACTTATTAGATTTTTTGATTTCAAGAAAGCATTTGACAACATAGATACAAAATTCTTTTAACCTTACACTCCTGGAACTTCAAAGGTCGCCTTTGTATGTTTATTGCAAACGTCCTCTATGATCGCCGCTTTCAAGTAAGATTGGGATTCGTTCTGTCTGATCCACATACGGTACGGACAGGAGTTCCTCAGGGATCCGTTCTCAGTGCGACACTGTTTAATATTGCGATAAATGATAATGTAAACCAAGTGCAAAAACCTGTAAAATCACTCGTTTTTGCAGATGATTTATGCATATTTCTTCCATGCACAGATATAAACTTAGGAAAAAACGTTCTGCAGAGCACAATTGATAGACTGCAACAAAGGTCGGAATAGCAAACGCTTTCAAAAATTGCTACGAGGAATGTAGGTATATAAAACAAACAACTGCGAAAACGAAAAATTGCTCTAGTAATGAATGGATGAACAGGATAATATTAAATTACATTCATATAAGAGATCTGTATTATAAAAGACGTAAAGGAAACAACTGAAATAGATGATATAAAGAATTATATAAGAGATACAGAAATCTAGTTAAATACGAAATAAGACAAGCAAAAGAAAAATATTACATACAGGAATTACAAAAAGCAGGCAACGACACGAAGAAAACTTGGGGAATAATAAATAAAATAGTATGCAAAAGGAAAAAAGCAATAATAGACGAGGATATACTCAGGAATTTTGCTAGTTATGACAATGCAGTTAACGCATTCCTAAATTATTACTTGTCCATAACGGAGAAAATGAAACACTTCTGTGATAATAAATTCTTGAATACTGAAATAGATGATGAAACTAGTATATCCTTATACATTCCAAAAGCTACAGAGGACATAATAGGATCTATAATAAAAAAACTTAATCCGGATAAAGCCCAAGGATACGACGGAATAAGAGTGAAGGATATCAGGAGACACTCAAAACTACTAACCCCATTTTACTAACGAAAATGATTAATTACTCCTTGAAAGAAGGAATATTTCCCAGAGAGTTAAAAATCGGTATGGTGTGGTCAATTTACAAAAGTGGAGATAGAAAACAGTGTGAAAACTACAGACCGATCACGTTAATTTCAGTCATAGCAAAAATAATTGAGCAGTACGTGGGAAAATATTTGAAAAATTACTTGGAGGGAAATAAGTTGATAAATAGTAATCAATTTGGTTTTAGAGAGGGAAAATCGACGATATTACTACTTAGAACACTAATATCAGATATAAATAAAGGATTAGTAGTGGGTAAACAATTCCTGTTAGTTTTTTTAGACCTTACTAAGGCTTTTGACCTAGTGGACCAAGAAATACTAGTTGAGGACATAAGAAAAATGGGTGTAAAAGGGAGGTATCTAAAATGGTTTTGGAGTTACATAAGAGGAAAAGAATTTTTAGTAAAGATCGGGAATGAACACAGTAGAAAAGAAACAATGAACTATGGAGTTGGACAAGGGACAATATTGGCACCTATACTATTTTTGATATATACGAATTCGCTCTACCGATATGTAAAGAACTCTAAAGTGTATGTTTCTGCAGATGATGTCGCACTAGTTATTGAACATTCTGACATTGAAAGTGCTGAAAAAATATTACAAGAAGATCTTAATAATGTATGCAAATGGGCGCATGACAAAAAACTATTAATTCATGCTAAAAAAACAAAAGTGATGCATATAAGAACGCCAAGCCGGTTTAGAACGTTCGTCCCCAAATTAATTTTACACAATACAAAGTGTTTACATACAAAGGAAATATGTGGTTGTGGGAAGTTAGAAAATCGATAAACCTTTTTTTTTTTTTTTTTTTTTTTTGGCCCGAACAGAACAGTTCATTTGGCCAGCAAACTACGACACGACTAGATATTAAAAAATACTAATAATAGAAAATTCAGGAAGAGAAATTTCATTCATTCTACATTATGGCCGCAACTGCTGGCAGTGCCCACAATGCTCAATGAAACAAAACAGAAACAAACAAGATTTTTTCATTCTGGAAAAAGGAGCAAAAGAAAAAATAGATAAATAGATAAATATTTCTATCTCACATTATGACCACAGTTGCCTGGCAATGCTCACAATGCATTATGAGAAAAAGGAGGTAGTCACAGCCACACTGGACAAAGACTACAATGTAAGAAAAAAAAAAAGTAAAATAATGGAGAAAAAAAAAAAAAAAAGTAAAATAATGGAGAAAAAAAAAAAAAAAAAGTAAAATAATGGAGAAAAAAAAAAAAAAAGTAAAATAATGGAGAAAAAAAAAAAAAAAATCAAACAACAATCCTGTTTCTTTCAATAAACCTAAAAAGGACAAATAAAATTTTACCACTGGAACAGAGAAGATGAAAAATACACAATGGAGGATAAACACCACAGGACATGAGGTCTTTAGAAAACGCAAGTCTCGTGTTATCGAACTGGGCGCAATTAAATAACAAGTGGTTAATGTCTTCTCTAAAATTTTGTCGACAATAGATATTACAACCGGTGCAGTGCCCGGTGTTTGAAAAATTTAAACCCAATCGGCAATGGCCGGAGCGGAGCCTACACACAACGGTCACAAACCTACGGGTCAAACTAACTGGGACACTAATGCGGTAAAACCAAGGTATGGACGGCAAAGATGGTTGGACCATATGAAAATATTTACCAGGTCCTTGCTCTCTACAAATAAGACTTATCCAATCCGCATGATTATTTCTTTTGGCTTTATCTAGAAGATCGAAGGATGGGATAAATGGAAACTTAATACGTGATCTAACACCTTCTTTTGCGATTAAATCAACACGGTCACCAAGTGGTACCCCACAGTAACCCGGAACTCAACAGAATTTAATGACTCCTCCAAGTTCGGAAATATTAAAATACTTTTCCTTAATTTCATAAATAATTGGATGGCAATTACATTCAAAGTTACTTCTCTGAAGCGACAAGAGAGAGCTAAGGCTGTCCGAAAATACTACAAACTCCCCCTTGGACTGCAACACGTTTTTCACAAACTCTAACGCTTTTTCAATTGAAAGAAGCTCGGCCGTGAAAATCGAAGCTTCTGGAGGTAATTTAAATTTCTGCTCAGTGATACCTTCTATAATAAACCCGGCCCCTACGCCTTCATTAAATCCACGGAATTTGGCACCATCGGTAAAGATCAACCGATAACCGGGGTATAATTCTTTCGCGATATCTAGAAAAACGGAGTTCACAATGTTACCAGGCAGCAGATGCAAATTCTGGCTTTTAAAGGTGTTAATATTGATGTCCAGTTTGATAAGATTAAGGTCGTATCTGAAATTAAAATAATTGGAGGGAGAAGATGGCACAAGAGCTGGACTATAACTATAATACATCCTAGTTCTTTTGAGCAAGAGCGGCATTTTCTGGGGAACAAATCTCCAATCACTACTTACCTGCATTATCTTACTTATAAACTGCGGATATTTGTAATTACAATACTTAAGTACAAATTTATCTGTTAAATAATTTCTTCTAATGTTCAGAGGAGAAATTTTGGTCTCCATTTGTAGACCGATGGTAGGGGACGACCTGACATTTCCCGTGATTAATCTTAAACCAAGATTCTGTAATGAATCTAACTTTCTAAGCTGGAACTTCGAGGCTGATCCATAGAAAATCGCTCCATAATCCAATTTCGATCTAATAAAGCTTTTGTATAGCTGGCTTAATATGACCGGATCACTTCCCCACCATGAATTGCTTATAGCCTTTAAGGGGCTATACGATTTAATTACAAGTTCAACTAGTTTTTGAATGTGAAAAGTCCATGTTAGTTTAGGATCTAAAAACAATCCTAAATACCTAACATGCCTAGTGAATTTAATGAGTTGGTTTTGAATTAGAACACGTATTTGTTCGTAGTCAAATGGTCTAAGTGAAAATACGGATACCGAGGATTTGGCAAGGGATATTTCAAAATGAATCTTCTCAAAGGAATTAAAGCAAATATCCATAGATGTTTGACTTGCCTGAAGACATTTAATAAGGCAGTTATGTTTAGAATATATTAAGAAGTCGTCCGCGTATGACAAAATTCGTGAGAAATTTGGTATTTGAATATTAAAGAGAGGTAATATATACAAATTAAAGAGAAGCGGACTCAGAACGGCACCTTGGGCAAGACCTTTATAAGTTGTGCGAACTTCAACCTGTTTGGATACGGGGTTAAGAATATGGAGGGATCTACATAAAAATAAACTACACAAAAGTTTAGCCATGGGAAAAGGAATATTAACTGCTATTAATTGATTGAAAAGAACGGGGATGGAAACATTATCGAATGCCCCCTGAATATCAAGAAATGTTGCCACCAAGAAGCATTTGTCTTGGAAAGTAGAATAAACATCCCCCAAGAATGATGCTACACAATCTTGGGTACCCAAATGTGGGCGGAATCCAAACATTCCCTCCGGAAGTATCTTCTGTCTCTTAATCCACCATAAACCTTGCTATGTACGATCTAGGAGAATTAACAGTAAAATAGTCAATGTAGAGGAAGAGGTATTAATAAAATTAATCGGGAACATACCAAAGGAAATTCGAAATGAAAAAAATCTGGAGAGGTGGAAAAACAAGGTTAAAATTTGATTGATAGCATGGTGTAAAGAGCAATAGAAATAGTAACAAAAAAAAAAAAAAAAAAAAAGTATCGTAATGCTAGTAATAACCACTTATAACATTGACGCTACGTTGACATGAGACGCTTTACTACCTCCAGTTTTAAGCTGCTAATGAGAGAGTGGTAGTTGTATAAAAATTATATTGTATTATTGTAATATATAAGTTATCTTATTAAGGTATTGTAATAGGAAATATTATTTTAGATGATGGTATAATTGTAATATAAATTGGTAAATAAAGAGAGTGTGGATTTTGTAGTATAGTAATATATAAGTTAACACTTTTTATGCTGTAACAGAAAGTAGTACTTAAGTTAAGTTGATGTTATATTGTACAAATAAATGATATAATTATGTTGGGAACCCACAGACGGGCTAGTGCCTTGTGGGACCCGCAAATTATTAAAAAGAAAAAAAAATGTTAGCGGCCTTTGTTTTTCAACAATAAGAACCATAGCAACCCATTTCTGTAGGCGGAAAAAGTGCGATCACATAGTAAGCCTAACTGTTAATAACAACCGTATAGCATCCGCAAACGAAGTGAAATATTTAGGAATGACGTTTGACAGCAAATTCTTATTTATTTCCGTTTTCTTAGTCTCGCCCCATATTTGAATTCCATGTAAAATTCTTGACATTGTTATTGAATTATAGTATATATGTAATGTGCGATATGCTAGAACCTGTTTTATTTTATATAAAGCGGGAATTGACTGTCTTATTTTCGAATTTAAACTTTGATGTACTTTTTCCAGTTCAAGGATTTATCGATATATTACGTTCTCAAGCGGTGGACAACAACACAAATGAGTATTGTTATTTATATGAAGTTCATGTATACAATCATTATCATGGAGAGTAATTCGCGGATCGTGTATCATATATTTAATACTGTTCCGAATGTGCAGTAATTTAGATTTATTTTTATACTTAACCTCCTAACATGTGCCCATTTACTAAAATTATCTATATCCTCTTGTAATAATCTTTCTGCCATCTCTAAATTCTTATGCTCCATTAATAAGGCAAAGACATCGGCAAACACTTATACCTTTGCATTTTTAATATGCTTACGTAACGAGTTAATGTAAATTAAGAAGAGAATATGGGCCAATACGGTGCCCTGATCTGCTCCGTACTGAATAGTATTTTTATTACTTTTATTCCCTGCGATTTTTACTATACTTTTCCTGTTTTTTATGTAATTCTTAAACTACTTTAGTCGATTATTTATAATGCCCAAATTAAGTCCTTAATCAGTAATTCATGGTCAACGTATCTAAAGAGTTTAAGATAGGTCAATAAATGTAATTAGAAATTGGTTTCCCATCGACAATTTCATATTTATCTTATTTACAATCGATCTTAGCACTGATATCGTAAATTTTTGTTCTCTAAAACCGTGTTGATTTTCATAGAGTAAGTTGCTTTTTTTCCACATAATTTCTTAAATGTTTATCAATGTAATGTTCTAATATTTTGGCTATTTCAGAGGTATAATTATTATCGGATGATAATTTTCAAATTGATATTGCGGTCCTTTTTTATATATCTGTCTGACAATGCATTAGGAGTATTAGCTTCCTTTATAGAATAGTTGATCATGTTCGTCAAAATGGGAATAAATATATTTGGGTTTTGCTTAATATCTTTAACCCTAATTTCGCCCCATCCGGGTGCTTTATGAATTTTTAGATTATTAATTATTGATTCTATTTAGGATTTATTTGCAGGTAGAATAAAAAAAGAAGATAAAATAAAATTATCGGAGTTAGTATTCAGGTAACTGAGTGTGTGGCATTTAAGGTCTATGTTGTTCAACTGAAAGTATAAAGTATTCACTAAATTGCTTAAGTATTGCAGTATTTTCAAAATGTTTTATAATGAAATCATCAATTGTTGTTCTGCTTTTTTTATTTTTTATTAACAATATTATTAATTACGTTCCATACTTTTTAACAGTCATTATTTGCTTTAACTATTTGGCTTTAATAATACTTCTGTTTAGCATTCCTTATTTCTGTTCTAATTTTTACATCGATAATATTGGTTCTATTCTCTTTACTAAGTTTTACTGGTCTCTAATTTTCGTAAAATTTATTATTTTTTGACTCATCCATTCATTCTTAGGGCTATATTTAGTCATTTTTTCCCTCTCTCGTACTTTCAAATTGCATTCGCTATATATGCTTTTAAAAACCGAGTGTATATAATCATATATGCTTCCTGGTATTGTGAACTTCCTTACGTCATCCCAGCTGTAATCTTTTTTCATCAAAGACATATTCTAGGGAGATTGTAAGATGCTGACATTTCGGATTCAGTATACTAAATGCACAACAAATGACGTAGTGGTCAGATATTTTCGTATTAATAATTCTTAAGAAGTAATATCATTTAAATTATACTTAAGAAATATGTTGTCTATACAGGATTGTGTACTTCTATCTATCCGTTCTTTTTCTCCTGTAATTCCATTTATTAGCTGTACTACTCCTGACAGTCCTGACCAATATATTACATTTAAAAAATTCTCAACGTGCGCATTATGGAGCAAGAAATCAATATTGGAATCAACGCAAATCAAGAAATTATCTTTATTAATAAATTTTTTTAGGAATATTGCAGTTTCGATTATAAAATCGCCTACGTTTTTACTCGGTGATCTCTATATACGGCGATTAATCGAAATGGATTATTTTTGCAAATATCTATATCAACCATCACCAGATCGATACTTGTCATATTGTGTTAATTTCACGAATATGAAATCTAAATTTATTATTTACAAACACAAGTATACTTCCATTATATCCCTTGGGTCTTTGAAGCTCAATATTCGTGAAACCTGCTACATTATATAAACTTAATTAATTCTTACTTATATTTATTTCGGTTGGTACAATAATACTAACAGGTGTCCCGTGAATAAAAGTTATAAATTCATCCCAGTTACGTTTCACAGATCTTACATTTAAGCACATGAAAAACTTCCGTGTTCATCATTTTTAAAGTATTGTTTACTCTTAATATGCTGCTTATATTATCAGTCCATTGTTTGACACTACTATAATTCCTGCAATTATGTTTACTACGATACGGTAATAGAGAAGTCATCTTTCAAAGGAAAAAACTGTCCCGGCTGGTATGATTAACAACGAAACCCAACCATCTATTAATGTATACTCAACGCAGTTACTTTCTTTACAAAATTGGTTCGATGACGGCCTTAGAGGAACATTACGGGAGAAGCGAACTGATCGTATTTTAACAAATATTGAGCTACCACAGATTTTACGCGTACAACGGTTATCGATGTTAACTAATTTATCGCCGAACTTATCAGTAATTAAACTAATATAAATATACAGGATGATTATAATTAGAGTTCAAGTTTCAAAGCGCTATAAAAAAAGAACCACTGATTAGAATGACGCAAATTTGAACGGAATATTATTGAAGTAGGGGAGAAACGGATGACATAAGAAAAAAATAGTTCCAAATTTTAGCAATAGATTGCGATGTAAGCATCAGAATTAAAAACGTTCGACTACAAATGACAAATGAATCGCAAAACAACAGCTAAGGTGTAATTTAAACGTTAAACCAGCTGTACTGTTCATTGTGCATGACTGCACAGGTGTAATACTGTTGGTTACGTAAGCCATAAAAAGCATCAATCAAATCGGTTTTTAAATTTCGCGAGACTGGCGCAAAACATGTTCACATGTTCCACAGCTGATCGAAATGTCTCCGGGATCACGTTCAGAATGTGTTGCGCAATGCGTGCCTTCAGTTCAGCTAAGTTTGCAGTCGGAGCACTGAACACATCTTTCAGATAGCCTCACAGCCAGAAGTCACACGGATTAAGATTATGTGATCAGGACAGCCAGGTTGTAGGGAAATGACGACTGATAATTCTAGCATTTCCGAAATGCCGCTGCAGCAGCTGCCTCACTGGATTTGTGATGTGCAAAGAAGCGGCATCTTGCGCAGAAATGATCCCATCCACACATCCGCGCTGTTGAAGAGCTGGAATGACGCGGTTGCGCAAAAGACACTCATAGCGCTTACCAGTGACGGTACAGGTAACAGGACCGAAAGCACCCGTCTTCTCGAAAAAATATGGCCCTATGATAAATGATGCCGTAAGCCTGCATCACACAGTGACCTTTGCAGAATGAAACGGTACCGGTCGATTTGCGAGTGGATTTTCTCTTGCCCATATTCGGCAATTCTGTGTATTGACTTATCCTTATAGATGGAAATGAGCTTCGTCTGTCCACAAAAAATTTTCCACGGCCATTCATTGTCCATTTCCATGCGAGCAAGAAATTTTAAAGCAAAAGTCTCTCTTGCTGGCAGGTCAGCAGGAATTAACTCCTGTACATGGTTAATTTTGTATGGATAACGATGCAGGATGTTTCGTAGAATTTTATGCACCGTGCTCACTGGTCTGTTCAATGTTCGGGCAATTCCCCGTGCACTGCACGATTGTACACCACCGCTCAACTTTTCCTACATTGCTATGGCCACTTCTTCAGCTAACGTCGAATCAATTCTTTTCCTCCCTCTACCAGATTTCACATCAAAAAAACCTTTGTCTTTTCGAATTTCTGAATCATTTTTTCCAGACCCCTATCAGTCATCGGACCATCGTTTTTTTTCATACCCTTGAGTGTCCGGAACTTCTGTAGAGCTACTGGTGCACAGTCATTGTTCTTGTTGTAAAAGAGCTTTACAAGCAAAACGTGATCCTTCATTGAGACCGTCACGGCGAACTTCTCAGACGCGAAATGACGACCACGAAAACTACCGAGATTATAACGAAAGAAAAACGACAGAATTACAATCAATTGTACTGCGACACTAAACAAAAGCTGGCATAGATAACAGCGATAAGGAATAGCAATTCCCTTACCGCTGTACGCTGCATTGAAATTAATTTCTATGCAGTGTTGTATTTTGGAGGCCAACAACTACGAGTCGTGCGCATGACAGGTATTTTTATTTCCTTATTCTGAGGCTTAAATCGCCATCTATTGCTAAAATTTGGAACTATTGTTTTCTTATGCCATCCGATTTTCTCCTTCTACAATAATATTCCATTCAAATTTGACGTCATTCTAATAAGTGGTTCTTTTTTTATAGCGTTTTGAAACTTGAACTTTAATTATAATCACCCTGTATATAAATTCACGCACACACACACGTATAAACAAACAATTTCGCCCACTCCCACACCTTTTATAGATTACAGCAATTTTAAATGTGACAAACGCGCAACATGTCGTAATTATAGGCGTAATTGGCTTCAATTAATAAAACGTGTTTCCCACTTTAGCGTACTTTTGCAAGCGCCCGGAGACAACTAAAGATTTCCCACCGCCTTTTGTTTGTTAAAATGCAATGGGACCGGGAAAGAAACTTTTAAAAAAATGCATTAAAAACAATCAATATTTGAAGAAAAATCATTCATGAAATTTTTAAATATTTTATTTCGTTTTTAAGTATTCACGGTTCGGCTAAATTTTAAAAGACGGAATATAAAGTAAAAAATTAAGACAAAAACAGTAGCAGCAGTTGTTCGAAATTTCAATTATTCCAAATATTATTCAACCATTTTGATGCCCGTGGGTGATACGCTCAAGGGCAGATGTCCCCGTTGCCCTCCGCTAGCTACGCCATTGTATGTTTGTCAGACAAATTTGATCGAGACCGCAAATTTCTTAAATGATTTCTTTTCTGTTATCTCACTTTTTACGCTGATGATGGTCATTTATTTATATTTATTTATTTATCTATTTATTTATTTACAATGCTTTCGTCTGAAAAATAAGCTAAAGGTTGAATTATTAAAAAAAAAATCTCACCACGGAACAGGGATAATAAGCAAGTCCAACAAATTTATAAAAAAAAAAAAAACGACAGCGAAAGAAAAAAACTTGACGAAATAAATTTTTTTTTTTTTTTTTTTAAGAAGGGGTACTAAACCACTCGCTGCATGTAACTACCTCGGTTATCGCAGTGAGTGGACCCACGTTTAAAACATACTCCTTAGCTCGCTAGCCTGAACGAAAGTCATAAGATTGTTCAAAGCAGTAGGGGTATTTGAGAGGATGTCTTCAATCGATGTGATCTGGCCTCGCCGTAACCCATTTAGACGTGTGCATTTCAGCAAGATATGCGAAACTGACGGGTATTCATCGGTAGAACAAAGTGGGCAGGTACTTGGCTTTGGGGCTTGTTTGAGGATATAGTCGTGGGAAAAGGACGTATGTCCCGTTCTCAGGCGATTGATTGCCGAAAACACTTTGCGTTCTGTTCCGACTGGAGGCCACCATGGCTCCGTCGTAGGCTTCAGTTCCCTGAGGAAGGTCGACTGAGACATCCAGTCATGACTCCACTGTGCGAAGACCGTATCTGACAGGAAACCTCTCAGAGATAATGGACCAAAAGCAAATAACGGCATTGGGCACATCATGAATGACCGAGCGACCAGGTCAACCCGCTCATTCCCCGGAACACCGGCATGACTGGGGACCCATAAAAAAACAACTCGGCATCCCCTTCGGCTCAGCTGGTATAAGATAGCCAGGACTTCTAGGACCATTGGTGATTCCGGGTGATCTGACTGCAAAGCACGTATGGACTGCAAGGAATCAGTCACCAGTAAGATTCCGAGCGGTTGGGATCTCAGTTCTAAGTATGCCTGAAGACAAAACAACACAGCATACATTTCGGCTTCCGCAATGGATACAACGTTGTTCAACCGCATGCCCTCTGCGATTCCGTCTATTTCGAAAGCGCATGCCGCTGGGGCAGCCTTGGACTCATTAGCTTTGGATCCATCAGTGTATGCTTTCGAGAACGTGGTATATTTATTAATAATATTTAGTGCCCTGTGCCCTCGCAGCGCCGGTGGGTGATTATTATCAGTGAGAGTTATGTTAGCTTCTACCTGAAAAGAAGCCCAGGGTGGGGGTAATTTTGAAAAGTCCGTTCTGGGTGTTAAGTTGGGCTTTATGTTATTTTGCAACAAGATTGCATTGACTTCAGGTAGGTTATCCTTGGGAAAATCAGGCTCCGTAGTTACGTCGCAATGATTCTCCGCAGCCCATGAAAGCATATCGCGATAAGTGAAGAACTTTCTGTTGTAAGACAACGGTGGTATACCAGCTAACGAACATAGGCTTTTAGCTGGAGATTTACGATGGGCGCCAAGTATCATGCGAATAGCGGCGTTATGGATTGGGTCCAGTGTTTTTAACAAGAAACCACTCGCTGACGAGTACACCTGACTCCCATAATTGATTTTGCTGAGGACCAGTGCTTTATAAATATTTAAGAGAAACTTTGGCTGAACATTAAATTTAGGATTTGACAAGAACTTGATTACCCTTAAAGACTGAAGGGATTTAGTTTTTAAATCAGATATAAAGGGCTTCCACGTCAGGTTGGCGTCCATCAAGATGCCTAGGAAAGTTGCTGTTGTTTTATAAGGAATTGGACTATTGTTCACTTGTAGTGATGGCGGATTCTGAACAGGATGACCTCTATGGAACACAACGTATTGCGACTTCTAAGAGGAGAAATCCAGCCCATTCTTTCCTGACCATTGCTGCAATCTATTAATTGTATTTTGCAGGATAGACTGGGCCAAGGAAGGGATGTTAGATGCCACGGATATGTTTAGATCATCTATATATAGGCGAGCACTTACTGGAGGCCTGATGCAGTCAACAATATCGTTTATATAGAGGATAAACAGGGTAGCACTTAAGGCGGAACCTTGAGGTACCCCGTTCTCTATTGGAACTTTTCTCGATATCGAGGAGCCAATTCGGATTTGAATCTATCTATCGCTCAGATAGTTGTGAATGTCGCCCACCCCGACCTCTTTTAATTTCCGAAGCAAGTGTTGCCTCGATACACGGTCGAATGCCTTCTCCATATCGAAGAATACTGCATAAAGGTGGTGTCGACGATGAAAGGCAGATACAATTTGTCTTTGAAGGCTCAATAAATGATTAATGGTTGACTTTGATTTTCGGCCTCCAGCTTGAATTGGTGATAGGACAGCGTTTGCTTCAAGGAAATGCAGAAGTCGCCTGTTCACCATCTTTTCCATCGTTTTAGACAGGACAGACAGCAATGATATTGGTCGGTAACTTTCAACTTGGAAAGGATTTTTATTCACCTTTGGGATAGGAATGACGGTCGCAACTTTCCATGCATCCGGAATAGCCCCAGCTGACCATACCTGATTATATACATTCAGTAGGAATTCCTTAACATGGCCCGGGAGATATTTCAACATGTAGGGGTGTATCGAATCTTCACCGGGTGCACTGTTCCTTGTGTGATACTTAAGTTGGAACTCTAGTTCAGCCATAGAAAAGGAGCAGTTATAAGGATCGTCAGCATTGGAATCGAAATTAATGGACTGTTGCTCATAAAGTGTTTTTTGCTGTTGGAAATTGCTGGAATACTTCAGTGCTGAGAATTCTGTGGAAAAATAATGTGCAAATGCTTCTGCAACATCTCTAGTCTCTGTTATGTGAACTCCATTGACTTTTAATGTTGGGTGCGTACGGGTACTATTGCTGTTACTAATAGTTCTGATTTTTTCCCACATTACGTGAGCATTAACTGTTTGAGGAATTGATGCTGAAAAAGAATTCCACGACTCCTGTTTTTTGCTGCGGATGAGGTCTCGGGCAGCTGCTCTACACTTCTTAAATGTGATTAGGTCCTCAACCTTTCCAGTTGACTTATATTTCCTGAGAGCTCGTTTTCGCTCTGTTATCGCTTTTTTAATGTCATCACACCACCACGGAACTGGTCTGCTCCGCTTTCTTTGTGATACTTTTGGAATTGTTGCGTTGGCTGCCCCCGAAATCACATTTTTTACGACATTTATATTGATTTCTATTGACTCTGTTGGTTGAGGAAGAGTCGTCACTCTCTTCGAATATGCTTCCCAATCTGCTCTTTGAAAAATGAAACGCGGCATTAATCCATCAAGCTGGTTGGGTGTCACTGTACTTTTAAACTCTATTATTATAGGAAAGTGGTCGCTCGAGCATAAGTCATCCATCACCCGTAGGGAAAATTTAGGGGCCAGCATGCTTGAGCACAGGGCTAGATCTATCGTTAAGAAAGTGTGATGCGTAAAATTAAAATGGGTGGGTGAAGTTGTAGTGAGTAACACCAGGTCGCTATTAATCACAATATCGGATAATACTCGTCCATGCTGATTTGAGGACAACGAGCCCCATAATGGCGAGTGAGCATTAAAGTCTCCGAGGAGCATTGCATCACTTCCGAGCGCACTGATGAGGGAATCCATTTGGCTGTGGGTTACCTCGCTTCCAGGAGGTAGGTAGCAATTACAAATTTTTACTTCTGACGAGGAAAGAGAAGGGATGTTGACTCGTATAGTTACAGCTTGAAAAGTAGTTGTAATTGGTATCTGTTGCGCTGGTAGTGACGTGTGTACTAGCGTCGCCGCACCACCACTCGCTCTCTCTCCGTTTGGATTATCATACCGGAAAATATTATAATTCTTAATGGAAGAAATAAATTAAAATGGTGTAAATTGATCTTTTCTTTATATAATGTACAACTGTCTGCGTTGGGTAAGTTCTACAGTTGACACGTGTCCAAAGAAGAAAGAAAAAAAAAAAGTAATCGGTTCTAATAACCAGCGATGTATATATATATATGTATATATTGAATTTTTATAACCAGTATCAGACATGTGGTCAAACCAGTTAATGACAGAAAATTAAATATTTTCCTAAAATATTCGTTTTTGGTCGTTCTTAAGCTTCACGTGACGTTTGATTTTAGTATAATTTCCTTGATACGTAAAAGCTGCCTTTCTTAATATGACTGAAACTAGTTTACATAAATTACTTTTCTTCTTATCAATACTGTGCTTTGAAATTTCGAAATAATAAATAAGTCGTTAATAGTATTCTCTGCGTTGCATATAAGAATTGCCTGGTTTACAACTTATATCTGTAAAACTAAAATGTACGAATAAGTTGCCCACCAACCGAATGATTGAGGAGATAATAATGATGATGATGATGATGAAGATATATATATATATATATATACATACATACACAAATATATGTTAAAAATGTTTCTATACAAGTTTTAAAAAAACGTTTCTTTTAAGAAATTACTTCAAAATTTATTTTAAAAATTAAAAAAAAAAAAAAAATTTCTTTTCACGCCTAACGTTTTTTTGGCGGTTAGGTCACAGCTAAAGCATGTTCCATGCTAAAACAATAAAAAAAAAAAAAAATTATTTAATAAAAGATAATTCAGAATAATATACTTAAAGTGGATATCATGATTATTCTTAAGTAACAATAAAAAAATACTTATTAGAGTCGAAATCAAATTTAAGTTATAACAATTAAAAAACCATTTAACTAATATATAACTTCACGACAATCAGATATTTCTGATATTTTCACTATTTGGCTTATAGAAAACGAGCGATTGGATTATTATACTCATTTAATGTGGGGTTTTAATTGTTGCAATTTGGATTTAGTGTCCACCTTGACGGGTATTTATGTTATAGAGAATTATGAAAATTGTACAATATTAAAATAAATATAATTACGAAAACAGTAACCTAATCGAAATACAATTTATTTGTGGAAACGTTTTCGGGTCTAGTCGATTATCAGCCAAAAGTGAAGCCTACTAAGATGTACGCTTATCATCAGGATTTAGCCTACATCAGTCCATTGCTGTGTACGTGACATTTCCCAGCTTCTTCTATTTGTTCTAATCTAATTCCCGGCGATGTTGTCAACACAGCTTAACGGTCTTCTTCTTATACGATTTCTGCCAATCGGCCACCAATGCAGAACGTGGTTTTTCCACCAGTTGGTGTTTCATCGGACCACATGTCTGGTTCAGTCCCGTTTCAGCTAGACCATTTGTTCCATAAAATCGTCTAATTTACTTTTCTCTCGTGTCACTGCATCTCATACTCGATTTATGAGTCTTACATATATCCTGCATTATCCTATCCTGTTCTCTATTGGCGCTTTTCTTATTCTTCCTAAATTCGTTTTCATCAATCATTTTCGTCAGTGACCAACTTTGAGATCCGAACGTTACTGTATTTGCTTTTCAAGATCATCGATATTACGTTGTTTTTCAGCCGCCCAAACGCTATCACGATATTATTTCTTCTCATTTTCGTATATGTTATGAACTGTTTGTCTGTTGTAATTCTAGATATACACACATATATATATATATATATATATATATATATATATATATATATATATATATACTTACAATTTTGATTTGATCATCGTTTATCCTTATCGCTACCGTTCCACCACTGGTACTTGTCATTAGTTTTGTTTTATTTAATTTTTTTTTCTTAGCCCTATTTTACTGGAATATATATATTTAGGTTTGTAAAAATTATCTGCAGCTCTTCTGGGTTGCTATTGAACAATGCCATATCATCCGCAAATCTGAGATGATTCATTCTCCCTCTATCCGGATGTTTACTGCGATCCAGCTTAACTTCTTAAATATGTGCTTCTGAGTTTTTCTTTATAATGTTCTATGTTCTCCGTTAGCTCATTGAAATTTATTTTCGAATACTGCTATTTTATTCCTTTCCTAGTAGTCATATAAGCAGTTTTTAGTTAGCTTCTTAGTAGTCTGTGATCGCTACCGGTGTTCCGGCGTTTATTACTGAATCACCCTGTATTATATTTAGATTATTTGATATAATCAATTTCATTGTCGTATTTAAAGTCGAGACTTCTTCACGTCTATTTTCTTTTTTTCTTTTTTTTCTTTTTTGAATAAGGTGTTCGTTGCGTAAAGTTTGTTACATTCCAGGATAGCATTTCTCCTATTTCATTTCTGCCATCAGTATTGTATTCTTCCAGTGGCGGTTCCATAGCGGGTGGAGCTTTCCCTCTCCCAAGAACCAAAACCTCTATGAAAAAATTTGTTATAACAGAAAAACTTAATTTATGCTATAAAGGATTTATATGAATTTTAGCTACGGATTTAATTATAACTAATATTTAATACTATTTTCTTGTAAAACTATTAATGTTCCTTTTTTATTCTATTTTAAACACAACTATCACTGATCTTTTGCCATTTTTATTTATTTTTAATTTTTATTTTACAAAAATAGTTTAATGAGAAATATATATATATATTTAAACTTACTCACGAACAAAGAATTCGGATCGGATTACTAACAAAAATAAAAAAGAAGTAAAGTCTGCTAAAAATACTATCTTTCTTACTATTTCTAGACTACCATTTTAGCTAGAATTTTATAATTTCGTTTTATTTTTCACCCCTAAAAGTAAAACAGAAGTTAAATTAAAAATTGTAATAATTATGTATTTTTAAAACATTTTTCAATTTCTATAAAGGTCCCTATTTGATTTTATTTATGAAACAAGGGGTATTTCGCAAATCTACTGCCTACCGTAGAAGATTTTAAGTAATTATATAATCCGCCCACCCCAAATGTCCTTCTGGATTCGCCCCTGATTCTTCTATTGCTGTCTCTTGTACATCTTAACATCGTCAAACTTTCGCGTTGAAATCTCCAACTATGACTGTGCATTTGCGGCTGTCTCTTTTTATAGCACATCCTATAATAATTTGTTACACAGATCTTCTACCTCTTCATCTCTGTGGGTTTCTGTTGGTGCATATATCCGTATGACCTTAAGCTTTTGTTTATTATTCAATTGTACCATGACATATGCCATTCTGTCCTATATGCCAATATATTCCCATAATTTATCGCACCATGTTTTATGTTATAAAAATTCCATTCCATTTATACGATTCTTTTCATATCTGATATGGTACAGTGCACATTGCGAGTTTCGTTTTATTACCTTTTCGCTCAACTTTTGCATTTCGCTCGGCTCGAATAATTTTCCCCGGTTCTTCTTCTAATTCTATTAATTTGACTTTGGCTAATTGTATGTATTCATAGTTCGTAGCTACTACTTTTTGCTTTACTTTTCTTTTTTTAATAATTTTTTTTTTGACGTGAAACGTCTTGAAAATCGCTCGTGAAACGAAATAGTGAAACGAAATCGCGCAACGCAACGACTATTATTTTTCACCCCACATATTTATATATATATATATATATATATATATATATATATTTAGCTTTTCTAATCAGCGCTAAGCCCGCCGCATAGAAAATTACCACGCTGCACGACACGGACGCACAGAACTCACATGGTTGTTGTTTCGTTTGAGCTCATACATTACTGACAGGAAAAGGAGGGAAGTTTACTTGCCGAAAGTGATGCTACCAAGAAATACCGTTAAGCTTTTATTGACTGCATTACAACAGCAGACTGTCAGTAACTCGTTCGTGACATTGTGCCTCTGTCAGATCGATGAATATCAATCTAGAACAAGTAAGCGAGTACCCGGCGCCTCAAATACGGGTCCCTCGGCTAAGGGAGTAAACCCCAACAGAAAATCCGGCGGAAGGCAACGGGAAACCACTGCCGTAAATATTCCCTAGTAATCCATGCATGAATTGTCAAAAAGGAATAATTTGTCATGGAGTCGTTCAAGGGAATGAAGCCGAACGAGGTCGAGGAGGTGTAAATCATGGGGCTTCACCGATCTTCAGCAAGCGAAACCCCCAATACAGATCCCAAATTGGCCTAGCAACATGGAATGTAAGAGCAATGCTTAGAGTAGGTAAGCAAGAAAATGTAAAGCAAGAAATGTTAAGAAATAAAATAGACATACTAGGGTCAGCAGAAACAAGATGGTCGTTGGAAGGGGAGTTTTGTAATGAATATAAATATGGAATTAAGGTTGGCGATAGAAGATATCACGTAGTTAAATTTGCTGACAACCAGGCTTTGCTAGCTGGTAGTGACAAAACATTATCAACAATGATCCGAAGATTAAATGAAAATATGAATAAACAGGGAATGAAGATTAACATCTCAAAGACTAAGATTATAGTATTTGGCAAAACTCGTCAGCAAGTAAGAAGAAAATTGGAAAGGATAGTCATCGAACAGGTATTAGTATTTAAATATCTCGGTCAAATGGTAACAGATAACATGGACTGTGCTCAGGAAATCGGCAGGCGTATAGCAATGGGTAAAATGGCGTTTAGAAACAAGCAGGCCTTACTCACCCAAAAATTCTTATCCATAGATCTGCGTAAAAATTGGGTAAAAATATTTGCATGGTCGATTGCTTTATATGGTGCGGAAACATGGACGTTGAAACAAGCAGAGCGGAACAAGATTGGGGCATTCGAAATGTGGTGCTGGAGAAGGTTGCAGAAAATCAGATGGACAGACAAAGTAAGCAACAAGGAAGTACTGCAAAGAATGGGAGAAGAAAGAAATATTATGCAACAGATTTGCAGAACGCGGCTTCAGTGGTTAGGACATGTTTTCCGGCAGGACCAGAATATATTAAAAGATATAATGGAAGGAAAAATAACAGGGGAAAAGACGGGCGGGCGTCCTTGAATAACCTTCCTGGATATTGTACTGAAGGAGACTGGAATGCCGTCATACTCCGAATTAAAGAAGAGGGCGATGGACAGGCTGGCCTGAAGACGATTGGTGCATGGTGCGAACCAGCCGCAAGGCTGACACACAGATGATGATGATGATATATATTTATATATATTTTTATATATATATATATATATATATATATATATATATATAAAAATACTTAAACCGATGTAGGCGTTTCACGTTAAATCAATGGCCCCGTGTCCCAGCACAGCCACACCCAAATTTTTTGATCAACTCAGGATGTCTATTGTAGTCTTGGCTGCTACGGGTTTTCTTATTTCTTATTGGCTTGCTGAGGAAAGTAGCCTAATCTATCTAGGTGGCCAAGCGAATTGGGAGATGCATTTTATGCCTCCTGCCAGATTGTGTTGGTGATGCTATAATTTTAACTTAGTTTTTTTATTATTATTATTGCGTTCAATTTAATTGATTTCTTTTGATTCTATCGTTATCGCTAATTTCGATATTATTTGTATTATTATTATTTGTAATTTATTGTAAGAACGAGGACTATATGTCTCTCAGCTTGGTAGGGACCACCACGCGCAGTTGGGAATAGGAGTTGATGCTACGGTGGCTAATGTTTGGTTCATCTACCAAACCATATTTGCGCATGTAACGCCTCTTTTAGCTTCAGTGATGTATATTGGAACAAAAATTGTTTGTTTATATATATATATATATATATATATATATATATATATATATATATATAGCAAAGACAAATTCGGAAATGTAGAAATCTCTGAGAAACGGAATTTTACCGACGAAAACTATTAATTTTAAAAAAAGACGGAATTGGAAACTCGAAGAATTCACAAAAGAAATGAGAAAGAGACCATTCATGACGTATTTGTAAAGACTCTTGGTTTTCTTTGCAAAATTTGTACACCAAAAAACGAATTATTTACGGATATGGGATATTACGGTGTGTTAATTGCTGTGCGTTACAGCCATTAATGCTATTAATCCGACAATGAATGTCGCAGCAAATAAATAAAAAAAAACACTTGCGAGAGTAAGTTCGAACGAGTCGTTTTTATCATCGATTCGGAATTTGGTCAATTTATACGAGTTGTTTTTTTATAAGTTACACATGACGCTTACGAAAGAAATGATAAGGAGTTAAATAATGCGTGATCTTTCTTGTTACATTGTTGCAAAATGTTAATAAATTTAAAACTACATACAGCCAATTGTTGGGAGTAATACTTGTACGGAAATTGTATTATCAAAAATTTACCGATAATTCCGAGCTATTCGTGAAATTGTAAATTAGTAGACGCAATTAAAGTTTACAAAAATTGATGCTTCGATGCGCGCCATTGGTCAAAAAGGAATACTTATTCAAGGGCATAAATAAATGTTGTTGTGCATTCTTGTATGAGAACATTTAAAAATACAAATGCGTATATCGACATTATAGGCATCGCACTCCGGAACTGCAAGCTTTTCGAAACGTTAAGTTTTAAGTTTAAATTTTTGAAACATGGTCTCTACCGTAAATTGTTCTCCTAAATATATTTTTCGATTATTTTAATTTGCATCACAATTTTCAATTAATGCAATTGATGGAATGCATTGTTATTTTTGTTTGTATAAAAAGTATTAATTTATTATTATTATTTTTAATGTAATATTAGGAAATATTTAGTTATTTATTAGAAAATAAAAATATATTGAGTCATACTGATGGCATATGTTTTAGTGGATTGTGAGTGCGTGTGTGGTGGAGGTGGTATTGATTTAAAATAAAATTGTATACAATTTTTTTTATACCAGAAATTATTATGGATTTCAGAATTTTCCTTCATGTACATAATGAGCGTGACTGAAAATTTTTAATTAATTTTAATACATCGACTGTTTTTCTTTCTCTCTCTTAAATATATAAGCATATATGATATACTACATGCCTGAAAACACGTCCACCAAGGGTATAGCCGGGTTTATATGGGAAATCTGCACCCGCGGATTTTTCGATTTGCACTTGGGGAATCGTTTTGATATCAAATAAAAATAATTCAGCTAAATTTTCAACTATTTATCTCAAACGGTTTTCGAATATTTCAAAAAAACCTAGTTTTTTGATTTTATTTATTTTTTTAATAGTAAAATTAAAAATAAATGAATAGCGATTTTTTTACTAATTCTTAGGAGTAAAATACATAAAAAAATACTATTACTATGAATCTCCGCTGGAAAGGCGATTTTTAAGAACAGAAATATAATTAAAATCGATTTTTTGACCGCGTTTTTGAAAAGTGTCCACTGCCAAATTTTGTCAGAAAATGTCTTTTTTACTCCTTTATACTCAGAAATTTTTTCATTTTATTTGAAGTGGTGGAACATAATGAATAAGAACTAACTTTTTTTCTTCAAAATATCGTTTCTAAACATACCAAAACTTTTTTGCTGGTAGAGAAATATATAGAAAATAATTTTTCAATTGAAAATATACATTTTCCTCATAAAAATATTTAGAAAATTAACAAATTGACGTCAAAAATTGTTTTTTTTTTCATGCAAAAATTCATTGAAATAAAAAAAATATAATTTCTAAGTGCTATTAGCCGTAATAATTTTACATTGTTAATAAATAAAAATGAAAATTTTTATTTGATAAGTTATATTATTTATATTTTCAAAAAAAGGTATCATTAATTATTTACAATAAATGAAATGATTTCGCATTAGATATATATGAAAAACTATTTTAAATAACATCAGTTAGTCTTCGTCACTGTCTTCATTCACTACAGCATTAACTTTTTCGTTTATAAACTACAAATAACGGGATTCATGTATAATATTTTCATAATATTTCTTTTCATAATATAATTTTTTATCTTCATAATAAAGAAATCATTAATTGCCGACTGAGCAATCCCTCAATGAAAAATTTTCCGTTCGATTACCAACGCTGCAAACTTATACTTAAAATCGGGTTACATTCATTTAAGTAGTAACCACTTTAGAGAAAAAATAGTTCTGAAAGTGCCAGTAGATGGCGCTAGCGAGTTAATCTAGCACTGACTTTAATACATTTTTTTTTTTTTTTTTTTTTGTACACGTATATTATTACAATAAATAAATTAGCATTACTTTTAAAACAATGTTACAACTTAATTTAACTAATCTGTAACATGAACAGAGTAGAAACTATGTACAATTACATAACTCCTAATGTATAGATATATAAATAATCATACACGCATATAAATACTCACACGCACGCACACCAAGTACATGCACATACCCGCAAAATACATGCATACGAATATATTACAGAATAAATTAGGTGACTAGCTCATAAGGATTTGTGCGCCTAAGGCGCCTTAAGTCATCATCGGAAAGTAGCAGTTCTAAAGCCTCTAGATTTGGGTGACTATGAAGTCGGTGTTCGTGCGCTTCTGCAATATATAATGTATGACTTCAACGATCCATGGAATATTTAAATCGGAATGTATTTCTTCGTTTCGTTGGTACCAGAAAGCTCTAGTAATGTTTCGGAGACACTTGTTTTGAACGCGCTGAATAATCAACCGATTGGATGTCTTTGCACAGCCCCACAGTTGAATATCATATATCCATATCGGTCTGATGATTTGACAATAAATCATACGTTTATTAGACAGATTGAGTTTGGAGTAACGCCTAATCAACCAATAAATCTGTCTTAATTTATGCATGGTTTGTTCTTTTTTCATCTTGACATGCGTCTTCCAGTTCAGTGAATTTCTAAAGACAACAGAAATCAAAATAAGAGATACCGAGATTTGAAAAAAATTTTAACGTCAATTCAAAAATTTTTAATACCTTTAATTATTTGGAGGAGAGCATTTCTTAATTATCTAAATATTTTTATGAGTAAAATGTATATTTTCAGCTGAAAAATTATTTTCTATATATTTCTCTATCAGCATAATTTTTTTTTTTTTTTGGGCACGTCAACAGTGCAACTTACCCAACGCAGAGAATTGTACATTATATAAGGGGAAAAGATTAGAAATTGAAGAGATAAAGAAGGCTAACAAAGGAACTATATTGAGAGAGGGGAATGCAAGAATGGAGTGGACACTATAAGGAGTAGGAAGGCCAAGGCGCAGAAGATTAGAATACAGAGTAGCACGTTCGGAGGAAATAATAAAAAAGTTTTGGTGTGTTTAAGCACGATATTTTGAAAAAAATGTTAGCTCTTATTCATTATGTTCCACCACTTCAAATAAAATGAAAACATTCCTGAGTGTAAAGGAGTAAAAAAGACATTTGGCGGTGGACACTTTTCAAAAACGCGGTCAAAAAATTGATTTTAATTTTATTTCTGTTCTTAAAAATCGGGTTTCCACCTGAGATTCATAGTAATAGTATTTTTTTATGTATTTTACTCCTAAGAATTAGGAAAAAAATCGCTATTCATTTATTTTGAATTTTATTATTAAAAAAAAAAAAATAAAATCAAAAAACTAGGTTTTTTCGAAATATTCGAAAACCGTTTGAGATAAATAGTTGAAAATTTAGCTGAATTATTTTTATTTGATGTCAAAATGATTTCAAATCGAAAAACCCGCGGAGGCAGATTTCCCATATAAACCCGGCTATACCCTTTTAGAGCATTTTCATTTTAAATAAATCATGTAAATTTTTTTTCCATCACCCCGGTCGTAACACACCGTGATGATGATTGATGCTGTGATTTTATTATTTAATTTGCGAATAAAAACAATAATTTACATGTGTCTGTTCTCAATGAACGGGCAAGTAAAAATCTTAACGATAAACATTGTTACAAATCTAAACTTCGCAATAAAAATATTCAGTTCTTCAGTATAAATTTTTAATTGATTGTAAAAAATACTTTTATTAGCGCACGGGTTTACGAAAAATTATAATTAATATTTAAATTAAAACGCCCATTTAGCTCTCGATTATACACGAATGACTTCTATTTGAAGAGGATATACAAGTAGAATCCTGCCGATGAAACGGTTGTCACTAAAATCCAAAAATGTAGCGACGTTCAACGAGAAAAAATCTTCTCTGAAATATTTTTTCGTAATTGAAAAAATTTGCAAACCCTAAGACACTATGAATGAAAACAGAAATTGAACTAGTTCGATTTGATCGATCGAAAACAATCCGCATGTAATGGCAGCAAGAAGCACAGCGGCGATGCGGAAGATCGATGGGATCAACAAATGGTAGTGTGTAATCAGAGCGAGACAAGAACCCGGCGAATGGTTTGTAATTGACTAATATCAGTTTGTATTACGAATATTAAAGATATATATGTTTTTCTCCTTCTGAAGTACTATTCTATATACAAATCTGACGTATGACACTTTTTTTCGCAATTCTCTATTGGGAAATCTAACGAAGACAATACATATTACACACGGTAGTGGAAGAACACTGGAATATTACAGCTGTAAGTCAAATGACTTATCGGTAATTCTTACGCAAGCGTCTACAGTAATCACCTCGTTTTACGTTCTCTTTAATTAACCAACATTTAAAAAACCTCTAAACCGCGATTGAAAATTATCATTACGTACAAATCAATTCTGCTCGATATTGTTTTTTCAAATCCCGATTTATTTCAGTGACAGCAATGTTTTTTGTCTTTCGCGTCTGACAGGGATTTTTTTTTTTTTGTAATCTATTTTTCTGTATTTATAATTTTTTTTTCTCGTTAGAGAATTCTGTCCTATATGTATGTCCGAATATTAACTTTTGTATATTTAATATTTAAGTACGTATCGCGTAAAAATACATTTTAAAAATATTTATGACTATAATTTGCTGTGTATTTTGTTTTTTTGTTTTTGCAGATTTGTAGTTTATTTTATTAATAGTTTTTTTTACTACAACCAGTCTTGATTTTCCTCCATGCTTCGTCTCTATACTATTTCCCGAGGTGTATTATTTACTATCTTAGTATTTCTCTGTTTATTGTCTTCCACGTTTGTTCCAACTAATAGGATGAAACTGGTGTATTATTTTCTTTAAATCATATTTTGTATCGTTTTTTTTCTTCGACTTTTTTTTCGTTTTCCAAAATTCACGAATATCTTTATTAGCAAGTACATTCCCTTTTTAATACATCTTTTTTTTTAATTGCTTTTGTCTTTCCTTTTTTTTTTCTTTTTTTTTTTTTCAGTATTTTAACGGAGATCCTTACGGAGAGTAGAGAATCAATTTAATAGAAATTCAGTCAGAGATTGACAGAATGAAAAAACCACGAGGAGGACTGATGGACAGAGAAGGAAACGACAAAATAATATAGAAACAATAGGGGAGGGAAGCGCAAGAGCATATGACAATAAAAAATAGGAAAAGGATGTGGTTGGAGCCGCAAGAACCTACATCATTCGAACCAAGAGGACAGAGGATGTCACGGAAAAATCCAACCGCGGTCTTAAAAATGCGTCTTTCGTTCATTTTTTTTCCTTATTTTCTCGATGACCAATCACAGTTATTTCCGCTAATGGGCTGAGTCCTTCACTCGGTGGAACTGCATGGTATTCATTCCCGACCGATAACGAGATCCACATACACTCATATTTTTTCTCCCACCACGTTTTTCGAAATTTTTTATTTTTATTTGATTTATTTGATTTATTTAATTTATTTGATTTATTTTATTTATTATGTGTTATTTCTTCCTGTAATCGTTTGTCTCAATAATATGATAAGTTATATATTTTAAAACCTTAATTTACGTTACAAAAGTTATAGTTTTATATATTACACGGACACACAGAGTACCTTTCAATTCATTAAAACATATAACATTTATTTATATTAAATTATTACTTAAATTAAAATACAAGTTTTACAAACTTGTGAATTAATAATGTTTGTAAAACTTGTATTTTAATTTAAGTAATAATTTAATATAAATAAATGTTATATGTTTTAATGAATTGAAAGGTACTCTGTGTGTCCGTGTAATATATAAAACTATAACTTTTGTAACGTAAATTAAGGTTTTAAAATATATATAACTTATTATTTTATTTATTTGATTTATTTAGAGCCTGTACAATGTAACGTACACATTACAACTTATAAAAAAAGTAGGCTTTTAACATTGGCTAAAAAACCTTTTTTAACGTATCCATCGCGACTGTGTTAAACGGTTTACTGTATAAATTGTTTTGGATTCTACCATTTTTGACATTCGCCTTTAAAAGTTACTATTACCGCGAGCCTAATTATTTTTATTGTCATGAAATCTCTCCGCATTCTTATTTCTACTTCTTTGAATTCTCGTTGTCAGCTGTTACTGATGTCTCTCGACAATAGAAAATGGTCGTATTTAAATTCCTGCCATAGACTAACAATATTGCGTAACGAAGAGTTTGATATATATATAGCGAACTGCGAAAATTTAACTACCACAGCGTATTCAGTTATAGGAGTAGGCTGTTTCTTTCAAATAAAACACAGTAGTAGGTCGCTGAATTGAAAGTACAGGTAATTATTAATTAGTTAGGACTCCGAATAAATACATTTAAAAACTTCTGATAAAAGTACGTGTCCGTTACTATTTTCAGCAGTGTGCGCGATTATCGCGATGTATAATTTCCCGAGAGTGTAAATAAATAAATGATCGTACTCCTAACCAACCAACTGTGAATTAAAAAGACATACGACGCAAACTTTATAACACAATTTAATATACATGTATATTAAATTTAAAAAATTTTAAATTTAAATCACCGATTCGTTTCGGATATTAAGGGGCACACCTAGTGTGAGATTTCAAAAAAATCGATTTTTTTCTTTTTTCATATTTTGATAGATTACACCTTTAAAAATAACATATTAAAATTTCAAATCGATATCTCAAATAGTTTTTGAGTTATAGCCATTTAAAGAGCAGCCGCTCGGCAGCTAGAGAGTTTCATTAGCTACGGGACGTACTTGAGGTATTGTTCGGAGTCTACTGTCCCTTCCAACCCTTATAACACGATTCCGGTTTCTATTGTTGGTTTTCCGGTATATAGAAATATATCATTATAATAATTTCTAGAAATTTCGAGAAATTTCGAGAAATTTTTCGTTTACTGCCACGTAAAGTATTTTCGGAGCCAGACACATTTAGTCTTATTGTGACCGTTGTATCGAGCGCTTCATAATTTTGCACGTGTTATTTTCCTGAAAATGAGTGATCAATCTTCATATTCAAATCAAAAAGGAACTCACGATGTTCCCAGACTCCGATCAACCGCAAAAAAATGCAAGTTCACCGGAAATCGATTTACGTTTGAGCAATCTACTGCGAATACCAGTACGTCCGCAGAAAAGTTATTACATAATAATGACAATAATGTTGTGATTGACCCATCTCATGAATATTGTATTTTACAATTTACATCAGTTTTCAGTGCAATTAGTAATTTAGTGGTGTGTGAAACCTGCCAAAAAAAAAGTTACTTTTAATCAAGCAAGTCCAAGAGGTGGCCTAGGGTTCAAAATAGCTATTATTTGTGAATGTGGCAATTCGTATATCAATTCTGGACCAATGATTGATAACGCATTTGAAGTAAATAGACGTATTGTGGCTGTGATGCGTCTTTTGGGCGTCGGAATAAATGGGATAAATATTTTCTGCGGATTAATGGATCTAGCATGCAAATTTTACCACCAAACTTTTGCGGGATGTTTTACGAATTTACGGACTGCAGCCGAAACCGTTTGTAAGCTCAGTATGCAGCAAGCTGTAAATGAAGAAAAAGAGCTTACATCAAAGGAAGAAAATTCGGAGACTATTTTGATTGTTAGCGGCGATGGTACCTGGAAAAAACGTGGTCATACTTCCCGTTTTGGAATAGTTACGCTGGCAGGAAAATTCTTGATTCATGCGTAAAATCTACATATTGTCAGAGTTGTGTTTTTTGGGAGAAAAAAAAAGAGAGCAAACCTGAAGCTCATGAGGAATGGCTATCATTACACGAAGAAGAATGTGATGTCAATCATAAAGGATCTGCCTCAAAAATGGAAGTGGATAGTATAAAAGACATGTTTGGTCGTTCCATTAGTAAATATGGTGTAAAATATTCCCGCTACATTGGTGATGGTGACAGTGCCACCCATAAAGGACTTATACATTTGAATCCGTATGATATACCTGTTGCCAAATTGGAGTGCTATTTACATGTGAAAAAAAGAATAAAACAAATTTTTCGATAAACTAGAAGATATTGTCCGTACAATGACCTACGATCAAAAAAATAAATCAAAAATCGACAAAATGGCGGCGTTTTAAAAAAAAGTCGATTTTCACCCAAAATTTTGGTCGTTTTTGGCCTGCCAAAATTCGATTTTTGATCAGATGAAAAAATCGATAGGTCATTGTATGGAGAACTATATAAAGAACATGTAGAAAAAAATTCGGTAATGATCGGATCATTTGTCTTTGAGTAATCACTGCAGCAAATTCGGAAAATGCTGTTTCGAGAAAAACACGTCTAAAGATAAAATGATTATTTTCATTGTTATAAATCGTTTAAAATCATACTTACAGCTAATCTGCTATTCCAGGCCCGTATAATTCACCTTCCTCTTCTTCGAAAAGATTATGCGGCTCTTAAGGACGAAACGAGACTACGAATCGCTGATCATCGCCAAAGGGCTCCTTCAAAAGAGGGTCGATCATCTAGAAGAAGAGCTTCTTCAGCTCAACAAGCCCTTTTCGAAGAAGAGGAATGTGAATTATACGGGCCTGGAATAGCAGATTAGCTGTAAGTATGATTTTAAACCATTTATAACAGTGAAAATGATCATTTTATTTTTAAACGCGTTTTTCTCGAAACAGCATTTTCCGAATTTGCTGCAGTGATTACTCAAAGACAAATGATCCGATCACTCCCAAATTTTTTCTACATGTTCTTTATATAGTCCTCCATACAATGACCTATCGATTTTTTTATCTGATCAAAAATCGAATTTTGGCAGGCCAAAAACAACCAAAATTTTGGGTGAAATTCGACTTTTTTTTTTAAAACGCCGCCATTTTGTCAATTTTTGATTTTTTTTTTGGCTCGTAGGTCATTGTACGAACAATATCTTCTAGTTTAACGAGAAATTGTTTTTTTTAGATTTCATCCACGGAGAAGGCCGGAATTACTGCAGCAGTGAAGGACATTTTTTTTTTTCGCGCCGTCGGAGATTGTGTATAACTTAAAAAATATTTAATTTTTTTTTCAAAAATTTCGCTGTGTATTCTTAAAACATGTATAAATATACTCTTAAAATTTTGAAACAATTAATAAAGTAGTTTTTTTAATAAAAATTCCCAAAAATCACCTTTTTTGTAGGCTGTTACACTAGGTGTGCCCCTTAATCCATATTCATCGGAGTGTATATACAGCATGAATTTAATATCCGAAACTAGTCGGTGATATAAATTTAGAATTGTTTAAATTTAATATACATGTATTTTGTGTTTTATGTCTTGAATTCAACGTTAACATAATAAGTGTGAAGTATTATGATTATTAAATTTTTCTACCTTTCCCCGTTATCGTTATCGATATTTCCGCCGCGCCTGAACATTAAATAATTCCCCTTATCCACCGTCCTTCGTATTTTTTTCATTACTATAAGCTTATGTTCGAGATTCACTGGACGCAAATTTAAATGAATAAAATATATTTGTTTTTTCTCGGTTACTGTTGGCGCAGCAGTTCGCGTTTCGAACTACATGTGCAATTACTTCATTGCAGAGGGTTTCGTTTTATTATCATCATTATTCTTAATTTCCATGTCTTTATTGGCCGCTTAATGCGCGTCGCCTGATGTTTCACAGGAAATGCTCGCAAAATTATTGACTGAAAACCTGTTTATTCGACGTAATTTTTCAGCACTAGTACTAGTTAAAAATAATTATAACGGATTTTTATCGCTGACCGAGAAGTTTTAATTTTTTCGCTTTTTTCCCCTTCGTGGTGGGGGGGGTAAGTAATTTACTGTTCTTCCTGTGGCTAATGGCTTGCATATCTCTAGCTGTAACACGTTTTGTATATATTATAATGTACAAATGAAATTTTAATACGCAAGAGCGTTTTAGTGTTTCTCGAATCAAATAAAAGTATCGTCTCTTGTTTCGAAATTTGGTTTTGGCCCTAACATTCTGGAATAAATTGCACGCGCAGTTTTACGCTAACACCGAAATATCAAATTGTGAAAATTTAGGCGGTATTACTTATTCGAGGTCTCTCTTTTACATGTTATTAATAAACCTACGATGAAATTAACTTGGCGAAAATCACGCGAATACATACAATATTTTCTAAAAAGTTTGTTTGGAAATATTTTTTTTTAATCGTATTTTTTAATTCGTGAAGCTAGGTGTTATTGAATATTCCAGTATCGAGTAGTAGTAACGTTTTTGAACTATCGAAACCGCTCGGAGGAGTAACGTGTGAACTCAAAACAGACCGTTTTATAATTTTAAACTTTAATCACCTATAATATTATAGCAGCTGGTAGATGGTAATTTTTACCTACAATAATCATCGATACAGTAAGATTAAATACTAGTGTTCCGTAATAGTCAATTCTGTTACCATATTTATTTAATTATTACGTCAATGATATTATCACATGCACTTTAATATATGTATGTATATAATAATTACATCTGCTTGGACAAAGAATTACTGTTATCAATAGTTAAGAACAAAATGTATGTACTTACTGTTCCATATAAAATGCACCGAATAAGACGAAATAAATTTAACAAAACAAAATTATGTACATAGCCAGTTGGAGAAGTAAATTTTTCAATAAAACGGAAATTACCTATGACGCTAATGATTTTATAATTGGCAAATGTATACGACATTTCGGAATATACACAGATGATCATTTAAACACGTAATTTGAAAGATATCGTGCAAAAAAAAAAGTAAAAAAAAATCTATTCGATCTATAAAATAAACATTTTTAATACAGCTATACTGATCATTCGTTATAAATATTTAAATAAAAAATACTATTTAAAAGCAATTACAAAGAGGCTAGTACCTCAACAGAATCATAGATATGAATCCAACTAACGATCTAGATCCCACACCGATCGATGTACCAGCATCTGTTGAACAGGACACAACATGCACACCAAAACCCCCAACTCTTCTCGAAACCCCCCCCCCCCCCATGGAACAAACAAATCTTACGCTTTTGAATCCTAAAAATTTCAAACGCAATCTATCCGAAAGATGATTTACATCTACATTGGAAGGTGGCCCAAATGTAAATCAAGCAATCCAGCCACAAAAGAAAAAGAAAAAAAAATGAAGACGAGGAATTAAAGCGGCTTAAAATCATCCTACCATCTGCCAAATAGGACATCGATAACCACCGGAAAACTCTTAAAGAAAGTATCCCCTTCGTCTAAATCGTGGCACTAATACAAAACAGCAGTAAATCTTCACCCGCTCAAGATTTATTCAAAAAATTAACTATACCGACAAAGTTTGCCGATACAATTCTCATCCAACTCAAAACAGTATATTCAGTTATCAATGATCATTCTACACCATAATTAGAATAACTAAACTGGTAAAAAAAATTTCAGAAGAAATACTTATAGACAGCAAAATCGATGGACAACTTTCTTCTTCGATGAAACATTAATGGATTCCAAAACAACTTATCAGATCTTCTTCTCCTAATTTATTCCGAAAAACCAACAATAATATATCTTCAAGAAACATACCTGCTACCTAAACGCTCACTTTCACTGAAACATTACCAAATTTTCCGTCTTGACCACATTAATGGATTACAGGCATCAGGTGGGGTGGCAACATTCATTCATGAAGCAGTACTCATTAAAAAGGAACTGCGGATAAACTCCTCAATTCAGAATGTTACAGTTACGATGCGCAGTTTAGCAAATCAACCCCCTTCCATAAACTCAATATATGTAACATCTACATACCTCCAGATACTAAATTATCTTATACAGAAATAAATACATTCTGGGAGAAGGGCGTATCTCTAGAGAAGGAAGAACAGAAAGACTTCCAAGAATTCTTTTTGGCGGACTTAAGGATGAAACGATTTTGCGTTGGCTTCTTTATGGGCTATGGAAATTAGACATAGAGGAATGAGAGTGGAAGGCTTTAAAGGTAGCAGAGCTTTTTTGGAACGCTGCTTTACAATCTTCGTTCCACCAGAGTGAGAAGGCATACGAAGAAGAGCGACCGCGCGTGCCGGAAATAGGAGGAGAAGATACAGAGAGAGCGGAATCTAGCGTTTGAGTGAAACAATCGTAACGGAAGAAGGGGAACATCAGAAATAGAAGGGAGAAAGGAATCTACCAAGGAACGAAATTTAGCCCAATCAGTTTTAGAAAGGAGCCAACGGGGAGATTGAAAGGGCTTGGAAGACTCGGAAGGGAGCACGTCATTAGAGATTTGGATTTAGGAGTTTTATGGAAAGTAGAAGATTTAGGACGAAGAGGAGAAGACAATTTAGTAGTTTTCGAAGAAGAGACTTGAGAGGAAGAAGAGGCTGCGACACGATTAGCATAGGAAAAGGTTTGGGAAACGACACCAGAGGATTTATATTTGGCAACTTCTTGAAAGGATATATTCTTGAACGCAATGATTCTTTTAATATCCTTCTGTCTAAGCCATTCCGGGCAGGCGTGGTCGAACGAGCTATGGCAACCTTAGCAGTTGCGGCAAATAGGGGGCTCTTGGAGGTTGGGACATTCCGAAGAGGGATATCTGGAAGCACAATGGGAACAAACGCGATGAGAGCTACGACAATAGCGCGCAATATGTCCAAAAAAGAAGCATTTAGAGCACTGGCTGGAAGAACGGATACTAGGGGAAACGGGAAAACGGAATTTGTAAATCGATACAAACTCTGGAAGGAACGACTTAGCGAATTTAAGTTCGGAACTCCTGGTGGGAATTTTGGAACCATCAGAAGAGCGAAAGATACGACGAACTGCAACTACTGGAGTAGAGGATTCAAGTCCCTCTTTAATTTCGTCTTTGGAAAAGGAAGGAAAAACTCCAGAGATAACGCCTATACTAAACAGAGAATTGTGGGGGATAAAAACGGTAAGATTGTGGGTCTGAAAAAATGAGGAATTATTCAGAAATTCGTTCGCCGCAGAAGCAGAGGGAAACATAACCGAGATACGCCCCCTGCCCTGGGGAATCATGTCCGAAAAATAAATTGAAATTTTACAGATGAACCTAGCCAGAGCCAATGGGTGAAAATTCCTAATGTTCTTGTCTAGGGTGGAGTTTTCGACAAGAAATTTAAAGGGACCAGGACGATGGGAAGGAAAAACATTTTCAGGAACTTTACTGTTATTACCACCGTTACTATTATTATTATTAATATTAATATTGTTATTATTATTATTATTATTATTATTATTGTTATGATTGAAGTTATTATTACTACTACTACTACTATTAAAGTTTTCGACTGTTTTAATCGCGCAGATGTTATTATTATTATTATTATTAGAGAGCTTGGGCAAGTCATGTGAAAGCCGCAGATCTTTTTTTGGGAGAATCGTTGACGGCGAGAGGGGGCTGTATGGCTTACGCTTTCCGGCAGCGTCAACCTCCATTTTCGTTTTGGTGGTTTTTGAATCTTTGGAGGAGGCCGCAGGGCGGCCCTCATTAGACGAGCTCATCAATCAAGGAAATCGAAGTGAAATATGCGCGAAATGAGAAAAAAAAAAGGGATGAAAATAAGTCGGAATACAAATCGAAATAAACAACAATAATCTAAGAAACCGAAAAGCGTCTAAATAATAGTTAAATACGATAACGAAGAGATAATAATGAAGCGATCTCACCGGTCTGCCGAAACAACTGCTTACCGAGCTGATAACGTGACAACGAGAACACGAGTGCACACGAGATAAACGAAGGTATTCAACGGCTTACGCTGGGGTACTTTACATTTTTTGTGTCATGATTATTCTCCTATTACGTTATAACAAAGGTTGGCTAGTGTGCTGTACAATTGCTAAACTTATTTTTTTAATAAAAGACGGGGGAGAATGGCGTAGTCAATTGAAAACGATTTTTCTAAAAGAATTGGTCAAACGGATTTGCTCCATTGCGAGGTCTAAAGGGTAGAGTTTACATATATATATATATATATATACACATATGTTATTTATTTATTTATTTATTTATTATTAACGGAAAAAATATTTGCCGTGAAATTTTTCACAAATAGGAAAAAAATTATATTAAACGGTATAACTATTAAACAAAAAAGGATGGTACTGTTTCATAGAATTTGTCAATTCACCATGTTTAAGAGAAGGCAAAAAAAAAAAACTTTTATTTTCTTTTTTTTTATTGTTTGTATTACGTACTTTTAGTGTCGGCATACATACATTCAACATTCATATACATCAACTCTGAAAAACAATTTCATGTGTTTCTGCAAGAATTGCTAATTTAATAATATACCTAGTGACCGAAGTTCCCTTAGATCTATTCTTGCAAATTAATTAAAGGTTTTAAAATATGCGGATGATATGAAACTTACGTTCGCATGAATATTATTACAAAAGTTTTCAGCGGTATAATCACGGTAACCTGTCATTGCGTAAAGAAGATATTATAACCTTGTTCTATTTTCAATGATTGTGGTAAATAGACATATTATTTTTTTTCGCACTATGGTGGAAGTAAGCGAATTATTTAATTTTTAATAAACCCTAAAAATACAACGATCGCTTATCCATCGGTCTTTAGAAGTGTCCGTTTCGTAGAATTTTCTCGACGATGAGACCTCGACCACAAAATTTTTCGGCCTCAATGATTTGGCTTAGTAACTTTTTGGTTCATTAAAAAAGCTCATTAACGCCGAACTCTAAATCTTTACTTCGAAGTTGGGTAAGCCCGAAACGAAACCGTCCCAGATTTTCAGACTCTCAGAGTTATACGCCTGCATAATTTTCGCTCATATGATTAGGTATAGTAGCTAAACTGATTAATTTCTTCAAAATTACTTCCCCCCCCCTTGCGTAGTAGAATTATTTAAAATATTTATAAGCATTTTTTTTGCCATTCACTCGCCAAAAGTTCATATTGCGCTATTACAGCTGAACTGTCCTTAGCCTTTCTTTTTAACCCAAATAAAATCTTTTCGAAATTATTAATTATATTTTAGAAATATTCAGACTTTTGAGAAATATTAATAGCTCTACAAGTATGTGCAATTGGTGTCATTAAGAACCTCACCCCGGCATAGGTTTTGACGGCACTTATGTTATTTTTCTGAAGTTACTATTAAAAGAGACTGCGTTATTTCCCGAGTTAATGTGTTTTCGGTTTTTCATGTAACCCGGAAAGGGGGTATTCTTCACGCTATCTGGATCAATTACGAGCATTTATTGCGCAAATAATCATTATCTACTGTAGTTAAAAATATTTTTGAATTTATCCTATAGATTGAACGATGACTTTATACTTTACGTGCATTCATCATATTTATTTTACGTCGGATATTCCTCACTTGTATTTGGCCGCTTATCATTTTCGAAAGAGAGACTCGTCAAATCTGTCTTTTAATAAATTATAATCATCTCGTCTCAAACGGTGGTCTTTCCGTGTGTATCTTCACTGATTGTCATAACAAGCCAAGACAAAACTTGTATTTTTAATTTCATGTTTAATTAAATGTAGGCTAAATTAAAAGGTGCAGCGTAAATAATAATCACCTATTAGGTATGTGTGTGAATATAGGCGAACTGCACTTATCGTGTACAGATCAATTCAGAAATTCAGAAGCGTACTACTATTACGGAATGGTATATGATTTTAACTGCGTTCATGCTAGATTATTTCCATTTGTCTGGACTATTTTATCTAGCAAAATATCTACTTCTATTTGGAGTAATTCTGCACTTCTCTAAAAGTATAATCCACTCTTCTTAAAATGCAAACACATTAGTATCCGTCTTTTTTTCTCGTTTTTAATCTACTTGAATAAATCGCACCCATATATATATATATATAAAAAAAAATTACAGCGCAATTCTTAGGCTACTCTTTATTAGAAAAAATGACCCAATTTTATGTAACATTTTGTAGGATTTCTGTAATTATGTTATTATATTCATATTAACCGATTTAGAATTACGTTGTAAATTTTGATCATTATGCAAAGCATAGAAGAGAAAAAGACAGAAATATAAGCAAGAGGGGTCAAGGGGCACAGCCCCTTGCGAGGCCAAAATGGCCAAGTTCTTCTTCGTGTCTATGGACTTCTTCACTTGACTCCAAAAATTATTTTCGGACGGAGTCGAGGTCCTAGTTGCAGCAGGATTGGTACGCGCTAACTTGAATTTTTGGTGAAAGTTCTTCAATTCTTGAAAAGCACGTTCTAGAGACACCACGTGGAGGTTCCTGCCTTGTCCCATGACCGAATTTATATATATATATATATTCGTATTTTTATAACTATTGCAGCGTGATTTTAAATAACCAAAAAACTAGTCAGCGTGGTTTAACGTTTTATCATCATAAAATGGATGCTGCTTACAAGTGTTATTAATTTTGTGCATATGCTGATTTCTTAACTAGTTAATAATTTAAAGTAAAATATTCTTTTTTTGGTAATTCACTAAAAATAATTTAGAAAACATATAAACACTTTTGGATATGCGAGGATAATTTTTTCGCATTATTTTCTTCGGTGCTGTAATTAATTTCCTCTTATATTGCGACGAATCTTATTCTTTTTTCGAAGGCAGCCGATTTTAACTTTAGGAAAAAATGGCATTCGCGATTTTAACCCTTAATAAGGCAATGCGACATATTTCTTTAACATACCATACGATCGTCAGCGAAAACTACATCAAGAATTAAACAAACCCTTATGCGGCAATGTGACATGCCTGCCACACACCACTTTTCTTCAAATTTTAAAGTAAATCTGTATATATATATAAAAAATGAATGTTTGTTTGTTTGTGCCGTATGCGTCCTATACCGCGAGACGGATCATGCTAAAATTTTCAGGGTGTATTGATGTTATCCAAATGAAGGTTTTAAGGGACGGCTGAATTTTCTACCACCTCGCCTTCGCAAAATATGAAATTTTAAGCAGCTGAGATGCGACCAGCGATACAGAAATGCATATTAATTTTTATAATGAATTTTAAATAAAAAGGTATATATATACTAATATATATATATATATCAGAATTAAATTTGTTTATTGAAAGATTATGGTAATTTTAAGTGTTATAAATTATTCTGTTTATTAACAAAAAATTATAAAACATACAAAATCAGCATTAATAAATGGCAAGTAATTAAAAAGTAAAAATATTTAATTTACGGAAGTTTTCAAAAAAATCTCATTATTAACTACAAGGGGTAAAACACAAACACTAGATTTTCCGGTTTTGTTCTTTTAACTAGTCAGGATTTTTCTTAAAAATAGTTTTACATTTAGTGTTTTTACTTTTTCAATTGTTTTCTATTTACCTGTAAATTTTATCCATACATATATATATATATATATATATATATATATATATATCTACAACTCAGCTATTTTGGCCCCACAGGGGGCTCTGTCCTTGACCCCTCTTGCTTTCATTTTCTCTTTCTCTTCTACATGTGTAAAATGATTAAAATTTACAACGTCATTCTTACCAGTATGATACATTTTTTTGTTACAAAATCTAATGGGTGCATGATTAAGAATGTATTCATTTAACTTTTAACTTTTGTTACATAAAATTGGGACATTTTTTCTAATGGGGGTCGGCCTAAGAATTACGTTTTAATTATTATATATATATATATATATATCTGTATATATATACTAGGGAATTGGTCTCGCTCATTCCTTCGGACTTTATATTATTTTACCTTGAAAATTTTTATAAAGACTGCAGCGTTCACATATATTTTAAATACGTCAATCAAAAAAGTGAAATTTAGATTAAAATATCTGAAACCGCTAACAGGGTAATATATGTCAGAGGAATATGTTAATTTTAATTCTTTTAAAATAAGACATTAACAATATTTATTTTTTTAAATGCAATGATGAAATTTGTTTTTTTTATTAGAATCTAAGCTGTAATATATTAAGATACTGTTGACCATCACTCCAATCATTTCAGAATTTGTATGCTTAAATTATTTTTCAAAATTCGGGCCTTTTAATTGTAAAATTTTGGAGTTACCGTATTTTTTCTATATTCTAGCAATTGAAATACACCATTTAAAAAAAAGTGACCTTCTAGCTATCATGTAAAGGGCAATGGACTTCTTTTTAGTTTCCAGTCTCACCGCTTTAAACGTGTATTTTCACAAATTTTGGTCCATAAATATAAAAATTTTTCGATATTTATATTTTTTTCTGTATTCTGGTGACTTTATTATGTAGGTTAAATAGGAAATCAATACCGTAACTTACATGGAACTGGTTGTGGAATTTGTTAAACATTTTTTTCCTAAAACTTAATTTTCAAACTTTTCAAAATTTGGGTTCTATAATTTTAAAATTTTTGGCGTTTCGTATTTCCATCATTTAAAAAAAAGAGTGACTCTCCAACTACCATAAGAAGAGCTGTGGATTTTTTTTAGTTTCCAGTCTTACCGCTTTGAGCGTATATCTTCTCAGCTCTTTTTTTCTTGCAGCTTATATAATATATATATATAAGAAATAATGTTTGTTCGTTTGTCCCATATGCATCACTGTACCGCTGGACGGATCGTGCTAAAATTTCCATGGCGTATTCGTGTTGTTCAAACGGAAGTTTTAAGGTACGGCTAAAAAAAGCATTAAAAAAATTGATAAATAATAAAAAAATAAACGAATTAGTAAATAAATAAATTATAAGAATTTATGTATAAATAAAAAAAAAGTGTTACAACTAGATCAATCTTTAACGATCGTGAATAATATTTAAATTACAAAATTATTATTTTTATTACGTATATTCAAATAGTAATAACTTAAATGAAAAGTAAAATTATAAAAATATTAGACGTGGAATAGTAGAATTTTTTTTTTTTCTTTTCTTTTCTTCCTATTTTACATCTAGTCTTATCAACTATTTGGTAATCCATGGAATAAGTTAAAATAACATGAATAAACAACCCATCTAGTGAAGGGTGCTAAAATTAACTCATATATGTATACACAAAATGCATACACACATACTGTTGTATTCTCACGTACGCATACATACTATACATACACACATCCGCACCCATGCCCGCACATACACTCTCACACATCACAAACATATACGTATTATTTATACATTTATAACTTAGAAGTTGGAGATATAAAACGGCTTTAGGATACCGATATTTTTATTCATCAGTACACAAGAAATGTATGCAGTAACCGTGAAATATGTTTCGAAAATGCAGTTTTGTAAAAAAAAACTACTTTTATTTTATTTGCCAATTATTTATTCTTTAAAATGGGCTATTATTATACTTGTTATAATAATATGGTGATTTTTATTATCGGAAACATAATTGTAATTACAGTAGCGTGTTATTAAAAATCGGATCGATGTGATCGGACCGATGTGGGAGTAAAAAGAGCATGGAATAGCGAAAAAATCGAAAAAATCTAAAGTGCTCTGGCCTTTTTCTTGTTGTCGACCATCTAAATTATAATATTACATTACTGCTCGGTGTTGCCAGTTCGCATCATTCTATTTTTTTTATTTATATATTATTAAAATTACAAGTGATTATTTGCGGGTAGGCGACATTTTACCAAAGGTTTTTCTGTACCCCTCTCTTTGCGTCGCATTTCAAAATAATCTTAAAATATAACATATAATTTACTTCCAAATATTTTATAAGTACTAATTCTCTATTTTGTGTTTCGTTTTGAATATATATGTATATAGTTCACGGTATTTTGAGTTGCTTTTCATCGCTGAACCAACGACCATCGTGTACACTCACTGCTGATATTGAAATTCGGCTTTATTTGTTCAAATTTCCCGCATTTCAAACGCGTCCTGATAAGAACTACGAAAAATAAAAGTTCAGTGTCAAATAATTTTTTTTTCTAATCCGTTTTTTTATGCTCGGTAACATTTTAAATGTTCCTGTTTGCGCTTCAATTCATATTTTTTTTCGTTGACTATTACGTAGGAGAATTTATATATCGTTTCAGTAAAATAGTCGCGTTATCGTCCAAATTATTCGAATATATATTACCGCTATTTATCAGTTACTTCGTCACTTCAGATCGGTGAGATTGAACCATTTTTCTTATCTATTCTGTATTATTTATCATTTAATCTTTTCATTTTCGTACATATTCTTCATTTCTCGGAACAACTCGTACATTAGCATACACCAGCACATACCTACCACGCGTGTATTGTCGTCGCTGTAATGGCGACGACAGCAGATACACCGTTACACACAACGCAATCGCTTTACACACACACACACACACACAAACGCAAAACGTGCGTCAACATGCAACAACATCAACCGTTATCCAACCGGCAACTTATACACACGAACCGCTCTATACGTTGACCGGTACACAAGCGCAACCTGACGATATGCTACGTAATTGTTTTAGCGAAATCGTACAGCCGGCTCGGTTTACTCCGTCTTTCACGACGACATATAATGTGGCAGGCTCATCAACAGGTATCTCCACTGCGCAGCCCGTACTTGTTTATGCGCCGACTCCCGAAAATTTCGAATATTTACAGTCAAATATTAATTACGTACAAAATCAAAATGTCATCAATAATCAACACTTCCCTCCCTTACCGCAAAACAATGCGCAACGAACGAATCAGAGTTGTAGTGGCGAAGAAGTCGATATGCATGAGAATGAAAACAGCCAGGAAAATGATTGGCAGCAAGTTAAGGTGAGAAAGGGAAAAAAGCGGCAATCTGCTATTGCCAACGATAATAATAATAAGAAACACGTTAAAATGACTCGCAATCGATTTGAGGCCCTCTCAACGAACGACGGAAATGACTCTGATGAAGAAAGTCAAGTAGGTTCAGCCGAAAAAAGTTCAATGAATAATTCCACACCGTCCATTCCCAAGCCACCACCCATTTTCGTACATGGAGTGCAAAATTTCAGAAAAATGCAGGAGAGAATAGAGCTCGTTATAAACAAGTCCGATTACTACGCGAAGGCACTGACAGATCGCGTGGTTAAAATAAGCGTACTTTCTCCGGAACAATACCGTAAGCTAACGCGGGTTTTTAGGGAGGAAAATATTATTTTTCACACTTATCAAATGAAACAGGACAGAGCTTATAAGGTGGTGATCAGACATTTACACTTTTCAATCGATCCGCTGGTTATAAAAGAAGAATTAGAATCACATGGTTTTGAAGTTCGTAATGTTCATAATGTGAAACAATATCAGACAAAAAAACCGCTGCCATTATTCTTCGTGGATCTCGAGCCCACAGCAAATTGCCGAGAAATACATAATTTAAAATCATTGTGCAATACTATAATTAAAGTAGAATCGCCCAACAAGAAAGCATCAATCCAGCAATGTCAGAACTGTCAGCAATGGGGACACACCAAAGCTTACTGTACAAGAACGCCGGTTTGTGTTAAATGTGGAGGTGGCCATAAGACTTACGAATGTAAAAAAGACCCGAAATTTCCGGCTACATGCGGACTGTGTGGCGGATCTCATCCCGCAAATTATAGAGGTTGTGAGATTTATCAAAAGTTAGTACAAAATAAAACGAATTCGGGGGTTGCAGCAAATCAACCTATTAAACAAAACTATCGACGACCAACCGTAACTTATTCACAAATTACTAAGTCTGACACTCCTAGTCAAGCGGACAATATAACAGCAAATGCAACTCATATAAGGAATTCCGGTCAAATCCCCATTAACGCCCAATCACCAAATAATTTAAGGGACGATATACAGAATATTCCTTTTGTGAACCTGTTCGAATTCCTGAATGAATTTAAATCCATGTTCCGTCAATTAGCCGAGCAAAACAGCATGGTTCCATCCATGCTTACCATGTTAATTCAGAAATTAACCAAATAATGCCCGCCTACCTGAGGATAGCTCAATGGAACGCGAATGGCTTAAAAAATCATAAAGCCGAAATTGAATTGTTCTTAACTTCCAATTCTGTGGATGTAATTTTAGTTTCCGAAACCCACCTAACTGATAAAGACTGTTTCAAAATAAATAATTAGAACACGTATTCTTGCACACACCCCTCAGGAAAATCTCACGGCGGTTCAGCAATATTAATAAAAAATAACATTGTACAGCACGAACTAAATCATTTTAGGGAGGAGTATCTGCAGGGAACTAACATTAGCATACAGACGATGGGTGGCCAACTTGTATTATCAGCTGCTTATTGTCCGCCACGACATAAAATAACATTGATGGAATTCTGTAAATATATAAAAAATTTAGGGAGCAGATTTGTGTCAGGAGCAGATTGGAACGCTAAGCATACAGCGTGGGGATGCAGGATAACTACGACAAGAGGACGTGTGTTCAAACAAGCACTTGAAAGTCACAATGTCAACTATATATCAACAGGGGAACCAACTTATTGGCCAACCGATAATCGTAAGATACCGGGGATCTTTTAGATTTCTTCATTACAAAAGGAACCGCTAGTTATTATACAAATATAAATTCTTCCTTCGATCTCTTTTCAGATCACTCTTCTATTATTTTAACCTTCGGTGATTCGGTTATATGCAGAGAGGAGCAAATACATTTATATAACCACAAAACAGACTGGGAATCATTTAGAGATCATTTGGATACAAAGTTAAACTTAAAAATTCCTTTAAAAAGCCCAACTGACGTCGAGAATGCCGTACGGTACCTAACAAACGAAATACAAATAGCAGCTACCTTAAGCACTCCTGTTCTTAAATGTAAAAAAAGTAATAAAAATTATCCAATATCAGTCCGGAAACTTGTCTTAGAAAAGAGAAAGCTTAGAAGGAGGTGGTTCCAATCGGGAAACCCTTCGGATAAAAAGTTGTTTAATAACAAAATAAAAGAATTAAAAAAACTTTTGGAAGAAATCAAAAATAAAACGCTCAATAATTATTTAACTAAACTATCACCCTTAGCAATTGATGATTATTCCTTGTGGAAGTGTACCAAAAATATTAGGCAACCGAATAAACATGTTCCTCCGATGAAACATGGTGACGGGTCATGGGCGAAAGATCATAAACAGAAGTCGAATTTATTTGCCGAGTACTTGGCAACCGTGTTTAAGCCAAACATACAGACAAACACGGACAGGGAAATACATGAATTTATAACCAGTCCATGTGGACCATCTTCAGCAATAAAATCAGCCTCTGCTCACGAGGTTGGGTGTCTGCTTAAAAGGCTGAAAAAGAAGAAAAGCCCAGGTTTCGACTTAATAAGCGCTGAATTATTAAATAAACTTCCGCGGAAAGCTATAGTACTGCTCACTTCTATATGTAACGCAGTATTTCGCATACAATACTTTCCGGTACAATGGAAGTTTGCGCAAATCGTAATGATTCCGAAACCTGGTAAAGATCCCTACTCTGTAACGTCTTATCGTCCGATTTCCTTGTTGCCTGTTTTATCGAAGGTAATGGAAAAATTAATATTAAAAAGGTTACAGCCTTATAATATACAGTCAACTAATGTAATTCGGCAACATCAGTTTGGCTTTTTAAAACATCATTCCACGATTGATCAATTGCATAGGGTGGTTAGTGTAATTGAAAATAGTTTAGAAACTAAAAAAGTATGTACTGCGGTATTTCTCGACGTTCAACAGGCTTTTGATAAAGTCTGGCACGATGGTTTATTATACAAATTAAAATGTTTGTTCCCGAGTAACCTTTACCTGTTGCTAAAATCATACCTCGAAGATCGTCATTTTCAAGTACGTTACGAACATACCTACTCAGAAATACATCCAGTTTTAGCAGGCGTTCCTCAGGGTTCAGTGTTGGGTCCCACGCTGTACTTGTTATACACAGCAGATTTTCCTGCGACAGAGAATGTGCAGATGGCTACATTTGCGGACGACACGGCACTACTGTCATCACATGAAGATCCGAAGAAAGCTAGCAACAATCTACAAAATGCTCTTACGAAGGCTGAAACATGGTTTAAAAAATGGAAAATCGGGATAAACGAAAGCAAATCGGTGAATATCCATTTTACTAACCGAAAAGTTGAAGTCCCACCCGTTAAGATCAATAACATAGATCTTCCTGTACGAGCAACGGTCAGGTATTTAGGTTTGCACTTAGACAGCCGATTGACATGGAAACACCATATACAGGTTAAAAAGAAAGAATTAGATATCCGGGTTAAAAAAATGTACTGGCTGATAGGGAGAAACAGTGTACTGACAACGGACAACAAACGTCTAATATACACAACTATTTTGAAACCCATCTGGACATACGGGGTTCAACTTTGGGGTTGCGCTAAACCGTCAAACCTGAAGGTAATACAGACTTCCCAGAATAAGATCCTTCGGTTGTTAACCAAGGCACCCTGGTATGTTTCTAATCTAACCTTACATCGAGATTTGTGTGTAGATTATGTGGCTGATGTCATCAAAGTACATGCTAAAAGACACGCAGACAGACTCGATTCTCATCCGAACACTCTTGCTAGAGGATTGCTCGATGTTACTGATAATGTAAGAAGACTGAAACGCCAGAAACCGCAGGACCTTGTTTAAGGTAGGGGTAATCGGGTAGGTGCCATTGGGTACTCCTCCCTTCATGTTTAAGTTCATTCACACGTATTACTAAATGTCCTTGATGGACAGCTCGTAATAGTGTATAAATATAAAAAAAAAAAAAAAAAAAAAAAAAATATTTTTGTTGCCACTGATGTATGTATATACATATTTACATTTTATTTGATTCATTTTTTACTTTCAATTTGTCCGCTCAATGTTTCCGAATTCTATTTATTTCATTTATCATGTATAAGTGTAAAAACTGTCCCTATAGGCCGATATGATGTTTAATAGGATTTTCCTCTGTTCTAATTTTATGTTTTTTCCGGTGACATAAGAAACGTAGTAACGGAGCGATATTTTATTAGTAATCTAAAGATTGTGCCGTATATAACATTTTCCTTTCCTTAAATTTTAACCCTAAATTATTTCCGTACAAGGCGATTGAATCGCATTATTGGCGGTATTCTTTTTTTTTATTTTGTTTTTTTTTTTTTTTTATAAATAATAGGCTATCCGTTGCACACCAGCAATCGAAACAATAATAAATCGTAATTAACTAATCCTGTACTTAAATAATCGTAATTAATTGTAATTAATGACGCGCTAACGAAAACTTTAGAGAATTAAATTTGCAAACACAGCGATTGTACATTTTTGGGATTTCGTTTCACTCCCTAAATTTTGATAGTTCACGGTAAATTTGCGAATCTTACCGCTTTATTTTATACTAGTGTTCGCCCATTGGTCGAAATTCGATCATAATTATTATTAGTAAAAATTTAAGGAAAATATATATGAATTTGAATAATTCCAACATTTTTTTTCTGCTCTTATACATTCGTTGATTGTATGTATCTGAGAACATACACACCCTTCTATATGTACTTACAATACAAAACAGTTCGGTACCATTACAGTTAAATAAAAAATAAATTCAATAAAATAACAGTAAATCACAATTCAAAACCCTCATCCGTTGATATTAAATGACACCTTAAGATTTAGTACACTGTGAAAAACATATTTCGTGTAAAGAAAATTTAACGTCAGATTTCTTCTCGCGGTTCAAATTCGGTATGCCGTGATTACTATTTTGTATAATCATTAGAGAGAAATACTACTCGGATAAAATTCGAGTTTTTGGGCAAAATCGTTTTTGTTTTTTTTTTTTTTTTTTCTACCATTTTAATCGTACAATATAACTAATTGTTGCAACAGACATACTCTGGATTAAAATTTAATTAACATCATCGTTCGATATGATTGCATCAAAAATGTAATCAACGGAGAAAATTCTTCTACTGAGTGTATACCTTTAAAGATAAAATTTCATTAAAAAACTGTGAAATATGTCTCATAGATTTCTCTTGGTTTTCTCATAATTTTCTATTACGCAAAAAATACACGCATCTCGCATTTATTTTTTATTTATTTATTTATTTATTTATTTATTTATTTATTTATTTATTTATTTTTCAAATTTATCCGGAATCGTGTACATTACGAAAACATATTAATGCAGGGGAGAGTATTTAGCAATGGGTATTAGAAGAACCGAGTTCCACCCGAGCGAAACATCTACATACATATTTAGTCGATACTTTTAAAAAATTTTGAAATGCAAATGCTGATCGTCGTCAGTGGTTTGGGTTTCAACTCCCGGCAAAATTCTGGTTTTGGTCAAAGGACCAAAAATACAAAAATTTCGGTTCCAATTTTTCGGCAATTTGTTATACTAGGTTGCCGAATTCAAAAAGGAAACGAAATCATAAATTTTACGTCCCCATTCCAAAAAAAAAAAAACGGGGGAAAAAACAAATCTTTTACAACGTTTTTGCGAACGAACTTTTAATTATTAAGCAGGATAGGATATTAAAAACTGCAATCGCTTATGACACTTGTTCGCTAGAATTATCGAGCCCTTTTGCTAACATCGTTACCTGAAAAAGTCCACGTGAAACTGTCACCTACTGCAAAAAACATTTGTATGACGCTTAAAAAGTCTGATCGCGCATTACGAATTTGTTTTGATTTTGTCGGTCTATTACTTGATGAAAGTTTTGACGGTCGCCCGACTGCTAAAAGTTTTTACGAGCAAGCTAAAAGCGATCGTGTCCCGAAAAACCGATTTTACTCGAATTCCATCGGATGCTTCACGTCTGTGCGCGGTGGGATAATGATTATTATACGACTACACTGTTGTGCGTATGCGACCATCGAGCGAGTATTGTTAATTTTATACGTTGACCTTGTTTGACGTTCGATCGTATTAGCACCATCTCGTATTGTGTCATGTGTAAATACGGAACGGGAATGCCGCACGCGACCAGATTCGAATCGAACGTATACGGCAGAGGCGCAATGATAATGTTTTATCGCAAGTGTTGTGGCGGCAGGCCGTTAGCGCGTTCAACAGTGTTACATCGAATGTCAGACAGCGTGCGATTACACCGGTATAGCGGAGAAATGTTTGTTGTCGTAGTCCGTTGTTTTTAACGTAGTCTCGTTCAGCGACCGCTGTTTGTCGGAATATTTGTCGCCTCGTGTCGCGCGTGACTATGTAAGTTCGCGATGAACGACGAAGCTGTTTAAGGGGGGTCGAATCGGACCACTCGCTTTTTCCATTTTCCTCGTTTTCCATCGGGCTCGCCATCATGTTCAGTCGACTGATGAAGAAACCGGAGGCTTTGAAGGTGCTCACGTTCGAGCCGACTTTGATGTTCTATTTTATCTCGATCAACATGTCCCGGTTTTTGGGCTACAATCTGCTACTGCGAAAAGCTTGCGATCCGGACCTTCTTCGGGAGCCGGATCTGACGATAGTTTGCAGTCGCGAACTGGAGGCGCAACATCGTGTGGCCAACATCAACACCTGGAAGGCGTTGCTGATGACGTTGTTGCCGACCATGTTCCTGTTGATAGCCGGCCCATGGAGCGACCATCACGGCAGTCGGAGGCGGCCGCTGATTTTCATACCGATCGTTGGCCAAATCGTGACCGACCTCAGTTGTTCGCTGAACGCTTACTTCTGGAACTGGTCGCCGGAGGTGACGGCCCTGTTCGAAATTATCTTACCGGGCCTGACCGGCTCCGAGACGTGTCTTTTGGCTGGAACGTTGTGCTACGTGTGCGACGTGACCACCGAACAGAATCGTACTCTGCGCATCAGCGTAATAACGGTGCTATACGTTACGTGCGGTCCGATCGGAGCCGGAATGGCCGGCATAGTCAACGTGAAGCTCGGATTTATCGGATCGTTCGCGTTGACGGCCGGCTTGAATTTTATCGCTGTGATGGTCGGCTTCGTCTTCATCACGGACACGTCGAAGCCGTACGACAAGACGGCAATATCGTTTTGGTCGAACGTGAACTTTGACAGTTTGGTTAGTTCGGTTAAAATGGTGACAAAGCCGAGACCGAATTCGAAACGATTTATCATGATCTCAGCTTTATTGGTAAGGGCGACGGCTGCTAGTAGAATTGTCGGTAAGTTATGAACTATTTCTTCCGGCAAAATTTAAACGAACCCTAAAAAGGTTTTCATACAAATGACGCGCGTTCTCAAATTTTCACTAACGGCTGAAGGAAGCGGGGAAAAAATGTAAAAATTAAAAGAATTTTCGAGTGCCTATCATTTCACATATTAAACAATGCACCGTAACCGAAATGGCCTTTGTGAATTGTTTGTTGCCACCTCAAACGGGCGTTCGGCGTATTTTCTGAAAAAACCGACGAATCCATTAAACCCTTTTATTTTATTTTTGTACCTCGCATTAAGGCACACATCGTTTGGTCCAGCTATTAAACCTTCAGCGCTACGAAATATAGGAAATAAATCTACATAAAGTGTCTATCCTTACTTATAATAATCTCGCTACGGCAAAATAATATCGAAAATTGTCGCTTGCGCGCTGGGTTAATTAGACGAGTTGATAAAAATCCGTTTTAAAATTAATTTTCAAACACGGGCTGTCTGGACAGTGCAGCCGAGCAGTCAGTAATACCGCGTCCGGCTAACTTAGGAGCCACGCGGTATCAACGGAGACCGCACCACCACCCGGTGCAATTAGATAAATCACCCGGTGGAACTAGATAAACCCGTTACCCCAGAATTTTTAAATTTTAATCAGTTGCAAGTGGTGGTGAGCAATTTTACCTCCCTCTACAGAAGAAAGGTGAATCAGCAAAAAAGTTCCATTAAAAAGGAACCGTCTATCAGATAACGATAACATGTTCTTTTTAATGTGTCGACTTTAGAGATTTATTCTAAAAATTTAATAAAACTGCGGTGAATAGAAAAAAAATCATTCTATTCTATAAAAGACGCCTTATATATTTTGTAATAATACGCTTAAAGGAGATTTGATTATTCTTAAAATCTCGATACATCAAATTCAGACTGTAACAATTGGAAAATCGCATTAAATAAGTGTTTAACGACACATTCATTTATTTTCTCCTGAAGCTAAATATTAGAAGCACAAGAACTATTAATATGGTTTCTTAATTGTGGTAATTTGGATTTATGAATATTCCCTACTAAAGGGAGTATATTTTACTATGTAAGGCGTATAATATCTTTTATCGAGTAATTATTTTTCGCTTTATTTTTATTACATTTTTAAAGTGAATCTTGCAACCGATATTAAAAAAAAAAAAAAATAATAAAAAAAATCTATTTAATTTCGCAACTATTCGTATAACGGGTTCTAGCATATTATCGCACATTACTTATGTATACTATAATTCAATAATAATGTCTAGAATTTTATATGGAATTCAAATATATTATGTGAGGCTAAGAAAACGGAAATAAATAAAATAAGCAAAATGCAGAAAAGGTGTTTGAAACTTATACTCCTCTAGTGGAAGCAAAACGATTCTGCATCAACTTGGTGGAAGGGAAATGTCCCACCCTGATATGTACTATTTCTATTATAGATTACTAGAATTTAATGTCAATAATATAAAATTTACCATCTCGGCGAAAAATTCGATTAATGAGAAATCAAAATAATATATATTACCTCTATGCCCTGGGGGGCGTAAATCTACGAATTGATAATACTGATGATTCAGTTTTAATTAAATGAATAAGTACAATCCCTAATCATATATTAAAGCGGAAAAAATCTTAGTGTCTGGAAAAAGAAAGTATATGGCTGAATTTAGGTGTAAAGAGTAATACTCAAAAGATACGTTTCGAATCATTCTATTTTATAATTTTCGTTTATTGTTCTCCTTTTATTTATTTGTTTTCGTCCTTCCTTATTTTTTTTCTTTCTATTTTTCTTTATTTCCTTTATTTTCTTTGTATTTGAACATATTTTTAGCTGCCCTCATGTATATACAGATGAGTATTTACGGTGTGTGTACGTATCTGCATGTATAGTATGTTATAATTTACATAATCTTAAGTTGACTAATATTATGATGTATAGGATAAGTAAGAATAGCTGTAATTTTGTATTTTGAATAAACGTTAATAAGAGTGTCGGGCACTCACACAACGGGCCTTTCTAGTGATAATATTAAAGTGATGCTACACACATATGTATATTCAGTATTAAAGCTGGGTACTTGATTCAAGAGTATAATGTTCAGATTTTGTCAGTGATGGGTTTGTAAATTGCGATTTAGAAATTTCAAAATTGATTTTATTCGAATCTACATTTCCACAGGAAACTTACTTCTTTATAATACTTTCGTCACTCGCGTTCATCACCGTTTTAACTTTAAAATTTTCTGTTCAAAGTTTTCCCGATATTCTAGTGAAAATTTTTTAGATAATTTTTATCCAGTTATATTAAGCAAAAAAGATATACATCTCTGAGAAGATTAATTTTTATAACGTTTATTTAAGTATCTAGAAAACCATGGATGAAATAGAAGAGATTGTCGAATAGAGAGGTAAAAGGAGGCAGAATTAGAAAATAAAGGAAAATAGGAATTGAGCCATAGTTCAGAATGAGTGCCATTTAAGGGGGAAAAAAACAATATTATGAGCTGGAAACGTGCCCAAAAATCTGGAACACTGGAAATGGAAGAACGGGCTAAGAAATCCAACGCCTGATTAATAACCCTAAAAGGGGTTTCACAGTTTTATTCGAATCTGTATATCTTCACAATAATTAACGTTGGTAATATTTTAATATATTTTTATGTTATGAAAATATACTTTTTTTTTTTTTTTCAATTTAGGTTTCCGGAGTAAATTGATAATAATTTAAACGAATATCTGCGTTCATCGATACTCATCGATATATGTACTTTTTTTTTTTTTTTTTTAATTTATTTATTTAAAGCTGCTCGGCAACCGGGGCCATTTGCGACGCTAAGAAATCTACACTTTATAAGTAACAGATTATAAAACAGAAAGAAAAAAAGAGGGAAAAAAACCTGATACACAATACTGCTATATAAATGGGACAAGTCTGGTGAGCTTCAAAAATTTAAGGATTTTGTTATACGCCGTTTCATTGTTTGCCAGAATTTCGGGTAAACCAACACCGTTCTCGAAACACCCAAATCTCTCTTGTTGTTAAAATTTTTGCGACAAGAGGCGAGGAGGTGATCCACCGTTACTGGTACTATACGTCATAAATGAGTTGATTTTGGAATAGGTGATTATGTGTGAAAGTACAATGGTCTACAGGCCCGCTAGTATGGTTAAATCTCTGCGATGTACTCCATCGTCGTAGGTTTTTCTGAATTTTGAACAGTTTTTGAGTTCGACAATTTTGCTCCCATTCATATTAACAAGCGGAGTAGTGTATATATGTTTTTTCTTAATTAACCCTTCAAGTTTTGATTATTTTTTCTTATCTGGGCTCTATATTTTGCATATTGTCGTATGCGCTGATGTTCAATGGAGCGATTTCATTGGTACATCGATAGGCCGAAGTTGTTCCTTGAAGTCTGCTGAGCCCATTCAGTACTTGGAGGATTTGGACTTTTGCGGTTGGTTTTTTTCATATAGTTGTATCAAAATTCAGGGAAGACGTTTTCTGATGCATGCGGTTTATTGTATTTGAAGATAGACTGACGTAATATTTAGAGATAGAAACATGTTTTGAGTTGGAGTGGCAGGAAGTTAGTTTCTGCATGTAGGCTATCTATTAGGCTGCAGTACATTGCGCCTGAGATTAGTCTTAGTGCAGAATTTTGGATGGCGTTTAATTTATTAAGCGCATTTATTTGAGCATATATATATATATATATATATAATTCAACCTTAATCCATTTTTGAAGGCGTAAGAGCGGAATAGAGGTACTGTAGGCATTTCCCTATCTCCTCCCCATTTTGTAAGTGTCGTCATTTTGAGTTACACTGAGCGATTATTGACACGTTATTTTAAGTTCATCGATGCGCCTGGACCGCGAAATATGGTTTCTTGTTAAATAGCATTTCAAAGATTTTGATAATTTGGGTTGATTTAATGGGGCTATTTCTCGGCGTTATTTTACAATCGAGAGGGATTTTCCGCTTATTTCTGAAGATAGTGTAAGCCATTTTTTCTGCTGAAAAGACTAAACCTTGATCTGAAGACCAGTTTTTTTCGTTTGTTGGTAGTGTTTTGATGGCGTTTTTTTTTTTTTTTAATTTCAAGTTTTGCAGATGTCTCAGCGAAAAGATGCTTAACGGGCGGTTTAGTGATTTTGGTCACGTCGGAAATTCCAACTATAAATTAGATCGGACCAATTACCGAGCCTTGAGGCGTGCCGTTTTCTTCTATTCTAGCAGACGACGAGATATCTTCGACCCGGACCTGAAACGTTCGATCTGTAAAGAGATCTTTTACGAAATTAAGCATATTTTCTGCGATGTCCACAAGGGTTTGAATGATTTTATGTTGCCAAATACGATCGAAAGATTTTTTCAAGTCGAAATTTATGAGCATAGTGTACTGATTCGAGACGAAGCAGTCGCAAATTTGCTGGTGTAATTTTACTAGGTGATCCATCGTGCATCTGCACGATCGGAAACCGGAACTGCATTCGATTACGTGGCATCATCACTGATACTTTCAAATAAATAAAGATCGCCGTTAAAATCGGTCCAAACAGTCAAAAGTTATGCGCGGCGAAATTTAAAAATCATACGCGACAAATATATTTAATCGGGCGTTGAATTTCTTAGCCCGTTCTTCCATTTCCAGTGTTGTAGATTTTTGGGCACGTTTTTAGCTCCTAATACTGTTCTTCTTTCCTTAATTGATTCATTCCAGATTATGTCTCAGTTCCTATTCTTCTTCATTGCCTCCGTTTACTTCTCTATTCAGCCATTTCTTTCATTTTATCCGCGGTTGTCTAAATACTTACCCTCTTTTGAACGCTACATAATCTCTCCGTTATTTGTCGCCTTCGCTTTAGTCATAGTTTCTTTCCTGCTTCATTTTCTCGCTTTTCATCTGCTTCTACTTCATTTTGTACTCCGTTTTGTCCTTTTCAGCTCCCTCCTACATACATTCCTTGTGGTTCTGTTTTATTTGAATGTCCGACCTTTTCTGCTGAACAATCGTCCTTCTACTCTTCTTTTACTAAAACTCGGTATTCCTACTCTCCCTATCATCGGTGTTTCTTATATTCACTCGTTTCCTTCTACTTTCCTTATTCCTGCACACTCGAATTGTTTTTAACCTGTACCCTTGAACGTTTGAAGGTTTAACTTTATTTTCTCTTTCTTCCGATTTCTTGGGCTAATGTTCTCGTTGACAAATCCATAAAAAGAAAGAAAAAAAAAAAAAGAAGAAAAGGAAGTTGCGTTTGGTCTATTATCTCATTGCAGAAGTTCTACTGAAATTTTCAATTAAACGTTGAGAATTTTTTTAGCGTACATGAAATGTTTTTATTTATTTTTATTATGTTTGATGCCGTGCCTAATTTACAGCATACATATAGAAAACGGTTCAGAGTTGTTTACTTATTTAACTATATGTCTGTGGAAGTCTGTCGGTGCTGCTATTGATGTCGGGAAGTTCTAAATGGAATTTCGGGTATTGTTTTTCCTATTTGAAAAGAGGCCTGCTCATGATGCTACAAATTTAGAACATCTCAGAAGCATGTGCTGCGTAGTTAGGGCGATAGTTTGAGAACAAAAGGAGTAGTAATCAGGAGGAGGCGTTCTGCGACAATAACAAAGGGAATTTCACCTTTTCGTAGTTTCCGTGGCTATATTTAAAATTATCGATTAAAATAAAAATGCTCGTCGTATTAAAAGTGGCTAAAAGGTAACAAAAAAATCCTCCTTAAAAACAAAAAAATTGCGGTCGACTATACAAAATCGAGTCTATTTGCCTCTTCTTCAGTTCTGATCACATTTGAAATTTTAAAACGGCCGAAACACGTAGCAAAGATCCAATTCCTACTCGTCGCCAGAAGCGAATATAAAGCGAATTTCGGTCGCACCGATATCCGGCAAAGTGCAGTTAATAAGGAAGCTATTTTTAATCCGGCTAATAATTCGATAATTCTTCACTTGAATATATTTTAATACGGCGGCAGTGATGGAACAATTCGTCTTTCGACAGCGACGTTATCGATCTTAAACTCCTATAAAATTTACGAAATGTTATAAGAAATATCGAGCTTGCATCAGTGCTGCCTACTTTCGCATAATTTTTTCCATCGGTCCTTAAAGAAAAGAGGATCAATTCGTGAGGCTATTTCCGTCTGCTGATATGACGAAAGCTATCTAGAGCATGTCGGCAATGACCGTTTTTACGAGTTTACTTATCACGATAATTAGCTTGCACCGCGGCAGCGATAAGCGTCAAAACAAATTGTATTACGGTCGCGTAATATTGTTGCGTCTACGTACTTATTTCTCCATCAAGGTCAAGGCCGCGCATGTTTACCCTGAATATGTTTAGAAAAGAAGACATAATTTACGAGCTAACGAGCTAACGAGCTAACTTGAAACAGGTCGACTATGCCCGCGCAGTTAACGAACCTGAACGGGATTCTACGTTTTCAGCTGATCCCACTATCTTTTTTAACAAGTTGACGCGCCGCCGGTTCTTATCAGATTATTATTTCAATAGTCGATATATTCATTAATGTCGCTGTTTATTTATTTTTTCGCAATAATCAATCCATAATATAGAGAATTCAATTCGGTTTTGGCAGTGCTTTGATCGGTAACAGATGTTACATAATACTAAGGCACCGAAAAAATAGAATAACAGCTTCTACTATCCAAGATATCAATTGGTGGTCAGTTCAAGTGCAGGGGGGGGGGGCTAAGTAGGAAAAACAAGGTTTACGCCACCACTGGACCTTAAACACCGAAACAGACACTAAGCCGTAACTTTGTTATTCACATTAATCAAAGATTTATAGTTTTTTACATTTTTTTTTCCCCCTTTATACGTGTATATGTGTAAGAAAATGAAAGAAAAAGTAAAACATCATTACCATCATCATTTAATCTTTCATAACGATAGTACCTCACTCGACCCGGTCATAAGCTTCGTGAATACATACGGTTTTTATCCTGCCAAACCATTTTACACGAACGCGACTGCGTCTACCCTTTGCTACTGATTTCCCTTTCGTTTCTAGACCATTTGTTTGGACCATATGTCCAAAAAACCGTCTGTCTTAACTTTGGATTAGACCTCTGCTAATAAACGTATTGGTTCACCCATTTCTTCCGGTTTCATGCTCTTCTGGCAGTCCAATATATACATATATATATATAGCATACTTTTTGGGCACCACATTTCCAAAGAATCGGTGTTTGTACGTTCTAGGCCAAGTTTCATGAAAATAATAATGTTTTGACCGATCTTTCTAACCACCAGACTATTAAGATGCAACTAGTGGAAATTATATCGTAAGCCATCGGAAAAACAATAGCGAAATGACGCAGAAATATCGCGAAATAAGACACAAGATAAAAGTTACGTAAAACAGAATTCAGGGGCACATTGTTGTCCGAATTGATCTTGATGAAGATTTTTTACCCTGTTAACTGATTTACGTAAAATAAATCGGTGAAAATGTCCGCTGACAAATTCGGACGTCTTCGTAAAAGTTTCCATTACAGATTTGGCTGCTTCCTCTGTTTCTAATAATTATTTACCCGTTTAATCTGGTCTTCCTGCTAGTCCGTGGTTCTTTTTGTTTCCTTCACTTCGTCGCTCTATTGTTATCTCCATTATTCGCCCGCGTTTTAAAGTCATACTATACTGCTTTTCACCCGTTTTCGTTCTTCGTTGCTTTGCTCTCCTCCACATTGTCTTCTCCATTCTACTGCACGTTTAATTGCGCCGTTAAGTATTCATCTCTTTCTGTTAAGCGTTCTACTTTATATTCCAGCTTGCTAAGACTCGATCTTCCTACTCCTTATTGCGCGTTCCTTCTATTCCGGTTTTTACTGACAATATCCTATTGAATTAAAATGTAATTAATGTTTCTTTTAATTGTTCCTGAAAGATGCTATATATCTATATATATCTATATATATCTGTATATATATATATATATATATATATAATTTATTTATTTAAAGTCGCTCGGCAGTTGGCAACGCCGAGAAGTTACATCTTATAAGCAGTAGACTAATAAATGAGAAGTACAAAAAAGAAAATTAAAACAAACAAAAGAAAAGAAAGGAAAAGAAAGGAGGCGGACGCTGCTATACATCAAAACTATATAAAAGGGAAAAAAGTCCGGTTAGCTTCAAAAATTTTAAAATGTTTCTGCACGCCGTTTCATTGTCCGTCAGAATTTCGGCCGAACCAGCATCCTCCTCGGAACATGCGCCTCTCTCTCTTGTTAAAATTTGTGGCACGAGGTGAGGAGATGCTCCACTGTAACCGGCACTCCACAAATATATAGGTTTAGGTTGTTATTGAAACAGGTGGCTATGTGCGTAGAGGCAGCGGCCTATGCGCAGGCGAGCTAATATTGTTTCCTCATGTCGGTCCTGTCTGTATGAAGTGCTCCATCGTTGAAGGTTTCCCCTGACTTTGTACAGCTTCTGCGAGGGGCAATTTTGCTCCCATTCGTGTTGCCAGACGGAGTATACGTGTTTTTTTTAGTTGGGTTTTCAGATTTTGGCTGTTTTTCCTGATCTGGACTCTAAATTTTGATAACTGCTGCATACTGGCGTTCCACGAAGGGGCTTCAGTCGTACGTAGATGGACCGTCACCATCCATCGAAGACTGCTAAGAGCATTCCGACACTCGATTCCCAGGGGCTTTGGATTTTTTGGATTTTTTTCGTATAACTGTGTATAATTCGTGGCAAACGTTTTTTTGATGCGAGGGGGATTAGATGTATTTGAGGCCAGATTAAGATAATATTTCAGAGACAGAAATAACCTTCTGTGTTCGAGTGGCAGGACATTAGTTTCTGCGTCGATGCTGTCAATTGGACTGCAGTGCAACGCGCCCGAGATTAGTCTTAAGGCGGCGGAGTTTTGAACAATGTTTAACCTGTTCGGCACATTAGGTTTAGCAGATCTATTTATAATCGAACCGTAATCGATTTTAGGGTAAGAGCGGAGTACGTAGAAAAGAAAAATAAAGTGTTTAAATTCTTTTACTAATTTTTGTCCTACATATATTAAAATTTACCGTGCAATAAGCGAAACATGTTGCGTAATTATTTTAATACGGATCTTTTATTTCAGGTGAATCGTCGGTTATGTATTTATTTGTAAGACGTAAATTCAATTGGAATGAAGTCGATTACAGCGTCTACACCGCTTACAAAATGGTTACTATACTAGTTGGTATGTATTAATTTATTTTAAAAGTTCCTTCAATAATTTCCATATCCTAGAATTTATGTGTAACGTTGTAATTGTTTAACACGGAAGTGTTCACTTTCAATAAAATCTTACGTAGAATTTCGATTCTTCCGATGTTTTTTGTTCTTTTTTTTCAGCATTTAATTTTTCAAATGCCGTTTTTCGGTCATTTAGAAGAGCTCCGTGATTTTCAGCCCGCTGTTCGTTTGATATGTAAAAAGTAAGCGTTAATACTGAAAAGGTCAGCGCCTCCTATTGAAAACTATTTAAAAAGTAAGGTAAAAAGGAATTAACTCCGATCGAAAATATTCCGACTTTCCGAATTCATATATTATGACAACTAAATTTAGTTTTCGATAGGAACAACCAAATTTTCTTGTTTAATTAGCGGTGTCTATCATTTTCGAAGGATTCACCACTTACTAGTGGCTCAACATTATACATTAAAAATAGGATTTCTTTCTATTAATTTACAACATTTACCAGAGTGCAGTTAATAAAGAATGTGCGAACAAATTTTTTTCATAAAAATTATGTAATAAAAAAATGGTCATAAATTTTTATTCCGAAGCTGCGAAATAAAAACGGTTGTTCTAACATGTACATTATAATTCCAGTCTGCTAGTAAGTACAAAATAAACGTAATTTATGGTAAATATGATAAAAAAATTAATTTAGATCGATGAATTTTCTGAACACAACGGACGTTCCTTGAAAATGAAAACAATTAATGCCATTTATGTTTAATTTAAGAAAAGGAACGGATACTGATGTTTTTTTTTTTTTTTGTTTTTTTTTTTGAAAAATATGTATTTGTTATCTTTTACATGAAATATTTCATCAAGCTAAGAACGCTTGTCGATGAATTATCCTATACTTAAAACACTTAAATATTTTAATTTTAATTATACATATATATAACTTCGTATGATATTTACTAACTACTACAAATCTATGTTTTTACCTATCGATAATTAATAATCTATTTTCTATTCTTTTATACTCGATGTATTTTTTCTTTACTTTTTTTGTTTGCGTTTTATTTTATGTTTATTATTTTTTTTTTTACATTTTTTCTTTCTCTACTATTTCTTTGGGTATTTTATTCAACATCTGAGTTATAATATATTTATCCGTTTTCACCCCCATCTTTGTTCCCTGCTTACGAAAGTTTTTTTCTCAACTCGTATTCTCTTTTTATCTGTTCCTTCAATTCGATTTTCTTTCCCGCCGATATATATTCCCATATCTTCAGTAATAAGTCCATTCCTCTTATGCTCATCATGTCTTCTTTTTTAATTATTTCACTTTCAGTTTCTCCCTTTAAGGATTTGTTTTTAATTTCAAACATTTAATTTGCAGTTTATTTATTTTCCCCAAGTATACTTTTCTCGCCATTCCCCATGCCTGAATTCTATATCTGATCCTTGAATCTGTAATAAACTACTTTTAATGTTTCATGTGTTGCGTCTGGTAAAACTGCTCTTATTTTCTTTGTAATGTATTCCATATGTATGGGACTCATATCTCAAGTGTTGGTCCATCATTTCTCCCAAATATTTATATAACTTCTGACAGTTTTTCATTTCACATTCATTTCTTCCTCCCCACTCGAGTATGCAAATTCATTTGAGTGCATTATTATATTTCGGCAATACAAATCGCAGCTGTATCTTACTTTTCCGTAATACCATTGCATTAGTCTTTTTTTGCATTGATTCTTACGATTTTTATCGTGTGACCATTTACTTATTGTTATTAAATCGTTTTGTATCCGTATTTCTGGGCCTCTCTAACATCTTTATGTGACGTAACTATTGCCACATACGAGACTACCTCACTGTAACTTAATTCCCCTTATACAGAGACCATTTGTATATATATATAATAAACAGTGTATTGGCGCTAAGTTATTAGCCTGTGATACTCCTACATTCATCTCCTCTTTTTCACTTTGCACATTTAAGATATTTACACTTGTTTTCCTCTGGTTTAAATAATTTTGAAGCCATTTTTTTAAACTATTTGTTATTCCCATTTCCTCTAATGTGTTTATAAGTATTTTATGATCAACCGTTTCAAATGCTCTAGTAAGATCTATAAACGTTATCAACACCTTTTTCCCTCCTATTCAAAGCTATCCCTCATTTTTCCGGTAAGCTCACCGATTGCTTTCGATGTGGATTTTCCATAGTATTGATAAGAGATACGACGACGTGTATTCATACCAAATATGCATACTGGAACATCGTAATAAATGTTATATATATTTATTTTTATATATATATATATATATATATATATATATATACTCGGTCATTTTGGTCTCGCAAGGGGCTGTGTGACCCCTCTTGCTTTCATTTCTGTCTCGTTCTCTTCTATACTTTGTATAAAATGATCAAAATTTACAACGTAATTCTTACTGGCATCAACACAAAAAAAAAAATAACATAACCACAAAAATCATATTCTGACATTTAACTTTCATTATATAAAATTAAGGCATTTTTTCGTTACATTTTTCGTTACATATTTCATTACATAAAATTGTGACATTTTTTCGAATGGGAGGTAGCCTAAGAATTACGTTGTAATTAATATGTATATATGTTTTTTTTTCCGAGAAGGTTTTTAATATCTACGAATCATCGTGCTTTATTTGATGGTAAGGTCTGATTTTAACTGAAAAACAAAATAAATAAAAAAAGCTGTTTTCAGTGGGTATTGCTATGTCGACAACAAGTTAGGAGAATAACAGGTTCCTATGATATCTGTTATTTTTGATCTACCGCAAATCGCTAATGAATAATAATTATAACTGAATTATAATTGTTGATATATTATTACAAATTATGTTTATTTTATATATCTGAAATATATTAATAAAATTTTTATATTGTCTAATTACAATTACTTAAATTTAAAAAAGTAATATCCAAGGTACTTATTTGTAATTGATTTTGCTTATTTTAAAGACTCAAGTTAGAAACTTAAAATATTGTTTTTGAAAAATGTACGGATTTTACGGTAATTTTATCGTAATGTGAAATTTCACTTCGTTTCCAATAAATTGTTAATCCCTTTCGCTAAGTATCAATTTAGAATTGCATGCTATGTACTGCTTTTGTAAATCCGAGTAAAATCTAGAAAAAAAGCAATACTTCAACATATATCTGAGATAATGTTTAGATGATTAATCATGAAGAATTCATTCCCAATTCTAAATTAATTCCTAACTGTTATATTTTCATTAAACGGGCACTGTTAATAATGGCTAAATTTGTTACTGGCAAAATTTTTGACAGTAAACATTAATATTTGATAAAAATATAAAGTGTTTTTAAATAATACATTTTACACAAAAATAAATATATAAATGAGAGAATAGAGAGAGGTATATAAATTTACCAAACATGTTCGACCTCCACCTTTACATTTTTCTGTATGCTACTCTTTTAGCCCCCCCCCCCCCTCAAAGGGACAAATCCTAGGTGCTCCAATGGTAATAAATTTATGTATGGTACATTGAAAGATTATCAAAGCAAACTTTTAATAATTGGGCATGTCTCAGTTTTCCTATCATGAATATTTTTTTGAAACACTCTGGACACTGTAATCAGGAAAGCACTTAATTTTCTTAATTATCATTTCAGCTTTACAACCAACTTTTTTTTAGGCTGTATCCGAAATCTTTTTTTCCTTACTGAATGATCATTCTGCAAAATGTTTTAAAATATAAGTAACAAACTTATATATTTTATTATTTAACTAATGTTTGTTTATAATTTAAAAATAAAAAATTTACTAATTCAGAGGTTTTTTGTGATTTTCTCTTACTACATATATTGTGGCCGATGAGTACATTGTATTAATGTTGTGGTAAGATTTATAAATGACTCCAAACATAAGAATATGCTTATTGCTCCATGCTAATTTATCGCCTATATATTTAAATTTACAGAAATTGTTAATAAAATCTCATTTCCATTATGTGATACAGAAAATACTATTTTTAGAATACAACATACTTTTATTTCTCCGTGAAGTCCTAATAAAAAAAAAATGTAAAACTTTTTAATAATAAGAAGCTATTAAAAATATGAAAATTACGTTCTCCTTCAATAAAGAATAAATACGAATTTATATTTTCAATAAAGTTGTTCAGGATTTGAAAAATTTTTTCATTTTCAAAAATTTTATTTAAAAACAGAAAAAACAACTTTAGAACAACAACAACAAACAATGAAAAATACTAAATAGCGAAACTAAAATTTATAGATGGGTTAAGTTATGAGATTTAAAATAATAGAATGAATGTTAAAAAGAACAAACATGATAGTAAACAAAAATAACAGCTAATGTAGGAACCTGTTATTCTACTAACTTGTTGTCGACATAGCAATATCCGTTTTCAGTTTGTTAAATGGCATGGAAGTAAAGTAAGGCAGTCTCATATTACACATGCAGATCATCATGAATTGTAGAATTCGTAATTTATTAAGCTAAAAATGAATCGAAAAAGAATATTACGGACCAATTCGTTTCTGTTTCTCCCGAATTTCTCTGGGATCAAGTTTGAGTTCAGTCTGAGCAAACCTGGAAGTGAGTTAAGTCTGAAACGAGTTAACTTCCGAAAATCATCCGTCACCTTCGGCTTAGTTGAGACTATCAGTAGTCCAAATAATTCTGAATAAAACCAAAGTGACCGGAATAAAATTCACGAATTGTAAAATTCTGTATAGCTCGCTTCAGTAAAGTCTCTGTATTAAAATTTGGCGCTGGTTTTCTTTCTCGTTCTCCCTCTGACTAGTTTAGTTTTCTACAATTAAAAAGTTCCAGTCTTATTATATTATATTATACCTTCGCTAATTTAACTATTTTGCAACTAGTACGCTCATTTGTAATTATTGTAATTATATAAACGAAGCTTACATTCATTCATTTATTTTTAGATTGCCAAACGAAAATAGCGTTAAACAACTATTTACATTTCTCAATTTACGCTCGTCTGTTAATGCAGTAAATCGGCGTATCTTCAATGTTTATTGAAACAGAGGCGAAAAAAATGGCACAATCTATTGTTTACCAAAAACGACAAATATCACTTTGTTAAATCTATATTTATTTGTATTTTTATTCATCTTATCATTCATATTATAAAAAAATTCGGAGTAACTTATTGTTTTCTTTAATCGACTTCAAAAAATGCTTTTTTACAAAAAATAAATACCGACTTCAAGATTTATTATACAAAAATCAAAAAATGCACTAAAAGTAAAAAATAATTACTCCCGATAAAAAATATACATCAGAGTGATATAACACTTAAGGTGATATTATCGTAATTCTTATACAACATTAATACCTTAATCAGAGTCAGCATCAAATTCATATTACAATATCTAGGAACAATTTAATGAACATTTAATGCAGTTTTTAATTATTATTGTAATATGAATTTGATGCTGACTCTGATTGAGGTATTAATGTTGTATAAGAATTACGATATCACCTTAAGTGTTATATCACTCTGATGTATATTTTTTATCGGGAGTAATTATTTTTTACTTTTTAGTGCATTTTTTAAATTTTTATAATAAACCTTGAAGTCGGTATTTAGTTTTTGTAAAAAAACACTTTTTTTTTTTTCGTTTTTTAAAAGCTAATTTCGAGCGGTTCTTATAGATCGGTTAAAGGGGAAAAAATAATTTCTTTCGCCGCTTCATATACAACATATAGAAGAGTTCAAATTAAGCAAAAGTATTTTGCAACGTATTCCTCACTAATGTTACCGAGTTTGTGTATAGTGAGATGTTACCTTAAAAGTAATTTCTGCCACATCATCGACTGAAGTAAAATACGGTTTTGTCCAGTGATTTTCTAAAAGGTAATTTTTCATGTATATTTTTTTTATTCGTTGGTTTTTTAATTTTTTCGCAGGAACGCTGTTTTCCATTGGTTTACTAAGCCACTGTTTGAAAATTAACGATGCACTGGTTGGTACCATCGGTACCAGCGTGGATACAGTTGCAGCAGTTCTATACTTTTTAGTCTCCGCTCCTTGGCAAATGTATATAAGTAAGTTTTTAACTATTTTTTACACATTTAAATAATAATCATATCGATAAATAATTGTTTACATAATTTTTGTAAAATTATTCTCGAAATAATTTTAAACCGAAAGCAGAAAAGAACAACTTAGAATACATATCAGCTACACCGGGATAAAATGGAACCGAAACGGTTACGAGCAATATTAATAAACGAAAGAATACAGGTGTAGGTATCGTGTCGGCTGGTTTGTTTTTTCTTTTTCAATTTTTTGGCCATGTCAACAGTGGAACTTACCTGACGCAGAGAACTGTACATCATTATATAAGGGGGAAAGATTAGAAATTGAGGAGATAAAGAAGGCTAATAAAGAAACTATATTAAGAGAGGGGAATGCAAGAATGGCACAGGCACTATCAGGATTGGGGAGGCTAAGACGTAGAAGATTAGAATACAGGGTAGCACGTTCGGAGGAAATAACGGGGCATTCGAACAAGACGTGATTCGCATCGCAGATATAATTGAGCTCTGGAGGGTCACGAGGACACAGAGGTGATTGAACAAGAGAAAAGTAGAAAAGAGTAGCCGGAAGCAGACTATGATTGAAACTATAGAGGAAGTAATCGAACGGCTAAGGTGGGGGAAGAGATTAAACCAGGGATGTTGGCTAGTTGATAGAAAAAGTTCCACAGAAGCTTTAATGGGAGGAGAAAGCCTAGAGATTAAAATGATATATGTGAAAGCCGTTAATGGCAGTCCGATAAAAAGACAACTTGTCGTGTCTTAAAGTTTCAATATTTGAGATGATTCCGTCCTATACTGACGATACAGAATTGTCAAAGACTAACACTATCATTTAAATGAACACTGATCGAACAGAGAAAGCAGTGATGAATCATGATCTGTTATATTAAATTTTTATGTGCGCGTGTATATATATACATATATGTGACGAGAAATAGATACAATTGTGTTGCTTATGCGAATTTATGATCATTTTTCCTATAGGTCGATGATATCGTGCGTACGCAAATATTTCCGTTATTTAGATCATTTATCTGTGATTTTTTCGCGGTCTCTTCCGTGTATTTTTCGCTAAACTAGAACGAAATTTGATTTCGAAATCATTTTTTCTTAACCCTTTTTGCTCCTCCAATTCGGATTTTCAAGCTGATTAGTTTACGTACACAATGAAATATTATGGCGTAAAAATATATATCTATACGTATACAACGATAAAAATGTTATTATTCACGTATAAAATAAAATAAAAATGATTTCGAATTCATTAGTCATCGTGCACAAGAATACATTTTTTTTTTTATAATTAGTTGCATTCATCTTTAATTATTGAAAATATTTCTAACAGAGTTCTTCGGATTAATCTTGTGATTTCAAATAAGAATTTTTAAAGAACTAAAACAAGTTTATGGCACTGACTAAAAATTTAAGATTATTGTGCTGATTATTTTCATTATTATTATTATTATGCGGGCTGGCAGGGGACGCTCTCTTTCAATATAATTCGCCTATTATCATTTTGGTCGCAATTTCTTTTAATAATATTGAAGTAATTCGTGTTAAAATGTTTTAGAGGACGGGATTTATATGCACAATCATCTTACTTTGTTAAACAAGATTACTGTTCACCTCTTACTTTGATTTCTCTAATACTTTCATTTTTCTTCGCTCATTTCTTGATTATATTCTTCACTGCGTCATGCTAATTGCGTTCAGTATACTACAATAGAATTACCGTAGCTTCAGAGAGCGGATAAAAGTTCATTAAAGATTTATCGGATCTTTACCGTATTGGTTTTACTTTAGAAATTCAGCTTTGATCAGCGGTGGACTTTTTCATGTTAAGGCTTCCATAGGTGATAATGGCTATGTTGAACATTCTTTTCAAGCTCGCAATGTTTTCCTTAACTCTTTCTAGTTTTATAGTAGGGCGCGTCTGCCCTGCATATAGTTTCCTTCTTCAAGTTCCTCCTAACTATGGTCTTTGTCGTTTTCCCCATTATTTTCATTTTTGAATTTTATCATACAACCATTTAATGTAGTGTTCGCGCGCAATCCCTTAACTCCGACAGTATTAGTCTTGTGAATTTTATTCTTTTCACGATAATTCAGTACTTTTTAACGATCTCTATCCAACCTATTTCAAGGTTTCATCTACTTCTGATCTTCCTCAATTTGCTTTTTTTTTCTTCTACCATTTATTCAACTATACCCGGAAAATTCTGCCTCTAATAACGCTTATGTTTTTTTTATTTTAATAATTTCCTCGAATTATCTCTTCCCTTTATGAAATCGGTCTAAAACAGATTTTAGTCGATTCTTCTCGTCTTAATATTCAACTTAACTCTGTCTCATACCTGTTTAAAAATATTTTTCTCTACGTTGTTACGAGCTTTTTTTCCATCCTCTTCTTCGCATCTCCCTGCATCCTCGAAAAAAAAAGTTTTATTTTCATCAAAAAGTAAATTTAACTTTAACTATTCTGTACAATTCCGTATATCACATTTATAGAAGCATCATTAAAATAGTGAGCATAAACAAATTATATATCGGTTATTATTAGTAACACAGCGTCGATTTATGTCCGTCGCGTGACAAAAATGTCGCATTACAGGTCTTGGTCCGGCTATGTAGAAAACAAATTAGAAGTTTCCGGATAAAGAAGGAAAAATGAAGGGAAAAGAAAACCTCGATACCTCGGTAGAGCGTGTAAGAACATGTGTGGTGGAAGAGACTAATTTGTTTATTCATACCGGTTTGCTAGAAATAACCTTTTTTTTTTAAATAACGCATTTTCTAAATAGTAAAACAAACAACAAATGATAAAGCAAACTTGTAGTTATTATTTATAAAATCAAAAAAATCTAAGAGCGTAACGCGCATTAAAGTCGATATCTTTAAAAAAAATCGTTAAACGTTTTTATCTAGCTTTTCTAGAATACGATTTTTAATTATATATTCGTATTCAATTTCAAATGTAATGTGAAAATTGCGCTTTAAATGAATTTTTTACCGTTTTTGCATCGATACATCGACAACTTACATCATATTTTTAATAGCCATTCGTGTAAAAATTCAAAAAAAAAGAAAAATTATATTTAATACCTTTTAATAGAAAATATAATAACAATAAGGATAATTAAAAAAAAAACAAAAAAAAAAACACGATTGTTACGTTAAAATAAATAATTACAAAATGAATAATCAATATTGCACTAAGAACGATTAAAAGGCAAATGACAAAAAGGTAACTCTATATTTTTTCCGACAAAAAAGCGCGGTAAATGAAAAAATTATTGAAAAGGTAACCTTGGAAAGGGTATTTCTAATACGGATAATCAAAAGAGGATTGAAGAAAAATGGAAACGACAAAATGTGGGAAATTAGTAAAAGAAACTTGAGGAGAAATGGGAATGAATAATTAAAACTGCGTATGAAATTAACAGAAACGAATAATTATTTAAAAAACAGACGAAACTGCACAAATGGCATAACCGACATAATTAATTTTATATTGTGAGGATTAAATACCGATCTCTTCACAGATAATCGAAATCGTTAATTATCGCTAAACACAATAAACGAAGATTATCGAGATATTTAAAATTAAACTAACCAAAATACTTAACTGAAAATATGGATATAAACATTTATAACTGAAATGTAAAATTCGTCCAGTCTCGGCCCAATCTGGTTGTTCGAGTTGGTACGAAAAACAACAAACTCTTAAGAGTATGTGTGATTCCAAACAAAAAAAGAAAAACCAATCCGGTAACCATTGATAACTTTCGCAGATTTTAACAAGTAAAGATCCGGTATTAAAAAAGAGGAATAGGCCAGTTACACCAAAAGTAGCTAATAAAGTTGTTAAACAAAGGGCGCTTTTATTTTTTTTTTGCTGATTCTTCATCTTTAGATAAAGATATATACGGCAATTCATCCAGAAGTGTGAAGAGGATAGCGGAAATATCTTGCTAATTAGGACGAAGATTACAACCAAAAGAAGCAGCTAGAACTGAATCTTGTGTAGTGAAATGCAATCAATGGAGTGCGTGAATGATAATCCAAATAATCGAATTTTTGCAATTTTTGATGAGTTTGTTTTTAATTTTTCAAAATATTTCATTTTTCCTTCATTCATAGTAGCGTTATTATTTCACATTAACCTTAATATTACCGAGTTTGCCATAATTATCACATAATGTGGTTGTAAAATGCAGATTCGCATTATTACAGGAGGATTATTTTATTAAAAATTTTATAAAAACATGTATTAATTGTATTTAAAAAAATATTAAACAGAACCGACATGTTTCGGAGTTACGTACTCCATAATCATGGTATTAATAAATAAAGTAAAGTATTACTCAAATATAAAGGAGGATTATATATTTATTTCGGTTTAATTTTTTTCATATTTTATTTATGTTATTACTGTTTAATTGCATTTTCATTTTATTTATTTTTATAATTTCTATATTGGGCCGAGACTGGACGAATTTCATTTCCTATGTTGACTGTATCATTTATTGAATTAATATCAGTATCGTTCGGCTGAGGTTCTTGTTCAGTTAAGTAAACCCAGTCAGGAATCACAGTACGATTAAATAGTAATATGTCGGTTCCTTTGAATGAAGATACCGCACTTTTGATTGTGGCCGATTTCTGCTATGCAGTTGCAAGAATTTTTCCGAACTGTGAAGTCCTTTCGTTTACGAATGCGCATGCCCCTCCTCTGTCAATTTTACCAATTGGTCTATCGAACAACTACCTCTCGTAATGAGCTCTTTTCTTTTCTATTCCGTTGGCATAACTGTAAAGAGCAAATACTAATTTAATAAATATTTAAGTTACGAGGGCTGTGTTCAAAAAGTAATGATAACAACAGTGACCCTGACGGGAAATGTGTTGCAAAGGGTGTGGCATCGTTGCATATAACAGTGTAGCCCATATTCTTCTAGCCATCTATAAGGCCAGTTTCACAAGTCGATCGTCGCAGTGAGTGAACATATGTGACGATTCAACGCGTGTTAGATATTAGCCTAACGTGCCTGGCGTGGATAAAAAGTAGTAACGCGAAATTATTTTGGGAAGTACCGAAGAGACGCTTATGAATCAACTACGGAATATGGTGAAGGTGTTATAAACCAGGTGACCTTCTACAAGTGGTATAAAGCGTTCCTTAAGGGTGTAGATAAAGCATCGCCGACGATCCGCTCACCGATGGACGCCTTCAACGTTTTGCACCAAGGTTTTAAAGAATACAACTACCGTTATCGTTTCCGAACACCTGCGAATTACCGTTAGGGGCCGCATGTCTAGATATTTTTGGCCATACGACGTGTATAGACGGGTGCCACGCCGGCCTACACGGGAACAAATGCAACATCGTGTCTCCGTGTGTCAAGAGACCTGTTATCGGAGCTTGGTGGGAAAGCAAACGAGTAAATGAATCGAATCATAACGGTAGATGAATCCTGAAGGTGTCACTATGATCCGAAACTGAAACAACAAAGTTATCAATGAAAAAGAGCGCAATCACCACCTCCGAAAAAAGCAAAGATGAATCGTCGCACCGGTAATGATAATCTTCTTCGATTGCAAGGATTTTTTGTACCAGCATGCTGTCGTCGCTCGATTACAAAATCGCTCTTCATCGTGATATTGCGCCATTTTAAGAAAAAACGTCCGTACAAGAGCATTAACGAAATTGCGACTCCTGACTGTTTTCCGAAATCAAGTTTCCGCTCAGAAGACGGAAATTCAAGACCAGTCGGGAGCTGATCAGAATTGTGGCGACGCGCTGCAAGGAGCTGGCAAAAGATGGCCTGGCGTTCTTGTTTACGAAATGGCGGCAGGTACGGTGCGAGGAAGGCTGAATAAATATTTTTTTCTCTAGAGCATTTTTATTAATGCTTCTTGAATAGTCCTCGTGAATATAACGATAAGGTAAAAAGCACTATAAAAAGTGTTTATATCAGTGCGTCAGTTCTGCTTAATGTATATGTGAGGAGATAACGCGTAAGTTCTTAATAAACACGCATAGAATCGTCTTAAATGTTTAAAGTAAATATTTATTCAATTAGTAATTATAAGAAATTAAAAATCATATTCGAAATATATGTTATTACCTTCCTGTATGCTATCCAATCAAAGTAATATACGTGGGTTGCTATTTATATTTCTGGCCTGATAATGAAGAAAACAAATATTGATGATCGAAATCGGTTTATTGTTTTCAAAATATTTTTCATGAAGATCAATGACCTTAACCAATATTCGAAGCATTTTTCCCATTCCGTTTGAGGTAACTCCAAAACATACGTTTTGAATGCACATCAACTGCTTCTTCGAGTGTCGAAAATCATTTGTTTTTGATGTACGAGAATAAAAAAAAGTCATTGGGGGCTAAATCAGGTCTGTGCGGCGGGTGACCCACCAATTCAAAGCACTGAAGACTTTTGGCTAACAAATGGTTGTCTACCGTTCGGAATTAATCGTCCTACGTTGCTCTAACGGCGCTGTCGTTATGGGACCAGTAATACCGAAGAAGCAGGCAATCATTTGCTTCGATGTGCTTCATCCGCGAATAACTTTTGTTGCATTTGGCTCGTCTTGGAAGACCCATATAGTCGATTGCTGTTTTATTTCAAGCTCATATGCATAGATCCATGATTCGTCACCTGTCTAGATGTTATACACAGAGCGCCTTTGATGCATCTTGGACGTATTTTTTCAACATTTCCTTGCATCAATCGACTCGAGCGTTTCCCAGATTATACGGGATCCAACGTGAACAAATCTTTTTTACAGCGCAATATCTTATTGATACTATTCATACTGATTCCCAAAGATGCTTCAATCTCACGGTATGTCATATGACGATCTCAGCTTTATCAGTTCACACACAGCATCGATGTTTTTTTGGCACACAAAAATCGTCCTGGAACGAACATCGGCCACGATTTAATTCGTTATACCAGAGTTTTTTACAGTGTTGTAGGATATTTTTTGGCGTATAAAGAATTAAGTCCATCGATACACTCTTGTCTTCACAATCCGCGACGAAAATTATGAAACATAATCGCACGAAAATGTTCACAAGTTAATTCCATTTTTTTGCAGAGATTTTTTTTCGGTTTCCTGTAAACAACCCAATTCGCGTTCAAATAAACAGATATTACGAAAGTTTCAAATTTTCTAATAGAACCGCCAGATGGCGTCTAAAACATTCAATGGTGCCAAGGCCACAAATATAAATAGCAACGTATCATTTTTTTGTTTAATCACGAAAGTTAATAAACACAATGAATTACACTATTAAAAATTTAGTAATGATTTATATATACATATATATAAATACATACATACATACATATATATATTTTTTATGCAATACCGACTTCTAAAGAGCGTTCAAAACAAACATAAATCTCAGGTGTATAACAGTCGAGACATACATGTTTACCCGCGATCAGTTCAAATTTTTTTTTTTTTTCTTTTTTTGGAAATGGGCTCGGTGTTAACACTGACCCAACTACATAGACTTAGATCACCTACTCAGATTCTGCGGCGATCGGAGATAGAAAGTATAAAGGAACATTTAAAACACACCAAAGTTAATGAACATTATCGTAATATGGCGGTCATACTGATCAGAAATAAACACGTATATCTCGACTGTTATATACCTGACTTATGTTTATTTTGAACGCTCTTTAGAAGTCGTTATTGCATAAATATATATATTTATATATATATATATATATATACTAGCTGACCCGGTGAACTTCGTACCGCCACAGAAATAATAAATTTTGTGTTAACTTATTAGTTGAATTAAATTTAGTTTTTATTAATACTCAAAATTAATTAAGTTCAATAAATGTGCAACAACCAAAAAGACAAATATTTTAATTACATTGAAATGAATATAATTCACGTGGCAGCAAGGTATTGTTCACCTTAGTAACAAAAATCAGTATAAATTTATATTAAAAATTTAAAGTAAATACTCGATTTATATACTTTTTAATTAATAAAATGTGTACTCTATGCAGTTAGTTGATGATGGGCTATACACGAAAAAACGTGTTTCTAATGATCTCTAATTTCTTAAAGTAAATTTATACCGGTTTTTAAGATTCCGTCCACACTATAAAATACAGAATCCCAATAAGATAGTTCAGAAACGACAAAAATATTTATCTCTACAATAGTTCGGAAACGGTTTGACTTATCGCAATTGGATCATAAATTACAATTAAACTTCTATCTGTGACAATTTACAACTTTAAACTGAGCGATTATCCTGGGCGGCAAAAAACGGTCTAGAATATATAATATGGAATTTAGAACGACCTCAAAAATACCCTTAAAAAAATTGTAATTCGTCACCAGATAACCCCCTTTAAAAGCGAAATTCAAAACATAAAACAAAACACAGGAGCCCTTTATGGAAATTCAAAAATTAAACCCCCTTTTGGCCCAAAAACAGCAAAAAAAAATGAATTTTCTTCATAAATATTTTTTTTACTTCGTACTTTGCTATTCGGAGCGGAGACAAATTCAACAAATCAAAGATCATAAAAATCTGTCCAGCCATCCTTGAGTTATAAGTGGTATAACTAATCCGACTTTGTTTTATATATATATGTAATATGGAATTCAGAATGACCTCAAAAATCACCCTTAAAAATTCATAACTCATCACCCGATAACCCTTTAAAAACTAAATTCAAAATATAAAACAAAACGCAGGAGCCCTTTTATGAAATTCAAAAATTACGGATAAAAAATTATTTAAACCCTCCTTTTGAACCAAAAACGGCAAAAAAAAATGAATTTTCTTCATAAATTCGTCTTAAATTCGAAAATTTCAAACTTTTTTGAATAAGTTGTAACAATATGGACCGTTTTGATGAAAATTTTTATAAAGAAAACTATTACAATACCTGACGTCATAACGTGTACAGTTACCACAATTCGACCTTTCGATTGCGTGTGAGCATGTGTATACTATATGAGCTAAGTTAAATATAGAAGCTAAGTTGAATAGAAACTAAAAAACATGTTTTAATTAAAGGGTAAAAAAGATAAAACTCAAGCTATTTTCATAACAGGTATATTTTTCAATAACGCAAAAAGTGAAGTAACAGAAGCGGTGTATTTACTTACCCCAGAAATTAATAAGATAACCATAGTAATCATTTTATTTAAATTTTTAAGTTTAGTTTATTTTTACCGTGGTAATCATTTTATTTATAATTTTATAAAAATTAATTTTTTGTTAATTTCTTTTTATTCGTCCCGTATACATTTCTGTGCCTCTGGTCTCATCTAAACTATTTAAAACCCTCATATTTCGTGTAGTGGACCGAATTGTGAATCTAAACCATTCTTGAATCCACTTGAACACACACAAAAAATTTCATCAAAATCAGGCCAGCCGTTTAGGAGGAGTTCAGTCACAAACACACGCACAGAAGAATTATATATATAAAGATATACAAAACCTCGTTCTTCGGGCCTGGAAGATTCCCGGTCCTTTGCTAATTTTTGATAAATCTTATAGAAGAATCTGTTTCAACTGAATATATCATTCTTCGCATCCGTACCATTATTGGACAGACCGTTCATGAATGGGTAAGGATGCATCGAGATCACTGAAGAAATGAGATTGATAATAGTCACAATTTTTACAGGGAATTACGCGACTGACCGATACTGATGATGATGATGATTAATCGGCAAAACTTTGAAAATAGTATATACTTAGCTTATAAATCTTAACACAAACAAGTAATTCGATATAGTCCAGAAGCATCAATTTTGCGCCCGTTATTATTGAATCTCTATACTGTAGAACTATATAACTCTTCTCTTCCAGAAATTATACCTCAATAATCTGGCTTTTCCATTCGTTAAAAATCATCGAGAAACAATTTAAAAAATTTAAATATCAAACATCATTAATTTTAGACTAAATGAAAACTATTAAAATTCGTAGAAAAAAAAGGATCGTAATTATTATTCTTCTACGTCATTGTCGTAAGTAGCGAAATAGTGGATTTAATTAAATTTCTCAGATGTATTCGGAATATATTCTTTCACGTAACACTTTTTATCGACAAAAGCTAATAAAATTTTTAATTTTTTTTATATCGCATTGCTGTCCGAACGTACTGAACGTTACTCGCGCGGTTTCATTAAATGCAAAGCATTTTACCGACATTTTAATTTTTCGAAAAAGAATGGCACAAAAAAGACGCTATTCGGCGAATTCTTTGAACCGAAATTTCGCTTTTTTTATCCTTTTTGGAAAACAATTTCAATAGACACGCTTAATCTTAAAGGAAATAGCTTTATTTTTTGAATTATAGAGTAACATATACTCTGTAAGATGCACAAATACGGCCACTCAGAACAGAAATTTAACAATCGAAAATGTCAAACAAAAAGTAGGTCGACTACGCAGAATTTTTATACAGAAATAACCGAAATGGAATGATCGACATATCAGTTTCAATTATAATGGGAGGAAAAAGTTCACTTTATACGTTACGTAATTGATTTTCGACAGTTATCTTAAAGATATGAATAATGATCATGATAAAATATACTTTTGAAATAATGCATTTTTATTCAAACATCGATGCGTTTGAAAGTGAAACACTTCGTACAGCAACGGGGAAGTGTTTAATTTCAGAACATTTATCAGTATTTAAATAAAAATACATTATTTTAAAACTGCCGTTAGTAATATCTTAATTGCATGTGTAATTTAATTTTCAAATCAAATCAAAATAATAATAATAATAGTAGTAGTAGTAGTAATAATAATAATAATATCCATACCGATTCAAATTTCCTAACAGCGATACAAGTGTGTCAGTGTGGAACGCGCCGACTAGGACAGTTGCGGCGTCATATTTTAGTGGAAGGAGGATGTCAGCAGTAGGGACTTTGACCCAGAAACAAAAGGAAAGAAAAAGCCGTCAATTAAAATTTGGTCAAATATGGTACAAAGTGTAGAGAGGAACTATTAGAGTTTGCGGAATGGTAAATGAAGGGGGAGATGACGGGAAATATAAGATGCGCAATAAAAAGTGGAAAACTTTGAAAATACAGAACACAACGTTCGACAGAAATGGAGATGAACATTTAGATAAGATGTGATGATCAACACTTCAGACACCTTTGCCCTATTCAGGTGACGGTGACAATTTTCAGATGAAATAAAAAGCGAAAACGAGAGGAAGGTAATAAAGAATGATTGAAAATAGAAATATCAACAGAACGGGGAAGAAACTCGAGGAATTAATGGAATTAAAAAGAAATATTAGGTTGAACAGAAAAAAAAAACGTTTGTTACGAAAGGAAAATGAGCAAATATCTGACACCGAAATTTAACATTAATTGCTTTTTTAAATTTAAAAAGAATGAAAGTAATCGATTTAATTTTATTTACATATTTTGTTTAATTTCCTTTCATCGTAAGTTGTTCAATTACTTTCAACCTTTATGCAAATATTAGGAATGACGTACATAAACAAGTAAGTAAATAAAAAATAAATCCGTTCTTAACTGACGAAGATGATGGAAGTTAAAAGACCTCAAAGTTCTTCCTCGTATCTAAAATTAAGTGATTAGAAATTTTGTAATAAGTAACTCTCCACGTTAAATGACTCTGTGCCTAAAGGGAAACCTCAAGTCCACTTCTGCTAGAAGAAGCGCGTCATTTGCACAGGTTTGACGGACGTCTGCGTTGTTTATTTATTTTTGTTCTTTTTTACGATTTTTAATAATATACAAAGATGCGAACGAAATGATTTCTTTCGAGTTTTCAGTGAACTAAACGTCACTAATGAAATTGGGTGTGCGGTGAAGTTAACGCTGTCTCATCATCAGACTCCTCTAATGGAGCGGTTCGAATTCGAGAACCAAAATCGACATTTGACAAAACGACGAATTTAAGAGACAACTAGTAAAATTAAGTGCTCTTACTTGCAACCCCTGTTCAAGCTGTTAGTTTTGAAAATTTACCGTAATGATTTCTTCAAGTTGGATTAAAGTGATTATCAGTATGCGACAACAATATTGTGTGTACGGTGTCAGACTATTCAATTTCAGCAATTCATATTCAATATAACCATCGACTCGCCACCACTACCAGGTAGTGGTACTTCGTTTTCAGGTAGCACCTGGTTCGAATCTCGCTGTGGCACACTGACACTTGGAAATTTTCCTCTGCCTTAGGTAAATTACTATAGTTGAGTGTCAAAAAAAAAAAAAAAAAAAAAAAAAAGCCGCATATTCCATTTATTTTTAATTACCAGACTGCGTAAGTTGATGTTACCGATGTGTTTGCCCATTTCTTTGACAGGAATAAATCATTTTGAAATACAGAGAATCGGTCTCTCAAAAGCGGTGGTGCGCTCCGACTAAGAGTGCGACGAAGAGAGAAGAAAAAAAAAAACTGTATACATTAGAGAAACGAAGTAATACATCTTTCCATAATTTATTACATGCTTAGGCATACAATAATTTTAAGCGACGGTTTTAATTGACGTTGACGCGTATCAACTTCCGTCGGTGAAATTAACATTTTTATGATTAATAAGCGAAATTTTATACACACTTTTCTGAGCATTATTAATGGCAATGCTGTAGATCCGTACGCGGAGAAGAACACGGTATGATGAAGTTTAATTCGGGTTAACAATATGTCATTTTTTAGTTTTTTGTCGTTTTTTTAAAAAAACTTTTTAGATGATAAAGTGTATGAGGTGCCAACACAGTTAACATAAAAAAAACCCTCAATTATTTCTCTTCATGCTAAAACTGATCATTTTATTTATTACTTTTTTAAATCAGGACGTTTTCATCAATCCACACAGGTTTATACACTAGATTGTACAAATTCGGCTGTTAGCAACAGCAAAAATATAATTAAAAATTAATTAAATTAAAATAAAAAGATGAAGATAGTTTAATTATTACTCAGATGGCTCAATTTTAAACTCTAAAAATTGTCCTCCTAAACGTCAATGACGCTTTGTAATCAATATTTCAATTAAATCTAACGTTTTTTTATACATTTTTCGTAGTGCATTTTTCTATTTGCAAAAGTCCGCTATAAAAAAAAATATCCGATAATTTACTAAGGTAAAATTCACGCTTGCATCACTTTGTTATCCTAATTTGGAATATATTAGAAATAAGAATATAAACTTATCATCTACAAAAGTTTAATTTGACCTATTTTGTTATAGGCTTGACCGGTATGGTCGTATACATTTGAATTTAATATCAAAAAATTGCAGATTTTGCAAAATTGTCGTTTCAAAATAATAGCTTCAATATTCACTAATAGCCCTTAAAATTGCATAAATATATAAGCCTTTCTTTTATTAAGAAATCATCCTTAAACATCCAAGTTCCCGTTGCTCTAGCTGTTCAACTAGTGAACATCCGTTTGTAAAAGAACAAAAATAAAACCTTGAATACACAAGAACATCTCTTCGACGAAGGTATAAAAGATATAAATTTTAATAAAACATATAAACTACAAACACAATTAATTAACATATAATATTGCTGACTAGTTTCGGTTTATAAAAACCACAATCATCTGGAAAACAGGGATGGTTAGATAATGAATTCATAAAGGCTCCAGCCATTTTCCAGACTCGAGATAGAGGATCTAGAAAGAAAGAAAAAAAATAAAATTTTGGCCGTTAGTGTTGGCCTGTTTGCGAGAGATAAAGTTGGATAATGAAGGATTAGCGCTGAAAGTAAAAAGACTATTTTAGTAGGCAGCGCTACAATTAGAGTTTCGTCATAATGAAGATGCGTAGGTTTGCTTCACCCGCCGCCCTGGAGTATTACGGAATGTGATAGAGGATGAAAAAAATGTGCGGTGGAAATAAAATTGATAAACTTGTGGTACTGAAAAATAGGATCTAATCGACGATTGAGAAGATTAATTGAGCAATCAAGAGTTTAACGGAATTTTGACTACTAGTCGTCTTATTCCAGTGAGGAAAATTTAAAAACTTGGTTTTGAAAAATTGGAAGAAACCTATTAAAGACACATTTTAATCGGAACATGGTCACTACCGAAAGTGTACCACCGAGAGGTTTTTCCGACGCAGAACCTATATCGGCAAAAAAAAAAAAAAGCGTAAAATCAATAGTGCTAAAAGTGGAAAAATTACGAAAATAAGTGGGAAAACGAGCATTAGGGATAACTATATTATAATTTAATAATGCATTTTGCGGAACTGAGCCATTTCCGTTTATTCCGGGACATCCCTATACAGGAAAACAGACATTCTAACCGCCGTGATATAATATAGAGATGTAAGAAGGAATTATAAAAGGAGGATGAGGAAAATCCATTCAAATTATAATTAGGAGAAACATATATATATATATATATACATATATACTGATATATAAGAAGATATATTATGACTAGTTGTAATAAGGATATGCGCAAGAAGTTCGGAGAACCCTGAGAGTACAGGTTCAAGCTATGATTGGTAGAATGAATACCGAACTGAATCGGATTATGTGATAACCTCGAATAGAAAAATTAAATGTACTCGATGATAGCCAAGTTTCAGACAGCAGAGCTATACATCTGTATTATGCAGGTCAAGTAGACCTTCAAAGGGTTGTTTATTTGTCCGAATACTTTTGTGAGTAAGCCGCATATTATAGCAAGAAGATTTAGGGAGCAACAAATTATGCTAATTTTTATTTTACAAAGGAAAAAAAATTCGGTTTGAAGAAAGTGGAGGAGAGAATTTTCAAAGTTAGATAAAATCGGAATGTTTCGGTGCGAAAGAAAGTCTGGAAAAGCTGCTGACAAAAATTCAAAAGGTGACTGGATTTCAACTTCCGTTACCGGAGATGGTTTGTAATTAAATGCAGTGTGATTTAATGCTCAGTCATTACACTGCAAATGAAATAACAGGTAAATATATTAAATATTTCAGTTACGTACTGTTATCTGCGGTAAAAAATCACACACGCTAAAATTCCCGAATAAAGTAACAAGAGAAATATTGAACAATACAGCAAACTTTAAATAAAATTAAAAACTTTATTAGAAAGAAAAGTCAAAAAAGAAATAACACTTCAGTCATATATGTATAAAGCAATATACACAATCATTTATGTAAACTAGTTAGGAATTAATCATAGAGAGAAAAATAACCAGTAGAGTAGATTTTTTTAAAAATACCCTAACACTAAAGAGTATAACTCTCTTTGTGAGTGCTGAATAAATATTTTCGTAGAAATCATGCGGAATTCTTGTGCGATTGCATAATATCTAAATTATGTACATTTTGTATCCTCGTATTAATGTTAGGCAAGTTGCGGATTTCGATTTTTCGTACGTAATATTCGTTACCGATTAAATTAGTATAAATCTTCCTTTTACCGTTGTCTATGTTATGTTTATGTTAATGCCGAACTATTAGTTGGAGCGGAAAAACGACTAAAAGGAAGAGGTGGAAAGCGATTTCATGCGTTGCTTATTGGGGATGTAACGTGTGAAATGTCTTATTTGGCGTCAATAAACTGTTGGAGGAAGGGTTCACGATGTGATAACTTGCAGTAGTATGTGGAAGACTACTTGCTCGATCTGCATATGAAAAAACCGATGATACAATGGAACTTTTTATAATTTTATCCGCTTCGGAGAAAGTGATAATATTTCTAAAAGCCATCTATCTTTTTAATTTCCTCCTGGTGTGTTCATGCGAATTGATTTCCTTTACAGTTAGACAAACAGGAGCAAGTGATAGTTGCTCGCATTCAAAGAAGGGATACCTTTACGTACAGTACGGACGAATTTGATGTAAACTCTGAAGATGTTTGGCAACGTGACCAAACAAAAAGCACTTAGCGCATTGTACCGGAGATTGGATGCTGGAGGAAACTTGGGAAAGCAAGTTAAAAATTGAGATACGCGCTGGAAGTGAAAAATCTTCAAAATACATTTCGATCGATTTGGCGGGAAGCTTAAGACCATTCTTAGATCGAAAAATTCTTCTTACCGAAACTGCCGGGATAGAAGAAACAATTCCTTCCGTTATATCTTCGTTTGTAGCTGAATGATGTACATTAGAAATAATACCATATACCGGTATGAAATCGAGATGAAAGCTTGTAAATTATTCCCTTCGAAAAAGGGTTTTTCGTTAAGAAAAGAATTAACGGACGCTGCGCAGGGAAACAGAGCATCCATCCTGTTTCTCCTGATTGATTTAAAGGGTACATCTCGCTTGAGTTTAACATGAAATAATTTATTAACCACTAATGAGTGTAAATTTCCAACATTTTTCTCGTTGTCACTACTTTCTATATGAACTGTGCACGGTCCAGAATGTCTAACGAGGAAACTGAATTATTGAACGTTTTTTTTTTTTTTTTTTTTGGAAGGAGAACTTGATATCGGAGATATTTTCTTTTTATTAGGAGTTAAAATATTCCGCTGATGCTTTGATGTAGGAGTAGAAGGTCTTAAAGGACGATTTAATATTGGATGAGGTGTGAACAGTACTAGACGATGAGATGCTCAGAAGGCTATTATTTAAAAACTCTATCGACAAAGGGAGATCTTGGTTTCTATCGGCCATGGCCTCTTCGAGGCTACAGCCATCAAGACGAAGTCCAATGTCTATCATTTTTATTCCTCTCCTTGGAAGGGCGCGGCATCGCCGAAACCGTCAACTAATAAGTGGAACAGCGAGCATGAGAACAAAACACTGCTATTCTTAATGAATACACAAAGGTTAGTGTCGTAAAAGGAAGGATATACGAAAAATGAAAATTATAACTTCGTTTTACATCGGAGCAGTCAATTTAAATGGGATATATTTTTCAAAAAAAAAAAAATAAAATAAAATAAATAAATAAAAAACAATCAAAGACTCCGCTTAGATTGGTTATATTGTTGTTGTTTTTTTATTCGGTGAAAACTGCGTCACAAATATTACCAACCACGTAGTTTGTACCGAAAAAATAATAATATAATGAATTTTAGAAGCCACGAAAATTTTAAAAAGTTACTTTTTGCCGAAAAGGAGCTCAGCCGTCTAGCAATAAGCTCGGTTTTTTTTTGAACCAATTCTGGCAAACACGCTTTTAAGAGAAAAGGAACCATAAAATAGAACAACTACACCGCCGATACTGAACAAGAAAATTTGAAACATTTTCAAAAATAAGAAATGATAAGAAAATTACTCGAAATTACTCTATAGGTTTGTTCGTTTCGGTAAAATGCAAAAAATGTGTTCCTTGATGTTAATAGTTCGCTTCGTCTGCCATTTTTTTCAAATTTGGGTTACCAATCTGTTTTCAACGCAAACTTTTACGTAACGATTCCTGTCATTAAAAAATCTCCACACATTATTCCCATTATATTGATTAATACTTTCTCCTAACAACATTTCATATCGTATGAAGATATACGTGACTCCTTCCTTTGCTAATTGTTTCTGTGGGTAAAGGTCCCCCTGGTTGACGAGCCCAAAAAAAAAAGGGAAAAAAACGATAGATTTGTAATAAAGAGGGATTATGATTTGTTACTGCAGTACGCTTGTCAGAGAAATTGTAAATTTCATTTTTTTTTTTTAAACAGAGCGGTAATAGTTTATAGGTTCCGATGTAAATGACGTTCTTCATCTCATCGGTGCTGGTGTTTTTTTTTAGTTTTTTTTTAAATCCTCATTCCCGACATTGCGGGTGAAACAAGTGTATTAATTTAAAAAAAAAAAAAAAAGAGTTATAAAGGGGCAGAGGACGCTTAAAATCTAAGAGTGCGTGAGTATAGTGTGGTTGAAATCGGAAAGCATATTGAATAAACAATGTGTGTGGCAGTCCTATGCGTGTGTACTTAAGCTAAGGATGACGCGACGGGGTGTAAACATAGCCCCGTCAACTATCAATGTGTGTGTGTATAATGAGTCTGTATAAATTAAAAAATGGGCTTGTAATTAATAACTTATTGTAAACAGTAAGAAGTTTATTATTAGGTATATTTAAAATCGAATCATCTAAGAAATAATTATACTTACTTTTCGTAAGTTACAGTAACTACTTATTAATTATTATCAACGCATTAAATTAATAGTGGAGACACGCATTATTATACACGCGGATAGAGTTGAAAAGGTTGGCGATTTTATAATTTCGCCGTCGGAGAAAGATGTTCTTTTCGAAAGGAGTCGACTCCGGTACACTATATTCCTTTTTTCCAGCTCTTAGCTTAATTCGTAAAAGAGAAATTCGTCGGAATCATGGAAGTATCTTTTCTTCAGAGAAGAATTGACGCGATAATTTCTAAAGAAATGGGTTAAGGTTAATTGATGGTTCAGTCGTTAGAGTGTGCTCACGCTGCGTCGGTGATAGTTTAAGAGACCGATGCTCGGTAGCTTGAAGTACTTGAAGAACTGTGAGAAGGTGGTAAAAATGACCGGATAAGAGGCTACTCAGCCTATTTAAACAGCGTTGAACTTACTGGAATTTCCGTGCCTTCTTTAGCGTAAAATCTACTTTTTTTGCGCGATGCTTAATGCGCTTCATTTGCACGACTGGCGAAAGGAACAGGTGTAATTTTTCATTCGAATACAATTCGCGCCTATCGAGAACCGTTACGTTTACACTAATTATTCGTGTTATTTTTGTTTCAAATTACAGTTCCGATTGTCGATATGTTTCACGGAGCCGCCTTGACGCTAGCCGCTTCTATTTCTACGAAATGCGTGGAGTCTAACGAATTAGGTAAATGGCAATTTTTAAATTTTACCTTATATTCCGTTTCTTTTACAAGATATGAGATGATATTCGAAATTGTTTAATCCTTCTAGCCCGGAAATTTCGTTGAACTTTCTTTCAAATTAACAAAAATTGTTTTCCATGTGTGTCCTTAAAGACACGTGTAATTTGGTAGTTCGTAATTTTGTAATTTCTTCAAAAATGTTTCGGTCTGTGCGCTTCTCTGTCTTCACCCTTTAGTATACCCCGAAATTTATTTAAAAAAGAGTAAAACCAATAAATCGAAAATTCTGCTTAACGTTTCGAACATCTTACATAGTGTACATGCATCGGTTCATTTATTCTCTAGCACTCTATAGTCTGTAAAGTATCGTAAGTTTTCTTTTTCTTTTTTTAACTTGTTCTCCTCCTTCCTGAAATTCCATCGTCGAGTCTCCTTCCGTTGTGTAAAGCAGCTCAGATTTTCGTGTCCTTTTTCTAATAATTATTCATTTTTCATCTATTCAATCTAGTGTGTCTTGTTGTTAACCTATGGTTCTTTTTGTTTCCTTCACTTCGTTGTTCTGCTGTTGTCTCTATTATTCACCTACATTCTTAAGCCGTACTCTGTTAAACCTTCCCTTCCGTTTGCGTTTTTCGTTGGTTTCCTTTCCATATTCTGCAAACGAAGCGTCTGTTTGCGACGCTGATCATGTGTGTTTATTCGGTGCACGTCTCTTTCTGTTGAGCATTCTACTTTGTATTCCAGTTTGCTGAGACTTGATCATTCTACTCCATATTGAGCTTCTTATATCCTGTTTTTTTCTTCAACGCACATTATTCATACTATTTGTTCCTTCCTACTAACAAAATTTCATTCGCAGCGAGATATGATTGATTCTTTCCTTTTCTGATTATTTCTCGGTAAAGGTATTGACGAGCCCGAACAAGAAAAAATGTTAATAAAAAAAAACGTAAGGCCTGGCTCGAATCCCACTGCCGTATGTTGGCACTCTCGGTGGTGCGTTAATGTGTCTAAAGTTGTCACGCCCTGAAAAAAAAAAAAAAAAAAAAATTGATGCGCTTGGCTATTAAACGAAATATTACGTGTTTCTTCGCGAGTTGTCTTTATCTGGATAAAAGAAAAAACAGAAACTCAAAGGAGAAAAGAATTAGTTCTCGAATTTAACCTATCATTCCACGCTATATATCAGTTACGCAACTTACATTAAGAATAATTGAGTTTTACTCGAAAATGAAACAAATCTACAAACATGTTTCCGGTCGAATTTCGGATATAGTTTTAGTATGCTTACACAAAATTTTAATTAGCGGAACTTACTCGCTCCGAAAATAGTCCTGCTTTTTTTTTTTTTTTTTTTGGAAATTACTTTTCAACTCTTTTTTAATAACCTCTTTTAAAGCTGGGCTTCTCTTTAAAAAGTTTTTTCGTATTTGATACGTTCGGTAACTTCCATTTTAACGTTTTTGCCCTTTTCTCCAAAATCGGGCAGCCCTTGCGGTTTGAATTTGTAAAAAAATTTTGGTTAAATTTCGCTGAATTTTCACGGCTATCGGGGCAAAAAGTATAATTTACGGAGATTCCCCGAATAGATCGAATTTTTTCTATAAATATTTTTTATTAATCCCGCGGCGCTATTAGCGAACTAAATAACAGTAATGAAATTCCCTATTTTGATGTTTCGGGTAATTATAGGTTCCGCTTTTAGGAAAATTACGAAAAAAAAAATAAATAAAAATAAATAAATAAAAAAAAATAAAAAAAACTCCAAACTCCGGTTATTAAATAATTTTTAATTTCTCACAAATTTACATAAAATCCGAAGTTTCGTGTTTCCTTAGAAATCACGTGCAGCGGAAGACTGACGACGACGATATGTGTCCTTTTTATCATCATCTTTTAAAAAAACCAAGCTAACATCCGCTGATGAAATATTATCACGCTTCCTAAAACTAAAGAAATACCTTTCCAATTTCACCTGAAATATTCGATAATATTTAATCGAGAAATTCTTAAGAAAATATCGATTACTTTTTCGGTCAGAATACTTATACTGTACGCCTCAATTTTCATTTTCCTACCAACACCGTTTTCGAATTACTTAGCGAGATCGATTTGACGATGCTTTCGGATAATGTTTCCTCGCCCGTTACTAAATTATAATTATCCCCGAATAAAAGTACACTTAGAAAAAAAAAAAAAAAAAAAAAAACATTTTAAAATGATATTTTTAATGGCTTTGTGATGACAGAACCTTTTTTTTCTTGTGTTGTTAATTAATAGGTTTAAATTTTAACATAAATATGAATATTATTAAGGTGAGCTTTCAGCAAAACAATGATAATCTCGTAGTATGTATATACTATAGTTTGTAAAATTATTGTTATTCTATTTTTGCCTTCATTTTTCAATTTTCAGGAAAATTAAACACCATCCAGGCCGTCCTCAGTGCGCTCTTCCCGATAATGATATCTCCTATATACAGTCAAGTGTATAATTTAACGTTGGAGAGAATGGCGTCTTCCTTTTTCATCATTAGCACGATAATTTCTGTTCCGACGATTCTCCTATTCGGGTAAATATATGTCGAATTATTAATAATATTACTACATTAAATGCGTAATGTTCAATGTTTTTTTTGTTTTTTTTTTTGTTTTTTTTTTTTTTTTTCGGCCGGTTTCAACGTAGAACCAATTAAGTTATAAACCATAAACCAAAATTGTCAACTAAAAAATAAGTCAAAACCAAAAAAAAATCAGCGTTCGAATATTTACGTACACAGATTTGTTTATAAATCGTGCAAAATACACAATTGCACGCGTTGTTATTCAGTTAACTTAACGCGCCACTAAGGTGACAAATAACCATTACAGACGATCCGGTGCAAGTTATATGGTGTAAGATGTACATCACATTAGCCATATCATCATCTGAGTTGTATCGCTTGATTCCGAGCGTTGTGACTGCCTATTTGTACATTCTAGTTGTACATTCTAGTTGTACATTCTAGTTGTACAGAATAGGCAGCGTTCATGGCCATTGTTTATATGCAGTACGAATGTGTACACGAATGCAAGACCACAACCGGAACTGATTGGTAATCGTTTGATTTTTACCGATTTACAAGTGCAATCCCGCGTGTGTCTGCTGCGTGTACTGAACTAGTGCGCATATGATGGTATACATGTTTTCCATTGCCTTCCACGTGATTATTATTAGCTATTATTTATTTATTTATTTATTTATTTATTTATTTAATTCTTTGTAATCAGTTTCGTCGTCGCCCGGGATCGAAACCTCCGTAATGGAAGTCAAGCGCTCTAGCAACTAGGCTATCGCGACGACATATAGGATATATAAAAAACGAAAAATAAAAATAAACAAAGATATTAATAAAAGATAAGCGTGCAGGTAGTATGAGTAAATGAGGACCAGTTGCTGACTGGGCGTTGTCGGATTCAGATCGATTTCGCCTTTGAAGGATGCGCGTAGTGATTGATCAGCAAATGGATTGATCGACACATCATTTGTGGGGGAGTAAATACATCGAAAGAAAAAACCGCATTATAAAAAATCATTTAAGTAAAAAGACAAGTTGTCTTTTATGTCAATTTTTTAGATTTTGGAGGCAGATGAATGTGTACTGTGTAACGTTAAAAGGACGCTATGGATACAGACTCTCTCGCTGTAAGATTTTAAAATTATGAATATAAATACGGCATATTTGAACATGTAGCATCGAGGTCGAGAGCAATTTCGATAGACCGGATGTAAATTTACAAAATACCCGAATACCGCGTAAAAACAACGTGCAATATTTTTGCGATACATGTAATTTTCACAGTCTAGCGGATAGTAGCATGTTAAGTCAGCTAAAATTGTAGCACGACCCATATCAAAAACATGTAGTAATTGAAGTTGAACGAGGAGAAAGTAATAGAAAAAAGTGTTCAGTACGATGCAACGTAGACGCTATAGATTTCTTCCACCAAAACCAAAATTATCTGTTAAATCGATTAAATTATGGGGTTTTTCAGAAAAATCTCTTGCTTTAGTAAAATATATTACTTTATTTCGTCCGAAATACCCGCTATTATTATCGAAGGAACGAAAATTCTGCAAGTTAGTCGTAATTGATACGCGGGTGACGTTCAAGAATAAGGGAACTGGTGTAGAAACTTGTTTGGTAACACTTTTATTACCGTAATCGTCACGCACTCTACGCGTTATATGAAAATTTCGTGATCATCGAACTTTAGTGTAATCATGGAACGTTGCTCTGCGAATGAATGCACACTTTGCGTTGAACAATTTTTTCGAGTACATCCTTAAACTTTAAAATTGACCCGCGTAACTCGACATCAAGTCCGAAAATAGTGAAAAGATGGGTTAACACATTTTAAGAGACAGCTACAACCGCTGATCAAAAAAAAAAAAAAAATTCCGCTTGAAAAAGAAGAGATCTGAATACACCAAACGACTTAGGAGCTTAAAAATCGTGATCACTGTCATTTCGTTACAACTGAAGTCGACGGATGTTGTTGGAGGACTTGGCTTATAGAACTGAATTGAGCAACGAAAAAACTTCGTTATAAGAACGCTCCGAAGAACTGTGAGAAAATGAAGATACTGAATGTTCTACATTTTGAGCTCGCTGGTTCCATGATCAAACAGAACTGTCGTTCTAAGTCACTATGCAATAAACCACTAATGAAGCTAGAGCTCGAAGGGTGAATTCCCATTTCGCCTAATTCCCAATTCGCCTAATTCCCATTTCGCCTAAAATTAGGGTCGGGTTACTCAGGTAATAAAAAAAAGGTCAGACAAACATACGAATGATTTCGTGTTGGCAACAGCGCGTCATCATTATCGAATTTTAAGCAGACTAAACGCATCATTTTTTTTTTCTATTTGATTCCACTGTTAATCTTTTCTTTCCGAAATACAACAAAAAGGTTTATATGAAAATCAGAAGTGAAAAAATACCGCTAAAAATGTTTGATGTAAATATACGCGAAACGACCACTCCGATTAATATTTGCGAGTTATTTTATTGCATGTCCAGTGCTGTATAAATCCCACCCGCCTTATCAGTCAGTATATAAAAGCCTTATTGATATTTAGCGTGACAAGAACATTAAGGTTCGGAGTTGCAGAAAAAATAATAAAAAAGCTAAATTATAATTAGGTGTAGTTTCGAATTGGTCGCGTTTATGTAAGAAAAAAGGAATAAGAATCGAATAGAATTAACAATAATGACATGACGTCGAATGATTATTACAGCGGTAATTTTATTATTGATTATTAAAATTACAATTATAAGTACATACAAAAAGTAAATGTTAAAATTAGGAAAACATAAATAAAGCTCCATTTAGTTCAGCTTGCCTTTTTGCCTTTTCTAGGCTTTTTATCAAAATAACTTCTTCCGGCTCAACGTAGCTCGGTACGCATTTCAAACGCCTATACTGTCAGGAAGTGCTCTATTTCCGCTTCTCGGCCACGCACAACGAAACTAGTTCGCTACCCCTGCGTAGCGGTCAGATCCTTCGATTTTTTAACCGAGAATGCGTCTTTGACAAACAATGCCGCGTTTGCCCGCTGCCGAGACCTTCCGAGAAATTGAATGATTATTACCAAAATTTTAATATTTTCAAAGGTTTTAAGAAATGCCAAATCCATCTGAATATGCGGAAAATCACCGCATACTGACTGTTTTACGCTATGAGGTCACAATTTGTTCTGGGTTGAGTATTATGTGTATCAACGTTCTGAACGAAACTATTCTTCTATCTTGAATATTTAAATTTTCGCTTGTGAATAAACCAAAAATTTAGAGTCAGGCTAATATAGCAATGGGTATATCATTTATAAAAACAAATCGAGCTGGTAAATAATATATATATATATCTAATATTTGTATATTGAAATATTTATTGCAAATTACGCTTTAAATGAAATGGTATTCAATTAGATTTTGACAACAGAGAATAAAAAAAATTATCATCTATTAAAAAATTATTTTCGCTTAATTGCTATACATTTTTATTTTGTACGTCAAAAGTGTATGGTAAAATATTTGGTTAATTGAATAGCGTCTTTTTATATTCTCTTTCTTTTTCCTTTTTGTAATGTTAAATCGTAATCTTTTGGCAATTTATTGAATGACGCACTTTAAATAGTAAGATAGAAGGTTTTTTTTCTTTGACTTTTTTTGGATTTGCCAAAAAATCTGGCAGACTTAACGGATTATAAAAGAAAGAAGAAAAATATTATAATCTAATTCGATTGGACACTGGGGAAATAGAAGAAACAAGAGTAAGGAGGACAGTGCCTCTTTATTCCAATCTCCTGCGCTTTGGCCTCCCCACTCCTTACAGTGCCAAAGCCATTCTTGCTTTCTCCTCTCTCAATATAGTTCCTTTGTTAGCTTTCTTTATCTCCTCAATTTTTAATCTTTTCCTTATATAATGTACAGTTCTCTGCGTTGGGTAAGTTCTACTGTTGACGTGCCCAAAAAATTGAAAAAAAAAAAAATTTTTTTTACTTTGTCAGAAACTCGAATAACAACATTTTTTTGCGTTTTATTTATTTTTTTCATTCCAATTATTGAAATTACTTGAAAAACATCGTCATTATAATAAACGTGACTAATTTGAAGAGGAATTTTTCAAAGTCCAATAGCAACCATTTAGGCTTCTGGAGAAGTTATTTATAACTTAAAATTCGATTTTAGAAATATTTTTAACAACATACGCCAAGTTTTACCGTTTCATCTTGTAGAATGGGGAAAAAAATCATGACTGTATCTTCTAAAATTTTTTTATACCGTGCGACACATCTAAAAATGTAATAACCCCTTATTACTACCAATCTTTCGCCATTTTTTAATCAATTGTCCTTATTTTCACTGCTTTCTACAACTAAAAATCTATTGTTAAAGATTATCAAATATAACAAATATACTCGAGGGATAGATATAAGAATATTTAAAATATACATTTTTTTGATATGGTGCTTTTAAATCTATGCTCATTTATTAATCCCATAAAAGCCATGAACTGACCCCATATAGCAGGGTCTTCACCTTGTTTATTCCTTGCTTACTCCTCTTTTTCTGCTGTACACAGAGTTTAATAGTAAATCTAGTAATTTTTCTCGTCCTAATATCCAAATTTTGAAAAATCTCTTGTAATCGTATACGTTACTGTTGATTATTTATTCAAATCCGAAGCAGTATTTAATTTTTAAATTCTTTCGATTTGCAAATTCACTTTTTTTGAATTAAAGAAAAATGAAATTAGGTTCAGGAACTTTTGTTAAAAAAAAAGAGAAACACTGTTTTCCTAATTTTAACATTTACTTTTTGTATGTACTTATAATTGTAATTTTAATAATCAATAATAAAATTACCGCTGTAATAATCATTCGACGTCATGTCATTATTGTTAATTCTATTCGATTCTTATTCCTTTTTTCTTACATAAACGCGACCACTTCGAAACTACACCTAATTATAATTTAGCTTTTTTATTATTTTTTCTGCAACTCCGAACCTTAATGTTCTTGTCACACTAAATATCAATAAGGCTTTTATATACTGACTGATAAGGCGGGTGGGATTTATACAGCACTGGACATGCAATAAAATAACTCGCAAATATTAATCGGAGTGGTCGTTTCGCGTATATATTTACATCAAACATTTTTAGCGGTATTTTTTCACTTCTGATTTTCATATAAACCTTTTTGTTGTATTTCGGAAAGAAAAGATTAACAGTGGAATCAAATAGAAAAAAAAAATGATGCGTTTAGTCTGCTTAAAATTCGATAATGATGACGCGCTGTTGCCAACACGAAATCATTCGTATGTTTGTCTGACCTTTTTTTTATTACCTGAGTAACCCGACCCTAATTTTAGGCGAAATGGGAATTAGGCGAATTGGGAATTAGGCGAAATGGTACCAGACCGCTCGAAGTGGGCAATTATTGGTTCTTATTTTTCTGATTCAATGGAGCGTGTTACCTCGAGATGATAAACTTGTTTTTCCTACCGAAATTACGTAGTTGACGACATTTGCAACTGGTTTCATCAAAATGAGAGGATTTGATCCATTAAAAACAATGCAATGCACCGGTTTGTTGCTACATGGCTGCAATGTGTCCAGCACAATCACTGAGTATGCAACAATTCCAAATGTTCTTCTCAAGGGAGACGCGAAAGAAAAATTAATTTAACGCGTAAATTAAAAACCGGACACGGGGCGTTCAATAAAAAATGTGACGTGCCTTGAAAATTTTCGCGATATAGTATACTACTTTAAGTGTTCTTGATTGCTTGCCTTTTTAACGAAACGCGATTATTCGAAAAACCCGAAATTTCTGAAATCTCCGAAATTTCCTCGAGAAACGTCCTAAAACTGGCTGCAGGAGCCATACATATATACACGGCGTGGTTTTAATATAAACAGTAGCAGACTTGATGGAATTTTTAATTCGATAAAATAGTTTTCTTAATTGCAATCGATGTGAAATACTAATAAGAGATTTATTCTAACGTTGTTAATAACAGCATTGTATACTGCAAAAGTAAACAGCGAGAAGCTTTCTCAGAAGGGATAAATTATGATGCGGCCAATGTCGAACAGAGCAACAAACAAATACCGGCAAATGCGACCGAATTACCAGTTGCTTCGACCGTCATCGGCAGAAACTAACTGTGAACCGTGCCACACATTTCGCAAACGGCTTGTCGTTATCTGTTTTTACCTGTGAGCGATCCACGCGACATTCCTGATCGGTCGATGAAAAGGCAGGTGTTATTGTCGCACTACAATTGTCTTTCGCGTATTAATTAACTTATTCGTAAGTAATGAAGTTTCGTTACTCGTTTCAAAATCGAAGTGATTGCTAAAACTTTAAGGATTTATATTTGTTTTTTAAAATGGCTTCCCGTGTTGCTGTTTTTTAATATGTATCGCGTCGTTGATTTTTACTTTACTGGAAACTTTTTCGCTTTCGTATGTTTTTATTTGTATTTTTTATCTTCCGGTCTCGTAAAATACATGTGTGTTATGACGAAAATCGTTAAGTATTTCGAAACGACCGTTTCTATCGTGTACCTCGAAAATATGTAGTACGTTGATGTTAGTAATTTTAATGTTTTTTTTTTCTAAATACGGCCAAGATTTTATCGCAAAATAAAACAGTGTCTTTTTTTTTTTTTTGTAAAAAATTCATTTCAAATCTACTCGAAAAGGCATATTTATTTATTTATTTATTTTCTTTTTTTTTTTTTTTCTTTTTTTATAACTAGAGAACACCACCTCACTTTGTCACTACATACTCGATACTTAAACAGCTACTTTAAAAAGTAATATAAACCGACAACATTTATGTGTAAACCGCCGAACCATAAAAATCCCTGTTTAGGAAATGAAAAATTAAAAGTGAAAAACTAAATGAATGCGTCACTTCTGAATAACTTAAATAATAATCCTCTCTATTTTTAAGGAATACGACACAATTAACGCTTGGTCGGCGCAGTAACTAATGTCATACGGCAGGGAAATACCTGCAGACACAAATCTGTTATGCATTTTCTCGGCGCTTCGTGTTTTCTACAATCAAACAAAAGAACAATTGATTAATCGGGATAGTTTACAGAAATATAGCAGTCGTCGATATTATCGTTCAAAATTTAACTTAATTCTCTTGTATGCCTTGCTCGCGCAATCTGCAGATCGAACAAGCTCCGTATCATATATTTCTGCCGGCATACTATAAAGCCGTGGCTTATGTGAAATTAATGGTCGCATCGGTTTGTTTAAATTCTTCGCGCGTCATTTCGATAATATAGATTAAAAGCCGCTGTAAATGTGATGAGGAAGCTCGGCAAGCCTGAAAACTTAAAAAAAAACAACATAATAATAGTAGTGCACGATGAAGAACAAATTAGAAGACTCGAGACTTTTGTTTTTTTTTTCTTCTTTTTTGTCCAACTTGCAAACCTTTTAATCGGAGGGAAATTAAATAAAAATTTCACGGTAAAGAGTAAAAAAAGATGCGAGGTTTTCTAAGTAGCGTAAAAAATGGATAAGAGTGTTTAAAAAAAAAAAAAAAAAGCAATACAATCGTAGAGATGAAATCAGGACTTTTGAGAGCTGTTGAAGCACCACAGAAACCCGAAAAAGACGCTTAGTACGTGTCTGAAGTGTGGAGAGCACGGTGATAATATGGAGGAAGAATGAAAACAGCGGTAAAATCAGAGGGCGCCGAGAGACACTTAACAGAGGGAAGAATTGAATATTAAAGACAAAATGAAGTTTCATTTTATCGGGCAGGAGTTATTTTTTCTAACGTCTGCCCGAGATCCTGAATATTACGAGGAATTTTACATTTTTTTTGTTTTGCTCGGCTTTTTTAGCTAATTATTCACAGTCAGCAAGTCCTTCGATGCTGTTGTGTTTAAATTTTAGCATCTTTCGTATGTCAATATCACGCTCGAGTCGATAAACCCGTCAGCATTTCATCAGACGATACTGAAGTAACGCGTTACCGGTACATTATATTTCTCGCGCATTTCCACACAAAAGTCGGTCAGCGAAGAACCCTGCCTTCGTGCAATATTCACACTACTCTACCGGGTAAACCTGAACATTTTACATAAACCAAACACAGCGAACGTGACCTGACCTGATTTTACACATGGCAACAATGTAGTCCCGATTTTCATTTAGTTTGGTAAACCATGGCTTTATACTTTCTGTGAAAGCTCTCCCATTCTTCAACCATCTCTTCTATTTAATTTGTAATCTGCAGCTAATTGCATCCACTCTCGGTCTAAATGCTCCTTGCCAGTTTATCCGTTATTTTATTTTCGGTTAATCCTACAGGCAATCACATTTTCTATTTTATTATTACTACGCACTGACTGTTTTTTATTTTGATTTCCCGATAGCCGTGTAATGCTATACTGAAGTCTGATAGTATACATAGCGCCATGTTTGTTTGTTTGTTTTTTTTTTTTTGCTTACAAAACGTTAACGTTCATGCGTTGTCCTAAACCGTGAGAAGTTTTTTATCGGTAAACAAGATACTTTTAAATTCGTCGTTTTTAAGTTTTTTATCGGTAAACAAGATACTTTTAAATTCGTCGTTTTTAAGTTTTTTATCGGTAAACAAGATATTTTTAAATTCGTCGTTTTTTGCTTTTAACTTTTTCATAAAGTGTTCTTTGTGAATTTCTCGCTTTTCATAATTCGCACTGCTCTAAAGTGTATTTAATAAGCGTTATACATATAGACCGTTCAGAAGAGACCTTCATTTTCCTCGCTAACGTTTTGTAAATAGCAAAAACATTTCAGTGTTGCGAATCTGCTCTTGCTCCATATAAGCTAGACGGACATAATAGGGTGCGCAGTACCAGTGACTCTACTCCATATATATTATCTTTTGTGGCGCCAGTATAAATTTCTTCAAACTTTGGAAATTTCAGTTCAAGACCTGTTTTTAATACGACGTTATTATTGCCTTGTTCTCTTTCGTACTTTCTGCTCATCCCAGGTTTACTTTAAGTGCTGATTTCATTACTTCGTACTTTTCACGAATATATCGCGGTTTCCCGCCAGCTTTTGATGTTTTTTGTTTGGAGATTCTGGTAGCTGAATTTTAACAGGGATGTTTTCAATATTGTACTCATTATTGTTAGGTTATCATGTAAGGGATGAAATCTAGTACCATGACTTTGATGTAATATTTATTTGCTAGGTACAAGAGAGTTTCACGTTCAGAAAGGAGCCAGGCAAGGCTGTGTATTGTCGCCTATGGTCTTTAACTTGTACACAGAATATATAATTAGACTTGTTCTAGAGCAGTGGTTCTTAACCGGTGGTCCTTGGAGCGACCCGAAGTGGTCCGCGAAGCCATCCGATAAAAATTTTAAGCAAGTGACAATGAGTCGACATAACAAAGCGCGAGTTGCGCTACAAGTGAGGAACAGTAGCAGAGCGGGCGGACGAAGCTCACTTTATGCTAAAATACTGCCGAGTTACGATATTCATGAAAAAATATCTGTTCCTTTTATGTTTTTATTTATAATATGTTATAATTAGCTTTATTAATTATTCTCATCTTTATCGTCTGTAAAGAAACTTTAATGTTGCTTCTTATCACCGACACTTCATAAACAAAGGTAATATGTCCGTCACGTTTTTTTTAAGATTCCGTACACGTGTACAATGTATCAATAATCTACGAACGGCTTGACTTATTAATTTCGAAATTTGGAATATAATATACAATTAAAATTCTCTTTAAAATGATCTATAACTTCAAGATGACCGATTACCCTGGGTGGCAAAAACCCCAAAAAACCGTTACGAATATATAAAATGGTATTTAAAACGACCTTAAAAATCACCCTCTTAAAAAATTATAACTCATCACCCGATAAACGTATAAAGGTGAAATTCAAAACATAAAATAAAATGCACGAGTCCTTTCATAAAATCAAAAAATTACGGTACAAAAGTTATGTAAATTTGCCGAAAAGTTTAAAAAAACCCGAAAAATTACGTCCCTCCTAGCGCTACGAGTGTTATAGCTAAAAATTTTGAACACGGCTAAAAATATGCACTTCCGCGTATATTTCTCTAGTTTGGAATATCCGAGTTTCCAATTTTAAAATTTGACACTCGAGACGCCCAAAGCTCGAAGTTTTTGAAAGAAATATTTTCCGGACATGCGATATATTGTCGGAAAGATCGCTATTTGACGGGAACGAACCCGTAAGTCGTTTCGTTAAGGAAACTTTTGAAATTTACGAAAAGTTCAAAAAAGCGCGAAAGGTGACATATATTCCTTTTTGGACGACGCGAGTATAAAAATTTTGTACAAGGTTAAAAATATGTACATTCCCGCATATTTTTCTAGTCTCCAGCATCCGAGTTTCTATCGCCAAAATTAAAACCCGAGGGGCGCGGAATCCCCCAAAATTTTGAAAAAAAAATTTTTTTACCACTCATGTGATATATCAATTGAGAGATTATACTATTTGTCGGCTAAAGAAAACCGTATTTCATTTCCTTAACGAAATTTTCGAGATGGCGACAATTTTAAAAAATCGCAAAAAATTACATTCTTCTTCCCCTTTGCAGCGGAAAAATCAAATTCCTTCGAATTTAGCATTATGTAAACATTAATATTATAGTTATCTATAAATTAACACACGGAGTAACCCTGAACGCCTGAAACATCATGCTTGACTGAACACTTGTTTTATTTATTTATTTTGCAATTGGTTACGTATTATAACTATGCAGAGTGATTTCGATGATTCTTCGTTCATGCAGAAGTGTACCACTGGTAAAAAAATAATACCGACCTCAAAGTTTGTTGTAAAAATTTAAAAAAGGCAAATGCGCTAAAAATAAAAAATAATTAGATAAAAGGTAATACATTTCAGGATGATATACTAATCTTATGGATTATTCTTTATTTAAATATTTCACATTAACTTTTCAAAACCGGCAACAAATTAAACTGGAGTAAATGTTCATTACTCAGCTTACAGAAAGTGAATGATTATACACTATTATTATATGTATTCTCATTAATAAGTTTTTAATTATTGTTGCAGTTTGAATTCGATGCTGACTGCAAAAAATTAATGTTAAGCGTTTACTCTTTTGTGCGCAATATTAATGGGTATATTTATACCACGAGCGGAACAAAGTAATTAATAAAATACAACGAAAAATATTTCAGTAAACTAACACAAAAATAGCCCTGAAAAAAGTTGTTCGGCTGATCGGGAAATCGTGAAGGTGACAGGAAAGAAACAGAAGGAATAATTAAAACGTGACTAAAGAAAAACAATCGATATAATCGGAAAGAAATAATTAAAAGATGTAAATTAAGAAAAAACAAAATAATAATGAAACGTACAAAGTGAACGGTACTATGCACCAATATACTACATATTAAATATTGGAAATAAAATAAAGAAGATAAAATAAATGAAATGAATAACAGAAACAAAAAAATATTTTGGTTGCCTCTGTATTTGTTTTCAAACTCGCACCACAATTGCTCGCGGCGCATGCCTAATACTTAACTGTTACGTTATTTCTGTTATCACGATTTTTTCATTTGTGATTACTATGTAATAAAAATTTATGTTCCCTCTACTGCTCAAAATAATATTTAAATCCACTTAACTTACATATTTAATTAATCTAATATAATAGTACCAATAACATTATCAGCGTAAAAAAATGCACGGTGAAGTTATCTACGCATATGTGCAACTAAACGGAATAAATAGAGAGATCTTTATCTGGATATCGCGAGAGATTTTTCTGTGAATTTAAAAAAAGTATATAAATATTTACGAATCGATAGTAATTTTAATGTCGATGTGCGAAAGTATTATATGTTTATGTGTGGTATGCCGTTTGTTCGGGGCGAAACTCGAACTCCTTTCGATTTGCAATATGCTCAATAATTATTTCCCCAAAAAATGAAGATCTATATAGTTATAGTAAATAACTGCTCCAAATTTTAATAGGTAAGTAAATTAAACCTTGTTTGTTTTGTTTATGTCACACGTTAATTCTAAGTTGGTACCTACTGTGAAAAGTATTGTTGATGTAGTAACATCGCATTAACTTTATTTACGTCACATTGTCAGATCTGCCAGGTTTCTTTTTAATTGCGATTTACTCTGTAAGCACTTAAGTATGTTTTATCCATATTTTTTCTGTGATCAATTTCAATTATTAATGTACGTAGGTTACTAAGTGGGTGGGAAAAAACAAAATTAATATTTTATTATCGTTCGGCCAGTAGAAATTTCCTGCTTCTACAGTTTTATGTCTAATAATTATATTGTTTTCAGAAAAATGCCACCGAAAAGAAAGTATGATGCCGATTATATTAAACTGGGCTTTACTTCAAGAGAAGTATAAATAGGGAAACTAGACCTCAATGCGTAATATGCGCAACTGTTCTTAACAATGATGCTTTAAAGCCGTCAAAGTTGGAACGTCATCTGAAGACCGTACGTCCGAATTTATTGTAACCGTTCGCGAGAATTCTTCGAAGGCAAACTAATAAATCTAAGAAAAATGAAACTTGGACCAAGTGCAACAAGTTATGGATAAAACATTAACTGCATCGTTTGAAATTTCAAAATTGATCACAAAATCCAAAAAAGCACACACAATCGGTGAATCTCTAATAAATCCATATATTAAAGCTACAGAAAAGCTTTTAGGGCAGGAAGCTCAAAAGAAAAACACAGTGAAGTCGCGTATTCAAAAAATGTCAAATGATATTGAAGAACAAGTTATTGACAAGATAACAGGTAGTCCTTATTTTGCGCTACAATATGATGAATCTATCGACGTTTCATAATGTTGTTAATTACTTATATTTATTCGATTTTTCAATGACAATAAAAAGTTTATAGAGGAGTTACTATTTTCTTAAGAACTGGAAACGACGATGCAAGGTGCAGATGCTATGGAAGTAATAAGTCAATATTTCGAGAAACATGGATATATGTGGTTAAAGCTTGCGGGGATTTGTACGTACGGTGTTCCCGCTATGCTTGGTTCCCGCTCTGGTCTTGCAGCGTTGATAAAAACAAAAAATCCATCTGCAAATTACGACGCACTGCGTTATTCATCAAGCATTGGCTGCCAAAACGGTCGCGGAATGCTTTGCTATTGCGATGAAAATAGCTATAAAAGTAGTTAACTTCATTAAAAACGGTGCACTTAACACTCGTCTTTTCAAACCGTTGTTGATATGAACTCTGAACACGAAACTCTGCTTTTCGACACGGAAGTGCGTTGGTTTTCTAAAGGAGGCATGCTGTCGAGGTTGTACGAACTGAGAGAGGAAGTACACATATTCTTATCTAACAAGAACAAAGAGTTGCTGGATCAGTTCTGTAAGTCCAAATTTTGCTTATTTGATCGATTTTTTCGCACAGCTGAATAAATTGAACGTTCAACTGTAAGGGTCAGGAAATTTGAAGGTGCAGGAGACGAGCAATATATTTGCATATGAAGATAAAATCAGGGCATTTATCGCTAAAATCGAGCTATGGACAGACAAAGTCGAGAAAGAAAACTTTTCTGCGCTTGAGATAGGCTGAATCAAATTATTGACGGACAGTGTGCTGAGATTAAAGCAGAAGTGCAAAAGAATATTACACTCCATTTGAAAAACTTAAAAAGTGAATTTGAGCGATATTTTCCTGAAAGCGAGGACAAATATATTCGGAAACTGATTACATTATCAATATTTCTGAGGTGCCTAATGAAATTCAAGAAGAACTGATAGAAATGCAACAAGACACTAACCGAAAAGATACATTCGAAACAGGAATTAATCTTGAAGATTTTTGAAGCCAAAAGGCAATTTCCTTCCCAAAGATTCGAGAAATTGCAGTACGTTACCTTACTTTGTTTTCATCGACTTATCTATGCGAGCAGAGGTTCTCGGCGCTTCTGATAATTAAAAACAAGTACCGAAATCGATTGGATGTCTGTGCCGACATGCGTTTGGCATTAAGTAGCACCAAACCAAGGATTCGGAAGTTAATAAAGAGTACGCAGTCACAAAAATCGCATTAATTATTAATAATATACCTACTTATCTCTGTAATGTAACATTTTCATTTTAAAAAAATAATTTCAACAATTAGATTATGCACGTTTTATTTATAGATAGAACAGCCCTTTATTCTTTTACAATTACATATATTTACTTTATATTACCTCCAAACAGTCGGTGGTCCATGGCAAGACAGAAATTTTATCAAATGGTCCCTCATCACTAAAAGGTTAAGAACAACTGTTCTAGAGCAATGGAATGGTGGAATAGTGACAAGAGGACGAAGAATAACAAATCTTAGATTTGCGGATGATACAACACTAATAGCTGCGAATATGAAAGAAATGGAAGAACTTCTAAATAAGCTGGAAAAAATTAGTATGCAGTATGGATTAAATATAAATAAAAATAAAACAAAAATAATGATCATCGATCGTGGAAATACTATACCATCTCATGAAAAGGCACACGCTGGTTATGAAACTATGGAAAGTTTCGTATACTTAGGGTCACTTTTAGAGAACAAAGGAGGCTCCGAAGGTGAAACGAGACGGAGAATCAAAATTGCCAGAAGCGCCATGATAAGGATGAACAAAATTTGGAAAGACAACTCCATTAGAAAAAAGATTAAACTTGTCCAAACGCCTGTATTTTCCATTGTGTTATATGCAGCGGAGACGTGGACTTTAAACAATTTGGACAGAAGAGAAATCGACAGCTTCGAAATATGGTGCTGGAGACGACTCCTTAGAATTCCATGGACAGCAATGCGTACAAATGAATCGGTGTTGCAGGAAGTCGGTGTCACAAAAAGGGTTGTCAACGATTGTCACAATGAGAGTGTTCAATTCTTCGGACATATAATAAGAAACCAGGGAGAAATGGAACGCACGTTGGTCATGGGAAATATTAATGAAAAACGACCATCGGGACGCACACCTAAAAGATGGGCAGTATTATATTACATACAACAGGATTGTCATTCGCACAATGTGTACATCAATCAGAGGATCGTGTCAAATGGCGAAAAATCACAAAATCACTGGTGGATTAAATGTTAATCACGATATCCTGTAGATGATGATGCTGAGATATCGCAAGGAGGATTTCACTTGTGACGTATTTGAATCGGAATAGAGAGTAAACAACCAAGACACATCTTCGAATTTCGCGTTTGTATCAACTGCAGTTTATTCTCTTTTGGCATTGCAGAGTATATGCGTTCTAACCAACGTTTTGTCCATTTTATTAATGTACTGGACGGGTGCGATCCCCACTTTGCTCCCGCCATCGCTCTGATTATATTTACAGCTTTATTGCTTTTCTGAATGATGTTTTTCGGTTTGCTTTGACTATCTTAACTGGGGATTAAAATAAACCCCTAGATTTCTATTCGCTTGTACAAAGTTACTAGATGAACGTTTATATAGCTTTCAAATCTGTGAATATTGTCGTCAAATACTCTTTCTTTAATAAAGACGTTTTTGTATATCGTAAGTGAAGGAACTTAAGGCCTCTATAGTAATGCCATATCCTTTTTTATAACCAAACTATGTATTGGGTATGATTTACCTGCCAGTCTATTCTTTTTTTAAACCGTATCAACGGTTTTTGCCACACATGATACAATAGTGTTATAGGCTTAAAAGAGGTATGGATATTCCGATCTTTTTTCTGCTTTAAAATGAAACTTACGTAATAATGTTTATTCCACAGTGGTGGAATGATCCCTTTGTCAAGTGAGCTCGTAAATGAATGTGGCATTTTTTTTCTAATAAGGGTTGAGTGTTGCCTAATATCTTCGTCTAAAATACCATCCACTTAATGAGGAGCGTTCACTTAAAATATCAGAACACGAATTGAAATTTTTATTTGAAACTTTAAAAACATATTTTTGAATAGTTTTATTAACAATTTGTGGAATAAAAAAAAAAAAAAAAATGTAATTTTTTAAATCGTCTAAACATCTATTTCCGCTTTTAATGTTGCTGTAATTGAACAGAGGTGGAGTTACGTCCAGGACTCCCGCAAATCATAATTAAAAGTTGGACGGGATGTTTAGCAGTATCGCTTTTAGCATAACCGTCTCTGTAAATTTTTGATACCATTATATGTAGTCAAATCAACCGGTAAATCTGCACACGATAACTTATTATACAAACTCAATCATTACGAATAATATCGAATGCTGATATTAAGAAAACGTTATTCTTAGTCATGTTTCACTTACTGCAGTTATTAAAATGTTATTTTTATCTAATTTTCCCCGAAGTTTATATGTAGTTCTGAACAATTCCGGTTTAATAAAGTAACTACTTCCCTGTTTTATAACAATTATATTTTTATCGTGCAGCTATTTTCGTTTTGGTATTATTAAGGCCATTTCCTTTTGTTCTGAGACAGCAATTATAATTGGATCTTATTAAGTTTAAATTAATTATACGGTGAGTCAGCAGGTTATCAACAGAATAGCTTCTCTACTAATGTCACATCTGCCCTGATGCCACACTATAAAACCTGCAATTTACACTTTGACAAACATTTCCACGGTAGTAACGACTATAAAACGGTGTCTTCTCACCTTATATTTAACTATAAATAGTACTATCTCGCACTTACATGCAACAATACTCCGTGCACTCCACCGCAACACTTTCGAAACTTAATAGTGCAAGAAGGTTTCAATAAATCTGTACCTAAACGAATAGAAGTGGGATGAAGAGCAATGTAAAACGAGAAATAAAATTAATATAAACACAAATTTTACATACGATAGAGATATAAAATATCAAGAATCTCATTAATTAAATAAATAATTAAATTAATAACGAGCAATTAAAAAACAAGTAGCAGACTAACAAAGTATCTGCGCTATATTGCATTCTTCTTCTTATTATTATTTTGAAATAGATTAAAATAGAATCATTTAACATACCGTTCGTTAAATATAAAATTATGGTGAATTAGAACAAAATACAAATATAACAAACGAATTTAAATGTATAAATAAGAAACGTTTTCGGGCACGGGAGATCAGCTGCAAATTAATAAAACCACATAAAGTATGTGATCAGAATAAACTCTAGAAATTATTACTTTTATTACACTTTTACTATTAGCATGTTGTTTTAAACCTTTGTTGTTAATGTTTTTGCTTGCAATTTTATATCACAGTCTTTCTACTAATATTATTGTATCATTATTATTGGGTACAAATGGTCCCGATTTGGCCGTGTCAACTTTTTCTTTTTTTCTCTTTTTTTTTTTTTTTTTTTTTTTTTAAAATAAGTTGTGGGTTCCACAAGGTATACTACCCGTCTATGGGTTTCCGGCAGTCTTATCATCATTTATTAATATATAAAGTTGCAACATTACTTAAGAAATAATTAAAATAATAATTAAAAAACAACAGAAAACAATGTACATAACTTCTTAATACAAATGCATCCTCCGAATTATATTATATATGTGTGTGTGTGATCGATTCCCAGCCTGCAGACTATATACAAATTTAGCACCGTCTTAAATATCACCCATTTATATTGTCTACCAACCACCACTTAATTTGTAATTTTCACCCTCTTAACTCTCTATTCATTATATTTTCAGGAATTCGCTCCAGTAATTTAATTAAGACCATTTCATTAGTGTTATTTGTCTTACTATTTTCCCTTTCGATCGTACGTAATAAAACTGCCTTTAATTCCTAGTTGCCTTACCTTTCTTCGTCGACGGAATTAGTATATTTTTAGTCTTAACTTTCTCATTAGGGTAGATTAAACTATTTTGTCTCACAGATCTATTAAAATACTTTCTATCAGGGTTATTTTCCTCGTCTGAGAAGCAAACGATACCGTACATTTTAATGCGAGAGTTCTTGACTGGGTAACTAATTGGTTACCATCGCAAAATCCTGTTTTCTTTATAAATCCAGGACTGAACGTGGTTATATTACTCATCATTACACGCGACAGGAATGGAAAACTATCTTCTTCCGTCAGTAGAGGGAAACTCTTTTTAATTAGTGTATTAGAATAGAGATGTTCTTGACGATATAAAGGTGATATTTCCAACGCTGTCTTCTGAAACTAGGACTATACGAGGTCATTATCTCGTCGACCGAACTTTGTCTCTTCCATTCCGTACAGTCGGATTTAGATTAGTACGGAATTGATCAGTGCGATCAATCTCGCCACACTTTAAGCATACCTAGCCAAGTACCCGTATTTAAAATACCGGTAACACTGACGAAGTACAGATGGTTCATACGCAAACCTGACGCTCCATAAATAGATACGTAACTTGGTAAAGTTTGCCCTTCGAAAGAAGTAAAAGCCGAGCGGCTCGGTACTTACTTAACTTTGCATCACGTCTATCCTGCGACTAGATTAATTTGAGGAGACATCCATCATCTCTAAGATTTCATCCCCGGTGTATTCAATGATAACGCCTTTAATCGACGAGCGATAAGATGAGTCGGAATATATGCAATATGTATCCATTTGACGAGAGAAAAGAGCTAAAAACTTTATTATTCGCTATAGACGGGGAAGAAAAATTAATAATAACCCGATTCCGGACAACTCTATAATATTTTTAGACATGCGTATATTCTTGTGTGACATGTCGACTACTTTTTCGAAACGCTAACTGAAAGTTCTTTCTCTACGACAATTTTAAAACGTTCATTATTATTATTATTATTATTATAGTTGTTCCTAATCGGATAGCGATCATTTCGCTGTTAGATTAATAAATATTACTGAGATTATTATTGTTAACCTTCGATACATTATTTTGTAACGTATTTTTGCTCGTAATGTTTGAATTAATCTTCATTCTCGCTAATACGACTATTACTATTAGTATCACAATAGCTGTTATCACAAAAATTATCAGCGATTGCGATATTACCATTTGCACTTAAATCGATTATCATCGAAGGATGAAGAAATCTCCCCGCGCGAAGCGGTAAATACATTACTTACATTCAAGACATTATCTACGTATAAATTGAATCCGCTATAGAGGGGGAATGCCACCTTCGTCGCTAACAGTTAAAATAAGGCGGTATACTACTTCCACCGAGATGCGTGTGTCGTACGATAAGTTATGTTTGTGTGTGTCGGTGTGTGCGTGTGTGCAATAAGTATAAATGAGAATGTGTGTAGAAACTTCCGAACAATGAAATGAAATGAGTGAAACAAACGAGTACAACGTGGAAGCAAACTTGTACATTTCACTCTTTTACTTGTTCGGCTTTGAATTCAGATTTTAGCAACTTTCCGAAAACAAATGTAAGCTTTTTACGTGAATTGTTAAATATGAATTAACGCGAAATTGTTACTATTACCTTTCGTAAGCAGCAATAGTCTTTAAAACGAGAGAAACCGGTGTTTTCGTTTTAAAGTATTAGCGGTTGTTTAGTTGTTTCTTTAAAAAGGCATAACGTCTGTAATTCCCTTAAAACCGAACGATTGAAGGACCAATTATTTTCATTGGCAAGTGATAAAAAAAAGGAACTTTGTAGTTTCTCACAAGCGAAAATTCGTCCGTCTTACATATATAGTTGAAATCATTTATACATTTTTCGAAAAATTCTTAAGCGAATCGTCTGTCCTACATAGATGTTGGCGATTTCGGTATTTCTTCAAAAGTTGACTCATACTGAAATATATTCTTAATGAAAGACGTATTTGTTACTACTACACCTTATTCCGTTATGATGTGCTTCAAATTCAGTTTAGCGGTTGTGGCACAAAACATGTGCGAGTTCGATGTTTAAATGGATTTGTTTGTACCGCTCGACTTCAGAAAATGTTTAAGTATTCTTAAAGCTGATTGTGAATAAAAATTATCAACAGTGAAATGATGCGTTTTCCGATATATGAAATGATCGAACTGCCATAAATTTGACATACGATTCTTTAAATACTCTTCCCATAATTTTATTCTGAATCCTTTAAGCTTCTCTCTTTCTACTCTACCTTTATACCGAATAGCTATCCTTCATTCGCAGTTTTTTTTTTTTAATTATTTTTTTCCCTTCCTTTCTGCTAATTGTAAAAATGTTTTACAAACGATTTCTTCTCCCCGATCATTTGTTTCTTTTTAGGTAGTTCTTAATTCACGATTTACCTTTGTTTCTATTCTAATATAGATCTGTTTTGATTTTCCAGTCTTAAATGAAATATCCGATTCTCTGGCTTTTTCCGGCACTTTAAACAGTCACGTCTCTTCGAAAATTTCCCGCTCGCGGTATTAATCTAAAGCTGAATATTTATCCTTAAAATATACATTTCCTACTACCTTAATCCCTTTTGTCTTTCGATTTAGCATTCCTCTCGTTCCTTAGGTTTACAAGTTTCCTTCTTTTCTTCGTATCCTCATTATGGCTATATCGTCGTTTCCGGATAGCTTTTTCCCGTGATCTCTTCATCAGTTTTCTTTCACGCTTTCTTATTATTACAACGATTATTTTTATCCGTGTGAGCTCAACTACGTTTCCTTTTTGGATATTTTTTTACCGTTCTTAATTCTCAGCTCACGTATCTTTAATTCTTACGTTCTTTCATCTCCTTTACTGCTTGTTGTTTCTGTTTTAATTTGTTTACCAAATTAAATTCTAACCGGTTGTTGTTAATATCGGTTTAATCTCTACATTTAGACTGATTAGACTGTCGCTTTTTGCGTAGCCGATTAAAAATAAATAAATGAAAACAATATACGTTACGTCGAATAAACGAGTGAATGAAATGCATCTATAACGACCTGCTAAAGAAATATAATACCCCCCCCCCATTCGTAGGCAAGTCATTAAGACAAAATTTTTTCCAGGGATCCGATCGCCATCAAAGCACGGTTATTAATCTGTGCTGAAAAAAATTGTTCTTCAGTAAATGCTCGCTAGGTGGAGCCCGTTTGGACGCAACGGAACGGGAAATCCATTTTAAGATCACTGCTTTCAAACAAATAATTGCAGAAGACCTACACTCACATTTAAGCGCACGATAGAGTGTACGCACGGAACTTCGGATGAATTCTCATTTTGCCTAAAATCATTTTTTTTTGTGCAACTAACACGAAAAAAAAAAAAAACAACAAAACAGACGGGTATACGGATAATTTAAGATTGGCAACAACGCGTCGTAAATGTCTCTATATTTCTGAACCAGGTTCTGTGATTGATGAAGATTCAGAAATCAGTCCGATGTCGAAAAAAATAATAAGAAATTGTGTCCCACAGCCGTAAGTGGTGGGGAAGTATAAACACAGAGCATACCCTTAACAGCAAAAGCAAATAATATGAGAAACAGAAGCGAACAAAATACGCTATTGAAAATATAGGAAAACGACGACTGATAGTTGCAAATTATTCCATTCTAAGTTTCAAATTTTTACGAATTTCGCTTACTTATCAGTCAGTTTATAGAAAACCCGTTCGTACGTCGAAATTCAGCATAGCGGGGGAAAAAAAACTGTACTTTAGATAAAAAGGATAATTTGCAAGTAAACAAATGGCATCATTACAGAGAGAAGACTTCTAACAAGGAAAGTACACGAGTTGTCAGACGCCGATTTTGATGAAATGTGGATATGTTGTAGAGTATAAAAAAATATTAGACCCGTGTTTTTTTTTATCGGCCCATATGCAGTTTCAAGGGGTGAAAACCACCCCTAAAGTTCATCCCCAAAAATCGTTTTTCCTAAATATCTCGTCTTCAACTCGATATTTTTTTATGAAACAAAATGGAAAATATTTCTCGCGCAAAGGACAAGTAATCCACAGTGATTTAATCAGTGGGGTTACATCCCCTATTTTCTAGGGGGTGAAAATAACTTTTTTTTTGGTCATAATTATGGAATAAAAAATTATAAAATAATATAAAAAAATAATAAAACTTTTTTTAACACACACACAATTAAAAAATAAAGTTGACGTGTTTCGGCATTTTCATGAATTTCACCCTTAAAGGAGGTAAACCACCCCTTACAAAAAAAATCAATAAATACATGTATCAAGTAATCAAATTTCGTAAATAATTTGTATGTAAGGGTTTTTGAAGACGCTGATTATGAATCCGTCATCAGATTTTCTTAATTCAAAATGAAGGACCAATATGGCGGGCAAAAAAGTCAAAAAAGGTTTAATTTTAATGACAAATTGTATACAAGGATTTTTAGGGTCGCTGATTACAAATCTGTTATCAAGTTTTGAAAATTCAAATTATCCTGTGCTTTATAACCATACAGCCCCTAACCCCTAAAGCCCAGACATTTAGCCTGTGGTTTTTTAAACCACCTAACCCTAAACTCCTAAACCTCAGACAGGCCAGAGGGCTGTGCGCTATAACCATACAGCTTCAAACCTCTAAACATCAGACACATACTTTTGCGGATACCGTCTTGCTCTTAAACGAAAATGTTAATTTACGCGATAGAAACAACATTATTAAAATGCAATCACTTACACATAACCAACTATCAAGTCCTAGATTCAAAAATTCATTCTTATATTCTTGGTATGCAGCAGGTTACATTGACAAACGGCCAGAGAAAGAGCCGAACTCAAAAGAATTTTGTTTTAACTCTGATAACGTGAAGTGCGATACCTGTTGTAAAAGGGCTATTATAACGTGCTCGTGGTGCAAAAACACATTATGCTTAACCCACTCCTTTCATGATTATCATTACTGCAAATCGCATAATAAGTAATTTTATTATAATGAGTAATACAATTTATATAATATTAAATACACATTATACAAACAATTAAATCAGATGCATTATTAAGTTGTGGTGTATTTATATAAATCTACGAAACAATTAATACAGTTAAATACGTGATAACATTTAATGATGTGTTGATTTATAAAAATGTTGATAATTATATTTCAGATTCTAGTAGTAAATGTTTTGATTTACTCATTGAATGTAATTCTCCTAACGTATTAAAGTTTATTCTAAAGAAAAATTTATTGTATTACTAATTAACCTTGGCTACTTATTAATTTATTTTTGTTATTATTTACGTAAGAATAGAATGATTATCGTTAATAAAGAGATACATAAGTTGATCTGTACCAGTCATTTTTCAAACAAGTTAATTATAAGAACGGTTGTCCAGTATGCCACAATGAATAGACCTTTTATTTGCCTGCAGTTTAGAAGTTGTGCGGTTTTAATCATAGGCAATCGGCCTGTCTGATGTTTAGAGGTTTGAAGCTGTATGGTTATAGCGCACAGCCCTCTGGCCTGTCTGAGGTTTAGGAGTTTAGGGTTTGTTGGTTTAAAAAAACACAGGCTAAATGTCTGGGTTTTAGGGGTTAGGGGCTGTATGGTTATAAAGCACAGGATAATTTGAATTTTCAAAACTTGATAACAGATTTGTAATCAGCGACCCTAAAAATCCTCGTATACAATTTGTCATTAAAATTAAAACTTTTTTGCCCGCTATATTGGTCCTTTATTTTGAATTAAGAAAATCTGATGACGGATTCGTAATCAGACTCTTCAAAAACCCTTACATACAAATTATTTACGAAATTTGATTACTTGATACATGTATTTATTGATTTTTTTTGTAAGGGGTGGTTTACCTCCTTTAAGGGTGAAATTCATGAAAATGCCGAAACACGTCAACTTTATTTTTTAATTGTGTGTGTGCTAAAAAAAGTTTTATTATTTTTTTATATTATTTTATTATTTTTTTTTATTATTTTTTTATATTATTTTATAATTTTTTATTCCATAATTATGACCAAAAAAAAAGGTATTTTCACCCCCTAGAAAATAGGGGATGTAACCCCACTGATTAAATCACTGTGGATTACTTGTCCTTTGCGCGAGAAATATTTTCCATTTTGTTTCATAAAAAAATATCGAGTTGAAGACGAGATATTTAGGAAAAACGATTTTTGGGGATGAACTTTAGGGGTGGTTTTCACCCCTTGAAACTGCATATGGGCCGATAAAAAAAACACGGGTCTAATATTTTTTTATACTCTACAACATATCCAAATTTCATCAAAATCGGCGTCTGACAACTCGTGTACTTTCCTTGTTAGAAGTCTTCTCTCTGTAATGATCCTTAGATTATAAGTTATAATGTATTCATCCAGGAGAAGGTAATAAAAAACGATTTTCTATTTAACATACATAGTATTTATTGCACATTAGTGATACTTAACAAAGGTTTGTGATGGGGAAATTATGATATGTAGTTCTTAGTTTCTAGATGATCGACGTGACGTGAGAAAACTGCGTCAATGCATGTTTGTTTCTGATTGTCGAGATTGATCGGTCGTTGTTCAGTTCGAGATTGAATGTTTTACGCATAAACTCAATGAACCGAGATCCTTCGCTGCTTTGTAAATTTATGTTTATATCTACACCAAGAATGATGGGTATCAAATGATACTCCTTCTCCCTAACAACCCTAAATACACACACGTCTTTGGACTATATGCAATTAAATTCAACTCGAAAAAGTCTTCAATTGAACGTACTGATGTTCCCGGTATGTGATGTAAACTCTTCCGTTAACCGTGGTCTCGATTGCACAGATATCTCTCCTGCACCGTCATGTGACGTAAACATCCTTTTCTCTTGTACTTCTTTCGGATCATATTTTAAAAATTCGTGTTCATTAGATTAAAGTTCCAATGACGATGCTTTATTCTCGTAGATGTACACTCCACCAGCCCGAACTGTGTTGCGTTTGAACTGTGACACGGAACGAAATCCTGGAATTTCAATGCGCTCGTCATTTTCAATCCATGTCTGTTAATAACATGATTCTAACCTTAGTTATTGCAAAATCGGTCGATATGTCTTGATGATGAACTCTTAGACTTTGAGTATTGAACGTGCACAACGAGAGTGCTGTTGGGTGAACGTCAACCTGGGCTAAGAAGTCACGAGATATGTTTCCAATGGTGATGCTCCTGTGGCTTTCTAAGCGTGGAAACTCGTTACGGAGATCTTTGTTCACTTGACCATGTACGTGATGAAACTTGTGATCCCTGTTCCGATTAGTCAAGTACAGATCTTCAAGAGAGGTGGCTCTGCTTAGAGAAACGTACACCAACTACCGCTCGGGACTTTTATCGTATTCATATACGACCGTGTTGTACGTCCTACCCTGTGACTTGTGTATCGGTGGAAACTGTGTACGCTTGAAACTAATGATCTTGCTATTCAGTTGAATTGTGGCAACGCGTGTATTGATCGGATAACCCAGTCGTATTGCTGCTCGGGATTTGATTGGATATGAGGGAGACACTTTGTTCTGATCAACCTACCGATTTTAGCGTCCACGAACGATAACCAAAGTCGTATTATTCTTCTGTCAACAGCCCGCTCGATACAGTGGAGTGTTCCGATCGCATCGTTAGCGAGCCCGTCGATGACATCGATATTAGATCTGATTATGTAGGGCTTTCCGATGAGAAGTTTCAACAAGTACGGCAATCCACCTTCTCGTCAGACCTCATCTTGTATACTTTGGTTCGTGCATTTGCGAGTTGATTGACATCGCGATGTCCGGTGTATTCGTCTTGAGATTCGTACGGAATTACCCGCTCTCCCGAAATCGAATCACTGTTGCACTGCTCGATATCCGATGTGCGAAAGAAGGGACGGATTGCTTCAAGAAAGTGCTCTTTCACGTACTCCCTTGTAACGAATCTGGACTTAATCGTACCGTTTCTTCAGATGTCAAAGGATCGCCCGTTGCCGATCTTTGTCAAGATTCCGGAAAATCTAACGTCAGACTGGCGCATCACTTAAACAAGTGGATAGTATTCGAGTGATTACCAGACGATCTTCGAACAGAAATTTGCTTTACTCCGTTTATAGATCGGCGTTTGGCACACAGGCGGCAGCTGCCGTAGATCACCACAAAACACCATGTCCATTCCAGCGAACGGATGATTGTGATCGTGAAGGTACCTCTGTACTGCTCACCCTTTTTCTTCTTCTTCTCTTTCACCTTCATTACTTTAAAGGCAAACATCTTCTCATCCTCAGCTGTACTAGAGGAAAACGGAGTATTCATCAAGAATTCGGTATATTCCTAGCGCTCTTTCTTGTCTCGCTGACGTTGACGAAACTCCCTCACACGTTCACCGGACAACATCCCGGCACACACTAACTGCTCTAACTATCACAGTAGCTTACTTATAAAGACAATTCCTGCGACAAAATTCCCTCATCATATTCCAAATTTAAATCTTCTAGGAAATGGATTAAAAAAAGCTATTTTCTATTTAACATACATAGAATTTATTGCACATTAGTGATACTTAACAAAGGTTCGTGATGGGAAAAGTACGATATGTTATAGTTTCCAAATGATCAACGTGTATAGTCATGTGATTGATGACGTTACTTCCATTAGACTTTTCGGTGGCGCAAACCCCCCCATCGATGACGTCCTTTTCGTTACATTTCTTGGTGGCCCAATTTCTGAAATGATCCCCATCGATGACGTCACTTCCGTTACATTTTTTAGTGGCCAAACTCCCTTTGATGACGCCACTTCCACTTTTATTATATTTTTTGAGTGACACAAACCCCCTTTGATGGCGTCACTTCAACTCTCGTTACACTTTTTAGTGGCGCAAATTTTAGAATGACCCTCCGTAACTAAGCCATATCCATGTAAAAAATAAATAACATAATAGAATTAATTTTCAATAAGAAAAATTACAGGAAAAACGCTAAAAATTCAATTAACAATTTCACGCAATAAGTTATAATGTGTGCACCGCTCAAAAAATGTTTCCAAATAAATTTCGATTCTAATCCGATAATTTTTTCACATTATCGGGTGTACTTCTTCTACTATATAATCTGGTTAAAACACGTTAACAAGCTGTGTCCCGCCGATGGGCTTCTATTACAATGTGCTTCTACAGATCGAAAATAATTATTACATATGCGCGCCACATTTTGAAATTCCTTCTCGTAAGAGCTCGAAGTGGCAGTGGCGTAGCGCTAGGAGATGCTCTGAAGCCCGGCATCCGCAATTATATTTCAATTTTGCTCTATTACGATTTTTTTTGAAAATGTTTCTTCGGGTGAAAATTAAATTTGAAGATTTGTATGTAGCAAATGCTCGATGAAAATAATATTGCATTGCTTTTTTATATTACTGATTTTGAGACGATTTAATTAGAATATTCTTACAATGGGTTTTTAAGTATTCGGAGTGAAAACTATCTATGTTCTAGGTGCTTGCGCTCTAATCTTCTCTTTACGATGTGGTAAAAGTTTCCTATTTTTTTTTAATGTACTATGGCGAGACTAGGAATAAATAAGATTGCCATTAAGTGAAATCAAAAGTATTTTTGTATACCGAAACGAAAGCAAATACTGTCATTTTAATGATTAGGTATTGCTCGTGTTCTGAACAGACAGGCCAGCATCAAGAAAAAACTACTTTAGTGGATGCAGGGGAAAGTGCGGCCGAGACCGAAGTGCAATTACTGCACCAAAACCTAGTCCATCTAGGAGTAGAATAGCAGAATGACATTGGCTTATGGCAAAATATTACCAACGAAATACAAGATTATTTTTGGTCTGTTGGAGATCCTAACGAATGTCAACAGCTTAAGTGTGATTTGTCTGCTTGAAGAATACGACGATAGGAGAAGATTTTTTTCTCAATCTACGTTTTGTCGGAAACATATAAGAAGTGCTGGTAAAATTAAACGAGAATGCCTGAGCACCGAATTCAATCACGTGAGAAGAATAATGCGACGCACCGAGTATCTGCACAGACACAGATTAGTTACATTTGAAATCGCGTAAAATGCATTAAAAGAACCAGTTTCCACCTAATATTCTCCATATGAAATTATTACCGTTGCGTTTGATTTGTGTGAATTTATCATTAACAACGAAATAAATATCCAAACAGCTAACGGCCTACTAAATAGAAATCGACTGATACCAGAAACAATCTCCGTCTACCATCAAAAAATAAAAAATGTATAATAAATGCATTTAAAAGAAACAACTTGAAGGAAAGTTCCTGTACATACACATTATCCAAATAATCGATGTCAGCAGATAGTTCAGAATTGTTTAATTTTTTAATTCATTTTTTTTTCCATTTTGAGACTTCAGAATACACGAATATTTAAAATAGTGTTTTTTCTCAAAAATAAAGGAGTAAATTTTGGTACGCTGAACCAGGCTGAAGAATGCGTACATAACTGGAAACCTAATATAATTTTGATAAATCTTAATTTTATTATTTCTTGATACTAGACTCCCCCTTTCATTGGGAAAATACTGAAGGCATACTACGATGCGTTTCTAATTAGGACCATATTCAGAGCACCTGTTAAAACTATGTGTACAACCGTACGTGACCAAGGATAGAAAAAAAAAAAAAACGAAATATTTAAAGCACTCGTTCTGTAAGAAGCACCAAGAGACTCAGAATGAAAGAAAAAGCAGCTAGAATGAAGCAATCACCATCGTATAATTTTTTAAACAATAAAATATAACCTTCATTACAGTGGTAATTGCCGTGTGTATTAGTGTGAATTATTGATAAGTGAAAAACTGTATATGAAGCCAAAACACGCGAAAAGCCATTCAGCTATCTGCCGAATTTTAAAATTTTAAATTATATATCCAAAAAAAAAACGAAAACTCCAGCACTCCTTACAGTTTTTGTTAGTTGTTGATCGGGGTGCGAACGTAAAAATGAATTTTCTAGTTATTTCTAGGTCGTTCGGAAATTTTAAAAATCAACTAAACAGTAAAAATTTCTTCGGCTGGACCCGAGATGCCGCTCTGACTATATGCCTGTGCAGGGCAAAATCGCAGAAAAAACTGTTCGCCTTTTATATAATTGGGAACGTTGTTTGTTTTTCATTGACAATCTACAGGGTAATTTCACTACCAGCTAGTTTTTCCACTTTGGTGTATTACATACTCGGTTTGTTAAGTTTCTGGTATTTTTTGGATCACTTTTGGTTACGGATGAATAAGCAGTCGATAATGCGAATGGTCGATAAGTCTGATAACATTTATTCCTATTCGGATGGTGAATTGGAAGAAATCCGAAGATCCAATAGCCACATTCAGCAGGCAAGGATACAGCGTAATTTTATCGTTATCGTACTATCGTTAACTATTCTTATTCTGTCGATACTACTATTCAATCTGTATTGCTTTTATTATTTCTACGGCAACTTGGAAACGTATGAAGATTTTGTTCCGTACCACTTTTTGTACCCATTTAGAATCAACACGTTATTTCGTTATTGCATTACGTACATTACTGTGGTTGCAGTTACGATTCCCCACACACTTTGCGCGCTATTCGATAAATGTTTCTTCTATTACTTTGGCGAAATTATTCATTCCGAATTGGAGGACTTGATAAATGTTCTGGAACATATCGATTCAATAGTGAAAGTCCGAACTGGACATTTCGAACCGGATCCGGCTTTAATATGCGAAGATATTGAACGGTACTATACCGAGTACGACAAGTGGGTTCAAGCGCGTGATGCTGTTTATTACGATCTGATTATACAGTGCTATCAGCATTATCAAGCATTAGCCAAATTCACCGAAGATTTCGAACAGTCCTTTATCTTGATCATACTAATTTCGTACGCTACGTGTTATGTAACTTCAATTCAGTATAATCATTACCTAATAGTCTATTATAAAATATTTTCCGTATTATTTAACGATGGACTAAATTCGATTTTCGATGGTGTTATGATGTTTTATTTCTGTCGGTGCGGTCAGCGGCTGTTTGAGATGAATGAACGATTCGGCGCCGCGGTTTATCAAACAAATTGGCACGATAAATCACTGAGAACTCAAAAAGCGGTATACTCAATGTTACTGGTTACTAGTTGGCGGTTCGGCATATCATATACCGCTGAATTTGTTTTAAAATATGAATTTTTCGTTGCTACAATAAAATCATTGTACGATATGGTGACATTTTTCATAAGTTTCATGCCAATAAGTTTATAATTTTCTGTTTTGCGAAGTGACATTAGTGATTTGTGAATCAATATGTAGTTCGACATTTTTACGATTCTAAATATTTCCCATCTACTCTTTGATGTAACTTTTTTTTCTTTCTTTCTTATTGCTGTTCGAAATCCTACAACTACATAAAGAAATTTCGTTGAATTACCTGAATATTTAACTTTGCTTCTGTCCTTCATGATTGGGTTTTGTATAATTTTTATGTATTATTATTTTTTCAACTTATGTATATATATATATATATATATATATATATATATATATATATATATATATATATATACATAAATCAAAGGGTATCGAAAAATCTTGAGAATCCCATATGTAAAAAATCATTCTTTCAATTAATCGTTAATTTTAATTTGGTGCTGGTACAATTATTTACACGTAAATTGTATACGATATAAATATATTAATGCTGCATTAACGGGACACGCGTTGTAATTTATTTGTCACGAAATATTGATTTTCTTTAATATTATTTAATTTTAAGTCGTTTGACGACAGCGTATAGAGCATTTGTTATGTCTGTATGCATCGTTTATCGGTAAATATAACGTATGCTTTTTTTTTAATTTTTATTTTTTTGTGACGAATAAAATTCAAAGGCAGATACTGGACTGTTCAAAAACATATATATGCTGGATGAGGTACATAACACCATATATTCGTAAGATGATTTAATTACAGTCTCACTTGAAAAATGCGTTGTTTGCGTGAGGAATACAACGTTGTTACATAGAATATATGGAAGTAATGAAAAATTAGATAATGAAACCATAGTATCATCAGACATAACGATTAATATTGTGTCATTGGTTTGTTAAAATGTGTCGTAATAACCCTTGTTTCTCAAATATTTTGTAGCTGAACTTAATTCAGTTTTGTAGTACCTTTAAATTAACATATAGAAAATTCATTACTTTTTGAGATTGTGTGAAATTGTTTTATATCGTTGAGAAATTTCCCTCAATGACGGTAAACGCGTCGAAGAAAATAGATTTTTTGCTTAATATTTTGTGTGTATTTTGGATAGCTTTCGGTTGAGACTTTTATATCGACAATAGAACGTAAATTAATGCTAAAAATGCAATCAAGGCATCATCGGAGTCGTATATTAATTATTACCGTTAATTGTGGTTTTCCGATGGTGTTTTCTTTCTTTATGTGCCATTCGTTTCGGTATATTTTCGAATGAGAAAACCACGAAAGTTATTATGGGTACCGTTGTATCGCGTACTGTTTTTTGCGAAAACATTAGACGATTCGATCTATTGTATTTTGGTTATGCAATGCTGTTAACAGTCTTTGACAACTTCACTGACGATTTCAGAAAATCCTTTAAACTGATTTTACTAATATCCTGTGCATCGAGTTGTATCGTTTTTTGATTTAACGAATCGTTACACGGTACTTTATTATAAAATATTGTTGCTATTTTATTTAACCGTATAGTAAATGCGTACCCAATGGAAAAATAGTTTATTGCTAATGTGTAAAAAGTATGATAAGTTTCGTCAATAAAATATTTTATGTTTGCTACTAACGATTTTAGTTTTTAGATAACCATTTTTGTATATAACTATTAATTTAATAAAGATATAATTATTTCCACGTAAATTTTATAGTATAGGAAGTGTACGCAATAGATAACAGATTTATACAAAATGTATCATAATTAAATATATTATATATATATATATATCAATCTTTATTCTCGGAGCGTTTAATTTGTTTATTTTTTTTTGTAGCAGTAAGTTTTAATGTATTAGATTTCATTTATATTTATTTTCTCGGCGATCTATAAGATTATTGCGTGAAACTGTTTAATAATTTTTATTATTTTCGATATTTGCTAATGACCTGCATGACTTAAACGTACTAGAAAAAGCAGATTGTCACATTTTTGTAAAATTCATTTAATCCGATGTTTGGAAAATGAATCATGCTTTAAGGAGATTCAACATTGTTATAAGGTTATTTGCTAAGCATTAAATGTCGGGGGGAAATAACAGCACATATAAATGAACCAATGAAATTCAGATAGAACGAAAAGTATAAAATATAAAATAGAACTATTGGGAGAAGATAGGTAATAGTATAAAATAAAATACCGAAGAATCGACCTAGTTTAAAATCGATAATACTCTCTGTAGAGATTATAGAATACATGTGAGTAGAATACGAATAGGCATTTGCGTTCTACTAATCTTCTTTTTAGAATAAAAATGAAAGGTACAGATATGCAAAATTTAACCGAGAGAAAGGTATAATAAATAAAGTGTGGACACAACTACGTGTATGCTAAGCAAATATAATTCTGCCTAACGCAGTTGTGTCCCAATTTATTTATTACCAGTATTCACTATGAAAGCTTTAAACATTTACTAGAGGAAGCTACTTTGAACAATTACATCTGAAACCGCGTAAAATGTATTAAAAGAAAATAACCAGTTTTTACAAAATATTCGAATGAGTGGAGAATGTTTTTCATATTCGTTTACTCTTCGGTTATCGCTTTTTTAATAAAACGCTTCCTCACTTCTTCATCCAATCTTATTCTTGCCTATCTTCATATCAAAAACCACTGCTGCTTAGCATCTCGTAGAATCATCCCGATTCTATCGCATATAACTGCTCGTGTTTCCAAATTTTCTCCCAGCGTTTCCTCTTATAAAAGTCTTCCTTACTTTTTTTTCGATTTTAATAGCATATGGCAACCCATCAATTTCTCCTCCCTCCCAATCCGTACTAATTCTTCCTCTCACAATGTAGTCAACTTCAAATTCCTTCAGCTGCTGGACTCTTCTTTTCCTTCCCATGTCTTAATCTTCACGGATGATGGTTCCAAGAGTAATAAGAGCGTGGGTTGTGCGTTTACGTCTTCTTCGTTCCTGCCGTCTGAGTCTTTCGGATTTCCTTCTTTCTGCTCTAGCTTCTCGGCCGAATCGATCTCTATTCTTCGTGCCATTTATTTTATATTCTCTACAAGTGGGGTTTGCAAATTCCTGATCGTTTCTGTTTTTTTTTTTTTTTTTTTGAAAAATATGTATTTATAATTTTTTACATACAAAAATTTTCGTCAAGCTAAAACGCTTGTCGACGAATTATCCTATTTAACATTTTACCATCTTAAATTAACTTATACATATACACATGATCGTGTAATATTTACTTAATCTATCTATTTTACTTATCAATAATTACTAATCTATTTCTATTTTCTATATTCAGTTGTTTTTTTCTAGTTTTTTTTTCCTAGCTTTTTTTGTTGCGCTTTGTCTTTTTATTTTATGTTTATTATTTTTTTTATATTTTTTTCTTCCTGAAGCCATTCCTTTATTTTCCTTTTCCTTTCCCCTATTTTTTCCTTCTCTATTATTTCTTTCGGTATTTTATTCAACATCTGAGTTATAATATATTTATCCGTTAGCTAGTCTATGTTCTTGCTAACGGCAGTTGGTACGAAAGTTTTTCCCTCAACTCGTATTCTGTGTTTATTCTTTCCTCCAATTCAATTTTCTTTTCTGCTGATATGTACTCCCATATCTTCAGTAATAAGTATACATTTCTTTTATGCTCATTGCGTTTTCTTTTCTAATTATTTCACTATCGGTTTCTCCCCTTAAGGATTTCCTATTAATTTCAAGCATTTAATTTGCAGTTTATTTAATTTATTTTCCCCAAGTATGCTTTTCTCGCCATTCCCCACGCCTGAATTCCATATATGATCCTCGACTCTACTAGTGCATAATGAAACTACTTTTAATGTTTCATTTGTTGCATATTTCTTTAATAGGTATATATAAAGCTGGTAAAACTGCTCTTATTTTCTTTGCAATGTATTTCATATGTATGTCTCATCTTAAGTGTTGATCCATCATTACTCCTAAAAAATATTTATACTGCGTTACTATGTCTAACTTTTGACAGTTTTTCATTTCGCATTCGCGTCTTTCCCCCCATTGAATGTACACATTCATTTGAGTGCATTATTATATTTGGACAATACAAATCAGAGCTGTCTCTTTTTTACCGCAGTACCATTAGTCTTTTTTACATTTATTCTTAGACTTTTATCGTGTGCCCATTTACTTATTGTTATTAAATCGTTTTGTATCCTTATTTCTGGGCCTCTCTAACATCTTTATGTGACGTAACTATTGCCATATATCATCCGCGTACGAGACTACCTCACTGTAACTTAATTCCCCTTCTACAGAGACCATTTGTATATATAATAAACAATATTGGCGCTAAGTTGCTACCCTGCGGTACTCCTACATCCATCTACTCTTTTTCACTTTGCACATTTAAGATATTTACGCATGTTTTCCTTTGTGTTAAATAACTTTGAAACCATTTTTTCAAATTATTCGTTATTCCTATCTCCTCTAATGTGTTTATGATCAACCGTTTCAAATGCTCTACTAAGATCTATGAACGTTATCAACACCTTCTTTCCCTCTTCAAAGCTATCTCTTATTTTTTCAGGTAAGCTCACTGATTGCTTTCGATGTAGATTTTCCTTTTTGAAATCCGTATTGTGTTTTGTCAATTATCCTATTTTCTTGTAGGTACTTCGTTTGATTATTTGCTACGTACTTTTCTAATATTGTTGCAATTACATTGCTTACAGCAATTGGCATAATAGAGTTTTCATATTCACTGTGTTTCCTTTTTTTATATATCGGTCTCGTTTTTGATATTTTTAACCCATTTGGTATTTTCCCTTCTTTTAACGTCTGATTAATTAGCTTAGTAATTTCCTTCACTATATATATTTTTACTGTTTTTATATCTTTTATTCTTCTAAAGGCGTTCTTCAAGCCATCTCCTCTCCTTCTTCTCATTCATCTAACGGTAATTCGATCTCTCGTCTTCTTTTTGTTCTTGTCTGGTTCCATTATCATAAACTTTCTAGGGGTTCCTAGTCATTCCAATATAGAGGGAAATGACTCGGCTGACTCTTTAGCTCGCTAAAGCCGCTCGCAATGGTTCTTTCCTCGCCCCTTTTCCCTTCCTCAGACATTCTTTCCCTATCACGCTCTAATTATTCCAGACTTTGGTTGGACATGTATCCATCTTTATTCTCAAATCGTGTTCTCAGTACCGTCTTACTCAACCGGTTCCTCGTTTCCTGCCTCGGTTTTATTCTATTCTTGTCTGCCATTGTTCCACTGTTGTTTCTTTAATTAGACTCAGGATCGATCATTCTCTACTCTCTTCCTCTCGCTTTCGACCCGCTTTGTCCCCTTCTCCTTTCTGCTCTCTTCATGCTTCTGAGCCTCCTTGTATGTGTGATTCAAATCGTATCCTTTTCGAATGTTTTGCACTCCTTAACGAACGTTCCTTTCTATACGCCCACATTTTAGCTTTGGGTCTTCCTACTCCCTTTAACGCTACCTATATCCTTTCTTTCCCGTTGCCTTCAGTTGTTCCGCTGTTGTTGTCCTTTGTGAGTTACATTTCTGACCGTATGGATATTTCGTTCTATCTATTGAAATATCATGTTGTTGTGTCAAATCCGCTGGCGCACCCCGGGTAGGGTATAAAATATACATATATATTTTTTTTCCATATTAAATTATTACCGTTGCGTTTCGTTTGTATGAGTTTATCACTAATAATGAAATAAATATCCAAACTCCTACGGGGATATATCGAATAGAAACCGACTACTAGCGGAAACATCCTTCACCAAAAAAGAAAAAAATATATGTAGTAAATGTACATATGTAAAAGAAACAACCTGTATTACTAGGGGCAATTGAAGGGAAGTTTTTATTTATTTCTTTATTTATTTTTTGGCGTGTTATCACAGGACATTTACCAAACGCGAAGGATTATCAGAATGATGCAACGTAAGAAGTGATAGCTTATAACAGGAAACGATTAGAGATGGAAGACATGAAGGCAGCCGGGAACAATAGAAGGAGATGGAAGAGAAAACTCTTGTACTTATTATATTATCCAAATGATCGCTATCGACAGATAGTTCAGATTTTTTTTTTTATTTCTTTTTTTTATTATTATTTTGAGACCCTAGAACTCCGGTATAATTGTACAACAATATTTAAAAGAAAGAAATAACAATCTAACAACATTTTTGTAGATCTTAATTTTCATACTTTTGAAGAGTTGCTGTATCTCACTTGGGGTAACCGGTGTTATGTGACTCATGTACAGCGGTTTTTCCAGGTATTCGAGGATATCTGTGGGGTCAGCAGTTTGAAAATTCGATGCAAATAAATCGTAAAAATAATTAGCAACAAGCGCTGCTTTATCGAAGTTAGTGCGAGCCCAGCTACCGTCAGGTTTTCGTATTGGCGGAATACACATAGTTGGCCGTTTAAAACGTTTGCTTTTTGCATAGTGAGGAAAATTCGACAGAAATGTTGCAAGCGTTTCGTTTTTATTTTAACGCTGTACTTTACGCTTGGTTTTTCTATTTAGTTGTGTTTTAATAGCCGGATTTCTCGTCGTATTGCCGGTTTTTCGTAATTTCCTCTTTTCACGCACTAGTGTTAAAATATAATGTTTCGGAATATTATTAGACCCGATGGAAAGTTTTATAATGATAATGGCTAGCCATGCAACATTTTGTATGGTTTCTGTTAAGTTTTGAACCGTTTTATCAATGTCGTAATTAGTTTTCAGCTGCATATTTAAACTTACGCTAGTCTCTAGATATTGTTTAAATAAAGACCCCAGTTGTTTTCTTTATTGATAAGGTATGGTTCAGATGTTTTTGTTATTGGCGAAATGTTCACCGTTAATATAACCAAGGAGTGGTCTGACTGTAGATCGAAACAAGAGTCCACTCTCATGGGATTTCTTTTGTTACAAAAAAATCGAGTAGATCAGGTTTTCTCCTGCGATCCTGAGGCCAGTAGATAGGCTCGCAGCCCGGGAATTAACCTAGATTCTGGATAGAAATTACTTTTTCCAGAATTTTTTCCCTGGGGTTATCCAAACGAGAGCCCCATTTGCGACCTTTTGAATTGCAGTCTCCACCGGATATGAATTTCTCTCCCAATGACTTAAAATATTTAAAGTTTTTATCTCGTCGTTCATTTGGAGAACAATATACGGCGGAAACTGTTCCGTTAAATGAGCACAATTTTATCATATGTATTCGTTTTTCAGAAAAAATGTTCTCCTCCTAGTGTTAATTGCGCTACCGTCGCGAGCTTTATTATCCGACTTAAGACAAATGTGTACACATCGTAGTTGGGAATATTGATAATTGTTTTCTTTGCGAAACGTGTTTCTGAAATGGGCAGTATATCAATGAAGTGAGATTTTGAAAAAAGCTCCATTTCTAACTTACGTTGTAAGACGCCGTTAGCGTTCCAAAGTGCAATTCTTAATGAGCTAGCCATTACTTACTAGTGTGTTTTATTCGCGAGTGAGGACAATAAATTTAATTTCGCAATATTCTGATAATCATTAGCTGTTGAAACATATTTTTAAATTAGTTTAAAAATGTATTTAAAGTTACATCTATACCGGTAGGCTAGGTGCGAAGCGGTTATTACTTTCTTTACCACCACCATTTTAGAAACCAACACTGTTATAAACATTATCGCTAAGATTGAGCACAGTATTGGCGCCGTTGGTCCCTAACGTAACTTTCGCATACGATAACTGAGGTTTAGGCCCACTTTGAGGGATAATATCACGCGTAACATTGCCGTAACTCGCGGGAAGATTCGGTTTGTCAGTAAGCGTCTGCTCTGCGTTGTATTTCGCACTGTATAATTTGCGATACAGCTCTTATAATTAGAAGGATGTTGCTTCGGCGGTAAGTCTTTTTTACAATCAGCTGAATCACGATTACCTGCGCCTTATTTATAGGGAGCCGATTACAAAATGATCGTGCGTGTCAATACTTTTGACATCTGGTGCATTGGGCTATGTCGCTTTTTACGTGAGGTGTTGTTGCTACCCTAATTTTTGAATGTAATAATAAATCGAGATCATACATACGTTTAATGTCATCGGTCGGCGCCAACTCGATGAAATGTAATGGCAGAGGTTTTTTTATTTTTGATATTAAAGACCGATCTGACTTGAAATCATTGTTCTTCGAGAGCCTGTTTAATGTCGCCGTTTGTGAAAAAGGGATGTAAACCCCGAATTACGACTTTATACGATCTTTCGTGTTTTAGTTGGTAAGTATGATAGATAATGTCTTTTTTTTTTTGAATGTTTTGACTATTTTTCTGTAATCATCAGAAGTACGTAGGTTGATTTTGACAGCGTTCTCTTTCAAGGATTTTGCTCTGAAGTCTTGTTTCCTCGGACGTCTGTAATTTTTTTCAACATTCCCGAATAATTGATTACATCATGTACGAATTTGGGCGGCGGAGAACGGAAAAAGAGCCCCGGATTTGACTTAATCACAGCGAAGATTTTAGATGAGTTACCACGTAAAAGTATTGTATTTGTAACACAAATATATAACTTCGTAATCAATATTTTCCATTGACTTGGAAGTTTTCGCTGATAATTGTTATACCGAAACTTGGCAAAACGTCTGAGGTGATCTTCCCATCATATAGACCTATCTCGTTACTTCCTGTCCTCTCAAAGATACTGGAAAATATTAATTTTAAACCAGTTGTTTCCAATATTATTTACTAATATATACAATTATTCCCGATTTTCAATTTGGTTTTCGCAAGTGCCGCAACAATATAGAACAAGTTAACAAACTATCGAAGATTATTGAAAATATATAGCTTGGAAAACAAAAATATTTGTACGGCCGCGTTTCTGGATATCCAGCGGGCTTTCGATAGGGTATTCTGCTTCCTCACTCCTTCTATCTACTATTTATATATATACAAGAAAGATATTTCGAATGAAAATAGCCGATGAATATTCAGATATTTTTCCAGTAAGGGCTGGCGTCCCGCAGGGGAGCGTTCTGGATCCAGTATTATACTTCATCTACACGTCCGACTTCCTGATGCTGGATAATACAGAAGTAGCTTTGTACGCGGATGAGCAGCTATCTTAGCCGTGGATAAGTGTGAAAACAGAGCCACAGACAAACTGCAGGAGTCAAATGTGGAAAGACTTGGCTAAAACGGTGGCGAATAGTTGTCAATGAAAGTAAGTCGACGCATATTTCATTCACAAATTGAAAAATTAATCGCCTGCCAATCAAAATAAATAACGTCGTAATACCAAATTCCAATAACGTAAAATGTTTGCTGACCCGGGGAACTCACATTCAGAAAAAAATCGAGCATTTCAGGTTTAAAACCAGAACCATGTTGTCGCTGTTAGCTAAGAGCTCGAGCTTGTCGTTAGAAAATATATAACTCTATTATATAAAATAGTAGTTCTAAAACCGATCTGGCTGTACGGTATACAGCATGTGTTTGGCTGCGCAAAAACATCGAACTTACAGAAAATACAATGATATCGGGTACTGAGAACCATTACTGCAGCCCCTTGGTACGTCTTAAATTATACCCTCCATAATGACTTAAACGTCACGTGTTTGTGGAGAATGAAATCAAAAAACAAGCAAATAAACATGTCGTCCCATTCATATGAATCCACTTGCTACCAATTTGCCGAATAACTCTGATGAAATACGCAGACTGTGGCGAAATAAGCCTTTAGACGTTGTCCAGGCATTATAAAGTTCAGAGGGAGTACTTCTGAGTACTATCCCTCTACAAAACATTCTTTATCCGAATTAAATTAATCGCTAAATGACCACTAAAGTTGGTCAATGGTGATGAAATAATAAATAACAAAAAAGGTTCTTTCTTTTTTTTGTGTGTGTGTAGACGCAACACCCTGTACCGTGTTAAACTGCTCTGGCTATTACAGTACGCGGATGCGCCGTTTGTTCTTATAGATATGATTAGTCTGCCGTCTGGTCTGAATCCGATTGCTTAGCAAGTTTGTTGATCAGCTGAGTGAATCGTGGCTTCATTGGTCGATTTCGAAATAAGGAATAGTTATTTGAAAGCATGTGGATAAATCCATCTATGTTTTCGGCGAAGGTGGCTACTGTACTCGTCGAATCGTGTTATCCTTGAATCCTATCCATTAAGGTTAAGAGGTCAGTGAAAGACAATGGATATTCATTATTGGTGATATCTGCGGGCTTTAGAAGTTCAACAGTAGTCAATTTTTGTTTTTTAAATTTTGATGGTGGAGGTTTGAAATCTGCGTTTGCTCCATTGTCTCTGGCCTTTACCGCATTTGGATACGCTCTGTTTTCTGATTCGTTTGTTTGGATTTGTAGCGATTCTAATGGCTCCTGTGTTATCTGTAAAGTTAAGCCCTGCAGTTGTCTGAGAAGCATCAAGGGTTTGTGGGTAAGGTCGCTTAGTTGCTACTTGAATTTCTTCGGCGTTGACTGCCATACTATTTTCAAGGACGGATTCTTGAGTGTTTTCCTCAGAGGAGGCGGTTCTGTTTTGCGAAAGTGAAGCGGTTTTGATGTCTGTGGCAGAGGGTACGCTATCTTCTACAGATGAAGCAGTGGACGGCTTGTTCTGCATACCCGTTTGGATAAATATTCGGTGTTCGCGTTCATTATGAACTATTATGAAAGAGTCGCGTAAGGGTCGAAGATTGACACTATCAACCTACAGCTGTCTCCTCCAGCTAATTACGTGGTCAAACTCTGAGTCATTCGGTTTAACTCAAAGCGGAGAAATTGTAGAGACGAATTTTAGATTTAATAGTCTCTCAAGATAAACTTTGACAACAGAGTTTGGGATGGTTGGAAATACATTGGATAATATAATTTTTTGGGTAGGGTTTTTTAACCTGTAACCGGTGATTATTATTATTGTTCACGGTGATAACGGCTTCGTTATGAAAGAGGTTGTCTGTGATATTTTTTGATTTCAAGAAAATGAGAACTCGGTTATTGCAAATTTTGGAGCTTGCAATTATGTTTTTCAGACCTCCCATGAGGTTTTTAAAGGCGTGGAAATAGTCTAAAGGGTTCGCATTTTCGATGTATGGAAATAATACGCCTTGGTTTTCGGAAGGAAAATCGAAATCTATTATGGGAGAGAGTTTTTCGAGATTTTAGTTTATCAGAAAAGGAAATTCAGTTGGTTACTACTAAGTTTGTGTTTGAGGATGTTTTATTATTTGTCATTAAATTTAGTGTAGTAGCGTTTGGGATCTGTAAAATAGGTATGTCGAGCTTGTTTTCTGTTCAGTTTGCAGGCGTACTTTTGTCATTTGCAATTAATTTCCTTTTTTAAAAAGGCGACAGGGTTTTGCGTATTAAGAATATTTAACGGAACGAACTTACTTGTGTTCGATGAAGAAGAAGCGTTTTTATCCTTTTTGTTATCGGACGCTGCAGATTTAACTGTCCGACCGGTTTATGTATCAAAAGATGCTGCTGCTGGCTTCGATGGTAATGCCTGCGGCGTTGATAAGCTCGCTTCACCGGGCAACGTTAATTGTTTCCGGTTTCGGGAGGGGTCCATTGCATAATGATAGTGGTGCGCCGAGTTTTATAATAGAGCGAAACCAATAACGGTAGTGGTACATTAAATTAGACTAATACCAGATTTTTAAACATCTGCTAGATAAAACCGAAACGAGATAATTGATAGAACACAATACGGGTTTCAAAAAGGAAAATCAGCATCTAAAGCGCTCGTTGAGTTTATAGAAAAAATAAGGGTAAATTTTGAACAAGGGAAGAAAGTACTGATAACATTCATAGATTTAACTAGAGCATTCGAGACGATTGACCATAAAATACTTATAAATAAATTAGAGGAGATAGGAATAACGCACAGTGTTAAAAATGGTTCGAAAACTACCTAATGTGTAAATATATTAAATGCACGAAATGAAAACGAGGAGTTGAATGTGGGAGTTCCGCAAGGTAGTAACTTAGCGCCAATACTGTTTATTATATATAATACAAACGGTATATACAAAGAATTAAAATATAGCGACATATACTCGTTCGCGGATGATATAGCAATAGAGTTACAGCACATGAGGATATTAAGGAGACAGAAATGAAAATGCAAAAAGATCTAATCACAATAAATAAATAGGCACACGATAAAAATCTAAGAATTAATGTATCAAAAACTAAAACAATGGTACTACTTATGAAAAGGGATAGGTGTGATGAATACTGTCCAAATTTAATAATGCACTCAAACGAATTCGTGTACATGAGTGGGAAGAAAGAAATGAATGTGAGAAGATAAATTTCCGGAAGATAGAAGTAATGACCCAATATAAATATTTGGGGGTAATGGTGGACCAACACTTAAGGTGGGACGGACATACGGAATACACTGCAAAGAAAATGACCAGCATTATACACTTTAAAGAAATATGCAACAAATAAAACGTTAAAAAGCGGTGTATCATGCGCTAGTGGAATCGAGAATCAGATATGGAATTCAAGCACGGGGAATGACTAGAAAAACATACGTGGGGAAAATAAGTAAACTGCAAATAAAATGCTTGAAATTGATATCGGATCACAAATGCGAGACTGAAAGTGAAATAATACAAAAAGAGGACGTACTGAGCGTTAGGGGAATGTATTTATTCATAAAGATATGGGAATACATAATGACAGAGAAGGAAATAGAATTGGAAGAAAGAATAAAAACAGAATACGGGCTAAGGGAAAACTATTTATATTTCGCCGTTAGCTAAAACAAAGATGGGGGAGCAAACAGACAAATACATTATAATAACTTAGTTGTTAAATAAAATGCCTAAAGAAATAATAATAGAAGAGGACAAAATTGGGGTGAAAAAAAAGAAAATAAACGGGAACGGTTACAGAAAGAGGGAAATATAGGAACAATAATAAGCATAAAATAAGAGAAGAGGGTACGGAAATAGTAATAAACAAAAGTGAAAAAAGGGAAAGGGAAAGAGACGGAACAAAAAAATAAAATAAAATAATAAAAAATAAAAATAAATAATAGGTATTAGTTATAGCTAAGTTAGAAATAAGGAAAAATAGGATAAGTCTGTAATAAAACAATTTGCGCGGCGATAAAATTATATAGTATATAAGTAGTACCATGTAGATAATTTAAATGTAAGAAAACTCGTCGATAATACAGCTTGATGAAAAAATGTATAAATATTAATAAATATCGATATATTTAAAAAAAAAACAAAAAAAAAAACAACCCCATTCAATAGAGCGAACTTCTTAATTGTATTATTTCTAGATATTAAACTACTCTTTTCACTGAGAAAATAATAAAAACATACAATGTTGCGTTTCTAACTAGGAACATATCCAGACTACCTGTTAGATGTTAAATTGTGTGTACAACCGTACGCGACTAAGAAAAGAAAAAAAGAAGCGTAGTATGTAAAGCACTTTTTCCGTAAGAAAGACCAAGAGATTTAAGAATGTTACGTTGCAGCTGAGTAGCAGAAAAAAAGAAAAATCAGACGAAATTCGGATTACCAGTTGACTAGAATGAAACAAAACCCGGCATCACCGCTCGATCGCATAATTCTTTAGACAATAAAATACAACCTGCATTGAAACAGTAATTGCCGTGTGTATTACTGTGAATTATTGATAAGTGAAAATATTTATTTGAAGCGAAACACGCGAAAAGCCATTCAGCGATCAGCCGAATTCCCAAATATTTAATTATATTTCCAAAACAAACCGAGAACTTCCGCACTCCTTACACTATTTGTCAGTTGTTGATCGGAGTGCGAACGTCAAAATGAATTTTCTAACTTCGACTTCGTCAGTTATTTCCAGGTCGTTCGGAAATTTTAAAAATCGACTAAACAGTAAAAATTTCTTCGGCTGGACCCGAGATGCCGCTCTGACTGTATGCCTGTGCAGAGCAAAATCGCAGAAAAAACTGTTCGCCTTTTATATAATTGGGAACGTTGTTTGTTTTTCATTGACAATCTACAGGGTAATTTCACTATCAGCTAGTTTTTCCACTTTGGTGTATTACATACTCGGTTTGTTAAGTTTCTGGTATTTTTTGGATCACTTTTGGTTACGGATGAATAAGCAGTCGATAATGCGAATGGTCGATAAGTCTGATAACATTTATTCCTATTCGGATGGTGAATTGGAAGAAATCCGAAGATCCAATAGCCACATTCAGCAGGCAAGGATACAGCGTAATTTTATCGTTATCGTACTATCGTTAACTATTCTTATTCTGTCGATACTACTATTCAATCTGTATTGCTTTTATTATTTCTACGGCAACTTGGAAACGTATGAAGATTTTATTCCGTACGATTTTTCATACCCATTTAGAATCAACACGTTGTTTCGTTATAGCATTACTTTTATTACTGTGGTTGCAGTCACGATTCCCCACACACTTTGCGCGCTATTCGATAAATGTTTCTTCTATTACTTTGGTGAAATTATTCATTCCGAATTGGAGGACTTGATAAATGTTCTGGAACATATCGATTCAATAGTGAAAGTCCGAACTGGACATTTCGAACCGGATCCGGTTTTAATATGCGAAGATATTGAACGGTACTATACCGAGTACGACAAGTGGGTTCAAGCGCGCGATGCAGTTTATTACGATCTGATTATACAGTGCTATCAGCATTATCAAGCATTAGCCAAATTTACTGAAGATTTCGAACAGTCCTTTAACTTGATCATACTAATTTCGTACGCAAAGTGTTATGTAACTTCAATTCTGAATGATCATTACATGATACTCTATCATGAAATATGTAGCGTATTATTTAACCTTGCACTAAGTACGATTTACGATGGTGTTATGATGTTTTATTTCTGTCGGTGCGGTCAGCGGCTGTTTGAGATGAATGAACGATTCGGCGCCGCGGTTTATCAAACAAATTGGCACGATAAATCACTGAGAACTCAGAAAGCGGTATACACAATGTTACTGGTTACTAGTTGGCGGTTCGGCATATCGTATACCGCTGAATTTGTATTAAAATATGAATTCTTCGTTGCTACAATAAAATCAATGTACGATATGGTGACATTTTTGTTAAGTGTCATTTCGTTTAATTCATGATTTTCTGTTTTCGAAAATTGCATTAATGATTTGTGAATTAATATGTAGTTCGACATTTTTTACGATTTCAAATCATTCCCATCTCTTGTGTGATGTAGAATTTTTTTTTCCTTTCTTATTTTTCTTTGAAATCGTACGTGAAGAAAATTCGACGAACTACGTGAATACTTGATTTTGCTTCTGTCCTTCGTGATTAGTTTTAGATGATTTTTTAACGGTTATTACTTTTCCAACCTACATGTATGTATCTCTCTTATAAACCCGCAAGAAAAAAAATCGTACATCCCGTTCTATGGTAGCTGGGAAGTTAATTTTTTGTATTTTCAAGTGACATATTTTCTTCGTCAGATCATAAGAAAATTATAAAACCCTCAAAATTTTATAATTATAGAGCCGAAATTTCGAAAAGTGAAAATCAAGTTTTAAAAAAAAAAAATAGTTCAAACTGCTGGTTCTATATGAGTTATGGTATTAATTTTCTTTTTAATCTGCACACGAAGGTCCCCAGAATACAGGAAAAATAAAAAATTTCAAAAATTTTGATATTTGCGCACCAAAAAATTTGGAAAAATATACCCTTAATGCGGAAATACTTGGAACTAAAAAAAAGTCACTCAGCTCTTTCCATGGTAGCTGGAGCGTCATTTTTTTTTTTTTAAATGATGTATATCAATTATTCAATACAGGGAAAATACGAGACACCTAAAAATTTTAAATATAAAGAGTCCAAATTGTGAAAAATGAGAAAATTAAGTGTTAAACAAAAAATGTTTAAAAAATTCTAAAGGCGGTTCTATATGAGTTGCGCTAATGATTTCCTTTTTAATCTGCATACGAAGGTCTCTAGAATACAGGAAAATAATTATATTCGATAAATTTTGATATTTGGGGAACAGAGATTGTGAAAATACACACTTAAAGCAGTAAGACTGGAAATTAAAATACAGTCCACAGCCCTTTCAATGGTAGCTGGAGGATCACACTGTTTTTAAAATGATATATTTCAATACCTAGAATATAGGAAAAATACGAGACCCCAAAAATTTTTAAATCAAAAGGTCTAAATTTTAAAAAATGTGAAAATAAAATTTTAAACAAAAAATTTAAAAAAAAGTTCTACAGACGGTTCTACATGAGTTACGATACTGATTTCCTTTTTGACCTGCATACTAACGTCTCTAAAAAGAATTAAATGTAACATATTCCTCTCACATATATTACCCTGCTGACGGCTTTAGTCTTTAAGATATTTTAATCCAAATTTCTCTTTTTAATTAACGTATTGGTGTACTTCTTGTTTGTTTTTTTTTAAATAAGTATTTGTGAACGCTGCAATCTTTATGAAAGTTTAAAAAGTCATATAATTTAAAGTCTGAAGGAACGGGCCGCGAAGCGGCCAGCGAGACCAGTCCTCTAGTACATATATATATATATATATATATAAAAAATTATTCCTTCAATTAATCTTTAATTTTAATTTGGTGCTGGTACAATTATTTACACGTAAATTGTATACGATATAAATATATTAATGCTGCATATGTTGTACATTGTAACGGGACACGCGTTGTAATTTATTTGTCACGATATATTGATTTTCTTTAATATTATTTAATTTTAAGTCGTTTGACGACAGCGTATAGAGCATATATTATGTCTTTATGCATCGTTTATCGGTAAATATAATGACTTTTATTTATTTTTTTTTTCGTGATGAAAAAGAAGCAGAGGTAGATATACTGAACTATTCACGACATTTATGCTGGATGACATATTCGTAAGATGATTTATTTACAGGCTCACTTGAAAAATGTGTTGTTTGAGTGAGGAATAAAACATTGTTACGTAAAAAGTATGAAAGTAGTGAAAAACTAGATACTGAAACCGTAGTAAGTGTATAAGCATTGAGTGTCACCTGACATTGCGATTAGTATTCTCAAAATGTGCTGTAAAAATCTTTGTCTGCTAAATATTTTGTAACTGAACTTATTTCAGTTTTGTAGTATCTTTATATTTATGTATAGAAATTTGATTAGATTGTGTGAAATTATTAGATAACGTATGGAGATCCCCCGCAATTCATAATATTTCTTCAATGACTGAAGCAAATAGCTTTTGTTTAAAAAGTAATGCGGAAGAATCAATCCAGGCGTCAGTCAAGTAGTATATTAATTATTATCACTCACTGTGGTTTTCCTCCGGGTTTTTTCTGTCTTTATATGGACAAACGTTCCGGTGTATTTTCGAATGAGAATACCATGAAAGTTAATATGGTTACTGTCGTATCATATACTGTTTTAATTAAACGATTCGGTGCATAATGGGTTGAAACACACGATTCGGTTTATTGCAATTTATTCATTGCAATGCTATTAACCCCGAAACCCTGGCAAGGGTACCGGACTTATTGAACTTTTTTTTTTTAATGTTATTAACAGACTTCGACAACTTTACTGAGGATTTTGGAAAATCCTTTAAATTGATTTTACTGATACAGTACGCTACGAGTTGTATCGATTTAATTTAACGTAATCGGCAGATAGTACTTTAAATATTTTTGTCATTTTATTTAATGCATGCCCTATGAAAAACGGTTTATTGCTAATGTGAAAAAAATATGATAAGCTCCGCCAATAAAATGTTTTATTTTTCCCACTTATGATTTTGGTTTTTTAAATTACTGGGTCGCAGTTTACAGGTTTTGCGCACATTTTTGTTTAATGCTAATAACAGATTTCGAATACTTTACTGAGGGTTTCAGAAAATCCTTTAAATTGATTTTTTACTAATATTGTACGATTCAAGTTATATTTTTTTTATTTAACGTAATCGTTACATACTCATAGAACTACATTATAACATATTTTTGCCATTTTATTTAATCGTATAATAAATGTGCGCCCCGCGGTAAACTGGTTATTGCTAATATAGAAAAAATACGATTATTTTCGTCAAACAAATATTTTACTGGATGATTTTGATTTTTAGATTACTCTACGGATTTTGCACATATTATGTTTCAAATCAAAACACTTTTGTATATAATTATTAATTTGGTAAAGATATAATTATTTTCATGTAAATTGTATAGTGTAGTAAGTGTACACAGTGGAAAATAAATTTATACAAAAATATTTCACAATTAAATATATTATATATATACAAGCAATTCGTTCATCTATCTTTATTCTCGCGCCGTTTTGTTTGTTTTACTTTTGTAGCAGTAAATTTTAATGTGTCAGATTTCATTTATATTTGTAATTATTTTGCCGGCGATCTATAAGATTATTGCGTGAAACTATTCGATAATTTTTATTATTTTCGATATTTGTTAATGACCTGTATGACTTAGACGTACTAGAAAACAAGATTCTCACATTTTGTAAAATTCATCCAATTTGATGTTTGGAAAATGAATAGTCGAGTTAATTAGGATAGTTTAGAAGCAAGTTTTCAGAAAACTGAAAGTTATTGCACGTATTTTTATCGGGGTATTCGAAAATAATAAGCTGGACTACAGTAACCAGAATGAAACGTTATACGTATATTTCTCAGATCACCTTTCGTAAAGATGTCGATGAATAAAAAAATTATAAAAATTATGTAAATTGCATAGTATCGACAACAACTTAGTATCAAAATTTAAGCAGTTATCTAAAACCGCGAAAAAACTAAGTAGAAAGACTAAAAGAAAATATTACAGTGACCTCTTGAACAAGTGTAGAAACTCACGAAAAAGATAATGGACAGTAATTTAGAAAGTTTTGAATGCAAAGAAAGCATCTATCGATGAAGTAAAAATAGATGGGGTTAAAAAGGCAGTGATAGGAAATGAGGCCCAGGTAGCCTCTTATTTTTATAACTTCTTTGCAGCGAAAGTAGCTAACATATTGCAAACTGCAGAATTTGAAAGCAACGAGTTTGAGACTCTAGCTGAACCGGTTGCAGAAAATTCCTATGGATTTGTAAAATTAATAGAAGATATCGTTAAAAAAGCAATCATGTCACTACAAAATAAATCATCATTTGGATATGACAAGTTGTCCATAATATTAATAAAAGAAAATATCTTTTCCTTGATGATCGAACGTATCCAATTAAATTCCAGAATGAACTATCTAACATCTATCGTGTATCCGCTGGTGTGCCTCAAGGTAGTATGTATATTGGATCTGGTGCTCTACCAAATGTACACTGCAGACTTCCCGGACAGCGAGAACTTAACTATTGCTACATTTGCAGACGATACTGCTCTTATTGCGGCAGATAAAGATGCTGGAATAGCGTCAAATAAATTACAGCTGGCGCTAGCAAAATCTGAAAGATGGTTAGTTAGATCGATGGAGGATTAAAGTTAACGAGATAAAGTGTACGCAGGTTACATTCACACTACGAAATGTAGCCTGCCCGCCAACTAAAATTAACGACGAAACAATTCCGATTAGGAATGAAGTAAAGTACCACACCTTGGGGGTTGCACTTGGATAGTAAATTAAGGTGGAATAAGCACGGCTCACAAAAAAGAAATCATTTGGATATAAAGCTGAGGAAACTCTACTGGCTTCTTGGTAAGCATTACATCTTGTCGATCGAAAACAAATTATTAATATCTAATATAATATTAAAACCAGTAAGGACATAAGGCCTGATTTTATGAGATAGTGCTAAAAATACACATATCAACAACGTTTTCAAAATAAGGCCATTAGACTTATTAAGTCACCTCCTTAGTACATCTCCACGGATACGCTCCATAGGGACTTTAACATACCTCACGTAAACGAAGAAATAAAACTTGCCGCCCAGCGGTATACTAATCGCCTAGAAACCCATCCCAACCCGTTGGCTATCAACCTGCTTGACAACAGCCAAGAAATTCGACGGCTGAAGCGCTCTAATGTCTTTGATTTTATTTAAAACTGTTTTTTTTTTTTTTTTTTTGTTGTGGGCGCGTCAGCGGCATTGACCCAACAACCGAAAAACTAAGCTAAAAAACTAAATAGATAGGCGGTCCGAAATGGACGCAACAAAAGACAGCAGTGCGGACACCACAGAAGATGAAGGAAAGAAGAGGATAAAGGAAGAGTTATAGGGAGTAATGACAAGAGCTGACTGTATAAAAGGGAGCGTTCGTTACGAAGAGCAAGAAATTCGAAGAAAATGTGGTCAGCATCACATGTACGAGGAGGATCATAATCGTGAAGAGAACAATAAGGGGAATAGAATGGACCGGAGGAATCGACTGAATAAAACGGTAATGCGAATGACGATTAAGAAATATCCCGCCAAAGTCTGGCGTGATTGGAGGTGGATAAGGAACGGATATCTGAAGAAGGGAAATGGTTGAGGAATGAATCAAGGCGACCAGCAGAACGAGCCAAAGAATCGACTGCGTCATTCCCATCATTTCCGGAATGATTGGGGACCCATAAAAAATCAATAAGAATAGAGCGGGATGACTGCAGAGTGGAGGTTAGAGAACGAATTGAGAGAATAATACTATCAGAGGAATGTGAAGGAGGAGAGGATATGTTTTGAATAGAGCCCGAGATAATGAGGAATTGGGAAAGATCGCTTAAAGAGGAAATAAAAGAGATAGCCTGAAGGATGGTGATCGACTCAGCAGAAAAAATAGTGTAGAAGGAAGGAAGCCGGAAGGACTCAGAATGCCGAAGCGACGGGGCAGTAAATACACCACCCACGCCGTCCTCGCTCCCGGAACCATCAGTAAAGATCAATACATGAGCTGGAAAAGAGGAATTCAATAAATGAAGAAATTCATTGTTGACTACACCGTGAGAGGAGGAATTGGCTCGAAGTGGGAGAGAGGAAAATTTGATAGGCTGCCATAGGCTATTGAAGTCATGAAGGAAGTACGGAAGAGTGTTGTAGGAAAGGACAACAGGAAAAAAATTAGAAAGACGGGTAGCAATGAGCGACAGGATTGGGATTTTATGAGAAGAAAAACGCCAGCGGTTTTTGATATATCGATAGGAGGAAATAAGTTTGGATGGGGAAATAGAAAGCCGTTTAATTAAGAAGCGATACCCAAGCTGAGAACGGCGAGTAAACAGTGGTTGGGTAGCCGACTCTGATAGAACTGCGGGAATAGGGGAAGATTTTAAGGCTCCTCAAGTTTAGAGAGGAGAGACTTAGAGGAATTACCGTAGATAAAGAAACAATAGTCGAGCTTGGACCGGATGATTGCTTTGAAAAGAATTAGAAGAATAAACGGATCGCTTCCTCATCTGAGGGGAGAGAGAGATTTCAGGAGATTAAGTCTTTTAAGACAGGATTTATAGAGAAAATTAAGCTATTCAAAAAAAAAGGCCAAGAAAGCATATGGAATTGATAACGGGGATCGGAATACCAGATACAGTGATGCGAGTTAGAGCTCGGTTAAACAGGCGGAGAGAAAAAATAATACAAGACGACTTGTTAGGAGAAAGGGAGAGGTGGTGACGAGAAAGGGAATTATAAAGAATGGAGCGTATAATTCAACTTGTCAATAGCGGCGTATAGATTGTCAGAGGTGAAATAGACCAAAATGCCGTCAGCGAAGAGGAGGGAGGAAGAAGGAATAGAAAGAGAAGCGATATCAAAAAAGTAGATATTAAATAGTGTAGGACTCAGACAGGAACCCTGTGGGAGCCCATAATAAACACATCTGGAGGAGGAAAGGGATGGAGAAGAAATAAAGAGAGTTCTGTTCTGGAAGAGGTTGAGTTGGAGAATGATGACGACGGGAGGGAGGTTAAGAGAAAAAAGTTTGAAACCCAGAGAGGGAAGATGCACATTATCAAAGGCAGAAGAGACGTCCACAAAGGAAGCAATGATGAATTTTTTATTTAGGAAAGACTTATAGACATCTGAAAGGAAATAACTAATGCTGTCAATCGGTCCAAGCCCAGGGCGAAAACCAAACATATTTGGAGGGACTAGACTATTGTGCTCCAGCCACCGCACGAGACGATTGTTAGTCAAACCTTCAAAAAGTTTACACAGACAGGAAGTCAGGGAAATGGGACGGAAAGAACACTGATTTCTTTTAGGAATAGGAATGACAATAAAGTCGTTCCCAGATTTAGGAGTAGAACCAGAAAGGAGAAAAGAATTAAAAACATGGAGAAGGAAAAGCAACACGACAGGAGAGAGATTTTTAAGAATAAGGAACGAAAAACCGTACCGGCCAGGAGCAGACAAGGTGGATTTATTAAGAATGGATGTAAGCTCGTCGTAACGGAAAAGAGAAGACAGCTCAGAGTCAACAGGAAGAAAAGGAAGAACAGTTTCTTCAAAAGAGGGGACATATGCGGGAGCAATAGAATCCAAGAAGGACTCCAACTGAGGTTTGGAAGAGTGGGAGTGGCGAGGGCGCTCAGAAAAGGGTGACCTAAATGCCTTAGACATTTTCCAGATCTGGGAGAAGGGCGTATCTCTGGAGAAGGAGGAACAGAAAGACTTCCAAGAATTCTTTTTGGCGGACTTAAGGATAAAACGAGCTTTTACGTTGACTTCTTTGTGGGCTAGGAAGTTGGACATAAAAGAGTGAGAGCGGAAGGCTTTAAAGGTAGCAGAACTTTTTTTGAACGCTGCTTTACACTCTTTGTTCTACCGGAGTGAGGAGACATACGAAGAAGAGCGACTGCGCGTGCTGGAAATGGGAGAGGAAGATGCGGAGAGAGCAGAATTTAGCGTTCGAGTGAAAAAATCGTAACGGAAGAAGGGATCAGGAATATCAGAAATAGAAGGGAGAGAGGAATCTACCAAGGAACGAAATTTAGCCCAATCAGTTTTGGAAAGAAGCCAACGGAGAGATTGAAGGGGCTTGAAAGACTTGGGAGGGAAGAGTGAGCAGAATGGGGACATGATCGCTGCCAAAAGTGCCGTCGAGAGTCCTCCAGGAGCATAAGAGACCAAGATTGGGAGAGGAAAAGGAGACATCAACTGAACTAGTGGAAGATGGTTGCTTGAAGAGGGTAGGGGACCGATCATTAAGTAGAAAGAGATCATGATACAAAATGAGATTTTCAAGAATGGAACCATTAGGATTATTCCCAGCGAAGCCCCAAAGAGGAGAGTTTGAAATTGGACCCGGATGACGTTATGCTGAGTTCTGATGTTGCTTCTTTGTTCATTAGTGTACCAGTAGAAAACACTATCCGTTTGTTGAAAAAAGAAGGTATCTCGGGCGAACTAGTTGGTTTCATGGAAGAAGTTATAGATTCAATTTTTTTCACTTTCAACGAGAGGTTTTTCGTGCAACATGACGGCATAGCTATGAGGTCTAGGTTGGCTCCCATTTTTGCTAAGTTCTTCATGGAGCAGCTAATGTTACCTCCGCTTCTATCTTCAATGATCCTGCACCCATTTCTTCCCGAGTAGTTCATCTTCCTTCTATTAATAATTTAGCAACGGGAATAATTGACCTGCTCTCTTCCCACAACATTGCGCCCTCTTCTAACTTTGCCTCTTTGCTTGTCTCTTTCTTATCCAGTAATTTACACCTTAATTAACTTCTCCTTTGATCCCTTTTTGGCTACATCAGCTATTCAGAACGCTTTTAAGATATGGCCTAGATTCATCTGTTCACAACAGCTAATTTCAAAGTTTGGAATCTCTCTTCTACATCCTCCAATTTATTTGAGAACTTTAAAATATACGGAGTTAGTTCATTTGAACCAGATCTCTAATGCAGTTAATGTCTCCTTTCCTACTGCTCATCCTTGTTATTTTAATGGGACGCGTTGGACGGTATTTAACTATACCGGACCAATGTATGTTTCTTTAATCTTTCAGGTTGTAATTCATAGGCTATTGACTTGGTTGTTTTTTATTATATATCATATGCGAACCAGTCATAGCTTTAAAGTTATAACAAGTATGTATAATAATAAGATGCATAGATTTCCCTTGCAGAATAATTTTCTCCATTTGTTGTTTTCTCTTAATATTATTTCTTATCTTTTTTCCTCTCCCTTATATTTCGCCATATTTCTGCAGGTTCAATCTTATTTCTTTGTTTTCTTTTGCTCCTCTGCGTCTAATTCCTTTTTTCCTCCCTTCTGTCGTTTCTTGCTCGGTGGTCTAGATTTACTTTTCTATTACTTCCTATTTTTTATTCCACATGATACACAAGTTTAATATTCGCCAATGGAACTGCCGTAGTCTAAGAGCCAACCAACAATCATTGGAGGAAATACTTCACTCTTTTCCCATTCATATTGCTCTCTTATCTAAAACCTGGCTTTCTGAATCCTCTAACATATCCATTCGAGGCTTTACAGCAATCTGATCCGATCGTGTTGATGGCTATGGTGGCGCTGCCATTCTCATAAGAAATTATATCTTTTTTCTCTCCCACGACCATTCCTTTGACTTTTCTTCTAATTCTCATTCACCCAACCTAGTCCATATTTCAATCCCAAATATTTATCCTCAGCCTATTCATATAATTTCTGTATATATTCCTCCCAATTTCGATCTCAATAATTTCCCATTCACACTATTGACTTATCCAGTTTCATTATTGGTCGCGATTAGAATGCTCATTCTCCTCTTTGGAGTTCTGCGCGTCACAACAGAAACGGTCGTGTTCTTGAAAACTTTATTCTTGACAACAATTTTGTCCTTCATAATGACAACTCACCTACTCTCTATAAAGGCGCACACTCATACAGCTCGGTGGATCTGTCCCCACTTTGGTCTTAAATGTCATTGGAGAATTTTTGGACGGTACCTTCGGCAGTGATCATGTTCCCATTATTCTTTCATTTCAAGACCTTCTTCCTCCTCCTCCTAATTATCCCAGACCTGCTCAAACTTCTAAATGGTCGTTCAATAAAGTTGATTGGGATAAATTCCGCTCAAACATCGGCCTATCTCTTCCTTACATACACTCTCATACTGATCCTATTCAACAATATAACGCTTTTTCTAATTCCATTTCTTCTGCTCTTAATGTCTCCTCTCCGCCACTCCATCATTCCAAAAAAAAAACTATTATCTTCTGTCGTCCTCACTTTGGTGGAATAATGATTGCACGAACGCCTTCAAGGATAGTGTTTCCTCTTGTCGACTCTTCCGGGCTTGTTCCTCCTTTTTCAACTTTATGGCTCACAAAAGGGCTAACGACAAGACCAGATTCATCCTTAAAACGTCCAAAAGAAATTCATGGAGAAATTTTTGTTCATCATTTTCTAGATCTACTACCACTTCTCATCTTTGGAGGATGACTAAAGCTTTTCGCTCTTCCAGTTCCAAACGCCCCTCATACTACAACCTTCCTTCAGAGAAGCTCTCAATTTTTCTTGATTCAATTTCTCCTTCCTAGCTACTTTCCCTCGAGGAATCATTGGCTCCTTCCCTACCTATTACATTTTCTTCTCATTTTTTCTCTTCTCCTTTCAGCATCAATGAACTCTACGATTCCTTGATCAGTTTTTCTAATTCTAGCCTAGGTATAAACGGCATCCTTATCCTTGTCCTCAAGAACCTCTTTGAGTTATCACTCAAAACCTTTTGTCAATCTATAATTCCTTCCTGTACATTTCTGCAACTCCATCGCTTTGGAATTCCTTTATTATTATTCCTATTCCGAAAAAGAAGCCTAACTCCTTCCGTCCAATCTCTTTAGCTTCGTGTTTAAGAAAACTTTTTAAACACATGATTAATAAACGCTTGGTCTGGTGGCTAGAATATAATATAATGTTCTTCCCGATAATATGTTTGGTTTCCGTTTTGGACTTGGTGCTACTGATTGCATATCCCTTTTCCTTTCCGATACCTATAAATCCTTCATTCACAGGAAATTTACCATCGCCATGTTCGTTGATGCCACCTCTGCCTTTGATAACGTTCACCTACCTTCTCTAAAGAATAAAATGCATTCCATTTACATACCTCTTGAGTTTACTACCTTAATTATCAATCTTTTCCGGAATAGATCAATTCGTTTTTCTACTCCCTTCTTCGACGATTCCAGATCAATTTTTTGAGTCTTCCACAAGGATTGTGCTTGATCCCTACACTTTTCAACATTTACTTTCATAGTCTCGCTACTCTTAACATCCCTTCTAAGTCCTTATTCTTCGCCGACGATATTCTCGTCTATTCCTCCTCTAATAATCTTTCTTCTGCCAATGAGGAGCTTAATTCCTTCCTTACTATTTTGGAATTATCGTTGTCTTCTCTTCATCTTTCTGTTTCGTCTGAGAAATCTGCCTCTGTAGTTTTTACATTTCGTACTCTTCAGCGTTCCTTAGTTAACCTTTTCCTGTGTTAACTCCCTATTCCTCTAGTTAACTCCTCCTACCTTGGTGTCATTCTTAATAGTAATTTATCTTTTTTCGATCATATCAACTATCTATGAACATCGGCTCTCAAGAGATTAAATTTCCTAAAAACGTTCGATCCGTATATTCTTCTTATACTTTATAGATCCATTATTCTTTCTAAATTGGACTATTGTTCTTTTCTTTATGCCAGTGCTCCCAAATACCTCCTTACCAAACTTTATCGCATCCAAAATTTTTGTCTTCGCCTCTGTAGTGGTGCTCTGAATTCTTCTCCAACTCCTGCTCTCCTGGCCGAAACTGGCTTCCTTCCTTTATTTATTCGAAGACTTTAATCTTGGTGAAAGATTTATGATTAAACGTCTTCATATTCCTCACTCGGAACTCGTGAATTCCTATCAATATATCCCGGACGATTGGAGTTTCTCTCCTCGAAAAATTCCAATTTTTTCACACATATCCTCCCGACTTGTCCTATTTTCTCACTTTATCCTCTCCTGTAACAAATCCTCGCACTTCACTTACAACTTCTTAGAACTATCGTTTTCTCCTAAGCTCTCTAACATTAAATCTGTTCCGTTTCCTGTAATACATAACGAATTTAACCAAACTCTACACTCACTTATTCCAGCTCGCAGCATGGTTTTTACGGGTGGCTCAAAATCTGCTTCAGGTGTCGGAGCTGCTCTTATTCTTCCTGATATCAACTATTCTGAGTCTTTTCAACTTCCTTCCTTTTCTTTTATCTTTATAGTTGAATCCATGGCTATTTTACGTGCTATCCTTTTTATATCCTCAACATCCAATTTATCAAAATTCGTCATATGCTCTGACTCGAAAAGCGTTTTATTAGCCATCTCATCTCCCTTCCCTAAACCATCGTCAGATCCTATTATTCTTTATATTCGTTCCTTAATTTATAATTTATTAACATCCCGTTCTATCCTAATTGACCTATTCTGGATTCCGGGCCACTGCAGCATCGTTGGTAACGATCTTGCCGATTCGTTGGCATGTTTAGCTGCAGTAAACGGCCGTTTCATAGACAGATTCCCCTTCCAATGTCTCTGTCCTCTCTCTTATCGTTGTCACCATGACTTTTGAACTGATCTTAATCCGTTTCTTTTCTTGAATTCTAACTCCTTTTACCTTCCTATACAACCCTCTCCACCCATTTCATCCTTGTTTAATAATTTTCCCTGCATCAGCCGTTTTTTTATTTCTTTCGTAATTCGCTTCCGCTTTAATCACAGTCTGCTTCCTGCCTCCCTCTTTCGTTTTAATATTGTTCAGTCTCCCTTGTGTCCCTTCCATCCTCCTATCTTAAATTTGACCTGTGATGTCAATCACCTTCTATTCGAATGCTCATCTATCTCCTCAGAACGCGCAGTCCTTTATTCTAATTTGCTTGACCTTGGCCTCCCGACCCCTTACTGTGCCCACTACATTCTTGGTCTTCCTTCTCATTCTGTTGTTCCTGTATTGGCTACCCCCATTTCTTCTGTTTCTAATCGCTTCCTGCAATAGCTTTCAAATCCCTACGTTTCATTATTTGTTAGTCCTTTGTGTTGGGTAAATGTCCTATGTTGACGCGCCCAAAGAAAAAAAAAAAAAAACAAAAGATTAGTCCCGGGCCACGTAAATCTGTAATCCACCCCTCACTGTGCACTGTTATTTAAAAACGATTAAATAAAACAGGTACAAAGACAGATCTATAACTGAAATAAATGAATATGATATAAAGATTTTAAAGCTAATTGCCCTCGCCTAAACTGATTTATTTAATCAAAGTCGTAGATTACTGCTTCGCGTCTGTTGCAGCAAAAAAAATAGTATTGCTGCAGTTTTAAAGATGTTTATAAAATATTTCATGCTAGACATTACCGTCGAATTAAAATCACACCCTTACTTACAACCTGGAAATGAAAGATGTTACTTTTTACAGTGTGCGAGTTAGCAAATTTGCTCGCATTCGAACCGGATTATTTAAAATTTTATTTTTCGTTGTTTTTAAGGGCTTAAATTTCGCTGTCTCTAATAAAACAGATACTATACAGGCGGCGGATTATCAAAGTTCAACAATTTCATTTAGGATAAAAATTTTATTTTTTGTACTGTTTGGAAACGTTTAAATTAGGCCGAGTTAGCCATCTTTAATTCTCCCTGGTAAAAGTCATTTATCTTGTTAATTTTTTTATTTAAATTTCACTTTATGACGTAATTTTGTGCACATACCTTATTTCGGTACGCGCATCGATCGAAGCACGCTACATTTTTAGCCTTGTTAAGTGAAGGTCAATTCTGCCTACGTCGTAAACAAGTTCATTTATTTGAAAAAAGGAAATAAAAATCGATTTCTTAATGATGGGTTAAATAAAAAATGACTGTGGAAGATAATCTGAAAAAACATTAGATACCTATAAATCGTGATCTGGATTCTGTGAATACAGCCTAAAATTGATTTTATTCTGTACTATCGCTTAAGTGATTGAGAGGAGTTAATCCCTATATTATACTAACATTAAGTCATATATTAGAAGCAAAAAAAATTTGTGTTACATCATAAGGCTATAATTTCATCCAATCTTACTATTTCCGTCCAGTATAAAAATATGATAAAATATACAATTAAATGTTTTCCACATTAAAATACCTACAGCTGTAGCACACGTACTTCGCTTCATTCGCCACCAGCAATACAAGACATGAAAAAATATATTTTAATATCTATTGTTAAAAATAAAATTAATATAAACGATAAATGTTAGGTAGTTGAAAATAAAATTTTTATGCAGCAATAAAATTAAGAGTAATTAATGCTGCTAATTAAAGTAATAGGTATATTTTAAAACGAAAATTTATTATTAGTAGACTGGAATGAAGCAAAAACAGCATTCATACAATCGCATAATTCTTTAGATTATAAATTACAACCTTCATTGGAGTAAAAATTACCGTGTGCATTACTGTAAATTATTAATAAGTGAAAAAAAATTTATTTGAAACGAAACACACGAAAAGCCATTCAGCTATCTGCCGAATTCCCAAATATTTAATTATATTTCCAAAACAAACCGAGAACTTCCGCACTCCTTACACTATTTGTCGTTTGCTGTTAGTCAGAGTGCGAACGTCAAAATGAATTTTCTAACTTCGACTTCGTCAGTTATTTCCAGGTCGTTCGGAAATTTTAAAAATCGACTAAACAGTAAAAATTTCTTCGGCTGGACCCGAGATGCCGCTCTGACTGTATGCCTGTGCAGAGTAAAGTCGCAGAAAAAACTGTTCGCTTTTTATGTAATTGGGAACGTTGTTTGTTTTTCATTGCTAATCTACAAGTTAATTTCACTACCATTTAGTTTTGCCGTTTTCGTGTATTACGCACTCGGTTTGTTAAGTTTCTGGTATTTTTTGGATCACTTTTGGTTACGGATGAATAAGCAGTCGATAATACGAATGGTCGATAAGTCTGATAACATTTATTCCTATTCGGATGGTGAATTGGAAGAAATCCGAAGATCCTCTAATCACATTCAGCAGGCAAGGATACAGCGTAATTTTATCGTTATCGTACTATCGTTAACTATTCTTATTCTGTCGATACTACTATTCAATCTGTATTGCTTTTATTATTTCTACGGCAACTTGGAAACGTATGAAGATTTTGTTCCGTACCATTTTTCATACCCATTTAGAATCAACACGTTATTTCGTTATAGCATTACTTTTATTACTGTGGTTGCAGTCACGATTCCCCACACACTTTGCGCGCTATTCGATAAATGTTTCTTCTATTACTTTGGCGAAATTATTCATTCCGAATTGGAGGACTTGATAAATGTTCTGGAACATATCGATTCAATAGTGAAAGTCCGAACTGGACATTTCGAACCGGATCCGGTTTTAATATGCGAAGATATTGAACGGTACTATACAGAGTACGACAAGTGGGTTCAAGCGCGCGATGCAGTTTATTACGATCTGATTATACAGTGCTATCAGCATTATCAAGCTTTAGCCAAATTTACTGAAGATTTCGAACAGTCCTTTAACTTGATCATACTACTTTCATACACTAAGTGTTATGTAACTTCAATTCTGAATGATCATTACATGATAGTCTATCATGAAATATTTTCCGTATTATTTAACCTTGCACTAAGTACGATTTACGATGGTGTTATGATGTTTTATTTCTGTCGGTGCGGTCAGCGGCTGTTTGAGATGAATGAACGATTCGGCGCCGCGGTTTATCAAACAAATTGGCACGATAAATCACTGAGAACTCAGAAAGCGGTATACACAATGTTACTGGTCACTAATTGGCGGTTCGGCATATCGTATACCGCTGAATTTGTATTAAAATATGAATTCTTCGTTGCTACAATAAAATCAATGTACGATATGGTGACATTTTTGTTAAGTGTCATTTCGTTTAATTCATGATTTTCTGTTTTCGAAAATTGCATTAATGATTTGTGAATTAATATGTAATTCGACATTTTTTACGATTTCAAATCTTTCCCATCTCTTGTGTGATGTAGAATTTTTTTTCCCTTCCTATTTTTCTTTGAAATCCCACAATGAACAATTAATTGCTTAAGTGAAGAAAATTCGACGAATTACGTGAATACTTTATTTTGCTTCTGTCCTTTATGATTGGTTCTTAGATAATTTTTAACAGTTATTATTTTTTCGACCTACATGTATATAAATATATCTATGTAAAAAATCATTCTTTCAATTAATCGTTAATTTTAATTTGGTGCTGGTACAATTATTTACACGTAAATTGTATACGATATAAATATATTAATGCTGCATATGATGTACATTGTAACGGGGCACGCGTTGTAATTTATTTGTCACGAAATATTGATTTTCTTTAATATTATTTAATTTTAAGTCGTTTGACGACAGCGTATGGAGCATTTGTTATGTCTGTATGCATCGTTTATCGGTAAATATAACGTATGCTTTTTTTTAATTTTTATTTTTTTGTGACGAATAAAATTCAAAGGCAGATACTGGACTGTTCACGACATATTTGCTGGATAATTTTTTGACAGTCTCACTTGAAAAAATGCGTTGTTTGCGTGAGGAATAAAACATTGTTACGTAGAATATATGTATGAAAGTAATAAAAAACAAGTTCAGTCAAGCATGAGGTTTCATGCGCTGAGGATTCCGTATGAAAGTTAACAATACCTATAATTATTTAGTATGTAAGAAAATTTGTTTGAATAAACTTCCATTTTTATTTTATTATTTTAATTTAATATGTTAATAAATATCAGAGATCTTTTCTAATAATAATTTAAAACAGTAAAGCAAAATACTAATTTGAATCGAAGGCTTAGACTAATTTGAAGTGCAATGTAATGGTTATGAAGAAAAATTAATTAAATCCTTTTTTTTATTTATTTAATTTTTATTTATTTTTTTAACTTATTGGTTTAGATTTAATAATACTAATATTAAGGTTTTATGATTTTTTAAAATGTATAATTTTGTTAATCCCTACAACTATCTTTCTTAGATAGCCGACCGTTAAAGACATTTAATAAATACATAAAAATTAGAAATAATATTAATGTTACGTATCACTCTGCTGCGGCTGCTAGAATGCTGGTGCTCCCTGCTGGCAGGTTGGTGTACGTCGGTGATTGCGTCCTGGATTCTCGGCGAATGGGAGGGAGAGACACACTTAATCGAAATTATAGTTTACGAATTTTGTAAATGTCACTAATTTGAAAACCGAATTTCGAGGCGATTTGGTTACTTTGTTATCAAACTTCTTTCGGTTGCAAGACGAACTGGTTACTTTACTAAAAAAGGTCGATATAGTTCCGCGATGTGACAAAGACTGCTGAGATGATTTTTTAACAATTCGGTTTTTTCTTTCGACTCTCTCAATACGTTAGACCATTATTAAATTATTTTTTTTTATTTACTTACTAGCATAGTTCGTTAAATTGTTTAACAAAACGAAATACTATTCGCATCTGTTTTTCATCAGGCGGACGTACCACCTAAACAATGACGCGATGAGTCCGTTCCTTTCATTACAGTTCATAACAACACTAACACAAGCCGTAATGAAAATAACCAAACCGAAACTTGCGATCCCGTTCCGTTTCTTAGCCCTCGTACTAACACTACTAACGCAAATTATAATGATCCGAACCAAATTCTAAAAACCGCTACAGTCTCGTATTCCGATAAAGCCAAAAGAAAAATAACACCGATTAACAAACTCGTTTATTCCTTGCATTCCAGAAACCTACTAAAAACAAAACCAACATTTACAACTAAAAAACTATAAAGTTCTTGAATCAAATCCGGTGCTTGCTAGTTGTGCGCATGGGGAAATAATATTAGCCGTTCGTGCGGATATTAACTTTCAACAGATAATGTTACCATCCGATATTCAACCAGTAACAGTCGAAATTCTTACGTCATCTCCACGGGAGTCTGTAAACATAATTCCGAACCGTATTTAGAAACTTTTAAAGTTGCCAAAAAATTCAAATAGTCCCTCCCCTCTAGCGCCGCGAGTATTATAGCTAAAAATTTTGAACACGGTTAATCATATGCGCTTCGACATATATTTCTCAAGTTTGGAATATCAAGGTTTGAAATTTTGGTTAAGGAAATTTCGTTCGAGCTTTCAGTGCTTAAGGTTCCGAATTTTAAGATGGAAACCCAGATGTTCCAAAGTAAATAAATAAACAGGAACGCACATTTTTTTAACCTTGTTCAAATCTTGAACTACAATACATAAATTACAAGCGGAGCTACACGTTATTTTTCACAATTTTATGAACTTTTAGTAAATTTCAAACAGTTTCGTTAAGAAAAATGAAATACGGGTCTGTTCCCGAAAAATAGCGCTCTTTCCAATAATAATGCACTTGAAATAAAATTTTTTTTTACAAAATTTTGAGCTTTCAGAGCCCCAAGACAATAATTTTAAAGTTGGAAACTTAGATGTTCTAAACCAGAAAAATATACATGGATGCCCATAATTTCTACTTTCCTCAAAATTTTTAGCTATAATACTCGCGTCACAAATCAATTCTCGCGCTTTTTCGAACTTTCCAATGAAATACGGTCTCTTTCCCAACAGATAGCGATCCTTCCTACGGTATATAACATGCCTTAGAAAAAAAAAAAAATTTCTTCAAAATTTCGAACTTTCGGCGCTCCAAGGGTCCAATTTTAAAACTGGAAATCCATATGTTCCAAACTAGAGAAATATAAGAGGATGCGCACGTTTTTAGCCGCGTTCAAAATTTTTAGCTGCAATATTCCTGGTGGTAGGGGGAGACACGTAATTTTTTTTGTTTTTTTGAACTTTTCGGCAACTTTGAAAGTTTCGCTAAGAAAATGAAATACGGTTTCGTTCGAGACAAATAGCGATCTTTCTATTGATATATCACAAGCTCGGGCAAAAAAATGTTCTTTGTGTTATATGTTTGTGTATGTGTGTACATGCGAACCGGTTTTTACAAAAGATATGAAGGGGAAGATCCAGGCAGAGTCAATAACATTGTCGCACGGTACATTAGAACCTGAGAAAAAATAAAAAATTATCAACGGGCGGAGGAAATGATCAAAAGCGAAAAAAAAAAATATATATATATATATAATTAGGCTGATTCTATAATATTAGATTCGAAAAAAATTATTATGAATGGTGTGAAAATCATTGTTAGCAGATGGGTGCGTGGGAATGAATGGTATGGTTTCACTGTAGTTTCAGGGGGATGTACTCATGAAAAATAATAGAAAAGAATTGAAATTTGTGTACGGTGGATAGGGGAGAGGGAAATCATGAAACCGCGTTAAATAAAAATATACTCGAATTAATTTTTGAATACTTACGTTTGGAAAAAGACTTTAGAGGGGAAAAAATATATTTTAGACTAATTCCAAAATACATAGACATGAAAAATTATTATGAACAATATGAGAAATACCAGGCAGAAGATGTTTACGCAATCATACTAGTGAAGATATTAATGGATTTATTTTTAGAACCTGAGAAAAAAATAAAATAAGAAAATTATCAACGGACGGTGGAAATGATTGGAAGCGAAAAAAAATATAATTAGGTTGATTCTATAATATTAGACTTGAAAAAGTTATTATGAACGATAAGAGAACTACCGGTAGCAGATGAGTGCGAGGGAACATTATGTGCGAATGAAAGAGTGGCTAATACATTGACAGATTTATTTTTAGAATCGGAGAAACAAAAAAAATATAAAAATTATGAACGTTCGGAAGAAATAAACAGAAGCGTAAAAAAAAAGTATACTTAGGCTAATTCTATAATACTTAGACTCGAAAATAAAATATGTACGAAGTGATGGTGTGTATGTGTGTGTGTGTGTGTGGATGTGTTATCGCGGCGTTTATTTCAGCGGCGGGCAGAGCGTGTGTGGAATAGTACAGTGTACCTTTGTACAGGTTAACTCAATGCTTGATATGTGTGCAGGAATGGACGTTGTGCTTTTGCAATGAACGGAGAATACGTAAAAATATAAAAAAATATCAACGGATTAAGTATAAGATCGGAAGCGGAAAAAGACGAAAAATATGTATCAGGTGGCGGTGTATATGTGTGCGTGTGTGAACGTGTAGCGATCGTGAACAGGTTTCTATCGGTGGCGTGTGAGAGTGTGCATAGATGATCGGCTAGTTTTTTTTTTTTTTTTTTTCTTGTTTGGGTTTTTCCCTGGGCTTGTCAGCAACGGACGATTACCCATCAACATGTGTACATAGCAGCAATTAGGAGTAACAAGGAATGGAATCTGATAAAGAATGCTATACCAAAGATGGAGAAACAATAACAATCAACGTCGAAAAATGCCAAACGTATGTATCCTGAAAAGAAAAGAAATGACGAAGGTAAGAGCAAAAGGAGTTAGTTGTCCCATACCATGGCCACATCTGCAATTACAGAGCCCACAGTACAAAAGGACAAAGGAATCTGGCTATAAATAATTAAGGAAGAAGAAACACGGGATGTTTAAAAAGCAGTTAGATCCATCAAGCACGAAACCTATATAGAACACAGCGCTTAGCGTCCGTAAACAATTATCCGAAAGTTCAATGACTTTCTCCATCACTATAAAGCAAAGTTTATAGTTTTTAATTATGAAACATTAATCATATTTATGGCGACGACTGCAGAAACAGCGCCTACCATTCTGTTAAAAGGAAATGGCTAGTTAATTTCAAAACGAACGACTGGAATTCACCTCACCTGGTGGCAGTTTCAACTAGTTGTTGGAACATTTAAATATTTTCATTACAGCCGCGGTCGCGCTTACATAATACATCTCATAGCAGCACACTCGCCCGCTCTCATTCGACTGATGGAACGATCGAATATTTTCCTTAAAAATAAAATTTTTAAAAAAAAATGCCGGAACGGAGCACGACTCGGAAAATTTTTTTAAAATTTGGGTTCTAAGTGTTGAGATTCAAACATTTTTATCACTCCGGCAAAATTTTACCCCTCCCAACCTCGAAAAATGAAAATTAAAAAGTATGCTACATATATTACACTCAGAGTCATGTATAATACATACACATGATGATAGAAGGCGCGGGTATGGGAAAGCGAGTACACTTTCATGGCGGCTACGGCTATGTTGAATATATGCGTGGAAACGGTGCGAGCGCATTTACAGATAACAGTATGAACGGGGAATCGGAATAATTTGAAGAAATTTCGGGGAAACTTGGGTGAATTTTAACCATATGGATACAAATTGGGGTGAACTTTCAGCACCTGTACACTAATTGAGGTGGATTTTGACTACCTTGATGAGAATTAGGGATCGAATTAGCGGAACTGTCCAGGGGAATCAGGGGCAAACAAGGAAAACTCGGAGGAAATCCGTGAAATCAGGGGAAACTTGGGTTAACTTTGGGCTCTAAAAGAGAAATTGGGGTTAATTTTGAGCACCTGGATGAGAATTTGGGGTGAAATTTCAGCAGCTGCCCGGGAAAATCGGGGGAAACCTGGACGCCCCGGGGAAACTCGGGGGAAGTTGGGGGAAACATGGGGTAACTTTGGGCTCCAAGACAGAAATTGGGGTGAGTTTTGAGCACCTGGACACAAATTGGGGTGAGTTTTGAGCACCCGGACACAAATTGGGGTGAGATTTGAGCACCTGGACACAAATTGGGGTTTGTGACGTCAGAGTCGCCTGGTCCGCCATTTATTAGCTACTTAAAATACATAATCCCAACTCTAGAACTTACAATTCTAGTTTTAATCCTGGAACCGGTGTTAACCGCTTCACCCCTAGAAATATATTAACATCAAACTTTGGTTTTTTAAAACATGATGGAAAGTCAGTCAAAGGGAACTCCAGGTGGTAATCTAAAAAGAGAATCCACCACTGATGGAAACATCAGTGCATTCAAGCATATAATTTCCGGAGAGCTTGAACCACCATGTAAAAAGCAACTGAAGTTAAAAGGAAAGACAAAATATATGTTTGGAACACTAAACATTAACTCATTATTAAAAGTCGGGAAGTGGAAAGAACTAGTAAAGGCCGTGAATGAACAGAATATACTGCTTTTAGCACTACAGGAAACGAGGTTTACGGACGAAGATGTAATCGACGTGGAAAACTATAGAATATTTAAAGGAAAACCAGGAAAGAAAATAATGAAGGGAATGCCACATTTAGGAACAGCATTCTGTGTCCATTGAAAGATACTAGATTCGGTAGTTCACTTCAAATCTCCGTCGGAGAGAATGTCCATTTTGACATTAAAATGTGCTAACAAAATGTATACAATAGCGAACTTACATGCCCCAATTAATGAAGATAAGAAAAGGAATCTGGAAAAAGTCGAACAGTTTTGGGGAATGTTAGAAGAAGAAATGGATAAAATACCAGAGAAGCATATCAAAATAGTAATGGGCGATGTTAATGGTCAAGTCGGAAAGGAAAAGAAGTTTAGACAAATAGTAGGAGAATACCCAGCGCACAAAAGAACGAATACAAATGGTGAACGGCTAATAGAATTATGCCTGATGTTTAACCTTAAATTAATGTCTACAAACTTTAAGAAGCTCCCAAAAAAACAGAAAACATGGAAGTCTCCGAATAAAAACCTGGGAGAATTCCAAATTGATCATGTTGCTATCTCGAGTAAGAATCAAAAGGAACTTATGAATGTTAAAGTTAAGAAAGGAAGTAATGTTGATTCAGATCATTTTCTTACAACGATAAAAATGAGATTTATTCCACAAAATAAAAAGAAATTTCTCAAACAAGGAATAATTAAGTACGATATAGATAAGTTAAATGAAGAGAATAATCATAGAGTACAGCAATATCGTGAGAAGATTAACGAAATAAAATCAGAAGAATGGCATGACATATGTAAAGGAATACAAGAAGCAGCAAAACAAATAATTCCGTTGAATATTAAGAAAAAGCACAAATGGTGGAATGAGCAATGTGAAGCTGCCCTCGAGGAAAGATTAAAATATTGGAAAAAATGGAATTCGGCTAAAACAGATATTGCATATGAACGATTCAAAAATCAAAGAAAATTAACAGCAAAAATTATTAGAAACTCAAAAAGAAAGTTTGAAAAACAACAATTAGAAGTAGTAGAAAATGATTTCCAAAAAAATAAAATCAGGAATTTTTACAAAGTATTCAAGTTCAGGATAGGAGGATATCAAGCTTCGAGTCTGTGTTTTAAAAAGCCAGATGGAATCCTAGCTCTCAATAACAAAGACAACTACAAAATACTAGCAGGATATTTTGAAAAATTACTAAATTGTGATAAACCGAAAGAACGACTAGCAGTGGACATACCAGAGGAAAAACAGACCGACGCAAACCACCCGAGCAGAGAAGAAATTAAACAGATAATATCTAATCTAAGAAACAATAAATCTCCGGGAGAAGACTCAATAGTAGCGGAATTAATAAAAGCAGCTGGAGAACCAATGGAAATAAAATTGACAAAACTCCTAGTGGAAGTCTGGAGAACAGAGAAGATACCACAGGAATGGAAATGTGCATTAATACACCCGCTTCATAAGAAACATGATAAGTTAGAGGTTAACAACTATAGAGGAATATCTCTATTATCGGTAGTATATAAAATCCTTGCAAGGGTGTTATTAAATCGAATAGAAAGTAAAATAGAAATGGAACTAGGAGAATACCAAGCAGGCTTCAGAAAACATCGATCGTGCACAGAACAAATACTCAACTTACAATTAATAATAAGGGATAGGATGATAAGAAACAAACCATATGTTATAGTATTTGTAGACTTTAAAAAAGCGTATGACTCCGTCGATCGAGAAAGTTTAATGGAAATATTAAAAGAATTTGGTATAGATAATAAATCAACAAAATTAATACAACAAACACTATTAGGCACTAAAGCTAAGATAAAGTTTATGGGACAAATCTCCGAAGCTTTTGAAATAAAAACGGGTGTACGGCAAGGAGATGGACTTTCTCCAATCCTGTTTAATTGTGTCCTAGAAACGATTATAAGAGAGTGGGAAAAATTACTGGAAACAGAAAATATAAGTAAACAGATACGCCTGGGATACAAGAAGGAAAATCTAGCCATTAATTGTTTAGCTTTTGTAGATGACTTGGCAATTTTTCTCACAGGATGTAACCTCAGCAATAAAGCAGATTAACCTTTTAAAAGAAGTAGCAGAAAAAACTGGTTTACAGATTTCCTTTGAGAAAACAGAATATATAACAAACGTTAGAACCTCACCCCGATATATGTGTACAAAATATCGAAAAATCAAAAAAGTTAAAAATTTCAGATTCTTAGGTGAGGTTATTGAGTAAAACGGATTGGATGGGGAAGCACTGAAAATAAGGACAAGAAAAATGGAAACGGCTTTCCAATTAACAAAAAATATATACAACAAAAAATTAATGTCGATAAATACCAAGATAAAACACTACAACACAGTCATTAAACCGGAGTGCCTATATGCAGCTGAGTGCTTAGAGCTAAATAATATAGGAAAAATTGAAATATTGGAGAAAAAGGAAAGGAAGATTATAAGAAAAATTCTTGGCCCTCAAAAAGTAGGAGAAACATTCAGGAACAGGTCAAATGAGGAAATATATAAGAAAGTAGAAAAACTATCCGACGTAATGAGGAAAAGAAGGTTGGCATTTTATGCGCATATCCAGAGAATGGATGATACCCGGTTAACTAAAAGAATCTTTCAACATTTTGATAGATTGAAGTCCAGGCCGAGGTGGTTCTCGAACACGAAAAAAGATCTTAATGAAGCGCAAATAGAGATATCAACTATTAAAAACAGAACAGAATTTAGGAAAAAAATTAAAGAACTCAATGGCTTCAATAAAATTAAAAGGAAGAAAACAGGGCAGAAGTGGACAGTTGATCGGAAGAAAAAGCACAGTGAAACAATGAAGAAATACTGGGAAGAACGAAAAAGGAAAAGTTTGCTGTTTTCACGCGGTCCATAGATGGCCCAATTCGAAGAGAATAATAATAATAATAATAATAATAACAACAAAGTCACCAACCTTAAAAATAATAGTAATAATGATAGTAGTAACAACAATGTCACTAATGCCATCAAAAATTTCAATATCAAAAATCCTCAGGACAATAATAACGATAATTGCAGTAACAATAATATTAATTTTACCATCAGTAATAATTCGCCGATCAATGTCAACAGCTCCGACCATATTCACGATAATATTTTTCTGTACACTTCTAAACCTTCTTGTATTTGTGATCCAAATCATATCCTATTCGAATGTTCTGCACTCTCCAACGAACGCTCCTTTTTTTACGCATAACTTTTAGCTTTGGGTCTTCCTACTCCCATTAATGCTACCTATATCCTTTCCTTCCCATTGCCTTCAGTTATTCCGGTCCTTTGTTCTTTCCATTTCTGACCGCCTGGCTATTTAGTTTTATCCCTTAATTTTTTATGTTGTTGAGTCAAGGCCGCTGGCGCGCCCAAGATAGGGAAAAAAAAAGCTAGGTTACTTAATTTTAATATATATTATACTAGAACCGCATGTGCCGTATGTTATTAAACTTATTTCCTGGGATAATAGGAGAAATTTTAGGAAAGTATAGTAATATCAGAAATTGATAATCTATCGATGTTCAAATTTATTTTCCAGGTGACACATCATTATAGCCAGGATTTTTTTTTTTTTTATTGCAATCTTGACAACAATTTGATTTAGTAACGATGACAGTTGTTGTCGTAAATTTAATTTTTTTTTCTATCTTGGTCTATGTCTCTGCCGCTTTGCCGCTTTTCCGTTTTTGTTTTCAAATTCATACCCGTTTATTTAATATCCTGCCTTTCCCGTTTACCAGTATTTCAAATTATTAATTCTCATAAAATTTTTCTCCTTTTTTAGGATTCCGTACACATATAATGTACGAAATCTTAATAAGATGGTTCGGAAACAACAAAAATATCAAATAAAAATCAATAACTCGCGAACGGCTGGACTTATAAACTTCAAATTTAGAACAAAATTACAATTAAAATTCTTTTCAAAACGATCTATAACTTCAAGATTACCAATTACCCTGGGCGGCGAAAAATTCAAAAAACCGCCAAGAATATATAATACAGTATTTAAAATGACCTCAAAAATCACTTAAAAGATCTTTACTTATCACCCGATAAACGTATGAAGCTGAAATTCAAAATATAAACTAAAATGCAGGAGTCCTTTCATAAAATCAAAAAATTATAGTAAAAAAGTTACGTAAAGTTGTCGAAAATTTCCAAAAAGCGCAAAAAGTAACAAGTTTTCGCATCGAAGTCGATCAGAAAGTGCTGGTGATCCGAGCGGCAGATCTGGCCAACGTATACGCGAATGACGCTGGTCAACACACCGTTTACCGACAGATCCGCGAAACAAAATATATGGAGTGTCAATTCGATATTATTCCAATTACCTCAGCAATCGATACTGCATGTTTTCAGTGCCAGTGGCCGAGTGCTGATGTTCTGTATTCCTTCGAGTTTTGCCACATCATAGAGCAGCGGGCGCTAATAGTGGATCAGCAGCGGCATGACTGAAACGATCCGTACTACAATAGCAAAGTGCAATGTATCGTATTTTTCGGCCTAGACGAGGAGCTCTATAGGCTATCCACGTGGAACAGCACAATACTACATAGATTCCTGATCCTGCCCCCTTTTTGCTTTTGCTTCTGCCAGGGCTACCTTTTGCGGAGATACGATCGCGCGTATTCTTTTTTTCCCGAGTCACTAAAATGGTATTGTATGCCAACTTCCATATCCTTCCTTAAACAAATTTTATTCATTTTATTTTTTTTTCTCTCTCTCGCCTAGCTGTATTTGCAGACTAAATAATCGTCTATTTGTTTACGCTGCGAATCCACTACTACTTCTCAGTTATTACAAGTTACATTGCGAATGACGCAATTTTTTACCGTCGTTCACCGGATTTTAATAGTACGCCAAATTCTCATTTACTGTTATGCACGGCCGAAGTAACCGATTATTCGCTTACGCTGCATATTCGCTACTTCTCCGTTTATCGCGAGTGACGTATCAACTTGCCGAACCGTCGTTGCTGAAAGTTAATTTTTTAGGGTTTGTTTTCCGATTACTTTTTTTTCAGATAGTATTTTCGGCGATACCCGAGTAGGCCAGTCTGTCCGATTAGCTCTTAACATCAGATTGCTCTAATCGTGCCGTTACAGACTTACGGAAGTCCCTTTCGGTTATTTTCACGTAAACGCAACCTGCATTATTGTCGTATTAAATAAACGTAATATCACTAGCTTCGTCTAGGGGTTATTTCGACTTACGCGAAGTAATCGATCGGTATATACCGTCCCCGGAATACAACAATGGCCTATTTGTCAGACTTGCCCCCTAAAATGCTGCTGATACAATTTGGCAAAGCTAAGTCGCTAGCGCACGTTCTCGGGAGTTAGCAACATCTTTAGCAGCGAGGTAAGACCCAGTATTCTACTCATATCTGTTAATTTCGTAGCGTATCTCCAAGAATAGGAATAAAAGCTCACGCCTTTCGGTTTTATTCGGCCCTCGATGGCCAGGCAACTCTCTGACGGAAGTGTCATGACATCTTGTTGCTATATCGGAATCCGTATCTCGTCGCTGGGTCTGAATTTTGAGCTGGAGTACATAACAGTGATATTCATAAGCTGTAACCGAGGACGATCTGCTCTCTATGTCAAGCGTTTGCCTTATTACCGCTGCTTCATCACTTTGTAGCCAAGTGCATTTGGAATGCGTTTACTTTCCTCCGTTTACGACAACTTTCGGTTTTCTACTGGATCCGTTTCTGCCATCGTCCCTCTACTTATACTATTTTCAATAGGCCGCCACCACTGATGCTCGCAATACGGATGAGGGCGACTACTCCTATTATAACGATCGGCATTTGACTATTCTACACTGTTTCATTCTGATCGGTTATATATAAATGTATATACTCAGATCCGTGATGTAGCATGTAATAACCGGCAGGTAGATTATACTTTTTGGATATTGCACAATCTTATAGTTGGGCGGGACATTGAGCAAAAAGGAGTATATAATAGGCGCTACGCTGCCTATGTAGCCTCTGGCCGCGATATTGCATACAACGTTTATTACATTGATGCTAGGTACCTGTACTGTATACGGACTGGTGTGCTGCCGCTGCGATTCGAGCCTGTATCGCTCCGTTGTCCCGTATCCTAAGAGTGACCCGATATTATTGTCACGTTCTAGCCCAAAGACTAACCTGTATTTACTCTTTATCACGCATCATAACGTTCGTTCGTCCACTTTTATCGCGGCGCTATTGTCCCACATCTTCCGCGGGTATTGCTCAATATCTTCCACCTCGTAAAAGCCTTCTGATGGGATAACGGCCTTTAGTGCGCTCGGTTTACCCTCGGTATCTTCGTAATAGTATAGTTGTTATAGTATGTATCGAGTTGTACTTGGAGAAGGACACCAATCCCACACTCTATTCTTGACATTCATCCAGCGTCAGCGGTGGAAATATCGTTGTACGTTGCCTGGACGTGCGACCGTTCATCTGAAATAGGTATGACATTTGTTTTTTTTTGTTTCTTGATTGCTGCTGCTACTGTTGCTGTAGCCAATGTGCGCGTGCATGCGTGAGACTCTGTATTTATATAGCTTGTCTAGCGGCGGCGGTGGGTAAGGTCCCAGATAGAAACCGTAGGCAGAGCTCTCCGCAGTTGACGGTATTATATGTTTGATAGACTTTCCAGTTATAGCACACGCGTACTCCGGGCATCTACTGAAAGTATTCCAGTAGTTCGTGAGGCGGTGGAATATTGCCAGAAGTTATTGAAATATTCCATCCGATCGCTCCGCTTGGTGTACGTTGTCCAGTGTGTTCCCGGTTCGCGTATAGAGTCCAGATTGACAACAGCTGACTCGTTACATCTCGGCCGGTCCATAAACGATCCCGGTCAAGGACTTGGCGAAATAGAGCATGAATCGCCGACAAGCGTATTTTTCGATATCGACATCGGTCAGCGGTCGATTCTTCGGTATCCGGTTAGCAGCGAAAACACTTTTTCCTTCGTGTCCGCGACAGTTTTACATATAGTGTAAGGCCGCTCTGGTATGGGCACAAGTAGGCGCCGACGCCAATCCGTTTAGCAGCAACGGTGCCGTTGCCACTTTTAATACTTTGTCTAGCCTCATTCACATCCTTGATAGCTTCCGATATGGTGGAGATTGTAGTAGATATTCCTCCAAGAGCGGCTAATATCGGCACCAGGGGCAATGCTCCGCCAGTCTTATTAATCGGTATTACTGGGGAAGTGGTCATTACTACACGGGTCATGCGCGCGATGCAGTTTTTTCACAGCTGCTAGGTCTTTCACAGATCTCGTATGTATTGTCTAGCCCTTACGCGCCGCTTTTCTGGCCGTTGCCAATATCTTGGAAACGATAGCTTCTTGCTTCCGGCGCCCGACTTGGTCGCCATAACCGTATTCCTCTTCTTCCTATTATGATGCGTGCGGGATTTACTGTTTGCGCAGGACAATCTAAATAAGCAACACGACTGCCAAGAGCATGTGAGTGGAGTGTGCAGCGCGAAGGCGTTTCAAGGTATGTGTCGCCGATGTTGGAAAGGCCAGTACGGATTCTTGGTGCTGGATAAGCAAAAACCTATAAATAGCGGACAGACGGGTTCGATGAATTTCTAGTTCCTGATTAAGATATGCGCACGCGCAATGGCTAGTAACCATCGAGAAATACGGTTCAAGACCAAACTGGACAAATTGCGGTCGGCTATTTCAAGCAAATATCAATGATTAACGAATGAGCGTGCGGTTCTTGCTCAGACGACCGGTTTACTGCTGAAGCCGATGACTGCACTGGTAAAGAAGATCCAAGCAGCTATGGTACAGCGGGAGCAGCATAGACATCTGGAACATGAGAAGCATCAGCCGCTATCACCGTGGTCGACTCCGTCCAAAAGAGGTAATGGTCACCGGCGACAAGTATTAAAAGTGATCTGGCGAGTCCCCATTCGCAGCAACGCTCGCTCTTTACCCCGGCAAAGGCTGTGCATTGTCCGAAGCAGGAACGGCTCTCATTCACCGAATCCGCCGAGCATATACATACGAGGTACAGATCGATAAGCGTACTGGTACTGTCTCACTGGTAAAGTGTTCCTGTATGTGGATCTAGAGGAAACAGTACATATAGACGACGGTGGTGCTTGGAGAAGCTATTCGTTTATGGAGGGTGTTCACTATTTATTAGCAGAGTTACAGGCTACTCCGTACAAGTACTATTATTATCGAATCGTCTCACCCCATGTAGGTGTATCGTGACCATGATCTGTCACCCGGCTGATCAGACTGCGCCAACAATTCAGATCCCTTGCGATGTGTACACAATCCTGAAAGGTACGACCAGCAGCTTTGCACACTACGTCCGACCATCTAGTCGGCGCACGACCTCGACTTCTTCTTCCGTTGACCTTTCCTTGGATGAGCAGCGTTTCCAAATTGTCCGCTCTGATCACATGACCAAAATATCGTAGTATCCTGCAGAGCACCGCAGATGATAGCCTCTTCGGGTTACCAATCTTATTTAGTATGGAGACATTGGTGCTCCTAGCTGTCTATGGGACACGCAGCATACGCCTCCAGTACCACATTTCGAGTGCATCCATACATTTTTTGACTACGCTGGTCATCGACCAGGTGTCTCCGCACCATATAAAAACACTGAGAAGACGAGGGAGTTCACTAGCCGAATCTTTACACCTTTACTAACAGCGGAGTTAGCCCAAATTATTTTTAAACGGCTCATTGCGTTGCGTGTAATCTATGTTCTGTGGCGTATCTCTCTTTTTCATCCGCCGTTGTTTTCCACTATAAAGCCTAAATATGTGAAGCGGCGTCCTACTGCAATACCCTCAATTTCACGTATTGTTGGGCAGTTATTCGCTAAACGGTCGACGATCATTATTTTGGTTTTGGCTTTGTTAACTTGAAGGCCATATTCTGCACCGATCTTTACCAGTCGATCCAAAATATATGACATTTCCTCTCCGTTTTTTGCTACTAAAGTGGCGTCATCCGCATATCAGAGATTAGAGACGTACATCCCACCAACCGAGATACCTCCATCCCAGTTGACTGTACCATTTGCTGTATCGATTTGCAGTATTCTGCGCATTATGAATACACCATATTAGTTAAAAAGTAGCGGTGAAAGGGTACAGCCCTGGCGTACACCCCCCGACGGGGGTAAAACTTTTTCGAGTAAATACCATTATTTATCCGGACTTTTGCTGAAGTTTTTTCATATAGCTGCTCGATCAGCCATACTAAATGTGCTGGCGCGCCCATATCAATTAATATCGACCACATTTTCGACCCATGCACACAGTCGAAAGCTTTCTTTTAATCGAAGAAACAGAGTACAGCTGGGATATTATATTCACGCGCTTTTTCAATAAGTAATGTAAAATTGAGGAACTGTTGTTCCCCTTACTTTTGTAAAACCAGCCTGCTCTGGCGGAATCTGAATGCGCATCAGAGAATACAAACGATCGTATATAATTTTGATCATCATTTTGCTTATATTCGGTATCAGTGAGATAGGCCGATAGTTTATTCGGGTGATCCTTTCTTGTGCAGAGTAATATAGGTCATCTGACACCATTCCTCCAGCCACTCTCCTGAAAACCGAACGGCGTTGCAGATGTGGTAAATTGTTTTTTTTGTAATTTTTTCGCTTGCAGCCTTGAAAACGTTAGCGGGGATATCATCTGGGCCTGGAGCCTTATTTATCTTCAGATATGCAATAGCTTTCACAAACTCTACCAACAAAATTTCTGGTCCCGGTTCAAGAAAATTATGAAGTACAGTGTTAGCGATTGCATTTTCATCCGCGGCACCGAATAATTTGGCGCAGTACATCCTCCGTGCCTTAGCCACTGCTTCGAAACCAGTCCTAACCATACTGTTTTCGTCACGAAATATGAGCTTCTTCATTTTAAATTTTCTTACTGCTAGACATAATTTCATTAAAGAGGAAACTTGTTTCATTTTTCTCAACATGCGATTGAACTTCTTCGCAAATAGATGATAGATGTTTATTTTTATGCCTGCGACGTAATTTATTAATTATCCGGCTCGAGTGTTTTCTCTTCTCTTCGTAGGGGTCACAATCACGAGGCAAGTTTCTTCGTTCTTCAATGGCTGCTACCGTTTCGTTTGAGAACCAATGCTTTCATGTTATGGTTGATTTTCACGGTTGTGACGCGTAATAAGCTTGCTGTATTTACTGTTTTAACTCAGCCTATTGTTGATCAGATGAAATTCCGTCAGGTTGTAATTGGGGTTGCGCTATTCTGTTCAAGGCTAGTTTGAAAGTGTCTGGTTTTGTAATTTTTATTCTCGGATTCGTTCTGCATTTTTCTGGCGCGTGGAGACTTAAACGAAATTCCATCATCAGCAATCTATGATCTGACCCCTATTCTGCACTTGATAGCGTTTTCACATTTTTACACGATGACGTCCATCTCTTATTCACAAATATATAGTCTATTTGATTCCTATATCTGTCGCCAGGTGATAACCATGGGAATGTCCGTCGAGGATGATGTTGGAACATTGTGTTCATAATTGGCATCTGAGAGTCAGATATATAAGTAACTGTTGGAGTTGAGTGGTGTGCACAAACGATCGGATGGTAACATAGAATCGACTAGTCATTTAAAATACTACAACGTCATTAAAAACAAGGTATTCTAGAAAGAATACAAAGGTCGTAGCAGTAGCAGTAAACGGAAGCGAACCAAAAGCTCCGGTAAGAGCAACAAAAATCCATCGACCGAATACTGTATCGCACAGATTACATTAACTACAGCAGCAGCGCCTCGATTGGAATACTGGGACGACGTGCATGAGCTGGTACAGCGATTATAATTGTTACACGCTAGCAAGAAGAGCGGAAATACCGGAGTGGTTAATAAAATTTCGTCCATCGAAGAAGAACTGACAAAGGGAGGCTACACTTATCAGCCGTATTAACTAACACCAACACCACGTCGTCGTTACACTGCGCATCGTGCCACCGATGGCGACTTTCAGGCAGTATAGTGGACGAACTGCATAGAGCAGCGACGAGATATTGCACCCGATGTGTGCATGTGAACGGTACCGCTGAAGACGAAAAGCGGTAGTGTTGTGGCCTCGGCTCTGCGCTGGATAGGAGCGGAGCCGGGGATATCCGCGCCACGACGCTTGCAGACCGATCAAAGTACAGAATTTTATAATCGCCAGGTACGGGGAGTGCTCGGTCGCTATAATATTAATTTATATAGTACGCATTCACTGCTAAAGGTGTCCACTGTGGAACGTTTCAATTGGATGTTAAAGGGCTGGATGTGGAAAGAGTTTACCGTGCGCCGTAACAAATGATGGCTGTCCGTATTACCGGAACTTACATACCACTATAATCACAGAGTGCATCGAATGATAGAATTTGGGCCAGCAGATGTTACGCCCGGTGTGGAGAAGGAGATTGCACAGAATTTGGCGCGGGCTTGTAAAAAGGCTAATCCCTCATTGACATCACCTGCTAAAAAGCCGTGGTTTAAAGTTGGCAACGTTGTCTGCATAAGCAAAGTAAATAGCCTGCTGGAAAAAGGCTATACGGCCATTTGGAGCGGCGAGATGTTTACTCTATAAATAGCGTGCGTCGTACTCGGCCGACGACGTATATGTTAAAAGATCATAGCGGACAACCCATCGTGGAAGCATTTTACACGGAGAAATTGCAAAAGACCGCCTATCAGGACGTCTACTTCGTAGAACACATTATTTGCTGTAAATGACTCAAAGCCCTAGTCAAGTGGCTTGGATTTCCGGCATCGGAGAATTCCTCGGTAGACCACAAGATAAAATGGCAAGCGTTCGAGTTCGATTTGGACGGTAATTTAAATTTTCGTATAAAACGGTTACTTCAGTATTTACATCGCACATTTTCACGACACGTGTAAAAATCTTACTTTGTTTAAATAACCACAGAACGCGAGATATATGTGGTATACCGACTCAGAAATGTCCCCTGTTTCCAACGAGACCACGAGAACTTTTGCAGTATTGCCACAAGTCGCGTTATAAAACAATTCTACGAATACACAATTGTCACACCTCGTATGTGAACGACATCAAACGGAACCTGCAGTAGCGAGCGGACTACAACAATGTTCGGCTCCAGGCGCTGGAACATGCACTGAAAGGTGCACAAGAAAACTACTCTGTCAACTGGAGGCATCCATGGAAACTCTGAAAAATTCTATAAAAGCATCAATCGAAAAGCTTGAGGCACGGATTGATGAGGTGGGAAAGCTACCATGGAAAGACAACTAATAATAATAATAATAATAATAATAATAATAGTAATAGTAATAGTAATAGTAATAGTTAACGGTACTGTAGAAGCATCGAATGATTGGATGGTAACAGTCACGCTGTGGCTGCAGAAGGTTTAAAATATTCTAGAATGTTCTAGGTTAAGGGAACGGAGACCTGGAAAATTCCAGAATAGTCTGTGGTAGGAAAACGAAGCGCGGTCTTGGGAAAGAAGGGATGCCTTTGATTAGGGATGGGCGGCCTTGAAATGGAGGGTAGTTGGGGTTAACAGCCGGGCAGGGATCAATAGCGGTGGGATTAGAGAGGGGTTTTGGCATGCTCCTACACTCTCTCATCCGCTGCTCCAAAGTCACCCCTAATATCCTACAAGCGACCAAGAGGTACACTTACAAATAAGAAAACCCAACTTTTGCGCAACAATGTTGATAAAAACATTAATCTTAAAATATGTCTTAAAACGTCTTTGGAATTGGAAACATAGTGTCAACAGTTCATAAAGGCAATTTGCAAAGCGATTGCTTTTGCTACTCTCTCAATTGAAAACCGTACATTCCAGGGACTGTGCTACCCTGCTGTAATTAGACAACTGGTTAAAGATGGACATATTACAAGGCGAATCTGGCACAACTCTCGTGATTCTAGCTGACAAAAATGTGTTTAATCGGCTTAATAATAAACTTAATAGAACGATCAGAAGACATTAAGCTCGAGAATATGGAAGACTACTTGTAAAATCTCAGTGCGGAAGCTGACAAGCATTACTCGTTATAGAAAGCGACATATTCACTTCAGAGACCTGTAGAATGAATTGCTCCACTTGAGGACGAGTCTGGAAAATAGTTAAGAAAAGAAGATGAGAAAGCTAAGCTCTTCGCTAGGCATCTTTCGGGAACATTTAAACCGCATCAATTTTCTTCTAACATTATACCAAGAATAACACTGTTACCGGAGAAACAGTTTAAGTTATTCTCGCCCCACGGGTTTGCAGTAGAAATTGATACAAAGATAAATCGTAAGAAATCACCCGGAATTGATGGAATCTCTCCAAGATGCGAGCTGTCACGTAAAGGAATAGTACTGTTAACGTATTTGTTCAATGCCTGCCTTCGTCTTAAGTATATACCGGAAATTTTCAAGACAGCTAATGCTAAAAAAATTCTAATAAACCGGAAGAGAAAGCTGAATCATATAGGCTCATCTTTCTGCTACCTTTAATTTCGAAATCATTTGAAAAGCCATTCGCGAAGAGACTTCAACCATTCACAGGGACCGTAATACCAAATGAACAATTTGGTTTAAAAAGAAAAAAGTATAACATGAAAACAAATACAAATAAAACGAAAATAATGGAATTCTTCAGATCAAAAAGCACAGAAACACAAATAGAGAGACAGTAATTAGAATATGTAAAAACAACATAAATATTTAGGTGTACTGATAACTGATGACGGCCTGACAACAAAGAAATAAAATCCAGAGCGGCAATATGCTAGAAAACACGCAAACGAATAAGATAACAAACCGTCAAGTGTTGTTAGATAGGCATAAAATTGACCAGTTGCAAATATTTAATTATATGAGAAAAAGAAAAATTGCATTACGCATAAGATTAGAGAAAATGGCTTGTTCAATCTAGTGACATAGGGGAAGGAGATTAAAGGAAAAGCTCCGAGGGAAAAAATGAGACAGGAATTAATGGACATAAATACGGGGATTATTGATTTTTTTTTAGAAAGAAAATCAGTCAGGTCGAGGAATTTATAATGTTCGTGCCGTATAGATGGGATATACAACAATAATAATAATGACTAGTAAACAAGCATAGGGGACCGCTGTTTTTATTAATCATCTTTTTAGGATAAAATTGAAAGGTACAATAAAGCATGTGAAAAATGTAATCTAGGGGAACGTACTTTGAACTACTACATTCGTAACTGCGTAAAATGTATTAAGAGACCAGTTCTCACGAAATATTCGAAAAGGTGGAGAATATTCTCCATATTAATTATTATCGTTGAGTTTGATTTGTGTGAGTTTATCACTAATAACGACATAAATATCCAAACAACTACGGATCTATTAAATAGAAATCGACTGGTAACAGAAATAATCCCCCGTTCGTCATCAAAAAATAAAAAATGTAAAATAACTGATTTAAAAGAAACAACCTGAAGGAAAGTTCTTGTACTTACACATTATCCAAATGATCGATGTCGGCAGATAGTTCAGAATTTTTTAATTCTTTCTTTTTTTTCCCCCATTTTGAGACTTTAAAATACACGAATATTTAAAACAGTGTTTTTTTTCTGAAAAATAAAAGAATAAATTTCAGTACGCTGAGTCAGGCGGAAAAAAGCGTACAGAACTAGCAAACCTAATAAATTCTTGCCTTCGTCTTAGTCTGGGTGCACGTAAATCTACTCCCATTCCTGCCATCCTCTCCGAATCAAAATCACTTCCTTTGTTCATTCGCAGAACCTATCTAGGCTATCGCTTCTTAATTAAACGTCTTTATGCTTTTTAACCAATAGGATTATAGCTGCTTACTGCTCAATCTCTCGTAATTAACGTTTTACTTCCAAACAGAGTTCCAATTTTATCTTTCATCTCTGTTCGTCTTACCAATTTTTCTCTGTATATTTTATCCTATGATAAATCTCCGTACCTTTCTCTTAATTATTTCAGTCTTTTACATCCTCCTCACATATTTCATTTTTCAAGTTCATTCCTTCCTCACTCTATAGTTAGATCTGAATTTCACATGGTTTTAAATTCTTTATATCCCAACCATTCCGTCATTTTCACCGATGGGTCTAAGAGGTCTGGTGAGGTTGGTGCCGTCTTTGTTTTTCCTTCTCAAAACTACTCTGAATCCTTTAAACTTCCTTCCTACTGTTCCATATTTACTGCTGAATCGGCTGCCGTATTTCGTACAATTATTTTTATCTCTTCCTCTTCTATCCTTTCGGATAAATTTCATGACTCTTATGTTCTCGCTTTTCTTTCCCGGCCAATTATTCCTATTCTAGCTTCTATCATTCATTCTATCCCGCACCAGATTAAAATCTGATATGTTATGCTTCTTTTGAGCTATTACTTAGATTCCTTGCTTGATTGAGCTGTTGCTTTTTGTAAGCGTACCACCAAAAAAAAAAAAAAAAAAAAAAAAAACAAAGCAACCTAATGTAATTTTTTTAGGTCTTAATTTAATTAATTTTTGATATTAGATTCCCCCTTTCAATGAGAAAATACTGAAAGCATGCTACGATACGATTCTAATTACTACTACATTCAGAACACCTGTTAAATGTTAAATTATGTGTACAATCGTACACGACCAAGATAAAAAAAAAAAGGCGCGAAACATTTCAAGTACCCTTTCCGTAAGATGCACCAAGCGATTAAGAATGACACACTGCAGTTGAGACGCTCAAACAAAGAAAAAGCAGACGAAATTCGTATTACCAGTTGACTAGCATGAAACAATCGCATAATTCTTTAGACAATAAAATACAACCGGCATTGAAGTAGTAATTGCCGTGTGTATTAGTGTAAATTATTAAGAAGTGAAATTATTTATTTGAACGAAACACTCAAAAAGCAATTCGGCTATCTATCGAATTTTCAAATATTAAATTATATATCCAAAAAAACGGACACTCCGGCACTCTTTACAATTTTTGTCGTTTATTGTTGATCGTAGTGCGAACGTCAAAATGAATTTTCTAACTTCGACTTCGTCAGATATTTCCAGGTCGTTCGGAAATTTTAAAATTCGACTTAATCGTAAAAATTTCTTCAGCCAGACCCGAGATGCCGCTCTGACTGTATGCCTGTGCAGAGTAAAGTCGCAGAAAAAACTGTTCGCTTTTTATGTAATTGGGAACGTTGTTTGTTTTTCATTGCTAATCTACAAGTTAATTTCACTACCAGCTAGTTTTGCCGTTTTCGTGTATTACGCACTCGGTTTGTTAAGTTTCTGGTATTTTTTGGATCACTTTTGGTTACGGATGAATAAGCAGTCGATAATGCGAATGGTCGATAGGTCTGATAACATTTATTCCTATTCGGATGGTGAATTGGAAGAAATCCGAAGATCCTCTAGCCACATTCAGCAGGCAAGGATACAGCGTAATTTTATCGTTATCGTACTATCGTTAACTATTCTTATTCTGTTGATACTACTATTCAATCTGTATTGCTTTTATAATTTCTACGGCAACTTGGAAACGTATGAAGATTTTGTTCCGTACCACTTTTTGTACCCATTTAGAATCAACACGTTATTTCGTTATTGCATTACTTTTATTACTGTGGTTGCAGTCACGATTCCCCACACACTCTGCGCGCTATGCGGTAAATGTTTCTTCTATTACTTTGGCGAAATTATTCATTCCGAAGTGGAGGACTTGATAAATGTTCTGGAACATATCGATTCAATAGTGAAAGTCCGAACTGGACATTTCGAACCGGATCCGGTTTTAATATGCGAAGATATTGAACGGTACTATACAGAGTACGACAAGTGGGTTCAAGCGCGCGATGCTGTTTATTACGATCTGATTGTACAGTGCTATCAGCATTATCAAGCTTTAGCCAAATTTACTGAAGATTTCGAACAGTCCTTTAACTTGATCATACTACTTTCATACGCTAAGTGTTATGTAACTTCAATTCTGAATGATCATTACATGATACTCTATTATAAAATATTTTCCGTATTATTTAATCTTGGACTAAATACGATTTACGATGGTGTTATGATGTTTTATTTCTGTCGGTGCGGCCAACGGCTGTTTGAGGTGAATGAACGATTCGGCGCCGCCGTTTATCAAACAAATTGGCACGATAAATCACTGAGAACTCAGAAAGCGGTATACACAATGTTACTGGTCACTAATTGGCGGTTCGGCATATCGTATACCGCTGAATTTGTATTAAAATATGAATTCTTCGTTGCTACAATAAAATCAATGTACGATATGGTGACATTTTTGTTAAGTGTCATTTCGTTTAATTCATGATTTTCTGTTTTCGAAAATTGCATTAATGATTTGTGAATTAATATGTAATTCGACATTTTTTACGATTTCAAATCTTTCCCATCTCTTGTGTGATGTAGAATTTTTTTTTCCTTTCCTATTTTTCTTTGAAATCCCACAATGAACAATTAATTGCTTAAGTGAAGAAAATTCGACGAATTACGTGAATACTTTATTTTGTTTCTGTCCTTTATGATTGGTTCTTAGATAATTTTTAACAGTTAATATTTTTTCGACCTACATGTATATAAATATATCTATGTAAAAAATCATTCTTTCAATTAATCGTTAATTTTAATTTGGTGCTGGTACAATTATTTACACGTAAATTGTATACGATATAAATATATTAAAGCTGCATATGTTGTACATTGTAACGGGACACGCGTTGTAATTTATTTGTCACGAAATATTGATTTTCTTTAATATTATTTAATTTTAAGTCGTTTGACGACAGCGTATAGAGCATTTGTTATGTCTGTATGCATCGTTTATCGGTAAATATAACGTATGATTCTTTTTTTAATTTTTATTTTTTTGTGACGAATAAAATTCAAAGGCAGATACTGGACTGTTCAAAAACATATATATGCTGGATGAGGTACATAACACCATATATTCGTAAGATGATTTAATTACAGTCTCATTTGAAAAATGCGTTGTTTGCGTGAGGAATAAAACGTTGTTACGTAGAATATGTGAAAGTAATGAAAAATTAGATAATGAAACCATAGTATCATCAGACATAACGATTAATATTGTGTCATTGGTTTGTTAAAATGTGTCGTAATAACCCTTGTTTCTCAAATATTTTGTAGCTGAACTTAATTCAGTTTTGTAGTACCTTTAAATTAACATATAGAAAATTCATTACTTTTTGAGATTGTGTGAAATTGTTTTATATCGTTGAGAAATTTCCCTCAATGACGGTAAACGCGTCGAAGAAAATAGATTTTTTGCTTAATATTTTGTGTGTATTTTGGATAGCTTTCGGTTGAGACTTTTATATCGACAATAGAACGTAAATTAATGCTAAAAATGCAATCAAGGCATCATCGGAGTCGTATATTAATTATTACCGTTAATTGTGGTTTTCCGACGGTGTTTTCTTTCTTTATGTGCCATTCGTTTCGGTATATTTTCGAATGAGAAAACCACGAAAGTTATTATGGGGACTGTTGTATCGCGTACTGTTTGACAACTTCACTCAAGATTTCAGAAAATCCTTTAAACTGATTTTACTAATATCCTACGCATCGAGTTGTATCGTTTTCATTTAACAAATCGTTACACGGTACTTTATTATGAAATATTTTTGCCATTTTATTTAACCGTATAATAAATGCGTACCCAATGGAAAAATAGTTTACTGCTAATGTGTAAAAAATATGATAAGTTTCGTCAATAAGATATTTCATTTTTGCTGTTTATGGTTTTGGTTTTTAGATTGTTCTACTGGGGGAGATCGCATTTTACCGGTTTTTTGCACATGTTATGTTTTAGAACAATTCATTTTTGTATATTACTATTAATTTAGTGAAGATGTAATTATTTTCATGTAATTTTTATAGTATAGTATATGTACACAATAGATAACAGATCTATACAAAATGTATCACAATTAAATATATTACATATACAAGCAATTCGTTATATATTGATCTTTATTCTTGGAGCATTTTATTTATTTCATTTTTGTAGCAGTAAATTTTAACGTGACAGATTTCATTTGTATTTGTATTTATTTTGCCGGCGATCTATAAGGTTATTGCGTGAAATCGATAATTTTTATTATTTTCGATATTTGTTAATGACCTGTATGACTTAAACGTACTAGGAAAAACGATTCTCACATTTTGTAAAATTCATCCAATTTTGATGTTTGGAAAATGAATAGTTGAGTTAATCATGGGCGCCGGGAAGAGGGTGCATGGAGGTGCACTTTTACCCCCCGGTCGAGAAAGAAAATACACAGAAAAAGATTAAAAATTTTTTTTATTAAGTCACCATTTGAATAAAAACTTAAGACGTCTGGATTGCTGTCCAAATTTGCTTATTACACCTTGTCGATAAATTCAGTGTCCTCCTCTACTCTTTTCCTGTGAACACTGAGCATGCACAGGCCGCTTAGCCTCTCGTCTCCCATCGTTGACCGATTCCTAGTCTTGCCACTTTGTAACATGCTAAATGTACATTCAATGCTACATGTTGTTGCGCTGGAGTAATTAAACCAATTTTGATTGCCTCACATACCGCTGGGTAAGACGGGGTGGCTCGAGCAATCAAATCTGCGTATTCAACAATGGATTCACTTAAAGCCGCATCACTTGCTTCATTCATTTTCAATATCTCGTACCACATGATAGCCTCGGCAATAAAATTATGTAGAAAACCTCCATAAAGGTTCTGTATATCTTCTGCTACATATAAAAATGAAGATTTATCTAATTTCCTGATTTCGGCATCGGAAGTAAAAAAAAAATAATACGTTTAAACGTTTCGAAATAGTCGATTGTTTTGACCCACCCTAGTGTAGATGCAGATGCACCTCCCTGAATGTAATCCTGGCGGCGCCCATGGAGTTAATATTAACTGAAATTAATATAAGTAAAGATGAATTAAATCTATATAATGTAACTGGATTCACGAATATTGGACTACAAAAACCTATAGGGTTTAATGGAGGAATACTTGTGTTCATAAATAATAAGTTTAAATATCACATTCGGAAGGTTAATAATAGACCAAGTATCATATTAACTGAAATTAATATAAGTAAGAATGAATTAAATCTATATAATACAACTGAATTCACGAATATTGGACTACAAAGACCTATATGGTTTAATGGAGGAATACTTGTGTTCATAAATAATAAGTTTAAATATCACATTTGGGAGGTTAATAATAGACCAAGTATGGACCTGTTGATGATAGAGATTTGCAAAAACAATCCCTTTACGCTTAATTGCTATGTACAGATCACCGAGTAAAAACGTTGGCGAATTTATAAACGAAACCGCTTCACTCCTAAAAAAATTAAGCAATAAAGATAATTTCCTGATTTGTGGTGATTTTAATATTGATTTATCTCTTCGTATTGTACAAGCTGAAAATTTGTTAAACGTAATTTATGGGTCAGGAGGAATAAAGTTAATAAATGGAATAACGAGAGAAGAAGAACGGATTGATAGAAGTACTCAGTCATGTATAGACAACATATTTATTAAGTATAATACAAATGATATTATTTCGAGAATTATTCACTCGAAAATATCGGATCATTACATCATTTGTTGTGCATTTACGATCTCAAATCGGAGTTTTCAATCTATTAGTAACCCTTTGAAATATGTTTTCGATGAAAAGAGATTGCATAATAAGATAATTAATCATAACTGGAATGAGGTAAGGATCTCTACAGCGTCAGGAAATATATATGATAATATACATTCAGTTTTTAAAGGCCTTTACAAAGAATGCAAAATAGAAGTACGGCAGAGTAAAAATGTGACTAAATACTGTCCTAAAAATGAATGGATGAGTCAAAAAATAATCAATTTTATGAAAATCAGAGATCAGTACTTTAAACTTAGTCAAGGGAATAGAACCAATATTCGATATAAAAACTTATTTAGAAAATATCGAAATATGGTTACAACTGAAATAAGGAATGCGAAGCAGAATTATTATCGGAGTCAAATAGTTAAAGCAAACAATGATTGTAAAAAAGTATGGAATGTAATTAACAATATTGTTAATAAAAACAATAAAACATCAATCGATGATTTCATCATAAAACATTTTGGAAATACTGCATCAGTTGCTGAACAATTTAGTGATTATTTTATGTATTCAGTGGAACATCATAGACACGAATGTCACATTCAGTTACTGAATTCGAATTTTGATAATCGTATTTATTCTTCCTTTTTTATTCCGCCAGCAAATAAATACCAAATAGAAGCAATAATTAATGATCTAAAAGTTTATAAGGCACCTGGATGGGATGAAATTAGGGTTAAAGATATAAAACAAAACTTAAATATATTTGTTCCTATTTTGACTAACATGGTTAACTATTCTATAAAGGAAGCTATTACTCCGGATGGGCTTAAAAGAGGTATTGTTAGACCAATATATAAAAAAGGAATGAAAAATCAGTTTGAAAACTACCGTCCAATAACAATAACATCTGTGATAACTAAAATTTTAGAACACTACATTGATAAACACTTAAGAAATTATTTGCAGAAAAACAATCTACTCTATGAAAACCAACACGGTTTTAGAGAAAAAAGATCCACGATAACATTATTGATAACAATTGTAAATAGGGGACTGTCGATGGGGAACCAATTTTTAATTTCATTTATTGACCTATCCAAAGCGTTTGATTTAGTTGATCATGAATTATTGATCAAGGACTTCGAAAATCTAGGCATTAAAAACAATCAACTTAAGTGGTTTAAGAATTATGTATCAACCAGTTCGTTCTAGTAATGTAACACGCCAGAGTTAGTTTATATCTTTAACGATTGTTGTATTTATTTGTACGTTCCCGACTTCTTAATCGATCTAATGAAAATAAAGTTTGTTTTGTACTATTTCGAGTCAACGCATTCTAGCAGTTAGATTTTTTCCGTGAAGTAACATCCGGTAACTACGTTAGGGTGACACTATCTGAACGGAAGGGGTCGAAAAGGAAGATTGGTCCCTCTTCTTCGAGCTTCTGCTTAAATAATAATCGAAAATTAAGTAAATGATAAGATATCTAATAATAATAATAATAATTTCAACTTAATTAATACAGTTGCGGAGGGAAAACCGATAGTGTTGTATGAGGAAGAGATAGATTGCGTGGCGTATAAAGTAATTTTTCAATTGATCGAAGGTAATAATAATATTTCCTGTCTTCAGTTAGTAAAAGTATTAAAAATTTCGATTATATCGACAGCGTGTTGGATATTGAAAGATCAGGACAGTCTGAAGAGAGTATTAATTATTAAAATAGGTTCATGGCGAATAATATAGTTTAAACCTTTTTTAAGATGGTCACGATTCAATCGGAAATGAAGAGAAAATTAGTCGACCGCTTACATCTCGCGAGCTGGATAAAGTTTTTTGTGTTTGCGACCTAATGTGATCTAACCGTAGATTAACAATTCGAGATTCCGCGTTAAAAAAAAACTACCTGAAGGACGGACGCTTCCAAAACGTCGACGAAGTCAAGAAAAACACCTCTCCCTCGCTTCGTTTCTGGGCGAAGATCCTTTGTTGACATGCCCAAAGGAGGGTTAAAAAAAAAAAAAAACATTCGCGCGTTTCAAGCAATTCCAGTCGCTGAGTTGGCCGCGTGTTTCGTTAAATAGCAAGAGCACTGGAAAAATGTGTTCGCTAAGGGGGGAGAATATTTCGAAGGGGGTAGCAATATACTTTCGAATGTACCCAGATCAATTGAATAAAATGATTTTTTGACCGTTATTTCGCCTTTTTATTTTATGACTTTTCACACCGCGGAGCGCACTTTTGATGCCCTTAATTTTGGCACCCTAGTTTGAGAACCAATTGACATCGACCATTTGTAATGGTCCCATTCAAAAGAGAAAGGTTCAGGCTTTCAGACGGTAAAAAATTTCTAGATTCAATAAGGCGTTCGCAGTATCGCTTGCCCAACTAATTTTTGGATCATATCTCATATATCTCAACATCTACCGCACCTCAAGTCAATCACCTGCTTTCTCTGGCCACACTTGTACAGAAATACTCACTGCTCAGTAACAACACATGCCCAGTATGGAGATTAGGAGTAGGCTTTAACCAGCTAATTATAAATTTGCTAAGCCGTACCAAATTGCTTGTGTATTTAGATGTTTGCATATGCTTTGGTGATACATTTACCCTTGCCTAATCTGTGTACTAATTTGCGAATTTTTCTTAACCTTGATGAATATACCTGCTTCAAATGCAATAGTAAAGGTCATAAAACAGATAACTGTAACATTCCACATGACAATTACTTAGATGATATACTAACAGAAGACAATGCTCCTTCAAACATAAAGTCAAACGCATATTCTCCTGGCTACACATTTCTCATAGCAACTGTATCAGCTAATGAAACACAAAACGTCGTACAACTGGCTCCTATAACCGCACAACCGATTCAAACATTCATTAAAAACCCCGATACAACAGAGAGAACAAAACGTGCCCTATCAGACAATTCGTCCACAAAGACTCAACTAGATGAAGACACAACACTCATATCCATGAAGCCGAGTTACAAAAAAAGCAAAAAAGCTAAAACAAAAAAGGAGATCACAACGAAACCCGACCGCCACAGTTCTCGTGATTCAGAAACACAATCCGATTCAGAAGTAGATAAAATACAACCAAGTGATACTGAAGAATCCCAACAACATCACGCATCGCACAAATCACTTAATCTAATTTACGAGCCTCTGAAAAAGAACATTTATGAAAATGGGCCGAGATATCCGCTGTCTCTGCAAAATCTTGCCCTCTTTATAGATATGTGTAAACCAGCCAAAATCGCATGTGATGTTGTCAAGGACTTCACTACCGACATTACAGGACTTGTTTCCATGCTAGATGAGAACTATCAGTTCCTAACTGACCGTGGAACTAAAGCAAAATTTACCAAGATTATGACGGTACTAAAAGATCAAGTACAGTCCATTCCTAACTCAGACCCAACAGTTTACCCAAAGCCATCAGACTGAGCGACCAAACATTGAAAAACAATCACCGCAAATTGTCATATAAACAAACATAAATGCAGGAAGGTACATTTATTTCGTGAAATTGCAATGGCATATATCTACACCATGAAGACCTTAAACTTATCCTATCAGAATATAATCCGTCTGTCATTTGTCTTCAGGAAACGCATCTTAAAAACAACCAAAATTTCTGTATCCCTGGCTATAAAATAATTTTCACTAGAGTACATGACTATGCACATAGTGGCATATTAATAGCTGTTAAATCAAAATATTATTATGAAATAATCGAGTTGAACACTGGGCTACTAGCGTTAGCAGTCAAAGTTTGGTTTAAACAACCAATTACAATATGCACTGTGTATTTTACAGAGATAATTAGTACGGAACATTTCTTTTCATTGATAAAACATCTGCCTAAACCATTCATTATATTAGGAGATATGAACGCTCATAGCCCTATGTGGTCAAGCAAAAAGCCAAATTCAAGAGGCAAGATCATAGAAAATGCAATTAACGCATTTAACCTCACATTGCTTAATTTAACGGAGCCAACTCGTTATAACTTTTCTTATCGAACATGGTCTAATATTGACTTAGTCTTGTGCTCCCCATCATGACTTTGGTGGAAGTGATCATTTTCCGATTATTATAAAAAACCAGTTACAACCAGAAACTACTACTTATGCCGGAAATAATGTAAATTTCTATTGCCCAAGTATAAAAGAACTAACTGGTTAAATTACAAAGCTCGATGTTCGTTACAATGTTTTAGATCATATTATTAAAATGTACCCAAATTTATCAATAATAATAATAGGTGATTTCAACATCAGGCTACCTCAGATGGAGCCACAAATCAGACACAATCCTAACTCATTTTTATTTCAGGATTTAATTTATAGCAATAACCTAGTCATTAAAAATTATAAATCTCCTATATTTAGCAATTACAATGGAAATAGTATTATTGACTACCTCTTGATGTCTAACAGTGTTAATCATCTTATCATCTTCCACTTAGAAAACTTTACTTAGCCTATCATAAAAATATTCTATTCTCAATACTATATAACTTTGAAAAATCTCCAGACAATCTTTACTCCAAAATAGATATACACAAATTCAGAGAGACCCTGGACAAAAATTATATTAAAATATTGCAAGAAAATATTAACAAGTGCACAGATGGACTTGTTCTAGATAAATATGCCAACCAGCTAAATACTTATATCGGTAGAATTGTTAAGAAATGTCAAACAGTTAAAATAAGGCCACACTGCGACTGGTGGACGGAAAAGCTAGATATAATCAAAAATAAAATTAACTTAACACAGAAGAAAAAAGCTAAATGTAGAGACTCAGTGAAACGATTTTATATTAATAACACATTATATCAGTTAAATATAGAGTATAAGCGTGAGATTTCCAAGGCAAAACTTCAGCAGTGGAAAGATCTTGTTGCCAGTAGTACTGCATGGGGCAAACCTTATAAAATAAGTATTAAAAAAAGGCTCAAAACTAATATTCCTGACATAATTGTTGATCAACGTACCTTGACAAATGTAATGCTTTCCTGAAACACTTGTTGCCTTATAAAAATGATTCACCACTATAGCCTGTCTGTACCACTGGAGCTATTGCCCCAGTCATAAGCTGTTCAGCTATAAATGACATAATTAAGGGACTTCACAATAAAAAAGGATCAGCCAAAGATAAAATTAGCAATAAAATAGTTAAGCAGCTAAATCTACAGTTCACAGATCTCCTCCTCTCACTTTTTAACAAATGCATTAGTCTTCAGGTTGTTCCTACGTGCTGGAAAGCTGCAGATGTTATATATCTCCCCAAACCTGACAAAGCACCCACAGATATTACTGTCTATCGCCCTATCTATTTGCTTAGCTCCATAGGTAAGGTCTTTGAAAAGACCATTAATCACTTCCTTCACTCAGAAATAAGTGAGCATTCCCTGCTGCACCTCAACCAATTTGGGTTTCGTTCAGGATGCTCTGCTAAAAGTGCAGTTTATAAACTTGTCACAGTAATCAAAACAGCACAGTCTGCCGGACTGTCTTCAGCCGTCTTCTCCTTCGATATCGCTGGGGCATTTGATAACTGCAAATAGTCAGCGATTATCGGCATAACTAAAAAGAATAAATTTAACCCATACATAATTAACATATTAACAAGCTACCTGTCAGACAGAGTTGAACATATTAGTATCAACAATGTCACTAGTACTAGGAAAGCCTTCTGCGGCGTCCCTCAGGGCTCTGTTCTGGGACCAACACTATGGAACCTGTTTCTCTAATTCTTAATTGTTCAAATTATCGAACCGAGAAATACGCAGTAATCAAAAAAAAAAAAATAGCGATTCTGTAGTTAACGGATTTAATACATAAATACGGAATTTTCTCAATAACACCGGTAAAAAACAAACATTTCGGAAAACGGAAATCAACGGCGTGGTAACAACAACACATGAATACAAACAATAATAATGGTCGATTAATCGATATTGACGACATGCATGGGCGACATCTATATACTATATCGTTAAATGTAAATATCGATATAGGCGACGCGTATAACATAAGTGGCGCTAATCGTTAAAAACGGGTATGAGGCAATACGTATAATACATATGGTTTTAAGCGTTAAAATTACTCCCCCCCCCCATGAAGCGAGGAAGAGGAACTAATGAGCAGATCGGTCTCACTTTTAACACACCGTTAGTCAACACTTTAACCGTTCGAACGTTGCCCATCTTGTCTGGAAAAACTTCTTCAACTTTACCTAATTTATATTGACCAGGTTTCAAATTGTCTTCCTTTAAGAGAACGAGCGAACCAATCGGCAAGTTTTTTGCCTTTTTGAACCATTTGTTTCGTACCTGAAGTTGTGATAGATAGTCTTTCGACCAAGAATGCCAGAATGAATTGACACGGTTCCGTACTGACAAATAACGCTTAACGAATGGCAGAGTAGATCTGTCATCTTCCAGCAAGGAAATGAGCGCATTTCCTATCAAGAAATGGCCTGGAGTCAAAACTTCATTACTAGTAGAAAGCGATCGGTAACAAAGCGGTCTCGAATTTAATATGCTCTCGATACGGACGAATATCGTATTATCATCCTCATAGTTAAATACGCTTCCCTTTAATGCTCGAATCAAATGATATTTGGCGGATTTAACAGCCGCTTCCCATAATCCACCGCGATGAGGTGATCGTGCCGGTATAAACCACCATGCTCTTCCGCTGAATAATCCTGAACCTTAAGAAAAACATTTTCTACCGAATTTTCCGTTCCTACGAAGTTGGTGGCATTGTCAGAATATACAATGCTCGGACGTCCCCGACGAAAAACAGCTCGTTGGAAACAATTTAAAAATGCATCAGAGGATAGTGAAGAAACAATTTCCAAATGCACTGTGCCTTAGTAACGAAACATACAAAAATCGCAACATAAATTTTGTAATATTTACGAGAACGATGATTGGTGCAATGCCAATCAAAAGATCCAGCCAAATCAACGCCTACACGAGAGAAAGGTCGGCTAACTGAAACTCTTTCTTTCGGCAAGTCCGCCATCAGCTGATTGTGACTTAGTGCTTTACATCGAATGCAAACGGTACAGCCGCTGATCACTGACTTAATAACATTGGTTAAACCGCCTACGCACCAAACCTGGGCTTTAAAAAAGGCTAAAAGAAAAGTGTTATTCGCATGAAAATATTTCGGACGTAAATTTTAAAATCTTCTAGAAACGACCACTCGGAATTAAATTTACGGAAATCTAAGGCTAAATCGTTTGGAATCGGATCATCCCACGCAATTTCTGTAATCCATAATCGTTGTAAAAATATTTTAGCCCTTTTCGTCACTGGGGACAAAAAACCTAACGGATCAAATATCTTCGAAATTTGCGAGAGCAAAATTCTTTTTCTCAGTTTAACCGGTAACTGCGTCATTGTTTCTTTAACCTGTATTTGTAGTGCCGAATTATTATTTATTAACGTTGAATTGATTACCTCTGTTAGTTGTAGTGAATTTGGTTGATATTTACGCAAAACGAATTCAGCTGACTTCAACGTGTCGTGAATTCCACACTGCAATTTGTGAATTATTGATAAGTGGAAATATTTATTTGAAGCAAAACACGCGAAAAGCCATTCAGCGATCAGCCGAATTCCCAAATATTTAATTATATTTCCAAAACAAACCGACGAATCCGGCACTCCTTACACTATTTGTCTTTTTCTGTTGATCGGAGTGCGAACGTCAAAATGAATTTTCTAACTTCGACTTCGTCAGTTATTTCCAGGTCGTTCGGAAATCTTAAAAATCGACTAAATCGTAAAAATTTCTTCAGCCAAACCCGAGATGCCGCTCTGACTGTAAGCCTGTGCAGAGCAAAATCGCCGAAAAAACTGTTCGCCTTTTATGTAATTGGGAACGTTGTTTGCTTCTCATTGCTAATCTACAAGTTAATTTTACTACCAGTTAGTTTTGCCGTTTTCGTGTATTACATACTCGGTTTGTTAAGTTTCTGGTATTTTTTGGATCACTTTTGGTTACGGATGAACAAGAAGTCGATAATGCGTATGGTCGATAAGTCCGATAACATTTATTCCTATTCGGATGGTGAATTGGAAGACATCCGAAGATCCTCTGGTCACATTCGGCAGGCAAGGATACAGCGTAATTTTATCGTTATCGTACTGTCGTTCACTATTCTTATTCTGTCGATATTATTATTCAATCTGTATTGCTTTTATTATCACTACGGGAACTTGGAAACGTATGAAGATTTTGTTCCGTACAATTTTTCGTACCCATTTAGCATCAACACGTTGTTTCGTTATAGTATTACTTTCATTACTGTGGTTGCAGTCACGATTCCCCATACACTCTGCGCGACATTCGGTAAATGTTTCTTCTATTACTTTGGGGAAATTATTCATTCCGAATTGGAGGACTTGATAAATGTTTTGGAACATATCGATTCAATAGTGAAAGTCAGAACTGGACATTTCGAACCGGATCCGGTTTTAATATGCGAAGATATTGAACGGTACTATACAGAGTACGACAAGTGAGTTTAAGCACGCGATACAGTTTATTACGATCTGATTATACAGTGCTATCAGCATTATCAAGCATTAGCCAAATTTACTGAAGATTTCGAACAGTCCTTTAACTTGATCATACTACTTTCGTACGCTAAGTGTTATGTAACTTCAATTCAGAATGATCATTATATTATTATAAAATATTTTCCGCATTATTTAATCTTGGACTAAGTACGATTTACGATGCTGCTTTGATGTTTTATTTCTGTCGGTGCGGCCAACGGCTGTTTGAGGTGAATGAACGATTCGGCGCCGCGGTTTATCAACCAAATTGGCACGATAAATCACTGAGAACTCAGAAAGCGGTATACACGATGTTACTAGTCACTAGTTGGCGTTCTGGGATATCGTATACCGCTGAATTTGTTTTAAAATATGAATTCTTCGTTGCTACAATAAAATCAATGTACGATATGGTGACATTTTTATTAAGTGTCATTTCGTTTAATTCATGATTTTCTGTTTTTGAAGATTGCATTAATGATTTGTGAATTAACACGTAGTTCGACATTTTTACAATTCCAAATCTTTCCCATCTCTCCTTTGATGTAGAATATTTTTCTTTCTTAATTTTTTTTTTTTGAAGTTATACAATAAACAATTAATTGCTTATGTGAAGAAAATTCAACGACTTACGTGAATACTTTATTTTGTTTCTATCCTTTGTGATTGGTTTTTAGATAATTTTTTAACCGTTATTATTTTTTCGACCTATATGTTATATATCTATATAAAAAATTATTCCTTCAACTAATCCTTAATATTAATTTGGTGCTGGTGTAATTATTTTCACATAAATTTTATATGATAAGTTTGCATATCTGCATAAATATATTAAGGCTAAATTTGTTGTACATTGTAACGTGGCATGCGTTGTAATTAGTCACGATTTCGTTAATATTATTTAATTTCAAGTTGTTTAACGACAGTGTATAGAGTATATATTATGTCTTTACGCATCATTTTGTCAGTATATATAACATTTATTTTTTTATTTTTAATTTTTGTGCAAACAAGAAGCAGAGGTAGATACTTTAAAATTCACAACATATATATTGGATGAGGTGAATCACTTTACATAACACCATATGTTAGTAATATGATTTATTTACTGTCTCACTTGGTGAAAGGAATAAAACATTATTACATAGAATATGTGAAAGTAATGAAAAATTAGATACTGAAACCATAGTAGTTACATAAGCATTGAGTATCATCTGATATTGCGCTTAATATTGTGTCATTGGTTCTTAAAATGTTCCGTAATAATCTTTGTTTCTCAAATATTTTGCAGCTAAACTTATTTCAGTTTTGTAGTACCTTTAAATTTGCATAAAGAAAATTCATTACTTCCTGAGATTGTATGAAATCATTAGGTAACGTTGAGAAATTTCCTATGCTTCATAATATTTCTTCGATGATGGTAAACACATCGAAGCAAATAACTGTTGCTTAATATTTAGTGTGTATTTTAGAAAAAAAATCAAAACATAATGTTACTAATAAAAAGTTACAAATATTAACGTATACATATATATTTATATCATTTCTTATTTGACCTTAAATTAATGTAGTATTCAGTTTGTTAGGGTAAGAAAGTTGATTTTTCAAATTGAATATAATTTTAATTTTATTATTCATTCATATGTACGCAGTAGGTTTTTATTTTTATGTGTTTGCACATATATGAAAATGAGTTTTATCAGAATCTTTTTTTTTGAAGGGGGACTCCTCATTCAAGATTAGTCCCGGGTCCCATAAATCTGTAATCCATCCCTGACTGTGCACTGTTCTTTAAAAACGATAAAATAGAACAATAACAAAAACCGAAAGATATACAATTAAAATAAATAGATATGATTTAAACATTTTAGAGTTAATTACCCCCCCATAGCCTGATTTACTTAATCAAAGCCGTAGATTATTTCTTCGCGCCTGTTGTAGCAAAAAAAAATAGTAGTGCCGCAGTTTTAAATCTGTTTACAAAATATTTCACGCCAAACATTACCGTCGAATTACAGTCACATCCTCACTTACAACCTGGAAATTAAATATGTTATTTTTTACAGTGTGCGAGTTAGCAAATTTTTCTCGCATTCGAACCAGATTATTTAAAATTTTATTTTTCGTTGTTTTTAAGGGCTTGAATTTCACTGTCTCTAATAAAACAGATACTATACAGGCGGCGGATTATCAAAGTTCAACAATTTCATTTAGGATAAAAATTTTATTTTTTCTATTGTTGGGAAACGTTTAAATTAGGCCGAGTTAGCCATCTCCCTGGTAAAAGTTATTTATCTTGTTAATTTTTTTATTTAAATTTCACTTTATGACGTAATTTTGTGCACATACCATTATTTCGGTACGCGCAGCGATCGAAGCACGCTACATTTTTAGTCTTGTTAAGTGAAGGTCAATTCTGCCTACGTTGTAAACAAGTTCATTTATTTGAAAAAAGGAAATAGAAATCGATTTCTTAATGATGGGTTAAATAAAAAATGACTATGGAAGATAATCTGAAATATCCTTAGACACCTATAATCGTGATCTGGATTCTGCGAATTCAACGTGAAATTGATTTTATTCTATACTATCACTTATGTGAGATTGTCAATCCCTATATTATACTAACATTAAGCTATACATTAGAAACAAAAAAAAATTGTGTCACATAATGCTACAATTTTATTCAATTTTACATTACTATTGCCGTCAAGTATAAAAATATGCTAAAATATACAATGAAATGTTTTGTGTATTAAAATACCTAAAGCCGTAGCACACGTACTTTGTTTCATTCATCACTAGTAATACAAGAAATGGAAAAATAAATTTTTATATTTATTTGTAAAAATAAATTTAATATAATCGATAAATGTTACGTAGTTGAATATAAAATTTTTATGCAGCAATAAAATTAAGAATAATTAATGCTATAGTGACATTTTTCGTAAGTGTCATTTCATTTAATTCATGATTTTATGTTTTAGAAAATTGCATTAACAATTTGTGAATTAACACGTAGTTCGACATTTTTACAATTTCAAATCTTTCCCATCTCTTCTTTGATGTAGAATATTTTTCTTTCTTATTTTTTTTTTGAAATTACACAATAAACAATTAATTGCTTACGTGAAGTAAATTCGATGAATTACGTGAATACTTTATTTTGCTTCTATCCTTTGTGATTGGTTTTTACATAATTTTTTTAACGCTTATTATTTTTTCGACTTACATATACATAAATTTTAATTTGGTGCTGGTACAATTATTTTCACGCAAATTTTATATGACAAGTTCACATATCTATATAAATACATTAATGCTAAATATGTTGTACATTGCAACGGGGCACGCGTTGTAATCAATTTGTCGCGAAATATTGATTTTCTTTAATATTGTTCAATTTTAAGTTATTTGACAACAGCGTATAAAGTATATGTATATTATGTTTTTATGCATTGTTTATCGGTCATCCTTTCCCCTCTTCTTGGGCCAATGTCTTTATGACAAACCCAACTTAAAAAAAAAAAAAAAAAAAAAAAATCATAAAATTTTTCTCTTTTTTTTTACTTGTGTTTATATTTTATTTAATTTATGTAAATATTATTTAAACTAAAATTTAAATCGAACATCAACGTCCGTTAAATAGGTAGCCATTTTGAAAAGATGGAGTCGGCTTTTAATTGGACGCCCCGTAGCTTTTCGGAGAAACATGTTTAGTTTACTTTTGGACGAGTAGGTCGACAGCTAGCGAGTGCTTTGTGTTTTTTTTTTTTTAAATAAATAAGTTGTGGTTCTCATTGGGCAAGCATGCCCGTTGCGTGAGTGCCCAACACTCCTATTATCGTCTATTCTAGTAAACAAAATTACAGTTAATCATTCTTACTACCTAAATCGAACGTATTAAACCAAAAAAATAAAAATAAAATATATCAATCGACGCAAATATATATATATGAATTACACAATAATACACCCATACACAGGAGCCGCTTATATATTGGACATTGCATACATTAATGTACAGGAAAGAAAAGGAAACTGGTAAATAGATGATCTAAAGGGACCCTAAAAAATGCAGCAATAATAATAAAGGGAAAAGAGGATGCAGAAAAATTCCTTAATCTTTGCACCATTCTTTCAACCATTTCCTCACTTCCCTCTTCCATGCACCAATTTGTTTTTCGTTTATTATGTGACTATGGTACTCATTAATTTAATTAAAACCGAATCATCTGTATTGTTGATTCGTAGATTTACACCTCTAGGATGAATGTAACAAGTATTATTTTGATTCCTTGTTAGTGGAGTTTTTGATCTGGAAGGCGACTTTACGTTATTGCATTTAAATTCAAGTAGTCTGTAATAATAATAATGCATTTTGGGAGACATTTCATTATTTTCCTTCCACCAGGTTGATGTAGTATCACTCCGCTTCCAATGGGGTAGTATAAGTTTCAAACACCTTTTCTGAATTTTACCTATTTTATTGATTTCCGTTTCTTTAGCCTCACCCCATATTTGGATCCCATATAAAATTCTAGACATTATTAATGCATTAAAGTATATCCATAAAAGAACCATCTTCAGTTTATATAACGCTGGAATTGACTTAGTCCATGTGCCCGAATATAATCGGGGAGTATAATTTGGGGGGGGGGGAATTTTCCTTCATATCCCAGTTAGAGGGACACATGTAGATGGTAAAAAAGTATGATGGACATATGGAAGCGGTAGCTTTTCAAAATAGCGGCCATCCCGATTCATATATTAGATCATAACTGGGCTCCTAATCATCTGATTTTAATTTTCTTTTTTTCAAACGAAAGCTTGTTATATTTACAATAACTTTTGTTCCGTAAATTTTTTATGTATCTCCAATAGTTTTTGTGAAATAATGGAAAGAAGAATATTTTGTTTCTCAAAAATGTCTTTAGCCCGAATTACTCGAGTGATAATTAATTTTTACGGGGAAATGCTTCAAATAAAGCATGAAGATAATTTTATAAGCTTTACAATGAAATTTGCAAGAAAATTGTATCTGTGGAGATATGCTATTTTTAGTACCAAAAAGCAGTCGTGCAAATTACGTCATCACGCACGTACAAACATATAAAGAAACGTGACTCATTGTCTTCAATCATATGTTTAATGTCTTTCACCCTAATCTCGTTCCATCCTGGTGCCTTGTGAATTTTTAGATCGTTGATTATTTCTTCTATTTGAGAAACATTTGCAAGTGGAATGAAGAATGACGTCATATTTAACTTGTCAACGTTAGTATTCAGTAACTGAATGTCACATACTCGTATGTGTCTATGCTCTTCTACCGAACGTACGAAGTTTTCGCTAAATTGTTCAGCTACTACGCGTAGATGTACGAAAATAACGTGTTGACTATTTTCGGTTATTTTACTTTTAAGTTCAAGTGCGTAAATGTTTTTGTTTTGTTTTTTTTTTTTTTCTGTTTGAAATGATGGTTGTAAACACGCTTTGATGATTCGTCGTTATTATGGTCAGTCGAGGATCCGCCACAACTAATTTCGTCGTGCGATATTCGTTGAACAGGACAGTATAATTTTATTTTTAGGATTCCGTACACATATAATGTACGGAATCCTAATAAGATGGTTCAGAAATAAAATATCAAATAAAAATCAACAACTCACAATCAGATTGACTTATAAACTTCGAAATTGGATCATAAATTCTAATTAAAATTTTCTTTGAGACAATCTATGACTTCAAGCTAATCGATCACCCTGAACGCCAAAAAAACCAAAAAACCGTCAAGAATATATAATATGGAATTCAAAACGATCTCAAAAATCACCATTAAAAAATTCATAAATCATCACCTGATAAACCTATAAAAGTGAAATTCAAAATATAAAATAAAACGTCGAAACTCTTCCATAAAAGCAAAAAATTACGGTTCAAAAATTATGTAGACTCGCCCCCTCCCCCTGGATCTCAAAACAGCAAAAAAATTAAGTTCACGTAAATAATAGCTTGAGTAAAAAAGTGGAGAAAACCAAAACGAATCTGAAACTTACGCGCAAAGGACAGTTTTATGGAAAAATTATAGCCAAGCTTACAACTTTATATTTAGACCCTCGAGACACCGACAAAAGCTCGAAATTTTTGAAAAAATATTTTTTTCCCGGGCATGTGATATTTTGTTGGAAAGGTCGCTATTTGTCGAGAACAAAACCATATTTCGTTTCCTTAACGAAACTTTCGAAGTGGGCGAAAAGTTCAAAAAAACGCAAAAAATTACGTGAATACGTAAACCCCCCCTTATGGCGCGAGTTTTGAAAAAGGTTAAAAATATGCGCATCCCCGTATATTTTTCTAGTTTGGAACATCTGGCTTTGCAACTTTGAAATAATACCCTCGGAGCACCGAATGCTCGAAATTTTAGAAGAAAAAAAATTCTTTCCCCGGACGTGTGATATATTGTTGAAAAGATCGCTATTTGTCGAGAACAAAATCGTATTTCATTTCCTTTACGAAACTTCCAAAGTTGACAAAAAGTTCAAAAAAGCGCAAAACATGACGTGTAGCCCGCTCTTGTGGCGCAAGTATTATAATCAAAAATTTTGAAAAAGGTTAAAAATATCCATATCTCCGTATAATTCTTTAGTTTGGAATATACGGATTTCCAATCTTAAAATTAGACCTCGAGGCGCTGAAAGCTCAAAATTTTTGATTTTTTTTTTCCGGTCATGTGATATATTAGTGGAAAAATCACTCTATTTGCCAGGAACGAAATCGAATTTCACTTCTTTAACGAAACTTTTGAAGTTGCTGGAAAATTCAAAAAAGCGCAAAAATTAACGTGTCCAGCACTGTCACTATTGCAGCTAAAAATTTTAAACAAGGTTAAAAATGTGAGCATCTTCAAATATTTCTCTAGATTGTAGCGTCCGAAGTTTCAACTTTGAATTTGGACTCCCGGGACATCAAAAGCTCGAAATTTTTGGGAAAGGTATTTTTTTTCCCAGTCGTGTGTCATGTTGGTGGAAAGATCGGTTTTTGTTGGAAACAAAATTGTATTTTATTTCTTTAACGAAACTTTTAAAGTGGTAGCAAAAAGCCCAAAGAAGCACAAAAATTTATGTATCTCTTCCTCTTTGCAGAGCGAAAAATCGTATTTCTTTGTTTTGACTTTAGTATTATGTAAATGTAAATTATAGTTATGTTTAACTTAACATATCGAATCCTCAACGCATGAAACATCATGCTTGACTGAACTTGCTTTTTTCCTTTTATTCACAGGCTCGTTTTGTTATTTTCTTTTATTCGGCGCATTCGTTATTTTTTCATGACCCGGCGACGAGCTAATCATTTTCGGGCTTGGCTACTTTATAACACATCGCGTGATAACTACTCGAGTGTAATTATTTCCGTTCTCTAATTCAAATTTAACTTTACCTGGATGTTATATATTTTTTAATTTTATTTACAACAATTCGGAAGTGGAATTTAGTCGGTATTATCTGCTATAAAGTGCGATTTGTCTGACCATCAAGAGAGACCCGCGATCAACGAAATGCCTCCGCATGAAAATTCTGACATTAACAGAAACTCTGCCATCGACGTAGCGGAGCTAACCTTAGCGCTGAATAATGTTCTTACAAGATTAGCTTCGATCAGCGCATTGAGAGCACCTGCACGGGAATCTAGCGGAGAAATCCGGAGCAAGGTATATTGGGCAGTGGCTCGTCGAACCCATTGAACAGATTTCTGATGAACAACAGTTGACCGAGTCACGGAAGTTGGATTTTGCGAGAGACAAGTTGTGAAGAGCTTCGTCGACAAAATAATTCAAACTTTCAGTTTTCGGGTCTCGGTTATAACGAAATCGGGTAAAATGCGGAAACGTGTGCGGTCAGTCGAAATTTCTAATGTGTACCGTTTGTGGGCTACCGGAACAAGACGCGTTAGAACAAATAATTATTGGATTGCATTCGATTAATTTGTCCGAATACGTAGCACTGAGCCGACCGAAATGATTAAATAACTTACTGGACGTCATTAGATACCTTGAACGCGAGTGAGCATTTGCCCAAAATTGACCCGTAGTCCTTCGATCGTGAACCCTCTAATTCCAGCCGAGGTAAGGTAAACTTAGAACTCGTAACCGATAAACATCACTGTCCTGTACTTATCGTCGAAAATAAATATCAACCGTACAACATGGAATCGAAGATTAGACGTTTTGGATTGCGGAAAATTCATTTGGTCAGTCGGATCGGGTGCTATAAAAATTACTTCTTCTTCTTCTCGTGCCACCCGATTCGGGTATTGCTTAATCATCATGTATGGATTGGATTATCTGCTGGAATTGATTTCGATCTTTTGCTATTCTGACTAGATCTTCTGTTTTCTTAATTCCGGTCCATTTTTTTATATTATCTATCCAAGCGGTCTTTCTTCTTCCCGGATTTCTTCTTCCTTCTATCATGCCCATTATATTATTATTTGTCTGTAGTAATTTGTATTTTTCACCTCTCATGAAGTGTCCAAAAAATTTTATCTTCCTTCTTTTTACTATAGTCATTAATATTCGGTCAGTTCCCATTAGTTCCAGTACTTTCTCATTTTTTAACTTTTTGGTCCACGGTATTTTCCACATTCTTCTGTAGCACCACATTTCAAATGATGATATACGCTTCCTCATATTTTCCTTTATGGTCCATGTCTCGCTTCCATATAGTAGCACTGACCATACGTAACATTGCAATATCTTGTTCTTGATCCTTAGGCTTAATTTACTATCGCAAAGGATGTTTTTTAATTTCATAAATGTGTTTCTGGCCATCTCTATACGAGTACGTATTTCCATATCAGAATCATTACTTTGTGTTATCCAGCTACCTAAATATTTATATTTTTCCGTTCGTTCAATTTCTTCGCTGTCTAAAAATAATTTTTCATTTAGATTAGGCTGTCTTGCAACTACCATGAATTTTGTTTTTTTAGTATTTATACTGACTCCTTTCTTCTTGCTTTCTATTGCAACTATGTCTAGTAGCCTTTGTAGGTCTGTTACATTTTCCGCCAGTAGTGCAGTATCGTCAGCAAAGCGAATCACTGAAATTCTTTCGCCTGCAATTTTTATCCCTTCACTACGTTCATCTAAAGCTTGAGCAAAAATTGCCTCAGAATACAGATTGAATAGTACCGGCGACAATATGCATCCTTGCCTAACCCCTCGTTTTATTGGTATTTGATCTGTTAATTGTTCATCTATTAATATTCTTGCATGTTGTTTTTCATAAAGCGTTTGTATAATCTTAATATCCGACTGGCAAATACCTATATCTTTTAATGTTTTTATTAGTTCCGTGTGCCGTACCTTGTCGAAAGCTTTGTAATAGTCTATAAAACAAATGTATACTGATTTTCCGAACTCCAGTTGTCTTTGGATTAGTGTTTTCATACAAAATAACGCTTCTCTTGTACCCATTCCGTTCCGGAAACCGAACTGGTTCCATTTCATGTTTTCTTCGCATATTTTAATTATGCGTCGATGAATTACCCGCAGAAATATTTTTAGAACGTGGCTCATTAGACTAATTAATCTATATTCATCACATCTATATGCATTTGTTGTTTTTGGTATGGTAATGAACCTTGATTCTAGCCAATCTTCCGGTATTTTCCCATTTTTATAGATTACATTGAAAAAGCCAGTAACTTTCTTGATTTCCATAGGACCTAACATTTTTAATATCTCTATTGGCACCTCATCAGGTCCTACCGTTTTCCGTACTTTAGCTTGCTTGATTGCCATCTCCACCTCAGATTCCAAGATTGGCAACGTATCCCCTTCTTCCTGTGGCATCCTTTCTTCTTGATCATCAAACAGCGTTTTCACATACTGTTCCCATGTTTTTACCTTTTTATCAGTATCCGTTATGATATCTCCGTTCTCCTTCCTTAGAAAAGTTATGTCTTTTTTTATATGTATGCGTCGTTTCTCTAATCTTCCTATGTATGTTAAATTCATCATGTTTGCTATGTAATTGCTCAATCTCTTTACACTGTTCATTCAACCATTCTTCCTTTGTTTGTATGATCTTTTTTCTGATGCTTTTGTTAATTTCTTTATATTTAAGCGGGTTATTTTTCCACTTTCTTCTATACTCCATTAGGTCTAATATTTCGCTGGTCATCCAGTTCTTGTGTTTTCTGTTTTGTTTCCTTGTAAGTTGCTCTTTTGTTATCGTATTAATTGCAGATTTTATTTGTCTCCAGTCTTCTTTAATATTTCCAGTGTCTCTCATATTTCGTATTTGATCATTCACCTGCTCTTTTATTTTTTCCCGTATTTCATGGTTCTGTAGAATTTGTAGATCTAATCTTATTTTCTTAGTTTTTTGGATTTTCTTTACTCTTATGCGTATCTTTGCTTGTAGCAGGTTGTGGTCTGTATTCGCATCAGCACTTGGCATAGTCTTTACAGATAATACGCTATTTCTAAAACGCTTATTGGCAATTATAAAATCAATCTGATTTCGGATTGTTGTTCCCGGTGTATCGGCTGGAGATTTCCATGTATATAGCCTTCTCATGGGTAACTTGAAGTATGTGTTCATAATAGTTAAGTCATTTTGTTGGAAAAACTGTACTAAGAGATCCCCTCTGTCGTTTCTGACTCCCAATCCAAATGGTCCCGTATCTCTTTTGTAATTGCATTTCCCACTTTGGCGTTGAAATCTCCTATGATGTATGTGGCTTCTTGTTTCTTACAGCTTTTTAGTACTGTTTCAATATCCACGTAAAATTCTTCAAGCTCTTCCATAGTTGCTTCAGTTGTAGGTGCATATATTTGTATAATGTTTATGTTCACTGGCTGTGCTTTTATCTTAAGTGCTATTATTCGAACATTGTAAGGAACACAAGATATAACGTTTTTATCCCATTCTTTATCAATTATTATAGCAACTCCTCTATGATGATTTCCATTTTTGTCACCTGAATAATACACTGTCATATTCCCTGTTGCAATCTTTCCATTTCCAGGCCATCTTACCTCGCTGAGGCCAAGTATATTCAATTTTAGTCTTTTCATTTCCAGAATCACATTTGATAATTTCCCCGGTACGTATAATGTGCGCACATTCGATGTACCCATAATAGTTTCCTTTGTATGATTTGTATTTCTTCGCCCCATTGTTTTGCCTTCCCGGAATCTTAATGTCCCATTCCTCTGTTCAGACGTCTTATCGCAAAACTGTCGGAGATTTTTTCTTTCGTGTGCTGTTATCCCACTTGTGTTATTGTCCAGTCTCTCAATTTCCACACTAGACCTGGGATCCATCATAGCATGGCCAGTCGCATATTTCCCATTACCAAGCCTGGAAACTTGATAACGCCGGGCGCCAGCCGGACCGTATGGCATATATATCCTTTCCTTTTTTACTTTCATGATGATATTTCTTGGGATGATACTGCAGTGGTTTCCCGTTGCCTTCTGCAGGATTTTCTGTCGGGGTTTACTCCCCTAGCCGAAAAGACCCCGTTTTAGGGCGCGGGATGCTCGCCTACTCGCTCTAGATTGATGTTCACCAATCCGACTGGGGCACATACGTCTCGAGCGAGTTGCTGATAGTCTGCTGTTATAATTGCAGTAAAAAGCTTAACGGTATTTATTGGCAGGCAAACCTTCGGCAAGTGAACCTCCCTCCGTTTTCCCATCAGCAGTATAATGTGAGTTCATAAAAATTACACCCAGCCGGAAACCTGTTAATCGAATGTATCGTCACAGTTAACCACTATAACAACGCTGGAAACGAAGGAAATGAACCAACCGATTCAACAAGACTACGCGACCAAGAATATCCGGACTCCTGACGATAATGTGACAACTGCGGTACACATAGGGATATCAACGGCATTCGAATACCAGTCAGATAAACAGCAGCGACGCGTCCAACGAGACAAGGAACTACAGCAATCCGTCATGTTTAATTCAGTTAGCACGGATCAGCCCCTGTTCCAACCACATTCATCAAGAATGATCTGCAGCTTGGTGAGTCAGTTACACATTTATCTGACCAAATTCTAGCGACCGTAAACGAGTACTGAACTACATTTGCCGTCGACGAGATTGATAGTTTTCACGGCTTTGACGATTCTGGTAAAAATCGAGCGACACATCTCATCGAGAATAATAACGCGCCCGCCGAGCAAGCTAAATTCAGGAAGATAGACGAGACTGCAGAAAAAGGTCAATAAAGACGCGAAAAAAGTGGATCATCTGGCGTCGTCGAAAACTGATGAGTTTGAAATTGCAAAGCTGGACTCCGAGAACTCGCATCGTAATTTCGCCGAATCGACAATGGACGCGTCTCTAGAATCTGCGATACACAAAGGAGGCAGCGGTAATCGAAAAGAAGGCGACAGTGAACGGTACCGCGATGATCACACACGACATCACACTTCAGCTTTTTTCGTAAACCGAATTCCGTCGAAGAACCACTTGTGAGCAGTTTTGACGCTGAGACACCATACAAACACAATTAATGCCGAAGTCCCAATTACCACCGAATTTAACTATAATCACCTGAAGATGAGAAAAAACACTAGACGATTTTGATGCGTCGTCTATCAAACCGGACTTGACTAGTGAAGTAGAAATGGAACAACTCGACCTATCCGCCGTCGCCAGAACAAAGGCACATCAATAGCTTTGGCTTTACCGCTAACATCGTCGATGTTTGTTATCTACATTTGAAAATATGTATATATGAAAAACTATGCTGAAGATATCGTAAACAGTTAGTTTAAAATACAATGTTCATACTCGTATTAGACCATGTAACGCAGGTTTTAGAACAATTCATAGGCCCCTTCATTTCCCTGAAATAACATTTACCGGGACTGCTTTAACGGTACCAGCAATATTTTATGGCCTATCCATGACCGTTTAAACAGACCATTATCGCACTCAATGAATTGCAGTGGGAAACAAATCCTGCCAAAAAATTAAACGATTGAATATCAAATTTGTAAACCAAATGCAATACAATATGTATATATGCATAGTGTAAACAAAATAAATCGAAGTTTTTATTGTAGAGATACAATACGTTAGTTTAAAGTCGAAAATAAAGAGAGTAAGTTTGAAAATTTAATAGAAGAAGAAAAATATTTTTCGAGAAATACGTAAAACGAATTTCATTAGAAAACTGGAAAATTTTAACTTCTTTATGTACACAAATGCTATTTACAAGATATGAAACAATAGATAATTCAACAAGTTCTCGACTGACTACAATTTAATCCGATTTAATTATACATACCCCTACCTAATTTCCAAAATTCTGACATCAGCAGGCTCCCCTTATTTCAGTAAATAACATTACTGTATATTGTGCATATTATATTTTATGCATTTAAAGGATCCATTAGTTCCAGACAATAACTATTAATTACAAAGTAATTCTTAGGCTACCCTCCATTAGAAAAAATGTCCCAATTTTATGTAACGCAAAATGTCCTAATTTTATGTAACGTTTGTTATATTTTATAGGATTTTGGTTATTACTATTTAAAAAATGTCACAATTTTATTTAATGAATTATGTAACGAAAAATGTAACAAAAAAATGTCTTAATTTTATATAATGAAAGTTAAATGTTAGGATAGGATTTTTGGATTATGTTATTTTTTTTGTGTTGATGCCAGTAAGAATTACGTTGTAAATTTTGATCATTTTATACAAAGTATAGAAGAGAAAGAGACAGAAATGAAAGCAAAAGGGATCAAGAGGCAAAGCCCCTTACGAGGCCAAAATGGCCGAGTTTATATATATATATTGAAAAAATGAAATGCTTAATTGCAGATAAACGGTCACTTTTGTATGTTTGTGAAAAGAAGCTTGCGCAATGCCGAAAGATTCGATGATTTTTTAAGTGTATTTCTATATCAAAAATCAGTGTTTTATTCATAAGACATCGCAGTGATGAATTTGATGGTGATGACGCCCTAGGCTGGTATGCCGCCTTTCTTGTAATGAAAAAAAAGTCGATGGGTTTCGATAACAATTTTTAAAGTCAAAATCAACAATTCTTACATGCGCATGATAAACTTACTTTAATTACGATAAAAATATATTATTCTTCGATACATGAAATCACAAGATATGTTATCGTTCACGAAAAACTTCCGACTTTTAAGAGACCGAAAAGAAACTTTTGGGTTCAGGCACCTTTTAAATTTTCGCGCCCCTCAAATGTTACCGCCCTTGGTTCAAGCCTCACGGGCCTAGGCCTAAATCCGCCACTGAACCATCGTAAATCTTTAATGGGGAGCATTTTTATTGCACGATATAAATGCGTATGCGCTACAGATTTATGTAAATAATGAAAACATACTCGGATAGCAGATTATATTTGTTTTTTGAATAATATTCAGTTTAAAAAATATTATCGCGAAACCGACAACATAAAAATACGCAAAGGAGTGCGTATTCCTTTTAAACAAAACGCACCGTTGCGCTTTATAACGATCATTTTGAATGCCAATCTGATGGTTATAAATTATTTTCCCGAAACCGAATTTTGAGAGACGCTTTTTTACCTTTTCACATTGAATGCTTTTGGGCTGAAGGTCGAAAAAAATTTTGCGTCATGTTGTTTTGTCTTTTTTTTTTTTTTTTTTTTTTCATTGTAAAAAAAATGATGTAGAAAATAACGAAATTTTAACGAATTTTATATAAAAAATTAATTTTAATACTAATAAGTATTATTTTATCATAATACATAATATGTAAAGTACATATTTCAATTTCGTTTCGTCGCAAATTATTTACACTAGCATAGCAATTTTCAATTCTGATGAAGAAAGAATAAAATTTTGATGTTTGTAGAGTGGATGAGACACGTTCACGCCAACGCCGCAAAACCATAAAAGATCTAGAATAAGTTTTCAATTGATACTTCTTTTTCTTTAAAACAACTACTGAAGACGAAAAAAAGATATGCTGCCAGCGAGGAAAAGACGCTGAAAAACACCATCATCAACCTTTACTTAGTATCACATTAGTTCTGTTAAACAAATGTAAATCAGTCTTTGCATTTTATATATTAGTGAAAATGAAACATGTTGTATACTTATTGTGTTGACCTATTCTTTCTTTTCATTAACGTTATGAAATTCTGACAAACTAAAAATCCCATCTTATCGCAAGGTTTGGCAAGATCTGGTTATGGTGGAATTGTCGATTTGGAAATGAATGATTCCAAGATTACATTCAATTTTTCATAAAGAGCAAACATGAAATAAAAAATGGCCATAATTTTTGTACAAATCTCTGTATTAAAAATTTATGTATTTTCTCAAAAAAAAAAAAAAAAAAGAAACATGAATCATCACAGGTATGGAAATGTATTTTCAATTATTTGATTACTAAAAACATTCCATGTTTCAATGTTTTTTAGTAAAATGAAGAAAGTATATAATTTAATAAAATAGTTACTTTTAGGCGCAAACAAAAACTCGACAACCGAAATTTTGGTAACTATAGTTACACTTGTATCAGCCAAAAATTTTAGGAAGATTAATTCTATTAATAATTCATTATAGCGAAGAAAAAAAAAAAAAAAAACAAGAGTAAAAATGATAAAATAATTAAAACACGTAAACGAAAAAAAGGTGGTAATATAATTTATAATTCCCTCTCAAATGATATATGAAATGCAGTAAATTACATTCTGTAGAAAGTTTCCTTAAAATTATTCGCGATATTAAACATCACAGACGTTGGCGCACCCAAGGGCTGTGCTACGCGACTGCATCTCCCCCCAGGGAGAATAAACGGACACTGTTAATAATGGAAAAATTGTTGACAGTAGAAATTAATATTTGATAAAAATATAAAGTGTTTTTAAATAACACATTTTACACAAAAATAAATATATAACTAGGAGAAGAGAGAGAGGTATAGATATACCAAACATGTTCGACCTCCGCCTTTACTTTTGCCCCCCCCCCCATGGGACAAATCCTGGGTACGCCAATAGGCACCGATGTATATCTACAGTAAAAAGGATCGTTCACTCTGCTGGTCTGTAATACATACATATATTTTACAGCGAATGTTCCACTTTAAAAGATAGTAAAATTAATATTCATTTCAAATAAGGTCCACAAATTGCAGACCAAAAACGGAAAGAAAATTAAACGCATGTTTAATTTAAAAAAATAAAAGGATTATTTAAAACGTGAGGAAGCCAATTTTTAACTAAGCAGCCATTTTAATTTTTTGATAAACAACCGTATTTGTTAAAAAGTACGCATTTCTTACATCTATTTACAAGGGCGTCGCCAGCCGATGAGCCGGGGAGGGCAAGATGAGTTGCTAGCCGCCAGGGGGGCAAGATGATATAAAGAGGATAGAGTTATAGGAAAAATAAAATTTATAAGTTGTAAAGGTTTAATATTTTATTAAACAAGAATAAAATCTTAATTAAAACATAATTTTCGTGGGTTTCTGGCAAATTGTCCATGATTATGCGCCTATGAATACTCATCATGGCCTGTTGATTAAAAAGTTTCAAGGCTCCAGGGGGGCAGCTGCCCCCCTGCTCCCCGCTGGCGACGCCCGTGTCTATTTATACTCGAGAGTACCTTTTACACATAAAGCGACAACGCTAAAAATACGCAATCCCCCTTACAATGTATATATGTTTATCATTAACATAATACCTCCTTTTCTTTTTTTATTAAAAATACTTTTAAAATTAATTCAATTCAATATAAAATAACTTTTAATTAATTTCTCACATAAAACAATACTTGACAATCACTGACGAAAATAAATTCCGGAAGAGTGTTGTGTCCACACTTGCGGGCCGAATTCCACTGTGACCGGAATTAGAGTGTTTAGCATATAACGGCTGCTATTGGGCAAATGTGTAAATTTTTACGATATTTGCAATAGAGCTATTTTCTCGTTCCTTTTGCAATATTTCAAATAAAGCATTCCCCTCTGTATTTAGATATTATTTAATTTTTCCCGAAATTATTTTGCTTTCTTTATTTACCCCATGAACTTGGGCATTCCGCGAAGTAACCCAAGGAATTAACTAATGGTCCAATTGCGCAGAACGCACGGCTCTTTTAAGCTTCTATCTATTGTAATTTGTGTAATCTTTTTTTGCAAAAATGATAGGAGTATTGATATCAAAAAAAGATTAACCAGTCAAAATTTATAAAATTGAATAGAAAACGGGAAAACAAGTGATAACCAAATAATAATGGAATGTATATGTTAACTTTTTGTGATAGTGGACTATTGTGTCAGCAGTACGAACACTTCATTAACGTCTATTGTCGTGTATAACGTTGTTTATCTTCATTGTAGAATATTAAATTCTACTGATACATTTTACACTATTTTTGAATTCCACCTACGAACTCTACTGAAATTGACTCAATATTTCTCATTTCAGGTTTTTAATATTTCCCATTTCGATACAGCAAAATAAAGTTCGAACATTCTAATTGAAATACTGGCATACATACCGCGCATCAAGATGATGTTATGGTAACTTCATGTTTTTATTGTTGACGGATTTATTATTGTTGTTTTAATTTTGATTGTTTATACACACCATGAAGATGGATAGTAGTATCCCCTACACTAGTAGGTGTTTTTATAATTTACATTCAAAAATTTGTGTACACTCTCCTCCGCCGCTATAATAAAAACAAATTTACGGACTAGCTCTCCCACAGCGAAATTAACGAAAAAATATGACACTGTATAATTGTGTACAATTTTGTGTAAATTGTGTATCAATATTCCCGAAATTTTGTACACTCCCTTCCACTGTTATAATAAGAACAAAAAACAAATTTAGTAGCCCCCCATCCATGATGAAATTTACGAAAAAAAGTGTGCTACCATATAACTGTATATAAATGTGTACATTGTGTACTAATATTTGTGTATATATACTTTCCTTTACGTTATAATAAAAACAAATTTGAAAAAAAGTAATTTAAGGGCTTCCTAATTTACGCTTACATACATATACTGTTAGCGTAAGGCTCATACATCAAAACTAAAGAAGTTATATTTACACCTTCTATCACTACAACAAAATAAGTTTTGTATCATATTCATCCATGAAATTACAAATTTGAATTTTGTAGCGAACATATACAAACTGTGTAAGGAAGCAGTATGAAAATTTATAATGTACATAATGTTTTTGTGTAACTGGAGCTTTAATAGAAATTCTTACACAAACCTTAAATTAAGTGGAACCTACTCTTCTATAAGAATTATAGAATGGCATCGTCTTAATGCCCGGGTGGTTTCCATTGGTGAACTTTGAGGAATCTATTTTATATATGTATGTATATAATTAAAAATGATATTCATTGCGTTAAAAACGTATCACATACATCCCCGTATTTTCACAATATATATTAGCTAAATATTAATTATTATAACCTACGTTTCCCAGAATTATGAGTGTACACAACTTCGGGAGCGCTGATACACAATTTACACGAATTATACACAATTATCCGACACCATATTTTATCATAAATTTTTCCTTCAGGGGCTGATGAAATAGACATTTGAAAATGGTTAATGAACAGTATGTATTACACATCAATATCAAACAAAAAACCAAGCTAATGATATTAAATAGATCTAATGACGTAAATAATGAATCCATCCTCAGAAATTTTGAACTGGTAGATCACTATGTGTACTTGGATTTCCATAATCAAAACAGAAGGTGGCTCATGCAAAAAATTAAAATGAAGAATATTTCTTGGATGGAATACAATGGCACGTCTCCAATCTATTGTTTGCAGTTCAGAAATTCCCTTAGATACTAGAAAAAAATATTTTTCCAATTGTACTATACACGGCGGTGGACAATAAAAGTAACAGATGAACCGAGAATGGATAACATGTAAGACTAATTTCGCTGTAATAAACAAAATTAGCTAGCCAAATAGGCTGAGTGTAATCTGCGAGAAACGAATCTCGAGCTGTTTGAGCGCATCGTGAGGCATGGAACAAACAATTTGGAAAAGACGATGTCGTTGAGGAAAATATCAAACATAAGAGGAAAGGCAAGACCACTCTTACAATGCTTGGATCCCGACTGGGTATGATTAAAGGGGCAATCTTGGTGGCCCAGGACCGAAAAGAATGGATATGTATTTGTCACATTTTATGCATTTAAAGGATCCATTAGTTCCAGACAATAACTATTAATTACAACGTAATTCTTAGGCTACCCCCCATTAGAAAAAATGTCCCAATTTTATGTAACGTTTATACAAAGTATAGCAGAGAAAGAGATAGAAATGAAAGCAAGAGGGGTCAAGGGGCACAGCCCCTTGCGAAGCCAAAATGACCGAGTTTATATATACATATATATATATATATATATATATATATATATATATATATTTCAAGTCATTCCCAGGTTTAACCAACTTGAAATAATTGTGCACCAGAGAAATCTGGGAAAGTATAGGCGGCCGAGAGAAAGGAACTGCCCCCCCTACTCGTATTAGTACCATTGGGCTTAGTATATTGTAAACCCTAGCTTCACTATCTCCGAAAGCGCCCTGTCAAGGGTTTGGGACTTACTTTACTTTATATATATATATATACAGTCGACTCGCAACTAATAGAAAAAAATCCGGATATGCCGAAGTTCAAGGTTAAATACTGTAAATTAAATGAAAAAATGAAAATTAACTTATCCTATAAAAAAGTAAACATGAAAATTAATTTACGGTACATGAACTAGTTTTTAAAGAAGTCGGTGTTTTTCGCGGCATTCTCTTCTTTACCGATATATCTCGCCACTTGCGTAAACAAATTATACCAGCCGGTGACGCTTCTTTCTGTTGAGTAATGTACTCCAGCGTTACTTCGATCGCTTTCAGTCCTTCATCATGTGGTATAACACTTTGAAGGGGCTCGTTATCCATATTTTCTTCAACTGGATCCTCGTTGAGTACCATGGCCACAATATCCTCATCTGCCGTTTCTTCGATCTCATCGTTGCCCATCCATTCTGTAACGTCATCCGCATTACCCGTTTTAAATCCTGGAATATTTTTCATTAGAGAAACAATCTTCTCGTTGTCTTTTGAACTGTGCAGATCACATTGTTGGTAAATTTCACCCTATTTGTCACTGAGTTTATGATCTAATAATATTTTCCACAACCACATTAATGCTATAGAACTAATCTCTTTCTATCCTCAGATAACCAAGTGATAACATCAAGTATATCAACTGATTTTAAAGCAACCTGGACAGTCCTCATAAGTTTCAACGCTTAATATTAATCTAGTGAGAAGGCAGCGTCGATATTTCCTTTTAAGGCATCTAGAATTTTTTGATCCATGGGTTGACAAACCAATGTAACGTTTGCTAGAAGAAACATTGCCTTTATATCACCATCCTGTAACTCCTTAGTTGCCGGATGGGAAGGTGCGTTGTAGAGAATAAGGATTGCTTTTCTCGGTAACTGTTTATTGGACAAATGTTTCGCAACTGCAGGCGCAAACTCTTAGTGAAACCAAGTTTTAAAAATTTCACAGCATCTTCATTTGCAGCGAATGTAAATAAATATTCAGATATGTACTGCATATAGCTATGGATTTTATAAAAGTGCTTTGGCTTTTTCTTTTTTTTTTTGAAAAATCGATCCGGATAATCGGTATATTTAGCAATAAAAATTAGAATTAAACAGGAAAGGGAAAATAAAAAAAATATGAAAATTATTATGTGTACAAATAAGTTTCCGCCGTTTTTTATCAAAAATTAGGAATTTATTGCGAAAGAACGGTACATTACCTTTTATTCAAAGTATTGTCCATCACTAGCTACTACCTTTCCCCATCTTTCTGGCAGCATTCGGATACTACGTCGGAAGAACTCTTCATCTTTTGAAGCTATCCATGAAGCGACCCAATTTTTAGTATCTTCATAAGATTAAAACCGCTGCGTAGACAGGCGCTGTGCCATTGACCGGAACAAGTGATAATCGGAAGGGCCAATGTCTGGCACCCAATTAAGTGTTTCCAAGTAGGTTTTAATCGGCGCAGCAATATACGAATGAGCATTATCATGTCGAAGAATAATTTTTTTGTGTTTGGAGTCATAATGGGCGCGTTTTTACTTAAGTGCTCGATTCAATCTCATTAATTAGGTTTGATAGAGAGCTCCAGTAATTTTTTCGTTCAGTTTAAGCAACTCTTAATACACGACACCAAGCTGATCTCACCAAATAGACAGCATGATTTTTTTTCCATGAACATTAGGTTTGGCTGTCGATGTTGAAGCATGGCCGGGTGATCCCCATGATTTCCTCTTTTTTGGGTTATCGTAATGAATCCACTTTTCACCACCAGTGACTATACGATGCAAAAAACCCTTGCTTTTTTGCCTGGCAAGCAGAATTTCACACGTGCAAAGTCGGCGTTCAATGTCTCTCGGCTTCAGTTCATATGGAATCCACTTGTTTTTGAATCATTCCTAACGATTTTAAACGGTGTGAAATTTCTTGTTGAGTTACTTCTAATGTAATTGCAAGTTCTTCTTGCGTTTGGCACGAATATTCCTCCAATAATGCTTCCAATTCTGTGTCTTCGTAAATTTCGGCCTTCCACTACGTTTTTTGTCTTCCACGTCAAATTCGCCGTTTTTAAATTTCTGAAACCACTCACGACAACTTCTCGGATTGAAGCAGATAATAGTGACAAAAAAGAATAAGTAAATTAAAAAAAGTTAATAAAAAAAGATTGAATACACGTAGAAATTAAAATACAACAGTTTTTTCATGGCTAGGTAATTTAAAACAATTATGTAAAACATATGGTTCTAAAAATGATTAAAAACAGAGAAAAAAAAATTACCGAAACAAAATAATTTCCATCTAAATGATAAAAAATGAATATTTAAATCTGAGCTACTTTGAATACGAACATTAAAAATGCAGAAAAGGAATGAAAAAATTTTTTTCTTCTAAATTACATGCTAATTAGGGGGGGGGGGATATTATAAAAGTGTATTTCAGTTTAATAAGAAATAGTAATCGGTATTGCATGTCTCTTTCCCGATTTCGTTTATGTATTTGAAAAAGTCGTTTGTATTGTCAGGTAAATTTTTTTAGTTTAAAAAATTGTTCAGGCATATGTGATCTTTCTGCTTCGCGACAGACAGACAAAAATTATTAACTTTAAATAATAGAAAAACAGTTTAATTTTCCTGACACTAATATCAATATATGTTATTCCTGTTCAGAATAAACACATTATCTACAGTGCGCTGATAAAGATCGAACAAACGAAAACATGGAAACTAATAGGAAAGAGAATATATTGTCGATTCACTGAAGGGGAGAAAATTCTATGTCGTAATCAATTGAAAATATCGTTTTTTGATACACGTAAATTTTCAGCTTCATAGATCGAGTAGTTTCTACGGTATGTTGATAATTGTTAAGCCGCTCAAATATTTCTGCATTTTCTCTTTTATACTTGTAGGTGCGACAAAAGTCTTTACGCACCTGGTATACGAACACATAAACAAGTCCCATCGATTTGCACCAAATTTGAAAGAGAAGCAAGGACAACCCGAAAACACCAACAAATGGAAAGACCCAGCAGAGCATCACCATTAGCAGCAATGAGCGTAAACAAGGGATAAGGTCGAAAAAACGCAATTTTATGCTACGAAAAATTAATATTTACAATTAATTAATGAGGACAAACGGAACAAAATACACATAAAAAAGTAAAAACCGTACGTGTTATGCCAATGAGGACGTGTTCTTTTACTGATTTCTTTCGTTTGTGGTGTTGTAATTTTTTTAGAAAAATGTCGGTATCGTCGAAAGTGGCAGCAAGGATTGATGCTCTCATTGGTCAGGGACGAAATCTCTGTAGCTCGTGAGTACAATTTAACAGAAGGAAGTGTGTGGCACATTTATAATATATATTCAGCGACTAGCTCGTACGCATACCGGCCAAGATCACAGGTCGTCCGCAAGCTACAGATGTGCGAGATCGAAGAATCTGCGCAAATCACTCTCGACATTTTCAATTCTCGCTAGGCAAGATAACGCGACTAGTGCTGAACTTCTCGGACGGTTCAACGACAACTCAATGGACAAGGTTTGGGCAGTTATAAAACAGCGATGAGAGGCCGTTCCTCACAGAACAGCAAAGAAAAACGCGACTGGAATTTGCGAGTAACCACTTAAGCTTCTTGGGGGCTCGAAGGTGGTATGGGGTGGTATACAGAACGACGCGAAATCCGAGCTTCATGTACACCACAGATCCTTTGTGGTGAATGCTAGTCCAAGACATTCTCCTTGACTGTACCATTCGCGCCGATTGTAGATGCCGGTTTCCCACTGCAACAGGATAACGCACGGCCCCACGTTGCTCTGACCACCAGAGAATTCCTTGAGGAGGCCAGGTATTCTCACTATGATCTGACCAGCTTGCAGTCCAGACCTCAATCTGATCGAACATGTCTGGGACAAGACAAGCTCGACAACCGCCTGTATCCTTGATAGGTGAGCTGGGCCCAGCTTTGGTAGACATATGGAATAATATTCCTCAGGAGGATATCTAGAAAGTTATCGACAGCATGTCACGGCGCTCTGCTGCTGTTATTCAAGCCCGGGGTTGCAATACGCGTTATTAATTACAGGTTTAATCTTGTTTTTACGATTTTTCTGTATTTTTCGATTTTTAAAATTTTTTTATGTATTTTGTTCCATTTGTTCTCGATAATTAACCGCAAATATTAATTTTTCGTAGCATAAAATTACGTTTTTCCGACCTTGTTTCTTACTTACTCCTATTACCGCTAATGGTGATACTCTGGTAGGTCTTTCCATTTGTTGTTGGCTTTCGGGTTGTCCTCTCCTTCCTTCCTTCAAATTTGGGGCAAACCGATGGGACTTTTTGTTTTGTATGTGTTTGTATACCACGTGGGTAACGACTTTATATATAGATAGATATATATATAGAGAGAGATAGATAGATATATCAATTACAACGTCATTATTAGGCCGGCCCCCATTACAAAAAATGTCCCAAAAAGTTTGTGTCGCCAGTACGTTCGTATCATATCTTCAGAAAATCTAATAATTATTTAATCTCGATTGTTCTGCAAAATCATGCGCCTTTTTAAACTTATATCGGTCAAAGTTTTGTCGTGAAAAAAAGTGTTCTAGTGCGTAATTCAATAAAAAAACATTAGAATAAATAGTTAAGACTACGCTGTTTTGATCCATTTGAAGGTGCCGTGCAACATTCGAAAAGCTTGGAAACAGTTTCCGAAAATCTAAAAGAAATTTTTCCAAATCTAAACAAGAGTGATTATATTTGCGACGTATACAGGGAAAAAAAAATAGCAGCCGAAATTGTCATACAATGATTATTTACATATAACAAAAAATCTTAAAGTGAAATTGCAGAATGAAGATAGATCGAAAACTGAAAAAGTGTTGCTTTTACATAGTACATGGAGTGCACGGAAAAAAAGGAGTTTTCAAATATCTCAAGAAAATCAGTCAGAAAATGTAAATTTAATGATGAAAGTGAATTATTAGAAAAAAGTTCAAATTAAAATGCCGAACTTTAAAAATGCAAGTACGTAATGTCGTTTTGCTTTTGTTATTTTGTTATTTAAAAAGATCATATTTATTAGTTATTTAATCGATTGTTTTCATGCATAATGTTTATTTATATAAATTTGATTGAATATTTTTTTATGAAAATTATAAAAATGTTTTTAAATGACAGAAAAATAGACAAAGAGGAAAACATTTAAACAACGCGTTTCGCGACAGCGGCGATATTCACCGAGCGCCACTCGACAGCGACTTTAAACAAATTTTTCTACATACAAATTTTTTTTAATAAAAAATAAATGGCATCATCCGAAATAGGTCAACTGGCCTGTTCTCACCGGACGCTCCCATATAGACGCAGTTAAATAGAAGTTGTAAATGTGAACTATTTTTTTATTCAGTGGAGACATTAATCTAAGGATTGGAAGGGAGAAGAGAAAAATTTGTTTCCTTAAACGTTTAAAAACAGAAAATAAAGTTAATTCAGAGCAAAAAAAAGCAAAAGTAGGAGGAAACGAGAAAAAAAAGTCTATTAGGATGATATAAGTGGGGTAGGAACAATAAATTTTAGTAGAGTGTAATAAAAGAACGATTTTTCATCGGAAAGGGTCGAACATTCAAATAAAACATGATCAGTGCTGAAGATGAGTAATAAAGACAAAATGGGATAGATGCAAACTTAATAGTAAACAATTGAAATATACCGGATGTCCCAAAACAATCACTTCTAAAACCTAGAATAATATCTAGCAAAATCAAAAATTCAAAGCTTCATATTAGTAAATTGACTGCGTCATATCGAACGGAAGTATTTTCGACCCGCTCCGCTCTGCTGGAAGTGACCTATTCAGTCCGATAATTAAAACGGAATCGACTATATATTTTTTTACAGATGCCAACTTTACCATGAAAAATAAATTTTTTTTACTTGAACCAACTTTTCCTGAAATCCTCGTTTTTAACTTCAAAATTGGCTTCCAGGGTCCAACTAGATTAATAAACTCGGAGTTATGTTGAAGAATTTCTTGAAATTTATTATCAGTTTTACAATTTTTAAATGAACATTTTCGCTTAATGCAAAATGTCTTTTAATTTTTTCTGAAAATAACGCTTCCCGATCGTAGAGTATGAATGCGCGTTCTGCGTTCCTTTGCTGCAATACCATTGTTACCACTCTATCTTTCATGTAACGTTGCTAATAAAAATTCCAATTTCATTTCGACGATTTTCAATCGTTTTATTTAGACGTTGCGTAATTTAACATATGTCGTGTATTTCTGTTTTTTTTTTTATTATTGAAGTAGTTATTACAAGAAAAAAAAAAAAAAAGGTTTTAATAGAATTATTATTATTATTCCGTCTGTCACTGATAAAACTACATAATTCATTTTAACAGTTCACATTCACGATTTATTCAAATGAAGAAGCTCTGTTCGGATGCGTCCGATACTGGGAAAGTGTGAAAATATTTTTTTATGTAGCTGAACTATTATGGCAAGAGATTTTTCTACCAAAATTTCCTCATTCGCGAAAATATTTCTCAACTAGCACGCGTTAAGAATGAAAAATATTATGCAGCCACATCATTCGATAAAAGATTTATTTCATACACCTTCAAGCAAAAGTGTGATTCTAGAAGACATTTTGCGGTTGATAATAGAGGTTTCAGAAAAAATCTTACTGACGTTCCTAGTTTACAAAAGAAAAAAGAAAAAAAAACATATTTAAACAAATAATTTTCAAAACAACAAACAACTTAATGATAAGATTAAAGTAGTATTTTATAACTTATATAAAGACATTATTAAAATTGATTAATTCAATGTAAAACAACCCATTAGATGCGAACAATTCTACGCAAACACATATTACTCTTTTTGTGAATACTTTTTTATTCGAGCGATTTATTTCACCGTTTCCGTACTTTTAATTCTGCTTTAATTTCAAAATAAAGTTATTTCAAAAAAAAAAAAAAAAAAAAAACGATTTTTACAGTAATATTAAAACATTTTTGCGAACTTAAATTAATTTTGTGTAATCAAAACACCGACATAATAACGACAAATTGCACCATGTATTAAAAAACACGGTAAATTGATTATAATAGGGAAAAAAAAAAAAAAAAAAAAAAAACTTTTCTAAACTACAGTGTATTTTCATCAAGTTGGGACATTACAGGGCAGACGTGATTTGTTAAAATTTTAAAATATTTATAAACGATTTACAAAAATATATAATTTTTTGTAATTTACTATTGATTTCATTTTTAAAAAACATTTGGTACTTTCTAACACATTTTCGTGAAATTCGTTATATTTTACTTCCATTTTGTAGTATACTAATGGTGTTAGTAACTGAAAAAGTTCGTTTCTCTCTTTTATATACACGCGCACGCACGTGTACAGTCATATATAGAAATCAGTTAATGTGACTAAGCCTCGTAAAAATACACGTATTACATCGCTGTTAAGAAAATTTAAAGATAAAGGATGAAAAAATTACGACTCCTTCTTAATCATAAATATGAGCTCTTTTTTAGATTTACGTTTCTTCGTTTACTATTTTTTGTGTAAGACCGGCTCCACCTCGAAATTTTACCAATTCACTTCTGATCACAGAAAGTGCGATCTGTTTCAAAACGCCATGAATGTAAATAAGTTCGATATAATTTTAATCGGAAAGTAATAATGTCTAACGTGAATTAAGGTTTAAGAGAATTACAAACAAGAAAAACATTTCATTGCGAAAGAAACAGTTAATTCGAACTTTTCATACTTTATTGCTTATTTGACGCGTCGTACACTTTTCAACTCCCATCATTTTTAGCAATACACTCGCAGGATATTACTATTTTTTAAATATAAAAACACATAAATGCCGTTAAGACGAACAATGTGATTTATTATCATTAAACCTTTTCCCAAACAGTAAATGTTATGTAGCCTTTATACATACATAGATACATATTATATCTATATATAAATAAATAATACGATGATGTTAGTCGAAAATAAATTTATCGGTAACCAGTTAATTGAATTATATAATTTAATCTTTCCAAAAATATCATCTTGACAAAATGTAATTTAAAAACTAATATAATCGGTTACTTACTAACCCACGGCCTTCTGCATCAAACGCTTTTTTAGGAGGTTTTAATCTGGTTAACATTTTATATGTTTCTAAATTTCGGGCAAAACTCCTAATATTAAATAAGAAAGAACGTTAATTTAAAAAATTGGCGCGCGACACATACACGTATAAATATCTTGTTTCAAACGAAATTAAACTAGGTTGTGCGAAAGGTCAGCGTTAGATTAAAAGTTATATATGAATTTCTAATCGACCGAAAATTATACAATTGAAAGAAAGGGTTTACGATGTAAAATGTTTTCTTAAGAAGAACTGACTGAAGTGTTTATAACGTCAATAAACGAAATAATGAGTACTGACATTACTCATCGCTACAATAGAACTGACAATATACAGTTTTAGCAAAAATATAAAATTTAACTGAAGTTTTAAAGTAACAATAGATCAATGCTAAAGTATTGTCTGTTACACTTATAGCTTCAGGGCATATTCAAAATTAAATTTACGTTTCGTAGAACTCACAAAGACATAAAAAAAATAAATAAAAAAATATTTAATCTAATTCGAAAAAAGAAAAAAAACATCTAAACAAACTCAAACCTAAGAAAGGATAGAAACTTCACACCACATCAGACGTACATGGAATTTATATTATTTATATTCTATTAATTTTTATTTAAAGTATTAAAAAATGAAAAATTAATTTTTCAAATTCTTTTTAATCGTTTTTGCAATAATTTTCAATTGAATTTTATTAATTATTAGTTTATAAGTAAGACACTTTGCCGCCTGTTTCCTACACTTGCCAATCACCTAAGAGACTCCTCCACTCATTGCTCTCCACGATTACATCTCGCAGCATTGTTAATTATTAAACTATCAAAACATTAAATGTTTATACTCCTGCACACTGTAAACGAGTGCTCTTATAATTCGCAATTTAAGGTAAAAATATGCCGATACAATTACTTCTCTCTATGAAACAAATAATTTCGCTGACGTCGATAAGACGCAACGCGTAAAAAATGGATAGGGATTTTCATATACTATTCGGGTATTCTTAATCCGGAGTAGAGAAAACGAAAGACCGATAATAATGAAATTTATATCGTATAGGTATAGACATAGATGGTCTCTATAACAGAAAGATGTTGAAAGGAATACATACTGTATTTAAGGAAAATTTAACTACTCGACGCGCAAAATTAGTTTGTTCCCTTTTTAACAGGTATAGTTTGAAGAATGTTTGTACGATGGATGGTAAAGTGTATTTTATTGATCAACGAGGTCAAAAACACATTATCAGAACATTTTCGGATACTACAATTATCAACCGATTGCTATAAATAAGAATATGAGTATATCCTCTTATCGGTAATAATCGAAATCGTTACGTTTAGTATTTGTGTTAAAGTTTATATCTGTGTTCGTATATATATATATATATATATATATATATATATATATATGTTTATATGGGGCCAGATATTCTCGCATGGGAATAAAAGTTTGATTTTTATTTATCGATTATTAAATAGGATCTTTAATTTTAAATATGACTGCCTGCATATTGAAACAGATTCGGTACCTGCATCGCGATCTTTTTGACGGTGTTCGAGTTAGCAAAATGTTCTTTAGTAAAATCATTAATTCGCGGTTTATTGAATACTGGTTTATTCCGTGTAATCGCGGCTTGTAAGTATCGAGGATGCTTATCGGCTAAAACTAAAATTTCCGTACGCGGTCAAACAGACAGATGTGTCGAGGTTGAGACTACGTGCGTCGTGTGTATTGCTGGCAGCGGCCAATTTATACGCCATGCCGCACGTTTAACGGTTTTCCATAAATTTATTGTTGGTAAAATTAGTCTTTTTTTTTTTCCGTTTTTCTCTAATGATTACCGAGTTTACACATCCGTACGGTCGTCTAATTTATGTTTTCATGCAATTTTCACAGTCAGACCGACCACAGCACTTAGAACCCGGATTCCAGGAAAAATATCTATCATTAGCTTGGTACATGTGTTTATCACACAATGGCGTAAGCACACCATGTTCCCGCCACATGTCAACTCCTTATATTATCACCCCATGCTTAATCCACCAATCAGAAGCTAAGAAATAGTTGTTAGATCGTGCAGGCAGCTCTCCACCTTAAAATCAAAAACTCTTCCAAAAGTTCTGCTTATTGTCAGTTGTTCTAATTTGCTCAAATAAATGGGTGGATAGAAAACATTTTAAATGAAATTTGATCGTTAAATTTAAAAAAAAAATAAATAAAAAAACAAAAAGGATTTCATATTTATTAAATGAAAAAATGCAACGGATAATGTATTTAATAAAACAGTTGTATAAATGCACAGTAAAAAAGAAAAAAAAAGTGATGCTGCTTGGTTAATTCTAATTAGGTACTATCGGTAAAATCAGGAAGAGATACAATATGTATAAAAATCACTTATCGACTATTACTAATTCTAGCAAAATTAAACTAACTAGAATGAACACACGACTCTACATTACAATAATTAATTGGCCACGAGCAGATTACATCACGATTTGAAATACATGTAATAAAACAAGCCAAAATTGGAAGACAAGAACCACGTAAAACAGGTCCACCATATTGAAAACCCGAACAATCCGCGGTAAACTTGTTTCGTAAATATCTATCAAAAATAAATAAACATCCAGTAATAAAAATTTCTTACTTCCACATACCTTTAAACAAAAAATTAAGTGTTTATTTCGATATGAGTTGTAAAAAGTCTAACAATTTCTGTCTGCAAACTGTGTTTGCGACCATGTTAATTTTAAAAGTATACTTACTTGTCGTAGAGCTTTGATGTGAAATGTGTAATTAATACTGGTATTAAGTAGCGTTTCTTTTGCGATAGTATTTTCAAGTTGTTCAAAGTTACTTTGAAATACTTTTCTTTGTGGGCCGATCAAATCAAATGACTGATTGAAATATGTTACATTATCATACGCACATGTATTATAACTGTTATTTCCAGATCCGGCCAATCCATTTTCTATCTTCATAGACGATTTAAATACATCCGTGGAAAATATTGTGTCGCGAAATAAGGCTTTCCATTCATACTCACCTTAATTTTAAAAATAAAATGAATTACAATCGACTTAAATAAATTTATCTTTAAATTCATTAATAAAAATGTCAATAAAAGTAAATAATGTTGTAAAATTTTAGTTTGAATGTAATTCATCACATAAATCAATAAGAATGATGTGACAGATGGAATTTAAATTTAAAAAAAAAAAAAAAACAAAACAAACGAACACTGTTCTTTGAGAGAAAACAGCGCACAGCGTGCTTAAGGTTGCAATCGGCTTTTTCGGGTAACATTACTAATGTATAACCGGGTTATTTGCATTTTAAAGATTTCGTCTCATCACTAATACAATGTTACAAATAAATATATGTAATTTTAAGAAAAAAAAGTTTAACATACCTAACGTTTTATACATAAAAGTCAAAAATAAGCACATGACTAGAGGAAGCATATACTGCAAAACGACAACGCACATGTAATAAAACACCGACGCGACCTGGAAAAATATAAATTGATTTAAAAATTTACAATCAAAATGATAATCATTAGTTCAATACAATTCATCAGATTTAGGAAAGAAGTGAAATGTGAGTTAACAGATTTCTAGCATTATGGTCCGTTTTGAATTATGCAAATTCTTCTACCAAGCTGCCATGTGTACATTTTGAGAAAAACGCGTTTAAAGTTTTAGAATGAGTTTTAGACATGAAAAAATGAGAAATACGACTGTTTAAAATTGTTTACTATTAATCTGCAATCCCTGAACCATAAAGTTGCCCTCCTTCTCCAAGTTGAAATTTTTATCTTCATCTTCTTTTACGCCTTATATTCCCGTAACAACATTATCCGAATGATTTAAAAATATAATTTTACTACATGTTCGTACACAAATAATGACAGTTCACAAAAACTTTATACACATGCATTTTTTCTTTTTTTTTTTAGCTTATAAGGTACAACAAGATTAGATATATCGGAAGAGCTCTTTGTGACAAAAGGCAATACGCAAAGAACCCAAAATAAACCATATGGACTAGATGAGATTATAATTTATGCAATTTAAACTAGGATTGGGCTGAAATCACAATTATGAGTATCTTCAGCGGCTGTTCCGCTGAAGTTAAAAAAGCAATTGGAACTTAGTTCTCTTTAAAACAAAAGTCATTATCATAAGTTTGACAGTCCTAGGACTGGTTTAATTTCATAAGTAATTTCCAGCCCAATCGGTCTCCGTAACTATTTTCATTTCCCACTATCTCTTAACGCTTGTATCCTTCAGTAATGTGGCGACAAATATGTTTCGTGACCTAGCTCATACTCTTCTTCCGTGAATTTATCCTTTTATTACATAGCGTAACACACCACTATATCTGAGAACATATCTCATTCAGGTTAATCGTCGCTTCCTCATCAAATCTAGCAATGTCCGCTTTTCATCGATTATATAGAGAATCTCTTCAGTTGCGATTTTTTTGGGTCCAGCTTATTCTCGTTGCATTTTCCTCCAACGCAACATTAAAAATGGTCTGCAACTTTTGGAAATTCCTTTCGTTTACGGTCCACGTTTCAGCACAATACGGTACTACAGCCATATGTAAGTTTTAACAATGCATTACGGAATTCAGTGGTACTAATTTATGGTGCAATTTGTTTTTCTTGCCACGCTAACTTAGCTAGTCTAATTCTTATGTTTATTTCCATGTCACATACAGGTCTTCTCAATTATTCAAAATTCCGCATTTGTTAAATTTTCAGACCATTTCTTTTTTAGCTGGAAATGATGAAATTACTTAGCAATAAACATGATTTTTTTTTTTATCGACAAGAGCAGTCTATTTGTTTAAAGAAAAAAAACAGCCTAAGCCAACTAACGCGATCAAAGGCTTTAGTATAATCGGTAAAACATATGTACATATTTCAATTCATAGTCATCAATAGTTCTCCAACATTCCGTAATACTGCTATTGTGTCTCTGGTTGATATATTTTTACGAAAATCAAATTGCGCCTTACCTAAAATTTGTTCTATACACTTTTCTAGGCATTTTTTTATTATTTACAGCAATATTTTGGATTCGTGGAAGATAAAATTGACAGTTCTATGTTCAGTACGTCTAACTGCAGTTGTTTTCGTTGAAATCGGAATAATTACTAAAGTACAATGTTCCCCTGGTCATATATCTTCATGGCATATGTTTGAAACTAATTCAAAAAACTTATCTTGAGTTTTTCTTCCGTTCATTTTTATATGTTCTGCTGAAATGTTATCAATGCCAGTTGCTTTGTTGTTTCTTAACATTTTAAAAGTTATATCAAATTCGTCTCTTACTTCTATCGCTCATCAGAAAGAGACAATAAACAGCACAAACTGATGAAAATGCAATTCTATCCAGCTACTGACTTTCATTTTAATATTTACGACCCCGAATGAATAATATAGAAATATTAAATATTAATTTAATAGCTAAAAACATTTTCTAGGGAAAATATATTTGTATTTCCAAAAATAAGGAAAAAAACAAACCAGTACGAAATTCTATTTAATTACAATAAACCGAAATTAAACGCTTTGTATCTCAGTTTCAATTATTTCTTTCTACTTTTATTTACAAAGGCGATGATTTAATATTTCACTCAAAATGAATTTGATTTGTTTTTTATCTTTTACTCATTGTCGACGTAATGTTTATTTTAAAAAGTTATTGCTAACGAAATGTTAACCAAAAAGAGAAGATAGTAGTACGGGCTTTATTTCAAAATGTGTGCAAACAAGCCCGGGCTTTATTTCAAAATGTGTGCAAACAAGCCCGGGCTTTATTTCAAAATGTGTGCAAACAGGAAATCCCTCAGTGGTTTGAAAATAATCTTTGCTAGCACATACGCGTACAGATTCTTACCGTTTTGATAGTTTCTGACTGTTCGGCATAGTTCCTCTTATTCCGCGATAAATTACTATACAGTTACCAGTTGTCACTATAATTGTTCTATCGATTATTTTTGAGATTTTTATCGAGTAAAATCAAACATTAAATGTCATTTACTGGAACTGGGAACTCTATGTCGATTCTTCTTGAACTAAGAAGGAAGAATATTTTGTAATTGCTTGCCAAAAACACGAAAAAAAGCTCAGACCATCTCTAGTTTAAACCGTATACTAACTACATTAAAGACTTTCTATAGTTTTCTTCAATCTCTTGCCAATTCTGGCTTCTTTTGTGCATTGAATTAATTGTAACCTGGGTATTTCAAACGATTAGTATCTTCTTTTTCACAATAATTATTCGCTTCAACCCCGATGCTGATTCCAAGTAACACTAGCATTTGTAAATAACCGAGAGCTCCATCAATACATGTAGATACTGCAACGCTGGTTGCAATTTCTACAGTTTTACAATTTCCTGTCGTTCACTTAAGAGCAATTTTCCCAATGTTAGCACTGAGACTCTCATTATTGTTTTAGGTAAATCCACCCAAGCACTTTTCTAATAAATCCGATCGCTATTCAATGCCCCATATATGGATTTAATTGCCGTTTGTACGATTTCAGGTGATGGGGCTTATGGACAAAAGTTGTGTCTTCTGTCAATCACACCAACTGTTGCTACCTAGAGGACAATAAGAATACTGAAGATTTTCGTCCGTGTATATTTTGTGATAAAAGGTCGCCCATATGGCTTTCTTCATATCTTCAAAAGAATTTATATTATTTCTTATTACCAATCCGAAGTAAAGATTTAGTTCATCTATTAATGTTGCTGTCAATTTTCGTTTGCCACTGAGATTTGACTGTAGATGCTGATCTGATGTTCCAGGCTCACTTTTTAGTGAATTAGATTTTCTACTTTCGTTGATTAATTTTCGGAATTGCGAACCCATACGGCATTCCTTCTTTTTTACTTTTACATCCTTGTAGAGCCGAACTTCTAAGATCGCGGAAAATGTTTTTGAATCTCCATTTCCGATGTAGTACTGATATTTTACACCAAGTAATTCTTCAGATCTTTGAAACAATGTTACTACGGCATTAGGCTCCATCTTTCCTACGCTCCCGCCATGATTTGCGGAATACAATGCTTGATGCTCATCAAACCATAAATCATACTCTACAGTGTCTATATCTTTTTCACGAACCACACATTCTTTGCAGTAAGCTCTTTTTACAACAAAGTCAACCACTTTTCCAGTAAAATGTCCAATGAGTGCAGCTACACCGAAAAGAGATGAAAATCCTCTTTTCATCCATGTTCCATCGCTAAACATAATTATTTCATCAATGGATAATTCTAAATAATTTTGCTCTGCAGCTTTCGATAGTTCGTTTTTAGCAGCAAGCTTTATTGATGCTGCAGCAACAGTTTCCACGGCTTCTTCAACATTACACATGATAGCAAACTTTTTGAACGATACAAGTTGGCAGATCCATAATACCACAAAAAAGTTGCATGGCCTTCAATCCGTTGCCGAGGAGGCGCATACTGAATGCGAATCTTCTTTTTATTTCGTATGCCGATGAGTTGATCAGTGGAGATGAATTTATGCTTTTAATGTCTTCATTACACTTTTGTAAAAAATATATTAAGTTTAAATCCATGTCCACGTTTACTTTTCTTAACAATATCCACTGATTGTACACGTAATTTTCGTTGCGGCTGTACTTGTAAAATCAATTAAAGATTCCATAGCTTCAGCTATGGGAAGACCTCTCTTCTTCCTTGGACCAATATCACGTTGATCTCTTGATCCTTTGCGATCGACTGAACGACGTTTAAATATTTTTAAAATTTTCAAAAAAACACACATATTATACTTTTCAAAAGACAACAATCAATTAATATTAAGAATCTTCAACTTCACAGAAGATTCGAATAAAGAAAACGAATTCAAAATCGTCATACCGCCATTTACACATCGTTGACAGATAATATTACAAATGTTATTCTACAAACGACCTTGTTTTCTAAGAAATCGGTTTCACGAACAAAAGAAATATGAACCGCAGTTGTCGAACAAGACACGGTAGTTAGCCAAGTAGCCGTCCCAACCGGATATCCGGTCATAATTATTGCTATAACTTTGTAACGGAGTGGAATTTTCTTAATTTTTTTTTTTTGAAAGTTTCTTAAAAGTACAAAGAATAAAAATCTGCAAAAAAAATCTTTTTTTTTTTTTAAATTTCAGGGGTATGTGAGCCCTTCACTATTTTATCACTACTATTAACATTATTATTATTATACCTTCTTTTGAAGATCGATATTTGTAATTTTTCCAACTTCCGACTTTAGATCTTTAACCCGATAATAGGCCATGTTCAAATAGGCTTGCAAATAAATCGGCATGGTAATTAATCTTACCATCATGCTCGCAACAATCAGTGCTAAACGTAAACTTTCAAAGGCCTGTAACGAAAGTCTGTTGAATGAACAGAATAAATATTATTAATATATTCACTAAAATACAATTTAAAGAAACATCCTATTATATACCCTTCTGTTTTTACTTAAATTATTATTCGCTCACTTCGTAACCGATCTAGAAAATTTCAAGTTCTAAATATAATACTATCCTAAAGCAGGTGTTTACAAGGACACATTTGGCACAACTCGATCAATTTAATTTTGAACAAGAAAGTAGTACAGAATCGCAGTACTCGATACCATAAACCACTAACGACGAGAAACGTTAATATAAGTTTCAGTATAATGGAAGTACCGATAACAGTACCTGGGGAGAAGAGCAATAAAAAAAAATTTTTTTCACGTCCTTAGTAAATATGTAGCGATACATGTATTGTTTATTAAGTTAAAAAATCTATCCGTCTATCTGTCAATGTGTTCGCGATAAAACTACTGGATGGATTTAAGTTCTGTTTTCGCAGTTAAGTAGATTTATTTCGGGGACAGGTTTTAGTACATGATTTATCGCGTAATATTTAAAAAAAAAAAAGGTGGAAGGCGGGGGGCGAGCAACATTAATTTTAGTGGTCACAATGTTGCAAAGAAAAGGTTTTCAAATTTACTTTTTGATTTTCTTTATTTTCTCATTAGTTTTAATGTCGAATTAAATTATTAGTCACGTGAGAAAAGTAAGATGAAATAGTTGACTAACTTTTTCATTTGTAGTATCGAAGCCGATTTTTTTTTAATTCTAATTTTTAATTCTTATAAGATGCTCGACGGGAACGAGACCAAAACAGGGATGCGTAAGTGGACTAAATGTCCTCTTAAATACGTAATTATCGATGATTAGTGTATGACCAACTTGCATCCGACTTATAACTTAGTATTCTATGGTCACAAGGGGTGAAGAGGCGGAAAATTTATTATATACATTTTTAAAATTGATAGCTGAAACTTTTTGTTAAATCGCGACAAACACAACTGATAAAAAGACCGGAAATCGTCAGCTGAACGTGAAGAGAATTTTTGTTGAAGGGTGATAAATACGTCTTCTAGAGAGAATAAATTAAAATCACCCACAAAAAATAAACATTATTTACATTTAAAGCCCAGGGAAGCAAACGGGAAAGTAGATGCACAGTTTACAAAACAATGAAATGGTATCAGGAAAATGGAATAATCAAGAAAAAGTAAAAAACAGATAACCGCAGTAATGATAACAATGCGATTTTCAGAAATGAATCTTAGTTGATTCTAATAACTATTTCAGTAAAAAAAGAAAAAAATAATAGAGTCGCGAGAAGGAGCTTTATAACGTTGACATAGTATAGAGTGACTGCATATTCGCAAGTATTAATTACGTAAAAACACATCATAAATAATTCTTTATAATATCTTTTTATTTATTTTTTTTTATTTCTTTGCACATTTAAATACATAACTTGGTAACTAAGGAATGTATTAGCAATGTTATATTAAAAAAATATATATATCAAAATTACAGAGAAATTAATAAAGAATCCTGTATCATGAATTTTATAGTTACTACCAGAAATTTTATTTATATTCAAATCTTAAACCTTCCCTACACTGCTGTGGTTTATTGCTATCAAATGTACTTGAAGTTTGTTTTAATGGTTGTATTAATAGTATTTTCAAAAGGAAAACTGTACTGATGAAATATCTTTAGCGGAAATACAGAGTTCATCATATAAAAAGTGAAAAAATAAAAGATTTAAACACCTATTAATCCGCGGGTAAACAACAGCAGTGGCTAGTATATTTATATAATAGATATTTCACGATTAATAATACGATTGTTAGAATTCAAAAATACTTACAACGGTTTTGACATGCCGAAAAATATCCTAGCCGTGAAATATTCGTGCGATATCGGTTTTATCCAGAGCAAGCATAATAGTAACGGAGAAAGAAAATTAATATTTAGCACGGTCAGAAGGACTTTTTTTTCTCCGCAATATCTGAAAAAGAAAAAAGGAATCCTTTTGCAAATAAAATTTCTTACTATTGTGACAGTACTTTTTTAGTTTTGCAACATTACCAAACATTTGAGAATTTCGATAATGAAATTCATTCATTCATTTACATTTAGTATAATATTAATAAAACAGTGATCTAAATTTAATATTTCCGCTGAACTTCGATTTCATTTTCTCTGCGTACAATTATTGCATATATGTTCGGGCAAAAACTAAATAAACCACGCACACATAACACAGAACTGCGTTTTAATATTCAGGTAGAGAAATAATATTCTAATTAGAACTTATTAACTAACTATGCGTGCTGCATGAAGATATTTTAATGTCTCGCTAGTAATCAAAGTAATTATTTTAAATAATCCTTACTTCTTACTTTGCAACCTATAAAGTATTAATCTGGCCAATTATCCATAAATTAAAGCAATAGAGCAAATAAAATGCCACGCTTTTCTCGGAATGCGCAATTTTTTTTGCTTCAGATTCATTCACGGTTCCTTCTCTTTGTTTAATTTACTGTTTATTCTCTCTAAACATTTTTGGTTACATTACGTAGATCATTATAACTGCTAAAATAAAAAAGAAACGCTTTCAACATAAACTTTGATTCTATAATACCATTTTTTATATAAGTCATCTCTGGAGTTTACTTCGATGATATTTCATAAAATATAATTATTCTTTTATCATTTTGAAAAGCCATGTTCACTTACGTTAGAATATCATAGTGCATTCGGGCTAATCTTAAACCTGGAAATACGAGAATAGCTCCAAGAAAGCTACTCCAAACGGCAATTGAAAATTTTAAAATCAATTTGGAAGCTGGTCCGCTGAAAAAAAATAAAAAAAAAATGATACGGTCGAGCAAATTAAAATAAATCCTAAAACTAGAAAATTTTTTCGTACGTGCTTTACAATTGTTAATTATTACGTTTTGTACACATTCGCGTGTATATTTTCTTAAATACATACATACGTTATTACAAAGCTGCTTCAAGATAAAAAAAAAAAAAAAAAGTATTTTCTCAAACATAATATCCTTTTTAATTTTCTTCATTAAATATAACCACCAGACCTAGTTGAAGATGTGCTAGAAACATAATGAATACTAATATCGGCTGTATGGTATTTTTAAAAATATAAATTAATCAAACTTTATACAAGGCTCCATACATATCGATTTAATCAAATTTAATACTTCATTAAAATATAACCGACTTGAAATTTTAAAACTACCGTTGCTAATGAACACCGTAATAAATTTGATCCGAATAATATTCTGATTCCGTTATTTGGAAATGTACTTTTTGTCACAAGCCCGAATTATTTAAATATAATTACTACCGTCATTATTTTCAAATTACACTTCTATAGATAATAATAAATCCGCTTTAAAAATTTCTAAAATTTATGTACAGTGTGTATTATTTACATACTCACTGAGAAGGAAATCCCTGATCATTTAAAAACCTGATAGCTCCCGTACTGAAATCAGCATATGCGGAATCCAGACCAGTTTCAATTATTGATTCATCAATTATTAAAATAATCATAACTGTAACCAAATACACGAAGCCCATTACAACAACTGCAGAACGTTCCCCTATTGATTCGACTCCGCGGAAATATTCGGATGTTAAAGAGGAAATTATTTTACTAAAACGGAATTATTAGTTAAGGAATTTAAGTGCCACAATAAAAATATACATTCTAAAAAATAATACTAACTAAAACACGCAAAATCAAATTACATCTGCACCACCATCAGATAAACATGTATAGCATACGCGAATAAAAGTAACTTAAAAATATTTAAGAAAATCCATAAACAGAGGCGATAAAGCTGATCCCGTTAAAAAATTTTAATGGAAGTTAATACTCTAAAGAATTTTACTCTTAAATATTTATGTTAAGGTAAATTATTATTGTATATTTTTATACTTATTTTTTCGAGCTTGGACCTGCTGTACATTATATGCATTATTTATTTTTTATAAAATAAACCCGCTTCGGTTTTTGCTATACAGACAATTTACTTTAATTTTAATTATTTAATTTTTTCCGTTTAATATTTGAAAGCCTTATCATCACCGCCCTGATTTCGAATGCGAAAAGTGCACATTATTAAATGTACATATTACTATTAAGCCGCAGCTTAAAAAGTATAGCAAAATTTACACACACACGCATATATATAACTATCGTGACAATTCTAAAGATAATTAAAATTAACAGATCTTGGTTTATTTGTATTCCAAAAAACTAATAAGCAGCGAACAATTTCAAAAAAATTTGCTATGTAATATAAAATATCTCTCTGCGGTACAGTGAGTTCCAAAAATATTCGGAAATCGTTGAAAAAAATGATTTATTTATAAATGAACAAGCAATGATGTATTAATAAAAAAATTGTTGTAGCTTGTCTAGTGTAGATCTAACATAACACATAAATAATAATAAAATTAAAAAATTAAATAAATTAACATAGTCTAAAATATCAGATTAAAAAAACTGGTAAAAACTAAAATATTCGGAAATCTAAAATTTGCGCAAATTTACATCAACAGAATAAAATTAAAGTTAAACTGAAACACGTTGATACTTTGTACGTTTACCTTTAACTCTGATAACGGCTTCCGAATGATCAGGCATCGATGAAACTAACTTATTTAGATAATCTGACGGAATTTGTTCCCCAGCTTCCCTAGGACGTTCTTTTAACTGATTTTTATTCGAAATAAAGGCTTCGTGCACTTTTCTATCGAAGTAATGCTACAAATTCTCAATCGGGTTGTAACCAGGTGATTGCGGAGATATTTCCAACAGCTTCGGACAGTTATAGAATAACTATTCTTATGCCTTTCGAGCTTTGTGTTTCGGATCATTATCCTGGTAAAATTTTAACCACTTCGATATACCTAATTTAAATTTAGTCGCACTTTCAGGAAGATTGTTCTTTAAAATATCAATATACATATCGGCATTTATACTGCCTTCAATAAAAACCAACGCGCCTACTCCACTTGCCGCAAAACACCCCCAAACCACGAGACATGCAGTTGTATTTAAATTTTTCTCCAAAAATTCTGTACTAACTCTTTGCTTGCCATTTCTTCCGTCAATGTTGATTTTGAACTCGCCCGTAAAGATAATATCATTCCAAAACGATTTATTAACGGAAGCGTATTTTTTTGCAAATTCCAATCACTTTTTTTTATTTACTTTAGAAATATAAATTTTTTTCTTATAGTCCTTGAATTATACCTATTCTTTTTTATCATTCTGCGAACGGCTTGTAGTGAAACTTTTTTCTCGGTCCTTGTATTTATCTCAATAGCTACTTTTGGCGCCCTTATTTTCGAAGATTTTGTGCGAAGAACCGCCGATCTTGAATAGAAATTTTCGTCGGTCTTCCTGTCTGCGGAATAGATTCAATTCTATCTTGTTTTTTGAACTGGTAAATAATATCGTATACGGTACTTTTTGATGTTTTCAATAATTTTGAAATTTCAAGTCCGTTCAGACCTTTCGAACGATTAAAAATAACTAACTGACGCATTTCAACCGAAGTATTGCACGATTTTCTACCTATTTTCAAAACAGTCGTCACTATTTGATTATCCACGCCATTAATTAAACAGCTAACGTGCTCAAAACTGTCACGTTGTGTCTCAGAATGGGAAAAACGTGAATTAAGCGTATTTAACACGTGCATTGCTCACGCAGGTATACCTCACACGTATTGTTTCATCGTTTCCAAATATTTTTGTTGCATGTAATTTTGGAGTTTTTCTTTTCTTTTTACTGTAGCCGAATCGCTATAATATTTTTTCTTATTACGTTGATGCATTTGTGTCATTCTGAGTGTACTATACATGCTTACAACGAAATTGTTATTATTAAACCATTGCTTATTCATTTATAAATAAAAAATCACTTTTTTTTAACGATTTCTGAATATTTTTGTAACTCACTGTATATGTGTATATATATATACATACACACACACATATATATATATATATATATATATATATATATATATATATATATATAAATATTTTTTTTTTGCATCTTCCACCTTGATAAAATTATATCGTACGTTATTAACAATTTTACATATATATATACATAGTAACTTTCATAAATTAAAAAAGTCCGCATTTATATTCCAGTTTTAACTGTTACAATAACATTAAGTGTTGTAGGAGTGCACAATTAATTTCCATTTATAAACGAATATTAAGAACAAAAAACCAATAAAAACACCTATTTAGTTACAAAATATTAAATATAAAGTAACGTCACTAGCACTTCGTATTAAAATTATGTCGCTTTAATGATGCCATTGTATTTGTTTTGAAAACTACCTGGCAGTGTAGATGCGCATTATTTATAGTGAGAAAATAAAGCTGAAGAACTTTGTTAAAAATAATAATTCAATTATTTTGAATGATAAATCAAAACTTCTAACACTTTAAAACATTAAAATCTATAATTTATTCGAGCTTCAAAAGTAGATCAATCAAAATGGGCATACTGTAGGTTAGTACCGCATAAACGAGAGAGACAATTAGTCGGGCGTGAAACTGCACTGTTCGCATTCGCAAACAGTCACTTTTAAGTTATCATTGATCAGATAATTAGAGCAAGTTTTCAGAACGAATGATTGAGAATTACCGCTCAATTATAGCAATTATTAATTCATGTATGACGACCAAGTTTTTTCATGAATTACCCTAATCTATCATCAACTAACATATGACACGCAATTTTACAACATGAAGGTCTTAAAAATACAGCCCCCCCTGTAATGTTCATCAGTTAATACTTGGTTTTTGATATTAATTATAGCTCCAAAATAAATAATACCGAATGAAATCTAGCCGTTTAAGTCAACTCGCCTTTTTCAATTTTAAAATTGATTTTTCGAAGGCGAGTGCTTGTTCTTATGGAAGGATCAACGATGATAAAGCTAGTACTGTAATTTAAACAACGGATTAAGACGGTTAACTGAACCAAGCTTTTCGATGAATCAGTTTGTGTATAACAATCGAAACTCCCGGGTTTTTACTTAAAGCCAATAATGGAAAAACCAGTTAATCGGTTGTCCCTTGTCTGTTATTAACTGCATGCGTGTATGAATCCATTATTTTTTTCATTTACTCCTTTAGGTTTCGATTTACAACGATCGTAAATTTAACTAAACATTTTACAGATTAAATTAAAATTTAGTATATGAAATGATTCTAGTATAAGATTGTATGTTGGGCTACTTAATAAAGTAGACTATTATTTTAATTTATGGGCCACAGTTTTCACGTGGCGAATATTTTATTTTTATTTCGAAAAAATATCTATATAATTTTAACTACAACTTTAGATAAAATTATTTACATACTAAATAAAAATAATATATATTCGTGCGATGATATAATCCATAAATTAAAATAATCGTCCATTTTTTTAAGTATCTAAAATACATATAAACTTCTTTTAGACGAAATTTCAGTTTGATATTTAAAATGTTTAATTAAATACAGGATCACTGCAAACTAAAACCTAAAAAAGCAAGTTAAAAAAATAATCGATTCACAAATTTACGGCTTTAGATCAATTAATCTCATTACAGGAACGATTTTTAATAAATTATTTTTCAATACCTTTTTTTTTCTTTGGTAAATTAATTTTTTTCTAATTTTTATCGAAAACTTTGCATCCAGCTATTTCTATCGATTATTAGTTTACGAGTTTTTTTGTAGTTTTTGATCGAAAAATATTTCCTTAATTTTATACGGTTGCAGTTTTTTTGTTGATTTTAATTAGAACCGATATAATTATATTAACAAACACTTCTTTAGCAAAATTCTAGTTTAGGTGATATGAGCATGGACTCTACGTTTTATAACCTAACGGCCAACAGTTTTAATCGTACAGATAAAACTTCGCTATTTCAAAGAATGCATTTCATTTATAATTGAACTAGAAAACCAAATATTTTCAATTTTATATTTAATGAAAAATTAATAAAAATTTTAAAATTTGCTCAAAGGTTTTAATTTTTTTTTTTATTTAATAGAGACTTCTTTACTTAGTTCAAAATCAATAAAATCTTAACAGCGCGACAATTTTAGTATTTCTGAACTCGCCTCCCCCAACAGAAAGGACCATCAATTGCTAAAATGTACACTAACTGTTAGTATCAACTAATATCTATATTCATTCACTAATTACAATATATTCCGTTAATAACGAGGGAAAACCAATCATTGAGCTTTCGATGAATTTATTCGAATTAAAATTTAATATATTTAAACTACAATTAAAAGATTAACACGTCCCTTTTCCTATTTTTTTTTTTTAATGTAGCTCTGGCTTTTCGTCATTTGATCAGTAACCGTTTGTCTTTTCGGAAAGTTTTAATAATTATTTAATATTAAAACTAATTTAGTTTTAATGCGATCTTAAATAATATAACAGATACATTATTGATCCACCGAAATAAGTTTATTTATAAACTATATCAAACAAGAAACATGAAAATTTATCCAGTTACTTTCGAGCTTGAAAATTTCCTGAATAAAACGAATATTAAATAAAACTGAAAAGCAGAAATTTAGTTAATTTTCAACTAACGTAACACACGTGGCAACACCATAATTTAAAGGATACACAGAGTATATTAAAACAATAAAACACCATAACATGCTTAAATTAATTTCGTTACTAATATACGAAAAGGATGAGTACACCTAAATACATGCAAAAATATTAGTTAACAATTTATGAAACATCTTATTCAATATTCAGAATAAAAAATGTGTTACCAATGTAACGTATATTTGTATATGCGAGTATGCACGAATGTGTTATTTGTATTATGTTCATATGTATCTATGTATCGGTCACGTTTTATGCTTATTTTCAATCATTTTATTTCATCTTTTCAAATACTATTTTCCAGACATTAACATCTTTCAGTCACAATCTAGCCCACATTGCTACCTTTTGTGCGTTATTTATGATATAATTGTAGTCAATTAAATATTATATTGTAAAATTTCAATAATCTTCCCTTATTTGTTATGCTCTCTAACTGTTAATGTTTTATTCTCCGCTATTCAATATAAATAGTTGAATGTTATGCACGTGTTATTTATGCAAACTTTAAACTTTACACCTTTTTCTTTCTTATTTTATTTTTTAATAATAAATTCAAAGCGTGAAAATTATTGTTTCCCTGAATTAGGTCATAGTGAATAGTAACTTGTAAAAAGTAAATAATTTCCAATAATTCGGTATTTTGAAAAATATAACACAACTCTAAAAATGCCAGTAATATTATCGTTAGCACAGCATTGCAACAGTCACTTATGGTACAGGAGACACTGAACAGGATAACAGATTACTGTATCTATAAATATAAAATGTATTTTAATTATAAGCAAATAATATGTGAAACGTATTAGCATTTAAGAAATATGTGATGACAGGAAAATGTAATCACAGACAAATAAATATTTTACAGAATTCGCAGCTTTATTTAACGTTTAAAAAATTAAAGGAAAAAGATTTGTTTGTTAATTAGACTAAACAATGTAAAATCCTACGGTGAATTTCTGCGAAATATATACCTGTATAAAATATTAAATCGTGTAAATTAACAATTTAAAATTTAATTATGTATTTTTCTTCATCATGTTCATAAAACTATCGATATTTAAGGAACATTACACAAAAATACAAAATATAAATGAAATGTTAAATACCGTGCGATATATATGATAAATAGGATATTTAAATCATTAAAAAATTTACCTCTGTCAAAAAGTAAACAATCGTTGAATATAGAGCAAAATCGACCAACCAACGATATTCTTGATAAAAACGTAAGTGAACTAAATCCATGGGGGTAATTTTAATGCTTTCCAACTAAAAGTTTATAAACAATAATTTAATAACAGTTCCAATTTATGTATACGAGAAAATATTTACTTATAACTAATTTCATTAGTAGTAAATTCAAAATTATATACTATACTTTGTTTTTCTAATTTCACCTTCCTGAAATATTATTTCTTTTTTTCGATATTCCATTACCCTCGTACTAAACATAATTGCACAGTAAATTGTTTAACTACGAACACTGCAATGAAATTTGATAATTTCAAGTTGACCCTTTTTTTTTACGTCATAAAATAATACATAAATAATTCAGCAAATATAAATATTCTCATTCAGGTAACCATTCAAATTAAATTCTGGCTCCTCAATTTTTCTTATTCTGTACATTTTTCTCTGTTACAAATTTAGGTAATTTTTCAATGTTTATAAATTTATTTCATTGATGTGCGCTTATTTCAATCTTCAACTTTATCAATTTATCAACCAGCAAACTTCCAAAATTTCTTCATCACACTGTCTACCAAACTCAAATATAAAACAATTCTAATTAAAAATCGCAAATTACTACATTTTTTTTACTTTAGTCATTTGTTTACAATTTACTTCCTTCCGCCGATATACTTCATTCTTCAATCGGTGTACTACGTCTCAATTTACAATCATTTTAAAAACCTTCAGCAAGAAGATAAATACTTACATGGTCTACGTTCCGCATTACTCAAAAAAGTGAATATCTTTAACTTAACTTACTTCTATATCCAAATTTTTCGGTATTTGAAAAACCTCATTTTTCTTTCCATCTTCTCTATATTTATTTCGTGATTTTTTTCCTTTTTTCGGAGCATTTAATAGTAAACGTAATTCACTATTTGTAGGATACAGGTATCTAAACAAGCTGCAACATTTTATCATTTAAATAACTGATTACACACGTAATAAAAAAAAGGAATAATCTTACAGGGATTTTTTACAATATAGTTTAAAACACATGTAAATCAAAAAAGTAAACCAGCAAAAAATTATAAATAAAATAAAACATGCTAACCCTGTTGAACATAAAAGCCATCTTGAAAATGAATAATACGGTGATAATTTTTGTATTAAACTCACAGTGATTAATGTTATAACTAACTGTGTACCCAATAAAGCCTGTTTAACAGAAGGAAATATAACAAAAAAAAAAAAAACAACATTTATTACCTTAATAATATAATGTTTAAATCTATGCGTTTCGTTTAAAAATGGTATTTAAAATTCTTATAAATGACGTTTTAAATATTACAACTATATGAACAATTAATTACCATAATAACAATCGGTATAATTATCAACTTTCGTTCTTATATTTTACATGAACTTTTTTGCTCTCATAAAAACCATCGTTAATTTATTGATCGAAATCTTAAAATTAAAAACATTTTAAAATCAAAACACCGGTCACCCTCAATCTTGGCGCGTTACTCGGCTTTATTGCCAATAAAATTTACGTTATATTTATAATAATTTTTATTTTTTTGAAATTATAATTTATTATGAACATTGGTTACTCGACCATTTCTGCTCTATTAAAGTAAACTATTTTTTAATTTAACAAAACAGTTAATTGAAAAAAATTATGACATAATATTAAAACAAAACAATATGAGAATGTATATATAAATTGTTAAAAAAAATATCAATATTAAAGTAATCGATATGTATTTAGTATTAGATATCGATGTAGAATCGAACTAAACTAATTGTACATGATATTGTGTTTATTATATTACGGTAGTTGATGAAAAAATGGGGAAAAAACTGAAAAAGACGATTAATGTTGAAAAGGAGGAATCAGAAGCTGATTTTTCGTATGACAGTAATGAAAACGAAGATAGTGAAAGTGATACGGATGAAAAACCTTCCAACAGTAAAGGAAAAAATCCGAAAAAACGTGTTACTAACCGCACGAAGGTACGTTTTTTTTAAAGTATAGTTTATTATATTCGTTTTCTTAGTAGAATGCATGAAGGGTTAGTCTAATAAGTGTAACTATGCTTGATTAGTTCACTACGATTTTTTCAACACTTATTTATCGAAGTAGTGTAATTACTTTATTCGATACATTTTATAATTATTAAAATTATAATAACAAGCTAGTGATTATCAAGCACATTACGATTCGTTTGTATAAAGTTGAGTTCTGTTATATAAATTTAAAAAAAAAATTATATATATATATATATATATATATATATAAAGATAACGAATAGAGCTGAATATCGCTGTCAATTTTCAAATTTTATATTTGTGTAGGCAGGTAAAATCAAGTTAACCAAGAAAATTTTAAAACCTCGTTTTCGAACACCGGTAGTAAAAAAACGTAGTGCAGATAGAGGAGTTGTTTATTTGGGTAGCATTCCTCATGGATTTTACGACAAAGAAATGCGTTCTTTTTTTAGCCAGTTTGGTAAAGTAACTGCTATTAATATACCCAAAAGTAAGGTGAGTTAATATTTTATCTGGTTATTTTTTTGGAAAAGTTGCTTACGCCTTTTAAACCATGTTAAAATTAATCAATTTTCCACTGCAAATTAGAAAACGGGAAGATATAAAGGATTCGGATTTGTAGAATTCCTATATCCAGAAGTCGCAAAAATCGTCGCAGAAACCATGGATAACCACTTAATGTGTAACAAAATAATGAAGGGTAAATTGAAATTATATATATAGTCTAAATTACTGTTCCTATATACGATAGTTATTTTGAATTAATATTGTTTTTTTCAGTTTAAAAAAATAAATAAATAGAATTATATTTTGATTTACACTGATTCTTGTAGAAAATAAAATGACGTTTAATTATATGATCACTTACGTGACATCCAGTTTTTTACGTTCTTCTTTAAAAAAATAACATATTCAATAATTAAGAATACCACATTTAAAATCATTATTGAAAAAATTGAATATAGATTTAAAATGCTAAAAATTACTTATCGTTAAACTTTCCCGTGGTACTACAAGAGGAATAGTCGGGCCAAAAAAAAAAAAAAAAAATGAACCAAGATGAGGTTGATAGTGCGTTCTAATGCTGTTTTTTTTCAACGCCATAAATCACCTATATTTACACTTATTTCAGTTAATAATTAAAAATAAATTATAAAGTTTAAATTTATAAAATTCTTAATAGATTACTTCGATTATGCACTATCAAATTGTTTGACTTACATTTTTAACTGCTTGCTACTTTATAAATCACTTGACCTTGGGATACATCGTAGACACCTTTAAACAAAAATGTATTCTATACAGATGCGCTTTTTATTCTTTTTAACTTGTTAGTTATTTACATAACTCGAGTTTTTTGCAGTTATCTACTTCAGGGGTTATAATATCCGGCAAACTTTTTTCCGCCATTTTTGTTTATTTGGCTTAAATGATGCATAAACTATTTAAAAATGATATTCAAAAACTATTTTCAGGGGCAAGCTGCGATAAATAATTTTTTAAACTTATTTTCCAAGTGCCTCTGAGCGCTCTAAAACGTTTGAAAGGATCGCTCTGCTGCGCGTAGCATTTTGATTGTATTTACAGCTCTGTCGGTAGTTTTTGCCGATAAAGCCATAAAACGCCACAATAACTGTTAGACTGACGTTCTACACATGCAGTAAATAGTTCTGTGTGCTACTCCGAGTTACGCGCTCATCTGCTATACATTAGTGTTTTTAAGTAGTTTTTTATATAAAAATGAGTGAGAAATTTCATGTTGACAAAAAAGGAAATAAATCATCTTCAGCTCATGTCATTCGGAGCAGAACTTTCAACAGAAAACCGCTCAACCAGCACAGCTTTGAAGGTGACATCGAGGATGTTTCTAGGCCGCAAAAAAAATGAAAACTGCCAGATCTGTAGGTGACATTGAAATTGATGCCACATTAGGTTACCGAATCATGAATTATATTTCTGTTTTTACCACCATGTTGTAAATTCTATTGTATAAAAACTGCCTAAGTAGTGTTACTTTTTCAGAGTCAGGCAAATGTGGCCTTGGATTTAACCTCGTTGTAACGTGTGAAAAATGTTGAAGTACTTCTACTGATAGTAGCCCTCTTATTAATGGCCATGCTTATGATATAAATAGACGTTTAACTTTTGCTATAAGATTAATTGGTATTGGTATTAATGGAATAAATTAATTCTGTGTGTTCATGTGTCTCCCAAAACCAATGTTTCAAAATGTCCCTTAGAAGCAGATTCTTGGAGCGCTTAGCAAAAAGCGAAAGCCTCGCGCAATCTAGAAATGTATACTCATAAACTAGCTATGCCAATGGCATATTTGACGCTGTTCAAAAGATTTATGAAAATCTAACGGGAGAAGACCTTCTCTCCAGTTGCCTTGGAGGATTCACACAAAATGCGAATGAAAGTTTGAATGTCGTTGTTTGGACGATAAGGTCGAAAACGATATCCAGCGGCAAAAGCATGGTTGATATTACAACTAACGTCGCTGTAATTACTTACAACAACGGTTTTCGAGGACTGCTGGATGTTGAGCACATTTTGACTGAAAAATAACAAGACGAAAATCTAAACTAAAGTAATAAAAATATAATGGAAAAAGAAGATTTTTACAGCTATTTATTTTACCGACTTCTTCTTCTACTTCTTTTGCCTTTTGTATGTACCTTATCTTAATTGGATGGTAATGTTCATCATGATCGATCTTTTTTTCCCCGTTAATTCGCTACATAAATTTGCAAACAAAAAAAAGCTTACTATCCTCCACAACGTGGTTAGACAATGTTCGCTGGGTTACGTTTCGAATTAGCACCATGTGATATATGAGTGACTGCTGTCTAAGAAAATTGACCCCAGTAACATCAATCTGAATCCCGTGATTCATTTTACCGACACATATCGCAGTATCTTAAAAACATTATTAAAATTCTGAATGTAGCTGCAGTAATCATTTAAGAAGATATCCAATCAGTGTCGTTTTGATAATAAATATTAGCCTCTTTCCGAGTAAAATCTTTGAAAATATCAATAACGAAATTTCGCAATTTCTCATTTCTAACCAATAATTAACAAATTGTAGACGATGTGAACTTAAGCGTTTTTTAAATTAAATATACATCGTCATTAGCCATGCTGTATTATGGCAACTGATCATCTTAAATCGTTAATCCCGATATTACAATTGGATCTCTCAGTTTTTCACTATTAACGATTTGGATCAAAACATCGCATTGCATATTTTTTCATCTTTTCGTTTATGTTCACCGTACAAGGACACTATGAAGTACGAATGAATATACTTTTTTTAAATCACAATACTTCAGAAATGATTATATTTTTGCGTAAAGTTTAATGTTCCATAAATTTGATAATAAATATTTTACGTTTTTATTTTGAATTTTTGTAATTGCCGAAATGTTATTAGTAAATACGTCTCAATAACTGAAATCTATTATTAATCTGTTACTGGTAATTATAATTTCAGCTAAATATATTCCTCCAGAAAAACAAAAACCTTACTTTTTTAAACATGTGTATCCGAGAATTCCGTTGGTGCAAAAAAGAAGGATGTACCTTACACAGGTAAATCATAAATTGCGTGATGAAAAGCAGACCACTAAAGAAGCGGAAGCATTAAAGAAAAACTTTGTCCGAATATCGAATAAACTTCAAAAGATCGGTTTACAGAATTATACTTTCACGGTATGTTTCAGTGTGATCACGTAATTTTTATTTTTATTTTTTATCGGCTGCAATCAGTAAATTCGCATCTGCACTTTTAATTTATTATTCTAGGTTAGTGGTTTAATGTGCAATCTCTTATTTGTGACCTCCAGTATCACTTTAACGTCGCGATAGCCTAGTTGCTAGAGCGTTTGACGTCCGTTACGGAGGTTGCGGGTTCGATCCCGGGCAACGACAAAACTTATTACAAAGAATTAAATTAAATACTCGCTAATAATCACGTGGAAAGCAATGGCAAACCACCACATATAATACCGTCATATGCGTGCTAGTTAGTACACAACAGACATACACGGGACTGCACTTGTAGCGCGATAACAAGCGACTACAATCAGTTCCGAATGAAGTCTTGCGTGAGTACACTCGCGTTGCATATAATAATTGCCTAGTACACTACCTATATCCGTACAGCTGAGATGTACGAATAGGTAGTCGCCGACGCTCAGAAACTGAGTATGGTACTTTAAAGAGAAGAGTATCACTTTGATGGCCATTTAAAAAATACCATAAACGCTCACATTCATACTACGCAAAGCATGACACAGCCGCAAAGTTTACTATATTTAGTAAAATTAATAGCCATATATAAGAATATCACCTAGATCCCCAGTAGTTTTATATAATTCTTATAGAAAAAACGGTTTCACTTAACCCTATCATCATTACAAAACAATTTTTTTTTCGTGGTAATCAAAAAAAAAATCAGAACTAATGAATGTAATTTTGGGTCTGTTTAGGAATTCCATTACAACTTCCGCAATACAAAAACGTCGAACTTACTGTTACCCTCGACATAAGATATAAAATTAAATTAACAAAATTATTAATATTTATTTGATATACACACATATATATATCTATAACGCGGATAAAAAAAGTGCTATGTGATGTCCTAATTAGAGGAAAAGGATCATGTAAACTCCCGGAACTAAAATACAACGATGTTTTCACGAATAATTTCAAGAAAACTAGTATAGATCCTGTGAATAAAGTTGGGAAAACGCAGCATCGGATAGAAAAAATGGAAAGCATTAACCAATACTGCAAAATTCTAGAATTCTCTGAAAAATCGTCGTGGCAAATAACTGCCAGTGTCCATTAAATAAAATTTTGATGCCAAAAATGTGACTTCACTGTATCTCATAATGATGGTCTATTTCTCATCTCAAATATATGTATTAATATAGACTCGCTATTTCGATTTTTAAGATTTGATATTTTATTATGATTTTCGGACTACTTGTTTCGCGGAGACAACTTTTAGTTCCCTAATCCGGAACCTAAGAAACTCAGAGTACTTGGATTTTTCGGAAACCTAAAACTTGAATTACACTCAAATTCTACAGAGCATTAGATTTTTTATGTTGTTGGGTGTGTTAAAAAATAAATAAATAAATAAAATAAAATTTTTCCGTACACGCGTGGACGCAAAATTCCTTCCGAAGGAATAGCGTCACAGACACAAACCCGAATTTTGCTTATTAGGTCTAGATTCAAAGAAAAATTATAACAACGAAATATTACCGAGCGAAATTGTAGTACGTCCGCGGAGCCATGGTTATCTTCTCTCAGTTGCAAGTAACGAAATAAAATTCTTTTAACAAAAAAATGAATGTATTTTCTTTTTCTTTAACCGCAAACAAATATGAATTCAGCAATCGGACAGAGTAATGAAGTAAGCGAAGAACGAAGAAAAAAATATAAAAAGATAGAACATCGTATTCCATTGGTAAAATAAGTTTAAACTTTTTTCTTTTTTTTTTTTTTTTTCTCTAAATTTAAGGGAACTGTATAACATTATTACCAAATAATAAAGATCTTATGGTAAAATTACTTTTTGAAATTATTACAGAGATATAGATAATTTAACGTTCATTTTTTTAATATAACTGCTGTACAAACCGGATTATACAATTATAAATAAAAACAAGTGATTAAATGAAAATCGTGATTTATATTTAAAACTTCGTAAATAATAATTGTTTTTATTTACTCACAAAAATGATACGTACAAAATAAAAATCTTTATTATGCATATACTGGTACTGCTCATCGATATTCTTAATAAATAATTAGTCATAAATTTATAAGTAAGCGAAAGGAGTATTAAATTAATGATGCCATCACTTTTGTAATGAAACATGTAAATGTCTAGTTTACTATTAAATTATTAAATTTTTATTTATACATATATATATATATATATATGTTTTTTTTAATGTGTGTATAGGTTGGTTGTATTCCAGCGGAGTTTCAAAATACGGCAGCTCTGACGTGAATTCGGAATAAGTAATAATGAATTATTTATATACAATGTACAGAAATAAATTTTTATTATTCCTGACTTATATGTGTTACACTAATTATTAAAATTAATAAACGATGTAAAATAACGGTTGTTTTAAAATGTAAATTTTGTATATTTATACATTTTCCTTCCAATAACTGAAATTGGGTCGACGAATCAAATCACACGGTAATAATGGATTTCTAAAAATCAGAAAAAAGTAAAATAAGAACATCAACATATTTCCCGTTAAATTTACGTATTTAACTTCAATTAAAATTAATGTCGTAAATTAATTTACTTATTGGTAGCATTTTTATTTCGTTTATTTTAATGTACGGCACCACGAGTGTTACAAGTATTAAAAACCAGCGAATTAAAACATTACCGGCCGAACATTCTGTAGCGAATGATGAGGTCCATTGCCCATTGTAATGCAGAATGTAAAATGCATCACCCGTTTAATCGATTTCTGTACATTTAAATACAACACGCTAATTGCAGCGAAAGAAGCGAGTGAAAAAATTAAAATTTCTCGCTCAAACAGTATTTTCTATTAAAAATTTTAGAAAATGAAGTTTCTTTTTATTTTAAAGTATGTTTAATATTATTTGAAATTTACTTTAACTTACGTTATTATTTATTTGTTACCAGCTTTAATTTATATTATTAGTACAATTTGTTTAATTTAACTTTATATCGTGTACATATTACGTGGATAAAATAAAAAATAAACTAAAATGAAATAACAGTTGGAATTTAACAAGGATTTCCATATGGTGAGAGAGACAATGTGCATGTGCATGAGATCCTGTTATCGGCTAAAAGCATATAGTCTATCACGATGAGCGAGTGCGCACGTATCATTTTAAAAATGGTTGAAGTCGGTGGCTGGGATTAGGAGAATGATTTTTCCCTCCCTTCAAGTTAATATTTAGTTTTTTCCCTCATCGTTTAAGGTTTACCTACGGTCGGAAAGGAGTCACGTATAAAAAACCGCCCCGTTTATCTTTTAGTTTTTTAACGGTTGTGAATATTTTTTAAATACGTTACCGCGAAGTCCGGTTAATGTATCGTTCCCCAGGATCGTTTTTTCAAGCTTAATATTCTTGGCAATTTAAATAAAAAAAAAAAAAACCTCATCCACCGTAATCTCCGAGTTTGGAAAATCAACAGTTTAGCGGACACTGGATCACCATCGACAACAGTGATACGTAGAATTTAAGTGTATTTATATTAATCATTGTGTAATTTAAATTTTTTATATACATATTTCCTAATTATATCTTTTTAGCGGCCGATCGATAAAGGAAAATTGTGTAGGAAATTTTCTTTAAAACTTAAAACATGATTAAACTAATAATAATAATAATAATAATAAACATTAATTATACTCGGTGAAGTCGAAACTGTATTGGCATTCCTGAATATAAAAGAAATTAAACACCGAGCGTTTCTTGTGGTATCCCTTATTAGATGATTATACATCAATCGAATATATTAACTGAAATAGTTAGACAATTATGAATTTTTATATAATAAAGGAAACAGGTAAAATTCGATTAAACGCTGCCAGTTCGTAACAGTTGATTTTAAATAGACTAATTAAAACAATTTAAATTTAAATTTAGAGGAATCAAATCACTTAAAAAAAAGACCTAATCAGAAACCTTTTGCTTCGAAATTTTAATTTAACCGTCTTGCAAGTATTTTTAAATTGAAAAGAAATTATAATTGTTTACACGCATTTGCAAATAATTATGTCTTACCTCCCGATGATTATTACTTTCAGTATTTTGTGCTAGTAGAGTGACAAAAAAAAATAAATAAAAAATTTAACAATACACAAAAGCTAATTTAAACATGAAATAATAAGAGTAAATCGCATTTATTTGCTTAGAAATATTTAAAAATAAATTAATACATTAAACGATTATAACAAATAGTTAATTTCACATTCCTCGTTGCAATGAGCAATGGGGATCACCTAAAGCAGATAAGTCATTTTAAAATAATCTTTTTTTTTTTTTTATTTATTTTCTTATCAAAAATAAACATAGATAAAAGGATTTTATGAAATGTTAAAGTTTAAATTTTTCTATTTTTAAACAGTAAGTCGTATTTATTACTTTTTTAAACATTTTTAATTACGATAAACTGGTGGGGAGGGGGAATCAAGGCTACTCAGTTTTTCAAAAATTTTCTAATTTTATTCGCTAAAACCTTAACTTTTTGTATTATTTTATCAATGCGTATAATTTAGCAATGTTAAATGATGTGATTCTTAAATCAGTTTTGTTTTCAATTTTTGTAAAAATATGTGTATAAATCCTTGATTAGCAATAACGTACGAAAACTAATATTTACTATTTTATACTTTCGCCCGTTATTACACGTTTAACGTGGTATATACGTGTGTGCCATTTACCTAGTAAATGTATTATCAAATACAGAGATCCGCTGTGAAAATTGTCACGGTGCAGCCGTAAAAACTAAATTTTTAGACATTTTTCTATAAATATTTTTTTCATTTTAATACATGTAACAAATTTACATTTGGTGCAATTAAAACAATACAACAAATAATAGTCGTCCATAAGAAGTTTTCGGTAATAGTAACGTTTTCGTTGATAACGAAAAATATTTACACCAAATCCTGTAAACTCTGTAATACATATATACGGGGAAGAAGATATTTTAAGACAATTTCAATTATTGGTTAAATTTGAATTTAATTATTTCTGGGCTACTAATACTATTTCAATTAATGCCTAATACTTCTTTACGAAAATTTGCTATTTTCTATATCTTTGGTGTATAATTCTAGTGATACTTGATCTCAGTTTTACTGGAAAAAAAACTTTGAAGGCTCTTATATATTAAAGTTTCTACTTTTTAAATGACGTTAGAAAAATTCATTATATTTGATGAATTCAATTGTGAAATGTTTAAAAAATGCTACGAAGTATTATTTCTAGACAATCAGTTTTGCACGCCTATGCATATATTTTGAATATTTCGAACGTAGTTCTATAATGAAAAATTTCAATAAAGTTAATGTGCACATAAAAGTTATTGCAAAAGTCATCTTACATAATAATCGCAAATTTCTGCTCAAAATTAATGCAAAATAAACGACTAATTCTAATTCATTCTTATAATAAATACATGTATTCCAGTAACGTATTCAAGGAGAGCATTATAGCATTTGGAATCCTCTGCCCCATGAAAATTCTTAAAAAACGTTTGCGACATCATTTAAAAAGGCAACAATATTATTTTTAATATTTTTGTAGAATACATTGAGATCATTTATATCAGGTTCGTGTTTTGCATATACGGTTATAAATACGTAAGCATTTTTTTATCGTTATGATGATCCTCCCCCTCCATTAATCCTAGGCGTGGTAGTGATATATTCCATCGTGAACTAAAATGATAGATAAATAGACGGACAGATTGTAAATTTTAATTTATAATAATAAATGTAAATAGAACAAAGAAAAGGCATACGTACAAATCGGAAGCGATATAAAAACTGTTGATCTGTACAGTTTGCACATTGTTACTTGCGACGCAGATAATAAATGACATTGTAACCTTTCTGATTTCTCGTAATTGATCTGAAATATTTGAAACTTTTAATAAAAATGTTGCTATGGTTATTTTTGCAGTTCTCTTTATATATACTTTAAATTTAATTAATCAACGAATGATTATTAAATTATATTTACTATTTTGCCGCATCATTTTGACGTTCTTATCCTTATTATATCTACTTATTTTTTTAATGTGTAAAAAATATGAAATTATATTTCGATTCCTGTTTCGTGTTTTTAAGCGTTTTTAACACGAATTATAAATGCAAATGATATGACAAAAAAGTGGAATAATTGCAAAAAAAAAAAATAAATAAGACGGGATTACTAGCTGTAAACGATCCAGGTTGGTTGCCAATTTCGTAATAAAATCTATCTCCGTATTTCCATCTATAAAAACCTTCCGCTATGATGCATTGCGAAACTGGGCCTACTAAAGCTGCTGCTATTGGTTGTTCCAGCGCCAGTCCAACATACAAGTCTACATCGTTAACGTGTTCGTACAAACGGGACAGCAAATTTATATTCTGCATAAAAAAAAAAAAAAAAAAAAGCAATGTTAGCTTACCTATTTTCGTAATGATAATTCAGATTTTTATTGATTTTACTCAAATTTGAACGTGAAAAAATCCTGAAAATTTTACCGCTTCTTTCATATGATCGGCAAAGTGTTTGAATGTTGTAGCTTTAGCATGGCCGCAAATTTCTCGAAACTGGTTGTACGTAGGTAGCCCGTGATCGCGACCTCGCAATATGTCCACCGTTATCAGATCCGGGTGATCGAAAAATTGAGGTATCTATTAAAATTGTAAAACCATTGCCGTCTATTAACCCACTTTTTCGATAATTTATTTTTATCATTCGAACTGTATTTAAATTCGTGTAAATTTTATAACAATATTCGCTGGCGTCTTCTTTTCGAAAAAATTAAAAATTCAAAACAAAATTCCCAAATAAATTTCCGGTTTAATCTTACTTACTTTACTTTACTTTTATGGAAATGCTTTCAATTAAAGCCAAATTTTGTTTTGCTTGTAAATATCTTTGATTACCCGGTTTTAGATTTCCGGGAAACATATTCTTCCATGATTCATTAAGTTTATCGGATATTACGTAACGTTACCTACACTTTTCGGTCACTATACTTTGTTATCCAAAATCGTATTTTTCGAATGCATATTACAATTTTGAGCACACTGTTGTATAAGATTTCTATATGGAGATTTCTTCTATTATTCATTGTTGCTCTATTATTTATTTACCTTTTATTTTTTTTTCTATTTTCTTTGGAATGCTTAAATTGCGATCTCTTCAATTACTTAAACAGTGTAACATATTCCCAGAGAACTTAAACTCTTCATCGATGTTAATTAGTGATGGGTGAGTTAGTTATTTTTTCGGATACGGATTTGGAACTGCATCTCAGATACGTGTTCGTCGGACCCATATGGATCCGGTGTTTACGTACACAGGACACTCAGTGCTGATACTAGTTTGCACGGGTTGGCAACGCAGCGTATATCAGTGTTAGGTTAAATTACGCCATGTCCGTTGCTTAGACACGTCCGGAGCTGCATAGACTGCTCACGTAACACAGTAAATCACTTATTGGCTCTTGCGTACGTTAACCATTATGCTTAGTTGTTTTTACGTTAAATCAATTAATCAAAAAATACTTTTTTTTTTTGTCGCTTTAGGAGGTGATTTTTTAATTAAAAATGAAAGAAAATAAATAAAATGGAACTAAGCTACGATAGAAAACTTCATTTTTTATTACCCTTTTTAAGATCAGTTTGGCCAAGTCGACCATCTATATTCTAATACAAATATCTATTAAATAAATATGAGCACCAGTACACAATTAATTTACCTGTGACGAAAAAGATTAGGCCAAATTGTCGAAAAAGAAAATTTTATTTTATTTTTTTTAATTTTCCATCAGGAAAAAAAAAGAAGTACACGGAAAAGATAAAAATTGCGTAGAATTTGATGCTCCGTTCAAGGTCAATATTTTACCTGCTATAACGGAACCGTGCAAACTCGGATCTTTTTATCTTAGGTTAGAGTTGCGAATATTTCCGCTGTAGGATATGGATCCTTCCGGTCCGTCCTACTAATCATTAGTTGATATTTCCGCATTAAATAAATGAACGTGCGAAATTTGCAATTTTCTTGACTAAATGTCAATGAAGTTTTGAAACTTTTTACTTACAAGTTAAATGTATACTTGTGCAGGTAGATATGAGCGAACGTTGAATTAAAAGTCGGCAAACACGGAAATTTAATATTCACGAAACACGAAATGTAGTTTTTCAGAAAATTTTACCTTCAATTAATGAAAAGAGCTCAAAAAATTTGTTATAAAATGTCAAAATAGAACTTTGAATCTTGCATATTTATCTGTTTTAAATATATTTATGTCTTTCATTGTGATTATTAAAACATTTTTGCAACGTTTTAAAAATAGCACAATTATTTGTAATATCATCACTCTTTTTATCGTATTTCAATATAAAATTTGTATAATTACGGAATTTCATTTATAGTGCTCAACCGAAGGTGAGATTTTTTGGCGGTAACTAAAGGGTGGCTAGATATTTACCTCTTTTTAATATACAATATTTTTTTGTATTTAATATTAAATTCAATATTTTTTTATTAAATTTCAAATTAACAGACACATCCGGAAAAGAGATTAATTTTAACTGCAGCGTACAAATTAAATGTTTCAAATCCTTCATTTTTAAACAGAAAAATGAAAGTGAAGTTTAAAAAGAAAATTTTCATTTACATCTGATGAAAAATATTATTATTTACAACATTCTTAATTATTAACTCTCATTATGTATCGTAAAAACTGTAAAAACTAAAATTAATGACTAAAAAAGTATCGAATAATTGAAATTAAAAAATCTATATTATATGTAAATAATCAAAATTTGTCAATATTGTCGCTTCGTAAACTGAATCTCCCATCAGAAAAAATTTACCTAGCAACACTGAACAAAATTGTTTACTTGTTACGCTAATTGAAGAAGTGTGGATACGTACTAGCTACCTTTTTTTTAAAACAAACAAATATAGGGTAACTCGAATCTGAATACTTAAAAGTATTCGTGTTTTGTTTTGTTTTTTTTTTTTTGGAAATGTTCTTTTAAATCTAACTTCAAATATTCTTCAAATTTTGGAACGCAATCGAACGATGTAACTACATACATTGTTTTTCGAATACATTAAAGTCGAATATTCAATCGGATTCTAATTATTTGAATATATGTCGGTGTTCTCTTCCGATTTTCCATATACACGTTGTGTGCTACTGTGCTGGCGGAAGTCATTAACGCGCTAAAGACAAAATCGCTTTCGTTATCGAAAATATGTCTATTCACGTATGATTTTTTGAAAACAACTATAGCACGAATGTTTATTCAAATGAATTCCGAGTTCGTATCTAATTCCACATATAGATCTTTACAATGATCATTTTTATGGAGTAAATTTACAGTTAAAACATTAAAACAAATTTTGATTTTTACGACCAGCTTTTTAAAAAGTAATATGAAATCGGACACACGAAGCATGCGATAAATTTAAAAATAATCTTTGAAATTAAAGAATTTTTGATCGTACCTTTTTGTAATCATTTTTAGGCACGTCGGCAAAAGATGTTTTTATTAATTTTTCTATTACATTATCGTACGTGTTATTCATCTGAATACTAGTGACATGATAAAATGAATTCAGTTCTTCGCCATCAGTTGTTACGGGTGATTTTCGACGAGTTTTCACTCTGAAACAAATAAAATGATATTTGTAAAAACCGTTCTTTTTTCTTTTTTTTTTTTTTTTTTTTTAATTTTTGTTTTTCTATTTTTCTACTGCAAAATTAAAAAAACGAAATATTCCCACCTTATCGTCTTTACGTAAAGTCGTAATTTTTTATTCACTAATGGTTATATTCCTATACGGTAATAAAATAGAGATATTCGCACCGAATGTAAACTATTTTTACTGCATGTAATCAGTAAAACAAAAAAAATTCCTGCTGGTGTTGATTATTAGAAACTAAGAAAAATTGAAAGAGATGATCAGTGAGCTGAAAGTCGAAGAGGCAAAGGTTGGCCTGAAATTGAATGTAGGAGAAAGTAATGCACAAAGACGAAGAGATAACCTAATTAAAATAAACAACTACGAAACAGAATCTGTGCATCTTGGCTAGGAAAAAAAATTATCTAAAAGGAAAATCAATACTGCGAAGAGGCAGAAGAATATCCCAGACAGTTTTGGGTAAGCTGAGATACATATTTTCTAATCGCAAGATATTGATAAGTTAAACACAAAGAACCAATGCGTATTAGCGGTGTTGGTGGAGTGCTGAACACTCATAAAAAGAAACGTGACATTGTTGCAGGTAATCCAAGGAGCTGTGGAAAGAAGCATGTTTGGAACAGTGCTGATGGATTACATAAGGAATACAACAATACAAGAGATGACCGAGATGATAGATGCGGCAAAAAAAAAAAATAAAAAACGGCAGAACTGAAGAGCAAATAAGCTGACCATGGCCATGTAATCAGAAATGATTCTGAGAAATAAATTATCAAGTGGCGACCATATGAATATCGCAGAAGTAGAGGGGAAGATCACTTCTGAAATGGGCGGACGATAACTAAATGGACAAGCAGAGCGGTAAACCGAGAACAGTGAAGAAACATGGAGGAGACCCCCATGTTCAAAACAGGACGTAAAGGTGCTAATAAAGAAGAAGAAAAATTAGTAAAATAGTTTGAAATCAGTTTTGCGTTAATACAGGGTGCGACAGCATAATTTTCTTTTTTTAAAATGTGACACTTTTTTTCTACTAAATTTTTTAAAGAAATAATAACAGAAAATCGAAATAAAACTGCAAGGGAAGAAGCATACATATTGCCCCAATGGGAGATCTAGAGTATATTATTTCGATTTTCTGTTATTATTTCTTTAAAAAATTTAGTAGAAAAAAGTGGCGCATTTTAAAAAAGGAAGTTATGCTGCCGCACCCTGTATAATCTATGAAGTGGAAAATATATATATATATATATATTTCTTTTTTTTAAATAGACGCATTGTCTGCAAAAATCACGAGTATTCTTATTAGTTTTGTTCAGATATCTTTTAAAACAATTGACGACAAGGGGGGGGTTATCTTTCCATATACAAAAAACAAATTCCACACTTTTGGACGCCCTATTTTTCTTTTATTTATTTACTTATTTTTTTAATTTGTAATATAGAAGTTGTAAAATATTTTAATATCGATCAAATATAATCAGAAATAATTAAAATGTGAAATAGTATATTTTTGATAGTTTAAGTAATAGGTTTGCGTGGATGGGTGAAGGAGCCCCTGTCCAGTGAGTGAGCAAAACGAGTAGAAGGGGCTATTGTACTTTCTTGACTCTATGTATCGTAGTTAATTGAGAGAAGTGCATTAACATAAAAAAATAACGGGATATTTCCTTTTAATAATTTTTTTTATTCTTTCGCTTCTGTTTTTTTTTTTTTTTCTATGTACACATCCTGTGCTTTCATTATTTCTGAAAAGGTACTAAAAATCCGTTAATTTATAATGATGACTCTCAAAAAAAAAAAAAAAAAAAAAAACAAACTTAATGAGGAATACCGCCAACGAAAAAATAATAAAAAAAAGGAGAAATATTTTAAGTACCAATTTTTTTTTTCTTTCTACTTTTAAATCTATAAAAAAATTGTTTTCTTTTGATATTCGTGATCAATAGACTAAATCTGGTAAGTGCTTAAAAATTAAATAGTAAAATAAAGCGATTACTTCGGAAAAGAAGAATTTACTATAATGTGAAAAATTCGGAAAGCTGCCGTACTAAAGCTGTTGATGGTGGTCGGATTAATGTTGGAATCGTAATTCACTGAATTACCCTTTTCCAGTGGAAGCAAATCGTACTCTTTTGCATACTCGACGCCTAAAATTATAAGCATTTTATAAAAGCGACAAATCCACAATTTTGATCCGGAAAATTGTATTTCCTTGAATACATTATTTTTCAGAAATTAATTTCTTAATATCTAATTTAAATCGGGTCAGTGGCGTTCATTTTGTATTAATAAAAACTTCTCAAGGAGACAGACCCCCTTTGTTAATGTTTATTTTAATAATTATGAGTATTTGTGTTACCAATATTTATCGGTACTCACACCACAACTGGTCGATATTCTTCTGAATAAACAAACAATTATTAAAATCGATTCACATAATTACTGAACACACGGGGGGAAAAAAAATATTCGCGGTGAACATATAATCTTTTTTTTTTTTTTTTTTTTGAAGTCGGTAATAAAATAATCCAACAAACTAACATTTAATAAAGATCGTAACTGCACTTACAATGATAACGCTAGTCGCAATAGTAGTAGTAAAAATGATAATAGCAATGAAAACATAATAAATTTAAATACGGCACATAATAACGTACCTAATATTGATAACATTACTTCTGGCGTTCAGCCTAACAGAGAAATAATCAATCTATACCCGATTAAGAATAATTATAATAATAATGACAGTTTCAAAATATTCGTAGAAAAATATTATTCAGAAACAGTTAGAGTTTCAATTAGCGCATTAAAAGTAGCGGAAATATTACGTAAAATGTCTAGGGATATCATCGAAATTAAAAAAGCAGCCCGTAATCGGGTTATCATTCATTAACACATCTTATTACTCGTCAAGGTGTGATCAAAGGAGTGGTTACTGACTATACTGATATAGAATTGTTAGAAATGATAGAATGTCATCCTTTTCAAATCAATAATATTAAACGTATACCGCCAAGAATCCCTTTATTCAAATACGGTAACCAGAAGCAGAAACAGATTTTCACTGCTGACGGAACAAGAGAATTTTCCTCCTCTTCCTCATAACAACCAAGATAATGAACATGGCAAAATAACACCATTCAAGGCTAAACCTATGAGAAAAACAGGTTTTTTCGATATAAATCAACTAACAGTCATGACTTTTCCTTAAAACGTATAATATTCTTTGTTTTTTCCGAAGAAGACAAGAATTCAATTAGAAAAGGCTCCAAAAAACCTATCGGTCAAAATAACTCCTTCAAATTGAATAACACAGTATTCAGGAAAACTAAAGTGTCCAAACCTGGACCGCCTATACTTAAAAATAAAACGAATAATACAAATAAAAAAGACTCTGACCAAATTACGATTAAAAACAATAATAGTAAAAACTTAAAACAGAATTTTAATAATAAAGGTAGCAATAAAAATGACAAAAATAATGCAACATAGCCATAAAAGTAATTCGGATGTATCCAAACAATTTATAGCTCTATATATGTTTTTGTGTTTTTTTTTTTTTAATATATACATATATACCTATTTTTATATACATAGATACTTTTATTTTTATTTTTTTCTTATTTTTCCCCCGTATAAATAAAAGCAGGATTTTTTATGTTTAAACAAATTTAATTAAGTATTTTTTTGTTTTTTCTTCCTTTTTTTCTCTTTTTTTCTTTCCTTATATCATGCTTCGAATGTTACAATGGAACGCTAGAAGTATTCTCGCTAATAAGTGCGATTTAGAGCTATTTTTGTTTCACCATGATATAGATATTATCTTACTGTCCGAAACATAGTTTACTGCCGATAAAATTTTTCATATTAATAATTTTAGTTGTTACCGTGAAGATAGAGGAGATGGTTATGGTTGTGTTACGATTTTAGTTAAGAATAGTCTAATTCACCGTAAAATCAATCTAAATCTTACAAGCCGTAATAACGATACAAAATCTAATGCTGGTGCGGTCTCTGTTAATATTAAGAGGTTTTCTGGGATATTTATTTCATATTATTCTCCACCCAAGCACTCAATTAACCCTACAATTTCATAAACGTAGAAAAGTATGAAAATATTTCTAATGATTATAAAAATAAAATTGAACGAAATTAAACGGGAAATAAGTTTATATTTAATGTCTTTACATAAAAACACACTTCAGCATCAAGGCCGTGTCCACGGGGGGGGGGGGGGTAAACCCCCTCATGAGAACTGAAATAGTTATTGTAAATACACAAAAATCTGAAAAAAATCAAAAATTTAAAATAAATATTAATGATTTTTTAGAATATTCTTACATTACAAAAAAAAAAAAGGAAAAAAAATGCTCCATATTTTTAGGTACTTCGTTAATATTTTATACAAAATTTTTTATTACGAATATAATCAATAACATATGTAATTTTCATTAATATTTATACGGTAATTCATTTATGTCAGTTATTAATACATAAATCAAAATTATGGAAATTATTAATAGTATGAATGTTAGTGAAAAATGTATTGTTATTTATAAAATAAATATACCAAGAAAATTTTCAAAGTTCTGGGCACGGCCCTGTTCAGCATCAATGACTACTATTACAATTACTTGCAAACATTAAATCACGAAAATAACACACGATTACAGGGTTAAAAGCCTATACAAAAGAGTGAAGTTCTCGATTTGGTCTATAAATAAAATGTAGCGTTCCAGAAGAACAAGGGAGCGCAAGTTAATAGATTAAGTATAAATATCAAGCCTCTTCCACATCAAGAAATAAACTTTTACTAGATAAAAATAAAATCTATAACGGTTTCCAACTTTGCTAAAAATCTGTTCTTCCTATCCATTCTTGATTTTTCCACTTTCCTGCGCTATTTCTTTACGCAGAAGTATTGTTCTCCTATTTCTCTTCGGTCATTATTTGTTTCCAATGGAAGGACCTGTTCGATTGGATTGATAGCTATATTCTGTCCTTTCCAATGAAAACAGCCAAAAATACTTCTCTAATAACGTATTCCAAGAAGTGATATTTGGTCTTTATGTCTCTAACACCTCTTCTTGTATCACATGCGATTAACCATAAATTATTCCCGTACATTTGTCACTTTTTTGACGAATATATAAGAAAACAAAATTGATGTATTTGGAATGAAAAAGTAAACTCTAATAAGTAAGTCTCTGGAAAATCATTTGTTTTTTTTTTTTTTCTTACGCTCCTAGTGCGTATTTGCCCCTAAGTCTAATGTAAGATTATCCATCAAAATGGCGCTTTATTTATTTTTTATAAATAAATTTATTATTTTTTGGCACAAAAATTGATTAGCAAGTAGTTTCTTTTAAAAAATTTCAACTTTCTCGTATATATTATATATTTTTAATTTTCGCAAAGTAGAGTACGACGAATTAATATTATCGTTAGTTTCATTTATATTATTATTAATTGCCCCTATACATAGTATTATAAATTCTTAAATATTTAAATAAACAAAAGTGTTTTGGATACTTACCGAAGGTCATATTTACGAGACTTGTAATTTACTTTAAGATTTTAAAAAAAGCAAAAAAAAACGAATAATTGAATGAAAATTTTACACACTACCTATGATTATTGGCAATAATTCGTAATATATTATGTGCTGGTACATCGCAATAACAATACGCCTGGCTTCTTGGAATATTTTCTCATCTATCCAATGGGGATTTAACCAAAAAAGTACGTCGCATACGAAATTATGTAATCTAAAAAACTGAACTGTGATTACCGTTAAATCTACATTCTGATTTACCTCCGTATCACCTGTTGGACGTATAAATTGGAAATTAAACATTTTCGCTCCGAAATTGAATTAATATTTATCGCACTTCGAAATCAATTAACATCATCGCTCGTAATTAAATAAAAAATATCGCGTTACTCTTTATTTATCACGTTCGCGATTAGAATTCCGCGGAAGATCGACAGACGTTCCGAAAAAGGATAAAAATACGCGGTCATTAGTGTTTTTTATTTTGATCTTCGTAACTTTTAGCACGTTAGATGGTGCACTTTAAAACAATAAGAACTTTGTTTCAGTTCTAAGTCGCCTTATTTAAGCAGACGCAGTAATGAATAAAAATTTAAACTCGTCTTTCTCGGGCTGCCACGACGAAGTGTCCATAATAGCCTTCCTCCGCAATTAATGAATTTCTGTCCTAACCGGATTTCTTACAGTTTGTTTAAATCGAGTGAGCAATTTTCGCTGCACGTCGATTATTGAATGAAGGCTGGAAATTTTTATTTTAATGATTATGATTTACAGCAAAAAGATCAGACAGTAAGTTATTCTGTACCTGCGAGATATCAACCAGTCAGGTAACATAACGGTCAATAAATTTATCTTTTTTAGTTTGTTCGAAATTACTTTTTTTTCTTTTCTTTCTTTGCACTACAAATACTCATGATGTCGAACAATTTTAGTATTGCAAAAGATATCCGGAGTTAAAAGCTCACCAAAATTATAGCAATTTGTAAACGGTTCTGTGGTATTCACGGAAGAAGAAGAAGAACACCTTTTATTTATGGAACGAGATAAAATCTGAGGATACGGTGCATCCGTTAACGATTCTTCGGTGCGTAGTTTGCCAGCCTGCTCAGATCGAATATCCTTTGAATCTTCGTAGCTGTTTCCGTACAAGAATGAAGCATCTAAAAAGCTCGTTGAATTCAGTAACTGAAAACGTACAAAAACCAAAAAAAAAAAAAAACCTTTCGAGTTTGTATGATAAATATCACGAAAATTTCCCGCCTAAAAAAAACTACACAGAAATTAGTAAATAATTTTTTAATTCAAACATTTTTGTACAGATTTTTCTTTTTACCTTCTACTGTTACGTACGGTCTCCGTTATTTAATATTGTTTAAAAATGATAATAATGATAATAATAATAATAATAATAATAATAATAATAATAATAATAATAATAATAATAATATTTTTAGTTATTTTAAATTACAGGCACGAAGAAGACTACACTACGAGAGTACATTACACATGCAATGCAAATTTGTCGCATTTCACCTACTATTCGATTCGAGAAATTCAATGTTTCTCGTTATATTGGGAGAGATCGTTTTGCTGTATTATAGGTCCGACCTCCTTTCGATATATTTGTTCAATCGAAAATGCATCATATTCAGCAATATCCGTCTTATCTAAATCGTATTTAACTAGCTGATACTTCTTTTATTTTCCCCTGTACATTTGTTCCGAGTCCGTGAAACCTCCTTATTAATTACTGGCTACGTGTGTCTATTACGAATTGTTAGATGTATTAAGAACTCTATTAGAGTTATTCAGAACGTGTACGTTCGCTCGTGTTTTTCGTATTAACTTCCGATATTTTTTTTTATTTATATATATGTAGAAGACGCGCCTAAAGAAGTTCCACTTCAAATACCATAGGAAAACGACCTAAATGTCTGAATGCGATCGTTTAATGCACAATTAACTATTATAAAATATAAGATGTAAACAGTGTTACTCATAAATTTTTAAATGAACCTTTACAGGTGCAGAGGTTTTGTTACCTATTCTTTTTATTGCCGTTACGAATTTAATCTTCATGAAAACAACTTGTAAATAAACTTCAGCGTTTTAAGATCAGCCGGGAGATTTTTAACATAACCGTAAGAATTGAAGGTCACAAGATCCCTTCACATCCAAGATAAAAAAAAAAAAAAAAACGATAAAAGAGGGAAAAAATCGTTTTCATTTAATGCTTTTTAAATTATCTGCGAGTTCTCTTAATCTTCCTACTCGCGGAACCTCCGCTTCAGAAGTAATTAGAAGGGGAAGAATCAGCCAAATACTGAGCGATGTCAAGTAAGCCATTCTCCATGACAGAATTTTAAAATCAAATTTAACTAAACAAATTGTGCTCGTTTTGTGCCAAATTGTGCTGATAATGAAAAATTTTGTGTCGCGCTGTAACACGTAGTATTAGTAAAATTTGATTTGAGGGGCTAACTTGACGGTAGCCCCCACCAAATTTAAGAATTTTTAAAAAGTGATTATATCCGTTGATAGTAATAGTTTTTTTACCGAATTGTGCTGATAATAAAAAAAAAAAAAAATAGTGCCACACCATAAAAAGAAATTCGTTTTAAGGATATTGGCAAAAGATTTTCCAAATTTTCGGATTCTTTAGGAATCTATTTTATTCGAAGATTTTGATTGTTTCGTGTCGAATTGTTGTGTCAGTAACGTTTTTCTAGTTTTTCTGAATCTTTCAATTTACCCAAAAATGTCGCTGGTTCATCAAAAATTTGTTTTTTGGTAATAAGTTTTTATGAACTAACATGCAGGGGTAGATTGCCAATAACAGACTCCTTACCATGAAATTCAAATATGATTATTAAAATTTAGCTTTACTTTGCGCATCATAAAACGGTACTGTATTTTGCTAATAGTTTTATTTATATGTTGCATGTATTTTGTCGATATTGTTTGGTTTTGTATCTTTTTTGTAGTTGTTTTATTTGGTTTCAGAGATTTTTGATGAAAATTTAAATAATCTGTTATTGTTACTAATTCTCATTTTTTTTCCGACTTAATAATGCACGGGTCCAATTAGCGCGGCCTGTGCACAGAACACGGCCAATTTTTTTTCTATATAACATAACAGAAAATAGGTATAACTAGTATTTAATCAGTTTTAAGATAGAGTAAAAGATGAATTTCTTTTCGAGTTATAAAATGAAAAGAAAAAAAAAGTACTTTTATTATAACTATACAATTTCATAGATCTTCACCATCAACAGAGTTCTGTTTTCGCAAATAATCTGACGAATAATCAGTCATACATGTGCTGCTCAGATACGCGCAGTTCGATTTTCACCGATGATAGTGCAGCATAAGAAAAACACTGACTGTAGGACTTCCTATCAAACACAAGTCCTTAGCCATAACCGCAATATAAAATTTCTGAAAATTCACCAAACTAACATCTCGAATTTAAATTAATAACCAAAATAATTGAAAACAATAAACAAAATAAATGCCGGCAAAAAAAGGAATGATTTTTATTTTGAGCAATTACTCATCCGTCGAATTTCGACGAATTTTAACTTTACTAATCAGTAGGAGATGATCACAGAAAATAAACAAATCTACCAAATTCTACTCTTTATTAATTTTGCATGCAAATTAACAGAACAACTTTTACAAACAACAAATATATGCATATATAAATCGATAACAACGCTTTATATATTCGAACACCTTAAGGAGACACGATCCTTACATACACGTCTCTATAACTAAAAACTACCTGATGCCGACCGCGACAGCCATGCTGTCCTTAAAAAAATACCGACGCTATCCTTAAATATGGCGACCTTTTAACTCTAGGCGCTAGCATGCAATTAACAAATAAAAAAAAAAAATATATAAACATTGTGACAAAAAAAAATAGAAATAATTGTTAAATATAAACAGATCTCGTTAGGCAAAATTAGAAATAAAATACGGGGGAAAATAAAAAAAAAAGGTATTAAAAGAATAAAAGAATAGCTACAAGGAAATGAAAGCGAAAATCGGAAAGAGATAGCTAAATCGGAACAAGAAGGGAACAAAAAAATGACGACAACAGATGGTTTATTTAACGAATATATGAACTAATTTTGTTGTTTTTAATGCCACTAATTATTAACCGTGTGTTATTCTATACATCCCGTATTAATAAATTACGTAACACCTATTTCTTTCACAACAGCTAGCCGGTGAAATTATTTGTCACTTTATTGTCAAACATATTCATAAATAATTTTATGCTTCTCTGTAATGTTATATATTTTTAAAGAAAAACATCAATTTAGATTACGGTAGCAACTGGCGGTGAAGTTATTTACCGGGGCGGAGCTGTTTAAATAATTCTTTTGCAAGTTACTTTTTTTCTAATTGTTTCTGAGTAAAGGTCCTCGGTTGACAAGGCCCCCTCAAAAAAAAAAAAAAGAAAATCTTTATTAATTTCCACTAGATTTTTATTTCATTACTAATACTAATAGTTGTATTTTTTCAAAAATTCCACTATCCTATAGTCATAATTTAGTACAACAGCGATTTTTAACAAGCTGCAGAAATTATATTTGCAAAAACTATTATGTACGAAAACATTAAAATATATTTGTACTCTCTGTTCTTTACGTTCTACATTTGTAACCGTAACAATTGCATAATCTAATAATAAATAACCAGTTTACCAATAAGACAGCTTTTAATAAATGAATAAATAAGGTTAATTTGGGCTGAATTCAACTGTAATATACAAATATATAAATAAATAAGTATATTCGCGGGCTACTCCAATAGTGAATAAAAAACCGATCTAAACCTACACATATTTTAAATAATTATTACATGACGATATATATTTCATTGAATTAACTGAATATAGAGAACATCTTTTGAAAAATATGTTCTATTTTTTTCTTCAAACTTTGCTGTTCGTAAAACATTTTGATTTGGCAATATCACAATTGGCAAAATTCGTTAAGCTTTTTTTTTTTTTTAATATAAACGCTGGAGCTATTAATCTGTTTGAAATGAATAATTTAGACACATTTTTCCTTTCGTTTCCACAAAGATGTCTCTTTACGGTACTTTTACACGGTGCGATGTTCAGAGCAACCGTGTTCACAGCGACCCACCAATAATGGTGTTCAGAGCGACCATCGGATATGTTTTTATTATTATTATTATATTCGACTTGGACGACCGTATTCAAAACGACCTGCAGACATTTTTATTACTATTATTACATATATGCGAACTAGAGCGGCCAAGTTATTTTGTTAAAACTGCTAGAAAATGTAATACATGATTAGAAGCGTACTTATAGTCAGTTTAACCCATAAGAGGTCGCGCCCGGTCTAAAAGACCGGGTTTTTTTTATTTTATTTGTTATTTTAACTGTGCTGTTACCCCAGCGAAAATAACTCAGCTATTCCTAGAATAATAAATAAGCATGAGGACTAATCAGTTTTAACTAGGATAAAAACCATTGACCAGGATAGAGTATCAGTTTACAAACACGGTCTATTCAACCGGCGCGACCGATATCGTTTCGATTTATTTCAGTTTGATTCTGTCTTATGTTCCTAAAAAAAAAATAGAGAGTGGTTCTCTTGTTATCATTACTCCATAAAAATTGCCGAAGAATCAGGTGTAGCTAATAAACCAGAGATGCTAACATTTTGTAACTTAGATACTGTAGATGAGTTGAAAAATACATACTTTTAGTCTCAAGGAAAAGTTATCCAGGGAACTCAAAGTTCGAATTTGTAGTATTTTACACGAAAGGCGAAAAAGAACAGCTAAATATTAATAATGTTGAAGAAAACAATTTACAAAAAATCAACGAAATATTCCTGGTGAATGTCACTTTTGTAACTGGCGGAAAAATACAAAATAAACTAAAACGCGTTGTAATAGCTGCAAGTGTTTGTATGCAAACAGCACACCAGTTCCAGCATGTTTTAAATGCGCAAATGAAAACAAAGAAAAGTCTAGTAGTGTGTGTTAACAATTTGATATTACATGTACCGTATTCTGTTATTATCTATACTTCTTTCTAGAATTTTTTTTGTATATGTTGAGAATTAAGCCATTTTTTATAAAATGTTACAAACTTATATATTTGTTTGAATTAAAATCCTGTTTATTCGTGATAAAATAATAAAACAAAAACAAAACAACATAAAAAGGAATAAAAATGAAATAAAATAACTAATGAACACGAAATATTTCTTTTAAAAACATAAAAAAGCAGTTTTTAAAAACGTTTTTATAAAACCCGGTCAAAAAGACCGGCGCGACCTCTTACGGGTTAATCATTAATATTTTATTTTTAACTAAAACTATATAACATTTAGACAACAGTGCGTTTTGCTAGAATAATTAAACTGTATGTGAGTACGTTTCCATTCATCTATTATAATTTTACATTAACAAAAATTATATACATTTTGCATTGAATTGCATTTTTATAATATTGTATACTGTTACATGTTAATGTTAACATAGAAATATCGAGTTTAAAATAAATAGTAACGAATTTAGAAATTACATAACTTATAAGAGAACCGTAACAGAATATGATCGTAGTTCGTTGCAGTAGTATATCAGAGATTTCCAGGAAATTACCTTTCCTGTCCCTTTTAGATGTCGGCTTTAAATATGGTCGCTCTGAGCACGGCCGCTTCCAACACGTAACCCTTTCACACGCTTTAAAATTCCCTCGATATTCCCAAGCAATTATTAAACTTTGCTCATTAGTTGGCTTATTCCGCAACTTTCCGATGATTTTTGAATTGCAAACATTTTCCATGGAAATTTAAAAAAAACACCCAGTTTCATGTATTTTCGCTCTTTTAAATGTTAACGTACACTTTAATTTTGTGTGATCCCAAAAGTGCGATGCAATCACATTTGTGTGTCCCCATTGACCCGCTGGTAACACATAAATATGAACCCACTCTTGTGAGGATAACGTAATAAGAAATTTAACTGAATTATTCAAATTATTCCCACTATCTACAGAAAAATGTGTACAATCCGATTCACCTGAAGATTCTTACACTTGGTTACTCTTTTCGGTCGGGTACAGTAAATCTCGAAAGTTATGTCTATTTTTTAGTATAATATGGTGTAACAGGTAATTTAGGAGAAAACGTGTTTTCTGTTGTTTTTTTTTTGAAATTATTTTCGAAATAGGACGACACAGAGGATTAATTTTTCCATTAGTAGAACATAAATCGCATTTAGAACTTTCAAAAATTAGTAATAAAAATCTGTGAACAAGATCTCGGCATGAAAGTATGATTTTAAAGAAAAAATGTACAGTTCCCGTAGAAAAATTAACGTAAATAAGATTTAAAAATAACCTCTGTTTAAAATAATATAAGCGATAAACAGGCACACAAACAAAACTCAAACGAATCCTAATTTTTCAGTCGTAACGTTTTCATTTATTCGCTCATCTCTGTAGTATCCGTAAAAGAATTATACATCATCATCAATAACGTTAAAATGATTACACGTAAATATTCCTTTCATTTTTTTTTTCTGTTCCACAACGAGCAAATATTTTTCCAAACATTAAACTAAATATACAAATCGTTTACGCGACAGCTGCAAATAAATTTTTTTTTTATAATACATTTATCAAAAAAAAAAAAAAAAAAAAAGAAACGTTCCAAACTCGTATTTACGTTGCTGACAAACGAACGAATGTGTGATTTTGATTACATTGCAAAAACTTATTTAAACACATGAACCGTACGTGTTAAGCAAGTCAACCCATAGCGATTATGTTTAACATTCTAATTAAATATAATTTCTTATTAAAAGGTCGTCAAACTAAAAAAAGTTTGATGACTGAATATTCCAAAAAAAATCGCATGCGCTTACGTCAAATAATAGTGTAATTAACCGATTAGTTTTATTATCTGCACAATTCGGTACAAAATGATTGTTATCTACGTATATAATCGCTTTTTTAAAATTCTCAAAAATTTTGGGGGCACTATCTTCAAGTTAGCCCCTCCAGATTAATTTTAACTAAATCCCCGTGTTACGGTGCAGCATAAAACTATTGCTATCTACAGACATAATCACTTTTTAAACATTCTTAAATTTTTGTTTTTTTTTTTGGAAGGGGTTTGTCAACACTTAGCCCACCAGATTAGATTTTACTAATACCGCGTGTTACAGTGCGGCACAAAATTTTTTATTATCAGCACAATTCGGTAGAAAACGAGTATAATTTGTTTAGTTAAATTTGATTTTAAAATTCCGTCATGGGGGAGCTCGCTCAAATACTAATCGCGTCAGTTACTGACAGAATAAAAAAAATAATGAACAAAAAATGGATGAGACGTACGAGATGCAATAAGGATTAGCAAGTCTAAGGGACAACAAACTAAAAAGTAGAGTAGCACGTTCAGCCGAAATAAAGAGACAATTAAAGAAAATATGATTAGAATCACAGGTAGCTTCGTGATTAGGATGGAGATGGCAGTTTAAGAAAGGGGTCAAAAGAAAATGAAAAAGTGAAGAAGGTGGAAGGATTAAGATGTGAACGAATAATGAAGACGGAGCGAAACGGCGTAACAAACGAAAATCATTAAACCAAGGAAGGGCAGAAAGACTCGTTTGGGTGGATAGGTGAAAATTTGTTGGAAAAAAAAGGAAACGTGGATATCTGACCAGAGTCTAGTATGGAAGTTTTGCATAAAGCGAGCTAGAAACAGGAATTTTAGAGAAATAGCAATAGCAATCTGAGTCGAAGTATTTACTCCCTATACCTAATAGGACTAGCGACCCAGATGGAAATTGACGTGGATAGAACGGAGTGCGAGAAGATTGTTTTACATCTTGCCCTTTACTTCTCCGCGCGTTATTTCCGCCACGTTTCCTTCGTATTAAATTAATAGCTGCCTATCTGCTTTGTAACTGTTTCTAAGAAAAAGGTGCCTAGTTGATGAAGCCAAAATAAATTTAGAAAAAAAAAAGTTGCATACTTCAATTTCGGATTATTAACAAGAACCCGCTTTGTGTCTGTCCACAATTCGGTTGTATCATTGAAGAATGTTCTCCGAGATGATATACCTACGACTCGTAAACTACGCACGTACCTTATTTATACGGATTTAATGCGTTATCTTTAGTTAAGTTAAATTAAGTGGTCATAGCCGAAAGGCAATAAGTATTGCTGTTAAATAAATAATACTAATAGTGTCTTAGCGTAGAAAAGATAACAAGTACTGTCACTCACTTGATATATCGGCCGCAATGGACAAAACACGTCGTTGGTAGTCATTGATCTTGTGAAACTTCGACAATCATAATTATTCGAAGTTCCAGTTACCGGGTGATAATTAGCCGCGTTATATTTTAAACAGACGCCTTTCTGTAATAGACTCGCTTCTTCGCAACAGTCGGTTGACTCTTAACATTAAAAACAGAAACATAATTAGCAAATATTTTATAGAATTTCAGACGAAAAGATGAATATAAAATACCTGTCGATTTATCGGACTGGCTGGCGACGTCTCTAGCAACTAACTGCGCAAAGTAGAAAGTAAGTAAAGTTTCAGTTCTATCTAGCACTGGTTCAGCTTCTGACAGAATTCGTGATATTAAAGCCGGATCTGGTAAATCATTTCCGCTCTCGGCTCTTCTCGGAGATTTTACTTCTACAAATTAGAGGTGAAAATATTAGTTAAACTTCCGTATAAAGTTCTCCGTTAATTTTTATTTACGTGATCGTGTATCGCCTTTATATTCATATTTACTTCTTGTAATTGATTGAAGACGGGTTTAAGTTTGGCAGAATAGACAGCAATTATTACTAGCAGTGTCACAATGTTTGTTGCAGTTGTTACAGTCGTGTATATATGCTTTGGTTTTCCTTTTTTAAGAGTTCGGTGCGTCGTGCGAAAGTTCTTCTAAAACTCGTACAGTAGTTAGAAAGTTTCAGAAAATGTTCTGATACTTTTGTACTTTGCTGTCCAACGCGTTTCATAAAAGAGCGGTATATTTGGAGTTTTATTTATGAATTTTTTCATATGGGACTGAGGTAAAAATGGAAAATTTTTTAATGAGCAGGACCTTCCTATTAATATTAAGAGCTCATATTTGGAGATAATTTTCTAGAGGTGCATAGCAACCAATTTTTCGGTATCGGAAGTAAAAAAAAAAAAATTAGTCGATTGTTTTGACCCACCCTAGTGTAGATGCAGATGCAACTCCCTGAATGTAGTCCTGGCGGCGCATCTGAGCCAAGGAATCTCTCATTAATGAAATTAAATTGGAGTTCAACTGAAATAATCAAAAAAGTAAAAGATAAATTATTAACACCAGAAGGAAGTGTTAGAGATGGTTCGGAATAAAATGCACATTTAATTCTTTTTAACGTGTATTATTTATTTTTCGCTTGTCAACAGATTCTAGTGTGTAATTTTTTTATTTGGTTCGAAAAAAGTCACTAAGATCGCAACCGAAAAAAAGGGGAAAAAAATAGGAAAAATAGTTTTTAAGCGTAATGCTATCATTAATACAAAGGCTACTTTAAGGAATTCATGAGAAACATGAATAATGGAACATGAAGCATGATTCTCGTGGTACCGTTTATTCCTAAATATTTCTATTGAAAGACATACTCAACGAAATAGGCGCGCTTAATATTTCTTTTGATGCATTATCAATTTACCGATAATTGAGATATCTTACACATACACATGTATGTATGTATGTATTTATATTAAGAAAAAAAAACGGAAAAATCGATTTTCGAGCTTTTACTCAACGAATAATGCGCACGCAACATTGTTAAAATTTAAACCTCTCCATCCGATGTTACGCTCGTAAAATATTTAATTAATCTTTTAAATACGCACAGCGCCTAGAATGGACAGGTGAATTAAGAATTGTCCATTCCCCGTTTTATTAGAAATTTTCAGTTTATTTAAATATTTCTTAACTTTCATAAATATCAGCAAGTTTTTTTGAATAATGTCTATACTATAAAAAAAGAACGAAAGAAGAGAAAGAAAGAAAGTATAAATGTTTGTGAAAATTACAACATAACATAACGTTATAGCATTGCAAGCTGAACTAGCGTATCGACGAATCGTCTTACCGCACGACGCAACGTATGAAATACGATTATAAATTATTACTAAAATTTAGCAAAACGTCGTTGTAGGGAAAAAAATTAAGAAAAAAAACCTACGAGCAAATACGATGAATAGTTAAAATTAGATCTGTTTAAGGAATAAGGATACAGATACTACAAATGAAGAACAAGACTGCGAACAAAAGAAAAAAAAGATAGTATAGTATATAAAGATTACAGGAGATTATGTTTTAACCGTCTACACTTATATTTTGAGTACACAAATTGTAGCTGCCTAGAATCGTGATTCCCCTCAATATGATTAATAAGAGGATTGCTGTGATTCGAGAAATTTTCAAAACGATCTACGATGGAACGATGGGCGTAAATAGTGCAGATGGCGCGATTAGATTTAACGATAGCGTGATCGGTATGTTTATTAAAGTTCAGCCTTTTATCTAATATCAGGCCGAGGTAGTTGATCAGACCAAGGAACATCGATGTACCTTGTAGGTGCACTTTCTTAGGGGTCCATGGGTACTTACGAGAAAATAGAATCGCCTCAGATTTAGCCGGATTAATAGAAGTGCGCCATTTTTAAAAAAAACGAAAGACGCGGTCAACCTAAGTTGGAGCTTGTTGGCGATCGCGTTCAGCTAGTATGAACTGCAATACAGCATCGTCGGCAAAGAGTTCCGTGTTAAAGCGGGACAATACAGGCAAATCGTAAAGGAATATATAGTGAATAAAATTGGACCCAACACGCTTCCGTGCGGGATGCCAGCTAAGCATGTTTTGAATGACCAAGAGAGGTATCAGAGATGTGAATAGCAAATGTTCTATTACTTAAGTAGCTTTTGACTAGTCTAAATAGGTAAGCCGGAAATTTGGTCTTGACTACCATTTTGAAGATTATGCCATCATGTCAAGTAGTGCCAAATTCTTCGGCTATGTCTAGTAATATCATGCCTGCCTGTTTATTACAGTTAAAATTGTGAGTTATAAATTCTGCGATTCTGGCAATTTACCGCACTGCAGAGTGCTCAGACCAGAAAGGCGCAACAAAAAAACTGGAAAAAAAAACTTTGAATATAGAAGATAGAAATAGATTATTAATTATTGATAAGTAAAAAGATAGATTAAGACTAGTAAATATTACACGATTATGTATATGTATAAGTTAATTTAAGATGGTAAAGTGTTCAATATTCGTCGACAAGCGTTTTAGCTTGACGAAAGTTTTGTATGTAAAAAATAATAAATACATATTTTTCAAAAAAAAAAAAAAAAGTGACATTTGAGCTATCAGAGTGTAGAATGAAACGTTTTAATATAATTTTTTCTACCACTAAGGCTAATAGGATGAATGTTGGTAATACGCGAAGAATCTTCCCCAGGCTTAGGAAGTGCAATGATTTTGGAGGATTTCCATTGTTGCGGATAATAGCCAAATTTGAACACAGCATTTACTAAGGAAGTTATTTCAGCTAGAGCTGTCAGTGGGAGATTTTTTAAGGCTACATTAAGAATATCATCATAACCAGTGGATTGTTTTAGCCTAAGAGATTTTAGGATGCGATGTATCTCGGCTGGAGTAACAAATTCATGCGGTGCAGAATGTGACTTGAAGTCCAACATGGTAAAAACAATTACTAATAATCGATATTTTTCAATTTCAGGTACTTTAAGTTATTATTTTCTGCATTAAAAATTGAATACTGTATCAAAAGTACAGTAACTAAACGCAAGAATACTTAATAAAGGTAAAACACTGCGTTAGTCTTCAGATAATGTCACAGAATGGAGCTTGCTACCGCACACTCCCTTTTATCATGTATTCTAAAAATTATAGAAAGTCATCATCAGGGAGTCTAGAGGATGTCCCAGTGTAGAATGAAACGTTTTAATATAATTTTTTCTACCACTTTGCTTAAATTACTAAGAAGGCTAATAGAATGAATGTTGTCAATGCGAAGGTGAATCGAAATCCTATACTTATACGAGGTGGGACAATTTAGTTCCAGGAATTTAGTTATAACTCTACAGCTGAGCGCAGTTTTTTTGACTGTGAAGCTGTGACTACGTTACCGCTATTTTATCGTAGCGAAATAATGTTCATATGCTTGATGAATACGCGTGACGAAAATCTGTCGACTGTGACAGACGAAAAGCGGTACAGAAGCGGTTGGTGCAGCGATCCAGCGATTATCAGATTAACAATTTAAAAAAGTTTGTTAATGTGAGTAGCCGTATTCACTTTTAAATAGATTTCTCAATATGATTTTAATTCTCTTCTGAATAATATATGTAACTTTTTTTAGGACGCTACGTATATTTCCCTTTACAGTTTCAATGTTATGCGATTCTCAATAATCCTTTTTATTTATTTATTTATTTATTTATTTATTTATTTATTTATTTATTTATTTATTAAATTAATTTTGAATTATTCCTTTTTATTGCTCACATGAATTATTTCCTTTATCGAAATTTGAATATCAATTTTCTTTTATAAAAAATAATTTTTTTATTTTGTAAAATTTTTAATTTTTGCTTCTTATTTTTTTTTGTTTGTATAGTAGATTGTATTTTGAGTTAATTCTATTTCAACACTTTTCCTCTTTGGAAAATACCACGGAAAAAATCAAAATTCGCTAGTATTATATATACATATATATATATATATATATATATATATATATATATATATATATATTGTAAATATGTAACGCCATAATGAACAGACGGAAACACTAAAAATAAAATAAATATAAAGAGAAATTTCTAATTAGCCGGAACGAAGAAAGTGCTTGCAACTTTTCGCATTTCAAAGTAAAATAATAATACGGAGGAGGTCATTTCGTTACATTTAGCGCAATTCTTGATTTATTTTTACTGAACATTTCGACTATTTCGATGGAGAAAACGAGGTAAAATGAAAATTATATTCCGAGAACCTAGATCATTAAAATCCTCTTTTACCACGAGTACAGTTTTTAATTAGTCTCCAATAATAATTAATAATGATAATAATCGTCGTCGAAATGAAGGGAAAAGAGCGGACAACGAAATAATTTAGAATTTCATACTATTTTTTCTTCTTCTTTTTAGTACCTTCTTATGTAAAGGTGTAGTAAACGTGCAAATAGTCTCACAGCAAAATGTGAAACTTAAACGCTGTGCTCGTAATGACCATCGAAACTTCTGTCCATCGTTGAAAGTTTGTCACCCATCGTAAAAAGCTCTATTTGACAGCGGACGGTATCCGATTACATGTCGTTGCCAGTTCGTCAAAAGGGTCGTTCACTGTGAAATTAGTCGTAATTTTTACTTTTATTTGCTAGTTGTAGAAAAAATTGGATTACTTCAATCATATTAACGGCTTTTATTCTCCTGTTCCGCCTAAACTTATTCTACCTCATGAATCAGAATTCCTACAGAATCGAAGCTCTTCTTTCACTAACCATTTTATAATCTGCAGGTATCAGCATGGTTCAGCCTTTTTTTGCCCGTCTTTAAAATTACTTCGAGTAGTCCTTTGAACTTCCTTCCTTTTTCTCAATCTTTTGCGAGGAATTATTCTACGTGCCTTTCTTTTTATCAGATCTTCATTTGTTTCCAGCAATATCCTTATTCTGTCGGATGTTTAAAGCGTACTGCAGGCTATCCGATCATCTCCTCTTCGTTCTCGCTCAACCGACTACGTTGTTACCCTTCTTATTCGCTGTTTAATTCACGATCTTTTCCCTTTTTTACTTAATTCAAACTGTGTTGCAATTTCTGATCGTGGCGAAATTGAGGCAAACGAGTTATTAGTTGACTCATTCGCTCTCGGTTATTTTCCTACTCCGGTAACTTCACTAGATAGCCGGTGTGCTGGCTGTAAACGTGCGAAAAAACAGAGAAGAAAAAAAAGGAGTATGCAAGTCAATAAGAATACCTTTCGCATACGTTCGAAATGCGCTTAATTGTGAATTTTCGTAAATGTACGCCAGAAACAGACTCCGATTGAAGACTTCCGTTTTCTCCGCTGATAAAATCTTCTTCCGATCAGGTAAAGAATTTCCATAAGCGTTGTTCGCACTACATTCGCAATTTTCAGTAAGCGATCAACATCCCCTCAACAATGCAATCGGAGAATAGAATAGACGACATTCCGTTTAATTCTGAGTTTTTTCTAAGCGACACATTCGAAACCGGTTTACCGATGCGCTGTAAAGCAACAACTGCTACAAAATTGTTCAGCTATAGTCACTGCATGTCTAAATGATTGCTAAGTAATTATAATTAAGTTACCGAGTAGCAGACTGTGTAGGGGTAACTCTATTTGTATATCAACAGTGTTGCCGCTAAATTTCTGCGATTCGCAATATTAAAATATTTTATACATCTATCCGATATAATACGCATAACACTGCTTAACGCAGTATCTTACTGTCATTGTAACTGGCTGGAGCTAGTCTGGAATAAGCGGTGTTAGCCATTCCCCATGATCTGGTGTTCAAATTATTACAAGAACCATCTATCGAACGGTATTTGGTTCCTAAATTACACCATATTCTTGGTTCTTCGAAGCATTCATTCAGGACATGTTCTTCTTTATCGACTAAACTAGTAATGCTGTTGAACAAAGTAAAATGTGCCGATTAGCGCACTTTTTTTTCAGGTTTTTTTCTTTTTCGAGCAAACGCAGGAAGCCCTCATTGTAAAATCAATGTTATAGCTTAGTGTTTTTGCCCGTACAATATAAGCTTGAACCATTTTTTTTAACATAATATGAAATAATCAAATTTAACTCATTTAAAGGACAACACAATGTACACAGTGCAGAAGCACTGCAAGTCTTCTTTGTTTTTTTTTTCTTTAGGGCTCGTCTTTGACTTTGACCCAACCACTTGAAAGTATTATGTTAGGAAATTCTATCGTGAGGCGATGAGAGAATGAAAGAAGATAGGATTGAAGTAAGGGAATTATTATTGGAGATGGGAAGGAAAGGATAAAGGAAGCACTGTAAGGAGCTGAAAGGCCAAGAGCAAGATTTTCAAACCCAAAAGAGAACGTTCGCTAACAAGATTTGAAGAAAACATGATTTACGTTGCATTCAAAAGGAGAATCAGAGTTGTGGAGGGAACGGTAAGCAGAAAGAGATAGAAACGAAAGCAAGAAGGATATAGCAATGAATTAGGTATGCGACATTTTTTTTTTTTTTTTTTTTTTTTTTTCTAAAATGAAAATAAGTTATTTAGACTTCCTTTAAATATGCAAATAATATAAGAGAAGGGAATGATCAATTCTTAATCTGATTAAGGAGGTAATAGTAGAACGGCGACTGATCGGAATGGAAAGAAACGAAGGCTGAGGACTGGGTGCAATTACATGTTAACTACACACATTCCGCCATTTAGTAATATAAACTTGTACAATTGGTTAGTAATATTGAATAATTTTTTTTTTTTTTTTTTTTTTTTTTGCTGTGAGGAGATATATGATCATATCACAATTGGATCGCTAGGCAAACAAGTTTTTTGTAACACATTTTTTTTGTTTGAAATTTTTTGTGTTTAGCCGCGTGTTAATCTAGTCTCTTTATTTACTTCAACTTAAATTGTGATTTCATTTTTTATTTGTTTTAATTGATATTATTATTAATTATTTGTTTAAATTTTTTGGATAAATTAACCGAAGTTGTTAGAGAATAAATTAAATCATTTAACAACGGTTATTAAAATGTAAAGGAAAATTCAATAATTCAATTACAAACTACAACCAAAATAACCAGGAATAACCAGGAATAACCAGGAATAAATATATTATCTTTAAAGGAGTAGAAGGTGTCCTTGTTTTGTCTCGGAACAAGTGAACTATAAGGGTTGTTTCACAATTGACGTTCAAATTTGGTTTTATACATGCAACAGGTAAAATTTAGCGGAAAAAGGTAAGTGTTTTAACATATACGGATGCATGTTTTCAGGATCAGCAGAACTTTGTATTATGATGTTTAAAATGAAAATGAAGTTCCGAAAGAATAAAATCAAAATTACACGAAGCTGTGAAGGATATATATGTATTTCTGATGAATCCGCGTCAGTTTTTCGAGATTTAAATATATACGAGTATGATACGGAAAACGATGTTAAAAGCAATGCATAAAGGTGTTAAAAATTTATTTGGCATCAGATGTAATAGTAGTATTTGTGCTTAAAGGAATAGTACGCATAAACCGCCTTATGCCGTTAACTGTTTTTACATCTTGACACGTAACTGATTTGATATTCGGAAACTGATGACATAAAAGCGTACCACAATTCCTATTTTTTAAAACAGGAACATTTAAATACACGGAAAAATGAAATCCCAAAGTAAAGTATAAACTAAGAAAGGTTAAAATACAAACAACCGGTAAGTAAAATTACTGAACAGTGTCTTCAATTCCTTCTAATTCGAACCCATCTTTCCAATATGACTTTTCTTTGTTGAATCAATCTGTTCTGCTTTAACTCATTCTTCTTCTATACGACTAACTCCCTACAAAATACTCAGAACGTCCTTCTCATTAAGATGAAATCAGGACTGTAAAATGGCCTTTAATTTTGAGTATGTCTACTTACAGTATTTTTCGCTCCTGTTCTTCCCTTTCCGAGTTTTAGGCTCATAAAAACGTCAATGTTTTTAAAACGGTAAAGAAAAACTCGTGGAAAAGACTCTACTCCTTCTTCTCTTAACCTACTCATATCTCTCATGCATGGAAGATGGCTAAGGCTTTTAAATCCTCCCTCTCCCAACGTCCATCGTGATTTTCCTTCTGAAAAATTAATACCGTTTCTTGATTCTATAGCTCCTAGTTATGTTCCCAGCTTTCAGGAATCCGACCATTTCCCGTTTTTGCTCCTAGTTCACATTTTCTCATCTCTCCTTTTACTTTATCAGAACTTTGTTCATATTTAAGCAATTTCTCTAATTCCTCTCCGGGCTTAGTGGGATCGCTTTTCTTTCCAAGTACTTTTAAATATTTTTAACTCCTTCCTCGGTTCCGCTTCTGTCCTTCCTTTGTAAAACACATTTATTACTGTTCCTATTCAGAAAGATTATTCCTTTTTCGTTTCGTCTTATTCCTCTTGCTTCATGTCTTAGAAAGCTTTTCGAAAGTTTAATTAACAGACGTCTAGTTTGATGGCTCGAGCACAGCAATATATTGCCTAATAATACTTTTCGTACTGGACGTGGTCCGCCAGATTATATCAGCACGTTTTTATCAGACGTTTACGTGTCATTTATTAATAAAAAATTCTTCATTTCTGCCTTTATCGGCATATTAATTGATAACGTTTGGTTCCTTACTATCTTTGGCATAATGCTCTCATTTAACATTTCTCTGTTCATTTTTCTTCAGTTATTATTTACTCTTACACATGGAAGATAAATCTTTCTTCTCCTTTCTGATCTACATCAAGGATAATCTTTCGAGGGTTACCTTAAGAATCCTGCCGTAGAACTTACGATCTAATATTTACTTGATCAAAATTGCCTCTCTTTCTCTCAGTTCTATTTCACTTTTCTCTACCAACGATGTTCTTATCTACTCTTCCGATCGTAATATCTCGTTAGCTAAATCTCATCTTTAAAGCTTTCGAATGTTACTAAAAAATGCTCTTTATTTTTCTCGCTAAATCCTCATCTGCTATCTTTACTCTTCGTCTTTTTACCGTTTTTCTATTAGTCCTACCTTAAATGGTAGTCTAATCCGTTTTGTAATTTTCTTTCCCCGTTATTTAGGAATCTTTCTTGACAACTATTTCCCTTCCACAATCACATTAATCATTTATATCTATCCTCTCTCAAAAAATTCCTATTAAAATCTTTTTCTCGCACAAATATCGTCGAGGCGATTCCTGTGTCCCGTTCATGTTCTAATCCTCTATCCGCTCTATCCTAGGTTACTGTGTTGTTTCATTTATGGTGATTCCTCCAATTCTATTCTTTTAAAATTAAATCGCGTTCCAAATATCATGTCTTAGTGCCCTAAGATCTACCCTGGTCCCCTTGCTGAATTTCATATTTCTCCTGTCCTCATTCATATACTATTTAGGTTATTAGCTTTTGATTAAGCATCTGCTTATTTGTTCTTCTTTTGTATCTTTTTACCCCCCCCCCCCATCCTTCATAAATGCTGATTTATTTTAATAAAACTCTACTTTTATTCCTTATTTCGGTTCGTTACCTTTAATTTTCACTATATTTTTATAGTCTTAGTAAACCATCTTATTTTTCTTTCAGATTTTTCAGTTTCCCCTCATCCTATCAAATGACTTTTTTTATCGAATCGAATTTTCCAATGTTTAAGCTCTCTCCTATTCGCATTACTATCTTTACTGGCGGTTCCAAAGGGCCAAATGGAGTTAGTTCGACTTTTTTATTCGAATTGTTCTGAATTTTTTAAACTTTCCCTCTTTTTCTCAGTTTTCTACGCAAAATCTACTGCTATTTTACACGCTATTCTCTTTGTTTGCTCATCGCTAGTTTTCCATAAAGTGCCCATAATCTAGGGTTCTGCAGACCATCACATCACCTCTTCCTTCTCCCTCCTCCGGTTATGTAGTACTTCTCGCAAGCTAGCTGATTCATGACCTTTTCCTTCTTCACTTGATCAAGTCTTCTGTGAATTCTTGGTCATTCAGGTGTTGAGCGTAATAAATTAGCGAATATTTATCAGCCCGTTCTTTCGTTTCCAGTGGCAAATTTTTTGGGCACATTTTCGGCTCATAATATCGCTCTTATTTTCTTAATTGGCTCATTACAGATTATAGCTCAACTCTTATTCTTCTTAATTTTCTAATTTTGGCTACTTTCACCTGTCTATTCAACCATTGCTTCCTTCTCACCCATGGTTTTCTAGATAATTTCCCTCCCTTAAACGCTCCGCATCTCGGCTGATAATCTTTTTCCTGCATCATTTTATCAGTTTTCATCTGCATTTTATCCTTTTCACCCTCTCTGTTTTGTTGAATGCCCGCGATATTTTCTGGTAAACAATCGTTTGCTTCTTACATTTTCTTATTTCCTTCTGCTTTTGTTGCTGCTGCCTTCGAATTATTTCTACTTCCTATCCTTAAACATTTAAGAATATAACTTTATTTTCTCCTACCGTCCAATTTCTTGGGCTAATTTCTTTATGGATGAACCCATTAAAAAAAAAAAAAAATCATAGTTTGAAATAAATAACTGCAGAAAATAGAATATTGTTGGATGAGAATACTTTAGAGAGATCTACCAGTAAAAAAAATAACAGACTAATAACTGGTTGCCTTTGATTCCGAAGTAATCAGTAATCCATATAAGGTTGGAATTGAATGAAAAGGGAAGAGATTGAGAATTAAAGAAAGTGTAAGAAAAATTACAAAGCCGACAGAGGACGAACGAAAGCATATATGTAATATAGATATTGTAAGAAAGAAGTGAAGATTTAATAAAGAAAACGGCACGCAAAATAGTAATACCGAATTGGACACGGTAGATTGAGCAGAAATAGGGAAGTTTAAAGGATTCAAAATAGTTTAGAGAAAGATACAAAAGGTCTGCACTAGCTGTGTTGTTCGGGCTCATCAGTGTAGTGGAAAGAGAGGGTTTAGGCTACGTGAAAATCCCGATCTGATAGGGTGATGAAGAATAGGTTTGAGCAGAATAGTAGAGAAAAAAAATTGATGACAGAAAAAATAAAGGTGAACTGCGGAAGATTATCGCGAGTGTAGGTACGTGGCAAACATTGAGTAAAGATAAAAGATAAAATTGGTGTTTCATTAACGAAAACGCGCCGATTTTGGAAGATATAGGAATAGAAAGAAACAAGTGAGGAAAACGAAATAAATAAACGTTTAACGAGGAAACGATAACCTAGATAAAATCTTTGAATAAAAAGATGAGAAACATGAGTTTCAATATGAGTAGTAGATTTTGAAGGCAAATATTTTGAACGCGATCGAATCTGGAAAGCACGCTTCTGGAAGAACTTTCCATAAATAAAACAGAATAATTCAAGATGGAACGAATCCATGATTTGTAAAATATAAGCAGGATGTAGCGTTTCCGCCATTAATACGGAACAGGGATACTTTATTAGCTTGAGCTTTTGAGTGATAATAAGTATATTTAACTGATGTGCTCGTGGAACGAAAAACGATTATCCACAAAAATGCTTAAACAGCGAAAGAAATTAGCAAAATTAACTAAGCCATTATTTAAAGATAGATCAAACAGGAACGGATCAAAAATTCGAACGGTAAATACAGCAATAAGGGATTTACTAGGAAAAATGGAAAATGAGCGTTGGATAGAGCGTTTACTAATGTCATCAAAAAGTTTTGGAGTTTTAGCTATAAATATATTGCGATGGGAGGAGTAATATGTTGTCAGAAAAAAAGAAAGTGAAGGGTAGTGTAGAAAATCAGCTTTAATATGTTAAAGAGGGTTATGCTAAAAGCCCTGAATTATTTACGAAAGAGTAGTCCGTAGCAAGAGAAGAAAAGAAGGCGCAGCAATATTAAAAACGGAAAGATGACATTATTAAAGGCAGTAGAAATGTTGATGAGGGACGCAAAAATGATTCTTTCTGTTGGTGAATGATGTGCAAACGTCTGACAGAAGTGTGGTAACAGTTGAAAAAGCTGCGTCCAGGGGGGGAGGGGGATATTATTATTAGGTAACTGATTGATATGCTTAAAAATCAATGTGTCTGCTAATTAAATTTTCGAAAAGTTTTCTGATACGGGAAGCAAGACAGATTGAGCGAAGTGGGAAAGAGTTAGATTCCGGATTGAAATAACGATGAAAGTATTTCAAATAGAAGGAGTGAAGCGGGATAAAAAAAAAAAAAGAAATTAAATTTAAGAGGAACCAAAAAGGTGAATTAAAAAGACTATATTTAAAAAGGAAAAATGTAATCCTATCTATAGCAGGAAAAAAATTATAAGACTTGCATAAGGTTGTTTCCAGTTCAGTATAGGCGAAAAAAGAAAGAAATGTGATGAAGTGAAGAAGTACCAGATGCAACTTCTTAGGAGTTAAATACGTAGTTAGAAGCTAATGACTAATGAGTTAATAAATGGAATTGATTTATCAGGAGAAAAGTTGTAGTTAAAAGTAAGTGTTGAGGACTTATCAACATTTTCCAAATATAAACAACAAGGATGGGACGTGAGAGGAAGGATCAAGAGCTTTTCCACGACTTTACTTTTTGGCGCCTTTATATGGGAAAAAGTTGGAGAGAGTAGAACACAGGAGTGAAGTATTATAAAGTTAGATAAATTTAAATCAAAATCAGCCTTAAGAATTTATTTTTTTTTTTTACAAGATGATTATTGTTTCTTTATAACCATCGCGGTGCCAATTGAGCTGTTTATACCGTAAACGCATTTTGCGTAAGCATTCCACTGTAATATTGTGGAGATTCGGGTATATCACCACGTTTTTTATTAACTCACTTTCGTGTCTGTCTCATCAGGTGAAATTTTACAATCAATTGGAAATTATATTTATACAATAATATTTATTAATAATATATTGATATTAATTAAAGTGTCGTCTCACCATGGGCTTAACTAAAGCAAGCTTATTCTCAACTTCTCTTTTGTGTAGTTCTTTTGATTCCCTTTTGTGCGGATCTTCGTATAGGAAAGTACAGTCTCCTCCACTTCAACAGTTTTCTGCCCTCCCCTACAATGATACTTGATTTCTCTCTCTCTCTCTTATTCTTTTTCATACGTACATGTATGAACGTATTCTGTCTCTCTCTCTCTCATAGACTTTTTTTACGATAGACATAAGCACGAGCAGTAAGAGCGTGTCAATGAGCGTGCCGCATGTAAGAAATTGATTGAGAAATTTCACATACAAGACTTAAAATCAGAAAATAATTATTTAAATAACAGTTTTTTTTTTTTTTAAAGCCGCGTTTCTAAAATGAACTAAAAAGTATGAAATAATTTTTCCTAGACCCATTCGGATTTATAACAACGTATAGATTGTCTTGAAAATTTGTTATTGTCAAATTTAATAGCTATATAAAACCTATGTAAGATGAATTATTGATTGCATGTGCCCTCACGTTTTCTGTTTTATAAATCTTACACGAGTTTTTTTATAGCTATGAAATTTGACAATCGGTAATTCCACAAGATTATCTGTATGCTGTTATAAATCTGAATGAGTCCAGGAAAAATTATTTTACACTATTTAGTCCATTTTAAAAACGTAGTTTTTAACAATTTTTTTTTTTATTTAAATGATTACTTTAAATATATATTGATATGAGATTTCACAGACTGCCGGAAAAATTAGCTGAAATGCACAACATAACTTCTGCATCACGTTTGTCGAATTTTTTTTAAAATTTTCATCACATGTATTATAGACTGCAATTTGGAGTAAATTTAAAAATGTCGGTTTCGAGCGCCGAAAATTTCAATGAAGCTGTGCTGCATATAGCATTTTAAAGAAATAGAAAATAGTTTAAAAAAAATACCGACTTCAAGATTTACTTGAAAATTTTAATAAGAATGCACTAAAAAGTAAAATTTCTATAAAATATAATATATTTTTGAGTAACATACGTAAGAATATAATGATAATAACTTTTGGTAGTCGGTACCAAATTCAAATTACCATATGTGGAAACAATTAATCGGTATAATGATATAGTCATTCATTTTCTATAAGCCGAGCATTGGAGAAACTTCAGGAATATTTAATGCGATTTCTAACTGCTATTGCAATTTGAATTTGGCTGCCAACTACAAAAAATTAATGTTGTTTAACAATTGTTATAATATGATTTTCTGTATTACTCGAAAATCGATTTTTTTTTTGTATCGAATAATTATTTTTTTACTCTTTAGTGTATTTTCATTAGTGTTGCGGTTTATATTATTTTATTCTCTAGCTGTTGTTGTGTGTATTGTCAGTTTTTCCTGTTTAGGTAGGTTTTTTGTTTCGGGTTGGGTTTTTCATGATTTTCAGTTCTTATTTTATTGTTTTTTTTTTTTATGGGTTCGTCACAAAGACATTGGCCCAAGAAGAGGGGGACGGATGTGTCGATCGCAATTTTCGCTCCGTTCTTCAGTTTGCTTCTAATGATGGCCAGTGTAAGCTGGTCGAAACGTTAAGCGAATTAAAATTTCTTTTTAAAAACACGCAGTTGTTTCCGAAATTTATTTATTATAATTAAATAACTAATTAACCTTAATCGAATCTACATTTCGTTAGAAACTAACGTTATAATACTTTAAGGCAGTTCATCGTTCATTTAATTTTATAATTATAGTTGTTTATATTTCCCCTACATTTCGATGATCATTTTTTTTGCTAATTTTTATCTGGTTGTATTAATTAATAAAAGTATATTTCTAAGGGGACTCTTTTTTATAATGTCTTTGTTTTAATTACTACTTAGTAAGTAATCATTGGGATTTACCGACATACTCATATGGAACCACTATTAACCGATACAATTTTTAATGAACAAAAAAGGTCATTCGAATCAATGTGATAAAAAATTATGCACACTAACTTGTAAAAATACAATATTTCTGTCAGTAATGAGTTGGACACAACACAATGATGGTTTCAGATTCGTTTTCTATATATATATATATATTATTTTTTTTTTGATTTATGAAGTTTTAATTACATATATGTATGACGTAACAAAAATTAATGTGCCCCATCCAATTAAGTTTATTAGATCACATTAATTCTGTTCTACAATTTGTTAGGTATAATTGTTAATTTTAATTATATTTTTAATACAGATGAATATTATTTTACGGTTTTTAAACTATATTCTATTGTAAATTTATTAAAGTTGTTAAACAATTTATTTGTTACCAGTTATTTCGTATTACCTTCGAAAACTGTTTTATTGTTATTGCGCAGTCTTATAAAGTACGATGATACACGCTATTCTGAAAATTGTACGTAACACAATTTTCCGAGTCCGCAATTCCGCACTTATATAAGTACGCTTTAAATATTCCGTGTCCAGTTATGAACTGTACATTAAAAAAGATTTGGGTTTAAACATTTCATTATTTACTCCTTCTATTGTATCCGAAAAATACTGATAGGCCGTATTGTTGTAATTATTCGAAATTTGCCGAAATTTATCTTATATTCGATTCTATATTTTTCCGTGATAATTAACAATTTTAATTTTTTACCATAATAAAAATTCGATTTTTTCAAATTACGGTTCCGTGGTAATAAATTGATGGTATTTTAAATTAATCGCGTTTGTTATACGTTTTTCGATGTAATCACTGGCCGGCATCCTTTTGAATTGCTAAACCGAAAAATGCACAATTTTTTTAAAATGAAAGTCTCTTTTCGAATAAGCAGCTTTGATTTTTTTCAGCAATCTATAAAACAAGTCGCGCTATAGCACATTTTTTTATAGATTCGTATTACTACAGGGTGCTTTTATCGTATTTCCTTTTAGCTTGTGATGGGTTGGAACCAAAAACGTTACCTAGGATAAGTTCTAAATGTTCATTGTTGATCGCTGTATTTGTAATTATATTTATTTTTATGGTTTACAATTATGACGCTCGTATATCGCGGTAATTTTAATTTGAAAACAGACCTTGAAGAAGGTGTTTAATGATGGCTGAAAAAATGATTAAAGAGAAGCTAAATGGTTGTAGAAGCGATTGCTTTCGAGGAAAAAGGGAAAAGTAAAAACAAAAAAAAAAAAAACCTATTGAAAAAGATTGCCCGAAAGTTTTAGATGACAATACGTTTTTAACCTATTTGAAACTTTTTTCGAATTTTTGAAAAACTCATTCTGTTTCTTTCAATTTACAAAATCCTTCTTCCAAAATGTTCGTCCAGAAATTATCGACAAAAAATTTTAGTTCCGCTACGTTTCAAGCAAAATTGGAAAACTACATGCTCATGTTTTCACGAATTTTTTTTTTTGAAATGTGCGCTTTAACCGGAGCGTTTTGATACTACATAATTTCATACACAGGCGAGTAACAGAGAATAATATTTTCTAATGATAAACAAAAAAATACTTACTCATCGTAATCCCAATTACTTTCCAATTGTCGTACTCTTTGTGTGTTTGTAGTAGCGTTCGATAGTTTTGTCCTGTTTTTTTGGCCTATTATTTAAAAAAAAAAAAAAAGTTTTTCCTAAATACCGGATCGCAATATATTTTATTTATTTACAATTTTAATATTTACAATCTAAAATAATTTCGGCCTTATTAGTTAAGAGCTTAAATGAATAGCCTATTATCCTTTGCTACGTTATCTTCATCTTTTTTTTTTTTTTATTATTTTTTGGCCCGAACAGAACTATTTATTTGGTCAGCAAACTACGCCACGACTAGATATTAAAAATTACTAATAATAGAAAATTCAGGAAGAGAAATTTCATTCTACAGTATGGCCGCAACTGCTAGCAGTGCCAACAATGCTCAATGAAACAAAACAAACACAAACAAGATTTTTTCATTCTGGAAAAAGGAGCAAAAGAAAAACTAGATAAATAGATAAATATTTCTATCTCACATTATGACCACAGTTACCCGGCAATGCTCACAATGCATTATGAGAAAAAGGAAGTAGCCAAGCCACACTGGACAAAGACTACAATGTAAGAAAAAATAAGTAAAAATAATGGGGAAAAAAAAATAAATCAAACAACAATCCTGTTTATTTCAATAAACCTAAAAAGAACAAATAAAATTTTATCACTGGAACAGAGAAGATAAAAAATACACAATGGAGGATAAACACCGCAGGGCATGAGGTCTTTGGAAAACGCAAGTCTCGTGTTATTGAACTGGGCGCAATTAAATAACAAGTGGTTAGTGTCTTCTCTAAAATTTTATCGACAATAGATATTACAACCCGTACAGTACCCGGCGTTTGAAAAATTTAAACCCAATCGGCAATGGCCGGAGCGGAGCCTACACACAATGGTCACAAACCTACGGGTTAAACTAACTGGGACACTAATGCGATAAAACCAAGGTGTGGACGGCAGAGATGGTTGGACCATATGAAAATATTTACCAGGCCCTTGCTCTCTACAAATAAGACTTACCCAATCCGCATGATTACCTCTTTTGGCTTAATCTGTATACGTTCTCTTTTTCAAGCTTAACTCTACGCACGGATGTTGATATTTTAAATTGCAACTGCGCGGAAAGAATGAAGGCTCAGGTTGTATTTTGAGGGTTCAGAACGGGTAAAATTTTTTTAATCGGCATTTTTGGTCAATTTTAAGGTGCAAATTAAGTTCTTAATTAAAGTTTTGGATCAGATGGGGTCTTAGTATATTTCGGTCAAAAGATTTACTAGCTAATAACTCTAAAAATTTCCGGATTGTTTTAATTTTTTTATATATATATATAAATTACGAGATAAATATGTTTCCGCTTTTTAAGTTTTTGGGTTGGAAAAAAAGGTTAAGCAACGCAAGTTATAATATTGAATAGTCAGCAAATTAGAAATCGTGTTAATATTCATAAGACATTTATATTATTAAACCCCTTAGAACGCTTCTGCTCGTGTTCAAAAGTAAATTTTACTCTGCCAAAAAAAAACAAATTTACTCTTACATGCTCGTACAATTTTAATAATACAAAACTTACCAGCGCGAGCAGCGAATTTGTGTATTAAAAGTTGATAAACGTTTTCCGGGAATGATATCAGTAGTAAAATTAGTATTAATTGAATCATATTTTTATGAACAGTATGTGAACAACAGTTTAACAAACATTCTAAGAAATGTTAACTATTATTTAAGGATTGCCGTTCTGTTCGAGAATTTTACTTACATTGCATAAATATTATGCTGATTCAGTGTAATTTCGTATTTTAACACACTAAATTGTGCGTATGCATAAACACTATTTGCAATAACACAAATCTGCTTGCGATTTTTTTTTTATCGATTTAATTTTAAATTAATTTTACCTTTCAAAAAATGTTAATTTTTTGTAAAATAATACGTTATTTTACTTTTATCGTTTATTGGAGGAAAAAGTACGAAATTTCATAAAATAAAGAATTATAATGTGGAAAATCGCAAAAGGCGGGAGCTCGGGTTTTTAAATGGTCAGAAATTAGAATCGCTCTATTATTACACGATAATAATGTCGCGATTAATTATTATTTTTCACTTATTAATAACGAAGTCATTCTTATACGGGATTAACAAAAATATCCTATAATGTTTGTTTAGAAATCTTGTTACATTTCTGTGTTATTTGATGAATGTGATTTTTTTTTTTGATTTTTTTTTTTTTTTTTTTTTAGAGGGGGGAACCAAGAACATCGGGCTATCAAAACGGAAGAATTGGATGGAACAGTATAAGAACTATATTTTGTTTTTATTTGATTTTATTGAACGTGAAACCAATTCTGGAACAAGTAAAGAAATAATATAGGATGTAATACTATAGGAAGCAGGAAGACTAAGTTGTAAGAGTCGAAAATAACTCACGCTCATAAGATAGGAACACTTGAAAAATATGTAATAAGCGTCACAAAATAAAAGGAACCTTCAGGATGCAATGAGCAATAGAGAGATGTTGTCAAAGCCGTTCTGCGAGAAACTGAGGTGAAATAGTTTCGTAACTTTGAATCGACGCGAATGAGGGAAGTAAGGGAACGGAGGTCGAGAAACAAAAACACTATTAAGTAGCAGATAAAAGGAATCGGGATTAAGGAAAAATATAAACTGAGTGCCGTATCTTAACACTGGATAATTAGTTGAGAGAGGAATATTGCGCCCTGCAATGTTGCTAATAAAACACTCATTAGAAGCTGCAGATGTGTGAAGGGGTCGACAGCTTCGCTTCCCTCAATGCCTGAATTTCTTCGAATCCAAACGAAATCAGTTTGAGTAGATTTTGAAAACGATATGTCATGAAGAAAAGAAGGAATATGAAGGGTGATAGCATTAGAAGAAAGAGAATGAGAAGAGGAAAATAACGCTAGAAGAACGTTTAGAGAAGAGAATCAGAGGCGGTGAGGAATTTGGTAAAACCTCCGGCGAATGAATTATAAATGACGGTTTGTAGGATGGCAATAGATTCAACATTAAAATAAAACAAAAAGAAGGGAACTACAAGATTGAGAATGGCTGAACTGAGAGCACAAGAACAATTAGATCCGTCTGTAAACATTAAAGAATGATCACGAAATAAGGAATTTTTTTGAATTATTAAATTCTATACTGACGATATGAGAAAAAAGATTTGAGGCAGAATGGCATGAAGTTGATATTTGGTGGCCATAACATTTGAAGTAGATGTAAGAAAAAATATATATGATTCAATTGAAAATTGATACATAAACCACAAATTAAAAAACGCCAAAGTCGATTCTAATCAAAAGCTATTGGGGTTCTTGGCACAGTCCTCATGGCGAGATCTGAAAGACCGTGTTATATTATATCATATTATTATTATGTATGTGTATATATATATATATATATATATATATATAAAGATGATACAGAACAATAAGGCCCAGTTATATAATAAGGCTCACTGTTGAAATATGCTGCGGCAGACATTTTTTCATGATAACTGTTCGTACTTTCTGTCTGCACATAAATTTTTTTTTGGGGGGGGGGGGGGTCAAGGGCAGCTACCCAGGACAATTTGACTATATTAGAGATTAAATTTTAATCCGGTCAGAGATCGATGAAAGAAAAGAAGCACGAATAGGAACCCGTCTTTGAAGACGGTAAAGCTAAGATAAAAGAAGTATTATATGGAGTAGGAAAATTCAGCTTTCATAGTTGAACGTACCGGATATTACGTTCGGAGGAAAGACTGGAACATTCAAACAGCACGTGGTCAGAATCTTGTGTAGAACATTCATAACAAATTATATTTTAAGTGTTTTTCACAATTTTTAACCTTATTGATTAAAAAAAAAATGAATTAAGTAATAAAGTCCATCTGTTTTTTATTATCAGTTGTTGTATATTTAGGGTCCAAATTGCTGAAATTTCAGTTTTGCATTTACTGAAATTCCAATAGGCTCCTCGTCACCTTTAAGTTCAATCGCGTTGTCATCAATTACAATTTTTAGCAATTGCAGCCAGTAGCGGGGTAAGACCGAAATTTTATGTGAACAAGGTACATTTTGCAAGGCCCTCTGATGGCGTAAGAAGACGGGTTTTATAAAATAAAAAACAATTTCTACTGTCAAATTTTTATTCATAAAAATGCATACTACATTCTTTAGCAAAAAATAAAAGAAATTAATTAAAGGAACAGAAATTCCCTACTTTTAGCCTTACTGAATTCCTTAATAATAGTACTCAGGGCTGCATCTAGACCAAAATTTCGGGGGGTGGGGGGGTTACGAAAATATTTTTATAATTATACACACACGCACACACACATATATGTATGTATGTATGTATGTGTGTGTGTGTGTGTATGTTATCATGAAATATATTTATTTATAAATGGTACGCTAAAGTCTTGTAGTCAATTATTGTATATGCAATATTTGAATACTACAATAAAAACAAACAAAAAATATTCGTTTCCATAGAATTAATAAACATTTTGATTTTTTTTTCTTTTGTCGGAAATTGAAAAGAAATCAATTTATTCTGAATTTCGGTTCATTTAATTCAACTAGTTATTATTTCGAAAACATTTCAGGTGGGGAGGGGGGTAAACCCGGAAACCCCCCTCAGATACGGCCCTGATAGTACTGTAATTCAACTTAGATGCCTTGTAACTGTTTCAATAGATAAAACTACCAATGCTGAAAGTCTTTCCTGACCCGTTATATTTTTTAAATAATTTTTAATTAGTTTTAATTTTGAAAAGCTCCTTTCAGCGGACAATTTACCGGTATTGTTGACAAAATGGAAATGACAATATTTGGGTAACTTTCTTTCAAGCTATTTTCTGTTATGTATTGCAGCAAATGTTTCACATCTTTAATGAAATTGGGTAAATTTGGGAGCATTGTTATTAATTCTTCATATAATTTGTAAGATTGGAAGTCGCTGCTCTCATCCACTCGCAGGACAGTGTGTAAATCTTGACAGTTTTTTAATAATTGCTATTTAAGAATATTTTTTAATTTGTTTAAATCATAAAGAAAAACCAAAATTTTTAAAATTGAATTAAAAGAAATAAATCTTGAATCCATATTACTTACTATAAAATCAATCATGGTGTTAAAAATATCTGTTTCATACAGTCTTTTGAAAGACTATAGAGGTTGATCGCTGCCTTCTGAAGCGTTACAATTGGTTTTAATTATTTTTATATACCCTCAGGGATGCCACCGCGGTTTCAGATTCGCGGAATTATGATTTTTTAAATTTAAGGTTGACTTTTATTAGAACCTTTCCAATATTTGATAAAAATATTTGTTTATTTGGTTTAACTTTACAAAGAAATTTCGATACAGGTCGACCTAGAAAAACACCGGATAGATAAAGTTATAAATATACACGGATATACAATTAGAAAAATATATATTATGGTACGTATCACTCTGGCTGGGTTACTCCGGGACCGGTAGATACTCCTTTGACGGACCGACGCACGATGGAGGCTCTTTCCGACGACTATAAGGAAACTTGTTGTTTAATTGCGAAGTTGAACAGTTTCATTAAATATTTCCCACCGATCGGGTCTCGGACCTTTCCGGATCGAAATTTCTTTCGTGCAAATTTACTTCGGACCGTTAATTTCTCGACGACACGACACGCGGTCTCGCTGACCTTTTTTCTTTTCTTTTAACCGAAACCAACTGGCGACTTAACTTCGCTCTCGGCAAGCAAGGAACTAAAAAACTGGAACTCGCTCGTGTGCCTTTCTCCTTTCTTTTCGGCATTTTTTGATCTTCATTTCTTCCGAACCGGTCTCCTCCCCGTCGCAGACCAGCCAATCATCTTTTCTTTTTTTTTTTACTGATCATCGCGCGCATTTATTCCCTCACTTGATTTCATCAGTCCATCGCTCCCCAGCCAGCAACAGGTTCCCACACATGCGCACACTTACACTCACACCATTTGTTCTTGGTACTTTATTAAATTTATTTATATATATATTTATTTTAATTCTCTTTAAATGTAATGGTCACATTACACTTCATAATCGAGAATCCTTTTCTTTATGGCTACTCTATTATTTTTAAAGTCTTTTGGTAGATCATAACTGTTTTTCTCAATAAAAAGACAAGCATCAGACAAGCATTTTTCGAATCCAGCTTGTTAGTATTCTTTGACCTAGTCACAAAATGTAGGCAAATGTTCAAAAGCAATGCTTAAATATACGTGTACAGATTGCCATAATTTGTTCATGATATTAACTCGCAATAATATCTCATACCGTATATGTAGTGATATGATAAATTGTAAAAACTGAGAATTTTGTTTGAAACCGAATCATAATTATTAAGCGCGCCAGATTGTTCAGTTTGATTTTTTAAGCTTTCGATGCGTTCAACATCATCAAATTGCAATAATACGGCCTTCACCACTTCGATTCTGCTCTCCCAGCTTGTATCTGATAAAGGCTTTATAGTAAGCTCTAATTTGCCTTTCATTAATTCCCAGCGTTTGCTGGAACTTGAAAATAGCAAATAAATTTTCTGAATAAAACCAAAAAATGTTTTTGCCGCCACAAAAGAATCAGTTGGGCCTACCAACAGCAGATTCTAGCTATGACAACCGTAGGGTGTAAAAAATGCCCTGGGGTTAATATTTAATATTCGACTTTTAACTCCATCATTTACGTCTGCCATACTTGCATCATTGTCGCATCCTTGGCTACGACAGTTTTGAATATTTAAGACAAATATTCTCCGGTCATTTCGATAATAGCAAGATATCCGATAAAGTCTTCTTCTATTATGTCGATTGATGTATTATAAAATCTTAAGACAACTGACATTTGTTCAACTTTACTACAGTCTCTAGTGCAGTCGAGCAAAAACGAATAATGTTTTGCCTCTTTTATCCTACGAATCACTTCATCGATAACTGTTTTTGACATCAATGTGATCAATTCATTTTGAATATCGTGGCTTAGATAATGATGTGCAAGTTGTTTGTCACTGATGCGTTTCACGTGTTCCCGTAACGTAGGATCAAATTTGGATGTCAATTTAAATAAGTCCATGAAGTTACCAGAATTCCTGGTGTTGTCGTCTGTCTTGAGAGATTCTCTTTAACTTCCAGATTATGAGAGACTAAGAAATTAATGATATCAATTTGATCTTTCAAACTACTTGTGCCAATGTTTTTGAGATCCACGAATTAGCCTTTCGTTTTCTTGATCCGTCGTTTTTCTGTGCTTCATTCCGTTCTCTAACGTTAACCATTGGAACATAAAGGCATTTGTTCTGTGGTATCCTTGTATCTATGTAAAATATTACTTAAGTGTTTCCAGTCAGAGCACCCTCCCTGTACCATCTGAGTTTGTGAATTACCAAATAGTCTGTATGGAAAACAGAGGACTTTATTTTGAGAATTTGAATAAACCAAACAGCGATGATGTTGAGTTTTACTATTATTTAGTTTTCTTGAGAAATGAAAATTAGAAAAGTGCCTATGATCATCATCTTTGAGATAATATTTATCACTGTTATTTGACTGCTGTACGGAGCCGCTCTGAACTATATCACGACACTGAGAATCCATTATGGGAAACGTCCATATTTCCGAATCTGAATTAACAAATGTGTATTTAACTACATCACTGGTGTCGCTGCTAACTGGCGAAGAACTTATCTCAAACTGTTATTCGTGATTGTGAATTATATTGCTCAACGTCAACACAAGGATTTTAGCATTAGATCCTGATTGGCTACAGTTTGATCCTATCTCTATTTCCGACTGGTGTTCGGTATCGGCAATCCGTATGTCTGGAGTACTTTCCAAATTCAACAGAGTCTCGGACGTGACTCTATGTTCTTTAGAAGTCGAAGAAATCGATTTAGATGGTACCATGCTACTAGATGCTGTTTTATTGAGAAACTTCATCATACCTGAACTTAAAACCTGGTTTGATACAGCTCTTTTAGCTTTTCTTTTTCTCTTTACTGATCCAGATTCTCATTTCCTCTCCACATCTCTTTCCCTCCTGTGGCCGAGGCCTGATATGTTAAGATAAGAAGGTCGTATATTGTATTTGTAATCTGTAAAAACAACAACAATAATAACATTGGCCTAATAATAATTATTGTAAAACCTACTAAACATGTCCACAATGAATTTATAAGAAATGGACTCAAGTAACGTAATATAATGAAGATGTAAGTAGATCAAATTAATAATGTAATATCGTATACATTTTTAAAAAAACCTATAAAAAGTGTGAGTAATTATTCCTTACCTCATTAGTACCGGTAACATTGTTTTCTTCACATTAAAAAAAGAAATTTAAAAGTTTTGAACATAAAAGAGTTCTTTCCTTATCACTTAGCGTTGACATAAAACTACAAATTTCAAACAAAAACCATTTATTAATTTTAGTTCAATAAACTGGACCGATTAAATAGACTACCTATTTATTTAAGAAGTAGGTATTAATCGTTTTCAAACAATGAACCACACTCATTCTCACATCAAATACTGTCAGAAAGACAAAATAATAACACAAGGATTCGTACCAGGCGCAAAAACTGCGTGCGATACTTTGTCTTTCTAGCCGTTAAGAAGCGTGAAAATAAACTCAACATACAGGAATGGGAAATCCCGTCAGCTCTGGCCGAATGGGATTCCCCGCGATAGCAACGCAACGCTAGCAAATGTTACTAGACTAAATAAAATGGACGATTATCTGAAGTTTCATTAACGTAAAAAGAATTTGTTAAAAATACCACTAGATGGCGGGGTATGTTAATCGTAGTGGTGCTTCTGAAATATAATAATTAAATAATTAAAAAAAGAATCAACTGATTGTTTTCAAATAAAAATTAATTGTGGTTTTTATCTCAATATGTTTGATCAGTTTACTAGTAGCCCAAAACGAGCATAAATCGATGAGTAACAGAGCAACACTCAAATTTGACGTGTCGCGACATCTATCTATCGTACTTTATTAAAATTAAACTAAAAAAAAAGTTTGACAGTTCGGAGAGTTGTTAATTATATTTATCGTTTTATGACGAGTAAAATCTTTTTTGTCGCGGTCGTGGCTTTTAAGTAACTAATGCATAAACTTTGAAGCGCGAGGCCCCCGAGGCAACAAGGCAGTAGGCGATGGCCCACGTCGTCCATACCTTACGTCGCTTCTAACTGCTACACAACTGAAACTCATGAAAACCTCATACTACCTGCATTTCTGAACAGTTCTTACACACTGATCAACAAAACCAACCATACTCTTTAAAGTGGTGTTCCCTTCCTTATAGAAAATGGTAAGTCACAAAAGTTATGTATTAAAAATCGACTAATTACAAAGTCATGATTCTGGAATTTTCCAAAATGCGGATAAAGGAAATAAGAACTCTAAAAAAATAAGCTGGAACGTAAGGCAGAGCCAGGAAAAAATATTCAAAGAGGAAAACCCCTAAAAACGTAATACTAGCCAGTGTTAAAAATCGTAATTTTGTTTGGTGCATGGAATGAAGGAAAAAATGGCCATGATTGTGCAGCAAATACGAGTGTTACCATATTCATTGCATTCAGATGTGTGCCAATATGGAGGTATAGGAGGTATCTCAATCGCCAAACATTTTTTTTCGATTGTATTTTATGAAAATTCTAAAATACAGATTTAGTTCTGGACTAAAGTTTTGAATCAACTTGGGTTTTAATTTTGTAGATTGTTTACTACAGATCAGAACAATTTATTTTCTTCAGACGCAACAGTAAAACATATGTACAGAATGTTACATGTGATTTCCCATAAGAATTGATCCTTAGAAATTATTCTGGAATGTACACCGTCCGTCCGGAAAGTTCCGGGACTGATTTTTTTCCAGAGAAACTACTGACGCTATCTGTTTGAAACTGCTCGAGTGACGTAGTACTAGGTTTCAACACCCCACATGATTTTTTGTTGGCTAGTAGTGTGATTTTTTCGTGGTGAGAAACGATTCGCTTTATCGCGTTTAAAACACGTTGTCACAATTTTCGAGATGGAGCAAAGATCTGTTATCAAGTTTTATTGTAATCTCGGTAAAACCGCTACTGAAACGTTCGCGGATATGAAACGAGTGTAAGGCGATGGTTGTCTATCAAGGTCAAAGACATTCGAGTGGTTTAAACGTTTTAAAGAAGGCCGACAGTCCCTCGAAGACGATCCAAAGGCGGGGCGTCCATCAACGAGCTCAGCCGATGAAAACGTCGATCGAATTCGGTCCTTACCCGCCGCCGACCGTCACCTACCATGCCGTATGATAGCAGAAGAGTTGAATATCGGTAAAACAGTTGTCCACGAGCTGCTTCGTGACGTTTTGGGTAAGCGGAAGGTCTGCGCAAAGTTCGTTCCACACTCTCTGACACCCGAGCAGAAAGAGCAGCGCGAGAACTCATGCCGCAATCTCGTTGAAATCGTCAAAAATGACCCTTCTGTGCTCGATAAAATCATTGCTGGAGATGAGACATGGGGCTTTCAGTATGATCCTACCACGAAACGTCAGTCGAGTGCCTGGTTGGGCAAAGGATCGCCGCGGCCAACCAAAGTTCGCTTGGTGAAATCGGAAACGAAGACAATGCTAATCGCTTTTTACGACTCAAGCGGCATCGTACACAAAGAATTTTTACCTCCAGGTGCTACGGTGAATGGAGCCTTCTATCTAGGCGTTATGGAACGACTTTGCAACCGAATCCGACGTGTACGGCCCGATTTATGGGAGTCAAAAGATTTTTTCCTTCTTCATGATAATGCGCCAGCTCACACCTCAGGAGTTGTCACTCAGTTTCTGGCGAAAAAACAGGTCCCCGTGTTGCACCATCCCCCCTATTCGCCAGACCTGAGTCCGTGTGACTATTTTCTATTCCCCAAGCTGAAAACCGCCTTGAAGGGGACCCGATTTGACGATATTCTAGCCATCCAAGCAGCTGTGACAAGGGAATTAAACAGGATACAAATCGACTCCTTTTCCAGGAGCTTCCAGGCGCTCCAGGAACGAGCTGAGCGGTGTATTATGTTGAATGGTAACTATGTAGAGTGTCTTAGAAATTAAAAATTTTTATCTCAATTTTTCGATTTTTTATCGCATTAATCCCGGAACTTTCCGGACGGACCGTGTATACATCACAAGTCGGTCATAACTGTAAATTTACACTTAATTTAACAAAGTAGTGGTATAAATTATGTATTAAAATAAATTTGCTCTACTGTTGAAATTATAGATATATAAATTACTCTATTATTTTGTAAATTGTATACCTTATATCTATATATATAAAAATGAATGTATGTTGTTATGTATGTACATATGTATGTTTATATGTCCTCAATGGATTCCGAAACTATACATCCAATTTTTATAAAATTTGGACAGTTTATTTATGGGGTCATGGGGAACAATTTAGGCTATTTAAAAGTCAAAAAAATAAATAAATAAATTACAAAATAAATAAAAATTGATCGAAAGTGTGGGCACCTAACCAAAACAATGATTACCAACATTGCTGATGGATGGCGCCAGAGTAAATACATTATTCTGGTATGCATTATTTATGTGGCTATGATGTAAATAAACGAGAAAAATGCGATGCTATTTACTGCTTTTCGGTATTCAATGGCAGTCATGAATGCTGTCGTTCATCGGGTTTTGACGGGCTCCTTTGATAGTGTATATATATATATATATATATATATAACTCGGCCATTTTGGCCTCGCAAGGGGCTGTGCCCCTTGACCCCTCCTGCTTTCATTTCTGTCTCTTTCTCTTCTATACTTTGTATAAAATGATCAAAATTTACAATGTAATTCTTACTAGCATCAATACACACAAAAAATAACATAACCACAAAAATCCTATTCTAACATTTACCTTCCGTTATATAAAATTAAGACATTTTTTCGTTACATTTTTCGTTACATATTTCATTACATAAAATTGTGACATTTTTTAAATAACAATAACAAAAATCCTACAAAATATAACAAGCGTTATATAAAATTGGGACATTTTTCTGGGACATTTTTTGGGACATTTTTTTGGGACATTTTTTCGACTAAGAATTACGTTGTAATTAATATATATATATATATATATATGTAAAAATCAATTGCGCATGTATAAAAGATCATAACTTAAGAACGGCTCCAACGATATGACTGTTTTTTTTTGTTGTTGTGTTCCTAATTGTCAGGACCAGGTTTGTATGAAAGAAAATTTTGGAAAAAATCCATCAAAAAAGTCAAAATAATAAAAAATTTGCAAAAATAGCATCACGATGTGACGTTCAGTTCGACAGTTCTACTGTCACATGATTTCATAACAACAAATTCTGCATTGAATATTGATATTTTTTTGAGAAAAACTTAAAATTAAAATGATAGTTCAGTGATGGAATTTTTAATATTTACTACCGGGAATGTTACTTATATTTAAATTTGAAATTCTTACCCAACCACTGAAGTTTGCTGTTGTGGTAATAAATTAATTTTAATACTCAAAACCGGGACATTGAAAGATATGAGTGAAGATATTCTCCTAAATACATAATTGTGAGAGGTCACTATGTGAATAACTCGCCCCCTTCAAAATAATGGCTGTGTGTGCTGTTTAGTTGAGCTAAACTTTTTATTAGATCACAACAGAGGTTATGGAAAGATCGATAATCTTCAGCTAAACATGAAACGTGAAGGCTATTTTATTTTGGATGGCGATAAACATGTTTACCAAAGAGAGGAAGTATCTTTACATAAATATAATTCCAGATAAAACAAACAATTTTGTATTAATTTCTAAATACAGATTTAACAGGTATTAATACATGGGCGAAGCTGTGGGTAACAGCTAGTATATATATATATATATATATATATATATATATATATATATATATATATATATATATATAGCCTTGTTATTGATTAATGGGGGGAAGGATATGTATAGATCAAGTGAAATGACATTTTTAAGTTAGTTTAAAAAATGTTGGTCAATGTAATACTGCACGATTTATTTTAGTTTAAACATGGCATATAGTAGATGTTGCTTTCATAATAAATACTGCATGTAGTGCATTGGTCTAAATGTTATGTCTAACAGACATTATTTTAATGTTTCATATGTCAAAAATTTGAAATAACCTAGTTTGCCATTATGACTAATTTCTGTTATTTGGGTTATAATGGATCTAAAGTATTCAAATATTGAAGATTAACTTTATTTATTTCATTTTTGGAGGTTCATTTTTGTTTTTTTAAATGAACTGATGCAATTTTATGTGATGTACATAATGAGATACATATATTTTATTATACATTTTAAGAAACAATAATAACAAGGGTAAATCCGGTGGGGGTTATGGAAGGCCCCCCCCCCCAGAACTTAATATAAGCTGTTTGAGAATGCAGCAATTTAATAGGAAATAAAATTATTTTTATTCGCTTTGTTTACAGTTATGTCAAAATTTGCTGCCAAAACATTTTGAAATTTTTCAATTCAACCCCATGCACAGAATTTTTGAAGGGGTGGGGGGGGTGAACATTTTATTCATGTACTTATTTTATAAATAACAATACATTTTTCACTAATATTCATACTATTAATAATTTCCATCATTTTGATTTATATATTAATAGTTTACATAAATAAATTATTGTATAAACATTAATAAAAATTACATATGTTATTGATTATACTCGTAATAAAAATTTTACATGAAACGTTAATGAGGTACCTAAAAATATGGGGCATATTTTTTCTTCTTTCGTTTAAAGGGGAAGAACACCCTAAAAGAGCATCAATATTTATTTTAAATTTTTGATTTTTTTCAGATTTTTGTGTATTTATAATAACTATTTCAGTTCTCATAGGGTTGGGGTTAACCGTCCTTTCCTGGGACACGGCTTTGGTTCAGTTAGTTATATATTTTTAAATTTTAAAATTACAAGATTTATTTTTGACAGAAAAATGAATATTCATAAAATAGAGATAAAAAGAAATGATCTTTTAAAATTTGACTTTGACGTTTGCTTGCATTTTATGAAAACTTTACATTTTTATTAAAAATGTGTGAAAGATTTTTTTTTTTTCCCCCTTTTTTAAATTGTGTGTGCTGTTTGTAACTACTGTGGTCATTACAGCACACACAAGGGGAGGTTATTTAGATTTGTTGTGTTAGGACACTCATTCTAACAAAGGCTATAATTCGAGTGATGTTTATTGATTCATTAGAGAGTATGCACTCTATGTTTCCCAGCAAGTCCAGTTGTTTTCGTAATACCTTCATCTTTTGGCAGGTGAGCAGTATATGAGAGACTGTTGGTATGGTTATCTGGCCGCACAGGAGACACATAGCCGGAGGCGGGGTTTTATTGATTATGTGTTTGTGGGAAATAGCAATATGCCCGATTCGCAGTCGGCTGAGGATCTTAAAGTCGTTTCTGGATGCTCCTTTTGGTGGCCACCATGGTTCAACTGTGGCTTTATGCTTCTTAAGAATGTTGTAGCAGCTGCCCATTCAGTTCTCCACTGTTTTTTGCACGCTCTTAATAATGTGTATTCCATTGATGTCGGTAGTTCTGCGTCTTCTGGCATTGGTGAGAGCAAGGCAGACCGTGCTCCTATGTCAACCCTCTCGTTGTCAGGCACTCCAGTGTGTCCGGGAACCCATATCAGCAACACATGACTGCCCTTTAGGTGTAATTGGTATAAGTTGTTCCATATCTCTCGTACCAGCTGGTTGTTGTATTTTGGGCCCTTAATCATGTTTAAGGATTGTAAAGAGTCAGTAACCAGGAGGTAGTTACTGGTTCTGGTGTGAGATGTAGTGGTGTGGTGGATGCAGTGTGCGATTGCATACAGCTCTGCGTCCAATGCTGCACAGGCATCGTTGAGCCTGGTTTCATATAAGATGTCATCACCCTCGAATGCACAGGCTGCTGGCAGTGAACCTTCTTCACCGACTGCCTTGGCTCCATCTGTGTAGTAAATTAGATGGTCGTGGTACTTGTTAATTGCCCTAACTGCCACTTCCACTGGATATAGGTGGCTTGTTGTATTTGGATTTTGTGTCAGCGATAGATCGATATTTATTTGGACCGTGATCCAAGGAGGAATGTGGATTTCGGGACTGGCTGTTGACGACTGTACGGACATAATACCACATCTTCGCAGTTCTATCAGTAATTCTGGTAATGGGTCGTCGGGAAAGTTTAGTTCAAGGTGGTAATGCTCCAACTTTAGGGGAAAGTTTCGTGTGTTGTTGAAGTGGTGGTACATACTTCGCAGTGTGAAGTATTTTCGGGATAAAAGGAGTGGAGGGCACCCAGATAGAACACACGTGCTGGTCGCTGGAGAGGTTCGATGCACTCCCAGAATGGTTCTCAATGCGGAGTGGTGGACAGGATCGAGGGATTTCGATAAGGATTTACTGGCTAAGGAGTACACCTGGCACCCATAGTGGATTTTTGATGGGATTAGAGCTCTATATATATTGAAGAGGAATTTAGGATGGATATTACATCTTAAACTTGCCAGGTATTTCAATATGGGAATGAAATTGGTGCAGCTATGTTTTAAGTTGGCGATGTGAGGCTTCCAGGTAAGGCTAGAATCAAAGGTTAGTCCAAGGAATTTGGCAGTAGTTTTCTGAGGAAGAGGGAGGTTATTTAGGTTTAAGGATATACTGGGAGAGGTACGGCGCCCTCTGCAAAAATCAACATATACAGATTTGCTCGCTGAGATGGCTAGGCCATTTTTCCACGACCAGCTCTGTATTTTATCGATGGTTTTTTGGAGGATTTTTTGAGCAATCAGAGGAAAATTTGATGATATTGAGATGTTAAGATCATCGATGAAGAGCCAGATGGAAAATACTGACGAGTTGAAAAAAATATTAGTTGCAGTTAGTATTTTTTGTCAACTTAAATGGGAAGGAATGGTTCACATTGATCCATTCATTATTAATATCAATAAATTGTTTAAACATTTCTTGGTTTTCATTTATTCTTTTTTTTTAAAAGCAACATGATCTTTAGACAACTTCATTTCGGTGACTCTGTTGCTTTTTTCTTGTTTTTTATTTCCAAGAAAAATCCCTATTTAAAATCGCTGAAACCATGGCGTATTAATTTCTTATAAAAAGATAATAAACCTGTTAGAATGTTTTTATGTGTTCTTTAATGCTACAAGTAGAATTAATAATTTTAAAACTTCTTGATAAAACATTGAAGTTTATAATCGGTTATTTTACTTGAAATTTATTGTTCATGTTTCCTTTTTTTTTTAAATTACATAATAAACCATTTTTTACATATTTGGTTTTATTCAGGAATATCCCAAAAAAATTTTCTTAGTAAGAATATAATAAAACTTCTGCTCCTCTCCCAAGAACATAAATCCCCTCATCGCGGAAACAGATTCTTGAATTCATCAGTGAATAATAGTAATATTATTATTTTAAATACATTTTGTATACACAGAATAGAATTCTCACAACTAAACTAATTAAGATTATTTGTAAATAGAAAGAAATACTAATGTGCAAGATTTTATCCTCACAATTAATAATTATTGAGAGAGTAAATTAAATAAACAAAATGAAATGTCTGCTATTAAAGTGTGTTAATATTTACTTCTGAGGTGAAATAAATAGCTACATTTGATTTATCTAAATATATAATGATTCAATAGTCAAAATGATTTTATTTCATGTTTTCTAATGTATAAAAGCATATATTTTTAAAACGTATTTTAATACTTATTACTAATATAATAAATGTATTATTAATTTAATTTGCTTATTTAATATTAATTTTTCATTTTAATATTTTCCTCTAAATAATTTACACTTATCGATTAAAACAATCGAAATTTATTGATTTGTGTTTTCGATAATTCATTCGGTGAATGTTGATTGTTGACTACTTTATATTTATCTTCGAAGTTGCCTTATGTATATACCGAAAGGATGTTTTCGTTTGTTTTTGGTGTATTAGAGAAGTACGATTTTTGATAAATTAAAAAACGCGCCATTAATAAATTTAGTAAACAGTGTAATATTAAAATGATTTTCATTTTTTCTTCGGTTGTTTGTGTTTTCATTTGTCATTTTCGTTTAAATTGTTTTAATTTCATTTTTTCTGATTCCTTTACATAACGTTATATTTCGTTGATAACTATTTATTTTTGTTATCATTTAATATTACCGATAATTACATTAATAGTGAAATTAATATTATGGAAAAATGAATTCTAGATCAAATCTTCATTCTTGTATAAATAATTCGGTAGCCATAAGACAAGAAATTCAAAGGTTTGAAAGCGTTCATCCGTCGATTTATGCTATATATGATCTCATAGATCTTATACCAGATCCTATGATTGCTCAGCAGATACGGGATCACGTAGTTTGTATAGAAGGTAAGTATTTATTATTATGTTCGAATATCTTAGAAAAATTCAATTTAGTTGTTCAAAATGTTCTGTTTGTTGTAAAGAACCTTTTTTTTTTTTTTTTTTTTTTTATAGTTTCTATGATTTATTTTACAGTGCATGAGTAAATATAAATATACTGAAAAAAAGGATATCAACTTACAGAAAAACCCACAATATAAATATATGTATATATTTACCTTTTTTTATTAAACTTGAACATTGTTAGTTATAACGATGTATATATAATTAACTTTATTAATGTAGCAATATATATTTATTATGCCCTAAATTTATTATGTTTTTTATTTATTTTGAGTTCAAATTTTTTCATATAAAGTTAAACTGATGACAGAAAAAAATTATTGATTTTTTGTGGTTTCACCAAATAGTGAAATTTTTCCATTCTTGTATAATTTACAGCGCAAAATGATTTAATATTAATGCAATTATCTAGCGAATAAATTGAAGTAGAAATTAATACGGTTTGATCGATTTTTCTGTGGCGTATTAGATGCTAGTTAAGTAGAAAAATATGCGTCATTAAAAGAAATTTTTTAAATTGTTTTAATTTAAAAATGAAGTGAAAAAGTACATTATAAAATCATTTAGTCATAATTTATTAGCGATGTAATAGGGGTGGGGGAGGAACGCTATTATTAACAGTCTATAATAAGACCACTAATTTTTGTGGTTATAGTCTAAATATAAACGACCATCTCGTGTGTTAACGGGTTATTTGACTTACGTTCAACCATATGATTTTATTTTCCTGTCTCGTTTTCTTTGAAGAAGCCGTAAGCCACCGGAAATGTTCATCATGTTGAATAATTTCATAGTATATGCTATAAAGAGAATTTCCTGTCATTTTCAAGCGAACCTATACCAGTTAGGTGCCTTTAACGACCAATAAGAAATGTCTTTAATGGAATTTTTAATTTAAATAAATGCAGTTCTGGTCGTATTGACATAAATTGTTATTTTTGCAATTACGAAAAATGATTACTTTTTTTTTTTGATTTATTTATTACTTGCTGCTGCTACTTATTTTTGGTGACTGCTATAATCACCCGACTATGATATGATAGTTGAAGTTGGAATTTTAATAATTTTCATTATTGGAATTTTTTTAATCGCAATTACAATATTTAGTTGTTTTTAATTTTTGAAGCATATTGACATTGGCTCACTTCTAAGCTGAAAAAAATAAGTGATCATGAAGCACAACACTCAAAATTAAAAATTAATAAGTGATGACTTGCGGCACCAACCAAAACATAAGACGATCTGTTTAATTTCAAGAGATACACGAAGAAACTATGTAATATTTTAAATTTGAGAAGAGCAAAGATCGCAATTTTATAATTGACGAGTCTGGTGAAATTGTTTATGCGGATAAATTTTATATACGCAGTTTACAAGTAAGAGTTCAGCTAGAAGATAATCTTCCGGTTTTTGTAAAAATATTAACGTATTGTAAAAGATTGGCTGTGGTCAGCACATTTTTATGAAGTCTGCATTATCTGATAACGTACAAAAATTACAACATTTTGAGGTATCGAAAGGATACTTTCCTAGCGGGTATTAAATTTAATCTTATACAAACATACCCGTACACACTCGCACACGTGCGCGCACATATGTTCATATATATATATATATATGTATATATATATATATCACGTTTATATCATTTGTACACCTAGAGTAAAATGAAAAATCATGTAACTTTTAAAAGTGATGTGGTCAATTTCTATCAGAATTTTATCAGACTATATTATTGAGGGTTTAAACGTGAAAGCGGGGCCCGAAGGATGGAGTTTATATATATATATATATATACTACGAACTTGAAGACTTTAATGTCTAAAATTTCTCTTATGTAATAACCAAATGTAGATGTAAATTCAGCTAACTTATATACGATTTAATTGTTTTTGATATAGACATGAAAATGGTTTGATTAATATTTAGGGAAAAGTCTGTGCTTTTTTAATATTAAAGTTTCATAGAGGTCGAGGTAATTTACGGTAGAAAATTTGATGTGAAGGGATCAATGACGTTACCTGATCGTTTGTCAACATGATGGTTAAAAATTGTTAATTTTCAAACAATGTAGAACTGTTTTACATTATTTAACAGAAGTAAATCAGTAAACTATATTAGTTGATGGATGTACTGTTTAGCTACTTAGTTGTATTTTAATGCGTGGAAAATTTTAATTCTCGAATTATAAACTTGGAAATATAAGGACTTGATTAATAATTGGAAAAACATTTTCCATCCACCGCGATGGTTTCGGTCTCTTCGTTTCTCTGGTTACTCCACTGGAAATGATGAACATTTTGTGGGAAGTGAATGATAATAAAATATGGTTTGCAGGAGACATTGTTAGTGAGAAGTGTTTGAATAATAATTACCTTTACAATTATGCCACTTTGTGAACTAACTAAATACATCAGCAGACTTTTTCATAATTATTCGTCGGATAACGGAAAGGTTGATCACAAAATGCTCAAACCGTGATGGTCGAAAATAACGAATCAATTTAACATTATTTTTTATTATTGTATTAACGAATTAAGAATGATAAAATTGGTTGTATCAATTGTCTACGGCGTGTAAGAGTGAATGGAAGAATTTAAATAGAATTATGTGTGGTGTTGATAATTTTTACTTCAGTTATGAAAACGTTGTCCAATTTCTTGACGAATTGTAAATTTTTCATTACATTCACTATATGATACGATTTTAACACGAAAACAGAACTTTTCAGGCTGTACATTAGGATGTTACACAATTAAACTTCATGTAGAAATAAACCTTTTTTTTTTTACTTTTAAATTGGTTTGAAATCCGCTTATTTACGAGGAAAAGCCGATTTTAATGCATTACTGCCATTTTATAGAACTCTACTTATCTTGTGTAGGAATATTTATATCTCCTCTTTAGTCGGTTAATTGAATAATCTTTTAAAAGAAGCGAATAGTGCAAATTTATTCAGCAGAGCATATGTTTTACAATTTTTTTTAAATTATGCGCTTACGATTTTATCTAATTTTAATTTAAATCCGGTACTTCTACATGACTAGCACCGGGGTTATATTGCGAAGTAACGCAAAGGAAACATTTAGACTATATAATACAGTGTTACTCAAAATTAAAGCTGCAAATGTGATCAAATATTTCGTTCGAAATTACACTGGACATTGCAAGGTGTTCATAATTACTTTTTCAATAGCACAGACAAAAATTTTGATATACTTTCTCTCCTTTTTTTATCCGGCTTAATTGATTGTTCGAATTGCATTATCTTCTGTCTTTCATTAAATATAAATTGAATATGTAATTATAGTTTATTGAGGAAAAGCGAAAAATGTATTTGGACAATTTTAACTCTCAATCAGGATTATTTGTGGTCAAGATACGATTGCAATCCTTTATTGTATTAATATATCGATTGATTAATAAGAATATAATGTAAAAAAATTAATCTCTTTTAAAGTTATAATAAAGTTTTACAAAATCCGCTGGTATACGTATCAAATGCTGCACGTCAAAGTATTTTATTAAATAAGAGTGATCAGTGCTGCTCTTTTATATCAGCGTTTTAATTTGTGACCGCGAAGTATTCTTGTTTGATTGTTAAAACTGTAAAGAAAATGAAATTTAGTTGTGTAAAAATTTATATTTTATATGCCAGGAAAAATCCAAAGCTGTTCTCTTAGGAGAGTTTACTGAAAAACAAAAGATGGGAGACTCTTTTAAATCTCTATCTTCCTGTGATAATTCAATGAATTACATTAAAGTATCTTTCCGTTTCATTGTTTTTGTTGTCTTTATTTCTTTGTAAAAATAAAAATTATTTCATTAATTATTCCTATAAAATTTGAAAATATAACGTTTACTTAAATAAAAAAGAAAAATTTAAATATGATCTATTTTATGTTTTACGAATTAATTATTACGGGATTTAAAGTTTAACTCGGTGCTTAATTTGATTATGTACCCTTTACAGTATTAATTGTTGGACAGTTTCATTTATGATTATGAAAATGAAAAAATTCTCTTATGACGGAAACAGTATAAATCGTTAATCATTTTTATTTTTATCAAAATTCGGAATCGATGAAAAAAAAAAAAAAAGAGGGAATGAACATTTTACCAATATCGACTAAATGGGAAATTTTTCATATTCCTATTTACAACATCTATTTACTGCTGTTATCCTTTCGTAACCCAACTGTATATCTGATTTGAATTAACGATATGTGCATTTTTTAATCCTTTCTTTAAAAGTATATATACAAAATACATCATGATTCAACTGATGTTTACATTCACATGCATACACACACATACATGTGTGTGTGTGTTGTGAAATCGTCACGTTTCGCGGCAATTATAGTCCATCACCGGTCACAATTTGACGATCTGTCACTTTAGTTAATATTAAACAAGGTCGTGTCCGGGGGGGGGGGGGCGCACCATTAGAACTGAAATAGTTATTATCAATATACAAAAATTAGAAGTTTGAAATAAACATTGATGATTTTTTAGGGTATTCTTACATTACAAAAAAAAAAAAAAAAATCTGCTCCATATTAGGTAAGTAAAGTAAAGTAAGTCCCATACCCTTGACAGGGCGTCGAGGATTATGAATTTAAGCTTTTCATAATGGTACTGGGCCTAATGGATCTGAGGAGAATACCGGGGCCAGTTCTTTCTCTTGGCCGCCTTTACTTTCCCAGATTTCTCTGGTACCAAATTACTTCAGGCTGGGTAAACCTGGGAGCGATTCGGATCTGGAACAAGTCAAGTCTCGAACCCGGGTCGTCTGGTTTATTAGTTTATTAATATTTTTGCAAAATTTTGTATTATAATTAATAACATATAATTTTTATTAACGTGTTTATACGGTAATTCATTTATGTAAATTATTAATATATAAATCAAAATGATGAAAATTATTAATAGTATAAATATTAGTAAAAAAAATATTATTTATAAAATAAATGTGCGAAACGAAAAAATGAACTCTTTCCTCGTAATAAGTCTAGTCACGGCTCTGCTATTGAATATGTGTTATTATTCAACAGTACAGCAATGAAACATACTTTTAATTACAACTTTGGTTTCATTTAAGAATAATTGAATGTCATCGTATACTTTCTTAATGTTTTATATTACGTTTCATTTTGTTTATTAGTATTTAGCAATTACAAAGATTAATCGGCGAATCGTGACTTTTGATGTTGTATTACCGATGGCGGATTGTGTGAATTCTCACTAATTATATATATATATATATATATATTTTTTTTTTTTTTTTTCTATGGTTTTGATAATTTTCAGTAATAATTGCGATGGAAAAAAATTGATTTCTCCTTTTATACTTTTTTTATTTTTTTTATTTTTTTTACGTCAGTTTGCAAACTAATTTATCGAGTTTACTGTAGAATTTTTACAGAAATAAATAATTTTGCAGCATTATTCTTATTATTTTTGGTTTTTTAATTAACCAAATTTTTAAGATTTCTTATTTGTTGTAGCGATTATTGTTATTAAAATGCACTAGTTAGTAAATTTACATTTTTTCTGCATTTGCAGATTTCGTTTCGTGGTAAATTGATAGCGTCAGTTGTCTAGCTGATTCTTAGAAATTTATTATTCTTCAATTTAACATGGAAGAAAGGGGGTTTTCTCATTCTTTTCCTTTCTCTTCGTGATCCTTTTGATCTTTCACCCGTCATTTGTTTTTAACTCCAAAACAAAACAAAAAAAAACAAACAATAAAGTAAAATATAAGGGAGATAATTCTCTTCGTTGTATAACAAAACAGCGCTAATCACGGTATGACTAATTTCTTGTACGAGTAAAATTTTTACAGAAGTAAAATTATCTCATGACTCTAATCGTTATTTTTAATAGTAAGTTTGAATTTTTGCCCGACTTAATTTTATTTGATGTTTTTTTGTTTTTCCTTCCGCTTAAAAAATTATTTACCTACTAATTGTAATATTTCGTACATTACTTAAAATTACAGAAAATTACATTATTAATGTAGTACTCGTATTTATGAATTATCGAACGGTTCAAAATCGGCGTAAAAATTATAAATTAATTGTCGCGAAATTCTATTGAAAAATTAAGCAGATATAATTTACTCCCTTTAGATCAGTTGTGTTACTTTTGTTTATATAAATTTGCGGATTTTTTTTCATTGATAATCATGAAAAATTAATAGGTTTTGTAAGAAATTGGAAAAAGTGGTCATTTCTTTACTGTTGAAGAAAATGAAAAAAATTAAATAAATAAATTCAGAAGGTAAGATAAAAATGATATCGATGTATAAAGTAAATACATAAATATATTTATATTATGATGAAGTTGATCTTTTGAACTACGGCGACGTCCCTCGAATTTCACGTGATAGCCTTCTTTAAATTCTTATAAGAAGAGTCGATTTTCTCATACACGTGACACAAAACAGTTACACTGATGAAACGTTACAGAATTTTCATATTATCTCCGGCGAAGAAATCACTTGCTTCTTAATGCATACATATCAAATCTGTGTTTATTGTGAAACATTTAATTTTCATTTTTGAGATGAATTTTAAAAATTTTTCTTACCGCAGATTAAACTAATTTTTGGCGATGATCTAAATTAGGCGTTATAATAAATGAAATATACTGCATTAACCAAAAATTATATTTGAGGTGAAATAAAACGATGCCCGACGGGATCGATTTCTTAATTACTTAAAAATCTGCGACCAATAATTTTGTGATACAAAAAACTATTAATTTTCTGTTTTAAATTACTTTTCAATTTTACCTTTTGCTATTTTTTTCTTTTTCTCTCTCTTTTTTTTTTTAAAGAGATTTTCTAGCATATTTTAATATTGATATACGAAGAAACATGAAATTATTAAATACCTTTTGATTTTTTTAGAAGTGTTCGATTTTCATCGGTTTTTATTAAAAAATTTTAATCGTAACTTTTACGTCTATTGGCTAATTTAACCGATTTGCATACAACTTGAATGATGATTAATGAAGTTTTCGTTTGTTTTTATAAGATTAGCATTTTAATTTTTATGCGAAAAAACATAAAATTATTAATTATCAAAATAATTTTTTTTCTTACTTTGAATTGTTAAAAAACTTTTGTACTACCTCCTGTTGTAGCTTTTTGTTTTTTTACAGATTAAACGAATTTTTAACTGGATCTGATATAAATTAGACGCGTTATTAAAAATTTTACGAGCGATATATTTATAAGTAATTTAAATTTTTTGTTATTCCCCATTTTTTTTGCTCTGTTTTTCTTATTCGCGTGGAATCCGTTTTTTGAACAATGCTCGATGCTGTGTTGTCAAAATTTCGATTTTCTTAAAAAAACTATTTTAAACAAATCTCGTTTATGGCAACAAAAACAATCTGCACTATAATAAGCCGATCTTGTCGTAATGGTCTGGTGGCTGGAGTGTTTGAATAATTGATTTACCGCTTCGCGAGAGTTCAATCGCAGGTTACATGCGGCAGGTAAGAATTACGTCGAGTACGAATAATTTTAATAGTCCCGTCGAAGGCAGTGGCATTCCACCACGATCAGGTCGGGCACAAACGTACGCGTGTTTTTTGATTGTATGTCGCACGATAGCAAGTGAATGCGCAGATATCTGTATTACATTTAGAATTACCACGAACAGTATTGCCTGTATTTCTATGCGATAAGAATAACGCATGAATAAGGTAATTACGATAAAATTACAAACCAGATATCATGAGCTTCCTCTATAATTACAATTTGTTTGAAAAGTTAAATTATACATTTTTTAAAATTATATATATAATATCTATCTATCTATACATATATATGTGTGTATATATATATATATATATATATATATATATTTATATATATTTATATATATATAGCACTTCACTACGTGATTAAAAATGTATAAAAATTGAACAAGGCGAGTGTATGTTTTCGATTTTTTATTTTCATTTAAATTCTATTTAAACTGGATTATAAATTTGAGTTTCTATTTCATAAACCATTAAAAAAGATTATTTGGAGAAAATTAATATTTATTTTTAAATCGCCATTTTATGGGGAAATTGTAAAGGTACTAATAAAGAAATCGAACAGAAATATTGGAAAATAAGTTTATTTTTCTATCCTTTCGTATTGGTTAATTAGATTAGGGGAAGATTTTTATTAGTTCTGCTATTTTTAAATAAATTTATGCTTAGTATTTTCTTAAGATATGATGAAAAAGTAATTGAAAAATTAATTTAAGGTTTTTTAAAAAGATTGCCATTTAATTAATTAAAAAACAAAATCAATGGTTACGGTTGAAATAAGGTGTTATCTGTCGTATCAGTAACGGTTTATTTTATGTGTTTCGTTGGTGAGAACTGCGCGATAAAGTCTTTAACTGCTCCAATGGACAATTCTCTTCAGTAATGAAACTGGAGTACCGTAACTTGAATAATGAAATGTTGGATGAGATCGAATCTCGTTTCATCATCGCAACATGTGATCAGTTATTGTTTGAAGAATTGCTTCCGTTCGATTATGTTTCCTAGTTGTTGTTTTTTTTTTTTGAGTTTGTAATTATTTTTTTAACATAGTAGCTTTTGCGTAATTTATAAAATTTATATATTATATTGCGCTGGTATTTTATATTAATACATTTATTTTGTATTTGTAAGTCGTAACTAGAATGCTCATAGCAAATTCATTTACACTGTTTTTGCTATCATCAGAACAGCACGACAAAGTGAACAAAACAGTACGGTTGAATCTGTTAATAGTCTCAGCAAAATTCGATATTACAACGCAAAAAAATAAAAGCTAAGGAATCAAAGGACTTTTAGGTTGTATTTTAAATTGTTCCTTCGAATATCGAACCATCACTATAGATTTTTTTTTGCTAACCTATACCTTTCTGTTGCATAAATTAATCACCTGAACGATGATTCCCGTCACTGACGTAGGATCCGGAACTTAATTTGAGCATTAAGTTTAATATAGCTTCTTCCGTTTCTGTCGGATTATTCAGTAACGCTATCAGTTTGTATGATTTTGAAATCTTCCAGTGTACCTTGTGGCTGATTCTGCAATAACAATCTCTCTTAGATAAGGAATGTTTAAATCTTAGTGTGAAGATTTCTGTTAGTTTCGTACCAACATTGTTCTCAACGTCTTATTTTGATATCGTTTTATTGTATTTATATTTGAATCTGCGCTAAGCCCCGGAGTTCACAGCCGTACCCCCTTATTGAAGTAAGAATCTGCCTATAAAGTAATATTTCATGAAAAACTGTGAGCAGCTTCTACTTAATATTTCCTTGTTTTAATATTTCATTCGATTCTTTTTAGGATTCCGTATACATATAATGTACGGAATCCTTATAAGATGGTACACAAATGACAAAAATATCAAATAAAAATCAATAATTCACGAACGGCTTGACTTATAAACTTCAAATTTGGAACATAAATTACAATTAAAATTATCTTTAAAACGATCTATAACTTGAAGATGACCGATTACCCTGGGCGGCAAAAAACCCAAAAAACCGTCAAGAATATATAATATGGTACATAAAACGACCTCAAAAATCACTTAAAAAATCATAACTCGTCACTAGATAAACTTATAACGCTGAAATTCAAAATATAAACTACAATGCAGGAGTACTTTCATAAAATCAAAAAATTACGTTACAAAAGTTATGTAAAGTTGCCCAAAAGTTCAAAAAACAGCAAAAAATGACGTGTCCCCCCCCCTTAGCGCCGCGAGTATTGTAGTTAAAAATTTTGAATGGGGCTAAAAATACGCACATACCTGTATATTTCTCTAGTTTGGAACATCCGGATTTCCAACTTTAAAACTGGACCCTCGGGGCGACGAAAGCTCAAAAGTTTGTAAAAAAATATTTTTTTTTATAGGCATGCGATATATCGATGGAAAGATCGCTATTTGTCGGGAACGAAACCGAATTTCATTTCCTTAACGAAACTTTCAAAGTTGCCGTAAAGTTCAAAAAAGCGCGAAAAATGACGTGTCCCCCCCCCCTAGCGCCGCGAATATTACCGATAAAAATTTTGAACACGGTTAAAAATATGCGCTTCCACGTATATTTCTCTAGTTTGGAACATCCGAGTTTCCAGCTTTAAAATTGGACCCTCGGGGCACCGAAAGCTCGAGATTTCGGAAAAAAATATTTTTTTTTTTACACTTGTGATATATCATTAGAAAGATCTCTAGTAGTCGGGAACGAAACCGAATTTCATTTTCTTAACCAAACTTTCAAAGTTTCGATAAAGCTCAAAAAAGCTCAAAAAATTGCGCGTCCCCTAGCGCTGCGAGTATTATAGCTAAAAATTTAAAACATGGTTAAATGTATGTACTTCCACGTATATTTCTGTAATTTGGTGCGTCCGGGTCTCAAGCTTTAAAAATAAAACTCCGGGGCTTCGAAAGCTCAAAATTTTGTAAAAAAATATTTTTTTTCCCGGTAATGTAATATATCGTTTGAAAGATCGCTATTTATCAGGAACAAAACCTTATATCATTTTCTTTACCAAAAAATTCAAAGTTGCCGTAAAGTTCAAAAAAGCGCGAAAAATGACGTGTCCCCCCCCCCTAGCGCCGCGAATATTACCGATAAAAATTTTGAACACGGTTAAAAATATGCGCTTCCACGTATATTTCTCTAGTTTGGAACATCCGAGTTTCCAGCTTTAAAATTGGACCCTCGGGGCACCGAAAGCTCGAGATTTCGGAAAAAAATATTTTTTTTTTTACACTTGTGATATATCATTAGAAAGATCTCTAGTAGTCGGGAACGAAACCGAATTTCATTTTCTTAACCAAACTTTCAAAGTTTCGATAAAGCTCAAAAAAGCTCAAAAAATTGCGCGTCCCCTAGCGCTGCGAGTATTATAGCTAAAAATTTAAAACATGGTTAAATGTATGTACTTCCACGTATATTTCTGTAATTTGGTGCGTCCGGGTCTCAAGCTTTAAAAATAAAACTCCGGGGCTTCGAAAGCTCAAAATTTTGTAAAAAAATATTTTTTTTCCCGGTAATGTAATATATCGTTTGAAAGATCGCTATTTATCAGGAACAAAACCTTATATCATTTTCTTTACCAAAAAATTCAAAGTTGCCGTAAAGTTCAAAAAAGCGCGAAAAATGACGTGTCCCCCCCCCCTAGCGCCGCGAATATTACCGATAAAAATTTTGAACACGGTTAAAAATATGCGCTTCCACGTATATTTCTCTAGTTTGGAACATCCGAGTTTCCAGCTTTAAAATTGGACCCTCGGGGCACCGAAAGCTCGAGATTTCGGAAAAAAATATTTTTTTTTTTACACTTGTGATATATCATTAGAAAGATCTCTAGTAGTCGGGAACGAAACCGAATTTCATTTTCTTAACCAAACTTTCAAAGTTTCGATAAAGCTCAAAAAAGCTCAAAAAATTGCGCGTCCCCTAGCGCTGCGAGTATTATAGCTAAAAATTTAAAACATGGTTAAAAGTATGTACTTCCACGTATATTTCTGTAATTTGGTGCGTCCGGGTCTCAAGCTTTAAAAATAAAACTCCGGGGCTTCGAAAGCTCAAAATTTTGTAAAAAAATATTTTTTTTCCCGGTAATGTAATATATCGTTTGAAAGATCGCTATTTATCAGGAACAAAACCTTATATCATTTTCTTTACCAAAAAATTCAAAGTTGCCGTAAAGTTCAAAAAAGCGCGAAAAATGACGTGTCCCCCCCCCCTAGCGCCGCGAATATTACCGATAAAAATTTTGAACACGGTTAAAAATATGCGCTTCCACGTATATTTCTCTAGTTTGGAACATCCGAGTTTCCAGCTTTAAAATTGGACCCTCGGGGCACCGAAAGCTCGAGATTTCGGAAAAAAATATTTTTTTTTTACACTTGTGATATATCATTAGAAAGATCTCTAGTAGTCGGGAACGAAACCGAATTTCATTTTCTTAACCAAACTTTCAAAGTTTCGATAAAGCTCAAAAAAGCTCAAAAAATTGCGCGTCCCCTAGCGCTGCGAGTATTATAGCTAAAAATTTAAAACATGGTTAAATGTATGTACTTCCACGTATATTTCTGTAATTTGGTGCGTCCGGGTCTCAAGCTTTAAAAATAAAACTCCGGGGCTTCGAAAGCTCAAAATTTTGTAAAAAAATATTTTTTTTCCCGGTAATGTAATATATCGTTTGAAAGATCGCTATTTATCAGGAACAAAACCTTATATCATTTTCTTTACCAAAAAATTCAAAGTTGCCGTAAAGTTCAAAAAAGCGCGAAAAATGACGTGTCCCCCCCCCCTAGCGCCGCGAATATTACCGATAAAAATTTTGAACACGGTTAAAAATATGCGCTTCCACGTATATTTCTCTAGTTTGGAACATCCGAGTTTCCAGCTTTAAAATTGGACCCTCGGGGCACCGAAAGCTCGAGATTTCGGAAAAAAATATTTTTTTTTTTACACTTGTGATATATCATTAGAAAGATCTCTAGTAGTCGGGAACGAAACCGAATTTCATTTTCTTAACCAAACTTTCAAAGTTGACGTAAAGTTCAAAAAAGCGTCAGCTCCAATTAGCGGCCCCCTTCTTGCGACGCGAGTATTACAGCTATAAATTTGGAACATGGTAGAAAACACGCGACTCTACGTATATTTCTCTGATTTAAGACAATCGGACCCCAACTTTAGACTGAGACCTGTGGGGCACCGAAAATTCAAAATTTTGAAAAAAAAAATTTTTTTGTTTAGGTTTGTGATATATCATTAGAAATATCGCTATTCGTCGGGAACGAAACCGTATTTCATTTTTTTAAAGAAATTTTCAAAGTTCTGAAAAGTTCAAAAAAAAAAAAAAATTATGTGTCTCTCCACTAGCTCCACGAATATTACAGCTGAAAATTTTGAACGCGGCTAAAAACGTGCTGATCCCCTTATATTTCTCGAGTTTATAACATTTGGATTTTCAGTTTTAAAATTGGACCCTTAAGGCGCCGAAAGTTCGAAATTTTGAAGAAAATTTTTTATTTTTCTGACGCATGTTATATACCGTTTGAAGGATCGCTATCTGTCGGGAAAGAAACCGTATTTCATTTTCTTAATTGAACTTTCAAAGTTTGCTGAAAAGTTCAAAAAATCGAGAGAATTGATTTGTGACGCGAGTATTATAGCTAAAAATTTTGAGGAAAGTAGTAAATATGGGCATCCATGTATATTTCTCTGGTTTGGAACATCTAAGTTTCCAATTTTAAAATTAGTGACTTGGGGCTCTGAAAGCTCGAAATTTTGTAAAAAAAAATTTTTTTTCAAGTGTATTATTATTGGAAAGAGCGCTATTTTTTGGGAACGGACACGTATTTCGTTTTCTTAACAAAACTGTTTGAAATTTACTAAAAGTTCATAAAATTCTGAAAAATGACGTGTAGCCCCGCTTGTAATTTATGTATTGGTTCAAGATTTTGAACAAGGTTAAAAAAATGTGCGTCCCTGTTTATTTATTTACTTTGGAACATCTAGGTTTCCATCTTAAAATTCAGAACCTTAAGCGCCGAAAGCTCGAAAGTTTCAAAAATAATTTTTTTTTTCCGGTCATGATCGATGGAAAGATCGTTATTTGTCGAGAACGAAACCATAAGTTATTTCCTTAACGAAACTTTCAAACCTTGATGTTCCAAACTTGAGAAATATATGTCGAAGCGCATATGTTTAACCCTGTTCAAAATTTTTAGCTGTAATACTCGCGGCGCTAGAGGGGAGGAACTGTTTGAATTTTTTGGCAACTTTAAAAGTTTCTAAATACGGTTCGGAATTATGTCTAGAGACTCCCGTGGAACTGTCGTATGAATTTCGACTGTTACTGGTTGAATGTCGGATGGTAACATTATCTGTTGAAAGTTAATATCCGCACGAACGGATACTATTATTCCCCCCCCCCCCGCGCACAGCTAGCAAGCACCGGATTTGATTCGAGAACTTTATAGTCTTTTTAGTTTTAAATGTTGGTTTTGTTTTAAGTGGGTTTCTTGAATGCACGAAATAAACAGGTTTGTTAATCGGTGTTATTTTTCTTTTGGCTTTATCGGAATACGAGATTGCAGCGGTTTTTAGAATTTGGTTCGGATTGTTATAATTTTCGTTAGTAGTGTTAGTACGAGGGATAAGAAACGAAACAGGATCGCAGGTTTTGGTTTGGATATTTTCATTACGAGGTGTGTTAGTGTTGTTATGAACTGTAATGAAAGGAACGGACTCACCGCATCATTGTTTAGGTGGTACGTCCGCCTGATGAAAAACAGATGCGAATAGTATTTCGATTTGTTAAACAATTTAACGACCTATGCTAGTAAATAAATAAAAAAAAAATATTTAATAATGGTCTAACATACGGAGAGAGTCGAAAGAAAATACCGAATTGTTAAAAAATCATCACAGTAGAACGACAGTCTTTTTCACATCGCGGAACTATATCGACCTTTTTTGGTAAAGTAACCAGTTCGTCTTGCAACCGAAAAAAGTTTAATAACAAAGTAACCAAATTGCCTCGAAATTCGGTTTTCCAATTAGTGACATTTACAAAATTCGTAAACTATAATTTCGATTACCGTGTCTCTCCCTCCCATTCGCCGAGAATCCAGGATGCAATCACCAACGTACACCAACCTGCCAGCAGGGAACACCAACATTCTAGCAGCCGCAGCAGAGTGATACGTAGCATCAATATTATTTCTAATTAATATTTTTTGCGTGTTTTCGTTTATATATTTATTAATTATCTTTGACGGTCGGCTATTCAAGAAAGATAGGTGTAGGAATTAACAAAATTACACATTTTAAAAAATCATAAAACCTTAATATTAGTATTATTAAATCTAAACCAATAATTTAAAAAAATAAATAAAAAAAGGATTTAATTAATTTTTCTTCATAACCGTTACATTGCACTTCAAATTAATCTAAGTCTTCGATTCAAATTAGTATTTTGCTTTACTGTTTTAAATTATTATTAGAAAAGATCTTTGAAATTTATTAAGATATTAAATTAAAATAGTAAAATAAAAATAGAAATTTATTCAAACAAATTTTCTTACATACTAAATAATTATAGTTATTGTTAACTTTCATACGGAATCCTCAGCGCATGAAACCTCATGCTTGACTGAACTTTTTTAACATAATATGCTTGCGCCACGTCAGCCTGCAATCAGGCTGGATGTTTAGATACTTTACGTTCTACTTTAATGGTATTGATTTATTGTTCATTTTAATAGGCTGAGGATCGATATGTTTGTTAGTGAATGGTGTGTACGGATCGATTTTATACCTTCGTTGATGATTTTAACTTTTCATCGCTTGCACCGCTCTGAGATTTTATCAATTGAAGCTTGTAACGTGGTATTAGCTATATGTGGGCATTTATTAAGACACAGAACAACCGTATCATTAGCAAAAGTAAGAGACTCGTTAAATGATTAAAGGTTCATCGATTAAATACACTTTCATCGGTTTTTTTTTTGGTTTTTTTCAGTATGCTGTATATTGTGAAATTTTATGTCGGCATTTAAAGTTCACGGACATTTATGAGAAATTTGTTTCCGCTTGAAGGTACTATCGATCTAAATAATATCATTCCGAAAGAGCATTGCCAATTTTTAAATTGAATTAATTAAATTGAACTAAAATTGGCATTCATAAAATTCGTACTAGAACTTCGACTTATCAAACTTTATTATATTTTGCCGAGTAAACTAGTTTTTATAATAATCGTTAATGTTATTATTATTAATTATTATTATAATTATAATTTAGCGCATTCTCGATTGTTCTGGTATTTCGCTTCTCTGAATTCTTTTCGGGCTTTATAGGAGGTTCAGTATTATTTCTTAAATTGCTCGCCTATAAATATGATACGTGTTATATACACGTTCGACTCGTATTCTTTGTAAATGGTTATAATCTGATTAATCTGATTAATCTGATTTCGGTTGTTCAATAGTTGCTCCTAAATTTGTCGCTACAATTACTAAAATCGTAAATACTGTCGAGACGTCTGTTTTCGTAGTCAACTCGTTACCAAATCAGTGCATTTATTTATTTTCGTTTAGCCTAGTTGCTAGAGCGCTTGACTTCCGTTACGGAGGTCACGGGTTCGATCCCGAACGACGACAGAACTTATTACAAGAATTAAATAAATAATCGCAATAATCATGTGGAAGGCAAATGGCAAACCACCACGTATACCATCGTATGCGCGTTAGGTCAGTACACAGCAGACACACACGGGACTGCACTTATAGCGCGATAACAAGCGATTACCATGAGTTCCGAATGAACTCTTGCGCGTGTACACTCGCATTGCATACAACAATTGTCTAGTGCACTACCTATATATCTGTACAAGGAGGTTAAGGGAATGAAGGTATTGGAACACACTGTGGATATGACAGGAAGAATCAGCTAGGAGTTGTGGTATGGAAGAGGGAGGCCATGCTGGGCTCTAAGTGACATAAGAGAATAACGAGATGTTAGTGACTGGGGAATGGAAAGCTGTGTTCTTTGGCAAAAGGGACAAAGAGGGGGGGATCGATGCGTTGTAGAAGATACGAATAGGTCAGGCGGGAGTGGAAAATCCTAAGTCTGGTAAGAATAATATTTTTCTTCCTTGAACGGAACGGAAGAGGTCTCTGAGATAGAGGATCAGCAAGGAAAAGGTGGTTTTGTTGATTAAAGCTGCATAATAGTTTCCAGGATTTAATTATAAGGGATTTCAAGAAGGACTTCATATCGTTGGTAGAAGAGAAGTACGAGGATATGAATGGAAGCAGGGATGCTTCCCTAGCAGTTCGGTCGATGGCCTCGTTACCGAGGAGACCAATAAGGCTGGGGATCCACAGCGTATTTGGCTGTTTCAAAAGTGATGTGCTGATGAAGGATGTAGTCTGGATATAGGGATTTGGGTAGATGGATTAAGTTAAGATTGATATCTAGGGTTAGGAAAAGCCTAGGAGGAGAGTTAGTGTAATGAGTTTGTTGGAAAATTCCGAAGCACGAACAACAAATTTTTTCTTTATGCATAAAAATACTATCGTGAACAAATAAATCCTAAATCAGTATAAAACAAGCATAAAAGAGGGAAAAAGATTACACTGTATCTTAATTAATTTCCGATTTTTTTATTATAACCAGATGAGTAGTATAGCATTTTTCTAATATTTTTTTAATGACCTTTATCAGAAGTTTTTTTCATCAGTTTTTTGTTAAGTATGCAATAGGCGTTTAATAAAACTTGTTCGATTCTGTATAAACTTACTTCTTTGTTGTTGTTTTTTCGGTAAATTTATCTACAAAGAAACCGGTGGTTGAAGTTAAATGTTATGTGTCACCGTGCCGTTAAAAGCGAATCAAAATTTTGGCCGTAATAACCAATTTGCCGCTTTAGTTGATATCGTTAAAACCGTTAGAGGTTAACATATATAGTTTTACGGAATTCAGCCGGTTTTAACAATATTCGTCTCTCTAACCGGTATATTTTTATTGTTTTGATACATACATACATATGATATATATCAAACTTTTCATTTCCGACCAACGATTAAAGTTTAAATTTATAATACAATTTCTTAATATTAAGTAATTTATATTTTTTATCGATCTTGACGTAAATAACCATTTTTACTTTTCTGCATATAAACTGGATCTTCCAGACCTTGTGATGAGATCACCTATATTTTTCCATTATTCTGCCAGAAGAGTCGACGATTTTAAATTGATAATGTTATTCTTCGCAAAATGAAATTTTATAAATCCAGCGCAAAAAGAAAAAATGTTAGCGAATTCGTTACAGAAATTTCAAATTTCCCGTGCTAAGAATGATTGCAGAATTTTCTACATTATTCATATTTTTTTGTATTATATTTATGTTCTTGTTTTCAAGAGCTGTCTCTTGTTCTAGAACTATAAACAAATCTCTTTTTAACTCTGCTTATTTTCGGTGTGATTTTTTATATTTTTACTACCGCAAGTATTGTACATACTTTTTGTCTTATTAACTCTTTCTACTTTTCGCGTATATTTTACTATGTTTTAAACTGAACGGATATATAACGTCCATTTTCGGGTTTCCATTTTTGAAAATATGAAGTGTCGATTGATATGTCACGAAGCAAAGCTAGTTCTGTTACTTTTTTGCACGCCTTTAGTTTTTCGGTGCCACCATTTGGAGATAATTATTTTTACTACGTTTTCGTAATGTGAATTGTAACGAAGCGTTGCTGTTTTTAGAAAACAACGTTGAGATCGAAAGTTACAGCATCGTATTAGTAAAGTGTAAAAATCTTTTTCTCAGTCGCTTTGATCCTCTGCCTTTTTTACTAACAGATGTTTTTTTTTTTATATATTTAAAAAAAAAAAAAGTAAAAATAAAGAAAAGGTTTTTTCTTTATTTATTTTTTTTTTTTTGTACTACGACAAGTAGGCTAGATACTCATAATGGATCCCTCTTTTCTTATTTTTGAATTTGTATTCGGTACACGTATCGATTTGAGGAATTTTATTTTCCCCGTTAGGTGACCGTGCCATATCCTCTGTTTAATATACATATCGAGTTATTCTGTGCAATTTGTTGCGTACCCTATAAGGAGTACCAGCGTTTGCAGCACAGGAAATGACGTCATCGGTGCTTTGTGTAATTGAAACTACATTTTGCCGCATTGTAAACGGAATTTCCGTGACTTGTAGTGTAAAGTTTCCTTTTCATTTTTGGTAGTGTGACTTTCTTCATCGTTTTTGCCGAAGGCTAGAGTAAGATACTCTGCGGCAATGAAAAGTAATTTAACTGAAACTTTTTACAACTTTTTGTTTTCTCATTTTGTGCTTGTGGGATTTATGTTCCTTGGGAAAGAGAGAGAGGCTTTTTCCATTTTGCCTGATTTTTTACTCAGTGTATTGATTTATTTTTTTTTTTTTTATCGAAACTCGTTATTTAGCCTTTTTATTCATTTAGCATATGTATATCAGGGCCCCTAATATCGTATGTACAAGTAATGTCATTAGTAATAAATATGCCACTTGGCGGGACATAATAGTAATAAAAATTTATCTCATTAGATTTAACAGCTGACACCACACTGGTCTCGTAACCAAAAACGCTTGGCTGCCGAAAATTTACATAAAACTTTTTTTACACCATATTGATCCGTAATAGAAAATGTAATATCTTCTAATATTGACGAACCGAGTTCAGCTTACAACATTTATTGTCGCACTCAGCGTGACTTTTAAGGTGGAGAATTTTTTAAATGATTATCCAAATTTTTCGATTGGAAATGACAATATTCCTAAATGATTTGGAAAAAAAATGTGTTCTGTTTGTTATTTTATTTGTTTCCAATATGGTTCCATTAAAAAAAAAAAACGGTTTAAGGGGGGAAATAAGCGTAGAGGCTTCAAAAAATTCAATTTTTTATTTTTTTTATTTTTTTTATTTTCATAAATCGTTTGTAAAGCTATTCAAAAATATACTCTTAAAATTTCAAAACAAAATTCTAATTTGTTCAAGAGTTAAAACTGATTATAAGTGAGTGTCCCTCGTTAACAAGGGTAGGAGCGCGGCGTGGCATGTAATACGCGTTTTTCTCGAAACGACTTTTTTTGTATTTGTGTGTACACTCTAGCTTAAAACGATTTTAATCAATTAATTTACTATTTGGCATATCGTTTCTTTATATAAATACGACGCTCTATTTGAACCTTAAACAATATCTTTATTTAAAGTATTTTTTTATTATAAAAAAACGTATGAAAAAATGGTAAAAAATTGTCATGCTTCATGTTCACCACACCCGTCTAAAAATTACTAATTTTCAATTTTTTTTTGAGGGGAGTGAAGTTCACATAGAAGGGACACGCATTAAAAAGTATTTTCGGATGAAAATTGCGACCTCCAAGATGTACACAAACTGCTCAGTCGGATGGCTACAACGTGCGACAGCTGATATCTTCGTTAATTTTCAAGGAAAATTTTTGAAAATTTCAGAATATATTCTTAAATATATGTATAAAGTGACCTCAGAATATCAATAAATTATATAAATTATTTATGCGTTAAAGAAATTCATGAAAATCACTGCAAAAACGCCGTCCTACATACACCTATTTCCCCCCTTAAAGGACGCTAGACATATTTTTTTTTTTTAAATTGTTTTAATGAAGTAAAAGATTTTGTTCAAAAATTTGACAGCCGAACAAAATTCATAATTGTATTACTGTACGTGTTTGTTTCCGTCATTTTTGTAAATTCAAAAATATGTTTCGAGAACGCCGCGGTCAATTCATGCGGGAAAATTTTAGGTGTGGATCAAACAAAAAAATCTCCTAAAATTAAAAGATTATTTTGGCTGCCCATCTACACAGAAAATATATTCATTCGAAAAATATGTAGGTCATAAATTCTTTTCTGCTGAGTACCAATAATCCGCGTTATTCAAAAATATATCAGACAAAAAACTACTCGAGAATTATCAACCGACAGAAGTTTTCCAATAAAAGGAAACCGGAATAAATTGTTTAAATTATAGTTACAAATTCAGGTTCCGCTTCCTTTCGATTTCGAAACATGTAAAATAAATTTATCTTTTTATTAATATTTATCTATATATCTATCTATATATATATTATAAAAATCATTTTGTGTGTTTTACTACTAAAAATGGGACTTTTATTTAATATTAATTCTTGAGATGTTTACTCATGTGTATAATTTTATTATTTTAATTATATAATAAGGGAGATGTACTAATGCACTGCATGTATAGTAATGCGTATATTGTTTATAAAAAAATCGTATAAACAGTGTCAGGAGAATAGGGAAGGTGTTATCTATCGAATTTTTTCTTTAAACGCTTTTTTGTAATTAAATAAATTAGGAATGTTCCCCAGCAGTAAAACATGTTTCAGCTAGTATATATATATATATATATATATATATATATATATATATATATATATATATATTAATTATAACGTAATTTTTAGGCTACCCCCCAACAGAAGAAATGTCCCAATTTTGTGTAACGTTTGCTATATTTTATAGGATTTCTGTGATTATGTTATTATATTCATATGGACCGATTTAGAATTACGTTGTAGATTTTTATAATTTCATACAAAGTATAGAAGAGAAATAGATAGAAATGCAAGCTAAAGGGGTCAAGGGGCACGGCCCCTTGCGAGGCCAAAATGGGCGAGTTTTATATATATATATATATAAAATACTTTTACTATTCGAATTTATCAAAGAACAGCGCGCTAAAAACTAAAAAACTAGTTGCAATATAAATAATTGAATTTTAGTTAAAAATTGTGTTTATATTATTTCGGTAAAAATTTACTTTTACTTCTTTACGTCAGCTTGCTTGTACTTTTGGCTGCATAACCTTCGGCCTAATTTTGGACGACATTTGGTCGGTTTCTAAAGGTTATTTTATTGTATACACACGCGCAGACACACATACACACATACATACATATATGCTTTATATACGCATCAAGCATATCATAGTTTGTCAGTTTTAATTAAACGCTGTACGATTAGCAAATTACTGAGAAGAATGGTTAAAATAAGAAACATTTTAAACAATGGCGAATAATATGAGGTTATTAAACCGCGTTCAAGTTATCTTGGAATGGAACTTTAATTTTACCAGCTACACCGTAAATTGCACAGTTTTGTCTAAGAAATAATGCATCACGGTTTTAAGGGGGGGGTATTCGATTAATTTATTACCACGCTAAAAAATAAATTGCGTAGGTTTCATTGTTCGCGCTTTGGTTCAACTCCCGTCAGATGTGTGATAAAATCGATTGGTATTAGAAATTCTCTTTATCTCGAAGGAAATGGAAAATCGGTTATTTTTCTGTCGTGAATGCTATATAAAATCATTCTCTTTTGGTTCGCTTCGACATTTCCGGCGTTCTATTTATTTGTCGCCGGCTTAATTATTTTCCATTCTCGATGGCATATTGTCAGGTTAATTAAGCGGGATTACGCAAGTATTGAATGTTCCGAATTGCTACATTGTAAAACGGCAATTGTAGATTTTCTTCTGATTTGTTAATATTTTTACCTCTTTATGTATCGAATACATTCGACAATTTCAGTGTATAACGAAGGGTGACAGAAAAAACGGGCTGTAACGTGCTCCTGAATACCGCGCCCCCGTCTGTCACTAGTGAAAGCGACAAGAAACGGTCATTGCGAATTCGTATAATTCGGGTGTGCACGCGGACTGTTTTTGTACACATACAAACACACACACACGCGCGCGCGGAAAAAGGTTATTTTAAGTTTAAGTTGGCGGAATGTTCTGAAATAAAGTTGTAAAAAGATCTCGCATCGCGTATTTACATGTAAACGGAAGCGTTAATAAATTAAATTTTTTCGCATAATTTCGGTTATAAGCAGCGAGGAGTATACCATTATTAATTAGATATTTATCCGTTTACAAAGGAAACTGCTGTTTCGTGGTCAAGCTCTTCGACGATATAAATAACTTACTCGCATATCGCGTATTACAAGTTAAATACCACATTTTCCACAAAGAAAAAAAAAAGAAGAAAACTAGGAAAGCAATTTATGGTGGACGCTATGTTTAAAAACTCTTTATTTTTATATTTAACGTTTCGGAAAGCTTACACTTACCATCATCATAAATAAACTAAACTCCGTCTCGTATATTCATTTGCTAAACTTTTACTGGTCTACAAATGCGGCAAATTTTTCGATGGTGTGTAACTCAGCGATTTTTTTTCCCGGTAAAGCGTAAACAGGCATTTAAACAAATTTTGTTGTAAAAATGAATGCGTAATCAATCGATTCTATCATATGATGAATATAAACATGCTGGTTCAAATCTTAGACCGTAAGAGAAATTTTAAATTTTACCGTATTTTAATTGAATCTTAGTTTACATACGACGCGTGTGTTGCAAAATTCTAGAAATTCTCTCCCAGTACGTCCTAGTTTTATAATCAAAATTTTACACGCGCTATATATTATCCCCCTCTTTTAATGTAATCACTCCGCATTATTAACTTTAGTTCGGAAGCTGTTCAAATGGATTTGCGATAAATAACCTAAACACAAGACACGTAACAGTGACCGAACTAACTAAAACTACAAATAGTACATAATAATTAGAAAAAAAAAACGTGCGGCCGCCTCTCACTGCTAATTTACTGGGTGCCGATTAGTGTTCTGTAATACGAAAAAGTATAGCATTTATACCTGGTTAGAAATATCGTTGACGGTAAAAAAATCGTTTTTTTTTTTTAGTTCCGGTGTTGTTGCAGTGTGGTTGTACAAAAAAAAAAAAAAAAAAAAAACAATTTTTAATTTAGGAATATTTAGGAATATATTTAGATCTTACATTATTTTGAATTTTTCCATCAGTCTAGAAATGTTGTTTTAATGGATTGGCCGATTTAGCTGCTTTTTCAGAATCAGTATTAGGTGCGTTAATTTTAGACTTTAAAAATAATTTCGACGTAACACGTTTACTTTTCTTCGTCAATTTTATTTCTCACTAAACTAAAATAATAACCGCGTGTTTTAAAAAATTTAGAGCGGTATTTATTAATATTAAAATTTAAAAAAACTTGATAAGGTTTTTGCTTTTTCGTATTGGTTTCATCATTAGAAAAAGGTAGAATACAATTTAAAAAAAAAGTAAATAAATAAAATGCGGATCTCTTAAGAGCCAGATGCCGATACTAAATCGCTGACAGATTATTTAAAAAAAAGAAAAAAAAAAGAAAACGAAAATCGAGTAATTTAAAAAATACATTAATTTCTAAATTTGTAAATGCGCCAATCACGGCATTTATTGAATTTCGCGTTAAAAAAAAAAAGTATAACGATAGTAAAATGTAAATTGTGAACAGGTTGCTTGTTAAACAGTGCACGTAGGAATTGAGTTATTTAAAAAACACCCGCATTCATCGATGAGGATTTTTGATAGAAACGTAGGGAGTCGCGTTTATTTATTCAATTTTATTTAAAATTGAAAATAATAAAATATACATATATCGTGCACAGGTAGGAGTTATGCTCGATCTAGAGGACATCCCCATTGACTGGTAATTAACGGCACTGAATTTCCCGTACTATAAAATCACTCGTGATAAATTAAAAATGTTTTCGTAAAAGTGTTCTTATTTTTTAAATATTTTCACTGTGAGAGATAGATCGGTTAACATGCTTAAACGCAACACTGTATTTTCTGGTAATGCAAGAGCCATCGCTCCTACATACAATGTCGAATATACTATATATATATATACATTGTTTCACTTTTAAGTCGAATTAAAATTTTAAAAAAGCTTAGTAAAAAATTTCGCTTTTGACTAAAATTAATAATCGAATGATCCATATTTTTAGCAGATCTTTTTTTCCCCTCGTTATTTAATTCTATCGAAAATTAAAGTGTAATACATGTTGTAATATGAATTGCAATATCGTACATATGTGAAAATAGCAACTCTTCATGTTACACAACTTTAAAGTAAATCAGTAATATAAATTCGACACTGTTTGTTTTTGATGGAAATCAACTTTAAACGATGCAATATAAAACAAACTATGTCATTTGGCGCATTTCATTCATTCCCGATGGGGTGGTTAATAAACATTTTTTACGTAAAATTTAAACATAGATCACTTTAAAAATCAATGTTAATAGTATCAAAATGATACAAGTGTAAAACTGATTTGTTAATAAAATCAACCGCACATACATAATTTGTTAAACTGAATTTTAAAGATATACATATATATATATATATATATATATATATATATATATGTATGTATGTATGTATATGTGTGTGTGAGAGTGTATGAATATATGGGTGAGTAGGGTATTGGCGACCATCAAATTTTGAGACATAATTATTTGCTTCTGGAGAAGGCCAACATAATAGCCACTTTCTGGAAAACCGGGAAAAGTCAGGGAATCAGGAATTGAAGAAAGTACACAGAAAAATACCTGTGTGATCTATAATGCATAGAACTTGTTGAGAGTATTAAAAATGATTTCCAAATTTTATGGCATATGTTTACTCTATATAGATAATAAAATGTTTCGAAGAATTTTGCTAGTAATTTTTAAAAAACAAAAAGAGATTAGGTGGTTACGAATTTTATTCATTTATTAACGAGAAGTGAACATTTTATGTAGTTTGAGATTTTTTTGATCGGGAATAAATTATGTACTAAGGTATGATAAAAATAACATATTGAGAAATATTTGGAAATTATATATGGTTTTTTCTGTATGACTATTAGAGAGGTTTTGCAAGTTAAAGAAAAAGTTAGGGAAATGTATTTTTTAAAAAAAAAGTGTGGCTACTCTGCAAGAGACATGGAACGGTAATTTGTATTATTGTTTAAATGTTTGTATATCTAACGCGTCCGCTTTTTGCGTTAATGAATATAATTTTTAAAAATAGGAAAAGTTTGTCGATTCGAGTAAGTTTTTTTTTCCAATTTTTAGACTAGTGACCTGTAGACATTAACCCAGCGAGAGGGTAATTTAACTATATTCTTAATTTCCATAATCGAAATTCCGGTCCTACTTAAACGAAACACCTCTAACTGAGCAAGTACGCTACGGTATTTAGCTTGATGTCGTGCAGTGTACCACCCAGTATAACACCCCATATGCTTCCTAATTTACGCGCAATGAACGAAATGAGTTTAATGAAAAATATTAAACAAGTGCTCTAATAGTCAATATTTTTTTACACGGTTATAATCTTTCTGTTCGTTTAAGGCAAAAATTTTAGATTTTTTTAAAAATTTCCGTCTTATTTTAAGTTTAGGTTTTGTTTTTTTTTTTACAATTAATAGATCTGTTTACGAATTCTAGTGTGCGTATAACGGTAATTTCTGTAACAGAAATATGTGCAGGCAATGAACACGTTTGAATTTATAGTAGTTTATGAGATGGGATGAAAACATCGTCGTTCTTAAAAATATCTAGAGTTGAGGGTGGAGCAATTCCACATGATGATGCGAAATCCTGCTATGTTTTTTCTATGTTCGTTTTTTTATTAGATGATTTAATTACAAGTTTTTTCCCTACGTTATACAGTGTATTTTTTTATTTTACCTGAAATATTAAACGTTAATGATTCGAAGTGTTTGTTGTATTTGAAAGGGCAAAAAAATGTGTTTTATCTTAAGGTATTTTCAAACAAATAAATACCTTGTTCTCTGCAAGCAAAGGATTACTGATGCCCATTGAGAATTAACGCTGTTATTTCTGTAGCTGAAATAAGAAATTTTCAATTTGTAAGTGAATATTTACTCAACTAGAGATAAACGCCCATATGTTTTGAACGCTTTTTCTTTTCATCCTTTTTCGGGGAAAAACTGAACATGAGTGAGACGTGAACACTGCCACTTGTAAATTCGCAAAAAAGGTCTGAATCAAAACCGCCGAAACGAGCCACGCCGAATCGAATCCCTTGAAAAGTGGGTGTTACGAATTTGTTATATATGTAAGTTAAATACATTTGGTTATTAACTGGTACGTGTAAGATGGTTGCTTCTTTGCATTTCACACCATCAGCGGAGTTTCTAATTTTACTACCATTTTGCAATTGATTATATATTTTATACGTTATAAAATTGTGAGAGAACTATGAATTTCCTAGTAATGTATTTAACGATATACGTGGGTGTATTGTTTTCCGTTCACTTTATGACATTTTTAAATTAACCACATCGGATGATATTAACTAAATTTCAATTTCAAAGCTATCTGAAATAGAAGTACACATGCGACAAAGAACGATCTACACGAGACGTAACAAAAAATGAAATGTCTAATTATTACTGATTTTACGTAATAATGAGGGGGCGAAAAACAGAAGTATCCCATTAAAAATTCACCAGTTGAAGATGCCGATTAATATCTCTAGCCTAGTTGACTACATGTTGACAACAAAGTGTCATTCGGTACACTTGATATTTCTTTATTTTTGCTAACTTCAATTATATTCTGCTATTAAGTGGGTTTTTTTCCCGTGATATTCTAAGATCTCGTGACATTTGTTTACAGGTTTACTGATTTCAGTGATGTAAAAAGGGAAATAACGAATGGTGTGAATCTTTGAGTGAGCGAGAAGAGTAAAACGGAGTGAAACTAGAGCATACATTAAGGATTTTAAGACACTCTGTCGGAATTGGGGGAGGGTGATAGGAACTCCACATCTGTTGCAGGTCGGGATGGAGCGAGACTCTAAAATACATACATACATACATATATAATATATATATATATATATATATATACCGGTGTGAAAGATATCGCGAACCGATAATTTTACTGTACGCATGGATTTTGTCATTTTGTATTCAAAAACAAAAAAATTCGTAACTTTGTCGGTATCACTGAGTGGGATGTGAATACTCGGAGCCGCAAATATTCTGGATGCCTCGTTTGCGGTACCGATCGACCATAAGATTTCCTGTAGTATGTTCGCGTAACGGCGGAATCCATAAGGGGGTTTCCGCCGTTACTGAGTTCTGTACTGCCGGATATTGATTTCTGTTGGAATATTATGCAAGGTTGTGAATCGGGAACTATTAAAAATGATGCCATATAGTTTTGTAGACAGAGCGAAGAGTATCTAAAGATAACCTTCGAATGCGCAATCAGAACATTTTGCTGACATTATACCGTCTGAGTAATATAATCTATTTCTTTGCAGCAAAAGTAGGCTGTGTACTAAACTGGGAATGCTTGTTTTCGTTGTCTATGGGAGAAAGATTTTTGAAGGTTTATTGTCTACATTGAACAGTTCCTGAATCGTTGATTTCCGATGCACAGGATACGATTCTTTTTTAGTTCCTAACACTGGACTGATGAAAGGCGTAGATTTGCAGCTGTGCGTAATAGGAGATTTATGGGAACAAGGCAATCACGTCGATGTAGCTACGATAGATGTTCGGTATTGAAGACGTGTTAAATACGCGCCACTAATTAACCGAAAAGGAGAAACATTGTGGTTGGTATTCAGTTTAGAGAGGTCGGCCTTTTTATGTTCTGTAGGGTAAGTCGAAGGGCATGGAGTTGTATTTTGAGCGGATTTTATATGATGTGTGCGATTGTTTTGCTTAACAAATTTAATTTTTCTGCGCGCAATTTTCTTAGCCGAGTGCAATATGTTCTCCCCGTGTTAATTTATTGTCAAAAAGAGATCCAAGCAGCGAATGCAAGATGAGAATTGAATGGCGAGGGTGTTAAGTAGAATATTAGAGGGGGAGTTCGTATTTTAATCATTCTGGTTATTTGATAGTGACTGAAATATTTTACAATTGTTATATCACGAAATAAAAGCAAAAAGACGGGGAAAAAAAAAACAAGGTACCGAAAAATAAACATTTTCTATGTACTATGTAGAAAGATATTTGAAAAATTGTTGTACTAACTTCAAATTACATTTCTTATGAACAAAAGTTGTTTATTTTATATCACAATACGAGCAAAAGTTGTACATATGTAGGTATGTAACCGGATTTTGGAAAGCAGCTCTAACGATTTTGATGCAATTCACGAATCTTGGAATTTTTAGTTAGGCTAGAAATCGATTCGATCGACTTCTTATCGTCGGAAAAATTCTATGAAACGAATGAAAAGGTAGCCGACCAATGTTTAAGTGACCGTCGTGGTTTCAGGGTTTATTAAGAAGTAAACAGAATTCGCTTATTTACACACACTACGATATAAAAAGAAGTAATAAATTCATTTACCCCGCAGTAACTGAATATAGCTAAAGGCGTAATATCTATTTCGTGGTGTTTATTTACGCTTTATGGATTTTCTAGCGGACGTTGTTATAGAGTTGTTATACGGATGATAATTTGCAATAATATTTCTGGCCTATAACGTTTTTATTTTTTTGTGATACGATAACACTCCAAAACATGAAAATAAATAACACAATGTATACAAAAGTGTAGCTTTTTTCGTGTTGTTTGCGTATTACTGTTAAATGTTTGATTAATTGATTGATTTGCGAGTTTAGAGTAGGCTCGAGCGAAGCTTAGTCGCCACAAGTATATTATTAAATAAGCGCCATTATTATTTATATATTAGCAATTTATTCTGGAAATGACTCGAATGATTTTGATAAAAGTCATGAATTAGTGTGACCTCCTTAGGTCTAGAAATCGATATTGAGCAAATAGAGGCAGACCGCATGGTTCGTGTTGTGGTGATCAAACTCGGTATGTTGGTTTTAATAAAAAGTAAAGAATAATAAGCTTGTTTTTACTTCGTGTTAAATAGAAAATTTAAATAAATTTCTCTCACTATATACATATATTCATATAGCGCGATTTTAACTGTTACGTAAATGTACTTTCGAAGTTAAAAAGTAGGTTAACGTATGAAATTGTGATTTTCGTATTACGTGTGTGTTATTGTTGCATTTTTAAGTGTTTGCGAATGCTGTGAGTATACATTGATTAATCTGCAAGTTCGGAATAAATCCGAGTAAAGCTCGGTCGCTAGAAAAATTAATAATCGGGCAGTCAATGGCCTATATTACGTATGTTTTCATTTAGCTCCATTTTCTGTTTTTGGAATGAGAATTTACACATCAAATTATTCACAGTTACCGGTGATTTTTTCTAGATTTTCAAAAAGAAAATTCTGTTGAACTAATTAATTATTTAAATAAAGGTGTACTATAATACGATGGAGAGCGATGACCACGAGATACGGCATTATAAGATACTTTGAAAAAAAAAACCAGTATATGTGTAAATCCTTATAGAGAGAGTTATACGATTAATGATTTTATTTATAAACCGCAGAACTCAAAGTGAAAATGAAATTAATGACGCGCAGTTACTACTCTGTACTATAAATAATATCTTATAGTTAACGCGTATTCTCTCTGTATTATCATTAATTAAAATTCAAAAAAGAATGAAAAAAACGTCGATATTAATAATATAACCAATTAAGACGAATGCGGCGAAAGCAAAATTATATATTTTCGGAAATTTCCGGATAAAATCGTATTTGGTGTTTAAAAAGTTTCATGCTAACCGTGATTTCGTGTGCGACTACATCCCCCCCCCCTTTTTTTTTCTTCCTTCAAGTTATACAACACGATCGGATGCTTGACTGTAATTAACACAAGTTTCTTTTCCATTTTGACGCTTATTTGTGGATTATCTAATATCGTGCTTAATGAAAATTACATGAATCGGTATTCTATCTTAAAATATGGGATTGTTCGAGGCGAATTTATACTCTAACAAATATTACGAAGTATACACATATAGCTGAGCTTTTTCTTATTCTCTTCAAATACTGTCTTGCTGACAACGCTGCGAATTGTTCTAGTCTTTCCGTTGTTTTAAATTAACCTGCCATTAATATCCTCGTGCCATTTACGGAACATGTTTATTGCCGTTTGAATTGTTTCGCGTAAACGTTGAGCGCGTAATTAACAAAACGGATATGTTGTTAGTTCGCAGCTTTGTCGAGAATAGGTTTTCATGTTCCCGTATAAATGGATCACGGGCGGTGTATTTGTAACACGTGTTTGCGTCTAATTATAAGGTTTTCTTTTTTTTTTTTTTTTTTTTTTTTTACTATAAAACATTGTTCAGCTCAGTTAAACTACCTAAATGGTGTGTTTAATCCGCGCGTCTCCTCCCCAAACAAAGAAACACGATTTTTATATTTTTTAAAGTGGGAATTTCAATTGTAGCAATTAATCGTTATTATATTAAAAAACAGTTTAGATCCTCTAAATCTGTCTAATATCATTTCTAATATAGTTGAAATACCACTCATATAGAGAATATGTTGTTTTGTTGGCAACCAACCTCGTCAACTGACTTGTATTAAAATTGATATTTTTAGGTGTTTGCCTCGTATAGTGTGTGCATGCATGCATGTATAGAATGAGATTTTTTATTCGTTCAGTATTTCTACTTTGAGTTGGTTCAGTCACTTCAGATAATTCGGAATAGGAAGAGTTTTGTAGTTGTACGTATTTTGAATTTGTCGATTCGGGAGTAAAAGTTTTAACGAACGATTAAATTAACCGGTTGCTAAATACAAAAAAATTAAAATTAAAACAGTAGGATTTTGTCGCCGTCTACTTTTTGGCACAAATTATTAAATGGTTCAAATGCGGAACAGCTATTAGCAGTTTGACATGCGATACGAGTTGTTTTTTTATTTTACCGACTTCCAAAAAGAAGGAGGTCATAGTATGTTTTTTTTTTTTTCTTTTTAATATGTTTGTTCGCGCATTACTCATATTTATATGGACCGATTTTACTGATTCTTTGTCCATTAGAAAGAGTACCTTTCAATTTAGGTACCAATCATATCTTCCTACCTTTACGTTTTCGGTTTCGTCTCGCACTATCCCCTAATTGTCCTCTTCATCCTAACGACGAAACCGTCTGCGAATCTGACCATATCTTCTTTGAATGTTCATCCCTCCTGAATGAACGCACTTCTTTATACTCCGATTTAAGTTCCCTAATCCTTATTACGCATCGTATATCTTACCGTATCCGTCGATCTCCATTGTTCCGATCCTCATTTCTTTTATTCCATCAATATCTGACGGAATCTAGAACTGATTCTTTTCCTTCGTGTCGTTTCTTGGCGAAGATCCGTTGCTGGTATGCCTAAAAAAAAAAAAAAAAAAAACTTTGGTACCATGTGAGTATAGAGGAAAATAGGTGAACATAAACGGAGTATTCGCCATATTCGTCAAAAAAGCGTGAAAAAATGTGGTCCCTTTTTTCTTATTGGTTTTTATTAATATAACAAAGGCGATTAACTTTTTTTTTTTTTTTTTTTTTTTTTTGGGAGGGCTCGCTGACAAAAAGCATTGACCCATGTTCGACAAGAAAGAAAAGTATCGCTGAATTAATTATTTAGATATGTATGCGGTCAGCTATAGCATCAATGAAGGAACCAAGAGGAGTGATAATAGGTAGCGAAGGAAAGGAAAGAACAGATGCAGTATTATAGGGAGCAAAATTATTAAGTCTTAGAAGTTGAGGGTAGAGAAGGAAACGTTCAGACGACAGAACATTCGAAAAGGATGTGGTTAGAATTACATTCGTTAGCGGACAATAAGGAGAGTCTGAAAGTGAAACTCGATAGCGAAATGAAGCAAGCTATGATCGAAGGACATAAAGAGGAAATGATATAGCGCTGCAAAGCCGCGAATTTGTGAAACCAAGGCGATTAACTGAAAGATTCGGCTGAATAGAAAGATTGGTCAGAAAAGGAGAAAGGGTATAATGGAACTTTTTAGACAATGCAATTAAATTGTTAGCAGTGAACTTATTAATGGGGAGAGTCCATTAACAGCTGCACCTCGAGACAACTGATCAGCGCCTTCATTTCCTCTTCTATACCAACATGGCCTGGAATCCAAAGGAACTCAATCTGAATGTGGTAAGTTTGGAAATGGTTACGAATAATCGGACGAATACTGAAGAATGATAGGATCACAAGAAGGATATGAGGAAGAACAGATGACAGTTTGTAAAACACTTTTAGCATCAGAGATGATTAGGAATTTATTATCGCCTCGTACTAAGGATATGTAAAGAATGGTTCTTAATATAGCAACAGACTCTGCAAAGAAAATAGAGCAGGTTCGAGGAAATCTATAACCTTCAAAGTAGTTGTGAACAGAATGTAGGAAGGATGCTCCAACGCCATGAGGTCCCTTCGATCCGTCAGTATAAAGAAGAGAATGAATAGAAAATAGAGAGTTAATCGTGTTAAGGAAATCTCTTGATGTGGTTGTGGAAGGGATTTAGAGTAAGGGAACAGCAAAGATAAATTAGGAGGAAAGAGAAAATCTGTAAAATGAAAGGTAAAGTAAGGAAGTTTGTTGTGGGTTATAATTTGTGGAAGAAATTTGGCAAGTCGATTTGAGATATGAGAAAGAAGGGGAATTTTCTTTTGGAAGTGAATCGCCACGTCTGAAGTACGGTGGAGTAGGACGAAATGAGTTTTGAAGAAGAAATTGGAAGACGCTTTAAAGGGAAGCGATATCCCAAGTGAGATCTACGAATTGGTAAAGCGGGAACATTACATTCAGCATGTATTGCTCGAATGGGAGTTGATTTAAGGACTCCTAGACATAAACGAAGGAAGCAATTCTGGACCCGATCCAGTTTACAAAGGAGAGATCTGGAGGAGTTACCATAGATAAACGAAAACAACAATCTAGTTTGGAACGAACTATAGATTTATAAAGGGCAATTAAGGTATCTCCTCCCCATCTTGTTGATGAAAGGGATTTAAAGAGATTTATTTATTTTTTTTACCGACATGTGAAGATAGCTAATGTGCTCGAAAAAGGAGAGTCGAGTATTTAGGAACAGCTAAAAAAATTATTAACTAAGGGAATAGGAATGTTGTTTACAGAAGTATTTACTAAAGAAGAATTAAAAGGTCGATAAGTAAAATTAATACAAGCAGATTTAGACGGTGAAATAAAAGGGTGTAGATCTGAGAGTGAGCCATTTAATCTTGACAAAGAATTATTCATTTCTTAGAAATACATTATTGAATTATTATTTAGTGCGCGAGAAATTAAAGAAGGGTCAAAGGGGCGGAAACGACGGTAGATGATATTATGGGGAAAATCAAAAGATGCATATTGGATAAAATGTTTTCCGATGGTAGTAAAGAGTTTTGAAGTTGATGAGTGGCCTTTAAGATATTGTAATGACAGGAATAAATGTTGTCGGCAAAAAGGAATGAAAAAAGAATGTAGCGGCAAGGAAGCAGTTTTGATGAAGTAGATGTTGAATAGAATTGTGCTCGGGCATATGTGGCCATTCACGAAAGATTAGTGTAGCGGTGGAGTAGAAAGGATGGGAAAGCATGATACGATGAAATGGTTATTAAAAAGAGAAGGAACGTGATTCGAGGCATTAAAAAACAGCGGACTACAGAGATGTCAACAGAAGAAGTAATTAGGAATTTCGTATCAACAAATGGTTTTTGAATGTGTGCCAAAAATGCACTAATACAATCGGGAGGGTCGCGTTCGGGGCGGAAGCCAAACATGTCATTAGGTAGTAAATTATTCCGGCGGCCACCAAAGAAGACGTCATGATTAAACTTTCGAAAAGCTCTTCCTGATGCAGGAAGCAAGATAGATTAGTTGAAGTGAGTACAAGAATCAGGTTTAGGGACCAAGATAATAACGAAAAGTATATGAAAACCCGAAGGGGAAAATTAGTCAGAGAGTTTTTTGAGAAATAGGAAAGGAAATCTCCAGCTATTCCGGGAGCGGAATTAGGAGAATTACGTAAAAATTTTTCCAGAGAGTTCTATAAAAGTAAAAGGAGAAAACAAAAAGTCTGATGAGGTGAAAGAAGGCGAAATACGACAAGGGGAGGGAGCTTAAGAAGTAGCAATAATAAACGAGATTACTTTGTCAGGGGAGGGATTATGATTATAAGCAGACTGGTGTACATCGGATTTAAAGGCGGCGATCGTTCTCCAAATGTGAAAAAGAAAGATGATTAGCTTTTTTTAATGGTTTTTTTTTTTTCGTTTTTAGGGTAAATCTAGCTCTAACGTTGGTTTTTTATGAGGGAGAAGGTTGTTGCGAGTTGGACAAGAGCGAAATAAACTGAAGGTAGATAAAGTCCAAAGCAGCTTCCTGATTCCGCTACAAGAAGAAAGATGGTTTTTTACGAGCTGTAACGATATACGCCGTTTAAGTTAATTTCCCAGGGATGCCATCACGGTCTCTTTCATGGATGTAAAAGTATTATTTTATTTTTTGTAACTATTAATTCGAAACTGAAATTTAAAAATTATCTTTTATTTTCCAATAACTACAAAGATCTTTTTTTTACCAGCCGGCTGCTGAAAATACGCAATTATTGTCGACGACGCCAGAACAATAATTATATAATATTTAATAAATTTGTGCGTAAAACTGTCTGCCAACGGTGGTTAATGCTGCGATGACGGATATACGATCGGTTGCTCTCTTCGTGCTGCACGATGGAGGAACTCCGCGTAATTTGGTAATTTAATAATCAATCTCCGCGTAATTTAAATTTAATACAACGACGGGCGACCATTTACTACTTCGCGCTGCAGCCAGACGGGTTGATTGATAATCATTAAACTATTTTTTCATTAATCATTTTCACGACTCTTTCCGGATGACGAACCGAACTGATCAAAAAATCTTCTAAGAAGGTTCAACTGCGACTGTGACCACTCTTCCATTTTCTATCTATGCCCTCGTCATTTTACTTGTTCTTTGTTCCAGCGGTGGGGACCAATCGTCGACCTTTCTTCAGTCTGATCGCGTGGTAGTTTTTTTTGACCCCCGTCCGACAAACAGGATTTCAATCACGCGCACATTTACTCTCGCACCAAATTAGTTTTTATTTTTATGTTATTTTATTTTTCTTTTTTTCTTTTTTTTTATCTGAAATTTACCCTGAGCTCATGTAATATGCACATTACAGAGCTGAAAGACCGACAGGGAAGAAGAGCAAGTCAAGGAAAAGGAATAGAATTAATAAAAAAATCATATTGAGAAAAATGGTTCAAATCTGTGGGAGTTGAAGAGAGTTCTCAAATCAACACGAATTACGTCATTTGATGATGGTAACGTATTCGACTTTCGGAAGCTGGTCTTTATACAGTAGAAGACGAAGATATTGTGAGCTTTCTGGAAGCACGTTAAATTCTGAGCTAAAACAGTGATCTGCGCGATATGTATTATGAATAAAAGGTGAAACAATATGTATTTTTGTGGAAGGACTCACTTGGGGGAGAGCGAATTATGTACACTTCGGAGATTCTTTTTCGAGACGAGTGTGCAATGTAACGAGTTCGATTGGTATTAGTGTATCGATCAGCATAGTCGACGGTAGTGCTAAAATTTATACGAGGAATAAATGATGAGCTTTAAACGACAAAAAAAAATAATAAAAAAATAAAAATTCATAAAAAAAAAAAGTTTATCGCGGAGTTTGATAACCTTTGGTTTTTCAAAATAAAGTTTTCCACGGCAAAACTGCGAAAGTAGGCTAGACTGGAATAAAGTCCTAGCGTGGAAATTGTTTCACCGGTTCTGATTTTGTTTTCTGGCGAGTTTTTTTTTATATACTTTTAATGTTCTCCTGATTATTCGTGGAATTTAAAAAATGTATAAATCCCGTTTTTTTGCTTCGTCGATGTGCTTCTGCTACAATGCAGACAGCGCAATGGCATGGAGTGAAGCGCGACAACTGTACGTACGTCATAATAATAGCAGATGATAATGCTGTTATTATAACATTTACTACTTTGTGTGTTTGAGACAACGTTGATCGCCGTCATTATCCGGTTAATGCCAAATTTACTTGTCCTGCATCTGCTTGGCACAGAAGTATTTTTCTCGTCAGAATTATATGAGAGCCGGAATCGGCCGTAAAAGAATGCCGGAATAACCACCGGGTAGTCTGGCTTTTATATTCGAGGAATTCAGCAATGCGAACAGGAGAATAATTTATGTCGTCCTAAAATGAGTTTATCAAAATAAAATTTAAAATTAATAAAAAAAATCATCTTACATATTTCGCATCGAGTTTAATGCAAGAAATTCCGACAAATATAATAACGTTGCGATTACTACTGCTGCTGCTACACGGATATTCTGGTTATGGTTCGTTTTAAAACGAGAAAAAAGAAAAAAATCTTCAAAAGATCCAGTAATTTTTTACAGTCAAATCATCTGCAAACTTCTTTTATTTTCCCGAATCGTTGCCGACTTTTACATACAAATTTATCTATTTTTCGCATTTATGAAATTTCACTGACTGTGTTTTGTTTTTTTTTTTTATTATTTTCATTTGGACTCTTTTCAGAGATGTTTTGAATAGCCCCTAGAACATTTGAAACATGCAATTAATCAGTCGTATTTCTTATCCGAAAAAGCGGAGGAAGGGGCACGATGTTTTGACACAGTGAACTTTTCTTATTCTCAAAGTGATGGGTATGTTTGATATTCGTGTATGTTTAAATCCAGTAGTCGTCTATTTCTATTTGAAAAATTTAGATTAGAATTTCTCCGGTTTTTCTACTCTGTATAAACGATTATTTTGTTTTGTTTAATTATAGATATATTTTTGTACATTTATTTATTTATTTATTTATTTTTTGTTGGAAAAATATTTGCACCGAATTAACTGCGAGTAACAAAAACACCGATTTCTTTATGGGGCAAGCAGAGGCAATAGAGTTATTAAAGTGGGGAAAATTAAATTCATTTCTCTGGGCGGAAAAAAAAAGAAAAATCTAAAATCAAAATTGTACAATTCCGTTAACATCGTTTTAAAAAATACAACATGTACCTGAGAAATAATTCTACACAAACAAGGAAAGTACACGAGTTGTCAGACGCCGATTTTGATGAAATTTTGTCATGTAGAGTATGAAAAAATATTAGACGCGTGTTTTTTTTGTTTTTTTTTTTTTTTATCGGCCTATAAGCAGTTTCAAGGGGTGAAAACCACCCCCCTAAAGTTCACCGCCGAAAATCGTTTTTCCTAAATATCTCGTCTTCAACTCTATATTTTTTTATGAAACAAAATAGAAATCATTTCTCGTGTAAAGGAAAAGTAATCCACAGTGATTTAAGCAGTGGAGTTACATCCCCTATTTTCTAAGGGGTGAAAACACCTTTTTTTGGTTATAATTATGGAATAAAAAATTATAAAATAACATAAAAAAATAAGAAAAACAATTTTTAATACATACAATTAAAAAAGTGAATTTGACGTGTTTCGGCATTTTCACGAATTTCACACTTAAAGGGGGTAAAGCTCCCCGTACAAGAAACATCAATAAATACATGTATCAAGTAATCCAATTTCGCAAAAAATTTGTATATCCTTTTGAAGTCGCTGATTACGAATCTGTTATCAACTTTTGAAATTTCAATTTATCCTGTGCTTTATAACCATACAGCCCGAAAACCCGTAAAACCCAGACAGGCATTGAGCCTGTGTTTTTTTAAACCAACAAACCCCAAACTCCTAAACATCAGACAGGCCGATTGCCTATGACTAAAACCGCACAACTACTAAACTGCGGGCAGACGAAAGACCTATTCATTATTCCGGAAAACCGTTTTTATAATTTACTTATTTAAAAAATTATCGGTACGGTTCAACTGATGTATTTATTTATTTCTTTATCTATTTATTAACGGGAATCACTCTCTTCTTACGAAAATAATAAAAAAAATAAATTAAGAAGTGGCCAAAGTTAATTAGTAATATAATAATTTTTTTTTTTTTTTAGAATGAATCCTTATACATTAGGAGAATTACATTCAATGAGTAAATCAAAACATTTGTTACTAATGCTCTCACAATCAATAAACAGTAAACAGTATATTAATACTATTATAGATATAATTCGTACTGCTATCATGCTCAATAAATCTGCGAGAATATGAAAGATAATAATTAACATTTTTAAAAATAAACATCTTTAACTTTTAACATCGGCTCGTGTCTGTCTCGGGTTTGGGAGTTTGGAGTTAATCGGTTTAAAAACACGGGCCTTCGGCCTGACTGGGGTTTAGGAGTTTGGGGTTTGTTGGTTTAAAAAAACACCAGCTGAATGCCTGTTTGGATTTTAGGAGTTTGGGGCTGTATGGTTATAAAGCACAGGATAATTTGAATTTAAAAAAATTGATAACAGATTAGTAATTAGCGACCTCAAAATCCTCGTAAACAATTTGTCATTAAAATTAAAATTTTTTTGACTCTTGTCCGCCATATTGGATTCGCCATTATGAATTAACAAAATCTGATTATGGATTCGTAATCAGCGACCTCAAAAGGACATACAAATTTTTTGCGAAATTGGATTACTTAAATTGATGTTTCTTGTAAGGGGTGCTTTACCCCCTTTAAGGGTGAAATTCAATGCCGAAACACGCCAACTTCATTTTTTAATTGTATGTATTAAAAATTGTTTTTCTTATTTTTTTATGTTATTTTATAATTTTTTATTTCATAATTATGACCAAAAAGAGCTGTTTTCATCCCCTAGAAAATAGGGGATGCAACTCCACTGCTTAAATCCTTGTGGATTACTTATTTTCTAGTGAAACTATTAATGCTCCCCCTTATTCTATTTTAAATACAACTGTCATCGATGTTTTGTCTTTTTGATTTATTTTTAATTTTTATATTTCAATTTTAATTAAAAATAGTTCATTGAAAAATATATACATATATATTTTTTACTTGCTCGTGAACAAAGAATTTCAGATCGGATTACTAACAAAATTAAAAAAGAAGTTAAGTGTCTAATAAAAATATTATCTTTCTTACTATTTTATAAACTACCATATTTAAGGTGTAATTTTATAATTTTGTTTTCTTTTTCACCTAGAAATAAAACTAAATTTAAATTAAATTATAATTATTATGTATTTTTAAAACATTTTTAAATTTCTATAAAATTTGATTTTCTTTATGAAACAACAAGAAGGGGTATTTTTCAAATCTACCGCCTACAACCATAGAAGATTTTACGTAATTATATAATTCCCCTCCGATGTCCTTATGGATCCGCCCCTGATTACTGTAGATATTAGGAAATTAATCGCAAAGAATTCGTTAATTTAAAAAGAGGTATAAGTGAATCCAGAACAATTATATTGAAAAATAATTAAAGGCGTGTCGGTAATCAAAATTTTTTTTTTCTCATCGGATCAGATGCACAGGAAGAACTTTTACTTATGAAAAGATGGCCACCCAACCGGGAATAAGCCGGAAATTTCGTTGTGAAACTGGGGAAAAAAAGTAAAAACAGCCAAAAACGATATTTTTAATACGAAAAGATTATTTGAAGCAAAAAATGAATGTATTTTTGAATGTACTTTACTCGAAATATATGACGAAATTCCGTTTTATTCGCTGCGGGGCGGTCAAATATCAATAGTGTCAAAAAAATTCTACTCTTCTTTTCAGACAATTCTAGCAATCAGGAAATTTGTGGGAGGATTCGGACCGGGAAGAATAAACTGGGGAAATTTAAAAATTATATTTGAGCGGCCACTCCATGTCTGTTTTGAGTTTTTTTCATTTGCAAAATAAAAATTCCAATTGAATTGATGATTTTTACGCCGTTTCGTAATTTGTCAGCATTATATTCTCAGTCGAAGCGAATTATTTAGTTGCGACGAAGCGCCGATAATGTAGTGTTTTTGAAGCAGTTGATAAATTTTCGAGAGATATAATGTAAAACGATCAAGCGTTTGACGATGAAATATATTTCTTTTTGTTGCACATTTTAGGTAAATATTACCAGCTGCCACAAGAATAGTTGTAATTATGATATAATAAATTGTTGTCTCGAACAGTCATGCAGCCGGCAGTTGGTAGAAAATAAAACGCTTATAAAACGTACGCGAGATTAAATGACGTATCAAATCCAGAATGAACAGAATATACCGAATCACTTCTAAAGATTGGAATGTAGATGATTTTATAAAATTACCTTAATTTATGTTTATAATGAATTTTGAATATTTTATTGATAACATCGTTTTCACTTTCAATGAATGAACTATAATTTTTTTAGCTAAATATGTAGGTGACTTAGGTTTCCTTCAAATTCAAACTGTCGTCGAGCGTCTATCGCAGTTCGCCACGTTTCGCTGCCGGCATTATGATAAAAACGCGGGTGTTTTTTTTTTAAAATCGAGGGAAAATTTTCAATTTCGCTTAATATGTTAAATTTATTTTTTCATTCATTCATTTTCGATTTTGAATGAACACTTACGGAATTAAAACAAATTATAAGAACATTTTCTATGATAAAGTCTAAAAGTCAGAATGGAAATATTTTGAAGCGGGAAAAATTGCTTTCTATAAAAAAAAAAAACAAAAAAAAAACGAAAATAAATTTAACATGTTAAGTATAAAATTAAAAACTTTCTCTCGATTTCTTAAAAAGATAATGCTGTCTATTATAAAGCTAGCGGCGAACTGTGGATTTTTTGTAAAATGTTGCTGGTGGCTAAACGTGGCTGCGATGATACATCGTGCTCAAAAAAAAAACGTGATATTCCCAACTGTTGAGATACTGCACTATTCTCATCTTTACTAAGATGTTTTTTCCCTTTTTTCTAGGCTGAAGATAGAACATTCCGTAAAAATGTTATTAGCGTATTTATTTAAATTATTTATTGTTTGCCATTTATATGTATGTTTATAAATATTCATTATTTTATCTCACTAACTGAGTGACAAACAGGTGATGTATATAGATATAGTACTCTTTTTTTTTATTTTTTCTTTTATCATAGTTTTTCAACCGTAACTAGACACGTGATACGTTAGGAAATTAAACAAGCAATTCAAAAACCGGAAAGCGTTGGTTTTTATTTCTATTTATTTTTAAACTAAACCATCTGTTATCGGCTGGGTTGGGCGCTCTTCATCAAGAATCGCCTATCGTCGTCCTTCGCTAAACAAACGAACCCATTACCGCGCTTCATTATTGCCACTGATGTCGTCGGCACCGTGTAAACCTTACAAAAATTGACTCTTATAAATTCGGCAGCATTTAAAAATCGCATCGCTAAACGAGCATCACGTTTGCCGTAATATCTAGCTCTGCTCGCTACCGTACATCGCGCAGTAATTACCTAAATTAACGCTGTCAGAATAGTCCTCCACAATCTGCTGCTGCATCATATTATTAAAATAGTGCGTGGGCGCCATTTTACACTTCCTAAACGAAAACACTTTCGAAATTTACTTGGAACACAAAGGGCTTCGTTTCATGCTAGTTTGTTTCTTACCGTAGGTAACCTGAGTTTGCTAATGAAAATAATAAAAAAACAAATAAAAACGGGACGGAGGATAGATGATGGAACTTTTTATCTGTGCTGCTTTAAAGAACAGAAACAAAATTCTCTCCCATTCAAATAGTACAAAAATTCCGAAATATTTAATGTTCCTTTAAATTTACGTGAATCAACAGAAATCTCCTAAAATCGGAAAACGGTTTTTTTTTTTTTGCTATTGTCGGTCGCCAGAAAAAAAAAAAAGAAAAAACAGATTTAATCTTCGATATTTGTTGCATAAATTTATAGTAGTAACACCAGCTCTTGGAATTTCTATCAATTTAAAGATTATGATTTTAAGCTTTTTTTAAAAGTTTTTTCAATACAGCCCTAATCGTTTCTCATCACCGCTGTCCTATCGGCGTTATCTTCCCAGTTGAAGACGTCAATTTATATATAGTTGTGTAGAATTTAAACGAAAGTTGTTGTTTTTTTGTTTTTTTTTTATGGCCCGGAATGTCATTCATTTAGCCATCAGACTATACTCTAGAAATTAAACCAAAATTTTGTTATTAATTATAAAGCGGGGATCATAGTAAAAATTGCAGTGCAGCCAGAACGGAGTAAATAATGAATACACTATATGGAGGGAAAAATCCGCATGAAATTAATCCTTCATAAAATCTTTTTCTATTGCGTTCGTATTTGACGCAGCTGAACAGCAGTTTCCATTTATCCCACATCCTTCGATCTTCTAGATAAAGCCAAAAGAGATAATCATGCGGATTGGGTAAGTCATATTTGTCGAGAGCAAGGGCCTGGTAAATATTTTCATATGGTCCAACCATCTCTGCCGTCCACCCCTTGGTTTTATCGCATTAGTGTCCTAGTTAGTTTGACCCGTAGGTTTGTGACCGTTGTGTGTAGGCTCCGCTCCGGCCATTGTCGATTGGGTTTAAACCATATCGTGATATCTACCAGTATCCTGCCTATCAGTATAAGCTATCCAATACTCCAAAGCAGTAGCCTGACTGCTGTGATATGTAAGTCTAAGGAATGAACGGGAACACAATTCTATTCGAAGCAGCACATTTGGCCACGCCGTCGTCGTCATAATTTAACCCGATCCCCGACTGGGAATCCAACAAAAGTTTAAACAACCATTGTTATTAAGAATTTCGAGGGTATCTAGTCCGTTTAATATGTTTTTTTGTATTTCCACCACTTTATATAGGTTGAAACCGCTAAAGGAATTTCGATAGAAGAACTTAAAAATGAAATTTTCCTTCATTATTGTGTAATTATCTTATTTCTATACATGCTATGCTTTTCAACTGCATCGGATGGCTGCGTTGGAACGTATGCACTACGCGTGGAAGTGCGAAATTTTAATTTCTACCGTTGTGCAAAAGTAATTTGTGACCTCCACCTTGGTAGAAGATAACCAACAAAATAATATTCAAAATTTTTTAAATAATTTGTTAAAATATTTTGATATTTTTTTTCCTACATTTCACTTTTTTTTTTTTTTTTTTGCAACTTTATAATTTGCTACCAAACATTATCGCAACAAGAAATTAAGTTCTTTTAATGCCCTTTCCAATGCTTCCCTAGTCATTTGTCGCATAAAATGTTCAAAAACTGTAACGATAGGAGTTAACTGGTAGTTGTTTAGAAGTAATTAAGTAAAAGTTAGCCTTATTATTTTTGTCAGTTCTGGGAAATCTTTTGGATGACCTAGACTTTCTTCGCGAAAAAACCTGCGTTCCTTCAATTTCGTTATATGAGCGACTAATTTTCTGCTATTCGTAACCATTATGGCCGAATGAAAATATTTAGCTATTACCATTCTAAAATTCTCGCTCAGTAGTGATGATATAGATTTTGGTAATAGTAAAAATGGTTAACGTCTTGACCGTGTCCTTTTCATCGACCAGGGTTACTCGTTCAGCATTCGCGACACCGATATTCGGAAAAGTTTATAAAATTTCACAGTTTTTATTGCTTTCATTCCCTTTTTTCGATTTTCTGTAAAATATACGACGCGGACCTTCCGAATAATAACCTTGATTCGCTGTTGACGGCGCCGAACTCGGTTCCTATGTCTGCAACATGTCGAAAAGCAACGCGCGCCGTGCAACTTCCATTTTAATAAAAGGCGGCATCTTTCTGCAATCTGCAAATTAATGTTTAATTTTATTTCTCTTTCGGGACTCACCCCTTAATAACATTTTCCTAAATGTGTTTAAAAGTCATAGAAAAAAAAAAATTTGATTAAACACATTTTTTCAGAAAGGGTCTCCCTGAAAAGATTTATATTTTTTAATCGCGCTGGAAGGAGACGGTGACGAAGAATTTTGTGAAATAAATCCGTTCAAAAATTTAGCAACAAATTGTATTTTTGTTTTTTTCTTTTTTCTTTTCAGAAAATACATATTTATCGATTAAAAGTTGCACATCGTAGGCCGCTTTTCGCTTCAGCATCATACTTAAAACTATCTTATTAACTAAATTTATTTAGTAATTTATTTGAATCGGTTAATCGTACTTCTAATAAGTAGTTATATTATGTTTTTTTCTAAGATTAAAACAGTGGAAAATAGCATTTTTTACGTATTTCACATTTTTCACATTTTTCATATTATCATTCCGGATATATTTAAAACGTATTGAATACTTATTTCCACGACCGTGCTAATAATCCTAGAGATTTTTCGAAAAATTTATTCTTCTCATTATGTGTGGAACAAATTTACGTGTTGTCAGTTTTTATTATTTTTCTTCTTTTTTTTTTTTTTTTTAAATAAAGCTAATATTGCCCAGGCGCTGAAAGGCCATAAGATCATCACCGATTAAAATTTCGATTGTAAAGACGTTAGGATATTAATATTTTGTTTATTTAGTTCTTAAGGTAATCTAATGGAATTCTATTACGTAAAGTGCTGGAAATAAAATTTTCCGAGGGTTTTTAAAATGTTACAGTATTTCTTAGTTATAATTTTCTGCTCCCTCATCGTGAGTTAAAGTTTTTTGTTGTTGTTGTGTTTTCGTTTAAATAAAGCTGAAATGCCAATTACGGTTCTTCCGGACTGGCGTGGTAGAAAAATAGAAAAAAGCTGTTCAAATTAAAGTTTCTATTATAGCTCTTAATAAATTTGTTTTTTTTTTTCATTTGCGAATTTTATTTTTGTCTGCTCCCTAATAATCAAAACTCTATTAAAAACATTTTTTTCTTAGACCTACACTTACTCGTGAAAAACAGGCTAAATGCAAAAATTTATTAGTGCAGAAAGATTTTTTAAAAATATGCAAATACAAGTGAGTACCGTGATGTGAATTTTTTTCTTTTATTTTGTTCTTTCTTTTGGGACATAGGCGTATTACAAAATAATAATTAATTCGAATCTAATTAAAATTGAATACGACTACAGACCGAGGATAGAAATGAAGCAAGTATTGGAACAATCGAAGGGCCAGGGAATGTGTAAGAAGGAAAGAAGTACTGTAGGGAGGCGGAATGTTAACTCTAAGAAGATTTGAGTATAAGAGGGAGATCGTTCGTGAGATAAGGAAGAACAGTCGAAAAATACATAATTATCATCACAGAAGAATATGTAAAATCCTTCGTAGGGCTTCGAGGTTTGCAAAGTTAAGATTCACGATGTGCTAAGCTCAACAGCCCTGATGAGTGCAGGGCGGCTAGTTGCTTTCTCGTTGGCGTACAATAAAAAAAAGTGGAGGAATATTGAATCGCGAAAAATAATGAATATATATCGTCGAAGAACGTTTTCTTAGAAACCCTCCTAAATCGAAACGGACTTACAGAGATTAATAAATAACTTCTCGCACAAACGGATCGTTTTTATAACGACGGTGATTTTTTTGATCGATTTCTTCCACCGTGTAGAATTGTGACTAGCATACGATCAATTAAATTAAAAGCCTCTCTTCGATTATCCATAACCGAACCGCTTTGAAGCTTCGAGATTCTGATATATTTCTCGCTATTCGTAAAACCACTCAACGCGTGTAGTGGACAGTCAACACACCCTATTCACGGTTTGCAAGTCGCCGCCTATTTCAACTTCGCTCATAAAGATACAAAACCGATCAACCGATCGTAATTTAGGAATTTCGGTATTAATTGCGAATGAGCACTATATTGTTACGCATCGGCCAACAACAGAAAAAATACAAATGATATCCGAGAGATGGAAATTAATCGAAACATTCTCGAAAATTAATTTACAATTCGGATATCATCGCTAAATGTGTCTCTCAACCCACCGAATCCGTATCGATTTATACCCGCCCGCATGCATCTGTTAAAATTGTAAAGTACGATTTGTGATTGCAAATATCTCCCGGGCTATAGGTGTATTGCATAAGTATTGGATGATGTGCTTATTGCATACAAACAGAAAGTTGTCAGAATCTGGTGAATCCGCGTCAGTAGAAGATTGCATGTTGCACACGTAAATGATACGGCTACTATTCCGCGAAAATTTTTCAGTGTGACCTGTTCGGTATTAATAGGGCTATTCGCATCCTCTGGAGGCTTCAAATACAGGAAGTCAGTCGTTATCTATGTCAGAGAAGTTGGGACTATCGTATCAGCTGGTTTCAGGCATTAAGTTGTTAATAAAGACAGTTTGACTGAATAGAAAATACCCTAATTAGTATGGGGTGGGTTGAAAAAAAAACCCCAGCGGATCTTTCAAGTTGCGTTACAAATTGCTTAAAAATATCGAGGTATTTTTTTGTACCGAGTTCCATGTAGATTTTATTTCAATAGGTTGTCATCAATCGGAAGGACTTTTTATCACTCATCAGACTGCAGATGTAGCGTGAAGAGGCTGTGGCATATGCTAGCGATAAGATAAATTTAATTGGAATCGATAAATATTTTGCGTAGGTGTCTCTGTGATCTTTATTGTCCCTATTTTCGAAGAATTGTTTAATTGTCTATTTATTTGTTACTATTATTTTAGACGGCAAATAATTTGTGACGCGATACGGCTTCACTGGGTTTTTTTGAAAAATGTTATAAACTCGCGGATTGAGGTTAGACGACAAGTATTCTAGCAAAAGCAATTACGTGATCAATTGATCACGGTACGTTTAGTATATTTCGGTATAATTGCGTTGGTTCAAATCTCATTCTATACGTGTTTAAACCCAACGCAAGTGAACTTTTTTAAAATATACAATGTGCAGTAGCCGGATATAACACCATTGTCTAACCAACTGCCCTAGGCTAAGTGAAATTTTTAATTTTACCTCATATTAATTAACTATACGGTCAAGTACTTTATGCGCTACAATTGTGAAAAACAGTTAGCCCGCGCGTCCATACAGAGAGCGACTGATGACATTAACGTGGTAGTAACCGGGTGATTATTTTCAGAGCAAATCAATTTGGTTCAATTACCGCTTGTTATTATAAACTAATCATCGGGATAGGCGATTTTTTGGAATATCTTTTTGCTGGCTATTATCTGTGTAATTAATTTTATGTTGTTTTTGATAGAAAATTATTCTGATTTATTTGTATTTATTTTTCCCCCTTATTTTGCTATTAATTACAATTACCAATTACAATAAAACACCTGTTTTGTTGTTTTTTTTTAAATTTCTTTAACTGATAATTAATATTGTATACCCTTAGTAGTTTATTAATAACATTTATAGTATATATTTATTTCCATCCGGTAATAATTGTAAAGTTTTTCAGGATAATTTTCCAATTCTTCAATGGCATTCCCTTTGTTACGACTGTGATGAACATTACACGGATGTATGCTTTACCTTTTCAATACCTTTTCAACTTTTTATTTTATTTTTAATAATACATAAACCAATTAAATCATTTGAAGACGAAATTTTAAGCACATATAAAATATAAAGTCGTTTAAGGAGAGATCCAAGTCACTTGAGTTGTATGACTAAATTGCTTTTAGTACGAACGTACCATGTAAACTAGTCACCAAATAGAGTAACTTAATTTTAGTAATAATCACAATGTCATCACTAGGTGTGGTCTTTGTGTGTTCGCGGCCTTAGCTTTGTAATAAAAATTTTACGTACGCTGTACATAGAAGAACTTTTTTGTTATCAATCGACCTTAATAACATCCGTGTTTCCTAGTTTTACTGTAAAAATTTTACTTCTTATATACACATTTTGAATTTTATTATTGATACTTTTTTATTGCAGTAAGTACACTGGATGATGAAAATAGCCAAATTATAATTTTAAAGCTATTGGAAATAAAAATACATACGCAACAAATAATGATCTACATGGACACACATCAGTCAAAATAATTAATTTCACAGTTACCGTTCGAAAGGGGGTGGCGCAAAATATGTCCCATTATAAATTTACCGTGTTCGATGTAAATTACAATTTAGCTTATTTTGTTCATTATTGTTATTTGCTGTGTATGTAGTTTATTTTCTTTTATTATTTTTTTTTTTTGTTATTTCATTATTAATTGTATTTGTTATGTAATTATGTCAAAATTTAGAGTGGGTGCCCGTTGCTAGTGGCAATTTAAAGTTTAATAATGGTTAATCTCGTCAATGAGTAGGATAAACAAAAAAAATATCTAGTGTCACTTTGTTATGCACATCATACTTTTTTATATGTTTTTTATATTTTATAATCATTTTAAGTGATAACCGATTTCTCAATTTTTAAATTGACGCTATCGGCAACAAACATTTCAGATTATTATAATCGGCATATTATGTTGGATAATCAAAATAATAGTTCACGAATTTTAAGGAGCAGCAGATCATCGGTACTAAATTCCCTGGTTCTAACATACACTTTCTCTCCAAATATTTTTATCCGTAACTATAGCCATCCATCTATTTATCCTTCCCTTTTTTTAAATCCTCTGTCTTTTTAACTGCCGATTTATCCCTGCCCTCTATTTCGACCATGGTACCGTGTCTTTTCACATCTCCGTCATTCTTTCATTTCTGCCATCTGTCGTCTTCGCTTTAATAATTTTTTTTAAGCTTTTTCAGGCATATCGGCTAAGCACGTTTATCCAATCCAAAGGTATGACCGTATTAATGATTATTTAGGCAAAATATTAAAAATGGAGCATATGAACGAAACTAACAAAAGAATAACCCCGAGGGAGAAGGAAAAGAAAGGATGCTGTGACCACTGTAAGGCGTAGGGAGGCCAAGACGCAAAATACCGGAATACAGTTCAAGTTCTAATTTCCTCTCAATTTTGTCCTTTCCACCCAGATGATTGCAGTTTGATTTGCGACGGCAATCGTATTTTTTTTTTTTTTTGATCTGCCGAGGCCTCGTGCTTTTACCTTCAGCTCTCACTCTTTCTACCCCCTATGGCGCTTCCTGCATTTTCCATAGTCCCAGCAATTGTCTCCTTCTTCTCCCCAATTTGTAATCACATTAAAATCTAGTTTCTTTCCCCAGTAATGATTTCCTAAAAAAACAAAATTAAAAAAATTTCCTTGTGCAAAATAAAAATAACCCTTTGTTGATTTTTATTTTAGGTAACTCAGTAGCTGCTAGTCAGTTTTAATATCTAACGCTAAAATTTAAAAAAATAAATAAATAAACAATTTTCGAAAAATATTAAAACTTTTTATTGCTGTTATATTTTCACAATCCCGAACTTTAAAAAATCGGTTATTTTCTAATTTAATGTCCTTATTAATTAATAATACAAAAAAATTGTTTTTTTTTTGTTACAGTTCCATATATATATATATAAAAACTGGGCCATTTTGACCTCGCAAAGGGCTGTGCCTCTTGACCTGTTTTACGTACGAATGTCTCTTTCTCTTCTATACTTTGTATAAAATGATCAAAATTTGTTACGTAATTCATAGACCGGCGCCCATTAGATTTTATAACGAAAAAATGTCCCAATTTTATATAATAAAAAAAAATACAACCAATAATTTATACCATAAATTTTATTAAATTACCGAAACAACTTAACATATTACAACACAAATAAATAATACTTTTTTTGCGTTTCCATGGTATTATTAATTTAGTAATATAGTCTTTACATGTTTTTCCCTACATGGTGGGACTTCTTATTCATCAACCTGCACAATAATATGAAGTGTATTCATTATGTTTCCGAAAACGAAAATCGCCACCCTAACGCAAACGTGAATGCGGAAACGAAAACGGGACGACGAACTAACTGTGCGATAGTTATGAATTTGCCACATTTATATGTGATACGTCTTTTGGTCCAAAAACGACAGATGTAGAAAAGTTAGAAGCGTTCGATAGCATTTTAAGTCAACCGTCTCCTTTGTTATACTAAAAATAAATAATAAGAAAAAAATTATCCAAAAGGTCCGCATTTTTTCACTTTTTTGACGAATACTCAATTTATGTTCACCGATTTTCATCATTATTCACATGGTACCTAAGTTGAATAGTACTCTTTCTAATGGGTAAAGAATCAGTAAAATCAGTCTATATAAATATGAGCTATGGGCAAACAAAAAAAAAAAAAAAAAAAAATCACCTTTTTTTTTTATCGGTAAAAATTCATTTCGATGTTTATGGTTTTTTAGCAGTTTTAATTTGTGGTAAAATATGAGCATTTACACGATTTTCATTACGTTGATGATTATACAACACTGTATTCTGTTCGATAAATTCGCTATGATTTTGATCGTCGAAAAGAATAATGAATTGACGGCAGTGACCTTCTATATTATTATAATTCTCAATTAGCACTATCATCGTGCATTTTAAAACGTTATCAAATGTGCAAGGCCAGCGAACTTTGTTGCAGTATAATTTAACTTGCTGGAGTGAATTGTTCACATAAAAAATTGTTTAAATAATTTATGCATAAAATTGATTTAATTTTAATAATAAATATTTATTCCTTACTTTCGATTTTTATGCTGAATAATAAATTAGTTTATTAGGCTCGGATAAATTTTAAGGTTATATGGAATGTTCGCAAATTTTTTAGTATAAAAGGTAACGGTGTCTCTTTACTTACATGAGCGTCGCCAGGGGAGGGGGACAGCTGCCCCCTCTGGAGCTTCGAAACTTTTTATCAACTGGCCATGATGAGTATTCATAGGCGCGTAATTATGGACAATTTGGAAGACTTTTATAATAAAGTAGTAGAACAATTTTGCCAGAAACCCACGAAAATTATGTTTTAATTAAGATTTTATTCCTGTTTAATGAAATAACTTATAAATTGTATTTTTCCTATAGCTCATATCCCCCTTTATAGTTATCATCTTGCTCTTCCCTGACGGCTGACAACTCATCTCCCCCCCCCCCCCCCGCCCGGCTCGTCGGCTGGCGACGACGCCCTTGTATATTTATATGTTATCGTGTAATCGTGACTTTCGAATTTGTTAGACACTTTTCAAATTTCGTACGATTTATGATAATTGAAATGGTTTTTTTATTTAATTATTTTTTTGGGCTCGTCTATATTAACTTAGCGCAAGGGATTATAATTTTCAACGTGCAACAGTATGAAATTGTGGAGTTTAGAATTTAAATAGTAAATTACTAGAAAAATTAGAACGATAGTATTTTTTATTAGACTTTAATTCTTTTTTATTTTTTTGTTAGTAATCCGAACCGAATTGTTTGTCTGTAGCAGGTAGAACAGATATGTATCTATATTTTTCAGTGAACTATTTTTAATTAAAATTGCAATATAAAAATTAAAGATAAATAAAAAAGACAAAAGATCGACGACAGTTGCATTTAAAATAGAATAAAAACCTAACATTAATACTTTTACGAGAAAACGTTATTAAATATTAGTTACAATTAAATCCATAGGTGACATTTATACCAATTAGTTTATAGTATAAATTAAGTTTCTGAATTTGTTTTTCCGGGCGGTGGTCCCTTATCACCCTCCCCGTTGATCCGTCACTGTAGTAATCTTATGAATAATTTAAATCTAAAATATTTAAAGGTAATAGCCATTAAAAATAAAAAGCATTTACATAGCCAAACACTAGATAAAAATTGGGTTAATTTTACATATAAATCAATATAAGCATCTATAAAATTACCAATAAACCAGTTTTTACAAAATAGCCTTTAAAACCAACAACAATTTATTTAATAAAATGATAAATATCAATAGTAATACAAACAGTGACGCGACTTATTCAATAAATTTGATATATACAAAATTATTTGCAATACATGTGCTAAAATATATATGTAGGGCAGACCTGTGTCTAAGTTTCAAGGTACGATATAAAGAGCACGTTTATGCAATTAGGTATGGATACGTTGAACAATCAACCACGGCCGAACATGTAATTAATATTACCATGAATATCACAATAACGATTTTTAGAAGTATTAAAAATAATTAATGGTCAAAAAATGTTACGATTTTGCCGGAGCGTATTATATTTATAAATATAAGCATATCACATTAAATATACAAGTATTTAATAACAACTCATTATTTAAAATATTAAAACAGAACCGAACTTTATATATCCATTTATGTGATTTTTTATATGTTGGATAATAATTTTATTTTTATTTTCGTAATTTATACATATTAATTTTTAACATTAAAATTTTCAATTTTGACGATTGTGATCTATTAATTTAATGATTTCGATTTTTTCGATTTTTTCAACTTTATTGAAGTGTTTATATTGTTTACATTTTACCTTTAGTTGTATATTCACCATAATTACGGAGTAGTGACTCCAAAACATGTTGATGCTATAATTTTAGTATATTAATTGTTTTTCTAGTCAGTGTATTGTTTATATAATTTTATTTAACATAAGAAAACAATCATCATCATCATCATCATCAGTGTGTTAGCCTTGCGGCTGGTTCGCATTATGCACTAATCATCTCCAGACCAACCTGTCCACCGCCCTCTTCTTTGCCACGGAATATGATGACATTCCGGCCTCCCTCAGTACAACATCCGTGAAAGTTATTCGAGGGCTCCCGCGCGCATCTTTATTCAGGAAGAAAGATATATTTTGCAGCAGATTCGGAAAACGCGGCAGCAATGGTTAAGACATGTTTTCCGACAGGACCAGAATATATTAAAAAATATAATAGAGGGAAAAATACCGGGGGAATACAATAAACATAATAAATAAGAACGAATTAGATTAAATTCATTTTTACAAAAAGGCATAGATGAAATATTTCTCTCTTCCTCTATACATACATACGTATTAGAAAATACGAATAATAAACAGGGTGTTAATAGACGAAATTTAATAAAGTAAATGCGAAGTAAATAAGTAAATGTTTATACAATTTAATAATTCTACGTTTTTTTTTTTTTTTATATTGAATTCGCTATCGAAAACTTCAAGATTACAAATTCCCTGGAGTATACTGCTTCCAATCGTTATTTTAAAAAAATTTTTGCTTTTACTTCATTTTATTTTTCAAAAATTCCACTTCGAAGTTTCGACTGTCGCCTAATCCTTATTTTTGTCCTGTTCACCCCCCCCCCCCGTCTTTTCTTATTTCTTGCTGTGATCCGCTATTTTGCCGTTTTGTTGTCATCTCCATTAATCACCTGCATTTTAATCGCACTTTGCTGTTCTTTTTCGGCTGTTTCGCTGTATTTTTCGTTCTTAATTCTACGCGAAATTATCTGCACGATTCCGATCACGTTTTCTTGGACTGCTCTTCTCTTTCTATCAGTCGTCTCATTTCTTATTGCCCTTTGATTAATCTGAAATTTCTTATGTCCTACTGCATTCTCCAAATCCTGTCATTTTTTTTCTTCCGCGTCCACTGTGTTCTTGTTTTTATTTCTTTATTGATTATCAGTTTCCGATCGGATCGCATTTTTATTTACTCTTTCATTTTTTTTCATTTTGGAATTTTTTTCCCGTCCCTTAGTATGCTACTGGTTGATGATTACGAAAAAGTAAAAAAAGGAACAACTATAATTAACGTTAAAGCAGAGTCAAATAAAATTTATTTCTTACAGAAGATCTAATGATATTCCTATTACATGAGAACGTCATTTTCGTATGCTAGATTCAATTAAAAGAAGGAAGAATAAACATATTTACCAGAATATGAACGTATGTTCGGCTCTTTCAGCTGCTAAATTGAACTGCAAACGATGAAAGAGTTGGAAGCGTCGGAAAACGAACAACAAAAGGCACGTAAAGGTTGAAACTGATTGATCGCATCAGTTCTATACCGTTTTACAGCGTCCTTTATTTCCTGTTTACGTTTGTCAGTGAGCTTCATGCGAGCGCGTTTTGCGTAATTATTTATGACGAACGAGATTGGCAGTTAAAATAGGCTTTTATTACGCAACGCTAATGAACCGATATTTTATGTTGATTTTACCGTACGGGTTCAGTTCTTATTTCCGGAGGGCCCACCCGCGATTCTTGGATTGTTCCAAAAAAAAAGATAGACATTTCGCTTTCGAAGCATATTTGGGTTCTTTTAATGATTCTGGGCTTTTATTATCGACCGTGAATTTAACTTTTGTTTTTTCTTTTAACGTACTACATTACAGAAATGTATAATTTAACAGGAGCAATGCGACATACAGGTGTCGTAAATATATTAAATTTTTCTTAGGATTCCAGTTGGTTTATTTTGTATATTCGAACACATTCTTACTTGTATGTGTTCGAATATATAAAATAAACCAAATACCTTCAACATTTTTAAATTTCGGTTGGTGTTACATATTTGAGATGTTTCCGGGAAGTTTTAGTGCTTTAACTGGCTGTTCCGATACTCTTTACATCTTATCTTAAATAATCTTTTAGTTTACCTTATGTAAATAAACTGACAGGAAACACCGGTTGCTCAGTATGAATAGTTTATAATAACGTGTATACAAACTTATCTTGCATACCGTAATTTATATTGAGATTTTCAGTATTTATTGCATTTATTTATTTTTATACTATAATATCTGATCATCGTTATTCATAGCCGACTACCTTTAATTTAATCTAAAAATTAACGAAGGGCCGATTTTATATCCGAATTTCAAAAAATGTGTTTATATATGATACATTTAATATATTGATTGCCTATTTAAGTATATATGTGTATCTGTGGGCGTATGTGTTTGGTGAAAGAATATAAGCGAAGCATGTAGTCTGAACCGTCTACGAAAGGAACAAAAATTAACATTGAGTAATTTCTTTATTCTAATTTTTCTGTTCAAGAGGCACGTGTCTCATTTTTCGGTGAACTATCTTAATATCGAAATAATATACTGCTGCTGTGTGTGTATTTAATTTTAATAAAAAATTACGTTGAATTCTAAAAGAGCTTACTGTATAATCGAATTTTCAAAATAATTTAATTTTCATCAGCGCTAGAATACAATTTGCAAAATTTCATCTTGGACAATTTCTACGGGGTTATACAAAGATGCGATAGTTTTAGAATCGCATGTAATATTGCAGTATTCTTTTTAAATCAAAATATTGGAACATTAACATATTTCACACAAAAATTTCGAATGAGTTCCTTTTTTATTTAACCTTGATTTGTTATCATTATTTGAAGAAATAACTAACAAGTTCGTTTTTATGAATGAACTATTATCGAAAGCCTGCTACAATCGCGATAACAAGAGAAAATTGTTCTTATCTAGGATTTCCGTTATTGCATGTTCAATATTTCTGTTAAATGCAAATTCGATTTTGTATGCTGATGATGATGAAAAAATATCATTTCCCTGATTGCGGTGTAAAGCTTCCAAATTTTGGTTTTCTTTGATAATTCTTAGTTATATACACGTGCTTACGAGATTTTATATAGCGCCTTGTGTTGTCTATAATTGCTAAGACCACTACACAACACATGGTTCTTGTTATGTATTATGATATAATACAAAGCTTTTTCAGGGCTTCAGACCTTTTCATCGGAGCTAAAAAGTAAATTTATACTTTTTTTAACGACGTGTTTCTATCGCTGGAATATAAAAAATTTATAAGACTACCGAAATTTTAAAATTAAAGGGCTTAAATTTTGAAAAATATGAAAATCGAGCTACAAAAAAAAAACGTTCAAAAATTTCACAGCAACGCTATAATACCTGCGGCATTGATTTCTTTTTTTTTTTTTTTATCGCCGTATTTTCAGAATACCAATAAAGTACAAAATTCGAAAAATTTTCAAATTTAAGAACCTGAAATATATCCCGAAAGCAGTAAGGCCAAAATTATGAAATTTTTGAAATGATTGGAGCGACGGTCATTAGTAACTTAAAATATTACTGCCCAGATTCTAAGAGGTAGCGCGGTAGCCTAGTACTTAAAGGGTGCTTGACTACTAAACCAGAGGTGTCATGTGTTATCGATACTTGTCTCGTTTCGGATCCAAGTCGCTGCTGAAATTGAACATTGGTTATACCAGAGAAATCTGGGAAAGTAAAGACGGATCCCAAGTAAAAAGTAACTGGTCTCGCAGTCTCCAAATCCATTAGGCTTAGTATATTACGAAAAGCTTAATTACACAACACCGATGCTCTGTCAAGGGTATGAAACTTACTTTTAGATTCTACAAAAGAAAACGAAACACTTTATGAGAATGATACAGTTCTTTTTTAAAACTCACGAAGTAAAACAATTAAAAATCCGAAAGTTTGAGCCACGAAGAGGCCAACGAGCTCAGTCCATTTGCATCTATAAATCTATGTATGTGTGTGTGTATATATATTATATATATATTAATTACAATGGAATTCTTAGGCTACCTCCCATTCGAAAAAATGTCCTAATTTTATGTAACGCAAAATGTCTCAATTTTATGTAACACAAAATGTCCCAAAAAATATCCCAATTTTATGTAACGTTTGTTATATTTTATAGGATTTTTGTTATTGTTATTTAAAAAATGTCACAATTTTATGTAATGAAATATGTAACGAAAAATGTAACGAAAAAAGTAACGAAAAAATGTCTTAATTTTATATAATGAAAGTTAAATGTTAGAATAGGACTTTCGTGGTTATGTTATTTTTTTTTTGTGTTGATGCCAGTAAGAATTACGTTGTAAATTTTGCTCATTTTATACAAAGTATAGAAGAGAAAGAGGCAGAAATGAAAGCAAGAGGGGTCAAGAGGCACAGCTGCTTGCGAGGCCAAAATGGCCGAGTTTATATATATATATATAATGGGGGGCGTATGTATGTGCACATAGACTTTTTGAAAATATCGTAATTTCTTTTAATTATGTGTCTTTACATTATCGGTTTACATCATTCGGTCCGCATTTGAAGTTTCAAAGATAGACAATAAAGGAAAATCATTATAAAAAGTTAAGTTTCTCATTATTTTCCCGATGTAATTTAAAAACCCCTTCCGATTGTCGGCTATTTTAGTTAAGATCAACAGTTACATCATAGTAGTTGGTTGACGTTATGAAATTTGAAGAGTTGTTAAAATTTATACCACAAAGGTTGGAAAATATTAATGTTTTTCACTATTCGCGTTTAACGATCTCATTGCGGCAGACTGATAGAACAGAGAATCGCGGTCGACTACTGGACTCTAGGTGCTGCATGACTGGAACCTAAAACTGGAGGCGTGAGTGTGTACAGAATGTGATTTACATGTTTTGTCGCTGCAGTTGGTTTATTCGTGTGTATGTTTACTAGTTTATGTAATAATAGATGGGCAACAATGACGGATGGACGGCGAGAATTGAAGCTGGTCGCCGGATTGTCTAGATGCGTATATTCTGTCAAAGAAGGAGTCGGCGCTTTCTCTCCAGCAATAGCAGTTCTTATTACAATGATGACCCGCTTATGACGTGCTATTGCCCGTTTCTTTCTGCTTCATTTCCAGCGTTAATATCTGCTCGGTTATTCTTTGCATAGTAAGTTACGGTGCGTAAACAGCAAAACGCCGCTCCGCATATGGAGTGGGACGTAAAAGGATAGCGCTGGCAAATGGGAAAGGAAGAGATGCACCACGGAGCTCTACCGAAGAGGAAATGCGTTCGGATGATTCACTGTCGGTGGTTTTGCTTACGGATGTTGAAATCTCGAACTCCAGTTCCATCGGAAGAGGCAAAACGTGCAACTAGTGACGTAGAACGTTAATGATAACTAAATAATATGGATATTGACCTATAAATAGGAAATTGGATACGCTACTGAACCCTCCCACTTTGATTTTCCTCTTCTCTCTTTCTGCTGTGATTATATATTATTATTATTAACGCTGCCACTAGTATCATACGCATTTACAAAGTAGAACATCTTTAACCGACAAAACGCAATTGTCGAAATGATTGAAATGAACTCGAATAATTTATTAGGCTATTGTTTTTAATGTAGTATGCTGCGTTTTCTACATTTCTTCAAATTACGCCGTTTTCGGAATAAAAAATAACATTTATCATCTTAAATTTCGATCCGTAATGATTGGTGTCGGTGATTTTTAAGTTTCTTTACCAGTGTTGGTCTTTTTTCTGGACAATATCATGTATAGTATGCAGTATCGAGTGTGCCATAAATTGAACTGAATAATTTCTTTATTTAGAACTAAATAATTTCTTTGTTTAGAACTGAATAATTTCTTCACTTATAACTGAATAATTTCTTTGTTTATAACTGAATAATTTCTTCACTTATAACTGAATAATTTTTTTATTTAGAACTGAATAATTTCTTTATTTAGAACTGAATAAATCTGAACCGGTTCTAATGTTTAGAACTCGATAAATTTCCATTGACCCTAAACTTTTTCGCAGTGCATTTATTTTAATGTTATTTTTGAAACACTGGAGTGTGCCGTGTCAAATTTTTGCACCAGCGTCTTACAGGAAGATGATTAAACTTAAATTAAAGTAATAAATAAATTCATTCCGAATTCGATGCTCATCAACTGATTTGTTTACATCGTGCTTGGTTGTATTGTGTATTTGGTTTACCCTACTGCCCGTCGACCCGTAGTATGCAAATATGTGTTTATTTATACATGTAGCGTTAAAAAAACAAACATTACGTTACTTATTGCGACAATGTTAGTTGTATCAATTACTAATCATGCCTTGCACGTTTATTTGTGTCTTGACGAGATAAACTTTTTCACTAGTAACAACTTATTGTAACCGATAATAAATTTGCGCCTGCTAATATGCAAATATAATGCAGTGTATTTACGTTTAATAATCAACCCGATATATGTGTGGGCTTCAATATTATTTATCTAATAAAAATTACAAACTGTACACAAAATTAATAATTTATAAATATGTCGACTAGTTCTAGCGTACCATTAAAATATAATCAGTTAACAATAACAAATGACAAACGAAAATATGCCTGTTGGTACAGTATTCTATTTTCGAATTGTCGCTCTATAGCCACGTGCATTGGTTGCGTAGTAAACCAAATAAACTGGTAAATTACACTAGGTTGAACTAGCAAAGTTTATGTGTATGGTTATCAGTGCTCTTCATAATGAGCCAAGAAAATCAGTCGACACACTAACTCATGCAGAATTTCTGAATTGTTTTGTTGCTTATTTTTTTTCTTCTCGGTTAATTATTACTGTTACGTAATACGTTTTTATTGTTATGAAATAGTGGTCCTATATATTTATCTAGTTTCCAAAATTATAAACTTTACAACGCTTCGGAAAATTCGGATTTTGACAAGAATGAAATTGATGTCACCGATATAGTTATGAAAATGCTTTGCATTTTAATTTTTCAATTTATCACAAAAATCTATCAATTCGTTGCTTAAATAAGCATTCGAGTGTACGAAATATTTTAAAGAAAATTACAAATTTCACTTTTTAAACGAGTTAATAATAATATATTCGCGTACGTCATATCCTAAACGTGCGCATATCTTATATATATATATATATATGAAATTTAGTTCTTCGGACCGCACCATAAAGAGACCTCCCCTGGGCACTAGTCTTTTTTACCATTTCTATAGTCTTATTTTATGCAAAATTTTTTGTTACGAGTATAATCAATAACATATGTAATTTTTATTGTTTATACAATAATTCGTCTATTTAAATTATTAATATATAAATCAAGATGATGGAAATTATTAATAGCATGAATATTAGTGAAAAATGTATTTTTATTTATAAAATAAATATGCGAAGAAAATTTTCACCCCCCCCCCGCCCCCTCCAAAATTCTAGGCACGGGCCTGTCTCTGTACCTTTTGTACAATACATTGCGACGTGGATATGACTTTCGGATGGTGCGTGATGCAATTACGTGTTTTGTTTTAGTAAAAACATGGACTCAAATTTTTGATCGTAAATTCAATAAAATGTTTATTGTAGTAAATATAAGATACTTCACCAGCTGTTGATTGGTTGTAAGTGAAAATCACTGTAAAATTTCACGAAATTTCCTTATAACGGACAAAATTTTAGTTTAAGTCCAGCCATAAGACATATTTATGTCAAAACGTTACAGATTTTGTTACCAAATTTTCTTATTACCTACAGTGTAAGGATGACGTAGTCATTTTTGGATTGGGGATACTACGAAAAAGACGAACAATCATCATGTCAGGGGGTATCCCCATGGCGAGATCCGAAGGTATATAAATATATATGTATGCATGTATGTATGTATGTATGTATAAGAGCGTACACTATTATACACTAATATTCATCCTACATATGACTTTTAAAATTATGCATTTAATACAACCTACAAGCGACAAGCACATAGCAGTCTACATAACGTGATAAATTTGAAAATAATTTGTTTAAAATTCTCATCAAAATTTCTAGAAATTATATTAATCGATAAGTATACAGTGACATGTGGGGTACTTCTGACGATGTTTATAATTTTTAATTGTTTTGTTAACGTTGAACGGGAGCTAGCTACCGTACCGTAATTAGTTAGGCGGTGATATTTCGTTCGAGTAGAAATGTGTTTAAATTTCGCTGCCCTATATGGTAACTTACAAAAATTTAATTTGCGCTGAGTTAAAGTCTGTAGTTGATGCACCTAGGGAGAAAAACGAATTCCGACAGATAATAAGTTGAAAACGACTGGATTCAAGTGCAGACCGTGAATTTGAACGCGATATTTACTGAAACGAGAAACATCGGGTTGTCTCCTCATCGAAAGAAGTCTAGTTTTACGAGTGAAATATTGAATTTTTCTTAATTTTTTCTTAAAGAACCATAAGGCGGAGTTCGATTTGAAATAGCTTAGATAATTTTAACAACCAGGGCGAGCTTGGTTGTAAAAAATTTCTATTGAGTAGTGATAGTAACACATACTTTTATAACTTATCTATACCTCTAGCGGTATTTTGTACCATTACTTCTACGCATTAGTCAGTATTAGTTTATATATAGCGCTAAAAATAAATGCAATAGAAATTTCGGTATTGTCAAAAAAAAAAGCTTGTTTTAATTTAAATAAATGCGTAGAAAGAATGTTTATTACAAACTAATGCGCTGCCCAGTAATATTCCGAAGAAAAGTTTGAATATGATATTATTAAAATTATTAAAAATACATCTTTTTCTTTTTAGAGACCGGTCCAATGAATTTTGTAAATTATTCTATATTAAAAATGTAGTCTTATCTAAATTTTATGATAAGAGGTGATAGCCATTTATCGATAAATCTGAATTAATTTTTTTACAATACATCTGAATTATGTAAATCGTTGATATAGAATAAAAATAGAAGCGGGCCAAAAAGAGGGCACATCGTAATAGTATGGTATACGATGTAATCGCTTTGCACGATATTGATTTTTATATCACGCTACCTAACACTCTCAGATTAATTATAAATATTGTCACGAAATGCCCATTTATTATATAATTTACGTAATAGATCGGGGTTGGGGTTAATCGTGTTGAAAGCTTACTGCAAATTTAGATAAATATCAGCCATATCTTAAATTTTTTGTTGCAAACGATTATAGAGCGCGTTCGTATAGAAAATCACGTTGTTGGTTTTTACGAGGATAAAGTCGTCGTTATATTTTTCGTTTTGCTTTTCGAATATTTTTGACGTGCGGGATAAAAGTACGGATAAATCGGTTTTACTTCCGTTCTATGAACACGTAAATGAAGTTCTTCAGGGTATTTGATAATTTTAAAAGAGATTCGTCGAATAGTTAATCGTGGTTTACCGGAAAAATAAATAAATGAAAGAAAAATTAATACAGATACTCTACAGAATATTTATCTTGCATGCACACGGTATCGCGATTTTTTATTTCATCGTAGGAAATTCCAATATATCCGGATAAATTATGTTATGGGATATCGTGTTATTTTTATAATGAATGGTAGTGCAGCGTGTATTAATATGCTTTCTAACAGATATCGAAAGTGTTTTTTTCCGTTACGTTTTGGAAATAAATCGTCACGCAAATCGTAAATTTTTATTTTATTAAGAATTACGAGTCAATTGTAAACTTTTCTATCAATGTTATAGAAGTATTTTCTGGCAGACTGTCCTAATGTCGAGTTCCAAAGGATCGAGTCTATATGCGCGACAACCAGAGGTGTTCATATAAACAGATTTATAGCAGCCTTTTACTGAAATTTATTCAGCACATTCCGCTTAACCTATGTCGGATTTTTCACAGAATATTCTAAAAAACTCTCCGAAAAGTAGTTACACTGGCAGTTTTTTTCGCGACATTGTCTAAATTGGTGCCCAGATGAATAGTAAGAAAGTGGCAAACATAGAATGTCTTATATTTTAACTACAGTCATCTGGGAGATCCAAAGTCACTCTGAAATGGTTGCCGTCGCATCATGGAATTATGGGGAACGAGAAGACAGATAATATAGCAAAAAGCAAGCAGAGCAATTAAACCGAAGTAAAATTGTAAAGATCTGGTTTCGGTGGTTAGAAGCCAAAGGAGTGTGGCTAATTTCATGAACGTAGATATGGTATAAAGGGAAAAATTACGTCCAAATACGAAAAGTCATCTCTGAGGCTACGTGATTTAGAAAAAATTATTAGCCTTCGAAGAGATTATATGTTAACTATAGTTAGGCCAAGACTCGGGAACGTAATAGATCCACTAAGATCAGTGTTATAAGAAAAAATGTGCTGCGATAATTTCAGATTTATGAACTCGGAAGGGTGTCGAGCAATTTTCGTGAATTTGGAAAGATTGGCTCGATTGAACAAATCGTTTGGCGATGCGAAATATATAATAGTGCCGATAATAATGTTATAGATTGTACGGAAACCAGAGCGAGGACCTGCTTATGTTCTTCATCCATCAGACATGGAATGTAATTATATAAAATAAGAACGTAGAAAGGAACAAGTGAGGTTGTGTGGTCAGAGGCGCCGAGAACTGGGTGCAAATATATATATATATATATAAGGTATTAGAGGAAGTTGAAGTATAACAATAATAATAATAATAATAATAATAATAATAATAATAATAACATTTCAGTAAAGATACAACAAAAGACACTCGGTTGCGTTCTTCGCGTTCTGTTGCTATCTTCATTGATAACATTTTATTGTGCTATTTTTAAGCGAAATAAATTTCATTACTACACGTTAATATTACATTTTTACACAGGTACTAGAATAATTTCCAACATTCGTATACAAATGATGTAAGACTAAACATATATACAAATAACCACTAACAGTGAAGTTATCCAGCAGGTTATTTCAACTTTATAATTTTGTGATGTGTTCTTATAGTTATAGAAAAAAAGTATTTTATATATATATATATATATGTGGGTGTTGGTGTGCATAGGTGCATACGTGTAAACTAAAATATCCTTTTTTAAAGTCACTTGCTTTGTCAAGTAGATTTCAACTTTTTTGTAAGACTGAAAACAAAATTCTTTACTCTTTCCAATGCTAAAAACTGCGGTGAGTGTTGTTTGTCCGATTACCGCGCGGGCTCGCTTATATTTAAACCTTGTATAATGGGCTATGGTATGAACGGCTGGTGTAATATTCTAAAGTGTTCTAGTTGAGCGTGGAAACATTGGCGAAATTCGAAAACATCTTCGCGATAAATGTGTATTCGCAGGGTTTGTGACGCCTGCCTTGTATTATTCTCTAATTATTATTGCTGCATTACAACACTACCTCCGAATTATTTATTACGCCATTTTAACTTTTCCGAAACTGGAAGCAGCTTGTCGTATTTGTTTACATAAAATGTATATATGTATGTGTGTACGAGTGTATTGTATTAAGGTTGGTTCGTTTAGCCGATAACAACGAGCGAGATAAAATTTACGTTGGTCTCTTAGCGTCTTGCATTCTATTTTGGTATCTAGAACGTGATTAAACATTTGTATCGTGTTTTACATGTCCGCGGCGGTTAGTTTTCGTCTTACGCGTGCGAAGTAATTTCATTTAATTGTTCTGTTTGTGACGAGATAATTATTAGCTTAGTTCCAATTTTATACATAACGTATGTTGACGATTGGGCGCCATAGTTTTGCGATAAACTGCTATAAGAGGAAGCGTTTCGCGCTGGTATCAAATCCTGTGGCAGAATTATCTTGACTCTTGCTGCTTTGCACTCTGCTGACATGCTTGGACACGTGGTCCGATTGACTGAGTAATTTTACTGGTTTAGCTGTAGTTCGAGCGTGTAAAATTTTTCAAAAACACATGCAAACACCGAATTGGATTCCCGTTAATTTGAAATCGTACGAAAGCTTCTCAGAGATGGAGCTTACAGTCCGAAAATCGAAACCGAAAATTTAATGATATATTTTTGTTTTCGAGTACGGGAAGTAATAATAATAATAATAAATAAATAAATAAATAAATAAATAAAACACATTTTAAAAAGATACTTGTATTTGTGTCAGGGCGTATATATATATATATACGTGCGTTGTGCGTAATGTCGGGTGCTTGTCAGAAGATATCGACTGAGCTACCGTACCGTAGTTGGTTAGGCAGCGTTGTTTTGTTCGGGTAGAACCGGGTTCGAATCCCGCTGCCGTACATTGAAACGTTTAAAAATTTCACTTGCGCTAGGTTAATGTTCTTAGTTGCCCCCCCCCCCCAAAAAAAAAATTATATATATATATATATATAAAGATTTCGACTAAATACCGAAAACTTCTAAGCATTTACAAACCAGCACGATTAACAAGGCCAAAGACATAGCGTGCTTCTATCGCTGCGAGTACTGAAATGAAATACTTCATTAACAAACAAAAATAGGCTTATCAAGATTACATGTTGAACAGATGTGTGTACACGGCGTCATTTTATTTCGAATTTTATTTATTTGTACACTCATAATTCGCGCATTCGTATTTAATTTTAAACGCGTCAATTCATATCGAAATTTGATTTTTATGATTTAATCATTCTATTTTAAATTCGCTCTGAATTATTAACCCAAGATTTCTTACGGTACAAATTCTCAGGCATTACCTTTCGAGTCCACGGCTGACAGATTTATTTGTATTCAAATTTGTCCCATATGCGACTTAGCGCCAGTGAAATATGTCGCAAATAAGATCGACTCGTTTCCTTGGTACGCGTATTTTGAACGGCGAACAATTCCAACCCATCGGTGAAGTTCAGAGGAACACGGTTCGGAAACTTTGAGACATTTCGAAGGAAGAGTTTATTGCTTTATAGACGAGCCGTAAGAAGAGATGTATTGAAATTACTTCGAAGGCGCGATGTGAAATAGATTATCTTGGTTTTTCTTTACCTTTTTTATTTTTAATGGCCGACCACACTTTGATGACTTTTACTCGATCAACATATTTTGGCTACCTGCTTAATTAAATACACTTCCGGAGCGAGATTTTGTTTCTCTTTAATGGTTTTTTAATGAATTTCTACAACCTAGAACGCACGCGATGGCAAAAGTCCTCCTTATACTTTATGATCGTCCTGAGTATTACACGTTTGCCCTCGAACAAATTATGTTATTTACTTTACTTATAGAATTTGAACAATTCACGATTAAATTTAAACAAAATATGAAAAAAATAATTTAATCGTTTCGTAGAAACTAGTTATAGTATGAAGTTAAGTATGGCGGAAATTGGGCCATGAACTAACTCGATTTAATTAAAGAAAAATAGAGCGGGGTAGTTTTTTTTTTCTTTTTTCTTTTCTTTTTTGCGGTAAAAAATCTTTTTTTTCCTCCCGAAAGTTTGTGTAAACAGAACTGTGTGCGTGTCACGTTTGCGCTCGAACAAATGGTACTATTTATATATCGTTCGACACGCACTGATAACCATTTTGAGTCCAGTTTTAATTTATTTTTTAAATTTTTGTCGCAAATTAGAAAATGGGACGATACAATTATTATTCTGTAAATCCTAACACAAGCCTGATGAATATGTCTCGACAAGTGGTCCAATAAATGAAATGGAGAAATTGATTTTGATTTCAAAAGAACAGCTTCTAGAAAAAATTTTTAGAGATTGCGTGCGTTTGTATTTTAGAGGTTGGATCAGAATTTCCCGAATAAGAAAGGAAATATAAATAGTAAGTTTGTTAGCAACTCGTCTTTTCCCACTTCCGGTATTATTATTTTTTTTTTCGGAATAAAATTTCATTTTTCTTCATCCTACGCAATCCAAGGTTATTTTTTTTTTCACTGACGTTATTATTATTTTTTAAATGAGTTAAGCTCTTTATGTCTTGTTAAAACTGGAGTTATTAAAGGCGATAGAAAACATTAAGATAATACCAATTTCGCAATTTTCTAACCCAACTTTTCGCAAGAAGTTTTCATTTAAAAAAAAGGACTGGGGGACAATATAAACAAAGACCCCCCCTTTTTTTTTTTACATTGCAGGAATGCTCCCAGAAGAGCCTTCCGGAGAATTTTAATTACTTCCATCAACACTGTTCATTTCTTCGTAATTAGAAAATGTTCGTGTATGTTTTAAGCATGGTGCGTTATGGTTGGTTATTGCTACGTATTCTCCTACATCTACGAAAACGTTTATACCCCGGCGGGCGTCGTTGTAAATGTCTGATTTAAATATGGATGTTTTTTAACTGCAATTCAAGAAGAAAAACTCCTCCGTCGTTTTTATTAATAAGTTTTCGCGTAATTTGTAAGAAATACTTGGTTTTTCGAGTGTAATGATCGACTTTTTTAATCGATGATACACAATCCGTCGACATATCATGGCTGGGTCAATATACGATGGACGGAAATTCCAGCCAATTGTCCGCACGCAAAAAAATAGCGTGCATTTCATTTACAGTTTTGTTCTGTTACCTTCTTTTTTTTTGCACACACAGAAATTACTGAACCGTCGTACGTGGTTTTGCGTTCTTTTTGCAAGCTAACGCGAGTACAATTAATGTACAATTACGGCGTTCTAGGGACTCATTAATGATGTAATTTGTTTAATTGTGCTACTGTTGTATAACTTCTTCCTACCCGGTGTCCGCTAATTAGCGATGCTGCAGTATATATTCCCTTCTTCGTAATTATATTTTCTGCGCAGGTTACCATAGTTTTCACCGACTCGACGTATTTATAGATTACGTCCGCTGTATTCCGATAAATTTTGCTGTATGCTTTCGATTTCCTTTCATTTAAGGTATTGTTTACACATCGAAACACACTCGCGCGTACCATATTAAGCAGATATTATTTTTGAAAACTCACGCATATATATATATATATGCGTGTGTGTGTGTGTGTGTGTGTGTGTGTGTTAAAAATGGTAGATACGATTAATAACTGTCTGCGAAAACCACTGCGCTAAATTTAAGATTAATGTAATATATTTTTTAATGTTTGTTTTTTCGGAATGTAAGTTTACACAGATGGGAAGACCTACGATTAATAATAATAAAATGATTGTTCGCGCTTTCACTCCAATTAATAGTGAAAGTTGCGCAAATTTGTTAGCATTTATTCATAACAAATTGTTCAATTAATAGCGTTCGGCGTGACTAGTATCCAACAGTTTGCTGCTACGGCAAAAACTATTCCATCGTGTTTTACGTTTGTTAACGTTTCTTCGGATAGCATTGCTCTATCCATCATCGGAATTGAAATCGTGCTTTTCTTCTTTTAGTAATACACTTTTTTTTGTTCGTGTTGACTTTGCAGATAGTAGCGATAGATGGCGCTGTTATTTCGAAATAACGAAACAAGCTTTCGCGTATTTAAATGCGGTTATCTTCCGCTGTTATTATACTCTTTTTCTTCTTCGCCGCTTTTGTAAAAATACTCTTTTATATTGATATAAAATTTTCCTTAATACATAGGTATTTGACGTCTTCAATTACTTTCCTTTTTCACCTTTGCGTAATTTATCCTTTACTGGCGAAATCGCTCAAGTGCCGACAGGTCAAAGAGAAGAGAAAGCATATTTATTTCTCGAGTATTCTTTCTTTTTCGCGGGACATCGAGAGCTATTTATAATTTCGCTAGAGCGTTTAAATTATTTTTATAATTTATACATTTTAGGTTTCCAATATGTTTTTTTTTGTTTGTTTTTTTTTTAAATTTTAGAAGGCAACCAGAAGAATGTTAAGAAGGCGATGGGCCCTTCCGTGTCGAAAACAAAAAAAACAAAATAATGTAAAATTCGATAAACACACCGATAAAAGAGTTCGCAAAATTTGCCCTGATCGGAAATTGGCCATTTTTAAAAGATCAGTGGACTTGCTTGTGAGATGTGTCTTTGCGCAGGAGAAATTGGAGAAATTAAAATAATCAATAGAAAAAAAGACTGCGTTGAAAAAACAGCGTTGAAATGATGAAATAAGAAGCGGAATAACAAGTTATTATTGATATCTTCCATCCTTTGTGTCATTTTTTACGCTTGAATCAGCATAAACCAGAGTATTACGCGCGAATATATTGAAATAATATTAAATAAATTAAAATCATCGACATGTTTCGGAGCAAAAACTCCATATTCATGAACTATTTTTAATATAAACAAACATAACGACACCTTATAAACACGACAAGTCGATAGATGTTATTTAAATTAATCGATTAATGAACAGTAGTTAAATTGCGTTTCTAAAATATAAGAAAAAATATATAATAAAATAAATAAATAATAAATATAGAAATTACAAAGGCATGACTATGAAATTAATCGAATTAATGTGTAAAACGACGACGGAATATTTAAATTTTAAAAAGTGGATTAATACTGTAATATTTCTGTTCGCGCTTTTTTCCTTATAAATGTTTACGTATGATAATTCTCGGCAATGTTCAATAATTCACGATTCGTAATTAGTTTTAATACTTTTAAATCAGTAATAATAATATTATTAGTTATTCTGTGCTTGTTAAGTATCGTATGCGAAGTGTGGTGGAGTATTCGCTTCGAAACATGTCGGTGTTTTTAATATTTGTAATACTATCTCGATATATTTGTGTTTAATAATACTGGCGTCGTTTATGTTAATTCAAGCGGAATAATAACTGTATGCTCTTCAACTTAATGCGAAAGAAACGACGAATGAATTAACACCGTAAAAAGTGTAAAAAAATACTTCCAAACTTCTATTAACAGCGACTTATTGTTAGTTTGAAGCGGGGTCGGCCTCTTTCATACATGATATTGAACTAATGAGCAGCGAATGAAGTATGCGTCATGTCGAATTGTGTACGCCATAGAAAAATCATCGTTAGTGCATTCTCAGTGTTTGCGGAAAGATAACGTTTTAGGGAAAATTGGTTGTATTAGACACGGTTAGAGAGACAATTGAAGGAGTAATTTTAATTGAAATCAATTTTAATTAATTTTCCGGTTGCAGAATATATTACGAACGCGACATTCACAGCGAGGCTTATTATATATGTACATATATATTCTATCAAGATAGTTGTACATTTTTGGTCCGATCGGTATCGTTCAACCACGCTAGCGCTCATTTGTTTTCCGATTCTGAGTGATAGACATTATCTCCTTTGAAGCATCTTCCTCCGGGTAATAACTAGCGCTTTTACTTTTGATAACGCGAAAGAGCAATCTGTGAGACATTTACAACCTTTTCGCTTGAATTAGTTCGCCCGTTTTTGGAATAAAGTGTTTTTTTCGTGTTTTTTTTTTTTTTTTTTTTTGATTAAATCAGCTCGATGGCGTTTTGATAAAAAGGTCTTCCTTCTTTCTCTTTGTAACGGTTGCGCAGTTCGGTAGGTTTTTCAATCGCCGTAATATACCGTTAGAAAAAATCGTTTTAGAAACAAATTTTCCTACCGGGTCCTAAAACGATTGAGGCAGTGAAACAAAATACCGCGCTAACTGGCAATTTCTACGATTATCAAGCAGTACGATATGTGTCCGGTATCATATTTTTTTTTTTGGGGGGGGGGGCTTTAAACCCACATAATAAATTGTTCTTCACCCTTCAGTAAAACCAAAAAAAAAATCATCTCTCTGTTATCGAGGGAATCCGCTTTATAGCGGAGAATCACGAACGCTGCCTTAACCATTTAAAAATACGTTTTTGTTAGGCAGAATACATATAACAGAAAGTGATGTACACTAATAGACGTAAAAGCGGATTTTCGAATGTTATTGGAATTATTAGCAGATAAGTATAAAAAATTAATGATCGCAAAATTTTCTCGCTTTCGATGAGAGTGACGGCTTTATAAAGAAAATCTGTAAGTTGGAATTAGAATGTATGACGTATGAGATCGAGTCTAGCGCTGGAATAGAGTGTTTAATAAATTCGTCGGAACAAGAGGGAATCGACCATGTGCAGCTATTTCGATTAAAGAAAAGCTCTAAAGAATATTTTTATAATAACGGCATGTTTGAAACATTTTAATCATCTTCCGCTACATTTATGTGTTGTCTTGAAAGTTGAACTTTTTTTGCACTTCAGTTTGAATTAATTTTGTTAAAAATTCTAAGCACGCTTCTACATACTGACTCTCTGAGGAGCAATTCGTGTTTTCAATAAATCACCGAATAACAATCGTTACGTGCTGTCGCGGAACGTTTTTTAAACGTTCCGATTGCGTATGCCTTGGCATTCTCGCGTTTTGTACTTTCCCCTCCTCGCAACAGCCACATACCTATCAATTTTTTTTTTATTTTTTTGAGGTTATTGCACTGTCCGTTCTCACTATCTCAATCAACTTCGCCATGATTTGAGAAACCATTTCTCCGTTATTACACCTGGATTATTAGCGCAACTGAAACGCATAATATAAGTTGCAAAAGTACGATAGTGTACACGCCTCGTGTTGTTATTATCTCGTAATTATGTTTAATGGTAAGCGATTATTTCGTTCGGCGCGTTTAATGTGAAACAATTGTGTAGTCTCAGCTCTGTCTACACGTGAGTTCACTAAAAATTTAAATACCGATATGTGATATATTATTATATGTGTCCCGGGGCTAGAGTTATCTTCAGTTACAACACAATATATTATCCGTTTTCACGTACGGTCATCTCTTGCAGTTGAATGGGTCTCAAATTTTTCTTCGAATAGTTAATATCGTTTTGCCGATAACTATTGGGGACCACCGTTATTATTATGTCGGTCTTAGCTGCGCAAATTATTATCCACATCGATCGCTGTGATGCTACAGATGAGGTTGTGATATCTCGGCGTTGATTGTTTTAATATATCTTTTACACAATCCCCTTTCCCGTTAGTATAATTAAAATCTCAGTATGGAGATGAATACGCATAATTATTCTATCGATACGAAATAGAGTGACTAGAGTTAATTGTGTGGGTATTAAGGAAAAAGAAGAAATCTGCTCGATGCAAAATGAAAAATACGTATATTGTTTTGGCGGTAACTAGTCTAAATGGGGGACCGCAGTCAAAAACGACAGGCTTGCGTTTGAAGAATATTATTAAAGAGTTACGTACAAAGTGTGATGAACGGTAAAGGTGCGGGGGTCATAAGAAAGAAAATTAGAATTTTTTAAAAAATGTCATCCCCTTTTTATTATTTATATGTGATATATATATATATATATATATATATATATATATGTATATTTACAAACTTACAGTATCAGCGTCACATTTATCTTTTAATCATTTGTATTTAAACGTGCAATTCCTATAATCAAGTTATATCGGTGTTTTTTTTTTGTTTTTTTTCTTTTTTAATAAATGTAGAAAAAAATGACGAACGCGTTCAATACAGTTGTTTTTTTTTTTTTAAATTAATATACGATACTCGACGTTAAATTTTGGCCATTGTCTGGATGCTTTATTTGATGGGCGAAATTTTACTTATGTAACGATGGGGAGGATGTAATCGTTTCCGAAACGTTAAATATGTGTAATGAATGTTCGATAGATTTATAGTGTTAATTAGCTCGACGAAAGTTGACACGGGTGGACAAAATTGGTATCAGGTTACGACTAAACGTTGTTTTTAACGGAAAGTTGAAATTTCATCGTATACACACTTGAAAAATTTCGAAACAGCGAAAAATAATTTAAAACTAAAATTTGAAAATGATGAAAAAAAATTTCGATCGAGTTAATAAAAAATTACCGTTTTTGGTGAAAAATATCGAAACTTTGTTTCGGCTAAAGATGTAATATAACGGAAAAGTCGCTTTGGTCGGTCGGCGGGGGCATTCTTTTTACTTTTGCCGAATTTTACATTTCGGATTTTTCAAATTTCTTCCATCCCCGCAGCACCCTTATTATATGCAAAAAATTTACTGTTTAAAAAGTTTTTTGATTACACTTAATAATTTCATCGGAGTATCTTTTTAAATTTTCCCCCCTTTTAGCTTTTCTTCGTTATTTTTTGACTTATTTTAAACGAATTTCGACCAATTTAGTCGCAATGACACGAAATATGTGATGCGTGATATGAATGATTTTATATATTATGTAAATTTTATTAAATTGAATTTTAAATTGGAATTTCATTAAAAAATGTATTAAATTCCTGTTTTTTTAAACAATGTTACAAAAACGCGCTTTTTAAAAATCGTAATGAACTTCTAACCCCATTACTACTACTCTGGTTTTATTTAATTTTAAAGAAGTGGTTCGCGTAGGTTGCACTGTTTTTAACACGATAATATAGTAGGCGATATTATCAGTTCCTACTCGTAACAATATTCGTCTGTATCGTATAATGAAGGAGTCGTTTCAGAATCGGTTTCACAACTATTCTGCCGGCCGGTTTTGATTGCAACTTGGATGTACTACTAACACGATCAATTCGTTTTCAATAGCGCGACAAACATGAGCTAATGTAGTTCGTCTGGATTTGAAATGTCGCGCCAGAATTGCGGAAATGTGAAGTTGTACTCGTAAATCATTCTCATTTTTACTTATCTATAAAAAGGTAACGGAAAAACTTTTCTGATTTATTTTTCTTCGTATATAGCTTTTAGTCCGTCTGTTTAGGAACTAATCAGCTTTTATCAGTAAAATGAAATTAAAAGTAGTAATAAAGCGCAGTTCAAAGATATTGTACAGGCCACAGAGATTTCTGAACACTTAAACCTGGGCTCCATTACAAGTTATCAAAGTGTAAACACCTGGCCGCTCGCATAGCTTGTCAAGAATCTTCTCCTGTTATTACGTGGGGCATATAGTGGAAGGCTTGAAGGAATATCCCTCCGTATTGCCGGAAAATACCAAAACTAAGTTCACAGGATAATAATATAAATAGTCGCGCTTTAGGAAATTCGAGCGGAGGTGATCATCTTATTGGATATAATTCACACGTTAATTCGAAAAAAGTTACATAGTTTTCTCTTAAGTAGCTTTATAAAAGTATTACGATTATTTATCGGTGAATAATTGTGGCCAAACGGACAAATAAGTATGTGCCAAAAACATAAAAAAAGAAACAAAAAATCGGTGTTTACATAGATGATTAATATCTGTTGACTGTGTATCGCATACTGCTCTGAAATTTTTTCTGTAAAAATCTTTATTTAGCGTAACAAATTTGGATATTTAAAACACTCTCAATAATTTAAATCTAACTTTTTTCTTTTCTTTGTTTTTTCTCTTTTTTTTTGGTAAAAAGCGAGTGAACGAAATTAAGTCTGACGAACAAATATCAGTATATTAAAACGGAATGGTTTATGTTTAGAATAGATCACAAACAGCTGCCTGTCAGTTCTCCCACTACAAATTAAAGTATAAATCAAATGTTAAATACACGTTATGTTAATTTAAACGCAAATGTTACAGAAAGAAGGAACTGAATGGAAATAAACGTGTGTCAACGATGTTTCATTATAATTTACGTCTAAATGTCTCCGTAATCATTTGCAGGGAGTAAATGAAAAAGATCTTACGCTAGTCTAGTACGAACTAAAGGTTGTTCTAAAAAAAAAAAAAAAAAACTGAATATTTGGCTCCGATTAATCGTTTAATTTCAGAGCAACAAATAAAAATTTGTCCAAGTGCCCAATTCTTCCATTATTAAAATCATGCAAAATTGAAAGTTTTGCACGCTAATTTGATGAAAGCCCCCTCATAAAAAGAAAAAACAAAAATAAAATAAAAATAAAACGGTAATAATAGAATAAAAGAAAAACCTGGTTATTACCAATGGTTCCGTTCGGCGGTATCAAGGGGAGGAAATTTTCCGCGGACGAAGCATGTAGACAGGGAGCGTCGAAATAGTTGAATAATATTTTAGAATAATTTAAATTTCCTGTCGTTGTCGTTCTATTTCTAAAATTTAGCGGAGCATTGAAAATATTGGCACAAAAGTAGATTAAAGTATTTAAAAATTTCAAAACTATTTAAAATAAAAAATACAAAATTTTCTTTTAAAATGCTATTATTTTTAATACGTTTTTTCGGAAATTTTCTTTTCCTTCGCTATTGCAATAAAACCGGAAGGGCCGCAGAATTTTTAATTATCACCGGCGATCACCTGAAACCCCTAATTACGCTTCCGGTCCCGTTTTTGCAAAATAACGTAAAAATTTAATTTCGCGCATTTCTGTTTTGCGAAAATTCAGCACTCAGAACCCGAGTGTGCGTGATTGTAATAAAGCGATCAAGTCCAAATCGCCGGCGGGTACGAGTACAATGTTACACATTGGTAGCTTCGTCAGTATTACCGGTGGGAAGATTTTATCCCATTCTCCCTTCAACCTCGGCGATGATATTTTCTGGCGCGTAGTTCTGTTTATAGCCTCTTTAAGTTGTCAACGATCAGCGCTGATGTAAGATTGTGTTCTCTTCGACCGATAGAGGTCGCTGTGAAGCGTAATATTGAACAAGTGGTTCAACCGCGTGCTAATTTTCAAATCCAGGCTGCGGGACCACAGAATTTAATTACTTCTCGCAGACCTCCCGAAATTTTAGACTGGAAGAAAAGAAAAAAAAAAAAGAGTCTAAGAATTAAATCGAAGAGGTAATTGAATTCTACTTTGAAACGAAAGGATCCGTTGTTTCTACTTTCTAATTTGTGCACTTATAATTTTTCGTATTATTAATTTCTGAACGGGGGAATTCAGCAAATCTTCGAAAGAAACTGAAGAAGTGCAACAAAGTTCCATGTTAAAATTCCTGCTTATAACGAATTATTTTAATTTTCCATATTTCGCTGTATCCTTAAAAACTAGTCGCTGGGCAAAGTTTTTATTTTACGTTCCTTTCCCAGTTGTTATATTTATTACTTATTTAAGATTTATTTTAAGCTTGCAATAATTACTCAAAAAAAAAAAAAAAGGAAAAAAAGAAAAAAAATCCATATTTAATGATACTTTTTTCTTGTTTTTTTTTTTTTTTTTTTTGTTTTAGCTGATTCAAAGAATTTTTACATCTAAAGGCCTACCTTTTTATACTGCTAAAAGCTCATTCCAGATTGTGATTAAACTCTTTTTTTTTTTTTTTTTTTTTGATTTTTGAAATCCGGCTTTACTCAGTCTCTCTGTTCAATCATAGCGCCCTTTGTCCGTGTGATTTTCTAGATACTTCTCTGCCCTCCAAGACGCTCCACAATTTCGACTGTTTGTCGTCTTCGTTTTTAATCCTCTTCCCGCATTACCTTTTTCCTCCCGTCTGAAATTAGTCCGCTTTGTCTTTTCACTCCACTTTCACTCCTGTTCCTTGTGACGCCAGTCATGTTTAATTTGAATGTTCGACATTTTCCGATGAACAATCGTCCTTTTATTTCACTCTATTAAAACTTGGTATTTCCACTACCCTTATCGGAGCATATTCTTTCACTTTTACTTTAGTTATTACTGCCCTCGATTTTATGTTCTACCATCCTTAAACGTCTAAAAATAAATTTCGCTAAATTATCAATTATACTTTCTCGTTCACTATTCATCAGTGAGGTTTAAAAAGAGTCGTTGATTTGTACTTTACCTCTAAACCACCATTATTTTTCATGTGTTCTCTGGAAATTTTTTTCAGTACATTCTCGATTTTGCGAAAATTCGATTTGAAATTTCTCTTTTATCGTTTTACGGCTTTTCTGATATTTATGTTGAGATTGATTCTTTATAAATTGTTGTGTACATTTCAGGTTGGTCTTTGCTCGTTTCAATCGCAACCATTCAGTACCCGTTAAACTATCAAAAATGCTCTTCAATTTCTCTTCTGGCTATTTGATTAATATTGACATACTTGAAAATTTATATATTACAACAAAAATTAGGAAAAAAAGGAAAAAAAAAGAAGAATAATCCGGAAAATAAGAAAACTGTTTATAAATATACATTTGGTGAAGTTTTTACAATTTCATTATTTGTTTACTTGTTTTTTTTTTTTGAATTTTCTACTAATTCTGTTGTAAACACAAAATCGTAGCAATTGAAAAATGCATAGTTAGAAAATAAGACCGTAACGATATAACAAAGTTATTTTACAATGCGGATAAAGCAGTAGGAGTTATCTACTGGTTATGAACCGAATGATTTCCCTTGCTAAATTATATGTATATATATATGTGTGTGTGTATGTGTGTTTTGATATTATGATTTGGTCAAAGTTTAAATCTGAAATGGAATGTGCAATGATTTGTACAATATTATGAATTAAGTAAAAAAGGAAATTTGTTTTAGAACTTTATTAAACATTTCACTAATCTTATTTTCGGGTTTTCTCTAAACATAATTGGAAAATTACTCTGAGATAATAGAATGCCAGTACAAAGTATGTGGACTGTTAATTAAAATTCGCAAATTAGAATAGGTTTAGTAATACGACGATGCCTTACGGCAAAAATTAACGTTTATCGATAATTAAATATTGCTGTTATTGTAAAGGAAATGGGGAATTGTAAACGGGCAATTTCTCGTTTAGCGATTTTTCTAGAGCAAATTACTAAACTTCGTCGTGTTTCCGAAAATTAAAATTAATAGCATATTTTAAATTTTTTTGAAAAATGATTTTCGGACTACCAGGGTTTCGGCTGTTTCAATTAATTAGCAGATTTTAATTAACGCTAAAATTATTTCTCTGTAGAAAATATGTTTTAACTATTGTTTAAATTTGCAGTTATTACAACGTTGTCGTTACGTTTTAATATAACCGCATTATTTTTAATATCTAATAGTTGTTTGTTCTTTTTTCATTACTTTTACAGCGCAATGGCGGGAAAGTTTTCGTTCACTACGCTTTTTAACAACGATTTTAACAAAATCTTGTAATACATCGTTTCTTGTATTCAAAAATTATACATCTCTCTGATTTTTACTTTCTTCAAAGTTCAAGACGATATAAATATATTTGTTGATAATTTTGTTTAGCTGGTTGCAATTTATAGTCTCGTGGATATATAAAAAGTAAAGTAAAGTGAGTTCCATACCCTTGACAGGGCGTCGGGATTGTGAAGTTAAGGTTCACAATGTACTAAGCCCAACGGCACTAATGAGAGTAGGGGGGGCCAGTTCCTTTCTCTCGGCCGCCTTTACTTTCCCAGATTTCTCTGGTACCCAATTATTTCAGGCTGGGTAAGCTTGGGAGCGACTTGGATCCGGGACGAGACAAGTCTCGAACCCATGACCTCCGACTTATACAAGTGAAATAAATTTTTTCGGATGAGATTATGCGCAAATAGTTATTTTTAAAACAACATAACAATTTCATTTTCTATTGATAAGTTGAATTCATCATTGGCTAATATATATACCAGCAAGGCCAGCTGGTATTCTGTTTTTTGTGTTTTAATTTGATGCGCAGTAAAATTTGCTAATGCATAATATTTGGCAAGATGGTATTTTGCATAAGATTTATTATGATGGTAATAATTGAGTTTCGAAAAATGAACTCAGAGAAGTACATTTTCTTAGTGCAACAAAAGGATACAGTTTCGATCCACAAAATACTAAACATCGAAATAAGGATCGCATAAAACGTGATATTACAAAAGAAAAAAGTGAAAATGAGCGATTTTAAAGTTTTTCTGTGCCCTTTAAATTGTAGTTGTAACGTTTTAAAGTGCTGTAATAATTAAAAATCTATTACTGTTCATTAATTCTGCATGTTGTTATTATTACGCATTTATAAGTGACGAAGAGGATACGTTTATATTTGTAAGATGCTCCGCTGTTCTGAGTTGGTCAATGTCAGTAATTGTTTTGTTTTTTCGTCACAATGGACTAGTCGTCTATAAATAGCTTTTTAATTGTTATTCTACGTGAATTAAAAATAAAAAAAAAACATTTCTTTTCACACGCCATTTCCACTTTGCCTTTTCTAACATATTTGAAATATTTCCGTTTGTTCGTTTATAATTGAAAAATAATTTATTAATGAAAATTTCTCGATTTAGACTACACCTAAAACACTCCACGATCTCAACTATCTGTCGACTTCGATTTAATCACAGTCCCTTTTCCGCGTCATTTTCCCTTTTCTCATTTGCGCACATATCTAGTGTATTTTGTCTTTTTCACTCCTTATCCACCAGTTTCTTTGCAACGCCGATCATGTTTTATTTGAATGTTCGGCTTTTTAAGTAGACAATTGTTCCCGTTTGTCCCATTCTATTAAAAATTGGTAAAAACTTGCTATTCCGACTACTCGTATCAGTCCAATTTACAAATGAAAAACTATTAGAAAAGATTAATGTTATTTCAGTATAATTTTCGGATGATTAACTGCGACTATTCAGATAGGGTCGACGCAAAACGATATTTCGCTTCTTTTACTGACCTGGGCAAGAAAATTGCCAGGTGAACAGTACTCTACACTTCATTTATTGATATAATTTCGGTTTTTACATTAATTTCTAGAAAAAATTGTAGAACGTATTTCTTTTGTTATTCGTACCATTAAGTCGATACGCGTCTACAACGCGACCGTCATCTTGGTTTAACTTATCGAACGGCACTTTTAAAAATGATTTTTTGTGTCCGATGACGATACCTGCCTTTTACTGCGGATAGCGTGTTTCCCTATGGTGGCGTATGTTTTTTGCTTGCTTTTAGTCCTCTCTCGGAATTTTAAATTAAAATTAAAAAATCGTTTGACTAGATTTTTATAAACTTCCAATTTTATACTTTCATTAGGGTGGGGAAAAAAAAATAAAAAAGCGAAGACATGCGGATATTTACCTGATTATAGTCTTAGAAGAAATGTTTTAACTGTATGACGCGGAAAATAACAATAATAAAGCGAGTACAAAAATAATTAATAATATTTAACAACAGCTGGTTTACAAACAGTTTCGTATTTATTCGCACACCTACAACCGTTTGTTTGTTAGTTCTTAAAATGTAGAGTCGCGGTCCTACATTGATTATTTATAAAGAATTTTATTTGTACGAACAAATAATTAAAGAACCTCAATTAACCTTTGTAAGGGAAGTTTTTCTGTATCACCGGCAAATGGCAGAGCACACTAATGCTTAGAATTTCTCAGATCAGCTAATCTATAATTTAAGTGTAAAATATAAAGTCGATATATATATATGCAAGAGATATGATCTAATAGCAGGAGGAGTTTTTGCTACTATTTTTTTTTTTTTTTTTTTTGTACCTTTTTGTGTAGAAGTTGGGACGACATATTTTTTGTATTATTTCATTTTTGTTTCTGCTATTCCCGCCTTCGGAATGTTTTTATTTATTATTATTAAACGTTTGGGGTATAGAACTTGGTTTTTCCTCCTTCATAAAAGAAAAAAAAGTAAATTAGTCTTTTCGTCATTTTCTGACTCACGAATACTTACTAAATGGAACCGAGGCTCCTCAGTGTACCATGTGCAGTGTTTCCCTCACCATTCACCATATCCTCACCGAATGCCCTTTATATTCCTTTGAAAAGAAATTTTTCAACCTACCTTCTTCTCTTCCCCTCATCTTTAAAAACAACTCCTCTTCATTATCCAGTTTAATCCTTTTCCTTCATAAGTCCGGACTCTACCCACTGATCTAATCCTCCTTCTCCTCCCGTGTCTCTAGCTATAGTTGCTGAACATGGCACGTAAAATTTAATTTAATAATAATAATAATAATAATAAATTTACAGAAATTTGACGAAATTAAAAAGAGTAGCTGATTTTTCCCTTTTTCCCATATCATTCGTTGTAAACAACCAACTGCTAGGCCTATTGTGAGACACGCATGGAGGCCTGAAGATTATAGTTATAGCACTAATTATTATCGTTCGAGAGAGAAGACACTACTTCTCTTGATTAATGTATAAATCTCGCGGTTTGACGCGTTTAGTGAAAAAGACGAAAAAAGGAACTTTACCCCCAGTATATATTTAATAACAAATTTCGATATGAAATAACTACGTAGGTTTGTCGAAAATGATATTGCTCTATAAAAAGATCAAAAAAAAAGTATTCAAGTACATCATCGTGAAGCCTGAAGTTTTCTGCATAAATGGTGAAAATTTGCTGGCGTTGAAAGGCCTCGATGACTAGTTTAATAGCAGTACATGGACATAGTGCTAGTTGGTTTGCACGATTTCTTGACCAAGGCCTATTTTTGAAGAGAATACTGAAATAGCGAAGCCGTCGGCGAAAAATAAGACGGTGGATTTGGGACCCGTCTTAATTCTTCAAGAGCAATCGAGCCAAATTATTTTTGATTCATTGTTTTCAGAAGAGAAATCCAAGTTTAACGTCGATTCGGATGATTTTTAGGATTCCGTATATATGTAATGTATGGAATACTAATAAGATGGTTCAGAAACGACGAAAATATCAAATAAGAATCAATAACTCACGAACGGTTTGATCTATAAACTTCAAAATTGGATCATAAATTACAATTGAAATTCTCTTTAAGAAAATCTATAACTTCAAGCTAACCGATTATTACCCCGGGCGGCAAAAGACCCAAAAAACCGCCAAGAATATGTAATATGGTATTTAAAATGATCTCAAAAATCACCCTTAAAAAATCGTAACTCATCACCCGATAAACCTGTAAAGGTGAAATTCAAAATATAAAGTAAAATGCAGGAATCCTATCATAAAATCAAAAAATTACGGCACAAAAGTTATGTAAAGTTGCCGAAAAGTTCAAAAAAGTGCAAAAAATGACGTGCTCCCCCCCGTACCACGAATATTGCAGCTAAAAATTTCGAACGCGGTTAAAAATATGCGTATCCCCGTATATTTTTCTAGTTTGGAACATCCGGATTTCCAGCTTTAAAATTAGACCCTTGGGGCGCCAAAAGCTCTAAATTTTGGAAAAAAATATTTTTTCTCCCGGGCATGTGATATATCGTTGGAAAGATCGCTATTTGTGGGAAACGAAACCGTATTTTATGTTTTTAACGAAACTTTCAAAATTGCCAAAAGGTTCAATAAAGCGCGACAACTGATTTTGTAGCTAAAAATTTTGAACAAATTAAAAAAATATTCGCATTCACGTATATTTCTCCGGTTTGGAATATCTTAGTTTCCAATTTTAAAATTAACCCCTCGAGGTTCCGAAAGCTCAACATTTTTTTAAAAAACATTTTTTTCCCTCAAACGTATGGTATATTGTTGGAAAGAGCGCTATTTGTCGGGACCGTACCGGTATTTCATTTTCTTAACGAAACATTGGAGGTTTACTAAAAGTTCAAAAAATCGCAAAAAATGGCGTGTAGTCTCGTTTGTGACTTACATATATTGTAGCTAAAGATATTGAACAAGGTTAAAAAAATGCACACCCCTGTATATTTCTTTACTTGGAACGTCCGGTTTTTGCAGCTTTAAAATCGGACCCCTAGGCCCCTCGAAAGTTTCAAAATTAATATTTATTTTCCGGTCATTTGATACATTGTTGGGAAGATCGCTATTTGGCGGGAAGGAAACCATAAGTCATTTCCTTAACAAAACTTTTGAAGTTGACGAAAAGTTCTAAAAAGCGCGAAAGATGACGTATGTCTATTATTTGACGACGCGAGTATCATAGTTGAAAATTTTGAACAAGGTTAAAAATATGTACATATATCCCCGTATATTCTATTTTGGAGCATCCAGGTTTCCAACGTTAAAATTAAACTTCGGTGGACGCGGAATACTCGAAATTTTTGAAAAAAAAAATTTGTTTCCGGTCATGTGATATATCAAATTAAGAGATCGCTATATGTCGGCTAAAAGAAACCGAATTTCATTTTCTTAACGAAATTTTCGAGATGACGATAATTTCGAAAAATCGCAAAAAATCACCTTCTTCTTCCTCTTTGCAGCGGAAAAATCAAATTCCTTCGAATTTAGAGTATTATATGAATATAAATATTATGATTATGTTTAATTTAATATACGGAGTAACCCTGAGCGCATGAAACCTCATGCTTGACTGAACTTGTTTATTATATAAAAGACGGAGGGGATGCTTAATTTATTTAATAAAAATTGATCGAATGATGAACGGATGTTTCGAGTAAATCTTTACCAATTCATCTATAGAAATGCTGGTAGAGAACGAGAAATAAGGCTTGTTATCCAGTGTTCGTATTTTTTCCCAGGCTATGATGGAAGGAGCAGATTTATTTTTTATGTTAACAAAATTTATCCCACATTTCTTTTAACTTGCTTCAGTGTAAATTTAGCACGGGACCTTTTGAAAGTTGACACGGTAACCTCCAATTGGGTGAGTTAATTTCTTTAAAGTTGTTCGGAAAATAATGATTTTTTTTATTTTCCTTTATTTTCAGCGTGATTTTGCGTGTAAATGGTGTTGAACTTGTAAATAGACTTCGACATCTCGGGTAAATTATTTATATGTAACCTGTATATTAATTTGAAGTAATCGTTTAAGTCCCGAATCGCAAAATTTTCGGCAACAGACTTTCTTTAAAAATAGTCACCTTTAAAAGGAACATTGACGTTGTTTTTTAATATCCATTAAATAGACATTTGTCAAATATCCGCCCGAGTGTAATGGAAAGTCTAGAAAATCGGTACACAGAGAAAAGGGCTTTTACACCATTTCTTTTTTTTTGTTTATATATCCGGGGCTATGGTAGAAATTTCCTGTCGGACATAATGCCCCACCATACGTTTTGTGCACATATTTTTAAAACACGTGTATACGGTATAATAATCTTCTAATTACGCTGCAATGAAAGAATGTTAATCCAAACGTGATGGATATTATCCTCGATAAAATGCGTTAACGATGGTCCCTTTAAATTGGTTCCGATTCATTTTTTAGTACCCTCAACGCGTATAAATAAACCGTTATGCGGGTTTTCAGAGGTGTACAGCGATGCATATACTTACGGGACTGACGCGACCTTTTGTTTGCGGTTCTTTGTTATCGCGTCCGGAATAGGGGAAGTCAAATTCGGATACAACTGCCCGGCCTGAAGTTGAAAACGTCTGTTTTCTTGGAAAACTAGGCCATCACGAGACGACGGCATTCCTTTGCGCATATGCAGACCTTATTTCACTTACCTGGTACGAAGGCGCGCAGTTACCAATAATAATTCATCTTATCAAGGGGGCTATATAATACAGTGCTATCGAAATTGTTTCCCGCCGGAGATAGCTAACCTTTCTCAGTTGAACGCGAATCGTATTTTATTATGACCCTAGACAGGACTTGATACACAGCACCGGCTGAATCCTTGTCCCATTTTTTTTTTCTTTTCTTCTTCGTTGCTGTAATGGTTTCGTTCGTACTATATTTCCTTTGTGTATACTTAGTGTACGATTCCCTCCTTTCTAACTGCCAGATTGAAATCTCTGTCCTTTTTTTTTTTCATCTCTTCCCATTCGCTCGTGAAATTTGTTTCCTTTGGAAATTATTACGATTGCCTTTTCGACAAATGAAAAAAAAAAAAGGGATTGCAGAGTAGACTGTCAGAAACCGATTTTAATAATTTTTGTTGGGAAAAGACGGGACGGAAAGAAATGTAAATAATACAGTCATAACTTATATACGATCATAATACTATTACGGAATCTTGTATTAATACGATATTAATACGATCGATGAAGAGAAACTAAACACAAAAATTATTCACAAGCTTAAAATCACACGAAACTCTATGATAGTACGCTGCCAGTGTTCATAACAGTTCGTTCATTTTTAGTTCGCAGTCGATAGTTACAACAATTTTAAATTATTTAAAATTAAACATTTTAATAATAATTTAATTTTAAATTATATTTATAAAATTAATTGATTGAATATTCACGTATAAATAATTTGAAATTATTTTAAGTTGTGGACAATTTGGAATTATTTAAAATCACAAATGAGGCTGAGTTAAAAAGTTCGAAACAACAGGTTTTTTTTCTAATTAGTATCGTAGCGAGTAGAAAAAAACAGTTTGCGGAAAAAATTCACCAAAGAAAAAAAAAAAAAGATCTATCCAAGAATTCGTTGTTTCGAAATTTTACTTGAAAGTGACTTTAAATTATAAACAAATTTTACATTTTAAATAATTTAAAATTGCGGACAATTTAAATTAAATTCGAAATTATTTACACATACTCAGAAATAATTCAAAATTCGAATTAATTTAAAACTGAAATGTTTTAATTAATGCATATCGATGGTGAACTATATACGAATGGTGTTATGAAATAGTGGCGTGTATAATTATAATCTTACCAACCTTTCCCTACTGAGTTGTTCCGTGTTTGTTAATAGTTTTTGTGTTTAATGCCCAAATTTGACATCTGTAATCGTTCTTTTTTTTTTGGTGTATTTTTAAAATTGTTTCGCATTTCTATCCCAAAACTCGTAGTAACCTATAAAAAGTTTCAATTCAAAAATGTAGCTTTCGTGTACATATTATTGCTAAATGTTTCACCGCTTGTGAGACTTGTTAATCCCCATTGGCTCCTGCAAGTTCACGTTTCGGAGCAAAGCTTAGTTACTGTGTATGTTATTAAATCGGCGATTCAATGCAACTAAGCGGCTTCAACGATTTTGATAAAATTCGTGAATTAGTGTCAGTTTTTCAACTTGTATTTTTTTTTTTTTTTTTTTTTGTTTATTTATTTATTAGTGAATAATAACATAAATACATAGTAATTGAAACATAGCCATGAGTATCTCAGTTGAATGAACACCTCATGGATTGGAAACAATAAAAAGAAAATGAAAAAGACAAAAATTAACCGATATAAAAATTAAAATAAAATTATATATTAAATGAAAAATCTTCAAGATCCGAATATTTGGAAGCCATGATAAAATTCGCCGCGTGCAGGAATTTTGATAAATTATCGTTGTTTAATGGAAAACAATTTACGTCTTTAAACAAGAATTTCCATTTGGCGCACTCATTAACGATATGGGTGACAGTTTCAGGAGCATCTCCACAGGAACACAAATCGGTGTCTGCTAGATGGAAACGGTGCAGATAACTTTGAAATCTACCATGTCCAGTGAGAAATTGCGTCACATACGTATTAATATTATTAATTTTGATTGGATTGGTTTTAACCTCGGGGACAAAACTAAATGTTAATCTTCCAGTTGAGCTATTGTTCCAGCTATTTTGCATTTCAATAAATCTATTGTTTAGATCCAACTCCAAATTGAGATTATTTAACCCTTTGAAATACAAGATTTTATGCTGCAATACGGAATGCAGTGGCAATTGTCCTGCTATTGTTCGCAACGCATCACCGGAAGTAGTTCTATGCGCGCGGAGAATAAACAAAAGAAATTTCCTTTGGGATTTAACTAGTACTTCCTGAATGCTTTTACGCTTTAAAGCCTCTTCAAACATAAATACGCAGTACGTGAATAATGGAACAACTAGCATATTATAAATTATTAAACGGTGTTTAGTGCTCATCCCATACGTGCGTCCAGACACGGAGTGCAATTTATTTAGAACCGTTGTAGCTTTACTGGACAAATTTTTGAAATGTTGATTAAAACTGTAGCGACAGTCTAATGTTCAAGATATTTCAGTGATTCGACGATATTAATTTTAAAGTTCGGTATAGAGAGATGTAGCGAATTGTAGTAGTCCCTTTTTCGTTTCCTGTGCATGATTAATAAATTAGTCTTGTTTTCGTCCAACTGTAGAAGATGTTTTTCCATATAGGTTAAAATATTGTTGATTGTAATCTTGAAGTATTTACAAATGGAGGGACGATGGTTAGAAGTGACCGCGAATGCTAGATCATCTGCATAGAAATATCTGGTTACAGCCAAAGGGAACTCCATCAACGATAAGTCTGAAATATACAAATTCCAAAAAATCGGGCCCAAAATCGATCCTTGCGGGCATCCGCGAGTAACATTTCGAAAATATGTTTGATGTTCGTAAATAAATTGAATAGTTCTGGAATCTAAGTATTGTCTTAAAATTGAGATTATTCTATAATCGAGCCTGAGTGCTCTAATTTTGTGGAATAAGACTGGCCACGAACAGTTATCAAAGGCGCCTTTAATATCCAACGTCAGCAGGCCGATCGCAGTCTTTTTACTTAACGCACGCTCAATTTGCTTAGATAATTCGCCAAAAAGCGTTGCCGTGGAACGGGACTTAGTAAATCCAAATTGCCGGTCATCGTGAGGTAAAACCGGCAGTATACGATTCAACAAAACATATTCAAACACCTTGGCTAAAGCGCTTAACAAGACAATCGGTCTGTACGAAGATGGAAGACTAGGACTACGTCCGGGTTTTAGCACAAAAACTGTCCTTCCTGCTCGCCAGGCTTCCGGGAAGACTCCGAACCTCAACAAAGCGATGAATAAGCTCTGAAGTAAATTAGGATAGTGGAAATTCAAGATCTTCAAACATTTATTCGTCAGCTGGTCTAAGCCAGGAGCTTTATTTTTAGTCCGGCGAAGAATATCCTTAATTTCCGCTTTGGAAATAAATAGTTCGCTGTTAAAACTAAAGCCGCTAAGGTTAAATCTCTGGAATTCTTGCAACTTATATGGGAAGGTTTCGTCCCCATTTGTGTTTGAGTTTACTTGATAAAAATGATCAAGAAGGGCCTTTATCTTTGAATCCTTATCGAAAATTTTTTGATTATTCTGGTCTAAAAAATACGAAGGAATCTGTAACTGGCGTTTATTTTTGAAAATAGTCTTGTAAGGAAGGCCCCATAGTTTCGAATCGGAACAAAATTTTTTCCAATTTTTGGTTTTCGCGTTTCGCATTTCTTTATTAAAAATTGTTTGTACCAAATTCATAACCAGGCGCGCATTGTGATCATTAGCTCCCCGCTTGTGTGAGCGTTGAACCCGTTTGCGCAATTTCCTTAGAATTATTCGTAAAATCTCTAAATTAATATTCCACCACGAATTCCTATTTAATTGAATCGTTTCAGTGCTGCTACTAATAATATCATGAAGTGTGTTACGGAAATTTTCTAACATTATTTTCAGTTGGTGGGAATCATTAGCAGTTTTAAAATCGTAGTTTAAGTGCGAATGTTCTACAACGATTTTATTGAATTTCTTATAATTTATAATGCGATGCGTTAGGTTCAACTTGTATTTAGGGTTTAATGAAAAGCAAATGTAACACTTCCCTTATTTGTCATGTAAAGTAGAAAATTGAAATTTCCTGATAAAATTTATTTCTCCGCCATACGTTTACAAACGTCATGATTTCGAAATATTACGCAAAAAAAAATACAATTTCAAAATTAGCAAATATAGGGGGTAAACTGTAACTTCCGTATTACGCGCCTATTTGGTTAATATGTATGTTGATAAATTTTTAAATTTTTTTGAAACTTATAAATACTTCGATCCGCGAGTTCGGAATTACTACTTCGTAATTCTAGCAAAAACAAGTTAATTCTCTGTAACAGTGCTATTTAATCTAAAAGATATTCTATAAATTAATTACAAAGTAATTGTTCATTATAGTTTAAAAATAATCATCCGTTTTCAGAATATTTAAAAAATATAAAATAAAATTAATGCTATATATTCGTAATTATAAGATGTGGGTGTCGATGAAAATTTTGCCATTCTAGAAAAATCGGTGGTTTTAAATATTTCTTTTCCATGTGACGGAACAAGGTAATCAAACATTCGGAGTATTTTTCTCAATTTTCTTCATTTTTTCTACAATATTTTACGAAATTTATTTAGGCGTGATAGTGATTTTTACCTGTTTCGATTTTTCCTTCTGTACTGCGATGGAGGGGAGGGGGATTTAAGACAAGTGGCAGAAGCGTGTCGAAATTTATTAGTCGAATCTCTTTCGGAATATATACGCGTTTTTCGCGAAATTATACAACGATTTGAAATTTTGTTCATTATATATTAACGGTTTCCCGCCATTTTATTTTTTTGTTTTGCGAAATTTTTACTTGTTTTCTTTCGCGGCGAAGATACATTTGCAAAATGTGCGATTTGAATTACCGTACGGCACTTATCTACACGAGCGCGTAATACATTGTTACGCCGGCATAATGAATGATAACATCTGTGGTACATCATACTTTGCTTGTGTTCCTTATGTTTCAGAACGTATTTTACAAGCGCTCTTGAATTCCAGTATGTTCAATTTTCACAAAATGGATATTTCGAAATTTTGTAGTTCAGTGTCGAAAAATTTCACACGACGCTTATTATAAGAGAAAAGCGTGAATAATAAATAAGAGGTTCCGTTCGACGCTTAATAATTCGAAAGGTTTTGACATTTTTTGTTGAACAACGAAGACAGCTACCGTGGCGTTTATATTTATTTTTTTTGTCGGCAGTACACCATTTATCCAATGTTAATCAGTATGATCCAAAATGGCCATAAGATTTTTGAAATTATTTACTAGTTTGGGGGGGGGGGGTCAGTCGAAAGCATTAGCCAACATATTAGGTTGTGTTAGTGAGAGGGAGGGAGAAACGAATTAGAATTGAATATTATTGAAGATAGAAGCAATGAAGGACGCTATAATAGGAATGATCGCCGGTGGTTGAAGAGAAAGAAGAAACAAAGCACTGTATGGAGTAACCGAGCTTCTGTCTATAGAAGTGAGAGCGTTCTTTAGATATAGACGCGCATTCGAAGAAGATGTGATTTGTGTTGCAGAGTAAATCAGAATCATTCGAATGGAAGGAACAAAAGGGAGAAGAGGATATAGAAAAGCGAAAAGAGGATACCGGAAGTCGACTATGATCTAGGCGAAGCTTGCAAATAGAAGAGATAAGAAAGAGCGAGAAATGAGGGAAGTCATAGTACCAAGGGTACCGAGGAGGATGGGTCTGGATATTTAAAAGGATTCAGGATTCGAGAATAAAAGGGGATAAATATCGTGCCATCGCCTACGATGGCAATTCGCGGAAAGAACGTTAAGATTACAAGAAGAAAATTTGGATAGAAATTGACCAGTCTGAACGGTAGATCGAACTAATGTTCCAATTCATTGCCCGCAATGCCAACATAACTGGGGAACCACAACAAACTGATTTGAATGCTATACAGTCTAGTGACAAGAGAACGAATCGAGAAAATTATGAAGTCTAATGACGAGAAAGAGGAGATGCGATAGACAGTAGCACACTTTTAGAATCTGAGACTAACGGTAATTTAATTAAATACCATTAGTGGAATTGATGTATTGGATAGCACGAAGAATAGCTGTGGACTCCGCGGTAAATATGTAGCAGAAGGAAGGCAGTTTAAAAGATTCAAAATAGTTGAGTGACGGGACCAAAAAAGCAATTTCCGTGCCGTCCGTTGTTCTGGAGTCATAAGTAAAGATAACAGTGGGGAAAGAAAATAAGGATTGCATGACATGGTTATATTCCTGTCGGACTATATGTGCCGGCAGGTCCTTGTGAAAGGCGGGAATAGAGTACATCTTGAGTGGACACAGGAAATTGGAGTAATTAAGCGTGAAGTAAAGGAGTTTGAACAAGTTACAGGGGTTCAAATTTATTAAATGATAACTCTTCCTTTATCCACTCCTTTCCTTCATCTTCTGTGGTGTCCGCACTGCTGTCCTTTGTTGCGTCCATTTCGGATCGCCTAGTTATTTAATTTTTTAACTTAGTTTTCTTGTGGTTGGGTCAATGCCGCTGGCGCGCTCACAAAATAAAAAAAAACAAAAAAAAAACTAAAGATAAAATACCAAAAAAAAACAAGCGAAAGAAAAACAAAAGTAAAAAAGTAGGAAAAAGTGGAAAGGGATGAAACTGAAAAGAAAACAAACCTGCTAGTTCAACTGTTCCAACCTACTCCAAAGCTCAAAACTATCCTTCGGAACCACAATTTACGTGCATTACCTCGGTGGCGTTAGATTAGGCAGGGGTGTCTCGTTCGGGTATCCTGCTGCTGCAAACTTCCAAAAATTCCATTTGCGTTGAGTTAATGTTCAAAAAAAAAAAAAAGAAAAAAGTTTAACAATCAGGACGAATATTGATTTCACGTTACACGGAAAATTTGTTAAGTGGAAAAGATATTGCACTGTGTAAAATCTGCTAAGTGAACGGAAAAGTAATTGTTTATTTCGTAGTAGTTGCTAATAAGTTTTTTTTTTTTTTTTTTTTTTTTGGTGAAAGGATCGTCAACTATGGACATTAACCCAACACGAGTGAAATTTTTTTGAAAGTGGCAATATCCGAACGAAACACCACTTTCTAACCAACTACGTCACGATAGCTGGCTTACCGGTTTTTTAGCCATATTTTTCTTTGCCTATTCATCGAGATCAAATAAAAAGCGATAACGAAAAGTATAGCTAAAAAAAAAAATAACCGACTCCTTTCGGTAAAATTGACAAATTGTTATTCGGATCGTACTACGAAGTGGCGGTATTTTCATAAAAGTACCAAAAATAAAAAAAAATCTTATATACGACAATAATAAAAATTCGTTTAGTATTTGGACCTGGGAATTAAAATAAAAAAAAGTAAGTAATATTTTGGTTTGGTTTATTATGTTTTTGTCATATACTCTTTAGGTGTTCTCAGTTGCATTGTTTTCATTAACCGACTAGAAGAAAATTCGCTAAATTAAAATTCATTTTTGCAACAAACTGCAATAGAAATGAAAAATACATTCCTTGGAAGCTCTAAAGTTATTTTGTTGATCGGTCTTCTCGGGTCTGATGTTGTGTCGTTCAAATATGAAAATCTCTCGTAGGGTTAAAGTGTTTTCGGAATATCTCGAATTTTGCCTAATTTGTTTAAAGTGGTTCACTGAAATTACGTTGTGTCGATTTATTAGTGGACAGTTCTGCTCGTTCGCCAGCGATCCTTCTTAGTGATCATTACTTTTTTTCTCAGTTCGTATGTAAATCTTCCCCGAAATCTCCTTTTACATTCTATAATGTCCGAATTTTATGTAACGTTTGTTCTATTTTATAGGATTTTTGTGATTATGTTATTATATTCAAATAGACCGATTTAGAATTGCGTTGTAAATTTTGATCATTTTATACAAGATCAATGCTTTTGATCGCGCTAGTATAAGAAAATATCAAAAATCACACCATCACAATGAAAACCAAACAAGAAGAAGAAAAAATGCATGTTAGCAAATCGCCTTATCTAAATTAAAGTAACATTCGCGCGTAATTGATAGTGCTCGAAATAACATTATTAAAGTAGTTCGAGGGAGCATAGACAGTGTTTATCTTCATTCGCCACTAATGGCACCCAGAGCTAGTTGAAAGGCGAAATTGTTCGCTGCTTTTGATTATAGTTCTGGTCTTATTCGATTCTCGCGCAGCAGGCTTTCCAAGGAGAATCGGTCGCCTCTTATCGGAATAAAGCACAAATATCCCGCAATGACATAAATCAATTTTGGGTTATTTCCGTCACTAGCGATGGCACCTTCTGTGTCACCTTACTTGTCATCGAAGAACATGTTCGGTGTTTCAGTGTTCCTCCCGATGGGACCATTAAAAATTTACCTAGCCGCGCCATATACGCTGCTCTTGTAATAATGCCGAAACCTTGTTCCGTATTAATTTTCTCGGGTAATGAATAATTCCACTCTATTTGCAGTGAACTAAAAACGAACCGCATCAGGACCCAATTAGCAAAATTCTATGTCAGTGGAAGTGTTTAAAATGAACGTAAAAAAGAATGAATAACTGCTGCGTAATGTTTATTTGTGTATTCAAATTATCAAAACTAAAAAAATAAATTGTAAAAGTAAAAGGAGGCTTCTATAAAAAAAAAACAACTATATAACGATGTGATGGAAATAGATGAAGAACAAGAAGTTACTTTCGATAATTTGATCCCGCCAATTACAGAACACGAGGTAGAAAGAGCAATAAAAACGCAAAAAAACAACAAAGCCCCAGGTGAAGATGGAGTCTTAATAGAAGTCATTAAATTATGCGGCGAATAAATACCTGGCCACGTTATTTTACAAGTGTTTAAAAAACGGAAAAGTTCCGCAAAAATGGAATAGCGCGAAAATTACACTGATATAGAAAATAGGTGATAAAGAAGAGATACGGAATTACCGGTCAATTAGCTTCCTCCTGTCGAATATTTATAAGTTATTTACAAAAATAGTTACGATTAGGTTAACGGAAAAACTTGATGTGAACAAGCTAGACGAACAGGCGGCGGGATTTAGAAAAGGAAGTACGGATAGATCACATACACATTGTTAGGCAAATAATCGAAAATATAGAATACAGAATATACCAATATGAATGACCTTCGTGGATTTTGAAATTGGACTGCCTGAAAACCAAAGCAATAATACGGGCATCAAAAGGGATAAAAGTTAGTAGTCCATACGTACGAACAATTAAATATATATATATATATGAAAAGGCGACAGCTAGATCGGCGATAAAAAAGAAAACTTCCGACTAAAAAACGGAATAAACCGAGGAGATGCCTTGTCTCCGAAATTATTTACAGTCGCACTTCAAGACAGTATCGGAACGATCAAGTGGGAATATGCAGGTATACAGGTCGGAAGTATTAACACGCCTCTTATACACGGACGACATCGTGTACTATTTTAGCGAATAGCTTGAAAGAATTGCAAGAAATGATACAGTCAGTGATAAATGCGCAGAAATAGGGCTTCAAATAAATATAAATACAAAACTAAATACATGTGCAATGAACTTGTAATGGATAAATACAGTGACATAGTCATATAAACGCGCAGAAATTATGGTAGATAAATTCATTTATTTAAGATTAAAGGAACGAGAATGACTTAGAAGATGAAATATCCAGAAGAATACAATTAACATGGATGGCGTTCTCAAAACTTAGGAGTTTTGTATTGTCTTTAAGTATCGTTTATATGACTATGTCACTGTATTTATCCATTACAAGTTCATTGCACGTGTATTTAGTTTTGTATTTATATTTATTTGAAGCCCTATTTCTGCGCATTTACCACTGACTGTATCATTTTTCGTAATTCTTTCAACCTATATGCTGAAATAGTACACGATCGTACAAGAGGCGTGTTAATATTTCCGATCTGTATACCTGCATATTTCCACTTGATCTTTCCGATACTGTCTTGAAGTGCGACTGTAAACAATTTCGGAGACAGCGCATCTCCTTGTCTTATTCCCTTTTTTAGTCGGAAGTTTTCTTTTTCATTGTCGATCGCAATCGTAGCTGTCACCTTCAGAACATACTGGTCAAACACTATTTTTTTCAGACTTAGGGGTGTTATAGTGTCTTTAAGTATATTCTTAAGTCTGAAAAAAAGAGTGTTTGACGACCAGTGGGTTCTGCCAGTTTTAACTAATGCTAGCGAAACATGATTAACAAAAAAAAAAAAAAAAAATGGAACAAAAAATAAAAATTAATCAACGAAAAATTGAAAGGTTTATGTTGGGGATTACTCTGAAGGACAAATGGACGAAGAGGCGTATCCGAGAAACAACGAAAGTGACAGATAGTATATATCATTAAAAATATCAAATGAAGATGGTGCGGACATGTGGCTAGAGACGAAGATCGCTGCATAAGTGTGACAACATTATGAAAACCTGATGGCAAATGACCCAATAGGACGACCGAGCAGACGACGGACAGATGAAATTCAAAAGTTCAGAGCAAGTTGGCGGAAAAAAGCGCAAGATAGCAGCGTTTGGAAAAAATTGGGCAGGCCCTTCGTCCAGGTGTGGACTGATAATGACTAATGAAGAAGAAGAAGAGCAACAACAAGAAGTGTTTTCAAAGATTTGGCCGCAGTGGGAATCAAAGAATGTGTGATGTTAGTTTTTCATAAACTATAAAAAATGATTTCCATCGAAGTACAGCTTTTTTTTTATTAATTAATTAATTAATTAATTAATTTATTTATTTATTTATTTATTTATTTTGGTGACTTGGAAAGGAATTAGTTATAATGTTCTGCGCGATAGTGGTGATCGATCGGTTCAGTAAGGTTCGCCTCAAATCGTTTGATGTAGGAGTTTGAAATTTCGAAGGAAGTAGGCGGAGAGTTCCCTAAGGGGAACTACACGTTTATGCAAGCAGTTCGGTAGCGCGACAGAATCGCATTCTGTCGCCATTTCAATTAGATTGTTCATCTTCACCACCTTGTCGTGTTGTCGTCGCGGATTTGTAGTTAGATGGGACAGAACCGCTGAAAATTAATTTTTCATTGTTTTAAATGGGCTACGTCACAAACGCGGTTCAAAGCAGTGGCAGACGAAATGCTTTATGTACATTATTTCGTGCATACAAGATTTTTCGTGTAGTAACACGAATTACTATGTAATTGTATGGACGGATTATTGTTTTTGGTGTAGTATTATACGGTTTATTGTTGCAACGGAAGAAAGAGAAACTTTGTATAATCTAGGTCGCAAATGATCCGCTTTAAAAAGCCATTTAGCATGAGAACTAGATTTTTAATAACGGAAAAAATATTTCGGTGGCTCAACAGTTACCAACATTAAAAAATTCAAATTTTCTGATAGTGAAATAAAAATTGAGTTAAAAGTCGCCGAATCGCTTTTAAACAATTAAAAATTACAATCGTAACCATTAACACCACAGTAATTGAAATGTCCAAGTGAACATTACTCTTATGTTGAACATGTAGAATATAAAAGAAAGCTTTTTGGAAAATTTAAACTATAAAGTTATATGATTTTTAAATGGCAGTTTTTTTTTTTTGTTTTTTTTTTTTTTTATAAAGACAGCTTTTACAATTTCTTAAATTCTCTAAATTTTATATAGAGAAAGGATTGCATACCCTAAATTAGATAAAATTGAAGATCACGCTGTTGCGAACGTTGCTTTGAAATTTCATGTGAATATACTTATCGAATATATGAAATAAGAAGACTTTTTTGAATGTTAAAACTTTCAGGGGTGATGGAAAGAGGTTAAAAACCGTTGAAAATAATGTAGTGAGATATGAATTGCAATTCTTTATACACTGCTATACATATCCTTGATTCGGGATAATAATAAGTTTCTAACAGTTTCCGATTCCCTAAGTGTATTGACAGCTATATCTTCCCCATACTGTGTCCCCTATTTATTTTTTGATTCTGTAATTCTTCGCATTCGATCTATCGTCTCTAATCTAACTTTATGTACACCCTGTCAAATTGATTTTTTATTGGTACCAGGTCATTGAGGGAAATGAAAGGTTCGATAATCTAGCGTACTTAGCTACTACGAATGTTAATTGCATCAATCTTTATTCAGCCGAGATAATATTCTTTCTTTCTTCAAAAAATGACATCGACATGTATGCCCGCTCGTTTTTTCCAATCCGCACTCCTATCCTTCTATTCAACTTTTCATTCCTGCTGGTCCATGGTTCCATGACTATCAAGCTCTTCAACATAACTCCATTGTATCCATATGTCATTTTCGATATCACAATTCACTCATCCCCGCTTTTCAGCACCGGGTGATCTGTCTTCATTTTCATTCTGTCTACTTCACCCACCGGAGAATAATTACGTACGCGATGCTAACCATTTGATTTTTGAGTGCTCATCTTTATTCAATGAACAATTCGTACTATACTTACAACTCAATGACACCTTATAATATTTCATCGATACTTACGTTTCGAAACCCTCATATTTTTCCAATAATCGCATCCTTCCTTTGCTCAATAGCGAGTAGAATCAAAATTTAAATCATTTAAAAAAAAATAAAAGATTTGTTAACCGAGCCCTCTAAAAAAAAATAAAAATAAAATAAAAAAACAGTAATGGCTTAATTCGCTATTAAGACATAATTTGTAACCTCGGATTTTTTTTTTTTTTGTTTGAGCTCACTAACGGATTCTATTTAAAACACATGTGTATACGAATAGATAAAAATCTGTAAATCGTTTTTCTAATATTTTAGTTCAAATTAGAATTAAGTTCAACACTGTAGAGTGTGAGATACACAATGCAACGACTATGAATAAACTATATTCGCATATATCGTCCGACGGGAGACACAAAACTATTGTCGACTCGTTATATCGGTTCTTATGAAATTGCGTGCGGTTATTTTGAAGATGTTTTGAAAATATTTACAACAAATTCTGGCAATCATATAGAACTAGAATATAAAAACTTGGAAAATAACCTGTTTCGATATTTCGTTGAAAAACTCGAACGAGTTCGATTAAACAAAAACAGGCACAATTTTAAAGCAGATTATAGCGGCGCATCGTCGTGTCACAGCGCTAAATCGCAATCGGGGCTACACGAGAGTAGACTAACATATATGTTTTTCTTGATACGGTCGTGGCGCGTAGGTGTCTCGTTTATAAGTGGCTTCGTCTGAATTGCATGCACAAAAACACGTTATAGAGAATAGTTTGTATCCATCTGTGTACCGCCGCGCAGCAGTCATTCGGTATAATATGAAAATCGACCTTCGTACCTCTTATCGACTTTCATCCAGCTTAAATGTGTGGTAAGGGAAATATTTTAAAAACGGAGCCCAGGAGGGTTTCCAACGACTTCTTATTATCCGGTGCTGATTTTTATCAGAGAACGGTTTACCAACATATTTACGAGAAAGTAAGGTTTTAAATTAAAAGTTACATTAGCTGATAGCAATACCCCCGAAAGAAGAATTTTTTAAATTCTTTCGGTTTTTCGTATCCCCCCATTATTATATTGCCGGCTCCAAAAGAAGATATTTTGTTTGTTTTTATTTTTAATGTTTGTTCGCGCGTATCGTTTGACTATGTGGACCGATTTTAATGATCCTCGTGGTTTATTCGAAAGTGGCACTATATAAGTATAGCGATAAGAATCAGTAAACACAGATACTCGCGGCAGTGGTTAAAATAAAACCGGAAAAAGGCGGTCTCTTTAGAAAAATTTTTATCGACGTACACCATTGACATTTAAAATATTTTTTATCGGGGTATCATTTACTATCGAAACGTAAATTGGAAAAAACTGCCAACTTTTAATATATCTAGACGAAAAACTTAAAATATTATCAGCCGGATAAATTTCGAATTAAGTGAAATCCATCCCCCCTTAGGGCCGTGCTCGTCACTAACCTAAATGTGTTTCATCTTCACTGTGTATACTTTTTGATCATTTCTGAACTGACTAAAAAAGAAATGTCAAGATTTAACGAGAAAATTCGATAAAAATACGCTAAACAATTAAAAATATTCGATAATAGATAATATATATTTTACAATAAAAAATATACATATAAAAGTGGTATTACGATTATTCTTAAGCGACATGTGAGTCGGCATGCAACGGAAAACCCTATTAAATGTTTCAGATATTTCCAACACTTGGCTTGTAGGCAACGAGTAATCGCGTTGCTATACCCATATTTAGCACATAGTTTCTAATTGATGTAATTTGAATTCGGTACAGGTCCCGCGAGGCCGAAAAACTCTTGCAGGAGGATGTGAATGGTATGTGTATAGGTGGGCGCATGATAAACATCTAACTATTAATATAAAAAAATCGAAAGCTTTGTATATAAGAACGTCCAGTAGATATAGAAAACATATAAACCATCTATTAAAATACCTAACAATAATTGCTTACATAATTATTTGACTTCTACTTCAAACTGAGGGTGTACACAACACTGGAAACGACGGAAGAGACTAAATATTTAGGATTAATCATTGACAGAACATTTTATCTTAGGACAAGCTTATTATAAATTTATCGAATAAAATTAGGCAAATGCTACCGGCACTTTATAAATTGGCTCTTTCAATACCATACGGTAGAGTTTGCGTGTATACTATAACGCTATAGTATCGTCTAGAATCGTGTATGGGATATCAATTTGGGGTGAAGCAAAACGGACGATAATCAAAAAGATTAGTAGTCAGCAAATGAAATGCTTAAAGGTAATATTACCTAATAAAGATCAGTTTTAATATTAGCTGGCGGAGAGAGAAAAATGAAATGTCTCTCCAAAGATGTACTACTTTTATCACCGATTACTTGAATATAAGACACCATAAATATATATCAATAGCTACGAAGACAAGAAGCAGGACACAACGAATAATAACGATAGGGAGGTATATTTTATTCGACCGAAAGGCATAAATAGTAAGATTGATAATACGGATGAAATAGTTTTAATTAGGTTCTAGAACGGATCCCAGAAGATATAATGCTAAATAGGAACCTGGAAATTATTAATTAAGCAATGGTTGGTTAATAACATTGAGTGACATTAGATAAATTGCGAACTGGCTGTGGCGGAGAATCGACCATTCCTATATATTTGTCGAACATGTGGTTATGAAATTGTATAAATAAGTAGTTTTTCTTTTTGTTTTTATCTTTTTTAGTCTTGTTTTAGTATTATTATTTTATTTTTAGTTTATATTTTCTCACTATTTATAAGTATGAAAATTAATAGTATAAGTAAAGAACTATTGTAACACATTTTTTCTTGAATAAACGATGATAAGCGTGTTGAGCATCCGCAGACAAGCAGTATGCCTTGCGGGATCCACAACTTATTTTTTTTTAATTAAACAAAAAAAAAAAAAAAAGTACCGTAATATTATTTAAGGATAATCGTAATATCCGGATGTGTATGACTCTGCAACGTGTTATTTTTTATCAAATAATCTCTAATTTTTACTATTGCCATTAAATTTTTAGACTTTTAGACTGAATCTCGAAGCCGGTATTTTTTTGTAAAAATTAATGTTGTTTTAAATGTTCGTATAATTTTCTATTATTTCTTTCAATAATTCGTGATTTTTGATATTTAATTTCTGTCGACTGTTCTTTTCAGGACAATTGTCTGTATTTAATTTAAAATTCACGTAACGAACCTTAACGAGAATATATATACACATGTGTGTGTGTATATTACAGCTACATGCAAAGATCACGGTAATACTAATTACAATGCTAATTAGCGATAAACGTTCATTTATATATTCGGTATTTTTGTACCATAGTCATGCGCCGTAGTAATTATTTTCTAATCACCCGGTTGGCTTATTATACTCATTAAATTACATTTGTTACTTTCAAGCAATCGGTACGAGCGGGAAGTACAAGCTGTTTTCTTTTAACGATTGTATTTTAGATGTTTCTATCCGTGAAAAAAATCATCGTCTTAGAGCATATTTTCTTTAGCGCCTGTGATCAATGTTTATGTAGATGACATTTATTTCAGCCCAGTTAACTGTGGGGTTGCTAGCCTATAGCGATATTTGTTACGAACCAAGTAGTTCGATTATTTTCAATATATGCGTCTAATTTTCTAGTATTCATCGATGTCTTGTTAGCATTTCGTATGCGTCGTGATCATTGTCGCTTCAAACCCTGCTGCATCCATTGTCGTGAAAACCATCAGAATGTGATTCCTTCCACCTTCGTCTTGGACCTTTATTAACCTTTCAGTGTTCCGATTATCTTATTCGGCGACGGACGACTGTATTCGATACAACGAGTAATAGATTCGGCAAATCGAAGCGCACGATTACACGATTCCGGATCACCGCGAGTCCGATTCCTTTCGATATTTATTGGTGCCGAACTTCACTGGTGTTTATGCTCTTATGAAATAGTCAAAACGACGCTGTATTTTTCTTCTATTTTTCCCGTGAAATGCATAATCCATCATGTAGTAATAAAGCGACTATTCAATACTACCGGTAGTTTTTATTATTTTTTTGGTATACTGTTTTAATGCGAATAAAATTTTCTGCCTTGAAAGACTCTCAATCTTTTTAAATCTTCATCAGCAACAGAACTAGGATAATTGTTTATTTTCTTTACGGACACTCTGGTTTTCACTTTCAAATGATCTTGGAGTTTTTCTTATTCACTCGTAATTTTTCTGAATTCTTTAAACTCTCTACTAAAAAATTTTTAATATCTTTTGACGCTATCTCTTTCAAACGTATTTTCCTACGATATTAATACGTTCTCAATAATTTAACGCGTCTCAACAAAAACAAACTCTCTTCATATAATTTTCCTTTTACACCCTCTCCGCTCTGTTGTCGCTAATCTAGTTCATATTATTTTCTCGTCCTTTTAGTTCGTTTTTCTCTGCATTTTCGGTCATTGCAGAAGTGACAGCAATGAAAAAAAGTTTTTTATGTGCCATATAGGTTACCTTTTCTTCCAGAACTATGTTTAATCGGAAAATCGTCTATGTCCAGCATTCTTTCGGAAATGTCCGGTTTAACAAACTGAAAGCTATACACTTATGTGAATAATTTAAAAATAGAAATACAGCGATTAGATTTCTGTGATTTTCATCTTACAATTTCCGGCAATTCAAAATAGGCTTGCTAACGAGAAATTACCGTATAAATACATGCGGATTTAGAGTAGTTCGGATACATGTCGGCGCTGTCTTTAAATTATAATTTAGTCTACACTTATCGTGATCGAAGTTCTTGAACAATTTTCCAATTGGGAGGGTTAGAAAAAGTTGAAGATTAATATGTGCGTGTGTCTTAAACAGTACTGAAATTGAGCTATTATGATAGTAATACATTTTCAATCGTAGTAAGCCCGTGGGGTAAACTATAAACGCCCCGTATTATATAATGCAAATTTCTTAGATTATATCTTGTCGAAATTGGGAGCAGCCACCTTTTGCTAAATAAAATCCAGAGAATAAAGAATTGATTTCTGATTAGAAGTTGCCCGAAAATATTTCATTCGCCCTATCAATTTGGCTGAAAGGTGAGATTATGAATTAAGAGTACCATAGAAAATGAGTTCGTCATTTCACCTGTCTGATCGAGACCATTAGAAAATTACAGTTCGGCCGGTTTATAATATTTAACTCTTGCCGACTGCAAGTATAACCGCGAACTGATTTGGTTTCATCTGATATCGGTGGTTTCCGTACACGTTTTTGTCGCCGTTTTTTTGCTTTATCGTTACTTCATTAGGAAAGAGAGGTATTTCAACGGTATGTATAAGCTATTAGCTTCGAAACGCGACGGTGTTTTAATTTTAAATTCATTATTATTGTATAAAAGGTGTGTATACATGAATGATTCATTTAATACTAAATGGTTAATTACATTTATTACGAAAACGCGTTCTCAAATATATTCCTTACAAATAATTACATCGACTAACTGTCCGCTATTTTTTTATTTATTTTTTCTATTGGTTTTCTTCTCTAATGGATGTGTTTACATTATCCTCCCGTGGTTGGTATTAAATGCTCTACAAAGTGTGTTCATTTAATACGCTGTTGTCAGCTGTTTGCCGCTTATTATTCTGATTACTAAACGTTTTTATTTCTTCATGAATTTTGACCAAGGTTTTGTACCGAAAAACATTTGTACGGCTCCACATTTATAAGAACTTAATTTTAATTTCCTATTCGGATCTTCATTTAGCGCTGATCATTAAGTTTTTTTTTTTCCACCGGAGGCTACGTTAATTATGGGCATTAATCTAGCGCAATTGAAATTTTTCGAAGTTTCAATGTACGGCAACGGGATTCGAACCAAGTCCTAATGAAACACCACCGCCTAACCAATATATACGTTTATTATTATATGTGTGTTGTGATTTAGTTAATATAGTTTCAACTAATTCCGAGATTTTTTTTTTTTTTTTTTTTTGTGTATAATCGGTTTGTCAGCGAGAGGACATTAGCTCCAGAAATGGAAAAGTGGAGAAAATTAAATATTCTTATGAACTTAAGAACAGAGAATAAAAATAATTCAAGGACAGCAATAACTGAAGCAGAGAGAATGAGAAAATACAAGCAGCACTCTTAAGAATAGTAGGGATATCAAGTTTTAATAGCAAATAATAGGATACCTGCTTAGTAGAGAAGGCCGCGCATTCAAATAAAATGTGATCAGCAACACAAGAAAAGTATATGGATGATGGATGAAAGGGATAGAATGGAGTAAATATAGATGAAAACCGAGAAAATGATGCAGGAAGAAGATTATGGTTAAAGCGAAGGCGACAAATAGCAGAAACCGTAGAACGTTTAAGAGAGAGGAAGTATCAAGGAAACCGTGGATGAAGTTGTAGAGATGGCTGAATAGAGCGGTAAAAGGAGGCAGGATTAGAAAATGAAAAAGAATAAGAGTTGAGCCATAATTTGGAATGAGCGACTGAGAAAAGAAGAAGGCTGAAAATTCGCCCAAAAATACGCCTAAAAATACGCCCAAAAATATGCTCCTGGAAATTGAAGAACGGGCTAAGGAATCTCGAGCGTCTCATTTACCTTCAATATCCAAATGACCAAGAATCGATAAAAGATGGATTTCGATCGAGTGAAGGTGGAAAAGATCATGAACGAGGGAGCGTATACGAAGTATTACGTAATCGATAGAGGGAGAGGAAGAGGGTAATGAATAATTAAATCAAAGAAAAAGTAATTTTTATTTAACTCTAGAGCAGTTGTTTTTGGGGTTTTCTTTTTTTTTTTTTTTTTTGGACAATGAAGGAACCAAGAAAGAAACAACAGAGAGCAATAGAAATGAAAGAACGAAGCAGCACTGTAAGAAGTAAAAAAAAAACTGTTACGTTTAAAGAATTACGAGTAAGTAAAGAAATGCTCAGACGATATAGAAACGAAACATTTGAAAAGAACATAATCGTCAGAATTACATTCCTATTTATCACTGTGTGGTGATGCAGAAATGACAGTGAGAAGATAAGAAAAGTCAATAAAAGTGGAAAACGATAACGATAGAAGGGAAGAAGGCTTTAAAACGCAAACGACATGAAGAAATAATGTATGCCGCAAGAAAGGGTTGTTATGAATCCCCCTCACAAAAAAAAAAAGGCTAGACAAAGCGGCAGAATAGAATAATAAAAGCAAAGTCAAAATGCTTACTTTTGTTTTAACGACCGAGAATAAATTTGTTCCTTTTCTGATTAATTGGAGTTTTTTTTTTTTTTTTTTTTTTTAAAGGCACATAGAAATTGTAATAGATATTACTAGAATTCGAGTACTACAGAGGGACGGTGAAGGAACCAAGAGAAAAAGTGAGAGATGGATAGAAAGAACAAAGGCTCCGTAAAGAGCAGGAATTATTAAGTTTAGCGAGTGTGTTATGAGTAATACTATGAAAACAGAGCGCCGGAATATTTGGAAAGGGTATTTCCGGATTCCGTAGCGGACAATAAGGAAAGCTTAAGGGGGAGGATATTTCTTTTTTGATTGGTCTATTCGAATGTTCAGTTATTGAAATATTTTAATTTTGTGTCATTTCTTTTTCCGCTATTCCTTAAATTTATTCGTTGATTACAACGTTTCAATCGGAAAGGAATGAAATAATATAGAGAGTCGGCAAAAATGTACCGACCGGAATTCTTTTACGATCCTGTAACTCTACTTTCGGACTGACAATGTTCGAGTATTAAACTTTCAAGTCACGCGTCCTAGTCGTTGGATTAATATTGCCTCTTGCAGGTGAGTTCAAAGAAAAAAGCACAAAAAAAAAAAAAGTCATGGAAATGCTGCTTTTTTTCCTCTGATACCTGAATTTTGTACGGGTGGTTTTCTTTCGGGCCGGATTCGAGAATCCATAATGAAAATATCTGAAAAAATTATCGGCTGAATGTCTAAAAAATTGATGAATTGAAAAAAAAAAAACCCCGGTAAAACCCGGAAGAAAAAGAAAGTAAACATTTTTTGCTTCGACACTTGTCAACTTTGTTTCCGCCGTCACTCAGTTCGTAACAATGTCGCTGTAAAAATTAATGAACGGTGTTTTTCCACATTTATTGACTTTATGTAATAGCGTTACATCATCTGATTTTGTGTGTTACGCTTGAATATCATTTTTTGAAGAGCATACTCGTATACTGCTCATTAAAAAAAAAACGAATAAATGCGCCAGCACTTCCTCCCTGCGTCGAACCAGCTACGCCTGTCGCTGTCAGTCCGAGCGCAATTTAAGCTGCGTCAATTTTAAAATATTCATTTGTTGTTGAGCGTAGCCGACAGTCGACGTTGCAGAAGTTCGACGAAAGTTCAGATACTTCGAGACCGATATATAGCTTGAAAATTTTTCACTTTTTCCGTTTGCGTCAAAGTGAAGATTCCTGCGTAGAAATTTCTCTGGCAGAATGTCTAAAGCGTGTCGAGACTTTCAACATTAAAAACTCTAGCAGCAGCAAGGAGAGTGAGGGATAGAACGATCCGGGATAGGAAGTAATTCCTAGAAGGAGCATAAAACCGATTGTTATTATTATTATATTACGTTCGAAAGGCTAGCAAATATTCACGAGAATCGCATATTTCTCACCTATTTCTAACAGACGAAACTTTGAAACTATTTCTTCGTACAGAACACGAACCACCGGGCTCCTTTACGAATTTTTGTCTGAAAGTGTGAGACTTTCGGGAAATTTCATTAATCGGCGGGATTTGTCGACAGTCCAAAAATTTAAAGAACATTTACGGAAATACCTGGTTACGGTGGGGAGACTTGAAAATATTGAAAATGATACCAAAACTTACGTGTGCTTATTGAAAAATCTCTTTCACTAGTGCGATCAAGCAAACGGGTGATACATGGTAACGGATTTTGTCTGTACGCATGTATAAGAAAAGTGAAAATTTGAAGTGTCTTTTGAAACTCCATCATCGGCATTAAATCGAAAAGTATTCTTCCCCGGTTTTTCGAATACCGAATGAATCTGGAAGGAAAATTTATTATTCCGGGGTGTGGGGGGGGTATCAGTACCGCACTTTTTTTAATTTTGCTCGATTAACAGATTTCAGTATGCGCAATTGGCCTGTAGATGAAAAGTCGCCGAGATGTGTTATTGTGAAATTTTTTATCAATCGGCTCCCTGCCCCCTTTCCTGGTAACGTGGGCGAAACTATTCCCTAGGTTCTTTTCATTTACTGTTTTATTTATTTAAACACAACAACAACAACAAAAACGATTTACATATGCACACATACATTTTATAATTACTAAAATGGTAGGAGGCGTTTCGCGGAGAGATCGAATAAAAGTTTCTAATTTATTAATTTTTTTGTATATATTTCTGTTTCAGGTAAGTGGCAAACTTAAAATGCAACCTTAATAGTGAATTCTAGTTCGGCGACGAGGAAACCAAAGGCGCGAAGAGAACGGTTATACATTAGTTTTGTTCGTTAACGGAAGAAGGTTTATTTCTACCTGTTTGCCAGTTCCTGTTTCCTGCTTACATCAAAACGGTTAAATTGCACAAAAATGCTGGTAGCCTCCCGTTTAGAAAATGTTCACAATTAACAGCCGTAATAACTGGTTGTGTTTTATTTTGGTGACTAGAAGCCATCTTAAAAGCGGCGTTCGTTCTTTATTGTCGCTAGTATTTATTTTAATTATTACATTTTCATTCTTTTTTTTTTTTTTTTTCCATTTTTCACTATTATTATTTTTATTACTTTTCTCGTTGCTATCAACATTATTACTACGGGTGCACTATTAAACGGTCTGCGCATGCGCGCGATTCCCTATTGTTTAACCGCAGTAACGGTCGGCTCTGTCGCGTCAGTGCGCGATAGCCTCTATCGGTGTACGGTACGTCTGTGGCCGCCGCTGATGTACCCGATTTTAGTCTAGTCCAGGTGTTTTATGGACTTCGCCGTTCGGGTCGCGCGCGCGGTTTATCAGTTTGCTCGAATTTAATTTTTTCGGCTTTCTATTCTCGATATTTTTAAGGGTTCGCGGATTAATTTCTTCTCTCTTTTCGATTCCCGCAGTTTTGCTAAAATGTTCGCGTCGAATATATTTATGCGCGATGATTGTACGCTATTTTCCCGCGAACGATAGTATTGCGATTTTATCGATATGGAGAAACGCGTCGCCGATAAATCTCCCGATAAGACGAACTGGGCCGTTCCGAATTCGGTGTTACCCAGCATGCGATCAGAGTCGGCCAGTAGAGCCGCCGGCAAGTCTGGACCGGCCGATTCCTTCCTACGGACTTTGAAAAGGCACTCATTGCGAGTTAGGAGGTCGAGATCCTTGGCTGTAACGGAGAAGCGAAAATCAGGTACATTAAAACCCGACAGTGTAAATCCTTAGGTGCGAGATGCAATCGACTGATTAATGCCAGGCTGTCTGAAAACGGCGTTTTAAACGGAACCGGTTCGAGATGCGTTTTCTACGGCCAGCTTAGAGACGGGGCTACTTTATTATTATTATTATTATTATTATTATTATTATTATTATTATTATTGTTATTATTATTATTATTACTTTTTTGGGCCCGTGAACACTAATGATAGTGAGTTTTTCTCTCGAATGAAACGCCGACAACTAGTAGTAGTAGTAGTACCTCTGATTTATTTCGAGATAACCATGATGTGGTTGTGGAATTTTCTTCCTTAACACGATGAGAAGAATTTAGTGTTGCCCCTTTATAGATCTGAAATTGAACCAGTTTTTACTCGCGGTACGCTTTTGATTTCTCTGCTAGACTCAATTCGATTTCGGATCAAATAAAAATCTATCTGTTAGCGGTTCGAGAGTTAGGAACGATCTGTGAAACTTGGGTGTTCGGCAATTGAGTATCTTAACGGGGTGAGGTGGGGGGGGGGGGCTTTATAACTGATTACCTGTTGAAACTAAGAAGCAAATTTTTTTCTTTTCTTTTTTTCCCCGCGGATTTTTAATTGTGAGTTTCGCATCGTTCGTTTTTTTTTTTTTTTTTTTTTCTATTCTTATCACGAAAGAAAGAAAATGAAACTGTATCTTTAACTCTTAACGTATTTGCGATTATATTGCGTTTTCAAACGCCATCGAGTATTTCCGAATTTTCACGAGTAATGAAAAAAATAGAAATAAAATTGAAGACATAAAGAAACGAATACTAAATTTACGCGGAAATAGAATAGCTATAATATTAATACTCAAGAGACCAAACCTCAATTTTAACTGGGTAACGTTGTGTTAAAATTCATTTTGCCGCTTTAGATCCTACAGACGCGTTCTTTTTATTTATTTATTTTTTTTCTAGTGCATCAATATATGAAAATTGTTATACGACATAAAGAAAATGAATAAAATATTTAAAAATTTTTGGCAGCGGGATTTTTATTTTTTTTTTTTGTTTTTTTTTTTTTTTTTTCTAGTGAATTCTAGGTAATAAGTCATTTTAAATTATTTACCGAGAATTTAAAATTTTTTAAAATAAAATTGCGATTACTACTTTTTTTTTATTGTCAGTGTTGTTTTTTTAGGGATAAGTAATTTAAAATAAATTACTCGTATTATTGCTATATAGATTTTAGTAGTTCATTCATTTATCACTCGCTTTCTACGAATTTTAACTGTTGTCATAAATTTAACCAACTAAAATCTTATGAACCAGCAGGGGGAAACTTTATATCTTACTGGCTCGTGATTTTGTTTTAAATGACCTCAGTTAAGATACATTATCGAAGAAACTGCGCCTTAACTGCACATTATAGCTTTTTTCAAAAATGTTAGCCGCCTGCTTAATGCCTAAATTATAAACGATAAAATCGCGGAGTTAGGGCTGATCGATGCTGCAAACTAGTCCGTTAAAAATGCTTAGAATTGCATTCTTCTACGTTCTCTTTTTTACACTTGTATTTCGAAAAATTTCAACTGTTTCGAGAGATTCAGCTTACGGAAACAGGGGATATTGCTGCTGCGGTAAATATTGCAAGTCGTTTAGTCACAGATTCCCTATCGTTTGTTTGGTACTTTACCATTATTCCCAGTCGTCTTCTTATTCGCAGCTTTGTTATACAGTGGTTTGAGAACTACTCGTGCGGTATTGTCGTGATTCTTTCGAGCGTAGGAATAAACGCTCTAATTCAACTATTCCATAACCATGTGCTATTTAATTACGACAAATTTGAACTTAGTAGAAGAGGAGTTTTTTAATACGGAGAATTAGGTTTTTTCTCCATACACAGTGTCCACGGTAGGTATTCTGACCATTATACTTATCGCATTGATTCGTTTCGTAGTCCACCGGAATATTTCCATTTAATTCTCGAAATATCAGCCACGTGTAAGTCTTAAAATGTCTCTACCCAGGCTAATAATAATTTTAAAAAGAAAACACATCTTTTTTTGATTATTTTTTTTTCTTTTTTTAAACAAAGGGTGTATTGAAAAAGGTAAACTTTTTGAAAATCTTATTTTTAATCAGTGCGAAAATTTGAATTTACTTACCTGGCGTAATGGTTAACCGTGATGATCAAGGCGGTTCCATCAGGTGGATGCTCTCCATTGCACATCGGAATGTTGACACCTACGAATATCTCTAATGTGGATGACTCGAACGCATAATTTTTGATTTATGATCTAGTTCAAAATTTATTCACTTGAAATATATATATATATATATTTTACTTTATATCCGCGATTTCAGTTATTTTATAGTTTATTTTTGTGTGCGATAAACCTATTCGATACGACTAAAGTAGTTAACATTCCGCAAGGTAGCGCACTTGGCTCATTCTTGTTTAAATTTGAATTACTTCGCCGCTCTAGAAGAGGTTGAAATAGCTCCTTTTTTCTCGTTATGCGGAATAGAGGCTATATTGGAAATAGATTAATAAGTGGCAAATTAAAACTCTAATAAATTCGAAGCCATTTCAATTTACCTTAAAGACGTCCGAACAATAACTTAACATTTCGCGTTGTTAATAATTAATTTTAGGAAGGATCTTAATTTCTTAGGTGTCTTACTTGATCGACGATTTACCGTAGTAAACACGTCGATTATATTTCATAATGCTAGTTTTATCATTATTGTTATTTATAGAATAAGGTAAGTTAGTTTAAATTTTTCTACTACATATCTATTTTAATAAACGTTGATAAGAGTGTTGGGCACTCACACAACGGTCATATTTGCCCTGTGAGACCCACAATTTATTTTTTAAATAAAATAAAAAAAAAAAAACAAAGTCCTTGCGCCTATATTCTTACTTCATCCTATTTTTAATAAAAGTAATAAAATCACTGCTATTTAAATAAGCTTATCGTATACAAATGTCATGTGCTTTTGTCCAGTTTGATTCTATACATCTAAATATTATTACTATTATTATTGCGCATTTGTGGGTATCTTTGTATTGATAATGATAATGATAATAATAATAATAGTAATAGTAATAATAATAATAATAAATGATTTGATTTGATTTTATTATTATTAGTAAGAATCTTCCGCGCGGGAGGTTGCAATGGGCATCCGATTAAAACATCTTATCCAACCTTTCCAACATAGTAATTATTCTTGCTTTTAGTGGCTTGCTTGAAATCTTTTCATTTATCACCAGCGGACGCATCCTGTCTTCAGAAATTTTATTTGGAAGGAGGCGCCGTTTATTTTCTTTAATCATTGGTAGCAAAATGTAATTCTTCAGTCCCATTCTCTTAATACCTTCTCGTTCCTGATCTCCGTGTCCAACTTATCCTGTTCATTCTTTTGCATATCCTCATTTCAATGGCATTAAGTCTCCTTTCCGTGTCCGCTCTCATTATCCACGTTTCTGTGGCGTCCCTTACTTTAAACCAAACGTAGCATTTCAGAATTTTCGGACGCAATTCCATTTTCATTTTCCGGTCTTTCAGAATTCTTTCCAAATTGTTAAATGTCGTTCTGGCCATACCCAGTCTTGATTTTATTTCGACATCGTCCCTGCCATCTTCAGGTATAACGACTCGAAGATATTTATATTTTGATACTTGTTCTATCCGTACCGAACTCCATCTACCTCGATACGCAGTGGTCTATTTTTTGTTCTTCTGATCTCCATTAGTTTGGTTTACGTTAATCTTCGTCCCGAATTTTCTTCCTTTATTATTCAATTTGTTTATCTATTCACATTTTGCTGCATATGTACGTTGCGTACTAGCTGTACGTCCTCCGTATCAATTCTATATCTTTTCAGGATTCGTAAAGTTTTGACATGCTTTACACATGGTCGAAGGCCTTCTCATAATCTATATAGGCTATATATGCGCTTCTGTTTACTGACAATTTTATATAGTGCTATCGCATCCGAGCGATAAAGCCAAATTGTGTTTCATTTAGTTGGCTGTGTCAATTTTTATTTCGGTTCTTCCATTTATTGTCACAGTTTTAATGTATGACTCATTAATGCAATCGTGCGGTATTCGAAGCATTTCCGCGGATTCCTCTTTTTAGGTATAGCCGCAAATGTAGAAATCTTGAAATCCTCTGGAAAGTACACGGTTCTGTATATTTTGTTTATTAACCTCGGCAATTTTTTTTTTTTGTTTTGCTCTTACTGGATGCATGCTTTATTAGCTTTCTAGGGATGATTTACCTTTCGTGTTTTAGCTTTCCTGATTATGTATTCTAGTCTTCCTTTGTGATATCCGGCGCTGTCCTTGCCGATTCAGTTTAAAATTTTTCATTCGGTTGTCCATGTTTGCATCTGCATATAGTTTGCCTATGTACAGTAGACATTCTTTCTTCATTCCTTCTATTTTTGCACATATCTCGTCTGCGTCATTTTCAAGCATCATTATTTTAGGTCTTTCTTTGTTACGGCGGTTTTTTTATTTTTATTCGGTTTTCTTTCTGCTGCGATTATTATCGTGTTTTTTAACTCGTTCCACATATGTTCAACATCCCCAGCTGTTCATTTATCTCAGTGGTTGTTCTAGTTTTTTCGAAAAAGTCCCTGTAGTTATCAAAGGGCTTATGTTCAGCTTCTCCATTTTCCCGACATGAGCACATTTTTTAAGATTGACAACTGGTGGTCCGTGTTACAATCTGCTGACGTTAGCGCACGGCCATTCGAGATCATGTTTTCCTATCTCATATTCACCATAATATAGTGTCTATTTGGACTCGTATTCGGTCTCCTGGGCTTCGCCATGTGTAAAGTTTCCTTGCATGATGTTCGAACCATGTATTGCACACGGCCTTTCTCTCGGTGAATTCTACGAGTCTTGCGCCTCATTCATTTTTCGTACCTAGTCCGAAAGGTCCTACTTCTGTTAGTTTTGCCCACTTTCGCATTGAAATAATATCCCATTACAAAAACAAATGGTTCCGTTTTCCTAGCTTCTCGATTACTTTTTCTATGCTTTCATAAGTTTTCTCCACTTCCATATCTGCGCTTTCACTTGTTCGTGCGTGTACTTATATTGTCGATAGTGGTTTGGGATCTTCATTTACACGTATCACACTCTGTTACTCATTCTGAGATTGTCAGAATTTGATCTGTTCTTTTGCTGAAGGTTTTTTTTTTTTTTTTTATTAATATTCCTACTCCATTCTCGTGATTTTCACCTCTCGAATATGTAAATTCGTATTCGTCTTTGTTTACCCTATCACTTCTGCTCCATCTAATTTTACTGATACCAAGAATGGCAATTTTTAATCTCTTTGCTTCTGCAATTGCATTTTCCAGTTTTTCGTGACGTTCCATGTACCAATATTCGGGTTTTCTGATGATGGCCAGTGTAAGCTGGTCGAAACGTTAAGCGAAATAAATTTCTTTTTAAACTCAGTTGTATCCGAAAATTATTCACTATATGTCCATTTTTTTTTTTTTTTACTTTTTTGTATTCTAAATTTAACTTGTTTATTTTTATTTATTTATTTTTTTCTTGTATTTGATTTTGATCGATCCTCGGTAGATGCCCATCCGGTTCCGTGCGTTATACTTGTCGCATCTGAGTCCTATTGTTATTATTTTATGAAATACACCACTTATTTCTTTAAAAAAAAATAAGTGTTCTATAATTACCTAAACTGTTAGACGTTAATCAAAGCTGTAATCGTAATCTAAAGTGGAAAGCCGTTACGTCCACTCAAATTATTGGCAGCATAGCGTAAAATCCATCAAAACTAATTTTCAAAATGATTAAATAGAAGTTCTAAAAGCGAATTATCGGAAAAATATGAACGTGTCCGAGTTTTGATGTGCTTTTTCCCACGTAAGACAAAATGACCGTAACAGAGGTATGTAATTTCTCATTTTCACGCTCCGCCAGACCAGACATTTCATTCTAATCTAATTCCCCCCCCCCCCCCGTAACCATCCTACATTGTCGTGTACGTACTTAATTTTTCAAAGGTTTCTGCACACGTTGATGAAGATTTAATTTAGGTTTTCAAAGGTACCGCGACTTTTTTTTCTCCACAAAGGAACTGTTAACGAATCTATTCATTAGCAGGATTCTTTGACGTTATTGAAGAATTAAAGAAATGACAAATTGAATAACACTTCAAAAGGTTCACTCTAATTGTAAGCAGTGGTGGTATGCGCTGTATTATACGGCGGTGACAATGAAAAATCGTCGTTTTTATTCAAAGGTACATTTTGGTAATATTGAAAGTGGATTTCTGAACAGCTCGTGAAGTACTGATTCGCCGCAGATTATCGTATCAATCGATTACTTTCACACTCATCAGAGACCATATGGCGTTTTATTTGCAGCACATTGTCTTCAAGCGACGGTTACCGATGTGGGCGTACTTGTCCAGTTTGTGAATAATGTTTGATTCACATATGCTCTATCTGGTTAGTCTCCTGTAAGTAAAGTTGTTCCATCGTTGGAGAATCGGCGTTTGCCACCACCGTTTACAGTTCTATACGTCATTTCTGGTTTTGCCTAGATGCAAAAATAACGACTTTTTCCCCTTGTTTGGTCAAATTTTCGAAGGTGAATTTTGAAAGAAATCGCAGTTGAATCGAGATCGTGCGAAATAGTCTTAAATGGTACATTATCGCGGACTACCTGAAATTGCCGAAAGAGCGCACACACACGTAACCTATATATATATATATATATATATATATATATATACATATAAACATAATATATATAATATATGCATATATTAATGCTATTTTGAAAACCGTTACGAAATATGTAATGGTTTTTTTGTTACGTTTTATGAAGAAAATATTTTACATTTCCGTAATACCTATTATTGGTTAAAGAAATTTTAGTGCAAATAACGCATTGGAGTTACTGTTCTATAATTATTATAAAAGAATAAGGGAGAGGCTCGAAAGATCGAGTTTATAAATGACGATGTCATTCTTGCGCCACGGAGCTCTATTATGAAAAAGTGTTGTGAGGTATGTAGCTAAGGTTGTAATAATAGTTGATTATTACCTTTCTTGAAAGTGACGTATTAAATTGAAATTTGCTTTTCTATAAGTGTTTAGAACTATCGGGGTTCGAAGGTTTCAGTTCTATGCATGTTTATTGCGCATGTAAAAGTATACGAAAATGTATAATAATTGCAATTTTTCGAGAGATTAATAATGTGAGCGTGCCAGAGAGGCAGCATCAATAGAGTAGGGGGTAAAAATTTGATTCTATTAATAACTACAAATATGCAGATATTGATTGTTTTAAATAATTTGTGGGATTGCGCAAAAGTAATTTTACACTTATATACCAACTCGTCGATTTATGGAGAACATTAATAAGACGGTTATTAAATACCTATAAAGGTACAGAGAAAGGTACTAAACCGTAGTCTTCGTTCAACATCATTGTTCGCCTGAAACGACAAATTTTCGTTCGCCTACAAATTATGGTAATGACGAAAGAGTACGATAAAATCACGCAAACTCGTGCCATTTGCTATCGATAAATGCGTGTATAGATATGTAAATAAATAAAGAGCATAATATAATAATTGTGCGGGCCAACCGGGTTTATTATTGATGGTTGCGGATGTGTCAATAAAAACTGCTCAGGTATAAATTACTACCGAATTCCTATACGAAGGAATTTGCTGTAGCGCGCAATAACACCCCGTAAACTTTTACGAACATGTACAGGTGTTAAAGAAGTTTTATTAAACAAATGTGTCTAGTGATTATGTTTTAACCTGATGGCTGGTTTGAATTTCATTCTATAAGTGAAATTATTAACTGTACTATTTTAATCGACAGTTTATGGAATGATAAAACCCAATGACGTATGACATCTAGCACTGCAATTAATTTTACGAATATAGGGAGAATAAGTCTTGTTTTCTGTCGATCTTTATAACGTTTTAAATGTAATTAGACTGGACGATTTTTTAATTTACGTCTATTCGAAACAGATAAATAATCAAATAATAACCAAAATAAGATCGTAGGAGTCAAAATAATTAATGCAGATATCGCACGACGAAAAGAATACAAAAAAAGTGGTACCACCATGTTCCATATCACTAATCGCTCTCAGCAGTGTAGCGGTTCTGGTTTACCTTAGACATGTGCTGACGCAGGTTGGCCGGTATATGTGTCGTCATGTATCGACTTTTATCGAATAAAGATTTTTTAAATTGTAAAACACACCGGGGTTCACGCACGCTTGGTTTTAGTGCGACGTTGATTAAAAAGATCATTTTTCTGTATATTACAACAAAATGCATTAGATGAATAAAGAAAAAGCGTTGATTTTTTTGAAATTCCTTTTTTCGAAAAAGACGCCCGCGTTTCTTTTTTGGGGGGAGGGGGGGCCGCCAACCGAGGGCATTGTCCAGTATTAGGCACATTCGTTTCACCTAATTGTAACCCTTTAAAATTTCATTGTGCAAAGCCAGACAAACATTAAAAACGGATTTCGTTATAATTTTACTTTTACTAGTTGTTTTACGTAGTTAAATTTCGGCTGGAAAGCATTTTATTTTACGATTATAACTTGGTTATTTTATAAATTTTTCCTTACAATTTTACTTGCACGTCAAAGTACGCATTTTCAAAAAAAATTCGTTTGGCTTTTTATTTTTCTTGTTCAGCTTCTGCTTACCCGTTATAGAAAAAAAAAGACATATTTTTTGTCGTATTACATTATTTCGTGTTTTTTGTTGGGTTTTTTTTGGGGGGGGGGGGCTCGTTAATTGAGAACCTTTACTCAGAAATAATTAAAAAATAAACGAAAAAGTTACATGATGAGCCGATCATCAAATATCGCTAATAAGGAATCAGTGGAAGGGAGAACAGAAGGAAAATTTCGTCTCTTGTGATCCTGATTTTCTCGTTAGATCTTCAGCCAAAACTAGTTTTATTGTATAGAATCGAACAGAATCTTGAATCACTCTTGAAGTTAAACTATCGAAATTCAATTTTGTTGTTTCTCTCACCAGACTGTTGTAATAATTTATTGTTTCCTTTTTTTAGGTGTAAAAAATAATCTTTGAGTGGTGAACTACATTTAAATGTTTTTGCTGCTGTCACCCGTAGGGAGGGGTCGGAAGTTACCGATATATCACTGAATAAACTTGTTTTAGACGAGATAGATTTTTTTCAGCTTAGCTGATTATTTACCAAGTCGCCCTGCGTTGTTGTTATTGGTTGGGTGTATTTATTTTACATATTTACCGTTCTGTCGAACAAACTTGAATAGCATCTGTTGAATTTTCTAAATGCGAAATAACAGTTTCTGCGTATATTAGATTATTGCGGTAAATTGTTGCAGGCGTATTTAACCTGTAGAAGAGAATTTAGTTAATATTTCAAACGAATAAAAATATATAATTCGAGGTCACGAATGAATTTACACGGTCATGTCACAGTAATCGTGTGTATATTTACACATATTAGAAAATTGTAAAAATTTTATATAAACTTTCCGCTGTTATTGTTAGCATATACAAGCAGTCAATTTGGTGTTTAACGTCTGATGAAATTTTACATACTCGTACATATTTTTATTTATGGTATATACATACGTGCGCGTTAACGATGGAAAATATATTCTAGTCGTTAAATTAGACAGTTCATCTTATTGTATAATGTCAATACATGTTCTGCAGGTGTCTCTCGACACGTGCGCGGGAACGGCGTGTGCGCTTTCACGGAGGCTAACGCTATGGTAGATATATGCGTGCGCGGAAAAATAAAAAATACGTACGAATGGAAAAAAGGCGGCGAGAGGGGACGGGCCTGGGTTAGTTTCATGCTTTAAATATGGGTTCATTTTTGGAATTTGTATACTTACGCTTGGAATTTTGAAAAATCGCAGTGCGCAGTGGGTAAGAGGGGAGAGCGTGGCTTGGGTTTCTTTCCTGCTTTAAATATTATACTTTGGTTAATTTTTAAACGTTTCGAATTATCGGAAACTTGGGGGAACCGTACGGAGGAATTTGGGGGAAACTCGGGGGATTTTCAACGTTAGAACAAAAAATTGAGTTACTATTTGCCTCCCACATAAAATACCTCGGTTACTTTCAGCGCGCGGCAGAGTTTTAGAGTGTTATGTTACCGAGTCGCCAGAACGTATATTTATTCACTACTTATATATATATATATATATTTCACATGTATGTATAAATTATCTTTGGCCGAGGATAATAAAATCTGTAACATTTTTGCGTTACGCTAGCGAGATATTTATTTCATAAATACTTACTCTTCTATAAGAATTACAAAATCATCCGGTAGTTCGGTGTATGGCGAGATGCGAAGAGTCCACCCGGATTTAATAGTATGAAATGAAGATAAATATTTATAATGCTTCTGTATCTCATGCCTTTAGCAGAATGTCTTAATTTAGTATCAAAATTCTTAGAAGTTAATATAACATTAAAATCATAATAAACAAACTGAAAATATATAAATCAATTTCAGTTACTATATATATATATATATATATATATATATATATATATATATATATATGTAGTTTTAATTCATTTTGAAAGGCTATTATGGTTTTAATTTTTAGCATTTTTTCATTTTAAAAATGGTGAATATACCGCAAATTGTTCAAAACTTCGGAAAATATTCGCCATTTTGTAGAGCAGTTTTCCTTGAATACATATTCTGCAGTTGAGGAGAAACTTTAATTTTTCGAACTGCTGGAAAGGCCGGAAATATGAATTCTAAGAGGAACAGATAAGTGTTCGGAAGGAGAATAGTGCAATAGTGCAATAAACAGAATTATTTAAACACACATTTCGGTGAAACACTCTTATTATATTAGCCGTATAGAAAAAGAATTTAACGTTAGTCACGCATGAAAGGAGAGGAGACTAGCACCGGGAAAAGTTTTAATGAAACTATCGAAAGCCGGCGTACTTTCGCTGAAAATAAAAAATGACAGCGAGCTTTTACGAAGAAGAAATGTTGTTTTTCTGTTTTTCCATTTTTCCGTTTTTCCCGTTTTTCCGTTTTTCCCGTTTTTCCGTCTGGCCTTAGTAACCGTTAGATTAAATTGCAAAATTTAATGTATCGCGCCGCAAAATCGAAGGTTTACAGCACAAATCACGTGGCTCTGGTCTTCCGTTTTGTTCATGATTTTCCGAGTAACTTCATTTCATCTAGTTAAAATATTCCATTACCGTGTAACAATGGCCTTTGATTCGATTGCAACTATTGCATTGGAAATATCGCAGATTACCATTTCGTGCGCATCCGTACACTTGTGATGAAATTGAAACGAAAAAAAATGCCTCATATGTATTTACTACGCATTGGAATATTTTTTTCTTTCGCTCGAGTGGTTTATCGATTGAAACGCACTACCCTCAAATTAGGACATTGTAAACGTTCTATTCACAGTAATGTCCGTTACTGTTTAAGTTGACCAATCGCTCACTTTGCGCTTAATTCTTCGTTTTTATAATAAACGTTTCCGGGTCACTTTGTCGCTTGTTCCGGCTGCTGTCTTTCAACTGAAAACTTCTTTATCACGCGATCTTTACAGCCGACTTTGTCGCAAAATAAGCGGGAAATTGCCGCTGTCAAATATATACGACCGTACTTTTAAAAAACCAAACAAAATCGATCATCACGAATTCTCCATCGAATAATCTAGATTCATTTAGGTGTACCCCATTTATTCGACAGCCTGATCGTACTGTGCGATTTGTCAAGAATTTCTTGTGATCTGACCGATTTTTACGACTATTTTTTCGAGTTATGAACATGTTTAGACACACGAACGACATCATAATTCGGGTTATTGAGACAGAAGAAATGCGTCTCTACCATTACACAGTACCGTTTGTACAGGGAAAAACTAATTAAATATGCGCGCACCGTCGTGTTCGTTCGTGATGAAACTTCCAAAATAACTAATCACTGCCTTTGTAGTAGAGGTGTATATTTAGTTTTGTGATTCTTTCTTCGCACGGAAGAACAGATAAGATGCCCGACGTGTCATATATAAATGAAATGTAATTCCACAGCAAATATATGGGGGGGGGGTACATGCCTGAATTCAAAATCACATGAAGACACGGTGCTTTTGAAAATCTTACATTTTCACGTTTTATTGTACGTTACGTTATTTTTCATATTGATTTTCAGCGTCTTTCTTGTTTCGATTTTTAATTTATTGAAATGCCCGCAGGTGTGAATATTGCGCAAAAGATTAACGTAATAACAGATTTTTTTTTTTTTTTTTTTTTGTTTGGTACCGGTAATATTACCGTAAATATAACTTAAATTTAATATTAAATTATTGTCTCGAATAAGACACTAAATTGAGATGAAATAATTGTGGAAATACGATAACAGCTATTTATATGCATACAGTAACTGAAATCAAAAAATTGATATGTTGGAAAAGAGATATGTGTGAACTTTTTCAGCTGTTGAGTAATCGGGAGAGCGTCCCTACACCACTTCCTTCTTAGTCGTCTAGTAGGCGGATTATCTGGGAGTCCAGATGATGAATACATTCTGTTGATGTTGGGATTACTGCTATGTTGGGATTTATCGAATAATTTTTGATACTGATGAATGAAAGTCTCTTGAACAAATGGAGAACGTTTAAATCATTATATTATAATGTTGTAATGTTACGTTGGAGACGTAAGTAATTGTACGAAGCATCTTCGATTGCAGCTGCTGAATTCTGTTAAGATTACTTCTCCAAGTGGAAGCGTATAATTCTAACCCTCGTTGCCAACGAATCGGCGCAATCATGGTTAAATAAATACGTAGTTTTGTGTTGTAAGTTCAATGCCGACCTACGTCCCAATAGTAGATGGAATAGCCTAGCGCGAGCGGCAACGGCCTGTCGTGCCATATGAGAGATCCATGTAAGCCTTCGATCCAGGTACATTCCGAGGTACCTTACAAGATGAACTTGTGGAATTACTTTATTTATTTATTTTTTTTTAATAATAGAGGTTTAAAAATACAAACTATATCTGCACATGATAGCGAGGTTTTCGGGCGATAAAAGATAAAAAAGATAAAACACAGACATAAGTCGAGTGTAGCGGGAATATACGGAATTATTTAATACTCAAATTAGTGTAATATGTTCGTAACGTTTTAAATATGGATTACTACTAACTGAATTATTAATTTTTAGAAACTATTCGAAATACGCACGACACGAATAATAACTCGAAACAGCAAATAGTCGAACTAATTATCGCCTGAGAACGAAGAAGAAACGAAAAAATCGGCAAGATCACATTATACCGGTTAAAAAAGTCTAGCTGTGATGTAAGGATACATTTACCAAATTTCAGCGAGTCAAATAATAAGTTAATTTAAAAATGGGCTGAATCAGCGTCATTCACTAACGAAACATGGAACACTTGTTTTGAAATAAAACTAGCCATGTTAAGTTCTCCAATGAAAACGTTTTGTATATACTAAAATTATAAACAAAAAAATTACTTATTCTAAAAAATATTTTATGAATTATTTATTATATAATAATTGTTGATTTTTTCTCGCATTACATAACAAAAAAAAAAAGAAAAATGTTAAAAAAGAACATCTAGTTGCTTCGAAATAAATCTTTTATACGAGAGTTAGTTTCCATTCAACAAATGTTTTGAAATTGACATTCGGATATTACGTCATGTATCCGATATGTTTTTATCTGTATAGTACGCGTTGCGTATATTTTTTCAAAAGTGTTTTTACGTGCGATATTTTTTAAATCGTACGTACATACATTTATACATACATTTATACATACATGCGGATATTATTAATAAGTATGTTTGCCTATGTTGATGCCTGACATTATTATATTGAAGCATCATTAATTTACCGTCAAAGACGTATTTAACTTATTTTTCTTCTCAACTACTTCTTTCAAAGCATAAAAACTGCGGCCATACATGTGTAATGTATCCGTTCCTTATGTAACACGTTGTAGCGCACTTTGTACTTAACGAGAAATTTTCACTCGTAAGATGTTGAATATTTTTTCTTTTATTTTTCCTTCCCCTCCGATTCATCTAATGATAAAATTTATTAGTACTAGTCCAACTGCGCGTGGATAGGCAAGTAAACAATTGATTTTTTTTCTTTCTAGTCTAGTGTCAAACTAGTTGACCACTAATTAAACAACACAAAAATAATGTAACAAAAAAAAAAAGGAAAGAAAAAAATAAGTTCGCGATCTTTAAAAAATGAAAATTCTTCACAGACATGGTCGTTTTTTGGGATGGATGCTCATGACCACCCCCAAAAACACAATTAGTAGAGGAATCGAAATAATTTGCTAATTACATATTCGCCGATGGTTGTATATATTTTTTTCGAATATTGTGCAAAAAAAAAAAAAAAAAAAATCAAATGTTTCACGTTAAAAACATTGTACATGTAAAAACGTTTAAATGATCTGCTTTTGTCTCTTAGGAATTCATTTTTAGTATCATTTATATCTTTTGAAATATTTACGTGAAGATTTACATTTTCTGAATTATTTTACATCAATTCCATTCGTATATTTCTTTCTTTCTTTTCTGTTTTTTTTTCTTTTTTTACTGTAATTGTAATCTATATGCAGTATGTCGTAAGATCCGGAGATCATCACCAACTTTTGTGAATTTCGGTAGCCAAAAACTGAAAAATTTAGCGCTTAGTCCTTTTCAGTGGTACCATAATGAATTAGAGTTTTTAAGATTTGGAAGCTGTCAATAACTTGAAATATTCGAAATTACTCATAACATGTTTATAATATTTTAAGAGTATAAAAAAAATCGAAATAATAGATAATATCAAAGCAATCTACTTTAATGTGATCTTTAAAAATCTGTTTTCTAGAATTAACATAATAATTTTAGCGCTAGCATTACACAATATAATAAAACAGTTGTAACTGCAACATAGCTCTCCTGCGCGCATAATAAGTTAAAATCATGATAATGAAAACTTTGGCTTTATTAAATTAAATTATTTAATAAAAAATACCGGTTGAAAAATCTGTTAAAATAAAATTACATAATTATGTTTAAGGTATGTGGCGAAACAGAGAAGAACTTAAATATTATTAAAAATAAAAATATACACTTTAAAAATTAAAGGAGTTGTTAATTTTTACAGTAAGATCAATTTTTAAGAAATATTTATATTTATATATATATATATATATATATATATATACTCGACCACTTTGGCCTCGCAAGGGGCTGTGCCCCTTGACCCCTCCTGCTTTCATTCCTGTCTCTTTCTCTTCTATACTTTGTATAAAATGATCAAAATTTACAACGTAATTCTTACTAGCATCAACACACACAAATAATAACATAACTACAAAAATCCTATTCTAACATTTACCTTCCGTTATATAAAATTAAGACATTTTTTCGTTACATTTTTTGTTACATATTTCATTACATAAAATTGTGACATTTTTTAAGTAACAATAACAAAAATCCTACAAAATATAACAAACGTTACATAAAATTGGGACATTTAGCGTTACATAAAATTGGGACATTTTTTCGAATGGGGGGTAGCCTAAGAATTACGTTGTAATTAATATATATATATATATATATATATATATATATATATATATATATATATATATATATAATTTCAAAAATGATCAAATTAAGATTAATGAACTAATTTCAAAACTAAAAATATATATTACTTTAATTGCGCAATATTATGTCCAGTTTCGTGTTTTTTAAATCCATGTTTTTAATTATTTTTACTATTTGTGCTGCTATGTATATGCCACTTTAAGAATTACTAAAATTTGTAACAATAACTTGGGTGAAATTTAGTGTCTCTTCCTTTTTTGCAAATCAATTTTGAGCAGTTGTTATATATAACTTACAGAAATACCCCTAACGTCCGCAAGTTTAACACGAGCGTTTACTGTGCAATATGCGTGTAAGTAGAATGATGAATAAAAGATTATGTGTGATATGAAATATTTGAAACAATAGCCGAACGAGAAATGGGAATGTTTTGGAAATCCACGCGGCCCAGAATTTTACAATTAAAACATGGCTATCCTTTTCCTTTTTTTTTTGTTTCTTTTGTAAACTTGAACTTTTTGAACCTTTTGGGGAGATACCGTATCAGGGCAGCCCGCGAGTTATCGGGTTTCTTTTGAACAGGAAATATTGTCTCTAGTAATAGCCGGATATATCGAATTACATAAATGGACATCATGTACGATGTACGGAATCAGGTGAAATGTCGCCACGACTTGAAGGGTGTGCATTTGTGTCGAAATATTACACCGCCGGATATCGTTAATATGTTTTTCCCTACACCTGTAGCATGATAATAGCGAACAAATGCATACGTCTTCCCCCACTGATTTGCCATTATGTTTATATCGTTGGTCTCTATGTACATACTTTCTTTTATCTGTAATACATATGCGTCCAGTTGATACCTCTGATACATACGCGCGCACGTATACACACACACACACACACACATACAACACCTATAATTCCTTGCCTACTCCTTTTGCGCACTTCTCCGTCGTTTAAACAACCGTTCTGCTTCAAACGTCTATACTTCGATAGTCGTTCTTTCCTGTTAATTGCCGCGATAGATCGGATTCGGTGACTTTTTTTCACTTTTTTGGTAGCCACTTCCTTGTGGGGCTTCCATGACTTTTTCGGTCTTCATTCGTAACAATATCCCTCATAGTTGGCAATTGATAATTCTAGCAAGTGTCTAAAAATGGAAAACAAACATATTTTTGACGTGCGCATACGCCACATTACTGACCCAAAAACAGATAATACGTTTGTTGAATAAAATTCTATAAAATGTTGTATATGCTAATGCCGAAGTTGTTTTTTTTTATTTTTTTTTATTTTTTTAGACAAATAGAATTAAAATTGTAAAATTTATTTCGCTCTTTCAAAGTTGTGTTCAATTTCATGTATAAATTTTTAACGTAAATTTAAGGAAATAAAGTTAGCATCGTCGTCCCGAAGAACCTTTTATGTACACGGCGTACATTAATTAATTTTTTAAGCAGTTGCCAATGACCATACTGTGAAAACCTGCTGAAGCATCTAAAATTTTACAAATTTCAAAAGTTAACATTTACAAAATTTTTACAAATTCGTCACGCTTTGTTGTTCTTTCTTTTTTTTATAATATTTTTTAATGTAAACATAAATAATGTAACGCTTCCCTTCGTAATTTCATTATTATTAAAGTCCGTCCGCGCGTTTATTGTCGCGGGATTTTGCGGAAGAACTTCATCCGCTGGAGGTTTACTGTTTCGCACCGATACGGACATTTTTTTCAAATTTATACTACCGCTTAAGTAAGAAGTAGTTGCTAATATTTTTTTGACGATTCCGAATAGTTCTGTAATTCAGTGCAAGTCTGGCGAATTGATTTTTACTTTAAGCGTTTGCCTTAAAAACATTATTCTCGGAACAACCATTCCGGGACTGATTTGTACGGGCTGTTTGTCGCGACATCAGCACTATGTCAATTTTTGTACCTTCAGGAATGTAAAGCCGTTCTGATTCGATTTCTATCATTTACCTTTGCAACTAATTTTTATAACATTCGAATGATGAGGTCATATTCGTAGACTTCATCGAAATTTAATTGAATTAACACAATCACTACTTCCACACTTTTAGAATCAAAATTTCTAATTTTTGTCCATCGCACCGTAATTTTCAGATCGTTAAATACCGAAATAATCGTTAAAATTAAAAATAATTTATTGACTGAAGGAAATTCTTAGTTAAATTTCATTACCAAATGGAGATTATACGTCATTGGCATGAATGCGTTTGGAAGAAAAAAATTAATTAATTAATTTTTTTTTTCTATTTTAATTCTTTGCCGATAAAATTTAATTTCCCTTTATAGAATTTTGCATATTTTCTTGTTATTTGATTCGGGACAATATATACAGTAAGTAGAGGTAAAAGGAGAGTTCTAGCTCAAAGGATGCCGCCACCGTTGATTAAGGCCTTCGAGGGCCGTTTCCAGAGCTTCTCGGACCGCGGAACCGCATTCCATTTGATTGTCGATCCCTTAATTACCGCACACACATGTAAATGTACGTGTATATACGTCTGCACACATATGTAAAAATCACCGTCATCATCACTATCGCGATAAATTCGTACGCGTGCCATCGCAAGTGACCTTGTACCTGTCAATCAATTGACCGATGCATGCCTTTGCTTGTATGTAAATTACCGTTATTCGGTAGCGACTGGTTTTGGAGGATTACGCACACACACACAATGATGTATATACGGTTACGAGCATCCGTACACATATGTAAAATTAGTTATTATCATTATTGAATTTGTTGTTATCAATATTATCAGTGGTCAGTCTGCAGGAATCGCGGTAAAATACAGGTTTTCGCCGTTCCGGTATTTCTAGGAATCGCGAAGATTTTCGTTCGGTCAGTTGCGTAAAACTTTTCTTTGTCCGATACATTATGTACGGGGGGGTAAGTCTCTATCTCACACATCGCAAAAGCGAAAATGCTTCTCTCATCTAATGCAACCGTTGAAACCGGATCTTAACATTCTTATAAGTTCTATTCTAGTCTATGTCATATTGCAGATCCACACCCTACATGTACACACTAACACAAAAACATACTCATACTCAAAGCCCATGACTACTTTATTCAATACGCATATGTAACCAACTATTCCTGACGGAATGACATTTTTCTGACGTAATATTTCCACTGCCACAACTGATTTAAACCAAGTAAAAGCGCATGCATCGTTCTCGCACACATGTCGATCGTTAGCGATATCGTAATTTTTTTTTTAAATTAACCAAAGTATAATATTTAAAGCATAAAACTAACCTGAGCCCCCCATTCCCCGCTTTATACCATTCAAATGTATTTTTTAATTTTTTTATTTTTTCCATGCCTAAGCATTATAAAAATTGGTCTAAGTATATTTCTCATTTTCTACGGTTTCAAAAATTTTTTCTTTATTCTCCGATCGTTACAAAAACGTACTGACTAGTGATGGGAAACTTCGAAATGTTTCATTCGAATTATTCGATTGTTCGATAACTTCGAATGCATTCGATTGTTCCACAGTTGCATTCGAAATGTTATTTCATTCGTATAATTCATTCGTATTCACATCAATCATTCGAATTAAAATCATTCGAATCAAAATCATTCGAATTAAAATCATTCGAATCAAAAATCATTCAAATCAAAATCATTCGAATTAAAATCATTCGAATCAAAATCATTCAAATTAAAATCATTTGAATCAAAATCATTCGATTGTTTTTTTGTTTTTTTTTTTTTTTTTTTGACGATTGTTGATTGTTTCGATTGTAAAAACATTTCGAAATCGCACATCACTAGCACTGACAGATCACACGCTTATATCTACCATAGTGTTAGCCACCACGAAAGCGAACCATTCGATCCCGTGCACACTCTGCTCTCGATAGTTTCCCTATCGTTCATAATAATTTTTCAAAGCCTAAGTATCATAGAATTAGTGCAAGTATATTTATTATTTTTTCTCACTTACGATTATTTTTCCGTCCGTAAGTATTATAAAATTAGTCTAAGTATATTTCTCATTTTCTACGGTTCCAAAAATTTTTCCTTATTCTCCGATCGTTACAAAAGCGCACTGACTAGTGATGGGCAACTTCGAAATGATTCATTCGAATTATTCGATTGTTCGATAACTTCGAATGCATTCGATTGTTCCACAGTTACATTCGAAATGTTATTTCATTCGAATAATTCATTTGTATTCACAACAATCATTCGAATTAAAATCATTCGAATCAAAATCATTTGAATCAAAATCATTTGAATTAAAATCATTCAAATTAAAATCATTCGAATCAAATCATTCGAATGAAAATCATTTGATTGTTTGTTTTTTTTTGACAATTGTTGATTGTTTCGATTGTAAAAACATTTCGACGCACATCACTAGCACTGGCAGATCACACGCTTATATCTACCATAGCGTTAGCCACCACAAAAGCGAACCATTCGATCCCGTGCACACTCTGCTCTCGATAGTTTCCCTATCGTTCATAATAATTTTTCCAAGCCTAAGTATTATAGAATTAGTCTAAGTATATTTATTATTTTTTCTCACTTACGATTACTTTTCCATCCATAAGTATTTATGTATGTTTTCCCCGGTTCTAAAAATAAATCTATCGATGTCTCGCCCCTCAACGAAAGCACACGCATCATTCTCACGCACGTGTCATTCGTTCGCGTTACCACTTTTTTTCAAAATTAGTCCAAGTATATTTTATTATTTTTCTCATTACGATTATTTTCAGTCCGTAAGTATTTCTGTATGTTTTCCGAGGTTTTAAAAATTAATCCGAACAAACATTCAGACTGTTGTGAAAGCATACTATCTATCCCCCCCGCACAGACTCTATATTACTCTATTACGAGTTCTTCAAAAATTGATTCGAATATGTTTTTCATTTTTTTTTTTTTTCAATCCTAAAAATTCATTCTTTCTACCCCCGCCCCCTCACATCTAAAATTGCTGATCTTTCGTAATCTTTATTTATTTTATCGATTCTAAAAATTAATCAATGGTTCACTCGAAAGCATACCGTACATTCCCACACACATACCTTTTATCACGAATTTCCCTATTGATCATGAACTTTTTTCAGCGTTAGCCACAATAGCATATCACATTGGTCTCGCATACACACCACATGCAGTTCTATATGTCTAATTTTTATTAACGATCTTTATTTTTTTTGTACTGGTATTACTTTTTCCTACACAGTCATGTCATCATATACACTTAACAATGTCAAAAATAATTTTAACCTTTCGAGAAAGAAAAATCTCCGATCAATAAAAAATATTTATTAACTTCACAATTATTTTTAATATTATTCGTTTCACTATAAACATATTTTTTTATTTAATAAACTCATCCGCATCATCAATCGTTTCAAGACATTATTGTTTCGAACGTCAATACCTGTTTTCCAAGAATCGATAACCTCTGCAGGTATATATCTCGTCGTCGCAACAACCTTTACCTGCATGACTCACATACCTTCAAGACCACTTGTACATTGCTCGCACGCTATTTACCATTATTCGGTACAAGAATATTTTTCACACTCCCTCACATATGCGCATACACTCAAAGTTCTCGATTACTTTGTTTGTATACAAATATATTCAGCTTTCTTCGACGGAACAACATTTTTCTGACGTAACATTTCCACTGCCACAACCGATTCAAAGGTAGCTAATGAGATAGACTATCGAACGGAATCATTCAAGCGGTCAGTATTAGTTTTATGTTAAACATGTGTATTTTGTCGAATCTGTGTTCACGCATTATTAAAAAATTTACGTCAACGTTAAAGAAAATAATTTCCTATGTTTTTTCTCTTTTTTTCTCTATCATTTATTTTTGTCTTTTATCTTTCCTTTTTCTCTTTCTTTTTCTCTGTATTTTTTTTTAGTGAAAAGTTTGAAATACATATTATTCAATCATGAACGCTAATATAGTTAACATAAGCAGCAACTCAAAATCAATTAAGGACGCCGAATTTATTCAGAATTTATTTGCGAGTGATAGCGACTCGCATACGTCTTCGTCACTTCAATTACCGCAATCAGATGGTGGTTATTCTTCAACAGAATCAACATCTTCTACACATAAAATCGTTGGTCCAGTATTATTGTCAGATCAGATGGATATAGCGGAATATTTTGTAGATTTCAGCTTCCATAAGGATTCTGATTATGGTTTTCTAGTAACCGAACTAGCGATGATTGATATGTCTGGCGGGAGGTGTTTACATACGCTATACAAGCCAAGCAGAGCATGGTCTGCATCAAAAATGCCTCATTTACAATGCTCTTCCGTGAGTCATTACTTGAAAACCCCCTCATTATTTCCCTGTCGGGAAGAAATATTCATGGCACGTGATGTATTCACAATACTGTCTGAAAAACCGAAGGTTCGCGTATATATTTTAACCACTTATGCAAAACTTATATTATGGGAACTTAACGAAAAGTCTGAATTGTTGCGTGACTTGGACTACGAACTCGTTAATATGGAGAAAGTCTTTCGAGTACCTAGTATTGATGATTTATATCAAGAATACTCTGGTATAAGCAATCTGGTAACTTGTAAGCACCATTATGAGAATGATATTTTTCATTGTGCGATGAAAAATGTTATGGTGATGAATATGTGGCACGATCACGTTATCCGCCCGCTGAAGCTTATGAACAATCTCAATATAAATGATTTAAGCCAGTTATTCATTACAGCCACCAAAGAAATGATAATTACATTATTTCCAAGTTGCATCGGGGACATTTATATATTTTTACCGGACAAATTAAAACAGGATGATACGATAAAATCATTTCTACCATGCTACGATCACGAACATGATAAAGAATATTATATCGATGGTGATACATTACACAGGAGTACTCGAAATTGTGTCAAAGTAAAAGATTGCGACGACTGTCAACATTCAATTCATACGGATTAAAAATTCAATAAAAGACGTGGAATTTGAAAGCTGGAGTTGTCTAGATCCTATGAAAGTTGAATATGAACATAACAATTACCTTTCAATGTACCAAAGTCAATTGTCGCGTAGTATGTATAATATGTGAAATAAAACCATATTTTTTTCTTTTACTCGCATTTTTTATTTTTATTATTTCAAAATCTTTTACATTGTTTCACATAAATTATAATGTATGTATGTATATATGTATGGAATTTTAATATGTAATAATATACATTTCATACATTTTATTTTATTTCATGGTCATATAATTACTTTAAAATTATTTAGATACACCGCAGATATTATAGTACCGAACACATCATTTATTATTTCATTCTATTTCAATTAATATGTTGTATGGATGAAATCGAATCAATTTATGTAACTGTTTATTTAAATTTAAATAATCTTTTTCTTTTTTTTTTTTTTATCTCTCAGCATATGCATGCGTGTATATGCTTACATATACAAGTATGAAAAAAATTATTTTTTTATTTTTTCCTCGATATGAATGGTAAATCTACGACTTTATTTGAAAAACGGTCAAAACCTAATACATAGATTTCAAACTTTGATGGAAATTTCCGTAAAACGTTCAATTTACACTTATTATCTTTAAAAAAAAAAATTTTCATTATTATTATTCATATCATTTAAATAGACTGATACGACAGAGAGAGAAAATAAAAAGCTAAATTTTTACACGTGAGGGAGGGAGCTGATGAAAACGTACGAGTCTTATTATTTGGAATACGGATTATGAAGGAAATTTTTATTCAATGTTTCGTTCTAAGATTTTTCATTTTTTACATTTAAAATTTTTCAATACGAAAATATTTCGAAATCTACAGGAACGTCTATGAATAGTCTTCGTCATTATAGAAGCACCTGCAGATCATGTATCGACAATGCATGCGCGTAAGGGTGAGTAAATATGTGTGAACATGTGTGTGTATGTATGCTTGAAATGTGCGAAATGGCTAATAAGAAACAACCGTTGAATCGCAACGACAGGTAGAGATCCGCTTATAGAATAAGAGAGTGAGAGTGAGATAAATTATGTACCTTTATTATTGCAGAACTGCACTGCAGTGGCAGACATGAAATATCCGTTAGCATCCTTTTCGAGGCAGTTTTATAAAAAAGGCCGAAAATTAGCTTTAAAACTGGATGAATGAGATAGTTGATAATAAACATACCATTAAGACCGGTATACATGTATGTGGGCATGTGTGTGAGCGCACGGTTAAATGAATGACAAAAGATTATTAACTGCATAGGCATTGTTAAATACAACTATACTGATTTATCCGTAAAACTAACAAATTTTACCGTTGTTTTCTTTCCTTTTTTTTTCTTTCGCGTTTTACAAAAAATTCATGTTAGTTCTAAAAATATTGCTAAATTCAAATTAAATCGATCATGTTATTTTATTTTTTATTTTTGTTTCTTTAAACAATGTGTTACGATCGTATTTATCTTACTCAATCTTTTACCTAATATTCTAACAGTTTTAGACAACAGCAGAAATATGCAAGTTACCTTGGATGTATTATATTTTACTCGTGTATATGTGTATACACGCTTTCTATACAAGCACATGCAAACATCGGATGCCGGAAATGTATGATAATATAATTTTTAAATCAATGATTAACGTATTATTATTATTTTTTTTTTCACCCTGTGATATACAAAATAACATCATACTTGCTTTTACAACAATATTTAAATTCTACAAAAATAAATGTCCCCAGGGTGGGGAGTAAAAATATCATGAAGAATCACTGTTTTTTGTTTTTTTTCTTTCTTTGCTTCACAATCTTTTTTCTTTATATTATTTTTTATTTCAGAGACTTTTTAAAATAGTTTTCTTTACACTCCAATATGGAATCTGTTAATTTATTGTACATGTCATATAATATGATAAATGCTAAAATTCGGAAAGTTTTTTTAAAGAAGTAATTGACAGAAGAGTATACTTTTGAAAACAAGAGAGTGAAGAGGCTATACATAAAAAGCAATATGATGCATTAAACATAACGAAAAAAAAAACAAAAAAAAACAGAAGAAACGTAAACACAAAGACTATTATGTTTTTTCATTAATCTATTCAATTACAACTTTTTTTTCATTCATCTATATTCTAGGTTCCATCATAAGTTTTAATTTTTTATATGATGCCTACTAATTTCTATGTTTACTTAATTTATTTACTTTTCCACGAATGTTTTTAGAATTAAATTTTGAAAAAATTAAACATATTTTCGCACCTGCGTCAACTATCACATTAAATACATGTAGAAATTTTCATTTCAAACACCGCCGGAAAATAACATGGGTTTTTTTTTGATATTTTTTAAAAATTTATTCATACTCTCTCTAATTATAGCTATTTTTACTCATTTTTATATTCTACATACAATGCTTGAGGTATTAGATGATGCAAATTCTAAATACACCATATTGCTATCACTCTGTTTATTATTTTTTATTTGTTACTCGTTTTTTTATTATTTTCTTATGTATATGTATTAGAATTAGTGATGTGCGATTTCGAAATGTTTTTACAATCGAAACAACCGATAATCGTCAAAAAAAAAAAACAATTGAATGATTTTTGTGAATACGAATGAATTATTCAAATAAAAACCGGAACCATCCGAACACAAACGAATGAAGTATTCGTTAAACATCGCCTAGATTCTTTCGAGAGAAATAACATTTCGAATGATTGTTGCAAATAGGAATGAATTATTCGAATAAAAACCGAAACTATCCGAACACAAACGAATGAAGTATTCGTTAAACATTGACTAGATTCTTCCGAGAGAAATAGCATTTCGAATGATTGTTGTGAATACGAATGAATTATTCGAATGAAATAACATTTCGAATGCAACCACGGAACAATCGAATGCATTCAAAGTCATCGAACAATCAAATAATTCGAATGAATCATTTCGAAGTTGCACATCACTAATTAGAACCCATATGATTTTACAATAAAAAAAGTGTTTATACTCATTATTGAAGTTGAATATAGATAATATTTACATTTAAAGGAAAAAGAAAAAGTTATTTTTATTATTCCATTCGCACGCGAAAAAAATTATGAAATGTAAAATATATATATAATTCATGTAATATATTTACAAACGATTAACAAGAATAAAAGAAAATTAATTTAAAAAATAAATAAATATCACAAAAAATTTAAAGATGGAAAAATTACAAGATTATGATTCGTACAATGCTCACAAATTGACTCCTTTGATCGGGTTATGTTGGAATTCGAACAAACTTGCATGGTTGCATTGCGGACAATCTTTGATTAAGGTGGGATGTACTGCACTGAGTGGAAAAGAATCTGGAATATCATAGCTATGATGTTTAAAACATGGTAAGAAGCGTTTGATACGTCGATCATTCTTCAGTGCTACAGGTAATTTATTGTAAAAATCGCAAATTTTTTGACGGCATACATTAATTAATATCTCTGCAGTAATATTTTGCATCAAGTCGCACGTAGAATATTTTACTAATGATAATATAGGTCTAACATTTACATCGTACCATTTCATCATCACATATACATTCTGCAATGAACAACTATGTATGTTTTTATCCGTGTGTGCATCACATTTTACAACTCTTGATATTCCTTTATACATATTATTTAATTTCCTTAAATTGGGTATACCGAATTCTTTTTCTAAATTAATAATCTTGAATCTTGAAAGTGATGTTTCAAATAGTTTTATCCATATAGTGGTAATTTTTTCATTTCCTTTAACGTAAATATTCAATGGTTCCAAATCTTCCAACACATTTTCTATATCACCAGCAATAGATTCGTAATTGTAATCTCCTGCATTCCACGGAATTGAATGATAGTTTTGAATTATCCTCATGTTTTCTTGTTTTTTATTATTGGATAATACATCCCATTCGAATGGAGGCTTGTAAATTCTATGAAATTGAATTTCACCATCGATACTTATTATTGAAAGTTCCTTAATGATGTACGTATCATTATCATATTTAAAACATTGAATATCGATAATTACCTCACGTGCTACTATCATTGTTACAGTTGTTATTAAAGAGAAAAGAAAAAAAAAACTAAAACTTTTAATAGTAACTAAAATTTAAACGTGTGAAGAACACTAATTCGTGAAACTAATAACAAGCGAGCGAATACAGTTATTCAGAGAGTTGACATAATGTCTACCTTTGAATTAGATGCATTCGATGAAATGTTGCATCAGAAAAATGCCCTTCAAACGGAGAAAGTTGATTGCATACATTGATGAATGAAGTTGTTAAGAACTTGTACATACATATACATTTTGTTTGTGGTAGTGTATGCATGTACACATGAGATCTTACATATAAGTAAGGGTCAAGATCCAGTTTTAACAGCTGTATCAGACGATCTTAACGTGCAGCTATGTACATGCAGGGATAGACTTTAATATAATCATTATCGATGGTAAACGAGAACATTAATTCATTTTTAAATTTTAATATATCGTCTTCTGTCACTAATAAGATAACATAAAAAACTACTAACTTGACTGAATATATCCTTCTTCAACCAACTTTTTCTCAATCATTCGAATTTCATCATCTACACCAACATTTCACACTTTTTTAGATGTATGCGATAACAATAATCACTCAACCAATTCATTAGGATCGTCTGAATAATCGATCGGTGTATCTTCATGACATACTCCGCCATCAGCACAATGCTTAGTCTTTGCTCCATCATAGTAAATTTTTACACTTGATCCATTAGACTGAAACATCGGACGTATTATTTTTCTGTATTTAGGAAATGTAGTACCCTTTAATACACCAGTAGCACGTAAATGAGCTCTAGTACACTCAAGTATTTATTTATATAGATCTAAATCATTATTTTGTATATTTATTCTCATCTATATGCGATACCATTAGTAAATGAAAGAGTCCGGGTGTGTAAGGAAATTTTATTTGCTTACTTCCTTTTTCCTAAATAAATTTCACCATATTTGCAGTCCCAAGAAATCAATGTCGATCCTATCAGATACTCATCAATGTTTGTATCATAGTGTATTCCATATACTTGATCATTCGGAACAAGTTCATCAAAATCTGTATGAAATGAATCTACTTCACTCATGTTAAACGACTTAGCTTTGAGTTTGTTTTTTAATATTTTCATCTTTAATTTCAGACTCAGCGTCACTTCTCTGTTTACTATTAGACAGTTTTTGATGTTTTTACCATTGATGTATCATGTATTCCATAAGAATACATTTTAATCTTTCAGATTTTTGTAATGCTTCATGAATTTCCAATAATGGTTTCATAATAGGTTCCAGCATGGTGACTGAAGTACTTATAATTGGTTTCCACTCGGACTTCAATAGGTTATATTTTTACATTATATCGCTACATATCCTGTCTAGTTCATTTTTTTCAGTCTTGCTTCCTTATTCATTCCATTATTGTTGTTATCAGTATTAACCAATGATTTACTCTTTGAAAACAACATTTTAAATAACTAGAATTTCATCAAAACTTGTGAGTAAATCTTCCTTTATACATACATTTCACCATATATATCAGTCACTGTGAATTTCATATTATTTTAAATACTTAAAATATACTTCATGTTATATATAAGTTATTAAAATTCAATATAAGTAGATAGAGCAGATTTTCTCTAAATGTAACATTGGCCTGACAAATTTCTGGACTGAAAGTAAATCTAACCCAATACTCCTGCTACAGTTGTTATGTCAACAAAGGAGAATAAAATATCGAGATTTCAACAACATAAACAGCAAGAATTTGTATCATTTGTTATATTTGATGATTTCGAGTGTATCCTACAGCCTCTTAACAATGAATCACTAGTGCATGATTAATTGTTAAGAGGCTGTAGGATACACTCGAAATCATCAAATATAACAAATGATACAAATTCTTGCTGTTTATGTTGTTGAAATCTCGATATTTTATTCTCCTTTGTTGACATAACAACTGTAGCAGGAGTATTGGGTTAGATTTACTTTCAGTCCAGAAATTTGTCAGGCCAATGTTACATTTAGAGAAAATCTGCTCTATCTACTTATATTGAATTTTAATAACTTATATATAACATGAAGTATATTTTAAGTATTTAAAATAATATGAAATTCACAGTGACTGATATATATGGTGAAATGTATGTATAAAGGAAGATTTACTCACAAGTTTTGATGAAATTCTAGTTATTTAAAATGTTGTTTTCAAAGAGTAAATCATTGGTTAATACTGATAACAACAATAATGGAATGAATAAGGAAGCAAGACTGAAAAAAATGAACTAGACAGGATATGTAGCGATATAATGTAAAAATATAACCTATTGAAGTCCGAGTGGAAACCAATTATAAGTACTTCAGTCACCATGCTGGAACCTATTATGAAACCATTATTGGAAATTCATGAAGCATTACAAAAATCTGAAAGATTAAAATGTATTCTTATGGAATACATGATACATCAATGGTAAAAACATCAAAAACTGTCTAATAGTAAACAGAGAAGTGACGCTGAGTCTGAAATTAAAGATGAAAATATTAAAAAACAAACTCAAAGCTAAGTCGTTTAACATGAGTGAAGTAGATTCATTTCATACAGATTTTGATGAACTTGTTCCGAATGATCAAGTATATGGAATACACTATGATACAAACATTGATGAGTATCTGATAGGATCGACATTGATTTCTTGGGACTGCAAATATGGTGAAATTTATTTAGGAAAAAGGAAGTAAGCAAATAAAATTTCCTTACACACCCGGACTCTTTCATTTACTAATGGTATCGCATATAGATGAGAATAAATATACAAAATAATGATTTAGATCTATATAAATAAATACTTGAGTGTACTAGAGCTCATTTACGTGCTACTGGTGTATTAAAGGGTACTACATTTCCTAAATACAGAAAAATAATACGTCCGATGTTTCAGTCTAATGGATCAAGTGTAAAAATTTACTATGATGGAGCAAAGACTAAGCATTGTGCTGATGGCGGAGTATGTCATGAAGATACACCGATCGATTATTCAGACGATCCTAATGAATTGGTTGAGTGATTATTGTTATCGCATACATCTAAAAAAGTGTGAAATGTTGGTGTAGATGATGAAATTCGAATGATTGAGAAAAAGTTGGTTGAAGAAGGATATATTCAGTCAAGTTAGTAGTTTTTTATGTTATCTTATTAGTGACAGAAGACGATATATTAAAATTTAAAAATGAATTAATGTTCTCGTTTACCATCGATAATGATTATATTAAAGTCTATCCCTGCATGTACATAGCTGCACGTTAAGATCGTCTGATACAGCTGTTAAAACTGGATCTTGACCCTTACTTATATGTAAGATCTCATGTGTACATGCATACACTACCACAAACAAAATGTATATGTATGTACAAGTTCTTAACAACTTCATTCATCAATGTATGCAATCAACTTTCTCCGTTTGAAGGGCATTTTTCTGATGCAACATTTCATCGAATGCATCTAATTCAAAGGTAGACATTATGTCAACTCTCTGAATAACTGTATTCGCTCGCTTGTTATTAGTTTCACGAATTAGTGTTCTTCACACGTTTAAATTTTAGTTACTATTAAAAGTTTTAGTTTTTTTTTTCTTTTCTCTTTAATAACAACTGTAACAATGATAGTAGCACGTGAGGTAATTATCGATATTCAATGTTTTAAATATGATAATGATACGTACATCATTAAGGAACTTTCAATAATAAGTATCGATGGTGAAATTCAATTTCATAGAATTTACAAGCCTCCATTCGAATGGGATGTATTATCCAATAATAAAAAACAAGAAAACATGAGGATAATTCAAAACTATCATTCAATTCCGTGGAATGCAGGAGATTACAATTACGAATCTATTGCTGGTGATATAGAAAATGTGTTGGAAGATTTGGAACCATTGAATATTTACGTTAAAGGAAATGAAAAAATTACCACTATATGGATAAAACTATTTGAAACATCACTTTCAAGATTCAAGATTATTAATTTAGAAAAAGAATTCGGTATACCCAATTTAAGGAAATTAAATAATATGTATAAAGGAATATCAAGAGTTGTAAAATGTGATGCACACACGGATAAAAACATACATAGTTGTTCATTGCAGAATGTATATGTGATGATGAAATGGTACGATGTAAATGTTAGACCTATATTATCATTAGTAAAATATTCTACGTGCGACTTGATGCAAAATATTACTGCAGAGATATTAATTAATGTATGCCGTCAAAAAATTTGCGATTTTTACAATAAATTACCTGTAGCACTGAAGAATGATCGACGTATCAAACGCTTCTTACCATGTTTTAAACATCATAGCTATGATATTCCAGATTCTTTTCCACTCAGTGCAGTACATCCCACCTTAATCAAAGATTGTCCGCAATGCAACCATGCAAGTTTGTTCGAATTCCAACATAACCCGATCAAAGGAGTCAATTTGTGAGCATTGTACGAATCATAATCTTGTAATTTTTCCATCTTTAAATTTTTTGTGATATTTATTTATTTTTTAAATTAATTTTCTTTTATTCTTGTTAATCGTTTGTAAATATATTACATGAATTATATATATATTTTACATTTCATAATTTTTTTCGCGTGCGAATGGAATAATAAAAATAACTTTTTCTTTTTCCTTTAAATGTAAATATTATCTATATTCAACTTCAATAATGAGTATAAACACTTTTTTTATTGTAAAATCATATGGGTTCTAATTAGTGATGTGCAACTTCGAAATGATTCATTCGAATTATTTGATTGTTCGATGACTTTGAATGCATTCGATTGTTCCGTGGTTGCATTCGAAATGTTATTTCATTCGAATAATTCATTCGTATTCACAACAATCATTCGAAATGCTATTTCTCTCGGAAGAATCTAGTCAATGTTTAACGAATACTTCATTCGTTTGTGTTCGGATAGTTTCGGTTTTTATTCGAATAATTCATTCCTATTTGCAACAATCATTCGAAATGTTATTTCTCTCGAAAGAATCTAGGCGATGTTTAACGAATACTTCATTCGTTTGTGTTCGGATGGTTCCGGTTTTTATTTGAATAATTCATTCGTATTCACAAAAATCATTCAATTGTTTTTTTTTTTTGACGATTATCGGTTGTTTCGATTGTAAAAACATTTCGAAATCGCACATCACTAATTCTAATACATATACATAAGAAAATAATAAAAAAACGAGTAACAAATAAAAAATAATAAACAGAGTGATAGCAATATGGTGTATTTAGAATTTGCATCATCTAATACCTCAAGCATTGTATGTAGAATATAAAAATGAGTAAAAATAGCTATAATTAGAGAGAGTATGAATAAATTTTTAAAAAATATCAAAAAAAAACCCATGTTATTTTCCGGCGGTGTTTGAAATGAAAATTTCTACATGTATTTAATGTGATAGTTGACGCAGGTGCGAAAATATGTTTAATTTTTTCAAAATTTAATTCTAAAAACATTCGTGGAAAAGTAAATAAATTAAGTAAACATAGAAATTAGTAGGCATCATATAAAAAATTAAAACTTATGATGGAACCTAGAATATAGATGAATGAAAAAAAAGTTGTAATTGAATAGATTAATGAAAAAACATAATAGTCTTTGTGTTTACGTTTCTTCTGTTTTTTTTTGTTTTTTTTTTCGTTATGTTTAATGCATCATATTGCTTTTTATGTATAGCCTCTTCACTCTCTTGTTTTCAAAAGTATACTCTTCTGTCAATTACTTCTTTAAAAAAACTTTCCGAATTTTAGCATTTATCATATTATATGACATGTACAATAAATTAACAGATTCCATATTGGAGTGTAAAGAAAACTATTTTAAAAAGTCTCTGAAATAAAAAATAATATAAAGAAAAAAGATTGTGAAGCAAAGAAAGAAAAAAAACAAAAAACAGTGATTCTTCATGATATTTTTACTCCCCACCCTGGGGACATTTATTTTTGTAGAATTTAAATATTGTTGTAAAAGCAAGTATGATGTTATTTTGTATATCACAGGGTGAAAAAAAAAATAATAATAATACGTTAATCATTGATTTAAAAATTATATTATCATACATTTCCGGCATCCGATGTTTGCATGTGCTTGTATAGAAAGCGTGTATACACATATACACGAGTAAAATATAATACATCCAAGGTAACTTGCATATTTCTGCTGTTGTCTAAAACTGTTAGAATATTAGGTAAAAGATTGAGTAAGATAAATACGATCGTAACACATTGTTTAAAGAAACAAAAATAAAAAATAAAATAACATGATCGATTTAATTTGAATTTAGCAATATTTTTAGAACTAACATGAATTTTTTGTAAAACGCGAAAGAAAAAAAAAGGAAAGAAAACAACGGTAAAATTTGTTAGTTTTACGGATAAATCAGTATAGTTGTATTTAACAATGCCTATGCAGTTAATAATCTTTTGTCATTCATTTAACCGTGCGCTCACACACATGCCCACATACATGTATACCGGTCTTAATGGTATGTTTATTATCAACTATCTCATTCATCCAGTTTTAAAGCTAATTTTCGGCCTTTTTTATAAAACTGCCTCGAAAAGGATGCTAACGGATATTTCATGTCTGCCACTGCAGTGCAGTTCTGCAATAATAAAGGTACATAATTTATCTCACTCTCACTCTCTTATTCTATAAGCGGATCTCTACCTGTCGTTGCGATTCAACGGTTGTTTCTTATTAGCCATTTCGCACATTTCAAGCATACATACACACACATGTTCACACATATTTACTCACCCTTACGCGCATGCATTGTCGATACATGATCTGCAGGTGCTTCTATAATGACGAAGACTATTCATAGACGTTCCTGTAGATTTCGAAATATTTTCGTATTGAAAAATTTTAAATGTAAAAAATGAAAAATCTTAGAACGAAACATTGAATAAAAATTTCCTTCATAATCCGTATTCCAAATAATAAGACTCGTACGTTTTCATCAGCTCCCTCCCTCACGTGTAAAAATTTAGCTTTTTATTTTCTCTCTCTGTCGTATCAGTCTATTTAAATGATATGAATAATAATAATGAAAATTTTTTTTTTTAAAGATAATAAGTGTAAATTGAACGTTTTACGGAAATTTCCATCAAAGTTTGAAATCTATGTATTAGGTTTTGACCGTTTTTCAAATAAAGTCGTAGATTTACCATTCATATCGAGGAAAAAATAAAAAAATAATTTTTTTCATACTTGTATATGTAAGCATATACACGCATGCATATGCTGAGAGATAAAAAAAAAAAAAAGAAAAAGATTATTTAAATTTAAATAAACAGTTACATAAATTGATTCGATTTCATCCATACAACATATTAATTGAAATAGAATGAAATAATAAATGATGTGTTCGGTACTATAATATCTGCGGTGTATCTAAATAATTTTAAAGTAATTATATGACCATGAAATAAAATAAAATGTATGAAATGTATATTATTACATATTAAAATTCCATACATATATACATACATACATTATAATTTATGTGAAACAATGTAAAAGATTTTGAAATAATAAAAATAAAAAATGCGAGTAAAAGAAAAAAATATGGTTTTATTTCACATATTATACATACTACGCGACAATTGACTTTGGTACATTGAAAGGTAATTGTTATGTTCATATTCAACTTTCATAGGATCTAGACAACTCCAGCTTTCAAATTCCACGTCTTTTATTGAATTTTTAATCCGTATGAATTGAATGTTGACAGTCGTCGCAATCTTTTACTTTGACACAATTTCGAGTACTCCTGTGTAATGTATCACCATCGATATAATATTCTTTATCATGTTCGTGATCGTAGCATGGTAGAAATGATTTTATCGTATCATCCTGTTTTAATTTGTCCGGTAAAAATATATAAATGTCCCCGATGCAACTTGGAAATAATGTAATTATCATTTCTTTGGTGGCTTGTAATGAATAACTGGCTTAAATCATTTATATTGAGATTGTTCATAAGCTTCAGCGGGCGGATAACGTGATCGTGCCACATATTCATCACCATAACATTTTTCATCGCACAATGAAAAATATCATTCTCATAATGGTGCTTACAAGTTACCAGATTGCTTATACCAGAGTATTCTTGATATAAATCATCAATACTAGGTACTCGAAAGACTTTCTCCATATTAACGAGTTCGTAGTCCAAGTCACGCAAA